>OY728161.1:1051184148-1053758314 GCA_963277665.1 Viscum album
AAATAATAAATAATAAATAATAAATAATAATTAATAATTAAATATAAATAAATAATATATATAAACAATAAATAATAAATAATAAATACATATAAATAATAAATAATAAATAATAAATAATAAATAATAAATAAAGATAAATAATAAATAATAAATAATAAATAATAAATAAATATAAATGAAAACTAAATATAAATAATAAATAATAAATAAATATAAATATAAATAATAAATAATAAATAATAAATAATAAATAATAAATATTAAATATTAAATATTAAATAATAAATAATAAATAATAAATAATAAATAATAAATAATAAATAATAAATAATCAATAATTAATAATTAATAATTAATAATATATAATAAATAATAAATAAGGAAAAATAAATAATAAATAATAAATAATAAATAATAAAAAATAAAAAATAAAAAATAAAAAATAAAATATATATATATATATATATATATAATAAATAATAAATAAATATAAATAATAAATAATAAATAATAAATAAATATAAATAATAAATAATAAAAAATAAATAAATAATAAATAATAAATAATAAATAATAATTATAAATAATAAATAATAAATAATAAATAATAAATAAGTATAAATAATAAATAATAAATTAAAAATAATAAATAAAAAATAAGTTAAATAATAAATAATAAATAATAAATAATAAATAAATATAAATAATAAATAAATATAAATAATAAATAATAAATAAATATAAATATAAATAATTAATAAAACATAATAAATAAATATAAATAATAAATAATAAATAATAAATAATAAATAATAAATAATAAATAAAAAATAATAAATAATAAATAATGATAAGTAATAAATAATAAATAATAAATAATATATAATAAATAATAAATAATGATAAATAATAAATAATAAATAAGAAATAATAAATAAGAAATAAAAAACAAAAAATAAATATAAATAATAAATAATAAATAATAAATAATAAATAATAAATAAATATAAATAATAAATAATAAATAATAAATAATAAATAATAAATAATAAATAAATAATAATAAATATTAAATAATAAATAATAAATAATAAATAATCAATAATACATAATAAATAAATAATAAATAAATAATAAATAACAAATAATAAATAATAAATAATTAATAAATAAATAATAAATAATATTTAATAAATAATAAATAATAAATAATAAATAATAAATAATAAATAAATAATAATAAATATTAAATAATAAATAATAAATAATAAATAATCAATAATACATAATAAATAAATAATAAATAAATAATAAATAACAAATAATAAATAATAAATAATTAATAAATAAATAATAAATAATATTTAATAAATAATAAATAATAAATAATAAATAATAAATAATAAATAAATATAAATAATAAATAAATATAAATAATAAATAATAAATAAATATAAATAATAAATAATAAATAATAAATGAAGATAAATAAAAAATAATAAATAATAAATAATAAATAATAATTAATTAATTAATTAATAATAAATAAGAAATAAGAAATAAGAAATAAGAAATAAGAAATAAGAAATAAGAAATAATAAATAAATATAAATAACAAATACTAAATAAATATAAATAATAAATAATAAATAATAAATAAAGATAAATAATAAATAATAAATAACAAATAATAAATAAATAATAAATAATAAATAATAAATAATAAATAATTAATAAATAAATAATAAATAATATTTAATAAATAATAAATAATAAATAATAAATAATAAATAATAAATAAATATAAATAATAAATAAATATAAATAATAAATAATAAATAAATATTAATAATAAATAATAAATAATAAATGAAGATAAATAAAAAATAATAAATAAAAAATAATAATTAATAATTAATTAATTAATTAATAAGAAATAAGAAATAAGAAATAAGAAATAAGAAATAAGAAATAAGAAATAATAAATAATAAATAAATATAAATAACAAATACTAAATAAATATAAATAATAAATAATAAATAATAAATAAAGATAAATAATAAATAATAAATAATAAATAATAAATAATAAATAATAAATAATAAATAATAAATAATAAATAATAAATAATAAAAAATTAATAATAAAAAATTAATAATAAATAATAAATAATAAATAATAAATAATAAATAATAAATAATAAATAATAAATAATAAATAATAAATAATAAATAATAAATAATAAATAATTAATAATTAATAATAAATAATTAATAATAAATAATAAATAATTAATAATAAATAATAAATAATAAATAATAAATAATAAATAATAAATAATAAATAATAAATAATAAATAATAAATACTAAATAATAAATAAATATATATAATAAATAATAAATAAATATAAATAATAAATAATAAATAATCAATAAATATAAATAATAAATAATACATATATAATAAATAAATAAATAAATAATAAATAATAAATAATAAATAAATATAAATAATCAATAATAAATAATAAATAATAACTAATAAATAAATATAAATAATAAATAATAAATAATAAATAATAAATAATGAAAAATAATAAATAATAAACAATAAATAATAAATAATAAATAATAAATAATAAATAATAAATAATAAATAATAAATAATAAAAAATCAATAATCAATAATGAATAATAAATAATAAATAATAAATAATAAATAATAAATAATAAATAATAAATAATAAATAACAAATAAAGGTAAATAATAAATAATAAATAATAAATAATAAATAATAAATAATAAATAATAAATAATAAATAATAAATAATAAATAATAAATAATAAATAATAAATAATAAATAAATATAAATATAAATAATAAATAATAAATAATAAATAATAAATAATAAATAATAAATAATAAATAATAAATAATTAATAATTAATAATAAATAATAAATAATAAATAATAAATAATAAATAATAAATAATGAATAATAAATAATAAATAATAAATAATAAATAATAAATATAAATAATCAATAATCAATAATAAATAATAAATAATAAATAATAAATAATAAATAATAAATAATAAATAATAAATAATAAATAATAAATAATAAATAATAAATAATAAATAATAAATAATAAATAATAAATAAATATAAATATAAATATAAATAATAAATAATAAATAATAAATAATAAATAATAAATAATAAATAATAAATAATAAATAATAAATAATAAATAAATATAAATAACAAATAATAAATAAATAAAAAATAATAAATAATAAATAAGTATAAATAATATATAATAAATAAATATAAATAATAAATAAATACAAATGATAAATAAATATAAATAATAAATAACAAATAAGAAATAATAAATAACAAATAATAACTAATTAATAAATATAAATAATAATTAATAAATAATTAATAATTAATAAACCTAAATAATTAATAAATATAAAGAATAAATAATAAATAATAAATAATAAATAATAAATAACCAGTTACAAATAATAGATAATAAATAAATTAAAGTATATTATAAATAATAAATAATAAATAATAAAATGAAGAAGTATGAAAAGACGTGATAAGGGATGAAAAATCATGAAAATGCTTGAAAAAAGATGGAGAATCATATGAAGAATGAGGGATTAGAAAGAATGAGAACGCATGAAAACTCGTGACAACTCTGGAAAACTCCTTAATAATTCAACATAATCATCATAATAACCCACAAAAAACCATTGATAAATATAACAAGTCATGGAATCCCAAATAAACCGTAATAAATGGAGCTACCGTTAAAACCCGTCAAAACGGTCATAAAGAGACAAAAACATTGGACTCACATTAACAGAGATCACTTATGATCCGAGAGTCCGTTATAGATCCGCGACCTATCAAATCAAAGATCCTGAAACGATCTTCAACCTGAAAGGTGAAAGTGTCCGAATGGACATGCGGATCGGAAGTTACAACCATTTAAAAAAAGGTGACAGGGAACGAGTGCTAGAAACGAGGCATTGAAAAACATAACAAACCTGATACCCACTATAAAGGCCATAACATATGATCTAGGAGTGCATGTGGGCGCCGCGACCAGTCAAACTCAAGCTCATGGAACGAGCTATGATCAGGAAGGTGGAGGAGGCCGAACTGACACGCGGATCGGAAGTTAGGTCCGTTTGAAGACATGTTCGATGGGACACCGGTGACGGAAACAGGGTTTTGGAGGCCTTCAGAGGGGTTTTTGGGGTCAAAAAACACGACAGAACAGACAATGTGAAAAATTCTAGTGGTAAGATTAAAATTCAATCATTGGGAGAATATTATCATTAGTTCGCAAAAATTAACAAAAATGGAATAATTGAATTTAATACCACATTATATAATCCCAATTGAATTAAAAATATTTGATGAAATTGATTAATTACTTTATCTATATGATTTCCCAATATAGAGATCTTTTAGTAAAGAACAGAAAATGTGATAAATTCTAGTGGAGACATTTTCATTAACCTGAGTCCCACCACTATTCTATATCCCAATAACCATCAATATACACTGGATGGACCCACTGTTAATCGTGTGACCTAAAAGATAGCATAATGTATACACATACAAAGAGGTTCCAATGAATGGTGTATGTTTAAAACATATGAAGGAACAAATAGTTATATATCTTATATAAACCATAATAACAATGTATTAAAGTAAAACAAAAACATAGTATTCTAGCAACAGTTATGTTATGTGTGTGTTAACTGAGACTCCATGTCACCCACCCAATCTATATAATTTGAAGATGGAATGTAATCCATAATATAGAGTTATCTAGAAATATAATATATCACATAAGAGAAGGTACAAAAAATAAGACTCTATTACTACCAAATAAATTGTTGTAGGGATCTAAAATTGAATATCTTTTTCCCTCTCATATGAGGTAGGGCCAGATTATAAATCTATACCACCAACCACTATGATATAATAGGTTTCTAAAACAAAAAATGCAACATTAAACTATCACTAATGGTATATTTTGATAACTGAATCTACACCTTAAACTCCCACTCAGGGTCAGGTCTCATTCCATTTCCAAGGAACTACATTATCACTCAGGGGAAAGGATTCATACTGTAAAAAATACAATACTCTCTTAATAATTTTTGGGTATAATAACTAACTCTTAACAACCATCACATTTAATAGATGGTCAATAGAATTTATAGCCACACTCTTAGCTACAATCTAATAAATAACTATCACCAAATTATAGGATATTCACAACACCTTAAACCAAACTTATCACATTTATTGTGGTCATCTCAAAATGTATAATGGATGAACCCATATTTTCTAACAATACTAAAGTAATGAGACCATAATCTCCCAACTGATAATTACATATTATTTAGATTATTATGAACCTATCAACAACTTATGATCCAATACATGATACCTTTTCATAAAAAATGAAAAATAAAGGAAGCTTTATCTTTTAATTTTATTAAAATATACAATACCAAAATAGTCATAAAAAAAACCAGTGTCAAAAATTATTAGACAATATTGAAAAATAATTCATAATAGACTACTCAACCTTATTGGTTAATGCATATGTGACAATACTTATGAATCCAAAAAAATATCTTCCAAAGTTCAAAGCCAATCATATAACAATAAATCTCTACACAATGTCAAAATATCCATGGGACAAAAAATTCACTATTCATTATCATCATATTATTTATCACCCTTTGAATTTTAGGTCTCTCCATAAAACCACAAACCAGTCTATATGGGCAGATCGAGGTCCATACTCCAATTCTAATATGAATCCCTTTAATTGTGGGATCACAATGATTCCAATATCCTACTAAAAGTTTAATTTATCAACCTAATTGTTTAGAACCCAAAAACATTTTACAATTTAATGACTCACTTAATAGTCCCTCACACATTCCATCGAGACCCATTTGAGTCCAATCATGGATAATTTTTGAAATAAATATCAACTTTTGTATTTCCATAAACAATTAACAATTACTACCCCTAGAATCATATATTTAATGCATATATCATATTGTCAATCCATTCATGAAATACTTTTCCCATTCCACTAGTATTATCCAAAACCTTCATATACATGTAACACTTTTTGTCTATATTTTAGTATACCAAACATGAACTCCAATGATGAAATAAAAGAACACTCATGCACACATATGATTATGAAATAAACTATCTAATAGAATCATTAAATGGTTTACCTTCAATTAATGAAGCTCTTACATACCTAGAAAAAAATTAAACAGAACCTCATAAGAATCTCAATACCATAACTAATACCATAAAGTTAATTAAATAACGATAATTTTTTATTAATTATTACTAATTATAAAATTTAGTTTAATCAATATAATTAAATTTCATTCTATTCTAAAAATATAATATTAATAATAAAATGAAATGTATCTTCCCTAAAATACTCATTCATGAAATTTAATTATGAAACAATACCTATGTAGTTTCCAATTTAGACACAGTTTGGTTGGATCCTTTGAAAAAATCATTAGGGGTATTTAATTTATTCAAAAGATAGGAAATATGTCATGTATATTATTATTTAATATATAATTTTCTTTTAAATATGAATCCATCTCATATTGATTTTGTATTACCATTTGTTGTTGAATATATTATTAATCCATGAAAATAATGCATCCAAAATTGTGTAGGAGGTATGTGGATGTCGAGTGAATGTTATAGGGTGGATAAAAACACCTGAATACATATGGTAATTTTATTTAGATTTTATCACATTATAGGGGGATCCAAGGGGTGGCTTATGATTTTGCGATCTAATCAAATAGATATATTCAAATCATGTTATTATATAAAAAATGGACTAACCATGGAATTAAAGGTTTTACCCCTCTCAAAACTTGTTGGGATGATCCAACTAAGTACCTAGGTGACTATAATGTGTATTATAACCTCACATAATACCTATTTATTCTATAGTACATAGATGATGAGATTCCATGGGGTTCATACCCCATGAATTCTTTACTAGATTCTTAGTGCTCCAAAAATAGAAACCTTATGGGTTATATGTACATATTCGGTAGTATGGGATACCATAACATCACTTAAATTATCCACTAACACCTAAAACATTTGTACCACCCAAAATATCCTACATTTAATACTCTATGTCTTAAAATTCATATAATTATCAACTAATTGAAATTAAACTTACTGAAACTCAATTAAAAAAATTAAATTTCACTTAGAATTATAGACTCATTGTGACATAAGTAATTTGAAATTGTTCACTCAACATTTTCATACCTCTAAAAATTGATATGTAATTATTTAATACATTATTTGATTTTAGCATCTATTTTTTTAAATTATAGCTTCTATATTGAAATATTTTACAAAATACCTCTTCATGTCACTTTCTAAATAAAATAACATTTTCTTTAAGAGATTCAAGAATCTCTAAAAAGTTTCAACAAAATCAATAGGTTCCTTGATAAAAATTTATCATTATTAATTCTAAATATATAGTTAACCACAACCCAATATGAATCCAGATAAGAGTCCAATTAGTCTACAAGTTTCCTTATATAGTTTATTTCATAATCAAGATGGTTAACCTGATTCAGGGATTCAATTAACATTAATCATATATTATTATTGTAATTTATTTGAAATACCTTCATGAATGTCAAACACATCACAATAATATATATTTTTTTATTAATATTTTTATATATAAAACCCTTTATCATTCTATAAATATTCATTAATATTATACCCCTTTCAATGATAAATAAATGTGAACATTAGAATAGAATCTATATCAAGATATAGATTAAAATGTAATCTTATGATATATTATATATACAACTCAAGAATTTTTTGAATTCATTTTGGAATAACTATAATTTCATTGACATCGTTAATTAAATGAAACAACCATTTTGACTTTACTCTAATTCATAGTTAATATTATAATGACCACTGAAAAATAGCTATTAAACATGGTGGTATAAACATGAAAATCAATATTTTGAATATTTTTTATAAATGTTATATAATAAAAAAAATTATAAACGTGTTCATATTTTTTTATTTGTTTAAATAGACAGTAATAATAAATAATAAATAATAAATAATAAATAATATATAATAAATAATATATAATGATAAATAATAAATAATAAATAATAAATAATAAATAATACATAATACATAAAAATAAAAAATAATACATAATAAATAAATATAAATAATAAATAACAAATAAGAAATAAGAAATAAGAAATAATAACTAATAAATAAATATAAATAATAAATAATAGATAATTAATAATTAATAAACATAAATAATTAATAAATATAAAGAATAAAGAATAAAGAATAAAGAATAAATAATAAATAATAAATAACCAGTTACAAATAATAGATAATAAATAAATTAAAGTATATTATAAATAATAAATAATAAATAATAAAGAAAACACATGAAGAAGTATGAAAAGACGTGATAAGGGATGAAAAATCATGAAAACGCATGAAAAAAGATGGAGAAGCATATGAAGAATGAGGCATTAGAAAGAATGAGAACGCATGAAAACTCGTGACAAACTCCTTAATAATTCAACATAATCATCATAATACCCCACAAAAAAGGCCATAACATATGATCTAGGAGTGCATGTGGGAGCTGCGACCAGTCAAACTGAAGATCATGGAACGAGCTATGATCTGGAAGGAGGAGGAGCTGGAACTGACAGGCGGATCGAAACTTAGGTCTGTTTGAAGAAAAGTTCGACGGGACACTGGTGACGGAAACAGGGTTTTGGAGGCCTTCGGAGGGGTTTTTGGGGTCGAATAACATGACAGAATAGACAATGTGATAAATTCTAGTGGTAAGATTAAAATTCAGTCATTGGGAGAATATTATCGTTGGTTCACAAAATTTAATAAAAATGGAATAATTGAATTTAATACCACATTATATAATCCCAATTGAATTAAAAACATGTGATGAAATTGATTAATTACTTTATCAATATGATTTCCCAATATAGATATCTTTTAGTACAGAACAGACAATGTGATAAATTCTAGTGGAGACATTTCCAATAACCTGAGTCCCACCACTATTCTATTTCCCAATAACCATCAATATACACTGGATGGACCCACTGTGAATCGTGTGACCTAAAAGATAGCATAATGTCTACACATACAAAGAGGATCCAATGAATGGTGTAAGTTTAAAACATATGATGGAACAAATAGTTACATATCTTATATAAACCCTAATAACTATGTATTAAAGTAAAACAAAAACGTAGTATTCTAGCAACATTTATGTTATGTGTGTGTTAACTGAGACTCCATGTCACCCACCCAATATATATAATTTGAATATGGAATGGAATCCATAATATAGAGTTATCTAGAAATATAATATATCACATAAGAGAAGGTACAAAAAATAAGACTCCATTACTACCAAATAAATTGTTGTAGGGATCTATAATTGAATATTTTTTCCCTCTCATATGTGGTAGGGCCAGATTATAAATCTATACCACCAACCACTATGATATAATAGGTTTCTAAAACAATAAATACAACATTACAATATCACTTATGGTATATTTTGATAACTGAATCTACACCTTAAACTCCCACTCAGGGTCAGGTCTCATTCCATTTCCAAGGAACTACTTTATCAATCAGGGGAAAGGATTCATACTGTAAAAAATACAATACTCTCTTAATAATTTTTGGGTATAATAACTAACTCAGAACAACCATCACATTTAATAGATGGTCAAAAGAATTTATTGCCACACTCTTAGCTACAATCTAATAAATAACTATCACCAAATTATAGGATATTCACAACACCTTAAACCAAACTTATCACATTTATTGTGGTCATCTCAAAATGTATAATGGATGAACCCATATTTTCTAACAATACTAAAGTAATGATACCATAATCTCCCAACCTATAATTACATATTATATAGATTATTATGAACCTATCAACAACTTATGATCCAATACATGATACCTTTTCATAAAAAAAGGAAAAATAAAGGAATCTTTATCTTTTAATTTTATTAAAATATACAATACCAAAATAGTCATAACAAAAAAAACCAGTCTCAAAAATTATTAGACAATATTGTAAAATAATTCATAATAGACTACTCAATCTTATTGGTTAATGCATATGTGACAATACTTACGAAGCCAAAAAAATATCCTCCAAAGTTCAAAGTGAATCATATAACAATAAATCTCTACACAATGTCAAAATATCCAAGGGACACAAAATTAACTATTCATTATCATCGTATTATTTATCACCCTTAGAATTTTAGGTCTCTCTCTAAAACCCCAAACCAATCTATATGGACACATCAAGGTCTATACTCCAATTCTAATATGAATCCCTTTAATTGTGGGATCACAATGATTCCAATATCCTACTCATAGTTCTATTTATCAATCTAATTGTTTAGAACCCAAAAACATATTACAATGTAATGACTCACTTAATAGTCCCTCACACATTCCATCGAGACCCATTTGAGACCAATCATGGATAATTTTTGAAATAAATATAAACATTTGTATTTCCATACACAATTAACAATTACTACCCCTAGAATCATATATTTAATGCATATATAATATTATCAATCCATTCATGAAATCCTTTTCCCATTCCACTAGTCTTATCCAAAACCTTCATATACATGTAACACTATTTGTCTATATTTTAGTATACCAAACATGAACTCCAATGATGAAATAAAAGAACACTCATGAACACATATGATTATTAAATAAACTATCTAAAAGAATCATTAAATGTTTTACCTTCAATTAATGAATCTCTTACATACCTAGAAAAAAATTAAACAGAACCTCATAAGAATCTCAATACCCTAACTCATACCATAATGTTAATTAAATAACAATAATTTTTTTTAATTATTACTAATTATAAAATTTAGTTTAATCAATATAATTAAATGTCCTTCTATTATGAAAATATAATAATAATAATAAAATGAAATGTATCTTCCCTAAAATACACTTTCATGAAATTTAATTATGAAGCAATGCCTCTTTATTTTCCAATTTAGACACAGTTTGTTTGGATCCTTTGAAAAAATCATTAGGGGTATTTAATTTCTTCAAAAGGAAGGAAATATGTCATGTATGTTATTATTTAATATATAAATTTAATTTAAATATGATTCCATCTCATATTAATTTTATATTACCATTTTTTGTTGAATATATTATTAATCCATGAAAATAATGCATCCAAAATTGTGTAGGAGTTATGTGGATGTCGAGTGAATGTTATACGGTGGATAAAAACACATGAATACATATGGTAATTTTATTTAGATTTGTCACATTATAGGGGGATACAATGGGTGTCTTAAGAGTTTGTGATCTAATCAAATAGATATATTCAGATCATGTTATTATATAAAAAATGGACTAACCATGGAATTAATGGTTTTAACCCTCTCAAAACTTGTTGGGATGATCCAACTGAGTACCTAGGTGACTATAATGTGTATGATAACCTCACCTAATACCTATTTATTCTATAGTACCTAGATGATGAGATTCCATGGGCTTCATACCCCATGAATTCGTCACTAGATTCTTAGTTCTCCAAAAATAGAAACCTCATGGGTTATATGTACATATTCGGTAGTATGGGATACCATAACATCACTTAAAGTATCCACTGACACCAAAAAAATTTGTACCACCCAAAATATCCTACATTTAATACTCAATGTCTTAAAAATCATATAATTATCAACTAATTGAAATTAAACTTACAGAAACTCAATTAAAAAAAATTAAATTTCACTTAGAATTATAGACTCATTGTGACATAAGTAATTTAAAATTGTTCATTCAACATTTTCATACCTCTAAAAATTGATATGTAATTATTTAATACATTATTTGATTTTAGCATCTATTTTTTTAAATTATAGCTTCTAAATTGAAATATTTTACAAATTTCCTCTTCATGTCACTTTCTAAATAAAATAACATTTTCATTAAGAGATTCAAGAATCTCTTAAAAGTTTCAACAAAATAAATAGGTTCCTTGATAAAAATTTCTCATTATTAATTCTAAATATTTAGTTAACCACAACCCAATATGAATCTAGAGAAGAGTCCAATTAGTCTACAAGTTTCCTTATATAGTTTATTTCATAATCAAGATGGTTAACCAGATTCAGGGATTCAATTAACATTAATCATATATTATTATTGTAATTCCACCCTAGTCATTGATTATATTGAACATTTTCATGTTATGTATTGAGTTTAATAACACCATATAGTTATTTATTACATTATTTCTTATTTATATATTTTTTTTACTATTTTCAATTTTTTGTATTTCAACTATTATTTAGATTCAAATTCACAATATTTAATAAAATTCTCATTATCTTCCCCCACCATACTAAAAAATAAATTATATTGAGTCTCATATTTTGGAAAATTTCTATTTTTGGTTTTTTACTTTAATAAAACATCATATTATTCTTTTTGAGAGAATTTCCCATTTATTCTGATTTTATATTTTCAATGAAATCTCATATAAATAGGAAATATAATTATACTACTAAATAAATTTCCAAGTTAATTTCATTCCAATAATTAATTTTTTAATTTTAATTTCATTTGCATAATTGATAATAATTACCCACTTATGTACCCCACCCCCACCATCGACATTATACATATAATGATTCTCTATATCTTTCAATGTCACATCCTGGAGATAATGAATAAATATTACATTTTTATTCATTTTCATCTTATATATTACAATATTTATAAATAAAACTTTTGAGAAAAGATCCTCCAAATTAATATCATATGTGACAACCCATTAAATTTTATAATGATTGAAACCTCTTTCAATAAGCATCTTTATACAATTCAAATGACATCTAATTTGTTGAGTTACCCCGATGATTTTTTTGAGGAATCCTATAATGTATAAATTTAGATGCATCATCAATTCATCAAACATGTTATGACAATAATTCAAATAATTTTCTATAACCTTATCATCATCTATGAAAATATCATGTATTTTATTTGAAATACCTTCATGAATGTGAAACACATCATAATAATATATATATTTTTATGGAGATTTCTATATATAAAACCTTTTATCATTCTATAAGTATTCATTAATATTATACCCCTTTCAATGATAAATAAATGTGAACATTAGAATAGAATCTATATCAAGATATAAATTAAAATTTAATCTTATGATATATTATATATACAACTCAAGAAGTTTATGAATTCATTTTGGAATAACTATAATTTCATTGACATCGTTAATTACATGAAACAACCGTTTTGAATTTACTCTAATTCATAGTTAATATTATAATGACCACTGAAACATAGCTATTAAACATGGTGGTATAAACATGAAAATCAATATTTTGAATATTTTTTATAAATGTTATATAATAAAAAAAACTATAAACGTGTTCATATTTTTTTTATTTTTTTAAATAGATAGTAATAATAAATAATAAATAATAAATAATAAATAATAAATAATAAATAAAGATAAATAACAAATAATAAATAATAAATAACAAATAAAAAATAAAAAATAAAAAATAAAAAATAATACATAATAAATAAATATAAATAATAAATAACAAATAATAAATAATAAATAATAACTAATAACTAATAAATATATATATATAATAAATAATAAATAATAAATAATTAATAAACATAAATAATTAATAAATATAAATAATAAATAATAAATAATAAATAATAAATAACCAGTTACAATTAATAGATAATAAATAAATTAAAGTATATTATAAATAATAAATAATAAATAATAAAGGAAACACATGAAGAAGTATGAAAAGATGTGATAAGGGATGAAAAATCATGAAAACGCATGAGAAAAGACGGAGAAGCATATGAAGAATGAGGTATTAGAAAGAATGAGAACGCATGAAAACTCGTGACAACTCTGGAAAACTCCTTAATAATTCCACATAATCATCATAATAACCCACAAAAAACCATTGATAAAGATAACAAGTCATGGAAACCCAAATAAACAGTAATAAATGGAGCTACCGTTAAAACCCGTCAAAACGGTTATAAAGAGACAAAAACATTGGACTCCCATTAACGGAGATAACTTATGATCCGAGAGTCCGTTTTAGATCCGCGACCTGTCAAATCAAAGATACTGAAACGATCTTCATCTTGAAAGGTGAAAGAGTCCGAATGGACAGGCGGATCAGAAGTTACAACCATTTAAAAAAAATCTGACGGGGAACGGGTGCTAGAAACGAGGAATTGAAAAACATAACAAACCTAATAACCACTAAAAAGGTCATAACATATGATCTAGGAGTGCATGTGGGCGCTGCGACCAGTCAAACTGAAGATCATGGAATGAGCTATGATCTGGCAGGTGGAGGAGGCTGAACTGACACGCGGATCGAAAGTTAGGTCTGTTTGAAGACAAGTTCGACGAGACACTGGTGACAGAAACGAGGTTTTGGAGGCCTTCAGAGGGGTTTTTGGGGTCGAAAAACATGAAAGAACAGACAATGTGACAAATTATAGTGGTAAGATTAAAATTCAATCATTGGGAGAATATTATCATTGGTTCACAAAATTTAATAAAAATGGAATAATTGAATTTAATACCACATTATATAATCCCAATTGAATTAAAAATATGTGATGAAATTGATTAATTACTTTATCAATATGATTTCCCAATATAGAGATATTTTAGTACAGAATAGACGATGTGATAAATTCTACCGGAGACATTTCCATTAACTTGAGTCCCACCACTATTCTATATCCCAATAACCATCAATATACACTGGATGGACCCACTATGAATCATTTGACCTATAAGATAGAATAATGTCTACACATACAAAGAGGTTCCAATGAATGGTGTAAGTTTAAAACATATGAAGGAACAAATAGTTACATATCTTATATAAACCAAAATAACTATGTATTAAAGTAAAACAAAAACGTAGTATTCTAGAAACATTTATGTTATGTGTGTGTTAACTGAGACTCCATGTCACCCACCCAATCTATATAATTTGAAAATGGAATGGAATCCCTAATATAGAGTTATCTAGAAATATAATATATCACATAAGAGAAGGTATAATAAATAAGACTCAATTGCTACCAAATTAATTGTTGTAGGGATCTATAATTGAATATTTTTTCCCTCTCATATGAGGTAGGGCCAGATTATAAATCTATACCACCAACCACTATGATATAATAGGTTTCTAAAACAAAAATTGCAACATTACACTATCACTTATGGTATATTTTGATAACTAAATCTACACCTTAAACTCCCACTCACGGTCAGGTCTCATTCCATTTCCAAGGAACTACTTTATCAGTCATGGGAAAAGATTCATACTGTAAAGAATACAATACTCTCTTAATAATTTTTGGGTATAATAACTAACTCACAATAACCATCACATTTAATAGATGGTCAAAAGAATTTATAGCCACACTCTTAGCTACAATCTAATAAATAAATATCACCAAATTATAGGATATTCACAACACCTTAAACCAATCTTATCACATTTATTGTTGTCATCTCCAAATGTATAATGGATGAACCCATATTTTCTAACAATACTAAAGTAATGAGACCATAATCTCCCAACTGATAATTACATATTATTTAGAATATTATGAACCTATCAACAACTTATGATCCAATACATGATACCTTTTCGTAAAAAAAGGAAAAATAAAGGAAGCTTTATCTTTTAATTTTATTAAAATATACAATACCAAAATATTCATAACAAAAAAACAAGTCTAAAAAATTAGTAGAAAATATTGAAAAATAATTCATAATAGACTGCTCAATCTTATTGGTTAATGCATATGTGACAATACTTATGAAGCCAAAAAATATCTTCCAAAGTTCAAAGCCAATCATATAACAATAAATCTCTACACAATGTCAAAATATCCAAGGGACACAACATTCACTATTCATTATCATCGTATTATTTATCACCCTTATAATTTTAGGTCTCTCCATAAAACCACAAACTAATCTATATGGGCACATCCAGGTCCATACTCCAATTCTAATATGAATCACTTTAATTGTGGGATCACAATGATTCCAATATCCTACTCATAGTTCTATTTATCAATCTTATTGTTTAGAACCCAAAAACATATTACAATGTAACGACTCACATAATAGTCCCTCACACATTCCATCGAGACCCATTTGAGACCAATCATGGATAATTTTTGAAATAAATATCAACATTTGTAGTTCCATACACAATTAACAATTACTACCCCTAGAATCATATATTTAATGCATATATCATATTGTCAATCCATTCATGATATCATTTTCCCATTAAACTAGTCTTATCCAAAACCATCATATACATGTAACACTTTTAGTCTATATTTTAGTATACCAAACATGAACTTCAATGATGATATAAAAGAACACTCATGCACACATATGATTATGAAATAAACTATCTAAAAGAATCATTAAATGGTTTACCTTAAATTAATGAATCTCTTACATACCTAGAAAAAAATTAAACAGAACCTCATAAAAATCTCAATACCATAACTCATACCATAAAGTTAATGCAGTAACGATAATTTTTTATTAATTATTACTAATTATAAAATTTAGTTAATAAATATAATTAAATATCCTTCTATTCTGAAAATATAATATTAATAATAAAATGAAATGTATCTTCCCTAAAATACTCATTCATGAAATTTAATTATGAAACAATACCTATGTATTTTCCAATTTAGACACAGTTTGGTTGGATCCGTTGAAAAAATCATTAGGGGTATTTTATTTATTCAAAAGGGAGGAAATATGTCATGTATATTATTATTTAATATATAAATTTCATTTAAATATGAATCCATCTCATATTGATTTTATATTACCATTTGTTGTTGAATATATTATTAATCCATGAAAATAATGCATCCAAAATTGTGTATGAGGTATGTGGATGTCGAGTGAATGTTATAGGGTGGATAAAACACCTGAATACATATGGTAATTTTATTTAGATTTGTCACATTATAGGGGGATACAATGGGTGGCTTAAGAGTTTGTTATCTAATCAAATAGATATATTCAGATCATGTTATTATATAAAAAATGGACTAACCATCGAATTAATGGTTTTACCCCTCTCAAAACTTGTTGGGATGATCCAACTGAGTACCTAGGTGACTATAATGTGTATGATAACCTCGACTAATACCTATTTATTCTATAGTACCTAGATGATGAGATTCAATGGGGTTCATACCCCATAAATGCTTCACTAGATTCTTAGTGCTAAAAAAATAGAAACCTTATGGGTTATATGTACATATTCGGTAGTATGGGATACCATAACATCAATTAAATTATCCACTAACACCTAAAACATTTGTACCACCCAAAATATCCTCAATTTAATACTCTATGTCTTAAAAATCATATAATTATCAACAAATAGAAATTAAACTTACTGAAACTCAATTAAAAAAATTAAATTTCACTTAGAATTATAGACTCATTGTGACATAAGTAATTTGAAATTGTTCATTCAACATTTTCATACCTCTAAAAATTGATATGTAATTATTTAATACATTATTTGATTTTAGCATCTATTTTTTTAAATTATAGCTTCTATATTTAAATATTTTACAAATTTCCTCTTCATGTCACTTTCAAAATAAAATAACATTTTCTTTAAGAGATTCAAGCATCTCTTATAAGTTTCAACAAAATCAATAGGTTCCTTGATAAAAATTTATCATTATTAATTCTAAATATTTAGTTAACCACAACCCAATATGAATCTAGAGAAGAGTCCAATTAGTCTACAAGTTTCCTTATATAGTTTATTTCATAATCAAGATGGTTAACTTGATTCAGGGATTCAATTAACATTAATTATATATTATTATTGTAATTACACCCTAGACATTGATTATATTGAACATTTTCATGTTATGTATTGAGATAAATAACACCATATAGTTATTTATTACATTATTTCATATTTATATTTTTTTACTATTTTCAATTTTTTATATTTCAACTATTATATAAATTCAACTTCACAATATTTAATTAAATTCTCATTATCTTCCCCTACCATACTAAACAATAAATTATATTGAGTCTCATATGATGGAAAATTTCTATTTTTGGTTTTTTACTTTAATAAAACATCATATTATGATTTTTGAGAGAATTTCCCATTTATTCTGCATTTATATTTTCAATGAAATCTCATATAAATAGGAAATATAATTATACAACTAAATAAATTTCCAAGTTAATTTCATTCCAATAATTAATTTTTTAATTTTAATTTCATTGGCATAATTGATAATAATTACCCACTTATGTACCCCTCCCCCCCATCGACATTATACATATAATGCTTCTCTATGTCTATCAATGTCACATCCTGGAGATAAAGAATAAATATTACATTTTTATTCATTTTCATCTTATATATTATAATATTTATAAATAAATCTTTTGAGAAAAGAACCTCCAAATTAATATCATTTGTGACAACCCATTAAATTTTATAATGATTGAAACCTATTTCAATAAGAATCTTGATACAATTCAAATGAAATCTAATTGGTCGAGTAACCCCGATGATTTTTTTGAAGAATCCTATAATGTATTAATTTAGATGCATCATCAATTCCTCAAACATGTTATGACAAGAATTCAAATAATTCTCTATAACCTTATCATCATCTATGAAAATATCATGTATTTTATTTGAAATACCTTCATGAATGTGAAACACATCACAATAATATATTTTTTTTATGGAGATTTCTATATATAAAACCTTTTATCATTCTATAAATTTTCATTAATATTATACCCCTTTCAATGATAAATAAATGTGAACATTAGAATAGAATCTATATCAAGATATAGATTAAAATGTAATCTTATGATATATTATATATACAACTCAAGAATTTTATGAATTCATTTTGGAATAACTATAATTTCATTGACATCGTTAATTACATGGAACAACCATTTTGAATTTACTCTAATTCATAGTTAATATTATAATGACCACTGACAAATAGCTATTAAACATGGTGGTATAAACATGAAAATAAATATTTTGAATATTTTTTATAAATGTTATATAAAAAAGAAAATTATAAATGTGTTCATATTTTTTTTATTTTTTTTAATAGATAGTAATAATAAATAATTAATAATAAATAATAAATAAAAAATAAAAAATAATACATATTAAATAAATATAATTAATAAATAAAAAATAAGAAATAAGAAATAATAAATAATAACTAATAAATAAATATAAATAATTAATAATAAATAATTAATAATTAATAAACATAAATAATTAATAAATATAAAGAATAAAGAAAAAATAATAAATAATAAATAATAAATAATAAATAACCAATTAAAAATAATAGATAATAAATAAATTAAAGTATATTATAAATAATAAATAATAAATAATAAATTAAACACATGAAGAAGTATGAAAAGACGTGATAAGGGATGAAAAATCATGAAAACGCATGAAAAAAGATGGAGAAGCATATGAAGAATGAGGCATTAGAAAGAATGAGAATGCATGAAAACTCATGACAAACTCTTTAATAATTCAACATAATCATCATAATAACCCACAAAAAATCATTGATAAAGATAACAAGTCATGGAAACACAAATTAACAGTAATAAATGGAGCTACCGTTAAAACCCTTCAAAACGGTCATAAAGAGACAAAAACATTGGACTCACATTAACAGAGATAACTTATGATCCGAGAGTCCGTTTTAGATCTGCGACCTGTCAAATAAAAGATCCTGAAACGATCTTCAACCTGAAAGGTGAAAGAGTCCGAATGGACAGGCGGATCGGAAGTTAGAACCATTTAAAAAAAAGCTGACGGGGAACAGATGCTAGATATGAGGCATTGAAAAACATAACAAACCCGATACCCACTAGAAAGGCCATGACATATGATCTAGGAGTTCATGTGGGCTCTGCGACCAGTCAAACTGAATCTCATGGAACGAGCTATGATCTGGCCGGTGGAGGAGGCCGAACTGACACGCAGATCGAAAGTTAGGTCTGTTTGAAGACAAGTTCGATGGGACACTGGTGACAGAAACAGGGTTTTGGAGGCCTTCAGAGGGGTTTTTGGGGACGAAAAACACGACAGAACAAACAATGTGATAAATTCTAGTGGTAAGATTAAAATTCAATCATTGGGAGAATATAATCATTGGTTCACAAAATTTAATAAAAATGGAATAATTGAATTTAATACCACATTATATAATCCCAATTGAATTAAAAATATGAGATGAAATTGATTAATTCATTTATCAATATGATTTCCCAATATAGAGATCTTTTAGTACAGAACAGACAATGTGATAAATTCTAGTGGAGACATTTCCATTAACCTGAGTCCCACCACTATTCTATATCCCAATAACCATCAATATACACTGGATGGACCCACTGTGAATCATGTGACCTAAAAGATAGCATAATGTCTACACATACAAAGAGGTTCCAATGAATGGTGCAAGTTTAAAACATATGAAGGAACAAATAGTTACATATCTTATATGAACCGTAATATATATGTATTAAAGTAAAACAAAAACGTAGTATTCTAGCAACATTTATGTTATGTATGTGTTAACTGAGACTCCATGTCACTCACCCAATCTATATAATTTGAAGATGGAATGGAATCCATAATATAGAGTTATCTAGAAAAAAAATATATCACATAAGAGAAGGTACAAAAAATAATACTCAATTACTACCAAATAAATTGTTGTAGGGATCTATAATTGAATATTTTTTCCCTCTCATATGAGGTAGGGCCAGATTATAAATCTATACCACCAACCACTATGATATAATAGGTTTCTAAAACAAAAAATGCAACATTACACAATCACTTATGGTATATTTTGATAACTTAATATACACCTTAAACTCCCACTCAGGGTCAGGTCTCATTCCATTTCCAAGGAACTACTTTATCACTCAGGGGAAATGATTCATACTCTAAAAAATAAAATACTCACTTAATAATTTTTGGGTATAATAACTAACTCACAACAAACTTCACATTTAATAGATGGTCAAAAGAATCTATAGCCACACTCTTAGCTACAATATAATAAATAACTATCACCAAATTATAGGATATTCACAACACCTTAAACCAAAATTATCACATTTATTGATGTCATCTCAAAATTTATAATGGATGAACCCATATTTTCTAACAATACCAAAGTAATGAGACCATAATCTCCCAACCGATAATTACATATTATTTAGATTATTATAAACCTATCAACAACTTATGATCCAATACATGATACCTTTTCATAAAAAAAATGAAAAATAAAGGAAGCTTTACCTTTTAATTTTATTAAAATATACTATACCAAAATTTTCCTAACAAAAAAAACCAGTCTCAAAAATTATTAGACAATATTGAAAAATAATTCATAATAGACTACTCAATTTTATTGGTTAATGCATATGTGACAATACTTATGAAGCCAAAAAATATCTTCCAAAGTTCAAAGCCAATCATATAACAATAAATCTATACACAATGTCAAAATATCCAAGGGACACAACATTCACTATTCATTATCATCGTATTATTTATCACCCTTAGAATTTTTGGTCTCTCCATAAAACTACAAACCAATCTATATGGGCACATCGAGGTCCATACTCCAATTCTAATATCAATCCCTTTAATTGTGGGATCACAATGATTCTAATATCCTTCTCATAGTTCTATTTATTAATCAAATTGTTTAGAACCCAAAAACATATTACAATGTAATGACTCACTTAATAGTCCCCCACACATTCCATCGAGACCCATTTGAGACCAATCATGGATAATATTTGAAATAAATATCAACATTTGTATTTCCATACACAATTAACAATTACTACCCCTAGAATCATATATTTAATGTATATATCATATTGTCAATCCATTCATGAAATCCCTTTCCCATTCCACTAGTCTTATCCAAAACCTTCATATACATGTAACACTTTTTTTCTATATTTTAGTATACCAAACATGAACTCCAATGATGAAATAAAAGAACACTCATGCACACATATGATTATGAAATAAACTATCTAAATGAATCATTAAATGGTTTACGTTAAATTAATGAATCTATTACATACCTAGAAAAAAATTAAACAGAACCTCATAAGAATCTCAATACCATAACTTATACCATAAAGTTAATCAAATAACGATAATTTTTTATTAATAATTACTAATTATAAAATTTTGTTTAATTAATATAATTAAATTTTCATATATTATGAAAATATAATATTAATTATAAAATAAAATGTATCTTCCCTAAAATACTCATTCATGAAATTTAATTATGAAACAATACCTAAGTATTTTCCAATTTAGACACACTTTGGTTGGATCCTTTGAAAAAATCATTAGGGGTATTTAATTTATTCAAAAGGTAGGAAATATTTCATGTATATTATTATTTAATATATAAATTTCATTTAAATATGAATCCATCTCATATTGATTTTATATTACCATTTTTTGTTGAATATATTATTAATCCATGAAAATAATGCATCCAAAATTGTGTAGGAGGTATGTGGATGTCGAGTGAATGTTATAGGGTGGATAAAAACACATGAATACATATGGTAATTTTATTTAGATTTTTCACATTATAGGGGGGTCCAATGTGTGGCTTAACAGTTTGTGATCTAATCAAATAGATATATTCAGATCATGTTATTATATAAAAATTGGACTAACCATGGAATTAATGGTTTTACCCCTCTCAAAACTTGTTGGGATGATCCATCTAAGTACCTAGGTGACTATAATGTGTATGAAAACCTCACCTAATACCTATTTATTCTATAGTACCAAGATGATGAGATTCCATGGGGTTCATACCCCATGGATTCTTCACTAGATTCTTAGTGCTCCAAAAATAGAAACCTTATGGGTCATATGTACATATTTGGTAGTATGAGATACCATAACATCAGTTAAATTATCCACTAACACCTAAAAAATTTGTACCACCCAAAATATCCAACATTTAATACTCGATGTCTTAAAAATCATATATTTATCAACTAATTGAAATTAAACTTACTGAAACTCAATTAAAAAAAATTAAATTTCACTTAGAATTATAGACTCATTGTGACATAAGTAATTTGAAATTGTTCATTCAACATTTTCATACCTCTAAAAATTGATATGTAATTATTTAATACATTATTTGATTTTAGCATCTATTTTTTTAAATTATAGCTTCTATATTGAAATATTTTACAAATTTCCTCTTCATGTCACTTTCTAAATAAAATAACATTTTCTTTAAGAGATTCAAGCATCTCTTAAAAGTTTCAACAAAATCAATAGGTTCCTTGATAAAAATTTATCATTATTAATTCTAAATATTTAGTTAACCACAACCCAATATGAATCCAGAGAAGAGTCCAATTAGTCTACAAGTTTCCTTATATAGTTTATTTCATAATCAAGATGGTTAACCTGATTCAGGGATTCAATTAACATTAGTCATATATTATTATTGTAATTACACCCTAGACATTGATTATATTGAACATTTCCATGTTATGTATTGAGATCAATAACACCATATAGTTATTTATTACATTATTTCATATTTATATTTTTTTACTATTTTTAATTTTTTATATTTCAGCTATTATTTAAATTCAACTTCACAATATTTAATAAAATTCTCATTATCTTCCCCTACCATACTAAACAATAAATTATATGGACTCTCATATGATGGAAAATTTCTATTTTTTGTTTTTTACTTTAATATAACATCATATTATTCTTTCTGAGAGAATTGCCCATTTATTCTGCATTTATATTTTCAATGAAATCTCATATAAATAGGAAATATTATTATACTACTAAATAAATTTCCAAGTTAATTTCATTCCAATAATTAATTTTTTAATTTTAATTTCATTTTCATAATTGATAATAATTACCCACTTATGTACCCCTCCCCCACCTTCGAAATTATACATATAATGCTTCTCTATATCTATCAGTGTCACATCATGGAGATAAAGAATAAATATTACATTTTTATTCATTTTCATCTTATATATTACAATATTTATAAATAAAACTTTTGAGAAAAGATCCTACAAATTAATATCATATGTGACAACCCATTAAATTTTATAATGATTGAAACCTCTTTCAATAAGCATCTTGATACAATTGAAATGACATCTAATTGGTCGAGTAACCCCGATGATTTTTTTGAAGAATCCTATAATATATTAATTTAGATGCATCATCAATTAATCAAACATGTTATGACAAGAATTCAAATAATTCTCTATAACCTTATCATCGTCTATTAAAATATCATGTATTTTATTTGAAATACCTTCATGAATGTGAAACACATCACAATAATATATATTTTAAAGGATATTTCTATATATAAAACCTTTTATCCTTCTATAAATATTCATTAATATTATACCTTTTTCAATGATAAATAAATGTGAACATTAGAATAGAATCTATATCAAGATATAGATTAAAATGTAATCTTATGATATATTATATATACAACTCAATAAGTTTATGAATTCATTTTGTAATAACTATAATTTCATTGACATCATTAATTACATGAAACAACCATTTTGAATTTACTCTAATTCATAGTTAATATTATAATAACCACTGAAATATAGCTATTAAACATGGTGGTATAAACATGAAAATCAATATTTTAAATATTTTTTATAAATGTTATATAATAAAATAAATTATAAATGTGTTCATATTTTTTTTATTTTTTTAAATAGATAGTAATAATAAATAATAAATAATAAATAATAAATAATAAATAATAAATACAGATAAATAATAAATAATAAATAATAAATAGTAAATAAAGATAAATAATAAATAATAAATAATAAATAATAAATAATAAATAAAAAATAAAAAATAATACATAATACATAATAAATAAATATAAATAATAAATAACAAATAACAAATAACAAATAATAAATAATAACTAATAAATAAATATAAATAATAAATAATAAATAATAAATAATTAATAAACATAAATAATTAATAAATATAAAGAATAAAGAATAAAGAATAACGAATAAATAATAAATAATAAATAACCAGTTACAAATAATAGATAATAAATAAATTAAAGTATATTATCTATAATAAATAATAAATAATAAAGGAAACACATGAAGAAGTATGAAAAGACGTGATAAGGGATGAAAAATCATGAAAACGCATGAAAAAAGATGGAGAAGCATATGAATAATGAGGCATTAGAAAGAATGAGAACGCATGAAAACTCGTGACAACTCTGGAAAACTCCTTAATAATTCAACATAATCATCATAATAACCCACAAAAAACCATTGATAAAGATAACAAGTCATAGAAACCCAAATAAACAGTAATAAATGTAGCTACCGTTAAAAACCGTCAAAACGGTCATTAAGAGACAAAAACATTAGACTCACATTAACGGAGATAACTTATGATCCGAGAGTCCATTTTAGATCCGTGACCTGTCAAATCAAAGATCCTTAAACGATCTTCAACCTGAAAGGTGAAAGAGTCCGAATGGACAGGCGGATCGGAAGTTACAACCATTTAAAAAAAGGCTGACGGGGAACGGGTGCTATAAACGAGGCATTGAAAAACATAACAAACCCAATACCCACTAAAAAGGCCATAACATATGATCTCGGAGTGCATGTGGGCGACGCGACCAGTCAAAATGAAGCTCATGGAAGGAGCTATGATCTGGCAGGTGGAGGAGGCTGAACTGACACGCAGATCAAATGTTATGTCTGTTTGAAGTCAAGTTCGACGGGACACCATTGACGGAAACAGGGTTTTGGAGGCCTTCGGAGGGGTTTTTGGGGTCGAAAAACCCGACAGAACAAACAATGTGATAAATTCTAGTGGTATGATTAAAATTCAATCATTGGGAGAATATTATCATTGGTTCACAAAATTTAATAAAAATGGAATAATTGAATTTAATACCACATTATATAATCCCAATTGAATTGAAAATATGTGATGAAATTGATTAATTACTTTATCAATACGATTTCCCAATATAGGGATCTTTTAGTACAGAACAGACAATGTGACAAATTCTAGGGGAGACATTTCCATTAACCTAAGTCCCACCACTATTCTATATCCCAATAACCATCAATATACACTGGATGGACCCACTGTGAATCGTGTGACCTAAAAGATAGCATAATGTCTACACATACAAAGAGGTTCCAATGAATGGTGTAAGTTTAAAACATATGAAGGAACAAATAGTTACATATCTTATATAAACCATAATAACTATGTATTAAAGTAAAACAAAAACGTAGTATTCTAGCAACATTTATGTTATGTGTGTGTTAACTGAGACTCCATGTCACCCACCCAATCTCTATAATTTGAAGATGGAATGGAATCCATAATATAGAGTTATCTAGAAATATAATATATCACATAATAGAAGGTACAAAAAATAAGATTCAATTACTACCAAATAAATTGTTGTAGGGATCTGTAATTGAATATTATTTTCCCTCTCATATGTGGTAGGGCCAGATTATAAATCTATACCACCAACCACTATGATATAATAGGTTTCTAAAACAAAAAATGCAACATTACACTATCACTTATGGTATATTTTGATAACTAAATCTACACCTTAAACTCCCACTCAGGGTCAGGTCTCATTCCATTTCCAAGGAACTACTTTATCACTCAGGGGAAAGGATTCGTACTGTAAAAAATACAATACTCTCTTAATAATTTTTGGGTATAATAAATAACTCACAACAACCATCACATTTAATAGATGGTCAAAAGAATTTATAGCCACACTCCTAGCTACAATCTAATAAATAACTATCACCAAATTATAGGATATTCACAACACCTTAAACCAAACTTATCACATTTGTTGTTGTCATCTCAAAATGTATAATGGATGAACCAATATTTTCTAACAATACTAAAGTAATGAGACCACAATCTCCCAACCGATAATTACATATTATTTAGATTATTATGAACCTATCAACAACTTATGATCCAATACATGATACCTTTTCATAAAAAAAGGAAAAATAAAGGAAGCTTTATCTTTTAATTTTATTAAAATATACAATACCAAAATAGTCATAACAAAAAAAACCAGTCTCAAAAATTATTAGACAATATTGAAAAATAATTCATAATAGACTACTCAATCGTATTGGTTAATGCATATGTGACAATACTTATGAAGCCAAAAAATATCTTACAAAGTTCAAATCCAATCATATAACAATAAATCTCTACACAATGTCAAAATATCCAAGGGACACAACATTCACTATTCATTATCATCGTATTATTTATCACCCTTAGAATTTTAGGTCTCTCCATAAAACCACAAACCAATCTATATGGCCACATCGAGGTCCATACTCCAATTCTAATATGAATCCCTTTAATTGTGGGATCACAATGATTCCAATATCCTACTCATAGTTCTATTTATCAATCAAATTGTTTAGAACCCAAAAACATATTACAATGTAATGACTCACTTAATAGTCCCTCAGACATTCCATCGAGACCCATTTGAGACCAATCATGGATAATTTTTGAAATAAATATCAACTTTTGTATTTCCATACACAATTAACAATTACTACCCCTAGAATCATATAATTAATGCATATATCATATTGTTAATCCATTCATGAAATCATTTTCCCATTCCACTAGTCTTATCCAAAACCTTCATATACATGTCACACTTTTTGTCTATATTTTAGTATACCAAACATGAACTCCAATGATGAAATAAAAGATCACTCATGCACACATATGAATATGAAATAAACTATCTAAAAGAATCATTAAATGTTTTACCTTCAATTAATGAATCTCTTACATACCTTGAAAAAAATTAAACAGAACCTCATAAGAATCTCAATACCATAACTCATACCATAAAGTTAATTAAATAACGATATTTTTTTATTAATTATTACTAATTATAAAATTTAGTTTAATCTATATAATTAAATGTCCTTCTATTCTGAAAATATAATATTAATAACAAAATGAAATGTATCTTCCATAAAATACTCATTCATGGAATTTAATTATGAAACAATACCTATTTATTTTGCAATTTAGACACAGTTTGGTTGGATCATTTGAAAAAATAATTAGGGGTATTTAATTTATACAAAAGGTAGGAAATATGTCATGTATAATATTATTTAATATATAAATTTCATTTAAATATGAATCCATCTCATTTTGGTTTTATATTACCATTTGTTGTTGAATATATTATTAATCCATGAAAATAATGCATCCAAAATTGTATAGGAGGTATGTGGATGTCGAGTGAATGTTATAGGGTGGATAAAAACACCTGAATACATATGTAAATTTTATTTAGATTTGTCACATTATAGGGGGATCCAATGGGTGGCTTAAGAGTTTGCGATCTAATCAAATAGATATATTCAGATCATGTTATTATATAAAAAAATGGACTATCCATGGAATTAATGGTTTTACCCCTATCAAAACTAGTTGGGATGATCCAATTGAGTACCTAGGTGACTATAATGTGTATGATAACCTCATCTAATACATATTTATTTAATAGTACCTAGATGATGAGATTCCATGGGGTTCATACCCCATGAATTATTCACTAGATTCTTAGTGCTCCAAAAATAGAAACCTTATGGGTTATATGTACATATTTGGTAGTATGGGATACCATAGAATCACTTAAATTATCCACTAACTCCTAAAACATTTTTACCACTCCAAAATAACTTACATTTAATACTCGATGTCTTAAAAATCATATAATTATCAACTAATTGAAATTAAACTTACTGAAACTCAATTAAAAAAATTAAATTTCACTTAGAATTATAGACTCATTGTGACATAAGTAATTTGAAATTGTTCATTAAACATTTTCATCCCTCTAAAAATTGATATGTAATTATTTAATACATTATTTGATTTTAGAATCTATTTTTTTATATTATAGCTTCTATATTGAAATATTTTACAAATTTTTTCTTCATGTCACATTCTAAATAAAATAACATTTTATTTAAGAGATTCAAGCATCTCTTAAAAGTTTCAACAAAATCAAAAGGTTCCTTGATAAAAATTTATCATTATTAATTCTAAATATTTAGTTAACCACAACCCAATATGAATCTAGAGAAGAGTCCAATTAGTCTACAAGTTTCCTTATATAGTTTATTTCATAATCAAGATGGTTAACCTGATTCAGGGATTCAATTAACATTAATCATATATTATTATTGTAATTACACCCTAGACGTTGATTATATTGAACATTTTCATGTTATGTATTGAGATCAATAACACAATATAGTTATTTATTACATTATTTCATATTTATATTTTTTTACTATTTTCAATTTTTTAGATTTCAACTATTATTTAATTTCAACTTCACAATATTTAATAAAATTCTCATTTTCTTTCCCTACCATACTAAAAAATAAATTATATTGAGTCTCATATGATGGAAAATATCTATTTTTGGTTTTTTACTTTAATAAAACATCATATTATTCTTTTTGAGAGAATTGCACATTTATTCTGCATTTATATTTTCAATGAAATTTCATATAAATAGGAAATATAATTATACTACTAAATAAATTTGCAAGTTAATTTCATTCCAATAATTAATTTTTTACTTTTAATTTCATTTGCATAATTGATAATAATTACCCACTTATGTACCCCTCCCCCACCATCGACATTATACATATAATGTTTCTCTATATCTATCAATGCCACATCATGGAGATAAAGAATAAATATTACATTTTTATTCATTTTCATCTTATATATTACAATATTTATAAATAAAACTTTTGAGAAAAGTTCCTCCAAATTAATATCATATGTGACAACCCATTAAATTTTATAATGATTGAAACATCTTTCAATAAGCATCTTGCTACAATTCAAATGACATCTTATTGGTTGAGTAACCCCGATGATTTTTTTGAAGAATCCTATAATGTATTAATTTAGATGCATCATAAATTAATCAAACACGTTATGACAAGAATTCAAATAATTCTCAATAAACTTATCATCATCTATGAAAATATCATGTATTTTATCTGAAATACCTTCATGAATGTGAAACACATCAGAATAATATATTTTTTATGGAGATTTCTATATATAAAACCTTTTATCATTCTATAAATTTTCATTAATATTATACCCCTTTCAAAGATAACTAAATGTGTACATTAGAATAGAATCTATATCAAGATATAGATTAAAATGTAATCTTATGATATATTATATATACAACTCAAGATGTTTATGAATTCATTTTTGAATAACTATAATTTCATTGACATCGTTAATTACATGAAACAACCATTTTGAATTTACTCTAATTCATAGTTAATATTATAATGACCACTGAAAAATAGCTATTAAACATGGTGGTATAAACATGAAAATCAATATTTTGAATATTTTTTATAAATGTTATATAATAAAATAAATTATAAACGTGTTCATATTTTTTTTTATTTTTTCAAATAGATAGTAATAATAAATAATAAATAATAAATAATAAATAATAAATAGTAAATAATAAATAAAGATAAATAATAAATAATAAATAAAAAATAAAAAATAAAAAATAAAAAATAAAAAATAATACATAATACATAATAAATAAACATAAATAATAAATAACAAATAAGAAATAAGAAATAATAAATAATAACTGATAAATAAATATAAATAATAAATAATAAATAATTAATAATTAATAAACATAAATAACTAATAAATATAAAGAATAAAGAATAAAGAATAAATAATAAATAATAAATAATAAATAACCAATTACAAATAATAGATAATAAATAAATTAAAGTATATTATAAATAATAAATAATAAATAATAAAGGAAACACATGAAGAAGTATGAAAAGACGTGATAAGGGATGAAAAATCATGAAAACGCATGAAAAAAGATGGAGAAGCATATGAAGAATGAGGCATTAGAAAGAATGAGAACATATGAAAACTCGTGACAGACTCCTTAATAATTCAACATAATCATCATAATAACCCACAAAAAACCATTGATAAAGATAAAAAGTCATGGAAACCCAAATAAACAGTAATAAATGGAGCTACCGTTAAAACTCGTCAAAACAGTCATAAAGAGACAAAAACATTGGACTCACATTAACAGAGATAACTTATGATCCGAGAGTCCGTTTTAGATCCGTGACCTGTAAAATCAATGATCCTGAAACGATCTTCAACTTGAAAGGTGAAAGAGTCCGAATGGACAGGCGGATCAGAAGTTACAACCATTTAAAAAAAAAGTTGATGGGGATTGGGTGCTAGAAACAAGGCATTGAAAAACATAACAAATCCTATACCCACTAAAAAGGCCATAACATATGATCTAGAGTTCATGTTTGCGCCACGACCAGTCAAACTGAATCTCATGGAACGAGCTATGATCTGGCAGGTGGAGGAGGCTGAATTGACACGCGGATCGAAAGTTAGGTATTATTGAAGACAAGTTCGATGGGACACCGGTGACGGAAACGAGGTTTTGGAGGCCTTCAGAGGGGTTTTTGGGGTCGAAAAACAAGACAGAACAGACAATGTGATAAATTCTAGTGGTAAGATTAAAATTCATTCATTGGGAGAATATTATCATTGGTTCACAAAATTTAATAAAAATGTAATAATTGAATTTAATACAACATTATATAATCCCAATTGATTTAAAAATATGTGATGAAATTGATTAATTACTTTATCAATATTATTTCCCAATATAGAGATCTTTTAGTACAGAACGGACAATGTGATAAATTCTAGTGGAGACATTTCCATTAACCAGAGTCCCACCACTATTCTATATCACAATAACCATTAATATACACTGGATGGACCCACTGTGGATCATGTGACCTATACGATAGCATAATGTCTACACATACAAAGAGGTTCCAATGAATGGTGTAAGTTTAAAACATATAAAGGAACACATAGTTACATATCTTATATAAACCATAATAACTATGTATTAAAGTAAAACAAAAACGTAGTATTCTAGCAACATTTATGTTATGTGTGTGTTAACTGAGACTCCATGTCACTCACCCAATCTATATAATTTCAAGATGGAATGGAATCCATAATATAGAGTTATCTAGAAATATAATATATCACATAATATAAGGTACAAAAAATAAGACTCAATTACTACCAAATAAATTGTTGTAGGGATCTATAATTGAATATTTTTTCCTTCTCATATGATGTAGGGCCAGATTATAAATCTATACCACCAACCAATATGATATAATAGGTTTCTAAAACAAAAAATGCAACATTACACTATCACTTATGGTATATTTTGATAACTGAATCTACACCTTAAACTCCCACTCAGGGTCAGGTTTCATTCCATTTCCAAGGAACTACTATATCACTCAGGGGAAAGGATTCATACTGTAAAAAATACAATACTCTCTTAATAATTTTTGGGTATAATAACTAACTCACAACAACCATCACATTTAATAGACGGTCAAGAGAATTTATTGCCACACTCTTAGCTACAATCTAATAACTAACTATCACCAAATTATAGGATATTCACAACACCTTAAACCAAACATATCACATTTATTATTGTCATCTCAAAATGTATAATGGATGAACCCATATTTTCTAACAATACTAAAGTAATGAGACCATAATCTCCCAACCGATAATTACATATTATTTAGATTATTATAAACCTATCAACAACTTATGATCCAATACATGATACCTTTTTATAAAAAAAGGAAAAATAAAGGAAGCTTTATCTTATAATTTTATTAAAATATACAATACCAAAGTAGTCATAACAAAAAAAAACCAGTCTCAAAAATTATTAGACAATATTGAAAAATAATTCATAATAGACTACTCAATCTTATTGGTTAATGCATATGTGACAATACTTATGAAGCCAAAAAATATCTTCCAAAGTTCAAAGCTAATCATATAACAATAAATCTATACACAATGTTAAAATATCCAAGGGACCCAACATTCACTATTCATTATCATCGTATTATTTATCACCCTTAGAATTTTAGGTCTCTCCATAAAACCACAAACCAATCTATATGGGCACATCGAGGTCCATACTCCAATTCTAATATGAATCCCTTTAATTGTGGGATCACAATGATTCCAATATTCTACTCATAGTTCTATTTATCAATCTAATTGTTTAGAACCCAAAAACATATTACAATGTAATGACTCACTTAATAGTCCCTCACACATTCCATCGTGACCCATTTGAGACCAATCATGGATATTTTTTGAAATAAATATCAACATTTGTATTTCAATACACAATTAACAATTACTACCCCTAGAATCATATATTTAATGCATATATCATATTGTCAATCCATTCACGAAATCCTTTTCCCATTCCACTAGTCTTATCCAAAACCATCATATTCATGTAACACTTTTTGTCTATATTTTAGTATACAAAACATGAACTCCAATGATGAAATAAAAGAACACTCATGCAGACATATGATTACGAAATAAACTATCTAAACGAATCATTAAATGGTTTACCTTAAATTAATGAATCTCTTACATACCTAGAAAAAAATTAAACATAACCTCATAAGAATCTCAATACCATAACTCATACCATAAAGTTAATTAAATAACGATAAATTTTTTATTAATTATTACTAATTATAAAATTTAGTTCAATCAATATAATTAAATGTCCTTCTATTTTGAAAATATAATATTAATAATAAAATGAAATGTATCTTCCCTAAAATACTCATTCATGAAATTTAATTATGAAACAATACCTATGTATTTTCCAATTTAGAAACAGTTTGGTTGGATCCTTTGAAAAAATCATTAGGGGTATTTAATTTATTCAAAAGGTAGGAAATATGTCATGTATATTATTATTTAATATATAAATTTCATTTAAATATGAATCCATATCATATTGATTTTATATTACCATTTTTTGTTGAATATATTATTAATACATGAAAATAATGCATCCAAAATTGTGTAGGAGGTATGTGGATGTCGAGTGAATGTTATAGGGTGGATAAAAACACATGAATACATATGGTAATTTTATTTATATTTTTCACATTATAGGGGGATCCAATGGGTGGATTAAGAGTTTGCGATCTAATCAAATAGATATATTCAGATCATGTTATTATATAAAAAATGGACTAACCATGGAATTAATGGTATTACCCCTCTCAAAACTTATTGGGATGATCCAACTAAGTACCTAGGTGACTATAATGTGTATGATAACCTCACCTAATACCTATTTATTCTATAGTACCTAGATGATGAGATTCCATGGGGTTCATAACCCATGAATTCTTCACTAGATTCGTAGTGCTCCAAAAATAGAAACCTTATGGGTTATATGTACATATTGGGTAGTATGAGATACCATAACATCACTTAAATTATCCGCTAACACCTAAAAAATTTGTACTACCCAAAATATACTACATTTAATACTCGATGTCTTACAAATCATATAATTATCAACTAATTGAAATTAAACTTACTGAAACTCAATTAAAAAAAATTCACTTAGAATTATAGATTCATTGTGACATAAGTAATTTGAAATTGTTCATTAAACATTTTCATACCTCTAAAAATTTATATGTAATTATTTAATACATTATTTGATTTTAGCATCTATTTTTTTAAATTATAGCTTCTATATTGAAATATTTTACAAATTTCCTCCTCATGTCACTTTCTAAATAAAATAAAATTTTCTTTAATATATTCAAGCATCTCTTAAAAGTTTCAAAAAAATCAATATGTTCCTTGATAAAAATTTATCATTATTAATTCTAAATATTTAGTTAACCACAACCCAATATGAATCCAGAGAAGAGTCCAATTAGTCTACAAGTTTCCTTATATATTTTATTTCATAATCAAGATGGTTAACCTGATTCAGGGATTCAATTAACATTAATCATATATTATTATTGTAATTACATCCTAGACATTGATTATATTGAACATTTCCATGTTATGTATTGAGATCAATAACACCATATAGTTATTTATTACATTATTTCATATTTATATATTTTTTTCTATTTTTAATTTTTTATATTTCAACTATTATTTAAATTCAACTTCACAATATTTAATAAAATTCTATTTATCTTCCCCTACCATACTAAACAATAAATTATATTGACTCTCATATGATGGGAACTTTATATTTTTGGTTTTTTACTTTAATAAAACATCATATTATTCTTTTTGAGAGAATTGCCCATTTATTCTGCATTTATATTTACAATCAAATCTCATATAAATAGGAAATATAATTATACTACTAAATAAATTTCTAAGTTAATTTCATTCCAATAATTAATTTTTTAATTTTAATTTCATTTTCATAATTGATAATAATTACCCACTTATGTACCCCTCTTCCACCATCGATATTATACATATAATGCTTCTCTATATCTATCAATGTCACATCCTGGAGATAAAGAATAAATATTACATTTTTATTCATTTTCATCTTATATAATAAAATATTTATTAATAAAACATTTGAGAAAAGATCCTACAAATTAATATCATCTGTGACAACCCATTAAATTTTATAATGATTGAAACCTCTTTCAATAAGCATCATGATACAATTCAAATGACATCTAATTGGTCGAGTAACCCCGATGATTTTTTTGAAGAATCCTATAATGTATTAATTTAGATGCATCATCAATTCATCAAACATGTTATGACAATAATTCAAATAATTCTCTATAACCTTATCATCATCTATTAAAATATCATGTATTTTATTTGAAATACCTTCATGAATGTGAAGCACATCACAATAATATATTTTTTTAAGGAGATTTCTATATATAAAACCTTTTATCATTCTATAAATACTCATTAATATTATACCCTTTTGAATGATAAATAAATGTGAACATTAGAATAGAATCTATATCAAGATATAGATTAAAAGGTAATCTTATGATATATTATATATACAACTCAATAAGTTTATGAATTCATTTTGGAATAACTATAATTTCATTTACATCATTAATTACATGAAACAACCATTTTGAATTTACTCTAATTCATAGTTAATATTATAATGACCACTGAAACATAGCTATTAAACATGCTGGTATAAACATGAAAATCAATATTTTCAATATTTTTTATAAATGTTATATAATAAAAAAAATTATATATGTGTTCATATTTTTTTATTATTTTAAATAGATAGTAATAATAAATAATAAATAATAAATAATAAATAATAAATAAAGATAAATAATAAATAATTAATAATTAATAATTAATAAAAAATAAAAAATAATTCATAATACATAATAAATAAATATAAATAATAAATAACAAATAACAAATAATAAATAATAATTAATAACTAATAAATAAATATAAATAATAAATAATAAATAATAATTAATTAATAAACATAAATAATTAATAAATATAATGAATAAAGAATAAAGAATAAAGAATAAAGAATAAAGAATAAATAATAAATAACCAGTTACAAATAATAGATAATAAATAAATTAAAGTATATTATAAATAATAAATAATAAATAATAAAGGAAACACATGAAAAAGTATGAAAAGACGTGATAAGGGATGAAAAATCATGAAAACGCATGAAAAAAGATGGAGAAGCATATGAAGAATGAGGCATTTGAAAGAATGAGAACGAATGAAAACTCGTGACAACTCTGGAAAACTCCTTAATAATTCAACATAATCATCATAATAACCCACAAAAAACCATTAATAATGATAAAAAGTAATAGAAACCCAAATAAACAGTAATAAATGGAGCTACCGTTAAAAACCGTCAAAACGGTCATAAAGAGACAAAAACATTGGACTCACATTAACAGAGATAACTTATGATCCGAGAGTCCGTTTTAGATCCGTGACCTGTCAAATCAAAGATCCTGAAACGATCTTCAACCTGAAAGGTGAAAGAGTCCGAATGGACAGGCAGATCGGATGTTACAACCATTTAAAAAAAAGCTGACGGGGAACGGGTGCTAGAAACGAGGCATTGAAAAACATAACAAACCCTATCCCACTAAAAAGGCCATAACATATGATCTAGGAGTGCATGTGGGCTCCGTGACTAGTCAAACTGAAGCTCATGGAATGAGCTATGATCTGGCAGGTGGAGGAGGCCGAACTGACACGCGGATCGAATGTTAGGTCCATTTGAAGTCAAGTTTGACGGGACACCATTGACGGAAACGGCGTTTTGGAGGCCTTCAGAGGGGTTTTTGGGGTCGAAAAACACGACAGAACAGACAATGTGATAAATTCTAGTGGTAAGATTAAAATTAAATCATTGGGAGAATATTATCATTGGTTCACAAAATTTAAAAAAAATGGAATAATTGAATTTAATACCACATTATATAATCCCAATTGAATTAAAAATATGTGATGAAATTGATTAATTACTTTATCAATACAATTTCCCAATATAGAGATCTTTTAGTACAGAACAGACAATGTGATAAATTATAGTGGAGACATTTCCATTAACCCGAGTCTCACCACTATTCTATATCCCAATAACCATCAATATACACTGGATGGACCCACTATGAATCGTGTGACCTAAAATACAGCATAATGTCTACACATACAAAGAGGTTCCAATGAATGGTGAAAGTTTAAAACATATGAAGGAACAAATAGTAACAGATCTTATATAAACCATAATAACTATGTATTAAAGTAAAACAAAAACATAGTATTCTAGCAACATTTATGTTATGTGTGTGTTAAATGAGACTCCATGTCACCCACCCAATATATATAATTTGAAGATGGAATTGAATCCATAATATAGAGTTATCTAGAAATATAATATATCACATAAGAGAAGGTTCAAAAAATAAGACTCAATTACTAACAAATAAATTTTTGTAGGGATCTATAATTGAATATTTTTTCCCTCTCATATGGGGTAGGGCCAGATTATAAATCTACACCACCAACCAATATGATATAATAGGTTTCTAAAACAAAAAAATGCAACATTACACTATCACTTATGGTATATTTTGATAACTGAATCTACACCTTAAACTCCCACTCAGGGTCAGGTCTCATTCCATTTCCAAGGAACTACTTTATCACTCAGGGGAAAGGATTCATACAGTAAAAAATACAATACTCCCTTAATACTTTTTGGGTATAATAACTAACTCACAACAACCATCACATTTAATAGATGGTCAAAAGAATTTATAGCCACACTATTAGCTACAATCTAATAAATAACTATCACCAAATTATAGGATATTCACAACACCTTAAACCAAACTTATCACATTTATTGTTGTCATCTAAAAATGTATAATGGATGAACCCATATTTTCTAAAAATACAAATGTAATGAGACCATAATCTCCCGACCGATAATTACATATTATTTAGATTATTATGAACCTATCAATAACTTATGATCCAATACATGATACCTTTTCTTAAAAAAAGGAAAAATAAAGGAAGCTTTATCTTTTAATTTTATTAAAATATACAATACCAAAATAGTCATAACAAAAAAAACCAGTCTCAAAAATTAATAGACAATATTGAAAATTAATTCATAATAGACTACTCAATCTTATTGGTTAATGCATATGTGACAATACTTATGAAGCCCAAAAAATATCTTCCAAAGTTCAAATCCAATCATATAACAATAAATCTCTACACAATGTCAAAATATCCAAGGGACACAACATTCACTATTCATTATCATCGTATTATTTATCACCCTTAGAATTTTTGGTCTCTCCATAAAACTACAAACCAATCTATATGGGCACATCGAGGTCCATACTCCAATTCTAATATCAATCCCTTTAATTGTGGGATCACAATGATTCCAATATCCTTCTCATAGTTCTATTTATTAATCAAATTGTTTAGAACCCAAAAAAATATTACAATGTAATGACTCACTTAATAGTCCCCCACACATTCCATCGAGACCCATTTGAGACCAATCATGGATAATATTTGAAATAAATATCAACATTTGTATTTCCATACACAATTAACAATTACTACCCCTAGAATCATATATTTAATGTTTATATCATATTGTCAATCCATTCATGAAATCCCTTTCCCATTCCACTAGTCTTATCCAAAACCTTCATATACATGTAACACTTTTGTCTATATTTTAGTATACCAAACATGAACTCCAATGATGAAATAAAAGAACACTCATGCACACATATGATTATGAAATAAACTATCTAAATGAATCATTAAATGGTTCACGTTAAATTAATGAATCTATTACATACCTAGAAAAAAATTAAACAGAACCTCATAAGAATCTCAATACCATATCTTATACCATAAAGTTAATCAAATAACGATAATTTTTTATTAATAATTACTAATTATAAAATTTTGTTTAATTAATATAATTAAATTTTCATATATTATGAAAATATAATATTAATTATAAAATAAAATGTATCTTCCCTAAAATACTCATTCATGAAATTTAATTATGAAACAATACCTAAGTATTTTCCAATTTAGACACACTTTGGTTGGATCCTTTGAAAAAATCATTAGGGGTATTTAATTTATTCAAAAGGTAGGAAATATGTCATGTATATTATTATTTAATATATAAATTTCATTTAAATATGAATCCATCTCATATTAATTTTATATTACCATTTGTTGTTGAATATATTATTAATCCATGAAAATAATGCATCCAAAATTTTGTAGGAGGTATGTGGATGTCGAGTGAATGTTATAGGGTGGATAAAAACACCTTAATACATATGGTAATTTTATTTAGATTTGTCACATTATAGGGGGATCGAATGGGTGGCTTAAGAGTTTGCTATCTAATCAAATAGATATATTCAGATCATGTTATTATATAAAAAATGGACTAACCATGGAATTAATGGTTTTACCCCTCTCAAAACATGTTGGGATGATCCAAATGAGTACCTAGGTGACTATAATGTGTATTATAACCTCACCTAATACCTATTTATTCTATAGTACCTAGATGAAGAGATTCCATGGGTTTCATACCCCATTAATTCTTCACTAGATTCTTAGTGCTCCAAAAATAGAAACCTTATGGGTTATATGTACATATTAGGTAGTATGGGATACCATAACATCACATAAATTATCCACTAACACCTAAAACATTTGTACCACCCAAAATATCCTACATTTTATACTCGATATCTTAAAAATCATATAATTATCAACTAATTGAAATTAAACTTACTGAAACTCAATTAAAAAAAATTAAATTTCACTTAGAATTATAGACTCATTGTGACATATGTAATTTGAAATTGATCATTCAACATTTTCATACCTCTAAAAATTGATATGTAATTATTTAATACATTATTTGATTTTAGCATCTATTTTTTTAAATTATAGCTTCTATATTGAAATATAATACAAATTTCCTCTTCATGTCACTTTCTAAATAAAATAACATTTTCTTTAAGAGATTCAAGTATCTCTTAAAAGTTTCAACAAAATCAATAGGTTCATTGATAAAAATTTATCATTATTAATTCGAAATATTTAGTTAACCACAACCCAATATGAATCCAGAGAAGAGTCCAATTAGTCTACAAGTTTCCTTATATAGTTTATTTCATAATCAAGATGGTTAACCTGATTCAGGGATTCAATTAACATTAATCATATATTATTATTGTAATTACACCCTAGACATTGATTATATTGAACATTTTCATGTTATGTATTGAGATCAAAAACACCATATAGTTATTTATTACATTATTTCATATTTATATTTTTTACTATTTTCAATTTTTTATATTTCAACTATTATTTAAATTCAACTTCACAATATTTAATAAAATTCTTATTATCTTCCCCTACCATACTAAACAATAAATTATATTAATTCTCATATGATGGAAAATTTATATTTTTGGTTTTTTACTTTAATAAAACATCATATTATTCATTTTGAGAGAATTTCCCATTTATTCTGCATTTATATTTTCAAAGAAATATCATATAAATAGGAAATATAATTATACTACTAACTAAATTTCCAAGTTAATTTCATTCCAATAATTAATTTTTTAATTTTAATTTCATTTGCGTAATTTATAATAATTACCCACTTATGTACCCCTCCCCCACCATCGACATTATACATATAATTCTTCTCTATATCTATCAATGTCACATCTTGGAGATAAAGAATAAATATTAAATTTTTATTCATTTTCATCTTATATATTATAATATTTATAAATAAAACTTTTGAGAAAAGATCCTCCAAATTAATATCATCTGTGACAACCCATTAAATTTTATAATGATTGAAACCTCTTTCAATAAGCATCTTGATACAATTCAAATGACATCTAATTGGTCGAGTAACCCCCATGATTTTTTTGAAGAATCCTATAATGTATTAATTTAGATGAATCATCTATTAATAAAACATGTTATGACAAGAATTAAAATAATTCTCTATAACCTTATCATCATCTATGAAAATAACATGTATTTTATTTGAAATACCTTCATGAATGTGAAACACATGATAACAATAGATATTTTTTATGGAGATTTCTATATATAAAACCTTTTATCATTCTATAAATATTCATTAATATTATACCCCTTTCAATGATAAATAAATGTGAACATTAGAATAGAATCTATATCAAGATATAGATTAAAATGTAATCTTATGATATATTATATATACAACTCAAGATGTTTATGAATTCATTTTGGAATAACTATAATTTCATTGACATCGTTAATTACATGAAACAACCATTTTGAATTTACTCTAATTCATAGTTAATATTATAATGACCACTGAAACATAGCTATTAAAGATGGTGGTATAAACATGAAAATCAATATTTTGAATATTTTTTTATAAATGTTATATAATAAAAAAAATTATAAACGTGTTCATATTTTTTTTTTATTTTTTTAAATAGATAGTAATAATAAATAATAAATAATAAATAAAGATAAATAATAAATAATAAATAATAAATAATAAATAATAAATAAAAAATAAAAAATAAAAAATAATACATAATACATAATAAATAAATATAAATAATAAATAAAAAATAACAAATAAGAAATAAGAAATAATAACTAATAAATAAATATAAATAATAAATAATAAATAATAAATAATTAATAAACATAAATAATTAATAAATATAAATAATAAATAATAAATAATAAATAATAACTAATAAAAAATAAATAACCAGTTACAAATAATAGATAATAAATAAATTAAAGTATATTATAAATAATAAATAATAAATAATAAAGGAAACACATGAAGAAGTATGAAAAGACGTGATAAGGGATGAAAAATCATGAAAACGCATGAAAGAAGATGGAGAAACATATGAAGAATGAGGCATTAGAAAGAATGAGAACGCATGAATACTCATGAGAACTCTGGAAAACTCCTTAATAATTCAACATAATCATCATAATAACCCACAAAAAAACATTTATAAAGATAAAAAGTCATGGAAACCCAAATAAACGGTAATAAATGGAGCTACCGTTAAAACCCATCAAAACGGTCATAAATAGACAAAAACATTGGACTCACATTAACAGAGATAAATTATGATCTGAGAGTCCGTTTTACATCTGCGACCTGTCAAATCAAAGATCCTGAAACGTTATTCAACCTGAAATGTGAAAGAGTCCGAATGGACAGGTGGATCGGAAGTTACAACCATTTTAAAAAGTTAATGGGGAACGAGTGCTAGAGACGAGGCATTGAAAAACATTACAAACCCGATACCGACTAAAAGGCCATAACATAGGATCTAGGAGTGCATGTGGGCACCACGACCAGTCAAACTGAAGATCATGGAATGAGCTATGATTTGGAAAGTGGAGGAGGCCGAGTTGACACGCAGATCGAAAGTTAGGTCTGTTTGAAGACAAGTTCAACGGGACACCGGTGACGGAAACAGGGTTTTGGAGGCCTTCGGAGGGGTTTTTGGGGTCGGAAAACACGACAGAACAGACAATGTGATAAATTCTAGTGGTAAGATTAAAATTCAATCATTGGGAGAATATTATCATTGGTTTACAAAAATTAATAAAAATGGAATAATTGAATTTAATACCACATTATATAATCCCAATTGAATAAAAAATATGTGATGAAATTGATTAATTACTTTATTAATATGATTACCCAATATAGAGATCTTTTAGTACAGAACATACAATGTGATAAATTCTAGTGGAGACATTTCCATTAACCTGAGTCCCACCTCTATTCTATATCCCAATAACCATCAACATACACTGGATGGACCCACTGTGAATCGTGTGACCTAAAAGATAACATAATGTCTACACATACAAAGAGGTTCCAATGAATGGTGTAAGTTTAAAACATATGAAGGAACAAATAGTTACATATCATATATAAACCATAATAACTATGTATTAAAGTAAAACAAAAATGTAGTATTCTAGAAACATTTATGTTATGTGTGTGTTAACTGAGACTCCATGTCACCCACCCAATCTATATAATTTGAATATGGAATGGAATCCATAATATAGAGCTATATAGAAATATAATATATTACATAAGAGAAGGTACAAAAAATAAGACTCAATTACTACCTAATAAATTGTTGTAGGGATCTATAATTGAATATTTTTTCCCTCTCATATGAGGTAGGGCCAGATTATAAATCTATACCACCAACCACTATGATATAATAGGTTTCTAAAACAAAAAATTCAACATTACACTATCACTTATGGTAAATTTTGATAACTGAATCTACACCATAAACTCCCACTCAGGGTCAGGTCTCATTCCATTTCCAAGGAACTACTTTATCACTCAGGGGAAAGGATTCATACTGTAAAAATACAATACTCTCTTAATAATTTTTGGGTATAATAACTAACTCACAACAACCATAACATTTAATAGATGGTCAAAAGAATTTATAGCCACACTCTTAGCTACAATCTAATAAAGAACTATCCCTAAATTATAGGATATTAACAACACCTTAAACCAAAATTATAACATTTATTGTTGTCATCTCAAAATGTATAATGGTTGAACCCATATTTTCTAATAATACTAAAGTAATGAGACCATAATATCCCAACTGATAATTACATATTATTTAGATTATTATGAACCTAACAAAAACTTATGATCTAATACATGATACCTTTTCATAAAAAAAGGAAAAATAAAGGAAGCTTTTTGTTTTAATTTTATTAAAACATACAATACCAAAATAGTCATAACAAAAAAAACCAGTCTCAAAAATTATTAGACAATATTGAAAAATAATTCATAATAGTCTACTCAATATTATTGGTTAATGCATATGTGACAATAATTATGAAGACAAAAAAATATCTTCCAAAGTTCAAAGCCAATCATATAACAATAAATCTCTACACAATGTCAAAATATCCAAGGGAGACAACATTCACTATTCATTATCATCGTATTATTTATCACCCTTAGAATTTTAGGTCTCTCCATAAAACCACAAACCAATATATATGGGCACATCGAGGTCCATACTCCAATTATAATATGAATCCCTTTAATTGTGGGATCTCAATGATTCCAATATCCTACTCATAGTTCTATATATCAATCTAATTGTTTAGAACCCAAAAACATATTACAATGTAATGACTCACTTAATAGTCCCTCACACATTCCATCGAGACCCATTTGAGACCAATCATGGATAATTTTTGAAATAAATATCAACATTTTTATTTATATACACAATTAACAATTACTACCCCTAGAATCATATATTTAATGCATATATCATATTGTCAATCCATTCATGAAATCCTTTTCCCATTCCACTAGTCTTATCCAAAACCTTCATATACATGTAACACTTTTTGTCTATATTTTAGTATACCAAACATGAACTCCAATGATGAAATAAAAGAACACTCATGCACACATATGATTATGAAATAAACTATCTAAAAGAATCATTAAATGGTTTACCTTCAATTAACGAATCTCTTACATACCTAGAAAAAAATTAAACAGAACCTCATAAGAATATCAATACCATAACTCATACCATAAAGTTAATTAAATAACGATAATTTATTATTAATTATTACTAATTATAAAATTTAGTTTAATCAATATAATTAAATGTTCTTCTATTCTGAAAATATAATATTAATAATAAAATGAAATGTATCTTCCCTAAAATACTCATTCATGAAATTTAATTATGAAACAATACCTATGTATTTTCTAATTTTGACACAGTTTGGTTGGATCCTTTTAAAAAATCATTAAGGGTATTTAATTTATTCAAAAGGTAGGAAATATTTAATTTATAATATTATTTAATATATAAATTTCATTTAAATATGAATACATATCATATTGATTTTATATTACCATTTGTTATTGAATATATTATTAATCCATGAAAATAATGCATCCAAAATTGTGTAAGAGGTATGTAGATGTCGATTGAATGTTATAGGGTGGATAAAAACACCTGATTACATATGGTAATTTTATTTGGATTTGTCACATTATAGGGTGATCCAATGGGTGGCTTAAGAGTTTGCGATCTAATCAAATAGATATATTCATATCATGTTATTATATAAAAAATGGACTAACCATGGAATTAATGGTTTTACCCCTCTCAAAACATGCTGGGATGATCCAACTGAGTACCTAGGTGACTATAATGTGTATGATAACCTCAATTAATATCTATTTATTCTATAGTACATAGATGATGAGATTCCATGGGGTTCATACCCCATGAAATCTTCACTAGATTCTTAGTGCTCCAAAAATAGAAACCTTATGGGTTATATGTACATATTCGGTAGTATGGGATACCATAACATCACTTAAATTATCCACTAACACCTAAAACATTTGTACCACCCAAAATATCCTACATTTAATACTCGATGTCTTAAAAATCATATAATTATCAACTAATTGAAATTAAACTTACTGAAACTCAATTAAAAAAAATTAAATTTCACTTAGAATTATAGACTCATTGTGACATAAGTAATTTGAAATTGTTCATTCAACATTTTCATACCTCTAAAAATTGATATGTAATTATTTAATACATTATTTGATTTTAGAATCTATTTTTTTAAATTATAGCTTCTATATTGAAATATTTTACAAATTTCCTCTTCATGTCACTTTCTAAATAAAATAACATTTTCTTTAAGAGATTCAAGCATCTCTTAAAAGTTTCAACAAAATCAATAGGTTCCTTGATAAAAATTTATCATTATTAATTATAAATATTTAGTTAACCACAACCTAATATGAATCTATTGAAGAGTCCAATTAGTCTACAAGTTTCCTTATATAGTTTATTTCATAATCAAGATGGTTAACCTGATTCAGGGATTCAATTTACATTTATCATATATTATTATTGTAATTATACCATAGACATTGATTATATTGAACATTTTCATGTTATGTATTGAGATCAATAACACCATATAGTTATTTATTACATTATTTCATATATTTTTTACTATTTTCAATTTTTTATATTTCAACTATTATTTTAATTCAACTTCACAATATTTAATAAAATTCTCATTATCTTCCCCTACCATACTAAATAATAAATTATATTGAGTCTCATATGATGGAAAATTTCTATTTTTGGTTTTTTACCTTAATAAAACATCATATTATTCTTTTTGAGAGAATTTCCCATTTATTCTACATTTATATTTTCAATTAAATCTCATATAAATAGAAAATATAATTATACTAATAAATAAATTTCCAAGTTAATTTCATTCCAATAATTAAAATTTTAATTTTAATTTCATTTTCATAATTGATAATAATTACCCACTTATGTACCCCTCCCCCACCATCGACGTTATACATATAATGCTTCTCTATATCTATCAATATCACATCCTGGAGATAAAGAATAAATATTACATTTTTATTCATTTTCATCTTATATATTACAATATTTATAAATAAAACTTTTTAGAAAAGATCCTCCAAATTAATATCATTTGTGACAACCCATTAAATTTTATAATGATTGAAACCTATTTCAATAAGCATCTTAATACAATTCAAATAACATCTAATTGGTCGAGTAACCCCGATGATTTTTGTGAAGAATCCTATAATGTATTAATTTAGATGCATCATAAATTCATCAAACATGTTATGACAAGAATTCAAATAAGTATCTATAACCTTATCATCATATATGAAAATATCATGTATTTTATTTGAAATACCTTCATGAATGTGAAACACATCACAATAATGTATATTTTTTATGGAGATTTCAATATATAAAACCTTTTATCATTCTATAAATATTCATTAATATTATACCCCTTTCAATGATAAATAAATGTGATCATTAGAATAGAATCTATATCAAGATATAGATTAAAATGTAATCTTATGATATATTATATATGCAACTCAAGAAGTTTATGAATTCATTTTTGAATAACTATAATTTCATTGACATCATTAATTACATGAAACAACCATTTTGAATTTACTCTAATTCATAGTTAATATTATAATGACCACTGAAACATAGCTATTAAACATGGTGGTATAAACATGAAAATCAATATTTTGAATATTTTTTATAAATGTTATATAATAAAAAAAATTATAAACGTGTTCATATTTTTTTTATTTTTTTAAATAGATAGTAATAATAAATAATAAATAACAAATAATAAATAATAAATAATAAATAATAAATAAGGATAAATAATAAATAATAAATAATAAATAATAAATTAAAAATAAAAAATAAAAAATAATAAATAATACATAACCAATAAATATAAATAATAAATAATAAATAAGAAATAAGAAATAATAAATAATAACTAATAAATAAATATAAATAATAAATAATTAATAATTAATAATTAATAAACATAAATAAATAATAAATATAAAGAATAAAGAATAAATAATAAATAATAAATAACCAGTTACAAATAATAGATAATAAATAAATTAAAGTATATTATAAATAATAAATAATAAATAATAATGGAAACACATGAAGAAGTATGAAAAGACGTGATAAGGGATGAAAAATCATGAAAACACATGAAAAAAGATGGAGAAGCATATGAAGAATGAGGCATTTAAAAGAATGAGAACGCATGAAAACTCTTGACAACTCTGGAAAAATCCTTAACAATTCAACATAATCATCATAATAACCCACAAAAAACCATTGATAAAGATAACAAGTCTTGGATCCCAAATAAACAGTAATAAATGTAGCTACCTTTAAAACCCGTCAAATGGTCATAAAGAGACAAAAACATTGGACTCACATTAACAGAGTTAACTTATGATCTGAGAGTCCGTTTTAGATCCGCGACCTGTCAAATCAAAGATCCTGAAACGATCTTCAACCTAAAAGGTGAAAGAGTCCGAATGGACAGGCGGATCGGAAGTTACAACCATTTAAAAAAAAGCTGCTGGAGAACGGGTGCTAGAAACGAGGCATTAAAAAACATAACAAACCTGGTACCCACTAAAAAGGCCATAACAAATGATCTAGGAGTGCATGTAGCCACCGCGACCAGTCAAACAGATGCTCATGGAACGAGCTATGATCTGGCAGGTGGAGGAGGCCGAACTGACACGCTGATTGAAAGTTAGGTCTGTTTGAAGACAAGTTCGACGGGACACCGGTGACGGAAACGGGGTTTTGGAGGCCTTCGGAGGGGTTTTTGTGGTCAAAAAACACGACAGAACAGAAAATGTGATAAATTCTAGGGGTAAGATTAAAATTCAATCATTGGGAGAATATTATCATTGGTTCAGAAAATTTAATAAAAATGGAATAATTGATTTTAATACCACATTATATAATCGCAATTGAATTAAAAATATGTGATGAAATTGATTAATTACTTTATCAATATGATTTACCAATATAGAGATCTTTTAGTACAGAACAGACAATGTGATAAATTCTAGTGGATACATTTCCATTAACCTAAGTCCCACCACTATTCTATATCCCAATAACCATCAATATACACTGGATGGACCCACTGTGAATCGTGTGACCTAAATATAGCATAATGTCTACACATACAAAGAGGTTATAATGAATGGTGTAAGTTTAAAGCATATGAAGGAACAAATAGTTTTATATCTTATATAAACCATAATAACTATGTGTTAAAGTAAAACAAAAACGTAGTATTCTAGCAACATTTATGTTATGTGTGTGTGAACTGAGACTCCTTGTCACTCACCCAGTCTATATAATTTGAAGATGGAATGGAATCCATAATATAGAGTTATCTAGAAATATAATATATCACATAAGAGAAGGTACAAAAAATAAGATTCAATTACTACTAAATAAATTTTTGTCGGGATCTGTAATTGAATATTATTTTCCCTCTCATATGAGGTAGGGATAGATAATTAATCTATACAACCAACCACTATGATATAATAGGTTTCTAAAACAGAAAATGCAACATTACACTATCACTTATGGTATATTTTGATAACTGAATCTACACCTTAAACTCCCACTCAGGGTCAGGTCCCATTCCATTTCCAAGGAACTACTTTATCACTCAGGGGAAAGGATTCATACTGTAAAAAATACAATACTCTCTTAATAATTTTTGGGTATAATAACTAACTCACAACAACCATCACATTTAATAGATTGTCAAAAGAATTTATAGCCACACTCTTAGCTACAATCTAATAAATAAATATCACAAAATTATAGAATATTCACAACACCTTAAACCAAACTTATCACATTTATTATTGTCATCTCAAAATGTATAATGGATGAACTCATATTTTCTAACAATACTAAAGTAATGAGACCATAATCTCCCAACTAATAATTACATATTATTTAGTTTATTATGAACCTATCAACGACTTATGATCCAATACTTGATACCTTTTCATAAAAAAAGGAAAAATAATGGAAGCTTTATCTTTTAATTTTATTAAAATATACAATACCAAAATAGTCATAACAAAAAAAACCAGCCTAAAAAATTATTAGACAATATTGAAAAATAATTCATAATAGACTACTCAATCTTATTGGTTAATGCATATGTGACAATACTTATGAAGCCAAAAAAATATCTTCCAAAGTTCAAAGCCAATCATATAACAATAAATTTCTACACAATGTCAAAATATCCAAGGGACACAACATTCAATATTCAATATCATCGTGTTATTTATCACCCTTAGAATTTTAGGTCTCTCCATAAAACCACAAACCAATCTATATGGGCACATCGAGGTCCATACTCCAATTCTAATTTTAATCCCTTTAATTGTGGGATCATAATGATTCCAATATCCTACTCATAGTTCTATTTATCAATCTAATTGTTTAGAACCCAAAAACATATTACAATGTAATGACTCACTTAATAGTCCCTCACACATTCCATCGAGACCCATTTGAGACCAATCATGGATAATTTTTGAAATAAATATCAAAATTTGAATTTATATAAACAAATTAACAATTACTACCCCTAGAATCATTTTTTAATGCATATATCATATTTTCAATCCATTCATGAAATCCTTTTCCAATTCCACTACTCTTATCCAAAACCTTCATATACATGTAACACTTTTTGTCTATATTTAATATACCAAACATGAACTGCAATGATGAAATAAAATAACACTCATGCACACATATGATTATGAAATAAACTATCTAAAAGAATCATTAAATGGTTTACCTTCAACTAATGAATCTCTTACATACCTAGAAAAAAATTAAACAGAACCTCATAAGAATCTCAATACCATAACTCATGCCATTAAGTTAATTAAATAACAATAATTGTTTATTAATTATTACTAATTATAAAATTTATTTTAATCAATATAATTAAATGTCCTTCTAATATGAAAATATAATATTAATAATAAAATGAAATGTATCTTCCCTAAAATACTCATTCATGAAATTTAATTATGAAACAATACCTATTTATTTTCCAATTTAGACACAGTTTGGTTCGATCCTTTGAAAAAATCATTAGGGGTATTTAATTAATTCAAAAGGTAGGAAATTTGTCATGTATATTATTATTTAATATATAAATTTCATTTAAATATGAATCCATCTCCTATTGATTTTATATTACCATTTGTTGTTGAATATATTATTAATCCATGAAAATAATGCATCCAAATTTTTTTTGGAAGTATGTGGATGTCGAGTGAATGTTATAGGGTGGATAAAAACACCTGAATACATTGGGTAATTTTATTTAGATTTGTCACATTATAGGGGGATTCAATGGGTGGCTTAAATTTTTTAATCTAATCAAATAGATATATTCAGATCAAGTTATTATATAAAAAATGGACAAACCATGGAATTAATTCTTTTACCCCTCTCAAAACTTGTTGGGATGATCCAAATGAGTACGTAGGTGACTATAATGTGTATGATAACCTCACCTAATACCTATTTATTCTATAGTACTTAGATGATGAGATTCAATGGGGTTCATACCCCATGAATTCTTCACTAGATTTTTAGTGCTCCAAATATAGAAACCTTATGGGTTATATGTACATATTCGGTAGTATGGGATACCATAACATCACTTAAATTATCCACTAACACCGAAAACATTTGTACCACCCAAAATATCCGACATTTAATACTCGATGTCTTAAAAATCATATAATTATCAACTAATTGAAATTAAACTTACTGAAACTCAATTAAAAAAATTAAATTTCACTTAGAATTATAGACTAATTGTGACATAAGTAATTTGAAATTGTTCATTAAACATTTTCATAACTATAAAAATTGATATGTAATTATTTAATACATTATTTGATTTTAGCATCTATTTTTTAAAATCATAGCTTCTATATTGAAATATTTTACAAATTTCTTCTTTATGTCACTTTCTAAATAAAATAACATTTTCTTTAAGAGATTAAAGCATCTCTTAAAAGTTTCAACAAAATCAATAGGTTCCTTGATAAAAATTTATCATTATTAATTCTAAATATTTAGTTAACCACAACCCAATATGAATCCAGAGAAGTGTCCAATTAGTCTACAAGTTTCCTTATATAGTTTATTTCATAATCAAGATGGTTAACCTGATTCCGGGATTCAATTAATATTAATCATATATTATTATTGTAATTACAACCTATACATTGATTATATTGAACATTTTCATGTTATGTATTGAGATCAATAACACCATATAGTTATTTATTACATTATTTCATATTTATTTTTTTACTATTTTCAATTTTTTATATTTCAACTATTATTTAAATTCAACTTCACAATATTTAATAAAATTCTCATTATCTTCCCCTACCATACTAAAAAATAAATTATATTGAGTCTCCTATGATGGAAAATTTCTATTTTTGGTTTTTTACTTTAATAAAACATCATATTATTCTTTTTGAGAGAATTTCCCATTTATTCTGCATTTATATTTTCAATGAAATCTCATATAAATAGGAAATATAATTATACTACTAAATAAATTTCCATGTTAATTTCATTCCAATAATTAATTTTTTAATTTTAATTTCATTTGCATAATTGATAATAATTACCCACTTATGTACCCCTCCCCCACCATCGACATTATACATATAATGATTTTCTATATCTATCAATGTCACATCCTGGAGATAAAGAATAAATATTACATTTTTATTCATTTTCATCTTATATATTACAATATTTATAAATAAAACGTTTGAGAAAACATCCTCCAAATTAATATCATATGTGACAACCCATTAAATTTTATAATGATTGAAACCTCTTTCAATAAGCATCTTGATAAAATTCAAATGACATCTAATTGGTCGAGTAACCCCGATGATTTTTTTGAATAATCCTATAATGTATTAATTTATATGCATCATCAATTCATCAAACATGTTATGACAAGAATTCAAATAATTATCTATAACCTTATCATCATCTATGAAAATATCAAGTATTTTATTTGAAATACCTTAATGAATGTGAAACACATCACAATAATATATTTTTTTATGGAGATTTCTATATATAAAACCTTTTATCATTCTATAAATATTCATTAATATTATACCCCTTTCAATGATAAATAAATGTGAACATTAGAATAGAATATATATCAAGATATAGATTAAAATGTAATCTTATGATATATTATATATACAACTCAAGAAGTTTATGAATTCATTTTGGAATAACTATAAATTCATTGACATCGTTAATTACATGAAACAACCATTTTAAATTTACTCTAATTCATAGTTAATATTATAATGACCACTGAAACATAGCTATTAAAAATGGTGGTATAAACATGAAAATCAATATTTTGAATATTTTTTATATATGTTATATAAAAAAAAATTATAAATGGGTTAATATTTTTTTATTTTTTTAAATAGATATTAATAATAAATAATAAATAATAAATAATAACTAATAAATAAAGATAAATAATAAATAAAAAATAAAAAATAAAAAATAAAAAATAAAAAATAAAAAATAAAAAATAAAAAATGAAAAATAATACATAATAAATAAATATAAATAATAAATAACAAATAAAAATAAGAAATAATAAATAATAACTAATAAATAAATATAAATATAAATAATAAATAATTAATAATTAATAAACATAAATAATTAATAAATATAAAGAATAAAGAATAAAGAATAAAGAATAAAGAATAAATAATAAATAACCAGTTACAAATAATAGATAATAAATAAATTAAAGTATATTATAAATAATAAATAATAAATAATATAGGAAACACATGAAGAAGTATGAAAAGACGAGATAAGGGATGAAAAATCATGAAAAAAGTTGGAGAAGCATATGAAGAATGAGGCATTAGAAAGAATGAGAACACATGAAAACTCGTGACAACTCTGGAAAACTCCTTAATAATTCAACATAATCATCATAATAACCCACAAAAAACCCTTGATAAAGATAACAAGTCATGGAATCCCAAATAAACAGTAATAAATATAGCTACCATTAAAACCCGTCAAAACGGTCATAAAGAGACAAAAACATTGGACTCACATTAACGTAGATAACTTATGATCCAAGAGTCCGTTTTAGATCCGCGACCTATCAAATCAAAGATCCTGAAATGATCATCAACCTGAAAGGCGAAAGAGTCCGAATGGATAGGAGGATCAGAAGTTACAACGATTTAAAAAAAAGCTGACGGGGAACGGGTTCTAGAAACGAGGCATTGAAAAACATAACAAACCTGATACCCACTAAAAAGGCCATAAAATATGATCTAGGAGTGAATGTGGGCACCACGACCAGTTAAACTGAAGCTCATGGAACGAGCTATGATCTGGCAGGTGGAGGAGGCCGAACTGACACGCAGATCGAAAGATAGGTCCGTTTGAGGACAAGTTCGACGGGACAGCGGTGTCGGAAACGGGGTTTTGGAGGCCTTCGGAGGGGTTTTTGGGGTCGAAAAACACAACAAAACAGACATTGTGATAAATTCTAGTGGTAAGATTAAAATTCAATCATTGGTAGAATATTATCATTGGTTTACAAAATTTAATAAAAATGGAATAATTGAATTTAATACCACATTATATAATACCAATTGAATTAAAAATATGTGATGAAATTCATTAATTAATTTATCAATATGATTTCCCAATATAGAGATCTTTTAGTACAGAATATACAATGTGATAAATTCTAGTGGAGACATTTCCATTAACCTGAGTCCCACCACTATTCTATATCCCAATAACCATCAATATACACTGGATGGACCCACTATGAATCGTGTGACCTAAAAGATAACATAATTTCTACACATACAAATAGGTTCCAATGAATGGTGTAAGTTTGAAACATATGAAGGAAAAAATAGTTACATATCATATATAAACCCTAATAACTATGTATTAAAGTAAAACAAAAACGTAGTATTCTAGTAACATTTATGTTATGTGTGTGTTAACTGAGACTCCAAGTCATCCACCCAATCTATATAATTTTAAGATGGAATGGAATCTATAATATAGAGTTATCTAGAAATATAATATATCACATAAGAGAAGGTACAAAAAATAAGACTCAATTACTTCCAAATAAATTATTGTAGGGATCTATAATTGAATATTTTTTCCCTCTCATATGAGGTAGGGCCAGATTATAAATCTATACCACTGACCAATATGATAGAATAGGTTTCTAAAAAAAAATTCAACATTGCACTATCATTTATGGTATATTTTGATAACTGAATCTACACCTTAAACCCCCACTCAGGGTCTGGTCTCATTCCATTTCCATGGAACTACTTTATCACTCAAGGGAAAGGATTCATACTGTAAAAAATACAATACTCTCTTTATAATTTTTGGGTATAATAACTAACTCACAACAACCATCACATTTAATAGATGGTCAAAAGAATTTATAGCCACACTATTAACTACAATCTAATAAATAACTATCACCAAATTATAGGATATTCACAACACCTTAAACAAAACTTATCACATTTATTGTTGTCATCTCAAAATGTATAATGGATGAACCCATATATTCTAACAATACTAAAGTAATGAGACCATAATCTCCCAACCGATAATTACATATTATTTAGATTATTATGAACCTATCAACAACATATGATCCAAAACATGATACCTTTTAATAAAAAAAGGAAAAATAATGGAAGATTTATCTTTTAATTTTATTAAAATAAACAATACCAAAATAGTCATAAAAAAAACCAGTCTCAAAAATTATTAGACAATATTGAAAAATAATTCATAATAGACTACTCAATCTTATTGGTTAATGCATATGTGACAATACTTATGAAGCCAAAAAAATATCTTCCAATGTTCAAAGCCAATCATATAACAATAAATCTATACACAATGTCTACATATCCAAGGGACACAACATTCACTATTCAGTATCATCTTATTATTTATCACCCTTAGGATTTTAGGTCTCCCCATAAAACCACAAACCAATCTATATGGGCACATCGAGGTCCATACTCCAATTCTAATATGAATCCCTTTAATTGTGGGATCACAATGATTCCAATATCCTACTCATAGTTCTATTTATCAATCTAATTGTTTAGAACCCAAAAACATATTACAATGTAACGACTCACTTAATAGTCCCTCACTCATTCCATCGAGACCCATTTGAGACCAATCATGGATAATTTTTGAAATAAATATCAACATTTGTATTTCCATACACAATTAACAATTACTACCCCTATAATCATATATTTAATGCAAATATCATATTGTCAATCCATTCATGAAATCCTTTTACCATTCCACTAGTCTTATCCAAAACCTTCATATACATGTAACACTTTTTGTCTATATTTTAGTATACCAAAAATGAACTCCAATGATGAAATAAAAGAACACTCATGCACACATATGATTATGAAATAAACTTTATAAAAGAATCATTAAATGGTGTACCTTCAATTAATGAATCTCTTACATACCTAGAAAAATATTAAACAGAACCTCATAAGAATCTCAATACCATAACTCATACCATAAAGTTAATTAAATAACGATAATTTTCTATTAATTATTACTAATTATAAAATTTAGTTTAATCAATATAATTAAATTTCATTCTATTCTTAAAATATAATATTAATAACAAAATGAAATGTATCTTCCCTAAAATACTCATTCATGAAATTTAATTATGAAACAATACCTATGTATTTTTCAATTTAGACACAGTTTGGTTGGATCCTTTAAAAAAATCATTACGCGTATTTAATTTATTCAAAAGGTAGGAAATATGCCATTTATATTATTATTTAATATATAAATTTCATTTAAATATTAATCCATCTCATATTGATTTTATATTACCATTTGTTGTTGAATATATTATTAATCTATGAAAATAATGCATCCAAAATTGTGTAGGAGGTATGTGGATGTCAAGTGAATGTTATAGGGTGGATAAAAACACCTGAATACATATGGTAATTTTATTTAGATTTGTCAAATTATAGGGGGATCCAATGGGTGGCTTAAGAGTTTGCGATATAATCAAATAGATATATTCAGATCATGTTATTATATAAAAAATGGACTAACCATGGAATTAATGGTTTTGCCCCTCTCAAAACTTGTTGGGATGATCCAACTGAGTACCTAGGTGACTATAATGTGTATGATAACCTCAACTAATACCTCTTTATTCTATAGTACCTATATTATGAGATTCCTTGGGGTTCATACCCCATGAATTCTTCACTAGATTCTTAGTGCTTCAAAAATAGAAACCTTATTGTTTATATGTACATATTCGGTAGTATGTGATACCATAACATCACTTAAATTATCCACTAACACCTAAAACATTGGTACCACCCAAAATATCCTACATTTAATACTCAATGTCTTAAAAATCATATAATTATCAACTAATTGAAATTAAACTTTCTGAAAATCAATTAAAAAAAATTAAATTTCACTTAGAAATATAGACTCATTGTGACTTAAGTAATTTGAAATTGTTCATTCAACATTTTCATACCTCTATAAATTGAGATGTAATTATTTAATACATTATCTGATTTTAGCATCTATTTTTATTAAATTATAGCTTCTATATTGAAATATTTTACAAATTTCCTCTTCATGTCACTTTCTAAATAAAATAACATTTTCTTTAAGAGATTCAAGCATCTCTTAAAAGGTTCAACAAAATCAATAGTTTCCTTGATAAAAATTTATCATTAATAATTCGAAATATTTAGTTAACCACAACCCAATATGAATCCAGAGAAGAGTCCAATTAGTCTACAAGTTTCCTTATATAGTTTATTTCATAATCAAGATGGTTAACCTGATTCAGGGATTCAATTAAAATTAATCATATATTATTATTGTAATTGCAGCCTAGACATTGATTATATTGAACATTTTCATGTTATGTATTGAGATCAATAACACCATATAGTTATTTATTACATTATTTCATATTTATATTTTTTTACTATTTTCAATTTTTTATATTTCAACTATTATTTAAATTCATCTTCACAATATTTAATAAAATTCTTATTATCTTCCCCTACCATACTAAACAATAAATTATATTGAGTCTTATATGATGGAAAATTTCTATTTTTGGTTTTTTACTTTAATAAAACATCATATTATTATTTTTGAGACAATTGCCCATTTATTCTGCATTTATATTTTCAATGAAATCTCATATAAATAGGAAATATAATAATACTACCAAATAAATTTCCAAGTTAATTTCATTCAAATAATTAATTTTTTAATTTTAATTTCATTTTCATAATTGATAATAATTACCCACTTATGTACCCCTCCCCCACCATCGACATTATACATATAATGCTTCTCTATATCCATCAATGTCACATCCTGGAGATAAAGAATAAATATTAAATTTTTATTCATTTTCATCTTATATATTACAATATTTATAAATAAATCTTTTGAGAAAAGATCCTCCAAATTAATATCATTTGTGACAACCCAATAAATTTTATAATGATTGAAACCTCTTTCAATCAACATCTTGATACAATTCAAATGAAATCTAATTGGTCGAGTAACCCCGATGATTTTTTTTGAAGAATCCTATAATGTATTAATTTAGATGCATCATCAATTCATCAAACATGTTATGACAAGAATTAAAATAATTCTCTATAACCTTATCATCATCTATGAAAATATCATGTATTTTATTTGAAATACCTTTATGAATGTGAAACACATAACAATAATATATATATTTTTTTATGGAGATTTCAATATATAAAACCTTTTATCATTCTATAAATATTCATTAATATTATACCTCTGTCAATGATAAATAAATGTGAACATTAGAATAGAATCTATATCAAGATATAGATTAAAATTTAATCTTATGAAATATTATATATACAACTCAAGAAGTTTATGAATTCATTTTGGAATAACTATAATTTCATTGACAATGTAAATTCCATGAAACAACCATTTTGAATTTACTCTAATTCATAGTTAATATTATAATGACCACTGAAACATAGCTATTAAACATGGTGGTATAAACATGAAAATCAATATTTTGAATATTTTTTATAAATGTTATACAATAAAAAAAATTATAAACGTGTTTATATTTTTTTTTATTTTTTTAAATAGATAGTAATAATAAATAATAATTAATAAATAATATATAATAAATAATAAATAATAAATAATAAATAATAAATAATAAATAAAGTTAAATAATAAATAATAAATAATAAATAATAAATAATAAATTATAAATAAAAAATAAAAAATAATACATAAAAAATAAATATAAATAATAAATAACAAATAAGAAATAAGAAATAAGAAATAATAACTAATAAATAAAAATAAAAATAAATAATAATTAATAAATAATTAATAAACATAAATAATTAATAAATATAAAGAATAAAGAATAAAGAATAAAGAATAAAGAATAAAGAATAAAGAATAAATAATAAATAAAGAGTTACAAATAATAGATAATAAATAAATTAAAGTATATTATAAATAATAAATAATAAATAATAAAGGAAACACATGAAGAAGGATGAAAAGACGTGATAAGGGATGAAAAATCATGAAAACACTTGAAAAAAGATGGAGAAGCATATGAAGAATGAGGCATTAGAAAGAATGAGAACGCATGAAAACTTGTGACAACTCTCGAAAACTCCTTAATAATTCAACATAATCATCATAATAACCTACAAAAAACCATTGATAAAGATAACAAGTCATAGAAACCCAAATAAACAGTAATAAATGGAGCTACCGTTACAACCCGTCAAAACGGTCATAAAGAGACAAAAACATTGGAATCACATTAACGGAGATAACATATGATCCGAGAGTCCGTTTTAGATCCGCGACTTGTCAAATCAAATATACTGAAATGATCTTCAACCTGAAAGATGAAAGTGTCCGAATGGATAGGCTGATCAGAAGTTACAACCATTTAAAAAAGCTGACGGGGAACGAGTGCTAGAAACGAGGCATTGAAAAACATAACAAACCTAATACCCACTAAAAAGGCCATAACATGTGATGTAGGAGTGCATGTGGGAGCCGCGACGAGTCAAACTGAAGATCATTGAACGAGCTATGATCTGGCAGGTGGAGGAGGCCGAACTGACACGCGGATTGAATGTTAGGTCCGTTTGAAGACAAGTTCGACGGGACACCGGTGACAGAAACGGGGTTTTGAAGGCCTTCAGAGGGGTTTTTGGGGTCGAAAAACACGACAGAAGCTAGATTATGTCAATTTAGTGCGTAACCCTCTTCGCTGGCTTAAAATTGACATGGGGTAGATCCCAAACGGACACCCGGAGTGAAAGTTATGGTCGTTTGAAGTTGGACAACTTTTTTGAACTTTCTTATAACTCTAATATCTTCCTAACATTAGACCGTCTCACGGTTTTGATTACATGTGGCTCTAGATCTCTTCATGAGCTTCGATTTTACTGGTCGTGGCACTTCAACGGACACCCGGATCAAACGTTATGGTCATTTTAGTGATTTCGGGGTTTCTCGTGTTTTTTTTATTTTTTCATTTCATTTCGCGGCGGTTTTACTTAAACCGCCACTATTTCGCGGTGGTTTTTAAAAAAACCGCCGGAAATCATCTAATATAATTTAAAATAAAATAAAATAAAAAATAATAATTTTTTTTTCCGTTTAGCGGCAGTTTTTTCACAGCTGTTTTAAAAACCGCCGCGAAATGCCGGCCCAAAATGCATTTCGCGGCGGTTTTTAAAACGGCCGCGAATAAACCGCCGCTAAACGGTCGTTTTCTCATAGTGTTGAGTGGTTATCGACCCATTACCACCATAGAAATTATATAATACACATTGGAGCCATTAGAAATTGGAAATTATTTTATTCTAAAATAATATTTCTAGCTTATTCTAAGTTGCCTCTCACCCATCTTGTAAAATGGAACTCCCCCTAGCCTATAATTTACACCTTCAACACCAATTGGGTCTTCCAAACCCTACCCAAATACCCTATAAACTATCCTACCTTCATCCTAGAGGCCTTCCTTTAGTCAGAGAGATAGCCTATGGAGCACTTTGGACAAATCATAAGGAAGAACCTCAGGAAGAGGTAAATAATTAATCACCCCTTTCAAGTTCCTTCCTTCTTCCACATCCTCTTTATTTGTTAATTACATTCTAAAAAAATAAATCCAGTATGATCTATATACTAATATTTTATTATAAATATTGTAAAACCGTATTTATTATTCTATCCATCCTTTGAATGACATGTCACCATATGTGCGTACATATGGCTTACCGTCACCACGTCGTGGTGTAAATTTTATTCAATACATTATTATTTGGATGGTTATAATAATTATGTTTAATTGATGTAAATAATAAATATAACATGATTATTATTCTTTATATATGTTATAACATTCCATTATATATTATTTTAATACCAAAATGATTATATCGCCGCTCGTGTGTACGTAAGGATTACCGTCTCCACGAACGCAATGAGATTCATTCTCAATCGTATCCATTCAAGACTAATTTTCATTAGATGATTAAAAATAATGTTTAAAGACATGATATAAATGTTAATATGAATGAGAAATATCATATCCACAAAAAACATTACTTACATAACAAATCATATAAAGGAAAATGAATCACTTAACATCCAAAACAATTATAATACTATGATTTTATTAACAAAGCGATGTTAAAAGTTAATATATGATATCATATTAATGTATATGATTCATTTATAATTTAGTAACAATTATTTCACCATTATACAAGAGGATAACCTACTCTCAACTAAGAAAAAGTACATGTTAATTGTTAATTTCACAATCACTTCATTATCCGAGGTGGTTTATATGTAATTATCTACTGGGACATCTTTATCATCCACATCCATGTTTCTCAAAAATGTATTTCAAAACATTCATTATATTTTATAGACTATGTGTTAAAGTCATTTATTCCCTTTTTTGACATTTTATAAGATATTTATAAAGGAATCATTTTTTCGTTTTCCAAACAAGTTTCTTTTTCAACATTTTCGATAAAATTAAGGTATGAATGTCTTTTTTAACTTATACATCAGGTGTGGCTATTTTCTGCCATTATAAAATATTTGATGCTTCCCTTACAAGCTTATAAGAATATTTTCAATGTAAATGTTATATTTTGAAATTATGTTACTTTTAAATGATTTCATAAAATAGATACTTCTCTCAAATAGTTTTTATTTCATATATATCAACATCCTTTGATGGGTTTTAAGATTATTTGAAGTGGATTTATTATGATAAAAAAATTCGATATTATATTTAGGGTTTTGTGTTATTTTTGACTATGGATGTGTTATTTTTATACCATTCATGCTTTATGTAGAATTTATTGACATTTCATATGATAGTTTTAATATGAATGTTTTTGTAATGTTTAAGCTATTTCATATGGGGAATGAATTAGACATAGTATGTGACGGGTGGATCCTGCTATAGCTCCTTGAATTATTGGCAGGTCTACTGAGACAAACTAGTGTCGTGGATCAAGGAATTGAAAAAATCTTATTTTTATTCATCTCACAATTCCTTGAATATGTGGTTATGAAAGTCTGGAATTATGCATTCTATCATTATGAAAGGGGATATTGATATTGTATGTGATTATTTGGCTACTAGTATATCCATGCGAGTAATTAAATGTAATTATTCAATTTTATCTTTTCTATATTATGTTGAAGTTCATGTTTAAAAGGCTTTTGTTTTAGTAATATATTTCATTAAATATTTATTCTTATTTATGAATGTTTCCACAATATTGTTATCCTTACTGAGCATCTTAGGTCACACCTTTAATGTTTTATTTTTCCCAGGATGCGAAAAAGCATATTTTGACTGACCTGTAAGGATAGTCTATGGGATCTCAGTGTTGTCCTTAGAAACAATGTTGTTGTATTATTCCATTTTATGATGTAATGAAAACCTTATAAATGTATATAGTGTTTCCAAGTCTATTAAACTAATCTCTCTTTTGAGAATTGATCATTTGTGATCATGCTAATGATATATAATAATGCATTGGCTCTGGGTAACTCGGGTCGAGGCATTAAAAATAATAATATTAGATCAATTATTTTATTATTTTAAAAAAATTATTTACTATTAATAAAATTCATAATTTCATTTTATATTTAAAAATTTTATACTTATGAACATTTTCTTGTTTGAAACAACTTTTTCATCACTTCAGTGATTATAATTTTAAATAATATTTTCTCTATTATATGAAATTAAATTAAAAAATTGGACTCAATATCATTGAATCTGTATAATTAATATTACATATTTAAGTAAAATTAAATTTCTCTCAAAAGTAGTAGTAAATTAGAAATAATTTATTACAAATGTTATAGATAAAACTTTATTACATGGGGTTAAAATAAATAGATAAGTGTTAAAATGAACTAAAACATTTATCTATTCACATTAGAAAGCCATATTTTGGTGTTATATCATATAAGGTTCAATAATCAGCAATGATTTATCCTTTTTGTATGTTTAAAACATGACCAAACCATTTATTTTTAATGAATTCCAATTTTTTCCTCACAACAACATATATATGTGAAGCACATCTCCCCTCTTCTTTAAGCATCTAAAAAACATGGTTACGACATTACCAAACAAAATATCTTCATTAAATCCCCTTAAAATACTTATAGTACTTATTGTTTTTATCAAACCCTATATTATTGCTTTATATATAAACCTAATGACATTCTCTGAATAAGAGGCAAAATTCATAATATTGAGATTACCAAAAACATGATTTTAATAAGGAACTATAAATGAAAAGGTAATATATGATCATAATGAAATCATATATGTTATTAAATATATCGTTATGGTTATGTAATGTTTTTTTAATAAAACTTTATCAATATTAATACGGTTTTCAATGTGTAAAAAACCATTCTGGACTTAATATAAGGGTTTCTAACCTTTCTCTTGATTTATGGACACATATTCCATATTCACCACATGTTTCCATTATGTGGTATATATAATAACCATTATACATTTTATATTATGAATATTTTTATTCTCATTATATTTAATGTTTGAATTTATATTATTTCATTATGGGGTATATGATTCAAATGTAACTATACTTTTAGGGGAATTCTGTCTATCTTATGTTTTCTTGAGGCACATTCCTTATTATCCAATATTATTAATTTATTTGGTGTATATAAAAAAATGAACATATTTTATGATTATAATCATTTAGGATATGAAATATAAGTATCCATTTAGTTATATATATTTCAAGGGGATTTGGATTCAAAATATAACATTGTAGTGAAGATTTTGTGTTATAGTCTCATTATTTAATGGAATTGATTCTGATATAGTTATGATGATGACATATATTTGATATATTTCTGAAAAAATAATGAATTTTATTATTGTATGGTTATTCCTAGAAATAAAATCATTTCATTTCATTTTCCTCTAATTATATAATCATGAGAAAAAAAATATTATCAAGGAAAATTGACATTATTTAGCTCTATGCTTTATGTCCTTTTTCACTATTGAATTTTTTTCTATAAATTTTTTCAATAAAAATTTATAATTTTCATATTAATACTTAATGAAACATTTAATGCATGTTTTACAATATAAAAAATTATATTTAAGGAAAATTATCTCTATTTTATGAATCAACCACATTTGAATTTTATGGATGATGTGAAATGAATCATTATTTTTACATTTATATCTTGACTGGTAATTTATTACATACTAAACATTTAATTATTATATTACTATATTATATTGATCAAATGATAATTTATAGGAAATTATTTTACAAAATGTTAGGAATGAATTTAATTTTTTAATTGTGAGATTTAATGTGGAATGATTATTTTACTAAATAAATGATTTATGAGATATTAGAAACCCATTTTTCATCTACGATGACATAATTTGATTTTAAATAATCATTATAGTAGAAATAATAAAATTAAATAGTCTTTATTATTTCTCTTTATTGTTTAAAATTATGAATGATATATACTTATGAAGCCATTTATTTTCACAGGTTCTTATATAATGCATGTTCAATCCTCTTATTGAGCACCTATATATAGTTTTGACAATGTGATGGTGGCTATATTATATCAAATTATGGAGGTTACATTATTACCAATGATGGTGTTCATATTATAACTAATGATGGGTGGGGCCTATATATCTCACCAATTTAGTGGTTAATGATTTATATCTCATGAGATGAATAAGACTATAATAGAGAGTGATCCCAGCTCAGTAAGGGACTCTATCTGTTAAAAAAGTACATAGAGTGATCCTTAACTACTATAATGGTTAGGAGAGTGAACCCATTACTTTATGGTAGACATGTAAGAAATCATTGTATCATAATGAAATTATATTCTATTCATATATGAGGGCCAAAAAATCATTGTCTTATGTAATGTTTTGTCATCATGGATCCAGATATTTGTTTTATATTATGATAATTATCTATTAAACTACCATGATTTAGTCCATGGCCATTTGGTATGATTTATAATATGTTTGGTATGGTTTAGAAATATAATTCTTAGGTTATCATACACTTATGATAATGCTAGGTTCGTATCTATGATGTTTACCCTTATAGAGAATCTATGGTCACCATTTCATATGATTACTTTCCCTTTGTTATGAAAAATGTTATTATGTATGTATATTCTAATATGTGTTCTATTTATGATAATATTAATTATAGTAGATATAGTTTAATTAAGAATTTTTTTTGTTTCATAGTTTATAAATCCAGTTGAACTAAATGATTCTAGTGTGGATCATTATGTAACACAATGAATATTCATATTTAGGATGTAACATTTTTTTTATAAAAAGTGTGGTTCAGGAAAGTTTTTATCAGATCGAGGCTTATTTAATTATTTTTAAACTATGATGATAAATATTAAGTCATAACCAAATGTATAAGTCTCAATATCAAAAACAATATGTCCGAATTTTAGTGAAGGGTTGATAGAGGTGTTTTTGAAAAATAAATCCCTTTTCATGATACTAAAGGTATATTTGCCTCTAATTATTATAACTGTAGAAAATATATCTGAAAACGGTGATTTGAGATGAGTTGGATCGTCATTTGGTGCATGAAAACATGATTTTCTACATTTTTAGTTTGACACCCTTGGGGAATATACCTAGAAAACTGTGAAAATCTATATAAAACATCATGAAAGATTTAAATAATTGATTTCAATGAATGAACATGGTATAACCATGGGTGTCAAAAAATTTATATGATGATGTTATTATTTAGATATACTATTAAGGAATTTTCTTGATTTTGTGGATTCACATAATGAATAGTAGTACTTCAACTATGTTTTTTATACAATGGATGGAACCAGAAGAAAAGAAATAAATTCTAAGTGTGATTGATTATGAAAGGATTTTCCTCATGATCAATGAAATGTTATTGGACTTTGAATTAAAAAATTCATTCCAATACCCACTGATCTTTCTCAATCTATGAGTAATGTTATACATCAAAATAAAAAAAATGAGGGAATAACATTTTGTTAATTCCATCATGTGAAAAAATAAAAATTATTTTATTTTTTAAATTGATCTACTAATTTCTATGAAATATATGAGTACCATTAAAAATATATATTCCATTCTCCAACATTCAGTGCTTGAAAAATTCAGTTTTTATGACTGTCATTTTGATGTGAAAACATATCAATAGTGGATTATTATCAATTTTACGTCTCAGGATTATGAAATGGACTCAAATGAATTATCTGTGTTTATGAACTTATTTTTTAATAATTATCTTCTTTTATACTTCAAATAAAAATGTGGAATGAATTCTGTTGGTTAATGTTGATGTATGATGATTTTTTGGCACATATAATGTAATTATTACAACACCCTCAAGGTACGATTTTAGTATTATAATCCTCCATTAAAATAAGTATTATTGTTTCTTATGGGGATCTAAACTAAATACCTAATTTTCTTTATCCAAAAGGGACATATATTGCTATGAATAAATCATTTGAAGCGATATCTAGGTGGAAATGGAGATCAGTGTTAAACATCATTTGCATTGTTTTGATAAGAAATGAATGGAGGAATTAAATTGGAGATTCTAAATTTCATAGATAATATAACATTACATTTACATTGTGGATAATTTCAAGAAGGATACCTAGAGGATAAAATATTTACGGGACTAATAAATGTTTTAAATGTGGGGTTTATGGTTATCAAGAAATTTATTGTTGATGTGATCTAAAGAAGTTAATAACTGTGAAAACATTGAGAAATATCTATAGAATGAACCGCCCACGCTATAGAATTTCAAATTTATGTAATATAATAATAATAATAAATAATATCCAAATACAAAAGTTAATGATGATAATTGATGTCAGAAAACCCATAACCTAAAAGAGAATGATAAATCTCACATTATCAATTTTTAAATGAGTATTTGGGTAAGAATGTGGTAAAAGATACACATACTATCCACCATAGAAGTATTAATTTCGCATTTCAATTTATATATTTGTATTTTTAATATTTTAATAATTTAACGAGTCTATCAAAATTCCACCCTAATCATGAGATGTTGATTGAAGAGTGGAAAACCCAGAGTAAATTATGATTACATATCACTTCCATGATTATTATTGAGTTAAAGATTGTGGGAATTTTCTTTTAATAAAAAATTTTATTCCCCCTATGATAGAGTTTTATGTTATCATAGGAATTGAAATTTACTAAAGAAAAAAAATTTATATAGATTCTCAAGAAAGGATAGTCATATTTGATATTCTAAACCTGACTATGATCATATTATTATGTGGTGATAAATATATTCTTTTTATGGTAACCAATCAATGGTACTAGTTCTGAATCCCTATAAAAAAGGGTTGTTTCCCTTAGTTATTAGGGGATAAAATCATGAATAATGATTTTTTGATTGTATGGGAGTTTGAGGAAGTATTTCATGAGTAGTATCCAAATCTTCCACAGAAACATTTTTTGAGTTCTCAATAGAACTCATACATGGTCCAACAACAATTTGAGACAATCCCTACAGGAATACAACAATATTGTATTAGGAATTTTAGAAGAAACAATAAGAGTGTATTAGAAATTAATTTATTTAGAAATGTGTTTCACCTTGGGATACAACTATAAATATTTTTATAATGAATTATGGATTGATGTGACTCAGTATTGATTATCAAGAGATTCAATAGATCAAAATCAAGTACAAATATCCTATATTCCATATTGACTACCTGATTGATCACCTACATGGAGATAAACAATTATTATATTTTTAAATTCATTAAAAATATTATCAATTGATAGTTAAAAATATGGATATTCAAAATAAAACATTCCATTCAATGTATATACACTATGAGCATATAATAATTCTATATGGCCTAACTAATTCCACTATTATCTTTATGGATTTAATTAATTGAGCCTTTAGACATTAAAATTATAACTTTATTCTTTTCATTAAATAATATTTTATTATATTTTAAAATAATATGGAAAGGAATGAAGATCACATGATAGTTTTACTAAAGATCTTAATGAGAGACAAAATGTTTGGGAAATTAACAAGTGTGCATTTTGGTTGAAAAAGGTTCACTTTTTTGGGTCATATAATCTCACAAGATTGTATATTAGTTGATCCATAAATGACAGAGGATATTGAGAGTTGGACATGACTGACCAAATAGACTAATAGCTATTAATTTCTTGGTTTTGTATGATATTATCAGCATTGAATTGATAATTTCACATGAATATGTAATCTTCACAACATGTTAACTAATAATGGATCCTAGTTAATCTGAAAAAATGCATGTGTGATGAATTTGATGGTATTGAGGATAAAATTAGTTATTATACTTGTTATTACAATATCCTACAATGGATAAGGCTGTAAATTTAATATTTATGAATCCAAGAGTAGATTTGGTAGTTTTATCTTATAGAATGAGATGGTTATATCTTACGACACATTATAATTTAAGGTTCATGTGAAACATTACACCAATCATGACTTGGAGTTTTCAATTATAATTTTTTCATTTAATATTTAGTGGCATTATCATTATGGGGAAAAGTGTTATATATATATATATATATTGATTGAAAAAGATTAATGTATATATTAAAAAATAAATAGTTCAATACAAACTAGATAATGTGTTTAGAGATGCTTAATAATTATGATATCTGAGTTCATTACCACTTACGTAAAATAAAGAAGGTATTTTGTAATATGATTTTAAAGAAATATACCAGCATATATATAATGAGGGTGAAAAAGATCATATATTTGAGTACATTAAAAGGATTCATCTTGATATCCTGATTTATGGGGAGGAGGCTAATATGTCTCAAATAATTGTTCATCCATATATCATTATGATGAAAAAATAGGTTAAAAATGATATTTGTCTATAAAACAAAGATATTAAAGATCCGTAACATTGATCATGATGGATGGTTAATATTTATAAACTATATATGTTTTTTGTAAAAATAATTTTTGAAGAAAAATATATTCAAATAAGCACTATGTTCTTAATTCCACTTTAAAAATTGATGTACAGTGACGTTTAGATTTATGACAAGTAATTTTTGGAGGTAATCCATAAAGGTAAATATTTTAGTGTTTTCAAATTATTATATGATATTTCATCATGTTAATAATTACTGATAAAATTATAAGGGGATTTACAATTATTACCCATGGTTGAATACATATGGGAAAAAATCACCATATATTTTTTCATTACACTCCTTAGGACATATGGTTCATATTTGATCACATTAAAAAGCCATCACACATCATCAATATTCGATAATTTTTATATTTAGATCATCTTTGATGAAGAAACGTTAAGGATGTGGTATCTTTTCATGGATTAAAAAATTGAATTTATTCTAATTGGGGTCTGAGGTTTACCACGATGACCTAGAAATTTTTTCCACAAGATATTGATATATAGTTTAGTTTTCATAGTGAGTATCATTCATAGAGTGATTGATAGTCTTAGAGAACCATTAAAACTATATATTATATATCAACATCATTTTTATGGTTTTCAATGGTGGATAGGATGAACATATTAATTTATTATTATTTTTATACGAAAATAAATTTCACTCATGTATAAATGTTACTATTTTTAAAGCCCTATGTGTGATGAAGGTTATAACTCCAATGTACTATGATAAATATGGATAATATATGATATTTAAAATATAGGTAGTTAATGAAATGAAATATAATGTAATATCCAATATGTAACATATCATTGAAGGAAAAAGTCATTTGAAAATTTATTCCAAAAACAAAATATGTGATGTTGAATTTGATGTCACAGACAAGGTGTTTCTAAGAATTTATCCATGGACGAAGGTAATGTGATTCATAACGAAGGGAAAACTATGAATTATTTATATTAGACCCTTTGAGGTTTTTTATATCATTGGGATGATAACTTATATATTAATGCTTCTATCGAACATTTTTCAAGTTCAAAGTGTGTTTCATGTATCTCTCTAATGCAATTACATAAAATATGTTTCACATGCACATAAATTAGAGGAAAAATATACATCGATTGATAATTATTAGGTGGAAAAAATAGTTCATATTTCTGCCTGTAGTGAAATTATTGTATAAAAAATACCACACACTTAGTAATTGTTTTGTGGTGAAACTACAATTTTTAGGAAGCTATGTGTGAAAATGAAGATATAATGTGGTAGATGTATTTGACATTTTTTATATAAATATTTTTTAATTTTGAGATATAAATTAATTTTAATGAGGGTATAATTCAAGAAATATAGAAATTAATGAATATTTTTCGAGTAAATTTATTTTCTATGATAGTTTGTGTCTCTCACAATAGTTAGCTTTAATTAACTATCATATTCTATTAATAAAATCATATTCATCATAACATTATTACTAAAAATGGTGTTATGAATTTGAATTAATATGTATTTAGAATTAGTTATAAATCATTTATATAGAGAAAATATGATTATAAATATGTACTTAATTTTCTAGTAATGTCTTTATATGATTCAGAAATACTTTTTTATGTAATAATTTTTTTTTTGAATTCTATGAACAAATAAAAAAATTACGTATTGAAAATTATCAAAATTTTATTTGGAAAATTTAATCTAATATATGTAGTAAAAATGAAAATTTTGTGTACATTGAATATTTGAATATTTTATAACAACAATTAATGTCTAATTGAACAGTCAAAAATAAAGATTATTATTTAAGGATGAGTTCTCATATTTATAATTTCAGAAGTATCATCTTTTTTTGAAATGTATAAAAATTTTAATTTGTTGAATAATTTTATTATTAAATAAAAATCGTTTATTTTAATTAATTTCAAAATGATGGTTGACATTAAACAATTTTATACTTACAAAAATGTTATCTTTTGATAATGATTTTTTTCTCTCATTTGGGAGCTTAATTTAATTTTAAAATTAATCACATAAATGAATAAAATAAAATAAAATTTATTCCATATTTTTAGTCATAATTTTTACTATTATATAATTTTTCCACTAAATTATTCATAAAAAATAATGCTAATATTTGTAAAAATTATATACTTGGGTTTTTGTTGAAACGTGTTTAATAAGGGGTTAAAAAAATAAAAGAGTATAAATGACATAAAAAAAGTATATTTCCTATTTTATTTCCATATTTATACATTATAACATATATGATTTTATAATTATCCATATTGATCCTTTTCATTTAGTTTAAAATGTTGATACACCATATTATTTTAGAACATTCTCTGTGTGTCCCCATCCCCACTTTTAAAAGTTATCCCCCTCTCCACTCTTCTTAGAACATCCATAAAAACAAGGGTTCATCCAATAAATATTCACATATCTTTGAAAATTCCATAAAAACACCATAGATTCCATTTTTGTATTAGTGAACCTACCTATAAAGGCTATAGTAACAATAATATATTGGTTCTCAGAAGCCAAGGAAAATTTTTTACCTTCTGTTTTTTTATTTCTTCTTCGACATCATTAAAATATTTTTAATATTTGATGATATAATTACGCTATTATATAACATATCATTATATGTTATTATATTAATGGAATAAACTATACCCATATGTTATTTAATTAAATGTGAATTGAAACCGTCAATCTTGTGTAAGAAAAATATCCTTCTTCCAAATTTATTAAAATTGTTATCCATCCCTATCTATCAAAAAGATATAATTAACGTGTTAACATATTTTTATTATATTTATAGAATAATTTTACATTTTATAGTATAATATAAAATTTAACTTATTACATTCATCTCTGTTAGAATATAATAAAATCACTAGTGTGTATGGAAAACTATTACCTCACAAATTGATTTGTTTTGTTTTCCAATTTTTTCACATGAAATGTAATAATGATATAATTAATGAAAATATGTGATATATATGAAATAAAAATAAAATATAAAGGTTATATAATATTTTTCTTCTTTATTTTTCATCCATGAAGAAAATAGAATCATTTTTAATGCGTATGTATAGTCTAATGTCTCCTTGAATGGTGTAATTCATTTAGATCAATAATTTTTTTGGATTATTGTATCTACATATATAATAAATAAATATGATATTTATATTGTGGATAAAAAATTTCATATTATAGAAACATGATCATTATAAATGGATAAAAAAAATACTATATCAAAACATCATACACAATATATGTAGTTATTACCCGCAACAAGATCTTTACAAGGAAATATTAATTGACGTGTAATGAAATGGAATAAGTAAATCATATAATTAATTATTTATATATATAGAGAATATATTTCTATAATTTTTATATTATATTCTTTTAGTTATTATATAGGAGGTTTGAACATGTATGACAGATGTCGTGAAACTAGGTATGGAATTTCCAACCTCTCTTTTATTTCTAGGTTTCATATGTCATATCCAGTTATTATTTTATTTTTGTAGTATATATACTAAGAACATGACATGATATGTAATTATGATATTTTTATTCTTGATAAATATTTGTCAATTTATTTTATTCTATCCAAGATAATATGACTCAAAGGTTACAAATGGGGTTTGAGATTTTTATCAACCTTTTACTTCTATGGGACACTTACCGTAGTCACCCATTGTTATTTGATTTTGTTTAAATAAAATAAATGAAATATATTTTTACTAATCTCATGAAACTTATTGTATATAAATATTAATATATCAATATACAATTCATTGGTATTACGATTCAAAAATACCAATGTTTTATAGGCTAAATGTAATAATTTCATTTTTATCATGGTTAATTTTTATTAAATAAAAATGATGATATATGATGATATATTTATTATTAAAATCATAAATTTACTTATACTCTAATCATTTATGGAAATAATATATTTTTTTATTTTGATTCTATTTATCTACTTTGGAGATCAAACTAATTGTTAAAGGGAAAATGACATTATATTTCTCTTTTTTTACTATACTTTTCTTATCCTTGATAATATTTTTTAAAAAATATGAAAATTACCTTTTAATATAATAAAATTATTACGAAATTAAATTTTTAACCATGATTGATATTTTATGAAATTGATTTAAGGAATCTTTTTTTCATTTTCCAAATGACGTAGTTTTAATTTTTAATAATAATAGAAATGGAATATATATTTTAACATGAATGGAATGAAAATTATTCCACACTATTATTACCACTAAATGTGTTTACGAACATTATATATATTTAAAATTATATTTTCAATGAATATTATATGCATAATATAATGTCAATTTATTTAAATGGTGATATTCAAATTTGAATTGATAATTTCCTAATAAAATGTTCCACGTGATCTTTCAAAATCAATTTTTATCTAATATGTCATCCATTGATATTAATTATACATTAATAGGGATATAATATAATATATCTATCCATATATTATATTTTGATTGTCCATGATTATAATGATAAGATTTTTATGAAGCCCATTTCCTTTAATATATTCTTATATAGTGAATAATATATGATCACATGACACACATATTTATAGATTTAATTATGTCAAGGTGGTTACATTATAAATAAGACTAAGGATTATGTTACAACCAAGGATAATAGTCATGTTATAACCAAGGATGAGTGGCCCATGTACCTTCTTCCAATGCATTGGTAGAATACTTATATCTCTGGAGATAAATAAGAAAAGAATAGGGAGTAAACCTAGTTCATTAATGAGATTAGACTACTATGATATTCTGGGGATTGAACATTCATAACTTTCATAGTTTGGGGAATCGATAAATTTCAAAATTAAAGCCTTTATAGTAGGTCATGACTACTATGTAAATCGTATTCTCTACATATGTGTATGCCATAAATCTTTGTCATATGATAATGTGATTTCATTATGGATCATGTTATTGGATTCCATTATGAACCATGTATTATATGCATCCAATATTTATCACATGACTCATGGTTATGATCTATGATATAAATGGTATGGTTTTCAAAAGTAATTCCCTTGTTATCATAACCTTATTATCATATTATATTGATAGATTCTTCTTTCATCTCCATTATGCATCTGCGATCACCCTACTTTATATTTACTTTCCATATGTTATGAATATAATTTTTATTTGATACATCTCTATGAAATGTTGTTGTAATTAAAATCATTTTGTGAGATGATACAGTTCACATAATATGTAATTTTTATATTCCATATCATCCAAATGCATTAGTCTTAAAAGATAATATCATTGATTGTTATGTTATGTGATTAATATTGATCTATTTTATTAATGGCCCGATTGCCTTATTTTTATTTTATTTTTCTTAATCCTCCTTTTAAGGGTTTGTGGGTTAACCTTGTAGGACCCTTCGGCCCTTGTCACAAGGCCCGACATGACCTGAAATCCAAAAAATGACCCGGAGGCCCTGGGGCATAATATGCCCATAACAAGACTCATTAGCCCAACACACTAGAACTGCCCCTCTCATACTTTTCCATCATTGATAGCCTATATCCACACCTTTCATTGGTGATCTACTAGCTTTGACCCATACAAAAAGTCATGGTGCCTTATCCTGATGGTGGTTGACATACCCTCTCATTTTTCCAATCCATTTAGATCTACTTTTGTTTAATTATACTCTATTTCTATGATTCTCTTATGGGGCCTTATATATGTAAATTGGACTACTCCATGGTCTCAATGGCATAATTTCCTTGATGTTATAAGGCCATTGTTGTAATAATGGCCCTGGGACCCATAGTCCCAAACGGTTTGCCCAAAGGCCCAAATCAGGGGAATAGTTTGAGATGCTACAATAAAAAAACAATCTTGATACAATATTGTTACAGTACAACATCAATAATTCTATACTGACCTAGAAATTCACCTCCACCTGGTTTCGAACATGTGTTTCTTGGATTCCAAGCAGGAGGCCTTACCACTCGTGTACATGCTCATAAGACAAATATATTTGTAACAGCCCAAGATTTTATAAAAAAATATTCTTTTTAATTTTATTAATGTCTTGTGTTGTACGCTACACCAAAAGGATCTTGCACAACACGCATCCTTGTCTTGCCTTGCATTACACGCAATCGCGACCTTTCTCGATAGCGTGTGTAATACGCAATACCGAGTTTCACTAAACAACGATGCACTATTAAAATATTATTAAAACTAGCCGTTAGGAATAGTAATAACCACTTTTTAAAATTCTGTAAATCTTATTTTTCAAAATGAACTTCATTCTTGGATTCGGAGTATCGAATTTAGCCTAAGGTGAAATTTTGGTACTTTTCGGATAACTTTCATATTCTGATGAATAGTGAAAATTACTAAATTATAATTGAAAACAACTTTTTTAATCGAAATAATTAATAGTGATAAATCATTAATTTGAGTGGTTTTAAAGTATATTTAGAATATATTTTTACAATTTAATAAAATGTTGGTCATTGGTTGTAATTTCACATTTAAACCAGACATAATCAAGTGTCAATCTTTTGATAGATATTGTTTCTTAAAAACACGCTATTTGTTTTAACAGCGGGATTTAATTATAAAATTAATTAATGCAACTTCTATGTTATGAATTTGGTAAAATAGACTTCATTTTTGAATTCGAAATATGAGATATAGCTTAGGATGAAATTTTGGCATTGTTCTGAAAAACATCAATTTTTGATGAATAGTGAAACTACTAAGTGGTAGTTAAAAAACTGAATTTTTCATAAAACTTAATTTTACCGCTTCTGTGAATGAAATTTCAAAAATCCGAGAGACACGGTTAATATCAAGGACTAAAATGTGGTTCAATGAGATGAAAATAATTTTTTGGTGAATAGTAACTTTTTACTTTTTTTACCGCGGTTAATAGTAAATAGGGTAACTAAGGGTAAATATGATATTACTATTACCCTAACACATGTCCTAATTCTATTGGACAAGTGTAATTCGACCAAAAACAAACTTAGGAATAAAATATGACCATTTAGGCCCACTTGGATTAGATTAGGACATTTATTATTAATCTATTTAAAGAAAGGTTAAAATAGTTAAAATCAAAGTTTAATAAGTAAATCATTTTTAATATGGGGTTATACATAAGATCAATTCGACTATAAATATTAATTAGAAAGCTAAAAAGATTTCCTACATAATGGTATTTTATTTGTAAATTTTAGACATCAAATAATTTAATTAATTTATGACACAAAGATGATGCAGTAATTATCTTATTTATGAAATATTGACATAATTGATGTTATAAACACCAAAATAAATGTAATTTGAGAATTTTTATGAATTCCACTAATTTTATAGGTTACTATGATATATTAATGTTGATTTAATCAACTTGGTTCGAACATTTAATTCTGTTATGACTTTCACAAAAATCATATATCAAATAGTGTCAAAATTGACACAAAATAGTTTTTAAATCAAATATTATATTATTAATTGTTATTTTATTCCTAAAAATCTAAGGTTCGGCCAAATGACTTAGATAAGGATATATATATTAATAATAAACAATTTGGGGTTCGTTTGGCATCTTATAGTAAGTGTATTAACCATATAGTGAAAGAAAACAAAAAGACACGGTAAAAGTCAAATTATTTAACTTAGAGTTAAATCTAATTGATAAGGTTTAAAATAAGATCCAAACATGTCTAAATTTGATTGGTTGATGAGATTACAACCCTATCTCATCTAAGCTTCGAATATGAGTCATTTTTGGAGGTTTTTAAGTGGGGTTAAATTTATTATAAATTAATATTTTTAAGAATTCCTAAGGTGCCCCTCTCCTCCCCTATAAAAGGACACCTCCTCCCCCTCCTCCTCACACCAATTTGAGCTCTCAAGCTCGGCCAACCCCTGCCAAAATCTCTTCTCCACTTCCCTAGCAACATACTAGAGGTTCTGGTCTTCCTCAAATACCAATTTTAGTTCCCTAAGAGGAGGTCTCAAAGAGGCACTTCAAAGAAGAGGTAATTACCGTTACCAATTCTTTCATCTTTATTTCTTCTTCCACTTCTTCTTATTAGGTTGTTTCATTATGAAGTAATAACATCAGTATCACTCATATACTGATATGTTATTATAAGTATGAAACAACCCTATTTCACCATCTATCCATCCTACGGAAAAAGAAATCACCGTGCGTGCGTACGTACGGAATACCGTCTCCACGCCGTGGTGTAATCTATTTTCCACCACCACCTTACATGGATGGGTATAATGGTGTAAAGAATAACTATACATAGTTATTACAACATCATATTGATTCTGATATATTGTATAATCCACTCCAATTCAATTCAATAATTATGGAAATGATATCATCGCTCGTGCGTACGTACGGAATACCGTCTCCACGACGCGATGAGATTCATTCTTAATGATTAACCATTCATGAATGATTATAAAGTATATATAATAAGTACTAATGAAATATATGACATAATAATGATACTGGATTTATGTATATATATATATTTATGTCATCTACTTACTTCCATTCAAGACAATAAAGAAAGAAAAACAGCGTTCATGCGTACGTACGGACTACCGTCTCCATGAACGGTGTTTTTCATTTCATTTATCTATCTATTATATATATATATATATACTGAATATGTATGATATATAAATCATATTTTATATTATGGATGTAAGTAAATCATGATATAAGTAATAATAATGTCAAGAAACAAAAAGTCAAAACACCTACGATAAATGAAACGATTTTACCCAAAACGCTTCTTTAACATGGAATTTACAAAAGAACAGGTAATATAATGTCATAAGTGAACCATATATGATATCATAACAATGAATATGATTCTGTAATAAGTCAATGACATTATTTAAATCATTATACAGGAGGTTCGGACACATACAAAGCAAATCGGACCTAAGGTAAGGGAAATATCACAATCTCATTTTTATCCTAGATTGTTTATTCGTAAGTATTTACTGGGGTTTATTTTATCATCCACATCCATGTTTCCTCAATATGTAATATTATTTCCATCCAACTACAATGTTTTAAATCCAATTTTACCCTTTGGTTAGTTTTTAGTAAAAGATATGAAAGGAATCTTTTGTCGTTTATCGTACGAGGAACATTTTGACTTTTTCGACAAAAGTACAAAGAATGTTTTTTTTAACTTATACGGCACGAACGGATTTCTACTGTTTTATAAAGCCTTATTTTCATGAAGCTTCCTCTAAAAGATTTCATGACTATTTTCAATAAAATCTCTTTCTTTTAAAATTGCATGATGTTTTGTGAAAAGAAATTGATTTTGAAGAAGAAAGGATATTTTCCTCAAGAATTCAATTCAAGTGTTTTATCAAAATTATTTTCCATCTAAGATAATAAAGGGTTCTGTTTCTATCCATATTTTTACATTGATTTGACTATGTTGAGATGGAATTATGTTTATGAATTCCTTTATCTTATATGAATTGATTTATGATGTCATGATGTTTCAAGAATCCCATTTTTATTACATGGGTTATGCGATGATGTATGATTTATGATTTTGTGGCACACATAAGAAAGGATTCATTAAGAGATGGGTGGGACCTATATCTCCCTCCAATGCATTGGGTAAAGATTTTATATCTCATGAGATAGACATGGCTGGAATGGTAGGTTATACCGGTTCAGTGAAACAGGACTGAAACGAGGATTACTCGATTCAGAAAGGGACTTTGTCCACTAAGATAGTCTTGGCAATGAGTCTTGACTAACAAGAAATGATTCTCTATGATTATGTGTGTATGCCACAATGAGTAATGTTTTAAGTTATGATTTCATTTTCACTTCTATGATTTATCCCATGTTATGATATTATGAGCTCTTTTGCAGGTTATGATTTCCAAAAGCTATGTTCTTATGTATATGATGTGATTGATATTTCTTTTGTTTACCCTTACTGAGCATTTGAGCTCACCCTTTTATGTTTTCTTTTCCCCAGGATATAAAGAAAGGTTTTTAGGTAAAAAAAAGGGAAGATCTTTATGGGAGATATTGAAGATCTTTCACCACGATTAGAAGATTTCGTTCCGAGTTTCCAAAGACACTAAACTATTACGATCCTTGTGTGTGTGTTTTTGTTATGTACTAAGTATTCCGCAAAAGTAATGTAATGTCCACGTACGTCAAGATACGGGTCTTTACAGTTGGTATCAGAGGAAAGGTTTAGTCAACCTTTGGGAACTAGGATGCGAAAACGTTAGTGAGATCCCTAGAGATATTTCTAAGGTATGTCTAGGGATGTCCCTAGGGATAAGTATACGTATAGGTTATAGTAATTGAATTATGCTAACGATCATAGAATTAAACCTAAGATGTTGGATATTGAAGGTACTCCCCCTTTATTATGTTGTTTTCCCTAGCATGATTTTTGCCTCTCACACTATTCTTTTTGGGTTTTAGACGATGGCTGGAACCCGAAGGAACCGTGTTGATCAATGCAATGGACAATGCAATGATTGCCCTCCTGAACAAACAAATGTTATGGGAGATGGAGTGCAAAATCTTATTGCTATACTTACACAAGCTATGAATCATTCTGGACTTCCAAATGAGCAGAGAAGGGAACAATATTCTATTGAGTCCTTCATGAGGCAACGTCCACCTTCTTTCAGTAGGTCTACTGATCCATTAGTTGCTGAACAATGGATTAGTACTACTGAAAAGATATTTTTAGTTCTTCAATGTTCTGAACATGATAAAGTCATCTTAGCAGTATATCGTTTGGAAGGTGAAGCTGATCAATGGTGGAATCTTATCAAGAATACGAGGCCAAGAGATGAAATTGAGTCCATGGAATGGGACGAGTTCAAGAACTTGTTTATCAGTAAGTACTTCCCTCGTATTCTTCGAACAAAGATGGAGAAAGAGTTTCTTGAACTGAAGCAAAGGGACGATGAATCTGTTGGTACCTATGAAGCAAATTTTACAAGACTTGCAAGGTATGCTTCTGGAATTATCATCCAACCTGAAAGTAAAGTTGATCGATTTTTCAGTGGCTTAAAACCAAGTCTTCGAAGGGCATTAGCTATAAGAGACTTCAGTAGCTATGAAGAAATTGTGCGTTGTGCTATCAAGGTAGAAATGGAAGTTGGTGTTACATATCCATCTCATGGTTTTGACAAGAAACGAAAGATGGAGTTCAAGGAGAAATCTCAGAATAATGGTGAAAAGAAGATGAATGTTTCCTTATGCACAAAGTGTGGAAAGAAGCATGGTGGAGACTGTCTTAAAGGGACTAGAAAATGTTTTAAGTGTGGAAAAGAAGGTCATCGAGAAGCTGAGTGTCGAAGTAATGGAAAAAGGGTTTCTAATGATGTGAATAAAGCAAACACTGAAGAGAACGCACCGCCAACACTTCAATGCTTCAAGTGCAAGGAAATGGGGCATTATGCTAATAATTGCCCTAATCCAAGGGTTAGTGATGATCAACATGAGCAACCACTGAAGGCAAAGGACAAAGGGAAATCACATGCGATCACTTTTGGCAATGTCGAATATGACAACGATGTGGTGGAATGATTAAGTGTTTATGTAATGGGATTCCAAAATAATGTTGTATCATTGAGTATTGATGTGGTATTCAAAGTGGAAATAAGATGATATGCGCATAATGAAGACGAGAAAATGAAATGTTTAATAGTATTCATGAGCTCATGATTGATATAAGGACTAAGTGATATCATGGTTTGAGTATATAGAATTTTGAGGATTTTGGTATGTGGAAAGTGTTAACTTTTAACTGCACTCATGTTTTCACTAAGGTATTCAAGAGAATACACGATTAAGGACTTTGAATGTTTGGAATGTGACCAACAAGACATATCTTATGATATGTGGGGATCAATGACAGTATTAAATCTCTGGTAATCGATGTCACTATATTATGAGAGTGGATTGCAGTATTATGTATAAGCCTAAAGATTAGACTGGATTATGTTGGACATAATTTAGTATTGTTTAAGGATAGAAGATTTTAGATATTATTGATGGGATGTTATAGTAACGTAGTTTTAGAAAAAGGGACAACCTGCAGGACGGGCGACAGCCCATCGCTTCGGACAAGGCTGTAGGAATCGAACCCACAACCGAAGTGCGACTGGCCTTTATCGCCTACCACTGGCCTACAGGAAGTCCCTGTTTAGTAGAAACTAGTTTTATTATATGAAGTGGTATGATATATGAAGTATAAGTCCATTTTAGGAACCATATATGATTAATCTCACTATAGATCGATTTATGCATATAATTTTTGCTAACCTTTTGTTTGAGACAGATGGAATGACCCGTAATTCTATCACATGATCTGCTAACACTTCACGAATAACAAATTCAACTTCATTTATTTAAGAGATGAAGTGGAAATTGTTCAAGGCACGAACAACAGTGAGATTGTACCAAAATAAAGTAAGTATTTATTCTAATTCAAATTTTCAACTTTAGGGGAAATGATCTTGAAAACCAAAAATGTTGTCCTAGTGATCTTATACCTGATGAATCAGATGGTACCTTATATCATCACAAATCTATGGATTTGTGATTACTGGCTTTTCCATAGCCATGTTCTCTACCACTCTCCATCAGAACATGAGGGTTAGATTTCTCTTCCATATCCATATTTTCACCTATGTGGAAACCCAATGATTAGTTTATTTGGGTAACCGTTAAGTTTCATACTTTTGTTTTTAAAGATTGGTTTTGATATTCCTTTTTACGATGTGGGTTTCTATTAAAGAAACTTTCGAATAGTAAACCATTTATAACCCCGACGAATTTCGAGGGCGAAATTCATTTTAAGGGGGGTAGAATGTAACAGCCCAAGATTTTATAAAAAAATATTCTTTTTAATTTTATTAATGTCTTGTGTTGTACGCTACACCAAAAGGATCTTGCACAACACGCATCCTTGTCTTGCCTTGCATTACACGCAATCGCGACCTTTCTCGATAGCGTGTGTAATACGCAATACCGAGTTTCACTAAACAACGTTGCACTATTAAAATATTATTAAAACTAGCCGTTATGAATAGTAATAACCACTTTTTAAAATTCTGTAAATCTTATTTTTCAAAATGAACTTCATTCTTGGATTCGGAGTATCGAATTTAGCCTAAGGTGAAATTTTGGTACTTTTCGGATAACTTTCATATTCTGATGAATAGTGAAAATTACTAAATTATAATTGAAAACAACTTTTTTAATCGAAATAATTAATAGTGATAAATCATTAATTTGAGTGGTTTTAAAGTATATTTAGAATATATTTTTACAATTTAATACAATGTTGGTCATTGGTTGTAATTTCACATTTAAACCAGACATAATCAAGTGTCAATCTTTTGATAGATATTGTTTCTTAAAAACACGCTATTTGTTTTAACAGCGGGATTTAATTATAAAATTAATTAATGCAACTTCTATGTTATGAATTTGGTAAAATAGACTTCATTTTTGAATTCGAAATATGAAATATAGCTTAGGATGAAATTTTGGCATTGTTCTGAAAAACATCAATTTTTGATGAATAGTGAAACTACTAAGTGGTAGTTAAAAAACTGAATTTTTCATAAAACATAATTTTACCGCTTCTGTGAATGAAATTTCAAAAATCCGAGAGACACGGTTAATATCAAGGACTAAAATGTGGTTCAATGAGATGAAAATAATTTTTTGGTGAATAGTAACTTTTTACTTTTTTTACCGCGGTTAATAGTAAATAGGGTAACTAAGGGTAAATATGATATTACTATTACCCTAACACATGTCCTAATTCTATTGGACAAGTGTAATTCGACCAAAAACAAACTTAGGAATAAAATATGACCATTTAGGCCCACTTGGATTAGATTAGGACATTTATTATTAATCTATTTAAAGAAAGGTTAAAATAGTTAAAATCAAAGTTTAATAAGTAAATCATTTTTAATATGGGGTTATACATAAGATAAATTCGACTATAAATATTCATTAGAAAGCTAAAACGATTTCCTACATAATGGTATTTTATTTGTAAATTTTAGACATCAAATAATTTAATTAATTTATGACACAAAGATGATGCAGTAATTATCTTATTTATGAAATATTGACATAATTGATGTTATAAACACCAAAATAAATGTAATTTGAGAATTTTTATGAATTCCACTAATTTTATAGGTTACTATGATATATTAATGTTGATTTAATCAACTTGGTTCGAACATTTAATTCTGTTATGACTTTCACAAAAATCATATATCAAATAGTGTCAAAATTGACACAAAATAGTTTTTAAATCAAATATTATATTATTAATTGTTATTTTATTCCTAAAAATCTAAGGTTCGGCCAAATGACTTAGATAAGGATATATATATTAATAATAAACAATTTGGGGTTCGTTTGGCATGTTATAGTAAGTGTATTAACCATATAGTGAAAGAAAACAAAAAGACACGGTAAAAGTCAAATTATTTAACTTAGAGTTAAATCTAATTGATAAGGTTTAAAATAAGATCCAAACATGTCTAAATTTGATTGGTTGATGAGATTACAACCCTATCTCATCTAAGCTTCGAATATGAGTCATTTTTGGAGGTTTTTAAGTGGGGTTAAATTTATTATAAATTAATATTTTTAAGAATTCCTAAGGTGCCCCTCTCCTCCCCTATAAAAGGACACCTCCTACCCCTCCTCCTCACACCAATTTGAGCTCTCAAGCTCGGCCAACCCCTGCCAAAATCTCTTCTCCACTTCCCTAGCAACATACTAGAGGTTCTTGTCTTCCTCAAAGACCAATTTTAGTGCCCTAAGAGGAGGTCTCAAAGAGGCACTTCAAAGAAGAGGTAATTACCGTTACCAATTCTTTCATCTTTATTTCTTCTTCCACTTCTTCTTCTTAGGTTGTTTCATTATGAAGTAATAACATCAGTATCACTCATATACTGATATGTTATTATAAGTATGAAACAACCCTATTTCACCATCTATCCATCCTACGGAAAAAGAAATCACCGCGCGTGCGTACGTACGGAATACCGTCTCCACGCCGTGGTGTAATCTATTTTCCACCACCACCTTACATGGATGGGTATAATGGTGTAAAGAATAACTATACATAGTTATTACAACATCATATTGATTCTGATATATTGTATAATCCACTCCAATTCAATTCAATAATTATGGAAATGATATCATCGCTCGTGCGTACGTACGGAATACCGTCTCCACGAAGCGATGAGATTCATTCTTAATGATTAACCATTCATGAATGATTATAAAGTATATATAATAAGTACTAATGAAATATATGACATAACAATGATACTGGATTTATGTATATATATATATTTATGTCATCTACTTACTTCCATTCAAGACAATAAAGAAAGAAAAACAGCGTTCATGCGTACGTACGGACTACCGTCTCCATGAACGGTGTTTTTCATTTCATTTATCTATCTATTATATATATATATATATACTGAATATGTATGATATATAAATCATATTTTATATTATGGATGTAATTAAATCATGATATAAGTAATAATAATGTCAAGAAACAAAAAGTCAAAACACCTACGATAAATGAAACGATTTTACCCAAAACGCGTCTTTAACATGGAATTTACAAAAGAACGGGTAATATAATGTCATAAGTGAACCATATATGATATCATAACAATGAATATGATTCTGTAATAAGTCAATGACATTATTTAAATCATTATACAGGAGGTTCGGACACATACAAAGCAAATCGGACCTAAGGTAAGGGAAATATCACAATCTCATTTTTATCCGAGATTGTTTATTCGTAAGTATTTACTGGGGTTTATTTTATCATCCACATCCATGTTTCCTCAATATGTAATATTATTTCCATCCAACTACAATGGTTTAAATCCAATTTTACCCTTTGGTTAGTTTTTAGTAAAAGATATGAAAGGAATCTTTTGTCGTTTATCGTACGAGGAACATTTTGACTTTTTCGACAAAAGTACAAAGAATGTTTTTTTTAACTTATACGGCACGAACGGATTTCTACTGTTTTATAAAGCCTTATTTTCATGAAGCTTCCTCTAAAAGATTTCATGACTATTTTCAATAAAATCTCTTTCTTTTAAAATTGCATGATGTTTTGTGAAAAGAAATTGATTTTGAAGAAGAAAGGATATTTTCCTCAAGAATTCAATTCAAGTGTTTTATCAAAATTATTTTCCATCTAAGATAATAAAGGGTTCTGTTTCTATCCATATTTTTACATTGATTTGACTATGTTGAGATGGAATTATGTTTATGAATTCCTTTATCTTATATGAATTGATTTATGATGTCATGATGTTTCAAGAATCCCATTTTTATTACATGGGTTATGCGATGATGTATGATTTATGATTTTGTGGCACACATAAGAAAGGATTCATTAAGAGATGGGTGGGACCTATATCTCCCTCCAATGCATTGGGTAAAGATTTTATATCTCATGAGATAGACATGGCTGGAATGGTAGGTTATACCGGTTCAGTGAAACAGGACTGAAACGAGGATTACTCGATTCAGAAAGGGACTTTGTCCACTAAGATAGTCTTGGAAATGAGTCTTGACTAACAAGAAATGATTCTCTATGATTATGTGTGTATGCCACAATGAGTAATGTTTTAAGTTATGATTTCATTTTCACTTCTATGATTTATCCCATGTTATGATATTATGAGTTCTTTTTCAGGTTATGATTTCCAAAAGCTATGTTCTTATGTATATGATGTGATTGATATTTCTTTTGTTTACCCTTACTGAGCATTTGAGCTCACCCTTTTATGTTTTCTTTTCCCCAGGATATAAAGAAAGGTTTTTAGGTAAAAAAAAGGGAAGATCTTTATGGGAGATATTGAAGATCTTTCACCACGATTAGAAGATTTCGTTCCGAGTTTCCAAAGACACTAAACTATTACGATCCTTGTGTGTGTGTTTTTGTTATGTACTAAGTATTCCGCAAAAGTAATGTAATGTCCACGTACGTCAAGATACGGGTCTTTACAATATTCATCTATTAAAATGTAATATTTATGTATAAAATGTCTGGGTAACTATATTATATGTGATCATATATATTTTTGAAAATTATAATATGTAAAACTATTTAAAAATAAACTAATTTATCATTTATAAAATCCATTAAATTAGTAATATACCATTAACTATTTGAATAATATTAACATTGTGGATCTAACACCATTTTTTGGAGTGGTTATCTTCTTTTTTCCAAAAATTAATCTTCTTTGTCCATTGGAATAAATAATATGAATATTTCTAAATAAACCATCAATATAATATATAATTTTACATAAATTAAAATCCTAATAATGTGAATTTTAAAAATATCACTACAAAGGGAAATTCTATAGGGACATCACCAATGATGTGTTGATTTACCAAGGGACTCCCTACTCACTATTCTGAATCTATTTCTATTTAAGGTATCACTATTTACCCAGGGATCACTCTATGAAGATATATATTTGTAATATTACCCAATATACAGAATTTTTGAATAAAATAAACAAACACTGCGTTTAAGAATATTATTAATATTATAAAACACTAAATCCATAAGTGTGGGTTCATTATTCTCAAACACCTTTTTCATACATATATTTTAATTATTTTTCATCCCTAATTCACTTATCTATACCTAAAACAAAAATTCTATATTCATAACTCCATGAACTATATCATCTATATTATTTATGATATTCCCTAATAACAGTAATTAACAATAACAAAAAAACTTCATGTTTTATATGAGACATTTTTCATTCCATAATAAATTCAATTATAGTTAAATAAAAAAATTACAAACCCAATTATAATATTTATATATTGAAAATATAATTTTATTTTTAAAAATGATAATAATAAATTATAAAATAGCATGAGAATCATAGTTATGGAATGATAATATTAACCTCTAACCATTTCATGACATATGGTTTGTAATTATATCTCATTAATTAGTAAGATTCTGATCTAGAAAATCACAGAAAATAAAAATATATTATTCATAAATTATTATCAAAGATTATTTAAATTTCCTCAATATACATACACTCATTATGTTTCTACAAGATATGATATATTATGATATGATATAAAATAGAAAATAAAATCATAATCCCTTTTTCAATGGGATATATCAATATGCGGAAATAATTATTCTCATAATTTATTTATTTAAAATAATGGAGGGAACACAGATATGGTGGATTCATTAAGTCTTCATTCAAAAAATAACCTACAAACATTGTAACTATATTTTATATTTATAAAAAAATTCAAAAGAAACATAATATATGAACATATTTATATATATAATTTAAAATTTCATTACCTATATCTAGTCATATTTGTTTAAAACATTCTCTCATTGTATTATCTATTATTGAGAATAATGAAATTTTGTATAAAATTCACCCATTGTGCTTTTTTGAATTATTAGTTAGTTTCCAAAATACAAAAGATTAAAAAATCACAGGTGTAGTCTATTAAATCCTTCCCCATTAAATAACTATTTGAGATATAATAGGTGTTCCAAATAAAATATTTAGAGATAATAATTTTCTAATGATGCATATAGAAAAAATACAACACTATAAAACCAATATTTATTCATAAATAATACACTAATATCCTTCAAATTGTTTCATTATTTATATTATTATTGTATATATTATCAAAAATTATATTACTTCAACCAACCATTTTATCATAAAATTGGACTCCTTTATTTGAATATGTTGGATATCCTTGATTATAACCATCATCCAAAAAATCTAGTTTTTCTATATTATAGATAATTTAATTCAACAAAATAAATAAATATTTTTCATTTATATGTAGTTAATAAACTTATATGTGGTATGGAAATCACATTACATATCTTAGACCATCCAAAATTTTTATAAAAGTATAATGTGAACTATGAGTATACTTTCAAAACTCCATATTAGGTAAGGATATCATTTTACTACGAGTGAGAATATTTCGAACAAGTGATTAAAGAAAAATTATGTTTTTTCTACAATTAAATTCCCATTTTGACTAAATAAAATGATATACTCCATGGATTGTATCCGAGACATCATCATTGTTGAGGGGTTATGTTATATATCAAAATACCACCCATATCCCCATCCATATCAACCTATAATCATAATAAATGGCCATATGCATCCACATTCTTCCGTATTGGGATCTTTATATAGGTATATATCATTTAACATAACAAAATATTTTTATTTTACAATCAATGTATATTATAGTCCCATCATAGGGTGAATATTTTAAAAAGGCCACAAACACATACTGAATTTTTATTATCTCTATTGTACTAAAATGAAATTTAAAATTTTGAATATTTTATAAAACTCATGTTCTATTTAAATTTATAAATTAAAATGAAATAAAAACACAGTGACACAACATAATATCTGAGGGAAAAAACCTATTCATATGAGTTTATGATGATGAATTTATTGTCCATTAAAAATAATATCCGTATAAAATTCATTGTAAAAATTAAAACACGGGACTTTAATCCTCTTATTAAAATGGTATTAACCTTCCCCATAAATTATTAATGTATTATTATTATCATAGAAATCAATACCTACGGAAAAATTATCATTCTATTTACATCAATATTGAATTTATCGAAAATGAATGTATATTGATGAAGGAGACAACATTAATGAATATTGAGCTACCACACAAAAAATATTTTTCACCATTACTAAAATAGTATAATAAAGAATGTTTTATTTTAATAAAATCAAAATCCATATATCAAAACAATCCCTAAAACAATAACTAGGGTCATAAGTACATTGTATTAAAGATGAGAAGGATGATGACAACAATTACATGATTGAGAAAATAAACTAGGTCTATGAGAGAATAATATAAATAATATATATATATATATATTTTAAAAACATAGAATAATATTACTTTTCAAAAATACCTACAGTGATATAAAAAATGGAAAATTATTTATAAATATTTTTGATGTTCAAACATATAGAATGAGTGGTGACTCATTTTATCTCCAATATTGTCTTCTAAAAATGGAATGATTTTGAATGAATAAATGAATGAATATTTAAAAGTACATTTCTATTTTTCATTTTTAATATATGTATTTCATATATGTGAGAAACAATTGAGAATATTTTGACATGTATATCAAATTTCAATTATGTATTACATGAAAAAGCATTTCATTCCATGATAATATCTGAATTCTCATATACAGGTCTACCATGAATTTATATCCTTGATGATGGGTGAATATCAGTTATCCACATTTTTTTAATAAATATATTATATATCATCAATAAAATAATTGTCTAATTTTGTTTTATATTTTTTGGGATATGAAACTATATGCTAAAATATTCAAATATATGCATGGATTTTGAAGCACCAATTATGAAATTTCTTTGAGCCTCAAGTTTTCTGGTATAGATCCTGGTATCATTAGATTCCATAAAATTATTAATTATTTAGTACTAAAAAATGTAATGAAAAATTTACCTATGGAATATATATTTTAATAAAAGACTTAAAGTTATATAAATATTGACTTTTCAAAATTTTACAGAAATTTTTCATATATCCCGAAAATGTGACATCTCGCCATAAAAAATGGTTATATGATAATATTGATATTTTTGTATGAAATGTTTAAAAATATTATATCTATGAATCCCAAATTATAATCCAATGAACTCCTAGAAAATTATTAAATTCCATGCTTAAAATAAAATTCCCAGGTCATAAATGAAAAAGCTACTAAACTCAAAAACTAAAATCATATATCATCCATACAATATTGTTAAAATATCCATAACTCTTCCCCAATAATAAAAATAAATTAAATATTATTCTAATCACCAAATTCATTTGATACACACTAACCAAAAAATTTATTTCTCTAAGTATTTCATAACCCACACTCTCAAATCAAGGTTACAAAGCGATAAACATTCCCAATGTTTTTTTATAACAATTGATATTAACCAAGATATGAAAATATGTATTTTATATCATTTGTATAAGATAAAAATTTTAAGTAAATAATAATAACATAATCCTATGAATATAATGTTTAGTTTCATTTATGAACAATTATATTAGAAACATTTTTATAGATACTTGTTATTATTTCTATATAATAGAACTATAATAGACCCAATTCATGAATCCATAAACATTATACTCATATTTATAAGGTATGAAATTAATACATAAGAAATAGTTGAACATAAATTACAAATAAAGGATGTTAACTCATCAACATTTTATCATGTGTATTATTATAATAATATGAAAAAGATGATCAAGAGAAAAATACAATCATAAATAGAAAAACTGAAAATGATATTTTCCTATATTTTATAATATTTGGAAAGGTAATCTTAATAGAATAAAACTATATGATAGAATGATATTTTATGGTAATAAACATGATCTGATGAGAATAATTATAGGCATATGAAATAGAAATACACAATGCATTAAAACATAAAATAGAAAATAACTATGAATAATAATAATCAGAGGGAATTTTTTTGTAAATTCAATCATTTCAACATAACCAGTCATTAAAAAATGAATTTCACACATCATTATACGATGAAATTTTTTTGACACTTCTTATTGTGACCAAACCAAAATCGATGTTTTATATTTTGAAAAAAAATTCAGAAACATTATATTTTCAAATAAAAAATATTCAAACAAAATTTTTTGAAAATAAAAATGTACACTCATCATGTTGGTAATAAACAAAATTTAGCGGATTAATTTTGTAATAATGAAAATATACATGATGAATGATGTGAAATTGTTTTCTCGTATTTTTTGTTGTCAATAAAATGATCTAAATTATTAAAGTTGTGGATATAATGAAATTTCATGTATCATATTGTGAAATATATAAAATACCTTAATTTATGTTAATAAAAAATAAAATTTCAATGTATCTATATTTTAAATAATAAAATTTCCAGAATGCATGTTCTAATTAAAACAAATTCCACACTTGATGTTGTAAATAATAAAATATCAATTCATAGAATTCATATATAATGAGTTTATAATCCTAAACCAGTGTATTGTATACTGATATAATACCCCCCAAATTCCAAATTAATATCATCTAATCTTATGTGTACCAATAACCCTTAAAAGAATTGATACATGAAACATCAAATAATTAAAATTGGAAAATGAGTTCAGGTTTATGGGAAAATGTCAATGAACATATGAGAGACAATTGAGAAAGTGTAGGTGGGTTGTGTTATTACTATATATCCTTAGTGAATAAAAATATCTTTAATTATTGATGAATTATTAAAAAAAGTATGTTGATTATTTTTAACAGTACCACATAATCAAATTGTATAAAATCAAATTAAATTATAAGCTAGAAGAACTGATTCCTAATATTTAGTCACTGAAAATTATAATTTCAACTGATTTTTTAGTGGGTTATTCATGAAATACAAATCTAATTGATGCTTCTATATTATTAAAAAAGAATAAAAATTGAATAAAAAATCATGGAAAATTTCTTAGAAAATTTCATGCAAAATATTTTAAAAGAATATGTTATAGATAAAATGAAATAAGAATATATGAAAAGGAAAAGTAATAACTTTTCCCAAAACATACTCTAAAAATTAATCACTAATAATATAATCATTATATGTTATAAAGATTATATAAATTGAATGTGTAGTGTAATATAAATAAAATTACTTTCAATGGATAAAATACCAATTTAATATTTTAAAATAATATTATTGAATACAAAATTAATAGAAAAAGTACAGAAAAATCCATTTTAAAATATAAAATTGTAAATATTATGGCCACATTTGATAACAAGATTTTATGTTTCAAAAATAGAGAATATTAAAAGGAAGATAAAATATTAATATCGATATTGAATCATCATTAAAGATAATGATAATTATTCTAAAAAAATATTATATTGATGTGGAAGAACATCATCAAGGAGGATGGTTTGAAAAAAATTGAAAATTTACCAATAGTTAAAGAAAAAGACACTAAATAAATTATTCAAGAAGATACAAAGACAAAATATATTTTCATGACAAATTATTATTACTAAATAAAAGTTGTTTTGTGTTAACAAAATCCTATACAACAAAATTGTTATGCAAATATGAAACTCATGACGGGTGTAACAGAAAATTGTTTTCTATATATTTGAAATTTTAAAAATAATATTAAAAGGGGAATTTGTTTTATTATATAAAAGTCAAAAATTTAAATATGTTTTGAATTTAGAATAATTCTAACTAAAAGAAAAATGATATCAGAATCCTATATATTTTATTCCCACATAGTATCTAACATTCCATGAATCAAATATAATTCTTTTAATCACAGTATTAATAACATTATACATATCTAAAACATTATATAATCTCATATTATAATTTTATAATATATGTTTACTAGTTATGTCTAATTTACTGTCATCATTAGATTTTTAAAATTATAATTATTTTACACAAGGATTATAATAGAAATGATGATCCATATTCATTAATAAAAAGAAAAAAAATTATATTTTCATTTAATGTACAAGAGTAAATTTGTTATAATTAATAATATTTTCAAATATAATTCCCATAGAGTTTGGGAAATTGTTCATGGGAACTATATCGAAGGTCTATTTTTTTAATTAATATTTCAAAAAATTTAGTGTTATATTAATAATATGTAAAATATTAATATATGCTCTCGAGTGGATTAATACAATTATTATCTTATCATTGTTTTATAATTCATAATTTATTTATTTATTTATATTTATTAATGATATTAATTTATATTTTTTTTTACAAGAGTTTTTAACTATCTCAAACGAGAAGATGCCATTGTCAATGGGTGAGTACGGTAAAAATAGTAATTACATTGACATAATATGATTAGTACATAATCATAATGATAGTTTTTATATTTTACAAAGGTGGTGAAAAAAATTTCAAGTTATTTTTATCAGGTTGAAATGAATACATGAAAAATGAAAGGTAATTCATTGGTGAGGAGGTAGTCCGCATATATAAACATGTTACATTCTCTTTTCCCACTAAACAAAAGGAAGTCTGATATTGTTTTGTATTTTAAGAATACAAATAATGTTGGAATTATAATATTTGTTAATTTTTTACCCCTTTATGACCTTTAAATTTGGTTAGGTATGAAAAATATATCATGCTTCTTATTGGGACAATATTTCACATATAAGAGAAGATACATTTTAATTTTAAAATGATTTAAACGATGGATGAAAATAGTTTTCCGATGAAAATATTAAAATTTTATTATAATTGTGATCATTGTGTAATAATTCCACCACAAATATAATAGAATCAAATGATAGAGAATATTTTTTAATGTAAAATAAAAATAAAAAAAATAATTGATAATATTAGCTCAATCTATAAAAGAGATCATTTGAAAATTTAATAATGGATTGGATATGTGGTATTAATGTAATAAAATGACATATATGATGTTTCTATTACTATGGGTGTGATATTTTCGTTGATTATGGTCAAATATAATTGGATTTGGGTCTGAGAATAAGTGGGGTTATGATGAGAGATTTGGTAAATTTGATGATAATCATTTTAACAAGAATATAAAAGGTAAATCAATATTTATAAGGTCACATGGGTCCAAAAAACTATAATATTATAATCGGGGTAGTGGTATGATTGAGAAATCCTCAAGCATAAATATTTATATGTAGTTTAACATGGTTTTATGTATTTTCCTCTTAGATGTTTAATATTTAACATTATATGATTTTAACATTGTAATAAATTTTTTATTTAATGATTTAATTTTAACGAATAAAAATTAAATGGATCTTATTTTATTTTTTGGATCCAATTTATAATTACAATAAATTATGGTTAGGAAATAAAACTTTAATGGGTGATATGAAAATAATTTTAAAATTAGTTCACATTATATTTCATACCCTACATCATGAAAAGGATTATTTTTATGGTTACAAATGATGAAGAATCTAACATTATATATGTAATTAACTTCAATGAGATTAATTAGTCTATTAACAATAATATAGTATTTAAATATCTTCAAATATAATCAAACTATAATTCAATAAAAAAGATTCTATATTGAAAAAATATAGTTTTATTAAAATAATTATCATTTTTTCAAAAAATAGAAGATGGGTCTTCTTAATTCATCATAAAATTTATAAATAAATAATATAATTCTTCAACATATCTTAGGTCATAATTTTTTTACAAAAAAATTATTATATTATAATGATTTTTTGAAAAACATAATGATATTAATAATTTATTTTTAATATTCCAAAATAATTAAATCATCTTAGAAATATTCCAAATATTCAAGATAAATAAATATTTAATTATGAATTAAAAAATGAAAATCCATTCATCAAATTCAAAATCTATAGTTGATATATAATTCATTTAAGTGAAAAAACCATTTATAAAAAATTAATTTTAACAAAAAATTGTCGATTAATCATTTAATGCTTATAATACTATTTCATCTTGAAGTATTATAAAATAATTTTTAGCAAAATAATTTTTAATATTAACTTTATCATAATATATTTTTAAAAATTTGATAAATTTAATTTATAATGTAAATTAAAATTCTTGTAGGGAATATAAATTTGAAAAATACCCCTTTCAACATTAATCATTTTTAATCACATTGGATTTATTATTTGTTTTCTTACAATTATTTGTAATCAATTCATTTATGTTATTATACAAAATTATAATTTTGAATCTTAAAAAAATAAATTAGTAATTCAAAAACAATATTTTATCGAAATAATTTTATTATCTTCTAATTTATCCTGTATTTATTATTATTTACATAATTTTGTTTCACCTCATCTTTCATTATCATAATAAGGTATCCCATAATCAAATTTTAGTGGTGATTCTAGAGATAAAAGTTATCAAACACATTATATTTTTTTAAATTCCAAATATATAATTATATTTGGTGGAATTTCATGGAATACACTATAAATAATTAGAGTCACCAAAATTTTAATTATCACCTAGTAGTGAATGTAGATTACAACATTCAATGTATTGGATTATATGAAGTTATAATTTCTAGAGTGACATCTTTATTATAGATCTATGAATTATTTCTTATCCAAATATACATTTAATCATAATAACAATTTTTTCACTGATCACTGATGATAAACATATATAATGATTATGTATCATAAATCCAATAATAAGATTTGTTTTTTGAGAGATATCATTAGCATAATATAACTGAAAAATGAATATATGATGGTTTGGAATTTGATATTTAATATTCATATTTCACTAATTAATATACATTCAATATGTAGGTAGAGATTATTTTCCAAAAACACATCAAATTCATCTATATAAACTAAATCAAGACAGACATGAATCAAAATCTAAAACACCATTAAGATGAATTATATAAAGTTGATATAATAATGATACACCAAGTGGTTAAAATTTACAATTCAATAGATAATATTGGGGGAAATCATTCTTGATAGACGTCATCTACAAATATATATTGGTGAATAATTATATTTAACACTTCTCATCATTATACACTTCGATTGTCATGACAGTCCCCTAGGGACCGTGCTGTGACAACCTCATGCACGCCTCCTGAGTACATGTACGCACACACACACCAAACCACATCCCAACACACTACAAAGGGGAATCATGTACATATTAAAAAATGGAGTTCTATTACAACTGAAATTAAGTGGTCTAGAATAAATACCCAATATGAAATGATAATATAAATTAAAAAAAGTATCCTCTGATGGACATCCATAGACGACCCCATCAAAAAAGGATTGTAGGGAAGCTACTGGAAGCTGAAGTAATACCTCATGTTCACCCTATCCTACTAGGCCCTGGATGGTCATAGGCCACGAGGTCAACCACCGTAGCATCTATCAGTCCCATATCCCTAAGCACCCTGGTCGTAACATCAGACGTCTACACCAGAAATAACATGTTTGAGCAAATCACATTCAGGGTTTGGTAACACATTATATGATAGAACCCCCCAAAAAGGAAAGAACACACATTTGTTTCTCAATGTAAATCAAAAAACACAAAATATCTCACATCAGGTATATTCTAGTGTAGTAATAGTATAATCATTAGTCACATCGTCAAACACCTCTGCTGAGGGAAAATTCTTTCTCTATTGAGTAACGTGGGAAAGAAAAGTCACAAAGATGTTCTTCCCACTAACATTGAACTGGATAGGTACTCCTCCACATCATGCATTGTGGGCCTAAAAATTCACACAAATTTGATTCCCAATAGTCATGGCCTATTGTGGTACTCCTACTCATCATGTACTTTGGGGAAGAAAAGTCACACAGAGGTGATTCCCCCTATGGGCTAGCAAAGTCACAAAGACGTGCATCCCACTAGGCCGTGAGTCAGTAGTCTCCTGGTCTTAGAAAGTCACATGGGTTCGGTACATAGTGCACTTTGGAAAACCACTACTCACAACTTTAGTCGCATATCAACATCCACAAAATATTCCATAGAGCATGTAAAAAAATATTCCACATCGAGTGGGTCCCAACGCCATAAATATGTCATCAATCAGACGTACAATTTACAAGATACATAGGATTGTAGTAACCAGGGTGCCAGTAGCGTTTTGAACCCGTCTGACCTGGCCAGACCGACCCGACCAACCCAACTCATAGGTTCCACATACACCGGCTCATTCTGACAGACCCGACCCGAACAAGTGTGGGTCGCAGCCAGTCTAGTCTGGCTTGGCCAGTGGCCAGGCTGTATAAGACTTCCTGGACTCGGTCGGGTTGGAAGAGAGTCTAGCCCACTTTGTCACAAGGTGACCTAGTCTAGTTCGTCCTAGCCTGAAGAGAGAGCGGGTCCGACCTGCTGGGCAGTGGGACATAACCATTCCGAAGGGGCGTGGACCACTGGGGGGGGGAGCGCTGCTCTCTGGTCCATCTAACAGATGTGTTAGCAGCCATTGGGGTGTGACTTGGATGCTGCAGATCGTCGTGTACCTCCTTGTCTAAGGGAGACCCGAATGGAGTGGGATTATCTTTCATTCACACGTGTCCAGTGAACACCAACCACCCTCCATGTCACCCATGGACCCAGTCTGTGGGTTGACCGCAATCAACGCAGCACCATGCTAGCATTCTTGGTATCCAGCATCGCGGCCCAGTTGGTCATGGCTTCTACCGCACTAGCACGCAGCTCCACCTGGCCACAATCATGGCGGTCGACCTACTCCTTCGTCCTACAGGTGGCCGGCACGTTCCACCACCTCTGACATGTTCTATTTCTGCCGAAACTAGTTCCCAGGTAGAATCTTTGGCAAGCCATCGGGGGTGCTCCGGGGGTTCGTCCCTTGCACCGCTATAACCAATAGTCTCTAGGAGAGAATGCCTTTACTTCGAAGCATTCACCCTAACCATGTCATCACTTTAGACATTCATTTCACCACGAGTTCACAAATTGAGGGGTCCATGTCTTCGTTCATGTCGGCCCACACCCTCCACGTTAGAAGGCTTCAAGATGAGGAAGGTTTGTGGAGTCTCCATTCAATCATTACTTGAATAGATTTGAACCCACAAATAATCATCCCAACTGAAAAGTTACCTTCAGTTATAATGCACAGTCCAAAGATTAAAATTTTTTTTGGGTTAATTCATGATCGTCATTTAGATATGGTAGGTATGTTCGATGGATTCAAAACCCCTACTTCATGAATTTTTATTCCACAGGTTCATCGTTGAGGGGTTATGACATTGTTGTCTCTTCTCGGTTCTGATCTTTGAAAGGATTCAAATAAGGAGAAGTTCTGATAGAGTTCTTCATTCTTTACTAGGGTGGATTTCTCTCAGACGATCACTCGAGAAATCTCAAATTTCATTAATACATATTTTCATGGAACACCGAAATATAAATAAGAACATGTCACAATATTCCCATAATGATGCGACATCATGTCGTTAAATTGACAAAGTGTCATTGTTACTCGTAATTAAGGCATCATTTTGATGCGAGTTTAATGGACAATTAATGATCCTCATCGATGTACATCATCACCACCCTATCGCTTCCCCAAAGTGTCATTTTCCACCAGTCCAAAGAGCAAAATAATATTAAAAAATTTATTTATATTATTTTATTATATTTCTCAAAAATTTTGAAAAATAAATTTTCCTCTCAACCCTTACCGTTCTATGTTAAGTCATTTCTAGTTAAATACTGGCATTTTGAATTCAACGGTTCCCTCATATTTTCGATCCGAGCAATGTTTTGATAGATAAAAAATCTCACTCGCATGTTTACAAAATATAGCATAAAAAAAGATCAAAATTCCGTTCTGGGATATCTGAACCTCGAAATCACTTACCATCAAAATTTGTGGACTACAAAAAATTCCATATAAATAAAATAAATTTCACGGAAATTCTGAGACATTACATTATCCCGAAAATAGGGATATATGTCCCCAAAAGCAGAAACAACAACAAAACAAAACGATGTGGGTACCAGGCAAAAATATGAGCCTCCTTCTCTATTTTTCCCTTCTGGAAATTCCATTGATGCCATCAGATGCGAACTAAAGGAATCTATCACCCACATAGGACTCACTCATTTCAATCCCCCATCTCCACTAGGAATTCCTCAACATCTCCCCATTGTCAAATTTCATCTCTCCCCAGTTGATGATGTGTGATGGATAATTCACATACCACTTCAGCTGCGACACATGGAAATCATCATGAACCTAGTGCATCTCTGGGAGAAGAGCTAGGAAGTACGACACCCCAACAACTATAATATGGACCTGAAAATTCCCAATGAACCATATAGATAGATTACAACCCTAACCAAATACCCACAATCCATGTTAGGGAGAGACTCTATAGAACACATGATCTCTTTACTTGAACTCCAAGGCTCTCCATCTCATATCAACTGAAGACATCTGCCTGCTTGGTGCAGTCCTCATCCACTCCTGGATGATATGCACCTTCTCGGTGGTATCTCATACCAACTCTAGACCCATGAATGACGAATCCCCTCGGTCATTCTAGTATATGCATGATCCTCAAGGTTTCTCGTACAAGGCCTCAAATGGTTCCATAACAATGGTGTAAGATAGCTTTTTATGAATAAAAACTCTACCAGTGGCAGGTTGTCCTCCCAACCAAGACCATTGTCAAGGAAGTAAGAACGAATCATTTCCTCTATGGTCTATATGGTCCACTCTATATGACCATCCATCCGGGGATGAAATATTGTGCTCAAGCACAGTAGTGTCTTGAACACCTCCCGTAATCCCTTCCATAAATAGGATTTAATGTGTTCATCGTGATATGAGATGATCATCGAAGGCACCTCGTGAAGTTGTACTATCTCTTAGATGTAGAGGTGTCACAAGACCTTTACCATCCCCTGCTACTGGTTTGGGAAGGTAGTGAGTCGATTTGTTGAGTCATTCAATTATCACCCAAATAGAGTCATGGAATCTAGACAAACGTGGTAAACCCATATCTATGTCCATCGAGGCACCATCACAATTTTATTCCAACAAATCATGTGGTTGAGCTAATCCTACTGGTACTTGATGCTCGACCTTCACTTACAGACACATGTGGCTTAACGATACGAACTATACAATGAGTTTTTTCACCCATAGAAACTAGTATTCATGTCAGATGTCCTTGTGATTCATTTCCACATTTTTATATACCCCCATAGTGGAAGTATGGAACTCACTCACCAACTCCTCCTGCATATCCAATGCTACTAAGTCGCACCCATTGAAAAGGATGATCTACTCCCATCCTTTATAAAATCCTTCATGATCCCATCCATAGGATATCTGAGCACATTAGGCCTCGCAGTCAACATCCCCCAGCTGGGACTCCCTGGCATGCTATTAGAGTGGGGGAGTAAATTCCATTGAGTGGATGTAAGAAGCCTTACCATCATCCACAAAGTATATATTCATCGCATCTAACTGCTCTATCGCCTCATGCAGCAACTGCAGTCTAGACCTCCTGTTAAATGCGTCTTCCACTCGTTCACCGTCCCATGACTGTAGACTATTGAAAAGACATAGTTCTATAGGAACTCTAGCCATTTCAGATGTCTCAAGACCAGGTACTTCTTTGTGAAGTTATACTTGAGACTCTTGTGATTGGAGTAAACAATAAATCATTATCCCATCAAGTAGTGTCATCACATCTTCAGCGCAATGACCAATGATGCCATCTCTAGGTCATGGGTAGTGTAGTTTTGATCGTGTTGTATCAATTATTGTGAGACGTAGGTAATCACCTATTTATCTAACATCAGGACACATCCTAGTCTGGTCCATGATGCGTCGCAGTAGACTAAATACCAAACTCCCTCTTCTGGTAACCTCAAAATGGGGGCACTCATCAATCTCCACCTTATTCCTTGGAAATTTTGTTGGCACTTCTCCTTCCACATGAATGGATACCCCTTCTTCTCCAAAGTATAGAAGATTGTCACTTCCCTAGAGAAGTCTGGTAAAAATATCCGGTAGTACACAACCAATCCTAAGAAACTATGCTCCTTGGTAACACCCCTGGGGGGCTCCCATGAAAGCACTGCCTATATATTTTTTGGATCTAATACCACTTCAGCCTATGAGATAACGTGCCTTAGGAATTTGACTTCCAATATCTAGAACATGAACTTAGTGAGCTTTTCATAATGTTGGTGCTATCATAGTTTATCCAAAACTATCTGGAGGTGCGTGGTGTGCTCCACCTCAATCACCGAGTACACCAATATGTCGTCAATGATGACTACCACGAAGCAGTCGAGGTAAGGCTGGAAGATCATGTTCATGAAGCCCATGAACACTTCTGGGGCATTGTTCATTTAGAAACAGATTTCTAGGAACTCATAGATGCCATACCGGCACAAGAAGACTGTCTTCGGTACATCCTCCTCACTTACCCGAATTTGGTGATATTATAATATTATGTATATCTTCGAGAACCACTCAACTCCATTCAACTGGTCAAAGAGGTTATCAATCCTTGGCAGTTGGTACATGTTATTTATGTTTTACTGGTTCATCTGTTAGAAGTTCACACACAACCTCAGACTACCATATTCCTTCTTGTCAAAAAGCACTAAGGCTGCCCATGGTGGAACGTTGGGAATTCTGAACCCCTTCTCCTACAAGACCTCCGGCTATTCCCTCATATAGTAAGGCTCTATAGGAGGCATTCGATACACTAGTGTGGAAATCAGTGCCATAGTGGGGTTTATGTCGATAGAAAAATTTACTTCTCTATGAAGAGGATGAAGTAGAACTGTATATGGAAAAACATACTCGTACTTCTCCACTACAATAATAAAAATGGACTCCTCTCCTCCACTACACAGGGGGTGAGGCCAGCCAACTAGTGATTGATTGATTTCACCCTCCTCTGAGAGAGTTTTTCCTATTCTTAAATGGTACCATTTTCTTCGGTGAAGGAAAATATGGTCCCATCTATGTGGACACACCACATCATTTGCCTAATGTAGTTGTTCTAATCATGAACTGTGGATAACAAATCTATCACCAAGATTACATCATAAGGTCTTGATGCTGATACAAAGAGATCCCAATCGATGCTCTCACCTCCTAGAGTAATGTCACATAGCTAGAACGAGTGTGTTATCGTCGAATCCCCTCCCATAAAAGTCTACAGCTGCAAGCATAGAGCCAACGACTACAGCAGAATCTTTAAGATATTGACAAGAGATGTGGAAAGGAAGGAGGTACTAGCCCATGTGTCTATAAATTATATAGCTACTGTGGAGAATACAATGATCGTACCTTGTATCATCTCTGGAGCGTTGTGGTCATAAGGCTCTAGTTTGTGGGGCTAAGCTCGCCCTTGTCTGCATGCTCCATAGGGTCGGGATGGACCAACTAAGGGTGGTGGCGGTAACACCACGAATGGTCACCCACTACCTATTGCCCTGCCAGCTCCACTGCCATGTTAGCCACCCCATAGACTTCCTCACGTGAACCACTATCTCTGTCTTGGTGGCCCCACAATCAACTACTAGTCATCTATACGTTAGGTCGAGTAGTCTTTTTCCATGATTCCCTGACTACTACATGAAAATAAAATATTGTCCCCCGTATGACTCCCTCTGGAAGGGGAGCCTCACACTACCGATCCAGAGTCCTTAGGTCAGCCTTGGAATGCCCTAGCCATCTTGGTCCCACACGCCTATTTTTAGCTTCTTTCTAAAGACTCTGCCACCTTGGGTCTTCTGGTATCTCTAACAATAGGTTTTTCTCTACCAAGAAGCTCCCCATCTGAAGTGCGAGCTCCAACATCCCATATTGCGTAGGGATGCTGAGAGACACCATCGAAGACCTAATATCATGTATGAGTCCCTTCTAAAAGGTTCAATCCCTAATTAAATAATCTCACAACTTGTCTGTGGGTAGCGAGAAAGCTCTATGAACATCGCTGAGTACTCAACCACTGTAATGCTGCCCTGCTGTAGGAGAAGAAACATTGGAATGTGCATAGAGCGCAACATCATGATGAAAATATCTTCTTGGAAAACCCACATGAAGTCATCCCATGTGAGGGTCACCTCATCGTGTGTCTATATAGTCAAACTCCACCATCTCCCTGATGAGCCTTGCAAAAGGCTCTCTGCCAAGATCATCATCTGGTCAGGATTTGTCCTCAATAAGAGAAAGATATGTATCACACTCTCTAGCCATTCCTCAGAAACCTAAGGAACCATCTCTCCCATAAACATGGGCAGTCCATGTCTCTAAAACTAATGTGGGGGGGGGGCAGTGAGCCTATGAATGTACACTTCTAGAACTACCAGCAGTAAATGCTGACCATCGAGTGGTGGTAGCATTGGTGCAACACCTGGTCGGCCCATCTCTAGCACTGTTCACTAATCATATGCCTTATCGCTAGGTGGGTTATCCTCACGACCTCTTATTTGGATCCTGGTTTTTCCTATACATGGAGGAATTATGATATAGATCAAGACATACCACAGTTAGAAGGTTATACCTAGTGATATGACTCTTATTTAGAAGATGGATACACTTATGAAACAATTGTTTTAATATATTGAGATGAAAAGAAAATTCATGGTCCTGGTGTATGGATATGTTGGCCGCCGCACAAACATCGGACTTCCAGAATCTAAAAGTTAGACTCAATACACATAACACTATTTACCCAAAAAAAACATTAGACTCTCAGTCTTGGAGGGGGAACCGACCGACCTCTGATACCACTTTTTCATGACACGTCCCCCAGGCACCCTTTTGTGACTTACCCAAGCCCGCCTCCCAAATTACAGGGGTTGGTAAATATAACCAAAAGCGTAAAACGACATGTGGGGGGCATTTTACTGAGTTCATGTACAAAAAAACACACCCAACCACATCACAACACACTAAGAAGGGAAAAAAGTACCACTAAAACAAGCACAGTGAATATACAACTGAAAATAAGTGGGAAAGAATACAAACCCAACCAGATATGAAAATATATATTTTAAAATTTAAACTCGGATGGCCATCTATAGAAGACCCCACCTGATCGGGAATGTAATGAAGCTACTGGAATCCAAAGTAGTATGTCGTTTCTACCTGGTCCTACATAGCCACACATGTTCCTAGGCCACGAGGTCCACCATCATAGCATCCATAAATCCTTTATCCCTGAGAACCATGGTCATAATTTATGTCATATGTACTAGACACAACATATTTAGTAGAATCGCGTGCAGGGATGAGTAACAAAGTACTCAGTAGGGACCCAAAATCAAAAAATGAAAGAACAAACCTCAATTACTTATAGTAAACAACGAAACACAAGACATCCCACACCATGTATATTCCAAGGTCATGATCATAGAATAATCAGTAACATCGTCAAAAACCTCATGTACAATGGGCCTACCAACTCACACAGAGGTGATTCCCACTAACCTTGGTCTTCTTAAGTACTCCTCCCAGTCACGTATCATGGGCCAAAAATGTCACACATAGGATCTTCCCACTAGTCATGGTCTACGGAGGTACTCTTACTCAATGTGTATCATGGGAAAAAAAGTCACAGAGATGTGCTTTACACTATGTCCCTGAAAAGTCATATAGAAGTGCATGCCATTGGGCCGAAAGTCATCAGTCGTCAGGTATCATCCAGTCACAGGGATTAGTACATAGTGCGATTGGGAGAACTATTCATCAATCCCATCCCCACATCTCAACATCAATGAAAGATTCCATAAAGAATTCTGAAAGATCTTCATATTAGATATGGTCCTAATGGTGTAAAAGGATTATTAATCAGACATAGGGATTTCATGGTACAAGCATTTTAGAAAATTGGGGTAGGATGCAATGGGGCCCAGTTCGACCCGGTTGGATAGAACCGACACTCCTGGATTCGGGGTTCCATACACCCCAACTCATTCTGACGAACCTGACCCAAAATGGTGTAGGTCGGGGTCAGTCTGGTCCATCCTGATAGTGGGCTAGTCCCAATAGGCCTTGCTGGACCCGGCTCGTTTGGAAAACCTTCCATCCTGCTGGGTCGCCCGACGACCTGGTCTAGTGCGATCGGGCCCGAAGACAGTGTCGTTCTGGCCCGATGGGGTATGGCCCACTAAGGGGGTGAGGGGTGTTACCCGCTAGTCCAAAGATAGGCCGTGTTAGTGGCCGGTGGGGTATGTATGTGGTACGGCGGATCATAGCATCCCTCCCTATCCAAGAGAGGCCAGTAAGGAGTGGCCCCCTCCTTTATACGCTCACCACCATTGATGATTGGCCACCCTCCATGTCACCCTCAAACCGAGTCCATGGGTTGAACCCAGTCAATGCAGCCCCATGTTATTGTTCTGAGTCTCCGGCGCCACAGCACAGTCGATTGTGGATTTAGATGCACTGGTGCCCTGCTGAGGCCTCCCTCTCCACGTGGCCATCAACACGACCGCACGACCTACCCCTCCATCTAGAGCGCATTTGATGACTACCACCACCGCCATAGCATGCTATCGCAGCCAACACCGGTGCACCGATTTAATCATCGGTGGGCCACAAGGCATGCTCTAGCGGTCCATCCCTTGTGCTTCTTTCACCAAAGGTCTCCTGGAAATATTCCTTTACTGAGAAACTTTCCAACTGGCCTTGCCATCGTTCAGACAAACCATTCATCATGTGCGCTCAAACGAAGGGCCTCTGAACCTTTTTTCATGTCAGCCCACACCCTCCTCATTAGAATTATTAAATATGTGGATGGTTTGGCGAGTATCAATTTTATTGTTAGATGCAATGATTTGAACCCCCTATTAATCATCCAAAAATAAATATAGCCCTCCTATTATAACACATGATCCCTAGAATAGCTTATTTGTGGGTTAATTCACATACATATTTCAGAAATGGATGGAAAGAACAACATATTTAAAACCCATACCTCTTGATGTTTTTTGATTCACATTATTCAATTTGGGGTTAAGACGTTAGTGTCCCTTCTCAGTTCTAATATTCTAATGGTGTCGAAGTAGGATAAATTTTTCCTGAGTTCATTGTTCATCATTGTGGTTGAAGCCTGTCAATGGTATTCTACAGAATCCTCCAATTTCTTTAATCCATATTTACTCGGCACGTCAAAATATAAATCAGAGCACGTCACATCACTCCATTAATGATTCATTGTCACATCGTCATGTTGAAACATTATTGATGTTACTCATCATTAATGTGTCATTATGTAGTGTGTTTAAAATTCCATTATTGAGACTCATCGATGCACATCATCACCATCCTATCGTAGACCCCATAGTGGAACTGTCTTTTTATCCAAAGGGAGAAATAAAATAAAATAAATCATTTAAATTGTTTTATTGTTTTTCTCAAAATGTCAGAAAAATAAATTTTCTGCTCGACCCATGATAGCCTAAGTTAAGTCATTTTAGGTCAATCCTAGCATTTAGAATTCAACAGTTCCTTCATATTTTCTATCTAAGGGACTGTTCAAAATATAGAAAATCATGCTCACACATTTTCGGAATGTACCTTAAAATATGTTCAAAATTATGTTCTGGGATCTCCGAACCACGGAATTACATGCTATAGACATTCGCGGTCTTAAAATCATTCTATATAAATAAAAAAATACATGGAAATTCAAATATGTTACATAAATAGTAATAATTTTTTTAGGTTTATCCATGTTTCAAAGGACTGTGAGTTTTTTTCTTATTAAATTTCATCTTAATCCCTCGTATTAGATCACTAATTATCATAGTTCCCAAATTTGTATCATACAAAATATCAAATTAATATTTTATAATTATAGAGAAAATTAATCTTCCACATCAAATTAATTACAACCTTTATTTTCCAATTAATATTATTACTCAATACACATCATTACCATTGATAAAACAATATGATGTTCAATTGGGATATTCCATTAGGTCCCTCTTCCTAATTTTTGATACAATGGAAATTTTAATTTTTGCTACTTCATCAAAATCATCACCTGATCTTCCATTATATTCCATTATAATATTATATGGAGTGTTTTGATAGTCAAATAAGTTCAAATTTTAATATATAAATCTTCATAGTTGTGTAGATATGACATCTTGTTCTTTCATTGCAAATCATATTCCTTTTGTTTACTCACTATGAGAATCACTACATCAGCCTCAAAACACATTATTATTTCATTCTATCCCTACCAAAACCATTACTAAAAAAGTGGATAACATTATTAATTAAAAAATTACATTATATTTTAATAATCATAATTTATATCATAAACAATCTTCCTCAGAACATCTTACTCTTTAAAACCGTGACATTGGATTTTAATTCTGTATAAATCATTATTAGATCAATCTAGGATTAATTTTTATATGTTCTACTAATTTATATTTAGCATGATAATAAATTCATCCAAATTAAGTGTAATTAATTTTTTCTACCATATCATTTTCTTAGTAGTGTTAAAAGAGTGTTGTAGTTATGATATCTTATTATGCATTGTGTGATGATGAAGTTAATTTCTATTACACCCGATTCATTTTAGTACCCCTAATAATATATATTCCTTAGAATTTATCCATTTTATTGTATTTAAATAAGGATTTAATTTCATATAACACCACACTACCTAGAAATTATAAAAATAAATGATTTTTGTATATACGTTTACTTACCCATAGGATTTCCATGAATTGTTTCTCATCGTAATATCACAAAATATTGACGATAATATGAAAAAATCATAAAATCATTCAATAATATCAATTGATGTGCCCATATCCCACACTCCAACATCTAAAAATTCATATATTACACAAGTGATTGGATACCGTGATAGGTAAAAAAGTTAATATTATCTATATTTTTTATCATTTCGATGAAGTTAAACATTTTAGATCATAAATAAATACAATAATAAATGAACGTAATGATTTTCATCATTGAGAATAAATTATAAAAAACATATCTAATTAAATATATCAAAACATTTCTATAATCCAATCACACATGAACCTCTTATAGACACCACATTGGTTATACTCATATTCAGATCATGGGGAATGGATACATATAAAATGCGAGAGATAAAATTCATAGTATGAGAAAAAAACTCACAAAAATAAACTAAAGGGTAGTAAGATAATATTTCTATAAAAATTTTGAGGGTATATATTTGAGATAAAAACACAAGATAATAAGAGTTTTACATAAGTTGTGATAGAATGAAATTTATTCTCTAATCAACTGTCATGTTACATGATATAATATTTTGTGAAAATAAAATTATCTATTTAGTATATTCATATTCAAATGACATATAAATATACCATATTATTGAAACATAAAATAACATGTAATATAATGAAAAAATATTATCATGGGGATATAATCATAGTTTGATGAAATTTAATTATCTAAATGTTTTTTAAAAATATATCAATGAATCGCCTCATGAAAAAAAGATCAAGATACCTGTTTTAATATAAAAATGTTCATAAATCATGTCATGAATGAAACAAATGTCCACAATTCATTTTGGAAAAAATGTTAATGTTTATTGTCACAAAAAAAAATATACACCCATAATCATGTGAAAGAAAATTCTCTGCTTTATTTTTTGAATAATTTAAATCTATAAAATTAATGTTCTCAACAATAGAATTTTATATAAATAATTTTTTGATTTAAAAATTCCATGCTTCCTGTTTTAATGAAAAAAATTTCCATCATTCATTTTCTAAGAAATTAGAATAACCCTGGTTCAAATTTTAAATAGACCTATTTTATTGGAGAAATTAAATATTTCATTAGATATAAATTCATAAACAATTAATTTAAGGGTGATATAGGACCCCAAAAATAATTATAAAATTCATAAAAACATTTATATCTCATCAGAACATAAAAACATTCATATGTCAAACATCCCAAAAGTAACCCTTATAAAAGTTATGGGTTTCATGAATTAAATATCTAAAATTTTATATTATTTCTATAGAGAACTAAACCAGATGGTATCATAATAAAATAGCGTATGTGATTTATAAAATTACCTACTATTGTTATCATAGATTAATTACACATTGATGAATATCATTTTTCAATAGTACAACATTTTCAAATGATATCACATTAAATTACATAATGTTTTATATTGGTTAATAACAAAATTTATATTCCAAAAATAGAGAAAGTTATAATGAAATTTATATTCCAAATGTTTGGGGCATCGTAATCCACATAAAATATATATATTAAATTAAAAATATATTTTTTAAAATATGAATTTAAAAGTATTGAAGAAAACACTTTAAAAATTATTCACTTGAAATAGATCAATGAAAATAAATAAATATTATATTAATTGAATGTGGAGTAGAATATAAAACATTTTATTATGAATTGATGTATAACAATTTGTAATATTTTACAAACTTATGATGAATTCATATGATATAAAGGTATAATAAAACATCATCTTAAATATAGAAAATGAGAACAGTTAATCCAATATGAGATATTATATTAATTATTTTCCTAAAAAATAATATATTTTTAGTAATTGAAAAAATTGACATCAAAGAATAATCATAACCAAGGATAATGATAATTATTTTTCATAGTTCCATTGTTTTATGGGGATTATATTCATTAAGTGGAAATATTTTAAATAGAAAATTCATTTTACACAAATATAATGATAAATTACAATTTAATTTTTTTTGATGAATCCAATTATCAAAATTAAAATGTTCAATGTGAAATATTATTACTCTAATATAGGGGGTTGGGTTCAAAATATCTGTTACAACTTCTTTATCATTCAAATATTAAACACTAAAATGTTATAACATTTGATGTATTTTTAAATGTTTTTATTGTGATTAATAAGATAATAAAAATATATGAATGGATATTTATTACCCAACATAAAATTAATGTAGTGGCCAATATGTTATAAGTCACATTGAATGACTATTGAGATGAGAATACATTAACATTTATTCAGGCTAAGTTGAGAACACTATAACATATTATATAAAAACATTTCACTCATAATCACTTATTTAAAAATATTATTCAAATATTTTAGATTTTATAATATTTAATTATGAATTTTTATTATAAATTTACATTTAAATTATATTTTAATTTCAACAATATATATCTGTAATTTTAATTTTCTGAATATGGTTTGCAAAATTGATATTGATCCAATTTATTTTGTTGAAAAATAATTAATAATATTTAAGGTTAATTTGTAAATTCATCATAATTACTCAAATAGATAAAATTTTAGTCCATTAGTTCCCTACATGTGGTTCATAGGGGTGAAATTGTTGGTGTTATTATTTCATTAATTTTTAAAGAAGAAATGAGACTATAATAATATGTTAAAGATTAATAATTTGTATTTATATCCTTAAATAAAAATTTAGTTGATAATTTATTTATAGTATTACATGTATTCATGTTTATAAAATAATAAATGATAAAATTGATTAGCTTTGTTCATATAAGTTGATTAAAAACCTAAAAGAGAACATGCAATGATCAATGGTTGACTATTGTTAGAATGTTATAAATTTGGAAAACTATCATTATTAATTATGTATAATGATTTTAAATTAATTGATATTATAAGTATAGAAAATATTTAATAAATATATTGAAGAAAAAAGTATATATGAATAATTAAATACATATCTCCATGGAGGCAATAATTAGTTTATAAGATTTCTCAATGTTATATTTTCCCATAAAATATAAAGTAGTTTATAATAGTTTTATAATTTTATAATATTTATAAATTTAATATTAATTCAATAAATAATAAATTTGATGCATCCTTCTATGATGGTTATGAAAAATTGACAACGTGGCATAAAGATGAAATGGTACACATGAAACACAACCACCATTTTCATTTTTAGAATGGTTTATAAGAAGGTGGGAAAAAGATACCCAAAAAATATAATATCATTTTAGTGTTAATATGTAATAGATTAAAATATCTAATTATGGATATATTACAATCAATAATATTATTAATTTTAGGTAAATATTTGAAATAATATTGCTCGAGAATTTCACCTTACTATAGAGAATATCCACTCTTATATTTAGATTAAGGATTTGATATGTGGTATTTTGAGAAGACATAAAAAACTATAAAATATCTATGTTTTTAATAGTACTATATTGAGAATATTCCATATATATGTGACTTGGGGTGTGAGTAGATTTGTTTTTGTGATGGATGCTTTTAAAATATAGTAGAGTGTTATTTTTTAAAAAATATAAAATGTAATTTAACTATTTATAGGGAATGTGGATTCAATAAATCATCATAATTGATTTGGGAAGGAAAAAGGTTGAGAAATCATAATAAATACTTTATCACATATATAATCATTTTTGTCATTATTTTATTCTTATCCTTTTTACATTGATAGTTTTTATTTTTTATCATTTTAAATAATTTTTAATGTTGAAATTAATTTTTAATAACTAAAAATAAAATTGTATTAATTAGTAAGTTGGACCTAATGATCGAAAATGTGAAATAAATTTTTTAAATAAATTTTATATGGGTGAAAACAATTAATTTTTGAGCATATTACATGTAAAACAACATTTTTATAAAGAGTTTATTTTAATGATTACAATTTTTGAATATAGTTAAATAATAAATGATTCTAATCTAATTGATTTTTTATATTTTTTATAAAATAATATTAATTTGTATTTCATAATATGTCAAAAAAATATAACATGTGGAAACATAATTAAACAGTGGAGAAATAATTTTTTTATTAAAATATATATTACATATGTTTCAAAATGTTAAAATCAGGCTTCCAAGGTTAAATATATTATATTAAAATTAATTATATTATTATATATCTAAATTATTGGTTGAAAATTGATTTAAAAATGTTTATTAAAATAATAAAATAATTGAAAAATAAAAAATTTATTAATGAAAACTATTTTTTCACTATTCCACATTATATCAATCCGTTAATAATATATCAAAAATCCATCCTATAATTAAATGGAAATTTAAAATATATAGAAATAATATTATTGTGAAATTCATGTTTAATCCTTAAATTTTATTCATAGTTGTAAATATGATTTTATAATTAAATGATAATAAATTTATTAGTTTCAAATAAAAACTGTTTTTATAATAATATTTTAAAAGAGATCAAATTATGTTATTATCTAAAATACCAATAACTTTAATATTAATTCATTGAAAAATATCCCCTCCTGAAACTCAGTTGTCATACTCACAATTTATTAATATTTTAACTTCTAACTCTTGAATTTAATCATCTACTTATTATTAAAATAAATCTTCTATAAATATAATATATTAAAAAAATGTAATGATTGGAAATACTTTTTGAATAATAAATCATTTTATAAAAATTTTATTTAATTAAGGATTTTTAATTTTTTTTACTTATGCTTCATATGATATTATGTATTATTATTATTGTTTTTCATAGTTGTTTATAGTTTGGGGTTTGGAGTAATGAATTCTATCGAATATTTTTTATTTTTATAACTATATGATATAAAATAAAACATTAAGGAACCACATTCTCACTATATATAGGATATGAAATGATTATTTTCTCAATATATAAAATAGGGAAGATATCATTTGGCTTTTGAAGTTTCTCATCTCTCTACACAATGATATATAAAATATTTTCCAATCTTCAATTTATTTTCAAGTACATTTATGTGGAAAATCACTGGTGAGTATGAAATTAAAAAATTAAAAGCTGAATGTAAGAGGTTGAATACTCATATTCAATTTCATGATTATTATATCTAAAACACAAGAAGATAATAATTAATTTACAATGTGAAGATGGGGAAAACAACCTTTTACTTATATGGTTCAGTAAACTAGAAACAAATGCAATTATTGTTTCATCACAATTTACAATTATTATTATTATTGCTGTTATTTTTATTATTTTCATGGAAAATGAGATGAGAATTAAATTAAATGAATAAATTGAAATACATTCCATAGATTTTTTATTGGTATATGCGTTACAATACTATGTTTAATGAAAAATTCAATCCCTTATAGATTGTTTTCTATTTTTTTTATTTTTTATTTTTTCATTTTTTATAGTAGAATCTTATGATTCGATAAAGTCATAATGAATAGTAAATAATCCAAATTGTCAAATTCTAAACATATAATCACACCCCATACACCCTTAATGGATTTTTCCTAAATGAACAAAATGATTTTCACTTACCCTAATCTCAATCATAAAATATTCTTGTAAAATTATTAGGAGTGTAGTTAGTAATGAGACAATTATCTTGTAAATTCAGTTAAACCTACAAATAAATTAGTGTCTTCAAATGGATAAAAAGTGGAGATATAAATGCATGTATAACGATAAGATGATGGTATAATCAAATAAAATTACTCAAACATATTATAAATATTCCATGAACTTGTAATCATTTAAATAGAAAAAGAATGTATTCTGGATCACATGACATGACTAAAGTCTCTTATGAAAAAAGAGGAATTTTATAGAGATTTCATAATGGTTTTGATAACAGTATTGTTGGTAAAGATATTAATTTTTAACATTAAAATTTTGCATGAGTATCATATTAAATCAAACATCCATAAATTTATCAACAATCAATCATAAAGAAAAATCATTTCCAATAATCGTTAAATTAGTCAATATTTTATAACAGAAAATATTTTAGATATAACTTGAATGTTTTGAATTTTAAAAATTAATTCATTAAGAACATGAGAAATAATAATAATAAAATTAACCAATATAGAAGTCTCTTAAATAAAGTTGAGATCCACCCATACTTATTCATTTAATTATTCACAAATAGTGAATAAAAAGGTAATGTCTGAAAAAATTGAATGAAATATATATCATTATATTATTATTCAGTGAAAAAATTGAGTTAATACATCTTCAAATATACTTATTTGAAGAAATAATGACCCAAAAATTAAATGTTTACTAAAATAAATATGAAAATAAATCAACAGTTAACGGTAACATATAATAGGGAAATGAAATTATTGGGAATCCTTTATGGTTGCTTCTTTTTTACTACCCTAATGTTGGTAGTTTCAATAATTTATAGAAGATTAGTTATTTTATGGGGATTTTAGTGAATGATACCCCAAATTTTCATTCTCAAAAAATTTATAAGGGGATTGAAGTAGTAGGAAAACCCAAATTAAATGTAAAAAATTTATGACACATATGAATGAAGAATGATAGATGTAGATGTGTGGAGTGGGAGGGAAGGAAATATAGGAATTATCATTATCAATTTTTATGATTTCCTATTCTAGGAGTTATAAAAACTTTATGTAGTGGTGTTTATCAAACCACCATGATATGTCCATTATCTTCCTCTCTGACTTTGATTTTATCCACCATATTTTCTTCAGTGATGAGAGTTTTAGAGTTATGATATTCCAATGATGGTACCATTTTAGAATATAATAGATTTTAGTATTCAATTATGAATCAATAAAATTCTGCTAAAATTATTTATCAAAAAATATATCTACATCATATATATCTAAATAAAACACTTCCTCCTCATGAAATGACTTTTTAAATTTATTTTATGGGTAGGGAAATACTTTATAGTTGAATTATTTATCTAGATACATGTGTTTTTTAACTCAGAATATTGGTGGAATATGTTTTACTTCACCTATGAGTAGTTTTTATTATTACTACAACCATAATTATTTGATCATCTTGGCATAAGATTAATGTATCTTCATTTTTCAAAATTCTTCTTCTTCAATCCTTGAATCATCGTCAATTGTTATGAAATTATCTTGAATCATTATAAAAATATATGTATCATCATTAGTAAATACATAATATATTGTGCATTCATCATAAAATGTAACATTATAAAATAAGAAAAATCATTGTATATGTCCACAATGAACCATGATATAAAAGATAGATCATGATGTTTACTTAATTTATTTATTAACATGTTAAAAATATAGTTATCTTAGAAAACAATATCTACGAGTGTTTCACCTCTATAGACAAATACAAAATTTATGTAGGTAAAAGTCATTAATATTAACTCAATATTTTTAGTCACTAAATGATGTATAGTAGAACCATAGACTAGGAATTATCCATTGAGTAAACCACTTACATACTATAATTTCTTACTATCAAAAATATATTAGAAATATATATAATACAATAATAATTTGGTTGAATTATTTTGATTTACAATTATATATATTTAAATGAAGAAATATTTTCAAAACATAATAAAAATATCAAATAAGTTAGTGATAAGAATCTCATAATCATAGATTTTTACCATTATACAATAATTATCATTAAATCAATATTTCACTATCATTTTCAATGAATAGAACAAAATCTATCACTATATACCCTCCAATTTGATGTGAATTACCCAATAAAGATACCACTTATTGTAGTAATAATACATTAGACAACATTTTCTAATAAAATCCTAATATTTTAAATAACATTGAAAAACATTAAAGGAAAATAAAATGAATTTTAAGGAATAATATTGAACTGGGTATGCTAGGGTGGTTTCACACAAAAATCCTTTTAGTAAGGATTTTATTTTTTTTAATAAAATGAATATAATGAATCTAAACTAAAGGAGCTGAGAAAAATAGCACACCATATTATACAATAGTGAGAATAGGTTCTCTAATTTAATAGTGATGATAAAAACGACATTAGAGATATAAATAAAATAAAATAAAAGGAAATAATGTTTGTAGAAGTTATAATAATATATATTATATGTATAACATAAAATTACATCATATAAAATAATAATTATATAAAGAAAATGGATTACAATTTTCAAAACATATGGATTTTAAAATTAATAGGATAATGGGAATGTTATTTTAGTTCAAAATATATATTTTTAAAGTATTTCAATGTATGGTGAATTAAACATTCAAATAATGTAATATAATGTTTAATAATTTTTTTTCTTTCAAATTATTAATCATTCTATAAAATTCGTCATATTTGGAAATATTTTTTTCATGTTATGACTATATTATTAGAGAAAAATATCTTTCTTGGAGACTATCTAAATTACTATACACTAATATCTCATGAATTAATGTCCATTATAAAGGATGAATTTGAATAAAAGCATATGATAAATTTTTTCTAAATACTTTTTAATTTCATCATCCAAAAATTTATATCATTATGATATATTATTTTTTGAGATATGATACTTTTGTAAAATCTATCAAATTAATTTTATTATTGTTATAATAATTTGGGTCTCAAATTGATGGATTCATCACTCAGTCAAATTTGATGAAGTAACTCTCCTTACATTCTGAAGCTTAAGATAAATATATATCACAATGTTTATCCATGAAAAGAAAATTTAATGTAGAAATACTTATACTGACCAATATTATTCATACATAGATATCACATGTTATTAGATTAATATTCATTTTATAACATTATCTTCCACATAATAATCATATATATCTAATACATTTGAAAAGACTTTTACATAAATAACTAGTTTATAAGGAAACAAAAACATCTCACCAAATGTTCTTATTTACTAGAACAATTCTTAGACATATAATAATTAATAAATTTATTCAGAACATGTAGAAATTAAATACAATAAAAGGAGATTTTATATACTCAATATTGGTGAACATGGGAGATGTCAATTTTCACATCAACATAACATGATCATATATGTATGATTATATGATAATAACATTTGAAATCTATACTATCACACCCAATTTTTGGTCATCCTTATTTGATCAGGTTCCTTTTTAGATATCGGTTTATCTCTCGAGTTACTGATGTGATGAGTTTGAATTTTTAGTCATTTCCTTTGTTTATTTTTAGTTTAAAACATGTAAATGAGTTTTCCAAGGAATATTAGGTGAAGAATTAATGTTTTTTTATGTACAACATGAGGTCCATGGTCAGCATAGGGTTTTCCAAATCATGAACAAGTCTATAGGATAACATGCATCATGGTGAAATTTTTGGATAGTGGATAACCAAATGATTAGTAGATAATTTTTAAACAATTTAGACAAACTGTGATGTGTGTTCCTCTTAGTCAGTATGGGGCGTACGGTTTCCTTTCAATTTTGAAAACCACACATCTTGTCCATATTATTAAAAAATTTCAAATTATGAATGTTTCCTCATTCTATTTATCCCCAAAACCAACATATCACTCCCCCATTTTGTATCCCCAACCCTAGACTCCTCCTCCCCCTCCCATGGTTCCCTTGGACCTCAATTTTTAGCGATTATGGTGTGATTCCTCCTCAAATATTTTAGTAACTGATTTCAAACCATACTTTACACTCTTTTCATTGGTTTCTCATCATTACTATTGGAGTTTCAGGTCTGTAGATAGATTGGTGACCGATTTGGTTTTTAATCACGGATCATACTATTTAATCCTGACCATTGTGGTCAAATTATGGGTTTTTAGGTTGTTATGGTGGTTTGGATGTGGTTTCACACCAATTTTAGAATGTTTATGCAGTTGATATTTTTCATTTCATGATTTATTATTTTTAGATGATTTTATCTTCCCATATTGAGATTATCAATATATTATACAATGGATTTTTGTTGTGTGAAATGTGTTCATGGAATATTCTAACATGCATATGTGATGACAATGGATTTTCCAAATCGGAATGGTTATTTTTTCATGTGTTCCATATTGTTGTTCTACTTCGAAGTGTTTTATAATTTTACGAGGGATGAAAAATGTGTTTCTATGGGAACATGAGGTACAAATATAAATAAAATTGGGATTTTCATTGGAAAATAAATTTTATTAGATTGTTGTATTGTGTTTTGTGCCTTTAAAAATCTTGTAAAATTTGTTTGAATGATGAGAGGAAGTTTTAAAAAAATGAAACATGGATTAAGTGTTTATTTAAAAAATGGATTATATAATGAATGTGGATGAATGAATTATATTAATTACATAGGATATTTTTAAATTTATTTCGTGAATTTCCAAAATGGTGGAGAATGAATTTTAAAATTTATTTAGGATTTGTCAAATTGAATGTGTTTTTGTTTTTCGAAAATGTGATATACCTGAGTAATAATAATTCATGGAATGTGTGTGTGAATGTAGTGGTGTGTATGATAGGTGAACATAAATTTTAGCATAAAGGGAATCCAATATATCTAGCTGGGTTACTAGTTCATGTACGCTAGTGATACGGAAGCTGAAGGTCCCAATTTCTACTAGTGGATTGATACTTTTTGATAAGGAAGATGAAAATCCTAGTTTTACTTAGCAGGATTGACTATTACAATAGTCAGAAATGTATGGTGATGTTTTGATACCACTAATCACATGGGGTGTCCCCTTTTTATGGCTCATTCATGAATAAGAATATGGTTGTGGTCACTTTACAAGCTTTAACTAAGGTACGAGGATATAGTGTCCCACTAAAGTAATATTACACCTAGGGATTTACCCATTATGCTCTAATTTAGCATGATGAATATCTGAATTGTTATATCAATCATCATATGGTGGAATATGTGTATATTTTATATGAATCATTTTTATCTTAGGTAAATTTAACTTCTGAAAATTTACCATTAAATGTGTTGTTTGGTAAATATATCATTGTATAAATGATTATTCAATAAAATGTTTTATTGTTTGTTTTCAAAATAATATTTTATAAAGAGTGGGTGGAAATTTCTATTTTAATTTTATAAAATAGAATTATTCTCTTTTGGCTGGAATCATTCTATGTTTTGGTTAACTCCCTATATTCACATTTGGGTATGTGTAGACGTTTTTTTGTAATAATCAAGTAATAAAATTATGTTTTCTGATGGTGGTTCAGATTGAATGTGTTTTATCTCATGAAGATGTTGTTAGTGGTGGTTTCTTGAGGGTTATTCTCCTCTTGTTGCATGAGGTCTAAGGTTGGTATTAATGTTTTCTATTCCATTACTCTAATTTTGGATAGTTTAGAATTGTGAAACACTGAATTTGAAAAATTTGTATTCCTTGTATCGATTTGGTCATATATTACTTACTTTTGTTTTTCATGTTTATATATGTTTGTAAAATCACTACCAATGTATATTTTTGATACGTAGGTTGTAGTTTTCAACATGGGAGATCATGAATGCTCATCAGGCAATGAAACGAATATTGTCGGGTATGGGGTTGGATGGTACTCCAAATTGGTTCATGAAAAAATTGTATAAAAGAGGTCACAATCATTTGGGTCATGATATTTGTGATGATTTGTAATTGTCTGGAACTAGGAAAATCAGGACATAATGTTCTAGTTACATGTATGGTGCTTAGCCATCACACCTTATGTTGGAACATGAGTGTCCTTGGTATGTTAGATTTATTTTGGTTGTATTGGTTCTTGTGGGTTGTTTTGTGTTTAGGAAATATAAAAAGATTTATTTCAATGGTCTCATGGAGCTTGTAGGGGTTGGAAATCCATGCGGTTATGAGGAAATGACCATAGAATACAATCTATAATGGTAGTGTAATTTACATATGGTTGCAAATCATATATCCATGTCACCCACACACAATAGATTCCTCATTTGAATTATTTTGTGACTTATTGGGTTTTGGAAAATTTTGGAAAACCCTTGTTTAGAAATTTTGATAACTAAATTTTAAAATAGTAATTGTATGGTTTCAGGAATATTGGAATTAATTAAGAACCATCAAGAATGATTATTTAGAATATTGTATTTAAAAAAAATTATTTTTGAAAAACTGGTGATTACATCATCAATAATTGAATGGTAATAATAAAAAACTTGTTTTTTATCAGATTTATTTTTTTTCAAAAAAATGTACTATTTTAAGGATGTATTGAAAAAATGTTTAAAATGGAACATATTAAATGGTTTAATTTTTTTTAAAATGAGTTGAATTAACAAATTTCAATGGAATCCATGGGAATCCATTTTTATTATTATGAAATATTCTGTGATTTATTTGTGGAGTATGAAAAAGATATAATTTTTCATTTAGGTTGGTGAGTTTTTGAAATGTTTTAAAATAACATGAAATCAGATGTGAAATTGAGAAGAAAATTGAAGAGAGGGTTTCATGTTTTTTCCTAAAATGTGGAAAATATTTTGATTGACCCATGTTATTTTAATATGTGACCACATTCCAGATGCATATATATAATATAGATGGTGGGTGGCGTGAGTTGATGGGTTCTTTGTTTTCTATGAGAATATGCAAATGTGAAGCTAAATATAATACCTTTTGTGTGTTTTCAACAAAACATGCTTGTTTTCCTATAAAAATTGTTTTTAAGAGAGAATTTTTCATTTTGATATCTAGTAACTATGTTTTTTTCCTCCATGTTATTTGGGAATTTCAACTATGAGGTGTTTTTTGTTTGATAACACATCTTGTTGGAACACTTTTCTATGTTTGGGACCGTGTCGATGAGTTGTTTTTTATATAATTTTTATTGGGAATAGTTGAGAAATTTTTTAGGAAGATTTCCAGTTGGTCCCAATGTGTTCAATGATAGTTTGCAGCGTGTTATAGTATATGGATTTGTTTTATCAGATTTTCAGTTTCCTTGTTGTATATTGTATGAAACCATAATATTCGATGCATATTAAAAATGTGGTTACACTTGGTTCACCTTTTGAAGAACCCTGTAGTTGAAAAACAAATTTTCTCTCTTATTGAGATTCACAATTGACTCCACCTATCTCCGTGTCTCTCTATCAATTTTGTGGATCATATTGAATTAGATAATTGGATGTGAATAATAGAAATATGTCATAGTGTAATTGAGTTTCCTAAGTCATTAAAGGTGATGTTTCCCACCTTTATACATGATTTTCAGATCTGGATGTGGTGAAATGAATTCTACAAATGGAAAACGTCTAGAATTGATTGGAGTTGGATTCAGTATAAAAAATGTCTTTCGATCATTCATTGCAAAACATTTGGTATAATATCATGTTGTGGGATTATTTTTTCATGTTTGTTTACAAGGATTCGTCATGTTTATATTATACATAGAAATGTCATGCATGCAGACTCTTAGGTCAGTTGCAACAGTTCTGTCGAAGTGTTTCCATGAAGCATCATTGAGTCTGGTCCTCCTCTGTGAAGAAATCCACTTCTCATTTTCAAGAGTAGTGTGTTTCTTGGGCACAAATTAATATCCCTTTCATTTTAAGGCTTTATTGGTTATGATGGTTGGGTCATGTGGAATTTTTTGTTGTCGAATTTTTTTAGGACACAATTGTGGATGGGGTGATGAATTTTGAGAACAAATACATTAATGGGTTATCTATTTCCATTATGAAATTCAAAATTATTCTATTATAAATTTACATGTCATTCATGTGTGATTTATTCCTATTTTTCATAGTTTGGGGTGAAAGAGGATGATATTTGTGTGTTCCCAAAATCCAAGACTTGGTGACAGTACTATATCGGAACAAATGAGTAACATAGGGAATCACATGGGGTGTGAGGGACCATGACCCATCCTTGCCTCTTGTATTTTATAGGGATGATTCAAGCATCCATTTTTTATTTCCATTTTTTTGGAAAAGTCTCGTTTTTTGGGAAGTGGTGTAAAATCCTCATTATTCACTTCAACCTGTGTTGGTGGAGGAGTTTATCCACAGTTATAAGTGGTCAGGGTTTTATATTTTCATGATCTCAACTGCTATTAAATTTTCGGATGAGAAAATATGTGTAGTATCCATTTGGGATCAGCCATGTAATTCATTTTTATTTTTTTCCCTCATCTAGAATGGGTCTTGTCAAGTGGGAATTTGTGGATAGCATAGTGTTTTCTATTTGGTGGGGAGTTTCTATCATCAGGACACTTATGGTGGGAAGTATTTCTATGCAAGATGTTCCTATGTTTCCCCATGTTGGGTTCCCATGATTTTTTATAATGGTTGGTTATGTTGGTCAATCTTATGGTGGGGAGACCCCTTGTGGGTATCACTATATTTTCATTCGGAGTAAAGCTGTGCTAGTTATATAATATTTTAGAGAGTCTATTTGGGCCTTCTTATATTGATAATATGATTCATGTTATGGGTTTTTTCTATATAGTTGGTTTCCTCGTTTGGAGCTATCTAATTTTGAGTTCCTCCCTTGAGTAAATGTTGCGGTCAGAGTGCACTCAACAGTTGGTTGAAGTAAGGCTGTGTAAGTGTTTCTCAAGGAATATTGTGAGTTAGTTTTCTTGTATAATGTAAATGTTATGAGTTTCATTTTTTTTATGAATTATGTGATATTCGATTAATAGGTAGGATTATACGGTTGTGGGGATTAATTTTTTTATCAATTAACTAGAGTTGTTGTTTGTTTCGGGGGCAGATTGCATACATTGAGAAGTCCATTATGGCTACCGAGTTAGATATTATGAATCTATATTTCTATTTGTGGAAGACTTGATATCTATATTTTTTATGTTTGTTTGTATTCTAATTGAGTTATGGATGATTATAGATTTTTTTGAGACCAAGAAATATTGTGGATTTAATAGGACAGTGATAGTTATGGTGGGGAGAATTGTCACACACATATTTGTTTTCCTCTATTTGACCCAGTTCATTTTTTGATATCTATTTATCTCTAAATTTAATGGTTTAATTGGTATGAATTTTATGTTATTTACTTTTGTTTTTTATATAATAGTTCTTTTCCTTGAGTTTTCACATGATTTTTCTGGAAAAACATTATTGTTTTTGGCTTTACCGTACAACAAACGTGGTTGGCACAGAAATTAGCAAATTTTGCAACATTGCACAGCAAACCAAGACACCTAGTAAATTTTTTGGATAGTTTATAAACACATGGTTATTCCTTTGTTTTTAAACCTTCTTTACTAATAATGTGGCCTGTTCTGCTTTTTCAAGAAGGTTTGTGCAGTTTCTACAACATTTGGAAAACCATGTTGGGAAATCATGTAACATGCCCATGTCATTAAAAATATGAAAATTCAAGATGTGACCTCTTGGGATTTATCACCAAATCCACCACTATCTCCCCCATTAAATATCTCATAACTTATTCACCTCCTCCCACACCCATGTCTCCCTTGAAAATCTATTTTTATGTTCATTTTGTGGATGTTCCTCCTCAATTATTCATGTAAGTGTTTTTCCTCCTTCATTTCCCCTATATTCGAGGGATTCAATACTTATCTCTAATTTTTTTCATTTCTCTATTATTATTATTGACCTATTTATGGTATAATAATGATTCATAGAGATTAATCTTGTCTTTTTTTAAATCATGCATTATTAGGGTTTTGTGGTGGTGCAATTGTATTTTTTCACGAATTTTAAGATGTTTTTACAAATAAGGTAGGTGGTTACATGATCTATCATTTTCGGATGATTCTAACATGCTTTATGATATTGTAAATTTATTACATGACTGATTCATGTGAGGAGAAATGTTTTTGTTGAAAATATTTTGACATTAATATATGATAAATGTTATTTTTTAAAGGGGAATGGGTATGTTTTCATGTTTTCTTTATTGAGGTTCTCCATAAGAATGTTTTATTAATTTTTTGAGGGTTCAAAAATATGTTTCAATGGATCTTGAGTTTATAATGTGTTTAAAATATGTATTTTCATGTGAAAATAATTACAATTGTTTTTTCTGCTCCAATAAACATGTTGTGTAATTTATGAGAACGATGAGAACCATGTTTTTAATACTAAACATGGAATGTGAGTTTATTTGAATGATTATTATACTATTAATGTCGATAAATTTATTATTTATCATTCTTGTGATAATTGGAAATTGGATTCATTAATTTTTCAAGTGGTTGACAATGTATTGGAAAAAGTTTCCGGTGTGTATGAAATCGAAATTGGGTTGTTTTGTAGAAAATTGCTCTTTCCAAGTGTATTTATAATAGATCAGGTGTGTGTGTGAAAGTGGTGATCTATTTTCCATATGAACAATCAATTGAGAAAAAAGGGACTCCCAGGTATCTTGGTGGGATAACTAAATCTAATTTACTAGTGATACAGAAGAGGGATGCACTAGTTTCTTCTAGTGTATTGACACCACTGGATTTAGATGTGGAATATTCATGTTTCACTTAACTAGATTGACTATTACCTCACTAACTCAATTATGAAGATTATTGGAGAAAACTAGGCCCTTGTGGTGTCCCCTCTTGATAGATCGTGCATGATAAAGTAGATGGTTGCAGTTACAATACCACATTTCACTAGGTATGATGTTCTAGTGTCTATCTCAATTCAGATTACCCCAATGGATTTACCCTAGGCTCTATAATGTGACATGGTGCATACGTGATGTGGTGACATCCATCGTTATATGATACAAATTGTTTATATTTCATATTAAGGTATGTATAGCTTAATTAATGTTCCCTTGTGTAATTTTTTCCATTACAAATGTTGTTGTAAAAATATTTCCTTGAAGAAATGGTTTTCATTTAATATTTTCATAAATTTATTCCCAATTAATTTTAAAAACAATGCATCTTAATTTATTTATTAATGTTATATTTTGGAATCATTATCTTTTTTGTGTCATCCTACAAGGCTTTAGATCACACCCTCTATACACTTTTCGTTGTATACAGACTTTATTTATATGAATCAGGTAAATAAATGGTGTTATGTGATAGTGTATTAGATTTTTAGTGTTTCATCTCTTGTATGTGTTTTATTTTGTGGTGGATTGAGGGTGATTCCCCACTTGATTCCTAGTGTCTTGGGTTGGTCAAGTGATTTTTTACAATTATGGTATGTTTTGGTCGGTTTAAAATTTTAAATCAGTGAATCTAAAAAATTCTTATGCTTTTTTTTCTTTATTTATTTATACTTGTGATGTTTATTTTCTTTAATATTCTATGTTTATATAAGTGGGTGATGTAGTCCCAAGTGGATATAATTGATACCCAGGCATAGATTCAAACTTCTGGGAATCAAGAATGCCTTTCGGGCCTTTCCACATAATAGGATGAGTGTTGAGTAAGATGACACAACAGTTTGGTTTGTGACATATACAATATCTAACAAATATCATAATATTTAGACATGTAATAATTAATTTAATTTTCCATGAAAATAATCATATCATAATTATAAAAGGATAGATATGAGAATATAATATTAATATAACACATACATTTGTGGAATAAAACTAAGTATATAAAATAATTTTCTTATAAATCAATGGTTACAACAAATAATATAATAGTGTATTTGATTAATGTCATATATAATCATATTATCCATGGGTTACACCCATGAATATATTTATAGACAATGTCCCTTCTTAAAAATGGTTCACTCCCCACTCTTGTCCTATTTCTCTCATGAGATATCTATTTTTAACCAATGTAGTGAAGGGATATCTAATTATGGTTCCACTACTCACATAATGTAAATTAATCATAACTATGACACAAAATCATAAATAATTTATAATGTCAAAAATGATGAAAATGAAATTAATTTCATAAAAATTTCATTATTTAATAATATCATAGCCAGTGGAAAGGAAATATTTTTCACAATATAATAAACCCTCTTAAAATAAATTGGTATCCTAGAGTCATCCATAAATAATAATTACTATGAGTAATCCAAATAAAGAACCTAGATGGTATCACTAGATAATATCCCTAGTATCTCATTTGTTTTATTATATGACATTATTATAAAATAATTTTCCTTTCAAATTAAACTTGGAATATGTGATTAGGAAATTAAACTTTTTATTTTGAAATAAATTAAATAAAATGGAAAAAAATCCCAGTATAATGGAAAAAAAATCATATAATAGAACATAGAAATACTACAAAATAAGAATTAATTAACTGTGTGGTAACAATTGTTTGAAATTCAATTCATGTTGGGGGTTTTATAATAAATATAACATTCCTTATTTTTGGTAAAATTTCAATGGAAACTCATTTAGTAAAAAAACTGAAGATTTATTTTAGTGATTTTTTTGAAAATTATACCATGTGTAAAAATTAATTTATATAATCAATGAAATATATTTCATGCATTATTGAAACCATTTTAGAAAACAAGGTTATTGAAGTGAATTAACTTTTGATATAATAGAGAAATAATTTAATTTTATCCAAAAAAATGTTTTATTCTATTTAGTTTATTAATTGAGGTAAATTACAAGAAAAAAATAATTTATATAAATTAATAAAGGTTAATAAAATTCAATAATTATTAGAGTGGTGGTTTTAAAATTTTTACGTAGAAAAATATTCATAAAAAATCCTATTGAACAAATATATTATAATATAAATCACTTACTCCAAGTTTCTCTTACACTGAATGTGTTGTATGGTCCTATATAATAAATTTATTTTTAATAAAATTACATAACAGAATCATGTACATACTTATATTATCATATAATTTCTATTTATAAATTATTAATTTCAACTTTATAATTCTATATTAAAATTATCACTTTTGTGTGTTAATTGTTTAATTTATTTAATAGGATTTTCAGTCTAGTTGTTCATATTCATGTACATTGATAATGGTTCAATAATTTATTGGTTATAATTAATTATAAGTCTATAATATATATTCATGTTATATATATGTATTTATTTCCCCATAAAATATAGATATAGGAAAATTAATTACAAAATTAATTAAGATAATAGGTCATACATACACATAAGAATTGTTTTATCATTTCAATGGATAAAATAAAATAAATTTAAATAAAAATTCTCTTATAATAAATCATTTTTATATCATTTAAATAAAATATATTCATCATATACATCTTTTGTACCATCCAAGAGAAACATAAAGGAAAAAAATATTCACATCGCTTCATGGAGGTGGTTGTCCACATGTACCCACATGCGACATTAACATTTTAGAAATGATTGGAATCAAAGAATATAGATTGGATATTTTCATTAAATATTTATAAAAATTTCATTAAAATAATATATAATCATTAAATCCTTCATAATAGCAATCCCTAAAATATTGCATTAAAAAATGAATCGTATCAAAATAAAGAGATGACAGGACATAATAATGAACATGTTTTACATTCCCATATCATTTAATTAGAAGTGGGTGGATAATTATGGTATCATAATAATAATTAATATTATATTTATTTGGGAATTTTATTTCAAAAAATATAAATGATAAATTCTTATGACTAATTGAATGAATTAAAAAAAATCCGTGTCATCAGTTATAATGATTACATCCGCTTTTGATGAAAACTATATGATATCGTGATATGGATTTTGGGGATGGGATTTTGGGAATAAAATGCTTATATAATTTCGAAATTGAATAGATAAAATAATTTTCTAGGTCTGGTTATTCTATTTGGCTCGACGCGGTGTAATGAAAAGAAATGAGTGGAGCTTATTTAATATTGTTGGGACAATTGGAATTTTGGAATGGATTAAAATATAAAAAAAATCATTATCTAGAAAAATTATTCCAAATAGATATATATTATATGATATGTTTGGATTTGGTGGAAATAAAAATAACAAATAACATTTTGACAAATTTATGTGGGTTTTTAGAAATTTTATTTTGGATTATCCCCTTTGTTGACCTATTTTATGATTAATAGTGATAACAACATTGTCAATTGTAAAAGGTTTTAATTTTAATTATATAATTAAAATTGGCTCATAAATGTACATCAAACAAATTCGAACATATTTTTTCTACAATTTCACATTTCATGATTTTTGTGATTTTTTAATAATTTATTAAAATATTATCTTAAGACATGTCATTGATATCATTTATAATTTTATTCAATTAATTTGACTTCAATGTGACCTTAAAAATGATATATTAAAAATTAAATAATGCAACAGAACATTAATATGGTAAATTAATTAATAACGTTCCAAGAATACTATAAATACCTCAAATTATAGTGAATTAATTATTTTTGAAATAATTTAATTTATTATTCTACAAATTGAAGAGATATTTTTTCTGGATAGCATAACAATTTATCTTAATAGTTTAATCAATAAAAATCAGTAGTGAATTACCATCAAGAAACTAATTTAGTTTTACACAAAATAAATATTAATATACATTCACATCTTGTTTTTTCCATATATGACCACATAAGATACTACTAAAAGTAAGAGTGTGATGTTTTCTATTTTTCATCACATCAAGTATTATATTAAAACATTTCATGATGAAGTCACCCTTAAAAAATATATTGTAACAATAATGAGATTAGGTTCGAATTCAATTAACCCATAAGGAATTAATTTTCAAATTGGTGACCTTAATAATTACATTGAACCAATTTTACCCTTATTTACTGTTTTGTATGGTGAAAATTTTCAATCAGTTACAATTCAAAATGCCTAAAAAATAAAGGGACATTTTAGAAAATTTGGAACATCTTATTGATAATCTATAGAATAATTTTATAATTCAATTAAAAATATTATAAAAATAATTTTAATATAAAAAATTCCATAAAAATCATTTTTTATAAAAAACATTCAGAAACATAAAAGAAGTTATATATTTTTATTTTATGCATTTTAAAAATTGTAGATAAACATTAAAAAAAATTGATTTAATACATTGTTTAAAAAATTCATTAAAATAATTCAAAAATTTTGAACAATATATTTTTTATGATAATAACACATTAAATATATAAAGACAGTTTTTCATAAAAACCATTCCATTATTTTTAAATAATACTTCTATTCATTTCAAACAATTTTATAAATTATTATTTAATTTAATACCAGTGATAACTAAAATTATGTATCATATTTTTTATATAATTTCTAACCTCTAATTTAATAGATAGGTCATAACGATATACTATATTATTTTTCTATTATATTTGGGGTTATGTGTGTTGTAAGCTATTAATAAAAATTATTTAATGTGAAATATATCATTAAATCATGGGGTATTACATTAAACAAATGTTGAAATTATTTTCTCCAATGAATTTACTTATCTTGAATAAAAAAATAGTATATATTTGTTTCATTACAACCTCAGGTTCCTAGGTAGCTTCATCAAATACCTAATACATCCATGGATCATTAACAAGGTGAGTAGTCTAATTCCATTGTATGTTTTCTATACAAAGCAATATATTTTCTAGTAGTTCATAATTGGGATTATTATACTCTGTTTGTAAAAACCATTAAATTTATATAATGTCAAATATATAGTTTGTAAATCCTCAAGAGAGATAAATGGAAAACATCATTAATATTTTAGATACTCTGGGGAAGTATAGGTTGATATGATATTAGCCCAACTAAAAAAATAATATTATCAATTATATTATATCTAAGAATTATCTTCAAATTCATTTTGAATATCAAAACATTATTCAACAGGATTATTAATAGAAATGAATTTCCACCAACATCAAATTAATTATTTTATAAATGATTAATAGAATAACTTCACTATCAACTATGAGATACCTTGATGTGTTTCCAAATATCCCTAACATTTGATCCCATTTCTTCAAAAACATTAAGTAAATGTATACTTTTTTCTCTAAATTCATCCCAATACATGGTATTTTTAAACATATCTAAATAATGGGATTTAAAAATAGCCATCATAACGATCATGTGAAATTATTTTTACATGAATTCTCATCTAAAGGAATGTTTGGAACACAAACTACATTTAAATCCAACCAAAATTATGTAAAAATATAATCTATAGTTGGAATGGTCCTCTTATTCTAACCATTTATCTGTGGATTGTACGTATTTCTGAAATTGAACATTTTAGCAACATCTTAATGTAGACATCACTAGAAGATTACTATAAATCGTAGATCCCTATCAGACAATATTGAATTTGGTACCCCACAAATCAATAATGATTCCATTATGTATATATTAGAAATATACTCTAGTGGAAAAACATGCATAATGGGAATTATGAGTGTCTACATCCAAAAGCGATCAACTACATACAATATTTAATTATGTCACTTTTTCATTTTGTGGACTGTGATGAAAAATGTAATAGTTATTACCATTTCAATTATATTACCTGTAATGGTTTTATAATCAACTCAAATACTTATCTCTTAACCTTACCATTCTGAAAAACCAAGAGTCAATATACATAATAAAAAATATCTATTTTCTTGTTGTCCCACTAGAAAAACACATATAGTTCTCCATACAACTTCATTCATTTATGATCAATATTGAGAAGTTAAATATGTTTTTAATCTTACAACACCTTCAAATATGGCATGGATAGAACATACACTTTGTTAAAAACCATTACATTGCATAACAATCATAATTTATCTTCGAAATATTTCTCTTCATTTTTTTGAGTTCTATACCAACCATTCGTGCCTCTTTAATTATTACATGAATAGATGGTTGGAAACCAATTTGATAAATACATGATTTCTCACCTTCATTTGGATTTTACATATATATTTTATAGAAATGTATAAATATTTTATCTTTTGTTATCCATATTACAGATGTTATATAAAGATTATTTTGACCTAGAGCATCTGTCGGCTTCATCGTATTCATAGAGTGGAAGTGTTTAGAGATATCTTATTCATTAATCAACTCTAACTATATTCTCAAGAGCATATTTAACTATTTATAAGTAAATATATATAGTTAAAATTTATATCTAGTATATATATATAATATCATTATTCATAAAGATCATTCCACCATATATTAAATAAAAATATTTATTTAGTTAACTCCAAACCTTGAGTTGGGAAATTATTCTCATGGGAATTAAATTATTTTGAGGCATAATCTCTATCCATTTATATTTACACGAGGATACAAATTATTCTATTCATTCATCAATTTATACCCACTAAACACACTAATCCACTAATGGATAATGTAAAAAATAATCTTTGATAACAAACATTATATTTTGTTCGAAGAAATTTTATTCACATTACTATTTAAAATGGTACATGATCCCATCTAAGTCAACATTGTGAGTGTACATGAAATTCATGATAAATTACGTACAAAGCATTGATAATATGAATAATAACCATGAAAAATGCATATATCAGTTACAATAGTCTTTATATTCCAACACTAAATGACTTTAATCATTGGCGGATTGATATATAAACCCTCTCATAAGAGTATATAAACCAAAAAACTATTTAAATCCAAAATTAATACATTATAAATTTTTCATACAGAATATCATTTCATAGGATATTGGGTACAATTATCAAATATTATTTATTCTCTTTAGTTATTGATGAAAATATGTAAACATCATCTAAAATTAATCCCAAATAATGATCAAGGTAATCTATATTGCATAAATTATAGAAATCTATGAAGATAAAATGGGAATTAGTAATACCAAATTGGAATCACAATATATTCATAATGACGATAACTTTTTATGAATGATTTATTATGTATATCCTCATTCAAGAACTACTGTTAATGATATCTATAATTATGGTCATTCATTGAAATATATCTATGTCCTCACTATTTATCAAAAAAATCATCAATATGGGATATTTGATACACGTTCATGATAGTTGTCTTGTTATGTTTAAATTAATAAAGATATTATCACATTGATCTGTTAGTTGTTGTTATAAAAAATAATTATTCCACCCCAAGGTGATGCACTTCACCAAATAAATACATTATCTACGTTTTACTAGAGTTTCATTCTCAATTCTCATAATTCTATCTGGGAAATACTATATAGAGTACTCTGAATATGTGTATCACATGGTATTAGTTCTATTTGTATCACAACACCAATAATATGTTGACTACTAGGAAAAACTCTTGGAAATAAATAAAAAAATTCTCGAAGGTAATTATACAATCATTATTTTGATTCACCTAAACCGTATTAGGTATAAAATCTATATTGAATAAAGATTAATACTAATAAGATGGATACAATTGACATTTGAATATCAAAATTTTCAGTACACTAATATAAATCTATAGTTTAGTTTAAATAACAAATGAGACTTCTTTTCTCCAACAATTTATTTTCTCTTTAATTAATGAATGTAAATCTATGATCATAATAACTTGCATTTCATCTAAAGTGAGAATAAGAATATTTTTTGGGAATATTTATCTAAAAACATACAATGGTGAAGAATCATAGACATGGGATGTTATTATCATTCAGTTATGAGTCTTCTCTGTTAATTCATTGTCATATCATTGAGGATAGTAATTAACATTTCCATATAATTTTCATGATATATATTAATTCATATAAATGATCCAAAATATTGTACTTTGGTGTTTTATCATACATGTAACCACCATATCTTTATCAATATATCAAAATTACCTTCATAAACAATTATTGGCATGGCCATGGAACACCATTAGTAAAAATGTAAAAAATTTTATATTGGAGGATTAAAATAGGGATCCTTATTTTAAATATATAATAGAATAGGTTTATCATTGATAATGCATTATTATCATATATTCATATAATTATTATAGATCAGAAATTAAATGTTGAAATAAACCATTAATATCCATTGAGAGTGTCATATTAGTTGTGTAGCAAGGTCACAATAATTATTAAATATAATGAGAGATGAAATAAAAATAACTATGTCTTTTTGGGTTTTTTACACTATGATATATTTTTTACTATTGAACATAAACATTTATTATATATTTAGTGATGTTTTTGTAGGAAAATTAAAATAATACATTTACCATATGGTTTGAAATTATCTGTTATATACGATTATCCTTTGTGTGTTAAATAAATTATTCCCATACATAAATTATAATGTTCACAAAACCTTTCTATAAGACCCTTAATAGCTGTAAGACCCCAATAATTTATGGTATGATGTTTTTAAATATAATCTCTTAGATAACTTATATTGCACACAACAATAATATTATGAAAACCAAGATATATAATTAATATTATTTTTAAAATGAAATTATATCCTTGTCATTGTATTTTTCAATATGAATAAGAATAACTAATTTAACAAAATCTATAATGAAAATCACTGATTTCTAAATAATTAGACCAAAAGAACAAAATCCAATTTAGAATAAATGAAAACTGTTTATAAAAACTATTTAATGTGCATAAGTGTGTTTTATAAAAACAAAAGCAGATATTATATATTATATTAATTATATATATAATATTAAATTTAAGGTTTTAAATTCATCCTATGTTTTTTCAATACATGATATATGATCAAATCTAATTTTACCCATAAAAGATGAAATTTTATAAAAAGCTCCTTTTAGCACCATCGGTTGGCACACTTGTTATAAATCCCGTTTTCAAAATTTTAATAAATTCTATTCGAAAAAATATTCCTCTTCTTTTAAAATATAACATCAACACATACATTGGTTTAATTTTTGTTTTTTTTTGATATGATTCTTTTTTTTTGAATAGTTATAAAATATTTCATTTATTTGAAAATAACTATTTCATCAAAATAGTTTATAGTGATAATTATAATTTTATTTGTTTTTAATGTATAATTAAATTTATATTTTATCCTTTAACCTAATTATACTAGTTGGAAGAAATTTTAATATTGAAATTTTATTTGAAAAAATTTCAATCTTTTTAACCATTTCACTTTTAGGATACTATTTACTAATTTCATCATCGATATTAAATTTACATTAATTTTAACCAATTATATGTTTCGAATTTCAATAAAATCGATTCTATATTTTGAGAAATAATTTATTAATTTATCATAATGGACCCTTTTATTTTTTTACAATATGAATATAGATATTAATATTTTTTTAATTAATATGGATAATGATAAATTAGGTAATTAAGGGTAGAATAACATTATATGTTTTATAAAACAACACTAACTATTGTACTATTTTTGTTGAATGTGTTTTTGTCGAACGAAATAATATTTGGTGTGATTTTATGGACTCTTGTAGACACTAGTATCAACATAATATTTTATAATATTTTATTTTAATGAAATTCCAATATGTCATACTCATGTCTTTACTAAGAGTTGTATTTTTTTACATGTTCATTCAAAATTTATCGTAGAATATAAATAATCACAATAATGTTAATATATTTATATTTACCATTGTAATTTTTTTAAATTATTTTATAAAATATATAATTACCTTAATGGATTCCATAATGATGAAAATATAGTTAATTAATTAATTGAAAATACAATAAATGATATTAAATATATAAAAATAGTTTTAATTTGGGATAATAAATTCAATATACAAATTTTGTAGATTACTTAAACATATTAGAGTTGTATAGCATGTTTTAGTTCGAGTTTTCATTTATAATTATAATTTTAAAAAATAAATGTAATGAATAGTACAAAATGTTTCATTAATGATACATTAAAATAAATAATATATTTGTAAATTATATGAAATTCATAAAAATATAAAATTAAGAAAATTTATTCAAATAATTTTTAAAATTTAATAAATTAGTTATATATATTTCGTTATGAATTTTATTATAGCTATATTAACCCATAAAGAGTAAAATCACATGTTGTAATGATATGAGTTGAGGGTTAAAACATTGGATAAAGTTGTATGATAAGGGTTGGAATGTGACCAAAACATGGCTGAAAATTATTAGTGGAGAGGATTTAGACCCCACATAATCTTAGATTTTAAACTACTATGTTTTCATCGATAATTATATGAAAATTAATCATTATGATTTCAATATTTTTTCAATATCCCAATGTGCCCCTCAAATCAATTATAAAAGAGAACATCCTCCATAAATTCCTCACACCACTTTGTACCTTCTATATCAAACCACCCCTACCCATTTATCCCCCAACGTCTAATTTTAATCCTAAAAGTGTTATTTTTTTTTTGTAAATCAAAACAAAAAATTACATTTCTAAAAATCAAAAGGAGACACTGAATGAATAGAAGGTTTGATCAAGTATGATGACAGACAAGACATATAGTATAGGGTTTTTATATCACTTTTATTACGGAGGGAAAAATTCATTATACACTGCTTATTTATTTTATGGGGTGTATATAATTCACATGAATGACATTTGTTAGTATTTTTTTGAATACTTCGGTATTTTCAAGTTATTACTATACTCTTTTATTCAGGGGCATACAATTAAACTGATTATACTGCGGTAAAGGAGTTTCATCACATTTTTTGCATCATTGAGATAAATATTATATCTAGTGTATACATATTTTTTGTAGTTTTATTACTTACCCTATTGATATATTATATAATAAATTTTGTTATCTTCATGGTATTTAATTCTTTACCTAGAATTATCTCATCTAATGGGTTTTAACTTGTATAATTTCTATCCTATGAAATGTATGTTTAAATATCACTTTATATTGTGATTTTAACATTCTATTAAAAAAATCAAATTCTTGTAATCAATTATCATTTTAAATTATACTTCTTTTTTATATTAAAAATCTTGTATAATGGAAATGATTATTTCTTGAAATGTATTCCAATTTTCATATGGTGTTCCCTTTGAATGTTATTTTTTTTAATTTGAAAATATTGATAAATCTGAATCATTTATTACTTACAAAATATTTTTTGGTAAAGAATTTTTTTTATTAACTTAATAAATTAATAAATATATTAAAAATGAGATATATTGGAAAAAATAGGTGCATATTTTTATAGATATCACCTCAATGCATCAGTTGCCTCATTGGATGAATCTGGTGGAAAAATCATAATTGTTTAACCTATCTTGATAATATGTCATGACGATGTAGTGGTTCATGTTTGAGATACTTGACATCCAATATTAAATCATTTCATTCATTCATAATATATTTCATTTATCATCCTAGGTATTTTCAATATGATAAAATATAAGGACTAATTTCATTCGGAACTGATTGATTAAATGGTTTGTGTTTCAATTATTTAACATTAAAAATTGTTTATGCCTTATCGATTTTTTTGAATGGTATATGTTCTCATTTGTTAACCATTCCGTATTAATAAATTTTAATTGATTCATGATTTATTTTATTTTATTTAACCCTTACTAAGAATTTGATATCACCTCTATTTCTTTATCCTTTATGTTAGGTAGATGATATTGTTAAATGAGTTTTCAATGATACAGTTTATAAGATTTTTTTACGTATTAAATTTTACATTCATTTCCCAATACAAAATGGGAATCATGTATGTATATAATTTCAAAATGTCAATATTTATCCTTCCATTGTGATTAGAATCTTGTATTTATGCTAATGTAATAATGTAGTACACCAAAATTATGATTATGGGTTTGGATTCATTATAGTTATTATTTGAGAAAATTTAGTAGCATCATTGGGAATGAAATTTTAGAAATCATGGATTAAAAAAAACTACCCTATGAATGTCTTTGGGATAATTAGATGTATATGATATCATGATATAGATTTGGTGAAGAAAATGGATGCACTAGTATAATCTAAATGATTATATATTTTGAATGTTTCATTATATTGGCGTCCTATAAATTACTATTAATTATTATATCTCTATGATTATTGTTCCTCATATTGTTATTCGTGTTATTTTCAATGGAAAAAATCAGAAACGTTATACATGAAATGGTTATACTGATGATGGTGATGAAGGGACTATAAAAGAAAAATGAAATTTTGGTGGTATAATGAAATAAGATAATTGTGAGAAATTTAATAGTGATATAGAATGTTTGATGTTGTAGTGTATTTTGATTCAATATTTTATTCATCAATAGTTCATTGGATATAATTATTATGAGATATATAAGGATTTTACTATAATAAATTTTCTTTAGGAATTTTAAATAATTATAATTTTTATTATGGTCTTATGGTGATAAAATATTTGGTATTTAAAAATAAGTTCTGCATTATCCTATTTTTAGAATATAATTTTATGTTTATTTTGGAATTTTTTTCTTACATCAATATTTTTAGAATTTCAATTTTGAGAGATTTATTTTAAATGTTTCTTAATGTAATTAAATAATGAATGTATTATGTTGAACTTTTCATATTATTGTTTGAGGTTGAATAATGATTTATCATATTGGATATTAGGGTCCATATTTTTTGACTTTGGTAAAAAATGTGAGGATTATGAAATTACTTATAGAATTAAAGAATGATTAATAGTTATTCATGAATAAAAAATGACTTGAATAACCCTTTCAAGATGTATTAGATTATGTGGGAATATATCAGATCCCAACTAAATGGTGTTATTATTCATATTACATACAAAAAAAATCAATTATGTACATTTTTTTCAGTTGATTATCAGTATTATAAAAAAAGTTCTCAACTCTGGGTAATCAATTTGGAAAAAAACATTATCATTTAAATTTATAAATGAGAAATCAATGATCGAATTAGCACAATAAAAATTATAATATTGTGATGGAAGACATTTAGATGACCATGTTCCTTGTCACTTTCAAATATAACAAGGGAATTTGATTTCATATCCTTGTCTTCGATTTCAATTTCCTTTATTGTTCTACTATTCAAAATCCTACTCAATTGGTAACCTTTGAATTTCCCTTTCACTTTTTTTTATTAGAGTATTGGATTAACCCAATTTCTAATGTTGGATTCCCATAAATGAATTTGGAAGTATAAACCATTCATTTTTGAGGAACAATTTACAAATTTGAGGATATAATTTATTGAAGGATGGGATAATTTAAAACCCGAAGATCATACGGTATATATCTTTTTAAATTTAATCTCTTTGATAGATAATGTTACACACAAGACTGATATTAAACAAACCACAATATACGAATAATATTATTATTTAAAATTAAATAATCACCAAGATGTTATATTTTTTGTTATAAATTTTATTAACTAACTTATGAAAATATATTAGTTAATTCATTTGTTTCCAATTATTTAGAAATTAATATTATAACTGATTTAATATAAAGGAAATTTTTTTAAAAAATATTTAAATACCCATAAGTGTGATTCATATGAATAAAATAAAAAAACCCTTTTGGATAAAATAAATGATATATATATATATATGATCATCAATCTAATTTTTAGCAATCATCCATTGTGTTTTCTAGACATGATATAAGAAGAAAATCTAATTTTACTTGTAATATATGTATTTTTATAATAAGATAGTTTTACCACCTTTGAATTTCACAATTGTTTTAATTATATTTTTGAAACTATTATAAATTAGTTTTAAAAAAATATATATCTTATTTTAAAGAGGGATATTAAATTATAAATTGGATTTTTTTGGTATTTTTTTGATAAGTTACATTTTTTGGTGAACATTAATAGAATATTTCATTTTAATTGAAAACATCTTTATTGCTTAAATAATTTATAGTGTTAAATTATATTTTTTACTTTTTAAACATATAAATAGCTAAATTTTTTATCATATAATATAATTTATCAAATTTTAGTCAATTTCAATTTGAATTCGGATGTATAAACAATTCCATCTTTCAAACATTTTCACTTTAAAAAAAGTTTTCTCATTCCGACAACGGGAGTAAATTTAAAAGGATTAAACCAAATTATTTGTTATGAATTAAATAAAATTTATTCATTATTGAAATATATAGGTCCAAATAGAGTAAATTCATCTGTTATGTTTTTGAATAATATGAATTGCATCATTTAGTTTTTTTAAATTACCACAAATAAGGGTAAATTAGGTAATTAAGGGTAATTTTTTTATAATTATTATAAAAATATACTAATAACTGTAATAATATTTTTGTATAATTTATTATCGACCAAAGTAAATCATGTACTTTTTTTATTGCCTCTTGGATCCACTCGGGTGACTTTATTCATTTTTACTATTTTATTCTAAGGGAATTATAATAATTCAAAATCATGTTTTTAATAAGTAGTGATATTTTTATATGTTCTAACTCAAAATATATCTTTTAATATAAATACTTATATGAAATGTAAAATACATGTCATAATCATTGTAATTTATTGTTAATTTTTTGAATGTAATAAATTACTGTAAATCCTAAAATAGTCCAGATAAAGTAATTGTTTAATTAATTAAAATATCAAATAAATAATATTAAAATTAATAAAATACATATAATTTTTGATAATTAATTTCATAAATTAATATATTATCTTAACTACACATTTTAGGCATTAATAAATTGAGGTTTTGAGGTTATATTGAGTATTTATATTTAAAAAAAAAGATTTTTTTGCATACATTCAAAAATGACATTAATGATATTTTAAAATTAAATTTTTATTTAATGATATACAAATAAAAAAAATATATTCAATAGAAAATATATTTTTATTGTTATTAAAATTTAAACCATGAATCTTTTATGTTTTATTTGAAATTATATAGTAGATATATTCTCCCTTAAAGAGAAAAATCACTAAATTATCCTAGTAAGAGTTAATGTGTTTAACAAAGGACTAAATCACAATGATATGGTTTATCATATGATGTAATCATGTATATAAATTAATGTTTCAGAGGATTTCAACCCCTCATCATATTATCCATGAAATAAATTACATTTGGGTAATTTGGATTTAAATATTAATTTATATTAACTTAATATTTTGAGAGTTTTCAAAAGTTATCATCGAATCAATTATAAAAGCCACCTTATCGTTCACTTCCTCCCACAACATCGAGCCTTGTTTCTTGACAAACACATGCCCATTTCTCATGAAAATTTCCCTACCTCCATGTAAGAAGCATTAATTTAGTTATAATTCCAAAAAGGTATTTATTTTGGGAAAATAAAAAGAATAAACCCAAATAAAAGGAGGTTTGATTAAGTACGATGAGGGTCAATAAATAATGTAAGGGATTTTTTCCCACATTTGTTTCATATGTGTGAAATTCCTTATAAAATAAATAATTTTTTTGTGTGGTATATATAATTACCAAGAAAGTATTTTATGATAATTATTATGAATATTATTGTATTTTTATATAATTATTATTTTCTTTCATTAATGGGTAATACGACTCAACAGATTTACAACTTGTAATGAATTTTCATATAACTTATACAACTATGAGATAATTGTTATATACACCACTTACTTATTTTTTATGTTCTAACAACTAAAAAATTTGATATATTATATAATTATTCACATTTTCCTTTTATTATTTAATTTTTTAAATTTAATTATCTCATCCAAGAAGTTTTATATTCAAAAAATTACCAACTGGTAAATGTTGTCATGCGAAGTGGCATTCATTTGTGATTGTTATCATTCACTTAAAATAATAACATTATATTATAAATTTTTTCATTCGACATAATGCCTTTTTTGTGATAACCACTTTCTTTTATCATATGATTATTTTATAAAACATATATCACTTTTACATATGATGTTTACATTGAATGAAATATGGATACCATTGATAATATTGATAAATCATTATATTTTATTCAATATAGATAATTGATGATAATGTAAATTTTTTATTAATTTAATCAATTATTTGATGTATATGGAATTATTTGTATTGGAAGACAGATATGGGGCTCAATTATATATATCCCATCGATGCGTCGATAGTCTCATGGAATGAGTTGTTAGACAAATTTTAATGTTGTTTAAAATGACTTCAGAATAGATGTAGATAGTATCGTGGTATATGTTCCAGATACCGGATATCCAACATTAAATCATTTCATTAATACATTATTCATATTAGTTATTTTGCAAAGCATTTTCTATATGAAAAAATATTTGGATACAATTCATTATCACCCTATTGATTAAATGGAATGTGTTTAATTTATTTAACTTTTTATATTGTTGATTACATATACAGTTCTTTAACTTCCATTTTTTATTAGTTATTTACCTTTACATATTTACTAATTCACATTGAGTTATAATATCATCCTCGACACTTAACTATTATAGATAATTTATGTTCACCATATTTTTTCATTTCCTAGTATATGAGTGATAGATCCTTGATTGAGTTTTCGATGAGGAAATTTATTTTCATTTGATATGTATTATGTGTCATTTCTCATTTTCGAATGATAAATGGGTATCATGTATGCATTTGTTTTCCAACACTGCAAAACTGATTAATCATTCTGGATTCTAATCATGTATCTATGACAATTTATAATGAAAGACACAAATTATGGGCTATGGGGTTTAGTTTCATTACAATTGAAGCCTAAAATTATGATTCATTTATGTCACGTATTAATATACTATTATAGATGAAGTAATATAATTATCCATAATATTATTATATAGGTATAATGTATTTATAATATTAGATACATGATGAATGGCTCATAAGTGAATTAAAGTGTATCCAACATTGCACTTTATAACTGGTTCCCTTATTATACATATAATACACAAACCCTTATTTATTTATTGGTGAATGTCATCCTTAATAATTAAGAACTAAGATTCTCAATACTGGTAAATTGGGAAGAAGGAAATGATAAAATAAAAAAAATGATCGTATGTATATTTGAATATTATAAAATGATTTGGAAATAAAACCCAATATATCAATGATCATAATATTTCTTCCTGGCATAAATCATGTTAATTGTTTATGTAATTATTCATATAGGGTTAAAAGAACATATTTTATGAGATTATAACATTGATATAATAAAAAATATTGAGGCATACACATAAGAATTGAATATAATTTTCATATAAGTTAGGTATTACTTCCGATACAGTCATTGCAGATCTAGTTCAGTAAAAAACACTTCTTTGTAGTCGATGTTCACAATGAAGACTAAAAAATGTATAACATTCCACACAGATTTTTTTTACTCCATATTCAAGTCTTGTTTATTTGATTAGATATCCATCCCTAACAAAGTAATTGGATAGATAAATAAATATAATTTCACCCTTCACATAATATATATATATATATATATTATTGTGTGTGTGTGTGTGAAACAAAATCATATTTCATTAATTATATAATAACATGTGAAAATGAAGTGGGTTCAGAAGCAATTTTAATTTAATCATGGAATATCCAATGGGAAAGAATCATGTTTGATAACATAATTAATTAGTGGAAAAAAATGGTTTTCAATGTAGCATCCTTAAATTAAAAATTTCCAAAGGAAAATAAAGAGAATAATTTTATGGTATAATTGTATAATATCCCTATAAATTCATGAATACTATTAAAATATGATATCAGAAAATAAAAATCATTTGAATTATCACTTGGAATATTTTTTTATAAAAATACCAATAACAATTTTAAAATCAGTTATTTAAACTATAAATGTATCTTAAATATTTGGGAAATGCTTTCGTTGAAAAGGAAAATTTATTCATGTAATGATATAAATCACAAATGTTCAAGACTAGTAAGAAATTTTGATCCTGATGTATAAGTTAAAACCAATAATCATTTCAAATACTTAATAACAAGTCAATGTTAATTCATTTTAGAAAGTGAAAAAAAGATTGTTTTTTATATTTTTTCAGAAAAAAATATTTATTAAAAGAAACATTAAGAAATCATAAAGGAATTTTTATAATATTTATGAATTAATATTTATGAAATGTGGAAATTTATGAGAAATAAATATCAACCAAAGATAAAAATAATTTAATTTATCATAAAAAACAATTTTCTATAACATGAGTTATTAAGGTGAGGAACATTAAAATAAAACATGTACTTTCTAAAAATGAATCGTTGATTAAAAAATAAATTTTTTTATTAATAATTATTCCAGAATATTTCCTCATTAGAAACATATTCATAAACAAAAAATATAAATAATCATTTTATAACAAAAAATGATTACTTCGTGTTCCACCTGATATGAATGTGCAATAATCTCATATATATTGATTTTAAATTATTTGGGCATTTATTAGGATTTTATTAGGATTTGAGTTCATATCATCTCAATAATTGTGAAATAATTCATTACTAAAATCCTTGTTCCTATGTGTTCACTACTTTATTTAATTTATTTTAATAACAGACTTATAGTTATGGTGCATGTACTATGATCATGGATACATTATATCCAAGATGCTAATATTTATATAGATAATATAATATATTTATTTAAATATTTATATATTACTCCCTCAGTTTTAGAGATTTCAAAATTAATTACAACATTCACTATATAGTACGTACAAATAAATGATGTGTTCTCTTTTAAAAAAATAAAATAAATGAATGAAAAATAATAATTCAACTTTATTGAATCATTTTAGATCATATAAACAACATATATAATGAAAATACTTATATATTACATCTCATGTAATACAAAAATAAATGTGAAATCACATTGCTATATAGAGGTTGTAGTTCACATGTACATATGAGAAACAATGTATTGGAAGATAAGAAGGTATATATAATAATATTATTCAAAAAAAAAATAATTCCATAAATATCATATAAATAAATTAAAATTTTCATAAAACAAATCCTTAAAATATGGTGTGGTAAAATTAATTATATCACTATGTGGTGACAATAAGCCATAAATATATTGGTCTATAATTTGACAACTTGTTTTATAGGTTTGAGGGTGGATAATGGAAGATTGTAAATAAAACAAATATAATTTTCTATTTTGGATACTAAATTCCTTGTGGTACTATAGATTCAAAATTTGTAGAGGAATTCAAAGTATTTGATAAAATAATTTGATTAACTGAGGTAATTACCTCTTCTTTGAATGAACTCCTTTACAACACCTCTTATAAATCATAAGGATGTTCATTCGGGTAGAATAAATCCTATATAATTGAAATACATGTGTTTATTATATAATTTTTTATCTATGGTTGAGGTCGAAGGGAGACTTTGTTTTATTGAATAAAAATGTACGAGTACCCTATTATTTATTTATAAAGAGATATTCTAAGAATTTATTAAAACATCATATAAAAAAATTAATATTATAGATAAATTCATCAACATGGAAATATATTCTATGAAAATTAGTATCTGTAGCAGATAACATCTTCTAATAAAATTTTTATCGTTATATATTGTGTTTTAATCATTATAATTTGGATTAACTCCATAATTACCTTATTTTAAAATTAACAATAATAACATCATTTTCAGTAAAAAAGTATTAGAATAAAAAATATAATGTGAAAAATTCCTCATAAGTAGATGATGTATGATATTTTCACCAATATATCATCAAATTTTTCATATTTATAGATTTTTTAAATATTTTAATAAAATATTATTTTCATGAAAGATAATAAATGAAATTTTGTGTAGTATTAATTTAACTTTACTTCAATGAAATGAAGAAAAGGATGGAATATTAATATAGCTATTTAACATAACACTGGCATCTTATATTCATTTATTTAATTAGTTGAATGTTGTATCTCAATGAAATTGTACTTATTTTGGTAAATTCAAAATTATTGTTTTATTGATAGAATAAATATTCAGTTAGTTATGAAAAAAATTTAAATTAATCATATAATAAAAAAATTGGAAATGAATTACCTTCATTAAACTAATTTTGTTATTTTAATAATTAAAATTATATTTACTTGAAAATTTCTTTTATCCCATTATTAACACATAATACGATTTTTGAAAATTAGGATAATGAAATTTCTAATTTCTTTATTCTATAAATAAAATATACGTCATTTTCATGGAAATGTATTCATTAAAATTTTTTATTTAGAGACTATGGTGATATGTCTTAAACTTCCATGGGTAATAATAATTATGATGAAAAATGGATACAAAATTAATTAGTTTTAACCAATTTTAAAATGATTTATCCTTTATTGAGGTGTCATATTTAACCAAATTACTATTCAAAATGCCTAAAATAATATGGAATATTAAAGAAATTTGGATATCCAAATTTTATAAAATAATCAATTTCTAACAATTCAATTTATATATTTCGCATTATGGTTTTCCCAAATATGGTCACAAAACCTAGTGGAAACAAATTTATTAAAAACAATTTAAGCATTACATGTGTTATGTATTCATAGATTATTCCTAAATGAAATGTTATATGAAATTTATCAAATTTTGTTGAAAATATATTATATAAATTTCATTAAAATCATTCACGAATTATGATCACATTAGTTTATTAATATTAAAAATAATTTCACCATTAAAAAATTATTTTTTAGGAACACATATCCATTATTTTTAAATGATGTTTTTTTTATTTTCAATTAATTGATACAAATGATTTTATTTTACACCTGAGTAAACCATAAATATTTCTTGATTCAATTAGTCTTATTCATACCCACCAATGTATTTTCTCATTTAAAAAGGTATAAAATATTACAGTTCATTTAGTATTATGGTTGAATGTTTCAGAAGATTTAGAAAAAATATATATGAAGATAAATATATCATAAAATTATAGTGTATTATAATATTAAATTTTATAAAATCCTAAAAATAAAAAACTATTCCATATTTATAAACAAGGGAAAAAACTTTAAAATAAAATTTCAACAATTTTCCATGAAATAGATATTTTTTATAGTAAAAACTTTAAATTATATTGTAAAATTAAAATGATTATTCACTCCATTCATAACCCAGTTATTATATTATGAAATTGGATGTGTAAAAATATTATATTACAATCATTATGTTCACATCAGATTAAGTATTTACATAGTACATCAAAAAATTAATGTTTTATTGAGAATTGTTCTTCCCATGTATTCCAAAATTAAATAATAACATGAATTTATTTAAATAATAAACCAATAATATTAAAAAACATAAGATATATGAAAAATAATGAAAATTGATACTTTTAGTCAGAGAAAGTAACATTATTTGGTGTTGAAATCATTATAAAATGGATATATATATTCTCTCAAAAGACATATTATTTTATTAATGGAAAATAACATAAATTGTGATAGATACACATAGGTTCCTTCATATATCTTTTTATAATAACTGATTTTCAATTATGTCCTCATGAATATCATATCCACTAAACAATTTCATCATAGTGGGAGATATTTCAATTAAATATAGAATGTGAATAGAGAATGAAGATGCTGAGGAATATTTTATTCCCTAAAACTATAATCACACGATCCACCTATGGGAATGATTATGAGACATACAGTTATACATAAATGAATTCATTGGGCTATATACTTATAGAAAATTGTAAAGTGATTTTTTATACATCAAGAAAGTTGACGTTAGAAGATTTTTTTAATGAATCATAATTTAGTGTTAATAAGAGAAGAATTCTCTTAATTATTTTAATGATATATATATATATATATATATATATTTATTTATATTAAAGTGTGACATACATTACAATAATTATAAGTTCACAACATGAATCAATATAGATTTTCAGAAATGATGCATAACTATGACTTCTTACTCCATTAGAATCCTCAAAATGATAAAAATTTAGTATATAGTATATGAAGAAAATATAATATATTCTTATCTACGAGTACATTTTGAAATAAAATATTCTAATATCTAAAAAGGATGGGAAAATAAATAATAATGTATATGATAAAATTATACCATATTCAAAATTTTAATAAACAATTTTTTTTGATAAGATTAATGATTCAAAAAGTATAGATGTAGAGATATTTACTATGGGGGAATAACATATAGAGGCGATAATCCCATATTTCATAATAAATAAATATTGATTTATGATATTGGATGCATAATTATGTGTACCAATAAAAATTAGACATTTTATTTATTAGAAGAACATTATATATAAATATTTTTTAACAAACTTTTGAGTATAAAAATGACTAAATATATCTTTGAGTACCTCTATGAGATAGAAATTGAAGGAAATTCATAAATATAGATCAATTTTAGTTCTCTTCCTACAAGAAAATTTAGAAAATATAATTTCAATGTGAATAATGCAATAATTTATTATTCCAACATGGAAATGGGATAAAATAACCCTGGTTTTTTCCATGGACCATTTCAATAAATACAGTGAATGAAATGTTAATAGAATTTTATATTTTATTATGATACAAATAAAATTTTCTAAATATCTATTTGATAAGTTTTCTCACTAAATCATCATTTCATGTTATGTATTTGAGAAGTGGTGATGATATAGGGAATTAAATTATGTTTTAAATAACTAATATGTTATAGATATATGAGGTCCACCACAACATTCTAGTAGAGTCAAAAAAATAAATTTAATATTATGTTGAACATCAATATAAAATTACAAAAATAGATATGCTTTGAATCTAAAAAAATGATTTATAGTCTTTACAACACTTTAATAGACTACTATATGCATATAAATGCATGTTATTTTCAATATCCACTTATATTAGTGTTATCATAAAATAATATCATCCATTTTTTATATAAATAGATCCTTACAAATCACTCTATGGGAATAAAATAATAAAAAATATATGATGGAATATGTTAGATACCATAATCTATCAAGAATAGAAGTAATCAAGGAAATTATATCGATTTTCGAACACAAATTACAACACTTAACTGTAGTATAGTGTCAATGGAAGTGCTACATAGATAATAATAGATGAGTTCTTATATTTAAGATTGGAGATAAATTAATCTCTCAAATATATCCATTAAAGAGACTTATGAGGTATGGGGATTTGGAAATTCCATACACGAGATATATTATCCCATTTGAAATCCATTGTCATCTTAGAGAATTTTAATAGCAAAAAAAATAATCAACCACCATTTAGAAATTAAATTATGTATTAAAAACCTACTTCATGTGGAAGAATAAACTATATCCCAGATATATATTGATTCAAAATGTAGCATAGTTAAAACATTTCATATATTAAAATAATTATCCAATAAAGACAATGGATAATATGGGTAAATTACTTTTAAATAAAGAAACTCAACTTTGTCAACACACTATCCAAAAATAATATATATAATGAGGAATGATGGGAACCTGAGGATGTAATAATAATAAAAATTAGACTCATTTAGTTACATTTTAGAGGTTTAATTGTATTTTAAAATATGAATTTTATGAATTAGTATGAATGAAACATGCAATGATTTTATATTGAAATTTCTTTACTAAATGTTTATAATGATTAAAATAATTCCATATAAATATAGATTTTTATATAAATGATTCATATAAATAATTTAATAAATTAATAACACTATAATTTATGCACAAATTTTCAAATGATAAATTATTATTACTAATATGAATAATAAGTGAATTATAAGACAAAAATTATAATAAATGAATCTATAAAATGGAATATAATGTTTTTTTCTATCCTTGATATATCTCTACTACAAAAAATACAATGACAATATGAAAAATCATTTTATATGTGATTACAATTTAATAAATTATAAAGAGTCAATGTAGATAAAAATTTTATAGAATAAAAAATGAATGAAGAAAATTAGTATTTTTATGATGTGTAAGGATTATATGATTATTTAGAATAGTAATAATTAATAATAATAATAACTAGACCATATGAGTAAAAAACTAACTATTGAAATAAACATATATATAAGAACAAATAAAATTATTAAATATAAGAGTTAAAATATAGTAATATCAAACCCAATCAATATAATATAATGTTTATAGAAGATTATATTATTTTTAAAAATATAACATACATTACGTAATAATACAATATTTTTTACGATGATATTTATTTTAGGATAACAGAATATATAAAATTATTTCTTATTACAAATATAAATTTGGTAATCCTAATGTCGAAACCTTCTATGGGTTATAGTTTTGAGTAGTTTATAAAAAGTGAATTATTGAGGGGAATAGTAAAAGACATTAAAACATTAAATTTTGTAATATACAATAGAAATAAAATATTTTCTACATCCTAGATAGAGTAAAAGTAATATTTACTCTTAAACTAAAAAATTACACTACATTGTGATATGAATCAATGTTATTTATTATCTAAGGAAAAAAATAATATATTATCTATTTTATTCCAAAAAAACACTTTCACTTCTCCTATAAACACACCCCTTCTAAATAAACTTCTTCTTCATATCTAAAATATCATATCATTAAAAATTACATTTAAATAGTCCGCTTATATAAATTTCTAATTGTTTTAGTAAAATCCATCCTTAACAAAATTATACAGAAAGAATATTTAAGGTGTATCAAAAATTATATATCTCACAGAAGAAACATTTTATCTCAATTTAAAACTACTTCATTTAATATATTTCAATATTTCATCAAATTCATCATTATAAAATAAAAATTAATAATTTAATAATTAAAAATTGATATAATGTAATTGATATATGACATTTATCATCATATATTTAATGAAATATATGCTATATTTGTTTGATCATATCTTTTTTAATGAATTTTATAATGAAAATACCATTAATAAATTGTTCCATCCTTATATATAAGTTTAGAGAAATTAATTTAATAAATATTTATAATATTTCTGTCATGTTAAAAATTATTTCTAAAATCATTATAATATTAATAACATTGAAAAATCATTGTAATTTTCATTTTTTTAAATGAATCTTTCATGTCTTATTGGGTGATTATATTCTAAATTTAAATTTTTATTTACAATTTCATCATATATTATTTCAAATTTTTATTACTTCTCGGAAATATATTTTTAATGATTTTAAATAAATATACAATACTACTAACAATTTCTATTTCACTAATGTAGGTTTTGTTCTATAGAAAAATGAACTCAAAATGATCGAAATGAGAAACATCAATATAATAATTGAATAAAATCTCATTCAAAAATAGTTGAAAATAAGGAATAATTTATTTTAGTAGGGTAAAATATTTAATTCAACAATTCAGTACTTTAATAGAGTTTCCAACTAAGTTGAAACTCATTGTAGGATTTTCTATTCAAAATTGAAAAAATTGTTATAATATTCCATTGATGTCTATATTATCTTATAAATACTATATCAATATTATATAATATGTAACTCAATATTTTTTAAATATGAAAATTTAATTTTCAATTTACCTTTTTAATTTATATATAGTATATACATTTTAATCATTGACAAGGGACTCTCAAAAATAATTTTATTAATTTTTGTATTGTTATTTATCACTATCTTTATATATTCATTAATATATACATATGTATCTTTTGATTTAATTGTTTTCATCAGAAATATTGTTCCTTTATGTTTTAGTAATATTAATGTATTAATGCTTCCAATTATTTTATATTTTGTATTAATAGAAATTATTTATAATGGAACCATTTTAATATTCATTCATCTTATACTTGATTATTATTATATTGATTCATCGATATGTATTTTTTATTCATTGTGTAACTATTATATTTTTTATATATTGAACATAAAATTTATAATTTGACATATTCCCTTATTATTTTTCTAACTATATGATTGATCATTTGACTATTTTTTTTATATAATTATATTGTCCAATTCATTATAATGAGTTTATCTCAGGTTTATCCATAATCTAAGATTTTTTTTCAATGTGTCCAATATATATATAAATGTCATATCAATATGAAATATATTTATCGAAAAGCTCTCATTTGTATATTTATTTAGGTAAAATTTTAAATTATTTGATATATCTTTCATTCACATGGTTTAAATGTCTTTTCCAATTTTTATATTCATTGGAATGAGTCAACTATTTTATTTTAAATATTATTAGGATACTATTATTGTGATAGTTAAATTATTTTATCCATGAAATATTTTTTATTTGGCCCAAATTAAATTTTTGTCATCACCTCAATGCTCCTATTATTTTTTTCTGTAATACATGTATATATTTAATGTTTTATGATCCATCTATTTTATGATTTTATGTTATTATAATTGAACGTTTTTATATCTCATCATATTTTTATACAATTCATCACCCTAATAGGATTTCTAATTGGGAAATTTTTTTATAAATTATCTTTAGGATATCTAATTTAGTGATATGAGTATGATGTGAATTCGGATAATATAAATAAGATATAAATAAAATATTACATTCTCTACATAAAAATGTTTTATTATGTATCAAATAACCCAATAATATTATTATAGTATATTTGTGGGGGAGTTTTATAAAAAAATAAAAAAATGTTTATAATATTATATGTAGTATATGTTGTTTCAATTAACATCAGCATTCCATGAAAATTAGAATATATTACCTGATATATTCCGAAATTAAATAATTTTTTTTATATGCATTACCTTTCCATAATATGATGAAAATTATACCTCTTTATTTTTGTGATTTCTCCCAAAACGGAGGATGTTGATTCATAAAAAATGATTCATATTATTTGTAAGTGTTGGTCATATTACCAATTAAGTAGTAGACCAAGTAATTCACTAATTATAGGTTATAGGGTTTCTAGAATATAACACCCATTTAAAAAAGAATTCTAGAATCATTTAGGACTCAAGAATTATATTTTATATGGAATCTTATGTTCTTAGTTTTAGATCATTTTTTCAATTTTGTAATTTACTATTGTAATAAAAAATTTAGACAATACCATTGATATTTTTTCAATTATAATCAAATTTAATCTAATCAGGAATTTTTTTAATAGATTCAATGCATAATATTTCATTGGTTGATCATGTGTTTCATTCATAGACTACACCTTTTTTCATTAGGGCCACATATTTCATTAAATTATTTCAAATTTTTTGGGTAGAAAACTTATTTCCCTCATTTAAAATTAGCATATCTAAAATATATCATGTTTATTTAATGGACAACTAATATCAATCGTGGAAAACAAATTATGTCTCCTGGATCACTTATTTCTTTTACCAACCAGTTAGTTTTCTCACTGGCCATATATTTCTTGCATTGGCATAGAATTTCCTTATAGGACCATGCACTACCCTTCCATCACCATCTATCATAGATTAATTCATTTCAATTGGAAATCATTAATTTTTATGTCTTGATGATTTCAATATCATTACCCTACATTCTTACTTCACATTCCTTTTTTATTTTCGATCATATGGGATTTTTCCCCTATGACCATGAGCCGTCATCAAAATCTATTTTTTTCACGATGTCCATATACACTCAATTTCACCACATAATCATTATGCTCATTCCCATTTCAGGATGGTGATTATAAACCACAACTTATAGAAACCCAATTACTTCTTTATGGTATAGGAGAGACCACTAATATCAATCCTATGTCAGGGTACATTTTTACCATTAGTGTGATCCTATGGATATTCCAACGTACAAATGTAAATATACCAACTATAAACATTCATGAAGGGACATAATTATGGATTATTCATGATGTATTATAATATGGATAGTCTATGATATCATTTTATTTAATTCATGTCAAGGAATCATTTTCTCAAATGAAATATTTAGGTAAACTTATACAAAAACCCTTTTTGAGATTACATCATGTGAATGCCATTATGAAAAGTAAATTGAATAGAGTTTATCATCTTGATATTTTCATACAAGCACCATGAAGAAGAGTCTATAACACATATCCTATCCAAAAAATTCCATCATGAATACACGATGACACATAGGCCACCATCCATTCAATTCACTTATGTATGTAACCATATAAAAAAATTCATAGTCACACCCTGAACAGTTGTACTGGTTTGGATTTATTTTTAGTTTCCATATATTTGAGCACAACCTTAATATAAGGAATTTCATTGAGAAGAAATAATAATAATGGATTCATTAAATACATTTTTTATATATATCTCCCACCTTAACATATATTCTATATTCTTTTATACTCAATTTGGTATACAAATCTAGACATTGAGTTGATATACTCCAATTTTATTCCTTATTCAATGAACTCCTACGAGGTGTAATCTCCAAAATATTGTTATACCCTACTCACATACTTGTTTAGGTATCCTGGGAAATTTCATATATAAACACACTCGATTCCATATTATCACCTTTTTATGGAATTGGTGCCCTGCACGGGCCACCATCTTTGTGTAAATCCAAACTATATCTTATTTTGTGTAATTAAGAGAAAAAAAGTTAAATAAACATGTTTCTAAATGTAAAATATCCACTGTATCACTAATTATGAATTCTTGTGCAATAAAAATGATGATAAATTTATTCTAGTTTTTCAAAGAAAGAATATTTTATGTGGTAATAGAGGTTTTATTTTATTGTTTCATTTTTTTGGTTGAGAGGTTTATATTTAATATATGGTAACACATGTAATAAATATATCATTATGAGCCACATAGGACATTTGAATTTTACATGACACTAAGATCAAACATAATTCATATCACATGATAGTGAACTATATAACTCAACATGCATGGGATTTGATTATAGATAACCAATATACATATAATTACTCACATATGTTCATTCCCAACAACTGAAAACATACATCTTATCTTATATTATGAGGATACATTGACCAATTATTTTCTAGAGTTTTTATACTCCCCTTTATTTTCATACAAATTACAGTGTGTCAAGATTCTCCACTTGATTTTAGAATTACAATATAATGATGTTAATTAATTATATTCACTATATGTGAGACACATACTAGGGGTTATACCTATGTTATTCTAGATACCTCTTATGTGAATAGCATAATAGATCCATGTGATGAGATTTGGATTTCTAAAGCCATCCTATCCAATTTATCCTCTGGTGATCTTGTTCAACAAACCCTATGTGATGATAATATGAACATCTATGTTATAGTAATTTTGTTTCCTTATCGTAACATCCACAAATTATTCTATGATAGCAATGATCCATGTATTACTCTAGTAAAATGAAATGGATTCATAATATGATGAACCTCAAATTACATTGGATGACCGTAGGATTCATCTTGTGACAATATATGTATTACACTCCTCATGAGACATAAATTCCTATAGAGGCATGTAAGGGATTCATATAATGAATATAAAAGCATTCTGTTGGATTTATTTTATGGATGGATCAAGTGATGATCCATGGATTAAATCAATGAAGACCTAGGTATTCCTCTAGTGATTATATATGGAAGACTTTAGTGATGAGCATGGTATTTGTATAGTGATAAAATATAAGAAATCTGAAGATGAACAACGGATGAATATAATGATGATCTGATGATTGTAAATTATATATCATCTGCAGAGAATGAAATAACCTAATGGATCTACATGATTTTGATAAATCATTCCTTTAATTTTGTTTATGACCCAAACCATACATAATGTTGTCAACATATCATATAACATGATAAATAAGAAAGGGATTCTGCAATTAATTTCACACACCAACCATTGTCTATCCCCTATTCATCAATCATAAAATAGTCATGTATAAATGGACATTAAATATTTCAGCATGGTTTTAGACACATGAAATTAGTATTTAAATCATGTATTATTATGTATCACAAAACTACACGGGATCAGATTCCATTCAAAGGGATACATATGAAGAAACTTTTATGGGCCCAATCCGAATATGATACACACAAACGACCTCATTGGACAATAATAAAATCCATAGTTCCCAAGAATTTTGAATTAAACTAATGCATCACTAATTATTAAGGGAATAATTTGGAACATCTAATATATATATATATATATTCATGTAAATACTAAGTTCATATCTTATCATTAGAACATTTTTAACCATTCCAATACAATAATATTCTAATGATTAATGAAAACATATTAAATCTATAAGACAGACTCCATGTACAATTCAATTCCATGTCAGTAGTTGGTGTGATGATATTGAACTCACAATATCTTAGGAAACACACATTTTGAATCATTTTTTGAAATAAACTCCTAGTGACTACCTACTCCTGAGTGCAGGTCAACAATGAAATTCACATGGATCCATATCAGACGAGGAAGTGAATGTGTGATTCCATTGGGGTCTGATATGTGTTCATATATTAAAGTATCATTGAAAAAATCATATAAATTATTCTTTAAAGACATCAAATATAATTGGAAAATTTTCATCTCTATATACTAATTTATAATAGATTTGTATTCAATAAATGCATCTACAATTTGATTTTATTGAATATTAAAATAATTATTTCAATCAAATGTGTACACTAATATTTATATGGGGCTTACTGTGTTATAATGACGACATTAATCATGATATTTATCTAGTTGACATTTGATTTCACCATTTTGATAGGGGAAATGAATTTTTATTTAAATATGTTTAAATAATTAATTTTGAAAAATAAAAAACATATCATCATTTCATACAAACATATAATTGAGGGAGATTAAAAACCAATAAAAATATATATAAGCTATTTAGTGAATGAATTTTTTCATTTTTGTGTTTAAAATATACATTAAAAATGTATAATGAAATATCATTATATGTGAACTGTTGGGTAGATAAGAACAAGACAATTAAGTCTAATAAATATCATGATTAAATTTTGGAATAATATTATTTTTAATGCTAAATCCAAGAAATTTATATCTAAAATATAGAATAGTTAATTTATATTTCTATATAAGATGTCTTTTAGAATATAAAATTAAAATCAAGTTAACTATTTTATGTGAAATCATGAGAAATGAGAGAACCTAAAAATATTCCAATCAACATGATAAAATTAAAACATTTATAAGATTAATATTCAATAGTATTATCATGATGAATATGCCTGAGTAAATAATTTATTAATTCATTCCTTGGTAGTTACATTTAATAAATAAATTTATAAAATTAATGGATATGATTTTATAAAATGATATATTGAGTAATTTAGTAAATGATTATGCAAATAAAAAATTACCAGTGTGGTCTATATGATTGATTAGTAATACCACATTTATCACAAAATATTATTTAAAATATCACACGGGATTCAATAACATATTATGGTAATGTGGTTATAATAGTTCTCATGAAAATAAGTATAAAAAAAATATCAATAGAGTTTATACCCTTTTTATACCCCAATTATTGACTAAGTATTAATTTATTTACTTTTGTTCTCACAAATAAATAAATTTATCCTAAGTAATAATTCCCCATTAATTGTGCATTATTATAAGAAAACAACATGATTACTATACATTATTAAGTCATGGACTCATTAACATAACATAAAATATTATAAAACTATAAAATAATATAAAAAATTAATATCTTATCATTATTAATTCGATTTATATGATGTTTTTTACAACAAAATTTATCATTATTTTTATATTAGTATATATATTGGTGTATATATATATTTATTTTTATATTCCATTGAGGATTATAGCTGAAACAATAATTCCAAAAATTATAATTTCATATGAAACATCATAGTAGTGCAATAAAATCATGACGATATAATCATTTATTTAGGTGGAAAATAATTTTTCTATTTTAATAGGGGATAATGGGTTGATTTTTATTTATATTTTCTAATTATAATTGTAGTTTTTAAATTATAAATATTGCTAAAAAAATACCCAAAGTGATTTTTCAGGATGATGTACCCTAATAAAATTGTGGAGGTGGCTTTAATGGCAATTAAAATACATTAAATGTACCCCTCGGTAGCTAGTTAGAAGAACCTATGGAACTACCGTACTCTTTAAACTATCATGTATCCAATGCAAATCCATCATATAAAAAATTATATTATAGGTAAAAAATTTATGCTATGTGGTACTGTGAAGTAACTAGACCATTTTATAATGGGGTAGTGTTTAGTGATTTCATTTTTAAAAAATAAGATCGTTATATAGGGATTATAAATGATCCAACACCATGAAATGTGATGGGAATTCTACTTAAACACAAATTACACTCTCATTATCACATTAATACATGAGGATTGGTTGGAGTTGTAATTTTTTCCATGGTAATCTATCACCATTCTTACTCCTTTGATCTATATTATCATTATCCACAAATGTTAGTGTTACTATCAAAAAAATTTATGATAAAATCATCCAAAGGATTATAGAGTCTAATTATTTCGTATTCTATATTTTAAAATTGTAAAATAAATTATATGATTTATTTGACATAAAAAATATGGTTTCCATTATCATAATCTTAGTGTATGTATCTTTTATACGTCACCTCATTTATCAATGATGTAATGTTTTTTCACTTCCTCATGACATTATTAAGCTACATGATAATTATATAATTTTTTATAAATGTTTTAGTGACTTATTTTTGGTGATTTTTATTATATATTCATGAACTAGTGTGACATTTGTTGAAATGATATTGGATAAAAAATAGACATTTGATTAATCTATGGGTTTGTTACCAACCAAGAAAAGTTGATGAATAGTTTATTGGTTTTAGTTTTGACTTTTATATATCATTTGATTATTGTAATTATAATTATTTTTTGGTTGAATGAACAAATGAAATTATATTAATCTACAAATTTTATCTGATCAGGTATATCTCATAGTCAACAAAGACTACAAAAATTTTTATATTGATTATATGGGTGATATTAGTCAAATAAGAATCAGTGTGAAATTTTATTTTATTTCATATTTGAATGTGTATGTTCTGAATCAAATTTATAAAGAACGTGATTTAACTATTAAATGGGATTTTAATGGATATTGTATTTTCAAATGTAAATTCTCAATTAATTTTTATTTAAATGATGTTTGACTAAAAATAATGGCTTTAAACATATGTTTGCAAGGCAATGATATTGTTCATTCAAATGTGATTAATTGTATTTTTTTAAAAATAATTTTAGTGAGTAATTTGATAATGAAATATTAATTATATAATTTTATTGAAAATTTACATTCTCTCATTTTATAAATAGATGTAATGTTAATTTTTGTGTGTGGTTATTTAACATGGTTGATCATGTAACAGTTTTTTATTATTTTTCAATGCCTTTATAATTATGAAGTACATATTTAATTATTTTTTCCTTATGGGTTTTATATATTTTCATTATAATTAATTCTATCAATGTAGATATAAATGAATTATCTCATTTGGTTCTAGATAAGTAAGATTGGGCATAATGATATATAAGGTTCCATGATAGTTGGTTGATAACGATTACTTGGGAGTTACCCTTTTGTCATGACATGTCGCTCTATATCTATTTGCTAAACCACGCTATGTAGAGTTATTTGAGGGATCTAATTATAATATTTTAAGATATGACACTATGTTTAATATTTATTCATGGGATAAAAATAAGATTGTATTGAATACCATGATATTGATCAAGAAATGGATGCGGAAATTAAGTATCTACTCAATAGTCCTAACATAAATTTTCAATAATAAAAAAACCTCTATTTCCATTATAAGAGTTACTTTGTTAGTGGAACTCATTTATTGGGGTATGAAATGTTACATATAAATATTTTTATCATAAAATATTTTATCCATTTGAACATTTCAATTTATTTTAATGATCCTTAATATGCATTGGGATACTATATTTTACAGTCTTTTGGTTCCTTTATTTGTATTTTTTACTAATGTATTGTGGTATCCCCCAATGCGAGTTTACTTTGGGCTTGTATGAGCTAACGTGACATGTCTGGATGTTGATAATCATTTTTTGTATCATGATAAACTTCATGATCATTAAATGATTCCATAGGAGGTAATGTTATGAGGATTAGATTATAGGTCAAGGTTGAGGAATTATTTTTTATATGATGTGGAATTCTAATTGACATGGATAACATAAATTATAATCACAATAGTTTTTCTCCTTAGATATATTATTATTACAAGGGATGATATGAAATGATCCACCAGGTTTGATGTTGGAGGTGATTGTGAGGTGTATCTTCATACATGTAAATGATTAGGCCCACAAATTAAAGTGTTATATTTTATTTAATAAAAAATATATGGAATACAGTTTTTTATTATGATGACAATACATAAAATGACCGGGCAATGTAATTATATAGATATTTTTTCTAAGGGATAAATACGAATCCATATGGTTATATTAGCATATATTTAGATCATACATGAAGGTTCAGTATTATTATTGATTATATTCTGTGGTGTTATATATATAGAGTGAGTATAATAACTTCAATAAAGATTGTTTGAAATGTGATTGGATATTTCACGATTGGTATGATTTTCATTTTATACTCTCGTGGAACCTTTATTTTTTCACATATATTTTATGATGGTATCTTTTTATAATATTTGACATCTTGATCCATATATTGATAACTTTTTCATTCTAATTTGATACTCATTATTTATTATTATTACTTCTTTTATTAACTATATTTTTTCTCTCGATATGATAATTATTTAGATTCCTGTTATTGGTAGACAAAGGGATGACTAATGGTCTAGGTCAGATTACATTGAGTGATTTTTCATAGATAGAGTAGAGAACTATTTAAGATGAAAATTGAGTATATGAGAGTGGAAATGTGGTATACCTCATTGGTATATGTGGGTATGAATATCTATAATCATAGGTAGGTGATAAATATAATGATTTCAATATTTCTCTTATGATTCCATAATGGGTTTTCATCTTTCAGCAATATTGTCACATAGTTATAAAAATTTGTGAGTATGTAGGGATTGTGTTTCTAGATTGATCGAGTCCTACTAGGAATATACATTCATGATATTTAGATTTGAACATGTATACACCTGATCAATAACACTCAATTCATTGATGTCAGTGGGTGAATAATATTAGATCATTTTAATTAGATCAAATACGTTTATAAATTGTGGGATTCAATATATTTTTTTTGTAATATTATTATTTTAGAGGAAAATATTGACATAGAATTAAATGCATATAGAAGGTTTTTATATATTTGGAGTGTTTTTATTCTATTGGGGACTATTAGATGTGGGTCTAGATACCATTATAATTATTTTCGTCTATTCAGAATAGTTTTATTCTTGTTTAATGGTTCGGTTCTTTTTTATTTATTTCCAATTATGGAGTACATTGGTATGTTTATATTTAGTTTTATATTATATAATACATATAATATTAAAATTTGTATTTTGTACAATTAGAAAACCATAATGATCGTTATTATATATATATAATTTTATCTTATATAAATTATATTGATATGTTGTGATAAATATTTGGAAGATTTAAGAATTAATCTAGTAAATTATATTTGAAATAATAATTCCCATGATTATTTTTGGTCATGTAAACTTGTAAATAATCATATTATTATATACGGGTGCACACGTAGTGATGAGTCAACTTTCACATGGTTACTATTTTGGTATTAAGTAAGGGAAATTACATAGTTCTTTATAAGCATGTGTTTCGTTTGGATAATGCATGTTATATATAGTGACATGATTTCATGACATAGGTGGTAGAACATGATCATGATTATCCATCAATACTCTACATACCCTAACCCCAGTATCCTAGAGCCAAATGTTACATTATTATATTTGAATAAGACATGATGAATCACATTCGGAAGTAATGAATTGTTTAATGCTCTTGATAAACTAGATATATAATTTGAATTCAGTTTAATATTGAATAAATAATATACATAAATAGTTTATTTATAATTACTTTATTCATCAATGCATATCCCTATATATTAATCACCATTCACTTCATTATATATTTGGGAAACGAGAACATAAGAATGGTGTGAGATCTGATGAATACTAAGGGAAAGGATATAGTAAAATCTATAATCAATAAATAATAATAATCAACATGGGAATGTAAATAACTAATACAATGAAAATTTATTCAATATACTAAGAAAAATATTATAGTGATAAATGATGACGAAATAAATCCATTTAAATAATCACAAAATCTTTAAACTTATCCATGTATATTATAACAAATATAAAAAAATAAATGGGTATAAATAATTGATCTGATAATGTGGAAATACATAATTTTATACATCTAAAACATACTGTTAGGACCTATGAAAATAATGTTTTAAAATACATGGTGAAAAACATTTGATTTGGCCAACTAATTTGACTTATCTGACTTGTTGATGTATTAAATGGATATCTATAATTTGTTCTCAAAATAAACTAATATGATAAATACATTCCTAATATTATATGAGTGAATCATAATCAACATAATCATTCATAAACAATTTTGATATACCTTCCATTGAATATAAACCATGAAGCATATAAATCATGGAATATATAATTGAGTGGTCATGATTGTGGGAATATCCTTTCTTTTTTTCCATGTTATGCCAATTATTCATTTAACATTTTTAGTACAAGATATACATGAAATATTTTGAGATTGATCTGTATATTTATTAAAAAAAATTCTGTATAATTTAAAAATGGGTTAAATTTCCTTCAATATATAATTTTTAAATAAATAAAAATTTTAATAAAATTTTGAAAACATGGATTTTTATAAAAAAATTCATTTTGGCCGAAGAGAAAAGCAAAGCTACATTTTATTAAAAATATGTTTTCAACAAATCTATGTTACAAAAAGAAGAAGATAGAACTATTACTAAATAAATTTCAAATATTACAATATTATAATAAATTAAATTTTGTATATGATAGGAATATCAATTAAATCTTCTAAGGTAATATAAATAAAAAATAATTCCCAATAATGTTGAGATTATGAAATAAACCCCTACAACTTTGGTAACATTTGATCAATAATCCCTCTAAAAGAAGAAATGTATAATGAAACTATAAATAAAATTATTTTAAATGTTTTCATGATATAGAAATAAAAAATGTGATGTATATACACCACACAATATAATAAGTGGTCAATATGGCATTTGTCTCATGGATGTAGAAGTGAGAAGTGAAACCCTTACCCTATGATCGACATTCATTGTATGGGAAATAAATCTATAGTATAATAATTATAGTTTAATTATATATAATTTTTAGAACCATAATCACATGTTCTAACATATATGTTTAATTATATTCCTTTATCACATGTTTTTCATCAATTACTCTATTGAAATCACTCTTTCAGGTGATGATTCTTAGGTGTCCCTTGTATGTATCAGTTCAATAATTTTGGTCCGTTTATGATGAACATCGTTATGTCATAACAGGAAATATAAAACATATTTAAAAATTATATATATCATTATACAATTATTTATAGTAATTTATTAATGATGGATATAGAAAATGGATTACATAGTTTATGGATATTTTATTTCTTACATATGCATTAGTATTGTTTATATATTTCATAATTAATAGAATGAAAGAAAAATAAATTTTAATTAATAATTATAGAAGATTTATTATATCATATCTATTATTCTTATTATTCATGTTTATATTTACTCCAATCCATGTTAAAATATAATAAAAAACATTTAATATCACTATGTGGAGGCGGTTGTCAAGACCTAGGCATTACTGTATTCACTGTTCTCTAATGGATTAGAATTTATGAATTTAGAAGTGAGATTATATTTCTATAATTTTTATGGGCCATAAATCTATCATAGAATCATTTATTTTTCCTCTACATCTATCCATGTAATGTGTATATGAAAAACGAATCACATCAATTCGTGATGTTGTAGTCCATTGTACACAGGTGAGACAACATCGTATCCCACATTTTTAAAAAAATAATCATGGTAGACCTGATATAATAAATATAGAATTATAATAATATCAACATATCATATAAATATATTCAATCAATTTTTATATCTATCAATTTAATGTGTTTATGGAAAATATATAATTGTGGTTATTGTGGTGGTAGTCGGGCGAACACACGATTGAAAATATCATTTACAATTTTGCAGAATAGGAAGAAGATATATATCCTTCCATTAACAAAATAAAATATTATTAAATATTATATACTAGTTTTATTATATTATAATAGTTGAAGAAGGATATATACATTAGGAATAATAAATACAAAATAAGAATGTTTATGAATTTTACCTGTTAATATGTGTGGAATTAATGTTTATACATAAAGCCTTATAAATAGTTATTACTTATAAAAATATATTATTCTAGGATGTGGGTATTGAGATATTAAGTGGATTTTTTATTATAAATTACAATCCAAAGTTTTTTGGATGTTTTAGAAGGGGAGGAGAGCAGGTGACCATTTGCATGTAAGGGAGAGGACATACATGGAATTTTTGAAAATATAATGTGATACCCAGATTTTTATAATTCCACAGGCCAAAAAAATAATAAAGTATAGAGACTTATTAATTATAGGTTCTACATACATAAAAATGGTTACGGAAAAGTTTTATGTCATTTTTAATTAGTATCTTCATAGAATCCCCCTAGGTAATCAAATTTTTTACTTTAACAAATACAATTAGTTTTTGATTTTTTCAACATTCATTATTGTAAAAAATAAGGTAATATAAGAAAATATAAATTATATTGAATTAAAATATTTGATCCAATTTATGAAATTAAATTCAAATAAATAGTATGATTTAATTTAAATGTAAACAACCAATGTGATGAATCTACTCTTTTCCGAGGAGAACATTATCTTATGTATATATTGTTTTAATACAAAAAGTCAATATAAAATTGATTTAAATGAGATAAATTAGTTAAATATAAATATATTTGAACAAAGTTTACATTAATACAATTTATTACATAAATTAACATTGTAATTAATTTAAATGAAAAATTACTTTTCAATAAAAAGCAGTTTTTTCAATATCCATAAAAAATAATATTTTGAAAAATTATCATAAATTCACTGAAATATAATTTTTATATATATATTTAAATATTTTATTTAATATTATAATATAAATTTTCTAAATGGGGTATGAATTAATTTTAAATTAAGCATTCAGGAATTACTAGTCAACTATTTAGAAAAATTTAGTTTCTTATAAAACATTTCATTTTCATTAAAGTGGTAATATATTTATGAATAATAATTATATAACAATTGACTATATTTTATTATTATGGGAACCTTTTAATTTCTTATTTATGTTATTACTATATATACCCATCATCTTTAAAACTAGTTTAAAATTGTCATGTCTAAATAATTATATTTTAATATAGTATTCTATTTTGTTTAGACTGATCATTGAAAAAATCTTAGGATAACTAATTGAATAAATTTTAGGCTATTTAGAATAATTTAAAAGGGTATTATATTATCTTCTAACATTGATGTTTCATTTCTTACTTACTATAAAACATTATTTTCTTCATTCAAAATATTATTTTGTGGAATTTTCCCTCTTAAATAAATAACATCCTCATAACATAATCTTGACCCCCATAATCAAGGGTTTAAAATCTTAAAAATATATTTTTTAAAAATAAAATTAATGAATTGGGTTAATAAAACATCCTCCCAATAATATTTAAATTGTTGTACAAATATCATCAACAATAACATATAACTATGTCACTATGTTGAATAAAATTGGTTGGACAGGAAAACATGGACATGTAAAATAATAACAACACCGAAAAATTAATAGTATGCAATAGAGAACATGGTTGTGAGAAATGTAACCATAAAAACCATATATCTATGATGAGTAAAAGAGCATTGAATAAATATAATTGAATGTAATAGGAAAACATTTATATGTCAAGATCATTTAAATAATGTTTTGAGATTCTCATAACATTATGATAGGTAATGAAAAAAATATTCTAACAAATAACATCCTTTGGCCATCAATAGATAAATTCCTACATCATATTTTACACTAAAAATAAATATAAAATAGGATTTTTTATTCCTCTTGCACTAAAAAATAATCAACAAATCATTAACCCAATAAAATAATGACTAGTTAATCCTCTTTTATATAGATATTTTCCAAGACCAAAAATTTTATTACACAACTTAACTAATAAAAAACAAATTTTAACATAATATATTCTATTAATTATTAACCATAAGGCTCATATAAAATATTTCTAACTAAATAAAATTTATAAAATAATATAATTCAAGTTACCAATCCAAAATTATATTCCACAAAAAATTTAAATATTATCTTCTTTAGATGATCCAATTATTTTAATAATGTTATCAGAATTATAGTATAATTAAAAATGAATTATTTGAAAATAAAATATACTGTTTTCAAATATATTACCTAAATATAAACATATAGTAAAATCCACAAAAGATCATGTAAATTATTAAAAAAATCGTAGTTTAAATACTCTCTCACAAATATAATTTATCATTGTTATCTCAAGATAAGGAACTTATTAAGGGTTATTATCCCCATATCAGGTGTTTATTAAAAATTTCCATATTCTATAGTATCAATTTTATTGGTAATTATTACCATTCATCATATACTTTCTAATCCAAATGAAATGGATCTGCAGTATAATCTGTGTTAATTATTAGAATCTTATAACTAAAGCACAATTGGCATTTGAATTCTATAACATATTGAATGGATCCAAATGAAGAAACATTAATAATTACACTTTGTATGTATCATTTACATAATCTCAACCATGATCCCTAAACTTATTATTAGGAATATGCCCTTGAAATTTTGAATATTTTTTTCTAGTGACACATATCCATAATGATTATGCATTATAAATTGTAAACTTCATTCCATTCCTTTAAATTATGTGTATGTAATCCTTTCTATCCACAATTGAATAAAAATATCATTCTATTCAAGTAATTACTAGTGTTTTTATTTTTCACAATTATCACTTATGATAATATAATTCTTTCCTTGTTAAAATTTTCTATAATTTTCACTTTCATCGTCTTCCTCTATTACATTATTTGTAATCTATTTGACATGGATAATTATTTATCTATCTCGGTAAAACATGATATTATTTCCCATTAGGATAAGAATGTTTCGGATAATACTCCTATTAAATGGATTTATATTAAACCATGTATGAAATGATAAATCATACTATTCGGATTACATGAATAGTTTATAAAATTAAATTATGATTTTGTAAAGATAATATCATGAATTTTTAAATTTTATATTTCTAATAGACATAGACATGGGATTTGTATCTCCAAATATACTCATTTCACATGAGGAAAATAATTTTTCAATAAGAGTACTAAATAATCCTTTCATTTCATTTTTTTTATTTTTCTTCAATATTTTCTTTCTGAATCAGTGGCCACCAATTACACACTTATTTTTTGAGATGATAAACAGACATGATAAATGATTCCATTTTATTTCATCACAATGTGAGAAATACCATATATATGTAACTTATCTATTTATCATTTGTACATGGATTACTATTCCCAGTGAAATAAGCAATTTCCTAAAACATGAATTAGGTTAACATTATTACAAATTCTGGTTTATTAGTGGGAAAAAATAAAGAAAAGGTTACTACTCATAACATGAGTGAGTTACCCAAATATGGTTATAATTTCATCACTTCTAGAAACAAATCTAGTTATAACATCATTATCCTTAGTAGGAGGGGAGTCCCTTCATGTGATAAGTGAATTGATACATTTTAAATTTCATCCCCAATATTTTATATCAAAACATTATAATACACATTATTAGTTCATAAAATTTTGAACAATATTTTATATTCCCAATACTAGAAAAATAAATGAAATAAATTGAAAAATGTATACATAGATATTCTCAAAATAATAAATATGGTTTCCTTGGGAATGTTTTGAAATCCTAATATATTTTTTGTCCATTAAAAATAGTTTTTAACGACAATTCCAACTAACATATGAGAACCCACATGGAGTGAAAACCCAAGTCCATAATAATGCATGTATTTATATACTATGAAATGGTCATGTAAATGTCAACACACCTTTTCAGTGTGATTGTCCCTATATACAAATGTATACAACCACATCCACTTATAGTATACAAAAATCGATGTATTTATAAGAATAACCAACTAATCTATATCTTAAAAAAACCTTAGGATATTATTTTATTCTAGTTCACATGATTTATAATAATCATCATCTGATCACAATTTTCATGAACCAAATCATAGTAGAACAAAGGTTGTGGTTAAATTATTAGATTGACTTAAGATAGAGGTAATAATATCTTGATGTTCCGAATGGTTATGTTTCGTAGGTAAAATAGATAAATATCTTAAATTCACATTACAATTGAATATATTAAATACCTGAAGACTTTTTTTGGGATTTCCATTACTCCTCATAGAATATCCTTCAATATCAATCAAGAAACACATCTTCTTATTCTACAGAAAAAAATTAATAATGAGACCTCAGAATATCATTATGGTTATGCATATAGTGGAAGCTATGCAGATCAAACATGCATTAATATGGACTTGTAAATAACTAAACAACATTAATTTATTCAATAAACCAATATAATATGGAAGAATTAAATGATAATAAAATTAATTCATATAAATAATCTAAAAATAATTAAATATGTCAATTGATATACAATCTTATTTAATAATCACATGGTTGACAGTAAATTTTTATTGGAGGATGGATTCATAATTTCATACATCAATAAAATACTATCAAAACTAATGATAATATACCTAAAATATTTGGTTATAAACACAACAAATTTGGCCAACTGATTAGTCTCAAGAGACTTGTTGATGAATATAGGAGATTTTTATTACTAAACACCTAGTTCACCAAGGATGTAAAATCAATTTTAAATATGAAAGGGATGAATCATAATCAATGTAAACATTCGTATTGAAAAAAAAACATATGAAACGTTAATTCATAATCTAATTGATCAAATAGTCCCACACACATGATCTGGTCACCATCCAATCTAGAACCCTACCTAGTATGTGATAAGGCCCAAAGGGATTTCCCTATCCCCACGGGCTGTCACTAGTGACCAAGTATCATTAATAATGTCTTAGCAATGATTTACCCGAGTTTTATATCATTAAACAACCAACAAAAATGAAAAAAATTAATGTTAATATTTAATCCAAAGAAGCCATTAATAAAATTAATAATTGAAATAAATAGTTTAAAAATACTACGTTGGACACAACTTAGAAGGGGTAGAAATTCTGTCTAATGAACCACCAAACGACAAGGGGACATTACCCAAAACCTTCTCCCCAACACCACACATATAAATAAAGCTAACAACCTAAACAGCCATCTATAAGGACATTTCCCTTACATGGGTCAAACATTATCAAGTCTACATATAGACAAGGGTGTAACTAGGGTGTGAGCCTAATACCATTAGGATTCCACCAAAAATATTCCATGTGATAAAAATTTTAAAAAAAATTACATGATTTTATAAACAATAAATGAAAGTAAAAATTTCTAAAACATATAAGTTTAAATGAAAAATGTTTTTATGATGGAAACATTCAAGAATGAAAATTTTCAAATAAAACCCACATGATACATAATTTTCTAACATAACGCACCATATATTGATATTATATACAATATATGCATTGACAACTAGCCACATGAACACCCCTAGAAGCTAGCTTTTTGTGGGGACTTAGGTTCATTGTATCTCGGTGTATAAGTACCCACAATGAATATGTTAACCATGGATAAGCCACTAGGAGTGGAAAACGCAATGGCTGTGTAGTCCCCAAACATCATTAATGTATAGTTAGTGTTGTCATCATCAATCATTCTAGGTGAAACAGGGATGATACCAGTACTAGATCTGTTGTATACTAGTCCTAGTCCACCTACCTAGATAAATGAGTTTCCTTAATTTTTTTTAAACAAGTTCAAGATGTTATAAAATACTATTTTCAAATAAAAATGTCATTTTATAATCATACACACCCTAAAAAGTAACAAACTTGTATCTTCCCCATTTGTGTAACTCAATAAACTATGAATATTTTTTATAAAATAATTTCATGAAATTAAAAAAATATTTACTCAAAAAAAACATTTAAAACCCTTCTTTTAAGGGAAAATAAAAAAAATTCCACACCAAAAAAGATTTTTCATAACTAAAATCAGTTAATAATCCAATTCCATGAGTTATAAAATAACCCCCAAAGACACTACATTGAAGACAGAAGAAAAAAAATCATTTTCAAACAGAAATACTTCTTTAAAATAAACTAATTATTCAATGATTAAAAAAAAGTTTTTTAGAAAAAATAAAATTGAAAAGGAACATGGAATATAAGTGAATCATGATATAAAATTTCATAAAATATATTACACAAATGGAATAAAAAACCTTAGATGTCAGAAATCCCAAATCATTATGGGAAACATCAACCACACCACCACTGTACTACAAGGGGATTAAAACAATCCCTATTCAACATTGTAACAACCCAAGAATCCATGGTACATTTCTATTTGAATAATGTAATAGCATGCGTTTTATGCAACCATGAGTTTTAACACACCACAACTAATCAAACTAGACGTTATGAATAGCAATAAACACTTTTAAAATTTTATAAAATTTATCATACTAAACGGACTTCATTATTGGATTCGGAATATTGAATTTAGCTATGGGTGATTTTTTGGTATTTTTCTAAAAACATTCAATTTTTTATGAATAGTCATAAAACATTGCATTGTTGGTTAAAAAAGACTATTTATTTAAATAAATATTAATTTTATATTAATTTATTTTAAGTCAAAATAGATACCTAATACCTATATATGTTAAACGTAATTCATTGGTGTCTTTTCAGAATATGTTAGATATATAAAATTATATCGAAATATTTACCATCTATTACACACATCCTAAGAGCATTTTTAAATTTGAATAAAACTTAACTTTACAACATATGTGAGTTGAATTTCAAAAATATGAGAGACACGTTTAATATTAGTATGTAGAATGTGGTTCAATAAGATGAAAATAGTTTTTCGGTGAATAGTAACTCTTTACTTTTATTTACCACGGTTAATAGTAAATATGGTAATTAAGAGTAAAAAAATGATATCATAATTACCATAACAAATGTCCTAATTCTATTTGATATGTAAAATAATACCATAAAAACTTTAGAAATAAAATATGATATTTTAGATTCACTTGGATTACATTAGGATATTTATTATTATTTTATTTAAAGAATAGTTAAATGAGTAAAAATCCATGATTAAAAACAATACCATTTCTAATTTAGGGTTATGAATAAGATAAATTAGACTATAAATATTCATTAGATATATAAAAAGATATTATACATAAGTGTATTATGTTTATAATTTTTGTAAATTATATAATTAAATTTATATATGACACAATGATGATGGAGCAATTACCTTATTAATGAATGATTAAAATAATTGATATTATAACTATCCAAATAAATCTAATTGGATAATTTTATTTAAATAAAATTATTTTAAGGATAATATTACATATTATGGTTGATTAAATTAATTTTTGGAAATTTAATATTGCTATTATGAATTTAACAAATAAAAAATTCCAAATATTGTCAAAATTGACAGAAAAGAGTTTTTAAAACAAATATTATATTATTAATTGATATTTTATTCCAAAAAATATATGGTGTGTCCAAAGTGATTAAATAATATTTTAAATGTCATTAATGAACCACTTGAAGTTCACTTGGATGTTTATATTATGTTTATTAATAATATAATAAAAAATTACCAAGAGACATAGTAAATGTCAAACTATTTAACTAGTAGTTAAATCTAAATGATAAGGTTAACATAATGACCGAAACCTATATTAAACCTACTGGTTGATTTTTTTTGGACCAATCCTCACCTTATACTCTAATTAAATAATTTTGAGCCATTAGAAACCGAAAAGTATTTTATTATAAAATAATATTTCATGCTTTTCCTAAAGTGACCCTCACCCCTCTTATAAAAGGGAACTTCCCCTTATCTCATATTCACACCATCAAATCCATTTTTCTAGGCCAAACCCTACCCAAATATACTATCAAATATTCTCCCTTCATCTTATAGGCCATAATTTAGTCATAAATCCAACCTATGGATCTCTTTTGATCAAATATAAAGGAAGAACCCAAAGAAGAGGTACGTATTTTATCACCTCTTTCAAGTTCTTTTCTTCTTCCACATCCTCTTTAACTGTTGTTTCAATTCTAAATTAATAAATGATTTATCATATATATAATGTGATGTTATTATAAAAATGGCATGACCATTATAATTATTCTATCCATCATGTAAATGAAAAATTCACTATACATGCATACGTATGGGTTACCGTCTCTACGTGGTGGGGTAGTTTGTTATTCAAACACTTCATCATTTGGATGGGTATAATAATGAGTGTAAATGATGTAAATAGAATATATAACAAGATAATTATTCTGTATATATGATATAACATCCAATTCTATATGATTTTAATATCAATACAATGATATTGTCTCTTGCGCGTAGGTACAGATTACCGTCTTCCCAAACGCGATGAGATGCATTCCCCATCGTATCCATTCATGAATAATTTTAATTTGATATTAAAAAGAATTTTTTATAAAATAAAATAATTATAAAAATAAAAAAGATACATCCTATCCATAACAAACATTTCTTACGTAACAAATCATATAAAGAAAAACGAATCAGTTAACACCAGAAACGATGATACTTCTAAAATATCACTAGAAAATAAATATAAAAAGATCATATATGATATCATATTAATGTATATGGTACTTGTATAATTTAATAACAATTATTTGGATATTATACTGGAGGTTAACCTACCCTTGAACATGTAAATGTACAAGATAAAGGGTTAATTTTACAATCTCTTTATTATCTGAGGTTGTTTTTACTTAAGTATCTTCTGGGACGTCTTTATCATCAACATCTGTGTTTTTGTAAAAATTATTTTCAAATCATTTTTTAACTATCTACTAGATAATTGGGTAAAATCCTTTATACCCTTATTTTTTCTTATATGTTTTTAAAGGAATCTTTCCGTCGTTTTCCAAACGAGGTACATTTTAACCTTTTCGAAAAAATTAAGGTAAGAATTTTTTTAACTTATACGGAGGGTGCCTCTATTTTCAGCCATTATATCATCGTCGAAACATCCATTTCAAGATTATATGAATATTTTCAAAATAAATGTTTTCTTTTATTATTATACGAATTTTAAATAATTTCAAAATTGAAAGATTTATTTTTCTAAAAGAATATTTGATTTCATTTATGTCAACATCCATTGATGGATTTTATGCTTATTTGAAGTTGATTTATTATGATACAAAATTTTCATATTGTATTGAAGGTTTTATGATATTTTTCACTATAGAGGTGTTATTATTATACTATTCATGTTTTATGGATAATTTATTGACATTTTGTATACTTGTTTTAATAAAAATTATTATGTAAAGTTTAATCCTTTTCATATGAGGAATGCATTGGACTTAGTAAGTGATGGGTGGAGCCCGATGTAGCTCCTCGATGCATTAGTAGGTATCATGAGACAAACTAGTTTATTGGAAGAAGGACATCAAAAAATATTATTTGAAGTCTTGGGACAAGGCTTTGACTATGTGGTTATGATGTCTAGCATTAAACATTACATTATTATAAAAGTGGCTATTGATATTGCATGTAATTATTAGACTAGTAGAATATCCATGTGAATATGTTAATGGAATTATATGATTTATCTTTTACATATTATTCTGATGTTCAACATTAAAATCCTTTTGTTTTTGTCTTATACATTGCCATAAATGTTTATGATTATTTATGAAAGTCTCGGCTATATTGTTATCCTTACTCAGCAACTGATCTCACCCCTTTCTATGTTTTATTTTTTCCAAGATGAAAAAAGTATATTATGACTTACATGCATGGATATTCTAAGGGATATGGGTGTGGACAATGTAGACTATGTATTTTTAGTTTTTCATTTTATAATTTAATGTAAAACTTATGAATGTATCTAGTATTTCTAAGTCTACTAACCTAATCAGTAATTTGAGAATTGATCATTTGTGATCATGAAAATTTTATGTAATAATGCACAAACTTTGGGTATCTAGGGGCGGGGTGTTACAGTTGGTATTAGAGGAAGTTTAGTACAAACCTTGGAAACTAGATTTAGATAAACTCTAATTAGATACCCTTACCCTAAGATAGAATTTGAGTATTAATATAGATGAACTTCCTAGAATTTCGGTAGTGTAGAGATTTTGGGAGTTTTCCATGAAATAAATTCCTCTATGTATACAATCAGGTAGAGGCTGCTCTAGAATATATATACCTAGGGGTAAAACCCGAAAAACTACATTTATGTAGACTTGAATGAGAACTGTGCACGACAACAGGCCTTAAATCACTCTTGGTTACGACACTCATGGGGGAAATGCTTAGGATAATTCTCATTTTCATTATAAACCATTATGAAGGGTTTATGAGTATATACATTCTCAAAGAAAACAATTTTATGATTCTGGATTATATCCATAAACTGTTCAATTTCTGTAAAGTGTTTTACAAGTTTGGATTTATGTATTGGGATTCATAAAATAATCTAGAGTATGACTTTGTTTAGAAATGGAACATAGTGGAAGGAATGGAAACCATATCAATACATGTAATCCATTTTGGGATAATCCTCCATCTCATGATAATTATAGTGGAGCTCATGAAGAAACTGGTGATGATTAGCTTATAACCATACTGGGACAACTCACCCAGGTTCTGAATAATAAAATTACCTGTATAAAGCTCCCTGATCCACAACGTGGAGGATCGATGTTATACTGAATCATGAGGATACAAAAACCAAAATTAAATTGGATTACAAATCCATTAGTATCTGACCAATGTATAAATTCTTTAGTGAAAACATTTCACCCATTGGGGAGTAGCAAAAAGGAAAAAGTTTTCAAGCCATTTTATCACCTCATCGGAGATGCAGATCAATGGTAGTCATTGATGAAAAACATAAAGGAATACGATGATGTATCAAATATGTAATAGAGGGAGATTAATGTTATTTTCTCAGAAAAATAATTTCCTTATGACCATAGAGGGGATAATGAAGGACACTTTCTATGTCCGTGGAAGAAATAGGATGAGAATGTCCTAAAATATGAGGCTAAAATTACAAGGATTGAAAGGCATGAATATTATTATATATGTAACCCAAGGAGTCATATTGATCCATTATTTGATGGGTTAAAACAATTTATATGTCATGAATTAGTCTCAAAATACATCTCATCATATAAAGATATTGTCTCATGTGATATCAAGACAGAAAATTAATTCTATAAGTCTTACAAATTTAACGAAAAGCAGGAAAAGAAGAGATCTTCATAATACTCACGAAATTGAAATAAGGGGATAATGGAAAAGTAGAATATATATCATGTAGTAAATATGTGAAGAAACACCTCGGTAATTTACTTAAGGGAATGGTAGTATGTTACAAGAGTGGTGAAAATGGCCACCAAACTCATGATTGCAAGGAGACGAATTTGGCTGTTAGTGTTGAATGTTACAATTTTAGAGGAAAGCGGCATTATGAAAATGAATGTCTTATGCTCCAAAGAAACATACCTCATGAAATACCAAGGGATCAAGGCAATGCATATTCTATCACTACTACTGAGGTTGATGCTCCAAAAGACGTGGTGGCATGTAATATAATGGATTCGTCAATTTTTTAAAATGGATTATTTGATTCTGGATCATCACATTATTTCATATCTTTTTATTTTTCAATTAAAATTTGATATTTCCAATTTTATATAACAAAGGATTTATCAGTAAAAACTCCTAAGGGACATATCATTGCAGCAATGTTATGTGAATCAGTTCCGATTAAGGCATATAAATGTTTTTTATCTGGTGATCTCATTGTCATAACCATGACTGAATTTTATGTAATACTCTATATGAATTGGATTTCAGAACATGATCTTGAAAATTTATTGTAAGAAGAAAGATGTTATAATTTTCAATGATGATGAGTAGTACCTTATCTTTATTGCAGAGATGTAACCATATGATTTTTATCTAGATCCCCCTTGTAGCTCAACTAAATTTAATTATTGGGGAGTAAGATAATGAAATAACTTTGGGTGAGGAATGGAATGTTCAATTATAGGATGTACCTATTGTGTAAGTGTATGTTGATGTGTTCAATACGACTTACCTTGACATCCTCTAGAACAAGAAATTTAGTTTTCCATTGATTTAATTCATGGATCAAGGCCCATATCAAAGACCCCTTATAGAAAGGACACATTGTAATTAGTGGAACCAAATAAAAAACTAGATGAATTGAGTAATAAGGGATTTATTCCCTCTAGTGTGTCTCTATGGGGAGCCCCTGTCCATTTTGTTAAAAATAAAAACGGATTTATGAGGTTGTGCATATAAAACAGGGAGATCAATGCCATAACAATAAAGAACAATTATCCCCTACCTCATATTGATGATTTATTAGAACAACTTCATGGAGCTCAATATTTTTCAAATATTGACCTACAATCTGGATATCATTTGTTGTTTGTGAAGAAGGAAGCCATTCCAAATACAACATTTAGAACCAGGTACGGGCATTACGATCTTATCATAATGCCTTTTGTATTAACTAATACACCCTCTGTTTTCATGGATCTAATGAAAATATTTTTCATGGAATATCATGATCACTTTTTATTATTATTTATTGATGACTATGAAGATCATGAAAATAACTTGCGCACAATATGGAAATCCCTAAGATGAAATGAATTATATGGATGTTTAGAAAGTGTGAATTCTGGATTCAAGAGATTTCTTTTCAAGGGCATTATGTCTTTAAGGATGGAATCTTTGTAGATACTTATAAGACAAGATCAATTCATGAATGTCCATCACCGATGATTATAACTTATGTACACATATTTATTGGTTTAGCAGGTTTTTATTGACATTTCGTCCAGAATTATGCCCAATTGGCTAACCCATTAACCAAACTCACATGTAAAGGGGTTAAATTTGTTTGGAAAAAGAGTGTTATGAATTTTTTGAATTATTGAAGAGAATATTAGTCAATTATTATATCTTGACTCTACCATTGGGGAGTTATGGGTTTGTTTTTAATAAGGTTGCATTAATGAAAGGACTTGGTTGTGTCCTTATACAGAATTAAATAGTTATTTCAAATAAACCCCGACAGCTAAAAATTAATGAGAAAAACTATCGTACTCATGATCTTGATTTAGCAGTTGTAATATTTTCATTGAATATATTGAGACATTATATCATTGGTGAAAATTCAAGATATATACCAATAATAGGAGTTTGAAGTATATTTTCTGAAAAAATAATCAACATGAAGAAAATGAGAAGGCTTGAACTACTCAAGTATTATGATTTCATAATACTCTACTATCCGGGAAGGAAAATAACGTCATATATGATTTGAGCATAAAGGATCATGGAGTTTTGAACAAGATGAGAGTTTAATGAGATCATATTTTCATGGATCTAGTGAAAATTGATAAGGGAATAATCATGGAAGGTGAAACATCAATACTTTTTAAATTGTTTCCAAAACATGATTACAAGAAAGGATAAAAAGTTTTCTTTCTGATGATGATGAGTTTCAAAAGAAAAATAAATATGTAAATTATGGGATATTGATCGACATCATATATGAAGACGAGATTGGAAATTTGGGAAGAGAATTTTTGTTCCAGATATACCTGATCTGAAAATGGAATTGCTTAATGATGGTCATTGCTCTAATTTCACTATACACCCCAGTATCACTATGATGTATATAGATTTTAAGGAACATTATTTTTGAGACAACATGAAGAGGGAGATTTCTGATTCCGTGTCAATATGTATGGTTTTACAATAAGTAAATTCGGGAAGGAAAAATCATGTAAGATTCATAGAACCTCTGCCCTTACCTGAGTAAAAATAGGATAATATTATGATAAACATTGTGATGGGACTACCAAAAACTCCTAGAAGGAATGATGCAATTTGGTTCATTATTGATCGTCTTACCAAGTCAACACATTGTCTTGTTATAAGAGAAGATTTACCACTTGAATGTTTATAAAGGCTATATATTGATAAAGTTCGAAGACTTCATGGAATACCCCTATTGATTGTTTTAGATCGTGATCCCCATTTTACATCATGATTCTAGAAGTGGCATCAGAATGCCCTAGACAATGAACTTCATTTGAGCACTGCCTACCACCATCTAACTGATGGATAATCAGAATGGACTATTCAAACCATAGGAGACATGTTGAGATCTTTCTCACACTACTTTTATGGTATGTGGGATCAATGTTTACCTCTGTTATAATTTTACTATAAAAATAGATTCCATTCAAGTATTTAGATGGAACCATATGAAGCATTATATGGATGAATATGTCGCACACCCACTTGATGAGATGATGTTGGTGAATGAAAACATGTTGGCCAAGAACTTATTGAGGATATGACAGAAAAGGTTAAGTTAATCCAAACCCACATTAAATAAACCCAATGTAGGAACAATATTTATACATAAAACCGAAGGAAGGATATAGAATTTCATGTAAGGGACAATGTTTTTTATGGTATCTCCATAGAAGGGTGTTATAATTTTGTGTAACAAGGGTAAATTGGGTCATATGTAAATCGGACCTTTCGAAATTCTAGAACGAATTGGATTTGTAGATTATTGTTTTCCAATGCCTGCAAGTCTCTTCAATGTTAATTATGTGTTCCACGTATCACTGTTGAGAAAATATGTGGCTTCCCCAACGCATGTACTCACCTGTGAGGAATTAGAACTATAACCCGATCTGTTTTATGGTTAAGATCCTGTCAATATTATTGATATAAGAGAACATGTGTTGAAAAACCAGAGGACTCGTCTGGTAAAAGTTCTATGGAGAAACTATAAGACAGAAGAGGCAATGTGGGAACTAGAGGAACTTATGATGAAGAACCATTCCAATATTTTTACGCAGCAATATTCTATAAATTTCAATGAAAAAAATTATTTTTAAGAGGGGAGAATGTAACACCCCAAGCTTCCACGATTCGTTTCCCTTTGAATAATGTAATAGCTTGCATTGTGCGCAACTTGGTGTTTTAACACACCACGATAAATCAAACTAGCCATTATAATTATTAATACCCACTTTTTGAAAATTTTATAAATTTTATCTTTTAATATGGACATTATTTTTGGATTCTGAATATTAAATTTAGCTTAGTGTAAATTTTTGGTATTTTTCTGAATATAATCAAGTTTTGATGAATAGTGAAAAACACTGCATTATTTGTTAAAACCATAATTTTATTTCATAAATTAGTTATTTATTTTAATTTATTTTACATCAAAATAGATACATAATAATTATATAGTTTCAATGTAATTCAATGGTGTCATTTTATAATAAATTAGATATATAATATTTTATTGAAATTTTTTACTGTCTTTTATCCACCTCCTAGGAGAATTTGTAAATTTGTATAAAACATAATTTTATAGCTTTTGTGAGTTGAATTTCAAAAATCATAGAGAAACTATTAATATAAGTATGTAAATTGTGGTTCAATAAGATAAAAATAATTTTTTGGGGAATATTAATTTTTGAATTTTATTTAACACGGTTAAAAGTAAATAGGGTAATTAAGGGTAAAATTGATATCATAATTATTCAAAAACATGTATAAATTCTATTGGATAAGTATAAATCAAGAAAAAAATACCTTGGAAATTAAATATGATCCTTTAGTTCCACTTGGATTAGATTAGGACATTTATTATTATTTTATTTAAAGAAGAGTTAAAAGAGTTAAAATCAATGTTTAATAAAAATACCATTTTTAATATACTGTTATACATAAGATATATTCGACTATAAATCTTCATTAGAATGCTAAAAATGTTTTCTACATATTTTTATTTTATTTATATTTTTTATACATTAAATAATTAAATTTATTTTGGACACAATGATGATGTAGTAATGACCTTATTAATGAATGATTAAAATAATTGATATTATAAATATCTAAATAATTCTTCGTTGAGACTTTTAATGAATTAAATTTATTTTATAAGTTAATATTACATGTTAGGGTTGATTAAATAAGTTTTTTTCTAAGTAATAATTCTGTTATGAATTTAGAAAAATCACAATACCAAATAGTGTCAAATTTTTCATAAAGGAGTTTTAAAAAAAATATATTATATTATTAATTGATATTCTCTTCCTAAAAATTTAAGGATCGGCCAAAGGGCATAAATAATATTATATAGGTCATTTATGAACCACTTTATGTTATAATGGATGTTTTTAGTATGTTTTGTAACCATATAATATAAAAATACAATGAGACATGGTAAATGTCAAACTATTTAACTATGAGTTAAATCTAAATGATAAGCATAATATAGTGACCAATACCAGTATAAAACGTATTGGTTTAGAGTTTTTACACCCATCCCCACCTTAGACTCGAAATAAATAATTTTTGAGCCATTAGAAACCTTATATGGTTTTTTAATAAAATAATAATTCAAGCATTTCCTAAAGTGACCATCACCGCTCTTATAAAAGGGAACACACCCTTCTACCAAATTCAAACCTTCAATGCCATTTTCTAGGCAAAAACCTTTCCAGATATCCTCTCACCTATCCTCCCATAATCCTAGAGGCCTTCCTTTAGTCTTCAAACCAACTTATAGATATCTTTTGATCAAATAAAAAGAAAGAACCTGAAGAAGAGGTAAATATTTCTTCACCTCTTTCAAATTATTTTCTTCTTCCACATCCACATTCATTATTGTATCCATTATAAAACAATTAATCCATTATCTTCTATATATTGTGATGTTATTATAAAAATTATACAACCATATTCATTATTCTATCTATCCTATAAATGTCAATGTCACCATACATGTGTACGTACTGATTACCATCTCGACGTCGTGGTGTAGTTTGTTATTCAAACACATTATCATTTGGATGGTTTTAATAATGAACATAAATGATGTAAATAATAAATATAACATTATAATTATCCTGTATATATGATATAACATACAATTATATACGATTTTAATATCAATAGTATGATATTGTTGCTCGTGCGTACCTAAGGATTATCATCGCCATGAACACTATGAGATTTATTCCCCATTGTTTCCATTCAAGACTAATTATCATTTGAAGATTAAAAATAATATTTAATGACATAATATCATTATGAATATGAATAATATACATAATATATATATAAAACTTTTCCTACGTAATATTTCAATTAAAGGAAATCAAATCGGTTAACACCTGCAACAATGATACTACTGAAATATCATTAACAAAGAAATATTAGAAGACCATATATGATATCATACTAATGTATATGGTTCATGTATACTATAATAACAATTCATTCACCATTATACAGAACATTAACGTACCCTCACCAAAGGAAAAGTTCATGGTAAGGGTTAATTTCACAATCTCTTTATTATCTGAGGTTGTTTTTACGTAAGTATCCAATGGGAACTTTTTTCATCATCATCTTTGTTATCACAAAAATGTATTTCAAAACAATTTTTTACTATTTTATATAAAATGTGATAAATAAATATATTCCTGTATTTGACCTTATATGTTTTGATTGGAATTTATCCTTTATTTTCCATCCACGGTAATTTTTACATTTTTACAAAATTATGGTAAGAATGTCTTTTAACATACACGGTAGGTGTATCTACTTTCTGCCATTATAAAATCATCAAATATTCCCTTACAAACATATAAGAATATTTTCAAAAATAACTGTTTTTCATATATATTTATATGATTTCTAAATTATTTTAAAATAGAAAGAAATATTTCTTTTAAAAAATGTTTTGATTTCATCTATGTCGACATGCTTTGATGAATTTTAAGCTAATTTGAAGTTGATTTATTATGATACAAAATTTCTATAACGTATTGAAGGTTTTGTGATATGTTTGACAATGAATGTGTTATTTTTACACAATTCATTTTTTATAGATAAAATATTTACATTTTTTATGCTAGTTTTAATATGAATGTTTATGTTATGTTTAAAACTTTTTATATGATGAATTAATTGGTCTTAGTAAGTAATGGGTGGATCCCTCTATTGCTCCATGATGCATTGGTAGGTCTAATTAGACAATCTCGTGTCTTGGCACAAGTCCGTGACAAAATCTTATTTGTAATCTTGGCACATGGCCTTGAATATGTGGTTTTGAAGTCTGGGATTATTCATTCCATTATTAAGAAAGTGTCTATAGATATTGGATGTGATTAATCCACTTGTAGAATATCCATGTGAATAAGTAAATGGATTTATTTGATTTTCTCTTTTCTATATTATGATGAAGTTAATGTTTAAAATGATTTTGTTTTAGTCTTATACATTTCCTTAAATGTTTATTCTTATTTATGATTGATTCCTCTATATTATTATCCTTACTGATCATCTGAGCTCACCCCTACCTATGTTTTATGTTTCCCATGATTTGAAAAAGTATATTATGACTGACATGTAGGGATAGTCTATGGGATATGAGTGTGGCCTATGGATACTATGTTTTTGTAGTTTTTTATTTTATAATGTAATATAAATCTTATGAATGTATCTATTATTTCCAATGCTACTAAACTAATCAGTCTTTCAAGACTTGATCTTTTGTGATCATGGAAATGTTATGTAATAATGCACCGACTCTAGGTAACTAGGGTCGGGGCATTACAAATAACATTCAACAAAGAAGAATAAAATTATACTCGAGGGAAGAATACCTAGTTGCTGGACATTGGGAACATCAAGAATGTGGGATGAAACCCTAAGGTAATGGAAGAGAAAAATGGCGACTCACATACATAAGGAATCCCAATGTTTTCCCACCATAATATTCATCATAAATGAGTTCCATGATAGGTTGAGGGAGATAGGAATCTTTCTGTGGATACTAGTGTCGAATGGGGGAATAAAGGTGGGAGATAGATTTAATTCTATAAGGTAAAATTGGAATAATGTAAAAACTATATTGACCTAGTCATCAGTGCATGGTTAGTCTACACGGTATAATAAACAATGTGGCCAAACCATGCATCCTGTTCTAGCCAACATAAAGACATCTTTTTCATCCAAATTACAAGGAGAACTTACAGGGAACCTATGAGGGAATGATAAGAAAGGAATATAAGACAAAAAACCTGAAAATAAGGACATGGATGTGACAATTCTACCAACTATCATTATACTTTTACACTATAATGGAAACATGAATGTTGATCAGAAAACAATAGTGGGTACTCTTACTCAACCCATTAATTCTTCTCCCACATCCCATGCATATAATTCTTATGACTCTAAAGGACCCATGATTATAATTTAATTGATAAGGAAAATATAACATGTATTTCAAATGGGTAACATGGAATACATCAGGATTATAATTCAACTGATAAGGAAATTATAACATGTATTTCCAATTTCTAATCTACTCAGTTTATCTCAAAAGGTCAGACGTACATCAACATTAGATTTCCATGCATTCCCAAATGATGATGGTCCAAAAAAGGGTCCACGGTCAAGAATACCCAATTAACCATAGAGAACTCATGATATCGACACCTCTCTACAGTATAAGATTTTTTGCAACTCTGAGCTGTCAATAACCACATCTTATTCTACATGACATTCTATGAAGTCCCTTGTACAATGCCCATCCCCAACAGTGAGGACCCACCAACATCTACCCAACACAGGGGGGAGACATCATGGATGACTATATATATCCTCAAAAGGATCCATTCAAATCAATGATTGGTAACTACTATTATAAGAAAGCTATACCAATTCAAAATGGCTATCCCACGAACCTCCAATGTCCAAGACACATGCAAGAAGCATTTCTTCAAGAATATGGTCTCACCACTCCATCAGGTCATCCTTTTGAGGATGGAATGCATTTCCCATCTTATTATATGTCTCGAAACCTTATTATATACTTTACAAAACCATGGGGAAAAACATGGGTGGTTATTAGAGAAATCTGTTTATGACATACCAGGAACCCTTACAACCTCCTGAACATACAACGGGACTAGCTCATCAACATTAATTTTAATATTTGAACAAAATTACGTCAGTTGATTTGGTCAGATGATCAACCGCTACCCAAATAGAATTCATACTCTGAGGTATATGAGGTAATACAAAAATTAAATCCATTGTGACCTCATCCTATATCCAGGTAGGAATAGTTAATGGAGGAATCAAACCAAATGACTTTTGATACTCTACTATTACCTGTTGACATGTGTAGCACAACAAAATGATGTCATCAATGTCTCATCTCATACATGGAAACCATAACATCTAGCGAACATCATAATAAATTTTGGTAGCTCCAGGATGAAGGACCCACTAATATTGGTGGATATCATGCATTACCACCATATGTAGAGACAACAACACCACTGAATAGCCCTTGAGGAACAAGATTCCCTTGGAAGATGAAGACAAGTCAGAAGAAAACTCACCACCAATAAGAAACCACATATAACACTGTCACATCTCTTCATTGAGCCACTCTTTCATAATAATCTCTAAAATAGGGGGATTCAACTACACACTTTCTGGAAAACAATATCTAATTTTTTCTTTGGTCCTTACATGAATCTGGAAAAAATACCCATTTCTATCCACTCATCAATAGAATATCAAAAAGCCAAAAATTGTACTATATTTCTTAATGAATAAGCTACCACACAACCATTTTCTGGGGAATAGATGATATCAATGTCTGACCCCTAAAAATACTACATCTAGTGATGTATCCTTATAATATGATCCTTTTATGAGAAGATGTAGGCTAAGACCTTATGATCATATTAGACCAAAAACATTCCCCCAATGTGGTAGTGATTATATATCTTCAATGAATACATCACTGTTTCCAATTTCAAGTCATGGTTCAGGTAATTATTTTCATGTGGTTATAGTTGGTGACAACCATATGCTACCATGTGATCACCCTGCAAAAGCCCTATCTTAAGACCCATACCTGAAGTATCACAATACACTACATAGACCTTTCTATATTCAATTAAGATCGAAATGGGGGGAAGTAGTAAACCGACACTTAAATTCCTAAATGGATACCAAACATTATAATATCCCTTCAAACCTTACCCATTTCTGGGTGAACATGGTCATGGGTAAAGCAAGCTGCCTATAATAACATGACAGTCCAAAGACGCGCCTGATCTCGAACACATTATTTTGCTACAAAAATAAAATAATTACATTTCCCAACTCAGGGCCCACTGAAAACCTTTATTTTGATATGACATGACCCAGATACTTCACATATATAATCTAAATGGATCACTTGGAGAAATTTGCATAAAGGCGATGCTCCCGTAGAGTGACCAATACAATCTCCCACAGACTGTCATGCCCTGCCTCAAATAAAGAGTAAACCAGGATGTCACCCATGAATTCCACCATGAATGAGTCAATATACTGATGGAACACCCTATTTATGGGTTCTATGATCACCGATGAAGCTTGTTTCTATCACGAGGGAATGAAAAAGTACTCAAAATGGCAGTACCTACTTCTGAATGTTGTATTCTGGATATCTACCTCTCTCACCTGGACATTGTGGAGCCCCAAGCACATGTGTACTCATAAAACCAATTTTCCACAATTAGCTAATTAAAAAATTCATATATTTGTGGAATATAAAATTGGTTTTTGATATTCACCTTACTCATCTTTTGGTAGTCAATACACAATCATTGGGATTCATCGTCCTTATTTACAAAAAGAACTGGTGTAACCCATAGAGAGACACTTAGAAAAATAAATACTCAGTATTACAAATCACCCAGCTATATATTTAATTCCCTTGACTCATTGGGGTCCATATGATACGAGGAAAGATATATTGACGGTGTTCCTACTACAAAATCAATCAAAAAATTCACATCCCGCACTAGGGGAAGGCCTAAAATTTCAACTAGAAATACATATGGGAACTCATTCACTACATGAGGTAATCCAAAAATGAGACCATGACCACCATCCTCTACTGCAATCAACACTATCTAGATGATGCGATTCCCTTAATCTAGTAGTGCAGGTCCCGAAGGACCTGATAGAGGACCCCATTCCCCTTGAAAAACCCGAGGACTCCCATTACGCACCATGAATATCACCTGTCACCCATAACAATCAATAATCTCTTTAATTTTAACTAACTAATCGTTGATATGGGTTACATTAGAATTTTCCATATCCAAATCATGAGGTCCCACTCCACCTTAAGCTCTATCGTGGAATGCTCACATGATGGGATCCTGAGACGTTGATCCTTTTTCTCACCCAACGACATCACCAACACTATCTCATACGATAAAAATCAGTTGAAAAAAGAATTAGGATCAAAATACAGTAATAGAGAAAAGAAACAGTAGCACCCATTTTTGAGTGATCATCAGATATATAAGATGTAATCAAAATTGTACCTTGAACTTTCAATGTACCTACATCTGATCCCACTAATGTCTGATCCACAACATGGAGTTTTCTCGTCTCTTCCGGAGAATGGCCGCCTACATGTGGCTCTTCCCTAAACGAGATCATCCAAGAAGATGATTTGGTACAACTTATATGACCACCAAACTAGGATCCCCCTATTATTGATGACTTTGAATGAATTGACACTCCCCATGAATCCATAGATCTGACCCCACTATTAAGTGTACCTTCCACCTTTCAAAATAAATAGAAGTTCCTCATAACACTACACAGATTACAAGGCCTCAGATAATATGTACATGTAGGTTAGGTGTGCCCTAGCCTCCCACACAATAGGTAATCACTGGACCTTGCATCAGAAGTGACAAATGAAAACTACCTGGGAGGATGGCATAAACTAATACCTCCCTTCTTCCCATACTCCCCTCACTTCATTTTATTCCCCTATGAACTAACACTTCCCCTCACTGGTGTCATACAAGAGAAAACATACCATCCCTTGAGATCAATCTCCATAATACAAACTTGATCAACCACCTCCACATAGGTCGTCATCATAAACAATAATACCATAGCTTAGATCGTTTAACAACAACCCCTCTCGATGTTATGGTCCTTCATATACTATTTAGATAAGCGGTTCTATACTCCATCACTAACCGATCCCCTGATATAATTTCTCTAAACTCATGAGATCTGGAATTAGACTATACATGATGAAAGTACTTGCTATTGAAAGTAAGCTTGTATTTCTTCAATCTCGTCTTCCAATTCTTCCCAGCTTGACGTACTAATTCCCACCACCTGCGGGTGGGAAACTCTAACAAAAATGAGCCACATTTATCATGACCTCATCTAGTGTGTCATGGCACTCGTACATGAACTCGATCGTCTCAAGACACCCTTATGCCTCATGGGGTCCCATGATACTTTGGAATGTAGGAGTAATTTTCTTTAGAAACTCAACGATGTTGTCATTCCAAGGATCTGACCCATCGTCTATTACTATATAAAGAGTATCAGAAGTATCTGATCACTTTCCTACAGCTTGAATTCTCACAGCACATCATTAATGAACCTCTGATCAATCGTTGAGGGAGAACAATCAATAGCTTCATCCAGTGGGTACATTGTAGCATTCGAAGAATGCATGTTTATACAAAAGGAAAAAATCCCAAGACGAATAATTAGTAAAACAATTCTAAATAAACACTGTAATAAAATCAACTATAAATAAATAAAACTCATCTCAGCTATGAAATAAACTACTTCTTTACCCACACCCAATGTCTATATGCAGTCTGCAGCCCAAACGTCTCCCATGGAAGTGAATTCAAACAAAAATACCCACAAACCATGGAGACTCACAGTCTATCATGATAGGTAGATTCCAATAACCCTAATTGCAACAACAACACCACCATGACCCAATAGTCCCATATCATGGATAACAAGACTCATCCCAAAAAATATGACCCAAAATGCATATCCTCCTCTGATACCATTTAATCCCAAACTAGATATGGTCTCCCTCAAAACACACTCTTGATGTGGTCTACAACTAGGCCCTGATGGAATTACTTATCCCCACCGATATTTACATGTGATCTGGTGTCATAAATAATGGTTTGGGAATTATTTACTTTATTTTAAAATAATTAATTAACCAATAACAATAAATAAATAAAATATGAAAATTCAATCCAAACACGCATTTATAAAAATTTAGAATTAAAATACATAGTTTAAAATAAAAAGTTGGACACAGCCTAAAAGGGTAATAATTTCTGACTCAAGAACAACCCCATGATAAGGGAAATCACCACCAAACCCTCTCCACAATACCACACTCAAAAAATAATCTATCACACTGAACCATCATCTCCAACGACATTACCCTGGCTGATGTAAAGCATTCTCTAGTCTATTTACACCGAATGGTGTAATTAGTTTTTGAGCATAAGCCCAATTATATTCCCCCAAGAATATTCCAATGTTAGAAACATTTTCAAACTAAACCTCATTGTTTTTATAAACAATAAATTATAGTAACAATTTCTAATAGATGAAAAGTTAATAATTTTTTTTATGTTTGGAAACATTGAGAATGAATATTTTTATATAAAAGACACATGCTACTATATTTACAAAATAACACTCTATATGACGGTGTAAAGTATAATATGGCTTATGGAAACTATCCATGGGAACACCCCTTGGAATTAAATAGTTATGGGGCCCTAGGTGCATCGTATCTCAATGTATAATTAACAATTATAAATATCCCTCCCATGTAAGAGCCACAATGTGGAGAAAAACTAATGGAATAGTGGTCCCCAAAAATAATCAATTTTTTTAATGATTCCTTCTTCAATCATTCTGAGTGAAACATGGATGATACTATTATTAGATTACTAACATAATTGTACATGTACAAAAACCTAGAAACCCTAGTTTCCCTCTTTGTGATCAATCAAGTTTTACATGTTATAAAATTCCATTTTATGATAAAAAGACAATTTCATAATCATACACACAACAGAAAAATACCAAAGATGTATTTTCACCCTTTTTGTAACTCAATAAACCATTTAAATTTTTTATAAAAAATTTTTAATTAAAATATAAAGCTTTGCATACAATGTCCATTCAAAACCCCTATTTTGAGGCCAAATGAAAAAAATATCACACTGATTTTGATTTTGTAGCACCAAAAACATTTAATCATCCATTTTCATGAGTCTTAAAGTAGACCCCAAATATAAAACATTGATGTAAAATGAGAAAAACTTGTGTTAATTAACAATTAATTTTTTAAAATCAACCAATAAATCAGTGCTACCAAAAATGGTTTTTGTACCAATCACAAGGGAATACCATCATTCAAAATTGGTCAATCATGCAATATAATTTCGTCAAATATTTTCTATACATAGAATCACATACCATAGATGTCAAAACCAAAAATTATTGCACGAAACATCAATCACACAACTGCCACGACATAAGGAGATGAAGAAAAACATAATCCACATGATTCAACCAAGAAACAAATAATCATGATCTTGGTATGATACAATATCTTATAGACAATTGGATATTTGTGAAGGAGGGTGTAACCGTAACTAAATGGAAGAGAAATAAACGAGGAATCACTTAATTGAGTAATAATAAATTTTCCCACCATAATCTTCATAAAAATGAGTTCCAAGAGTGGTTGAGGGATTTTTTGAGCCTTCCACGGATACTAGGGTCGAATGGTGGAAGAAAGGGGTGAGATAAGATTAATTATATAATGGAAACATAGTAATATCATAAACATTATCATGACATCAACACATGTGTGTGGTTTGTAAGTATGGTTTAGTAAACTGTGTGGCATGTTCTGGACACCCAAATTCTGAATTTCAAGGGGAACATAGGGAGAACCTAGTATGAAAAGACAGACTATGAGTAAAAGATAAATATAAATTAAAACAAGGATATGTATGTAAAAAATGTGGTCATAAACCATCAAAAATAATATGGTGAATGATATTAAAATTGCAAATACCTTTTCATACATATCATAAACTATAGATTAATATAATATTTATGATTTGAAAATAAAACACACCCAATGGATCAAAATTAAAATAACTTATTAATGTCTTATTCAAATATAAATTCAATAAAATGTTATTAAAAATACCTTTTTTTAAACAATTATTTCATATTGATAATAAAATTTTAAATTAAAAAATAAAATACATTATTGAAAATACAAATCATTGATAATATAAAATGAAACATATAATATAAGCCTCAAAACAATGATAGTTCATGATGGTGTGTAATTCCATTAATGTTGTAATGATAAAAGAAAGTAACATTTTACTTTTTAGTAAAATCTAAAACAGATTTTTTTTGAAAATGACATGAAAGTTCCATTCAAATAAATCAAACATATAAATGGTTACGAATTTCATTCAATATTAATTTCAAAAAATGTAAAAAATTTAATATTTTATACAAATAGTATTATTATAAAATAAAATATGACCAAAGAATAAAATAATGATGATTTTTTAAAAAACATTGTAGCAATTTGTTTGAGTATCAATGAGTCGGGGAATGGTAGTTTTATTTGAAATATAACAATATTAACAAAAATTTAATAAAATATATGTTATTTAAGACATAAATATACTATAATTATACAATGGGGGATGTAAATGAAAATAATCTCAAATAATTATATGATTATTAAATACACCATTACAACTTCGGTAAATAATGATTCATAAGACCCATGGATGAAATGAATTAAAATTAAACACAAAATAAAATTAATTGAAATATTTTCATGATATATATGAAATCAAGAATCATATATATCACAAAAAGAAACCAGTGATGAATAAGGAATCTATCTCATAGAAGCGGAAGTGATACAAACAAACTCTAATCATTCGTTCATTATAAATTATATGTGTATTAAACACCAATATAATAAAAAAAATTCAATTATTTCTCTATTGTAAAACACTACTCCGATAAAAAATAAAATATATTATTTTCATAATGTCTTTTATAACCCATTTATTAACAATTATTTGATTAAATATCAATTTAATGTGAAAATTGTTTCGGGTTTTATGTATGTTGTAGTTTGGAAAATTTGGTCCATTTTGTTTGATCATGGTTAAATAATTTCCATAATTTTATAAAATGATATAAATATAAATTATATTGATTAAATATATACTATATTATATAATATTGGCTATAGATAGAAAATTTATTGCACCATTCATGGAGAAGGAAATCCATACACATGAATAAACACTATTTCGATTTTTCTTTATGGATGGAATAAAATAAAATAAATATTAATTCATATTTTTAGGGGACATTAATGTTTCATATATAGTATTTTAATTATTAAAATACAACCTTATTACCATCATTTTATATATATAGTGAAAAATAATTAATGTAAGTACATAGAAATAGTAGTCTACACCTTCCCACAAGTGATGTTACTAATTTCCAGTTGTTTAGAAAAATAAAAGATAAATGTGATATTATATTTTAGATGTTTTTAGTTCATAAATATTACATATATTAATTAATTCTTTCCTTACTACATTATATGTAACATGTAAGAGAAAAATAAATCATATAACCTTGTGAGGTTGTAGTACGTCCTACACATAAGGGACATTATCTTATCCCGCTAGGAGATAGTGTTAGGAGAAATATTAGAAATAATAATTCCAAAAGAGAAATAATTTCATTTATATCATATAGAATTTTTATATCCATCATTATATAAAAACTATAATGGTGGCGAGAGAAATCAATTTACACCAATTTGGGAGGCAGTAGTTCTCCATTCACATGATCGATACTATTATGTCAAATTTGTTAGAAGTCCTAATTAAATATTGGTTATGAAATTAATATAATAACATCCTAGTATATTTTATATATTTCAGTTTTTATTTTAAAATATTTATTGATGTTTTCATCAATTGGTAAGAAGAAATAAAAAATAAACACTTTTATGAATGTCACCTCCTCTTTGGAAAGCCTCATTTTGTTCATATACAAATCCTTCATAAGATGGATTACTAATAAAAATTCCACTCGGATAGTCAAGGGATGTATGGATTGTTTTTTGTAAGGTATTGGGATATCCAAATGGTTTGGTATTTGTGAATGGGGGATTAGAGCGGGTGGCCCTTTATATGTGGGTGACTGTACAAACATGGAACTGTTTAAAACATAACTTGATACCCAATATTCTCTCATACCAAAATACTAAAAAATGGTAAATTATCAAAACATAGATACTATATGGAAGAAATATGGATGTAAAACAAGTGATTGAAACAATTTATGTCACTTTTAACAAATTACTTCTATATTTAACCACCCACATCAATCAAATTTTTTACCTATCCAAAGTAATTTTTACATTTTTCAACACTCTATAAAGTAAAAAAATAGGTTGAAGATAATATATATTATAAATTATTATGTCTTAAAATATGGTATATATCATTTATAATTAAATACTAATTTTTGGAAGAATTCAATTTAAAATTAAACCACAAATGTGATGACAGAGCATGTCTCCAATGAAAATTTTCGTATAAGAATAGACTTATTTAATTTAAAAAGTTAATATTTAAATGATTCTAAAGAATTAAATTGATAAATTATAATATTATAAATCTAATTATAATTTACATCCAAATTATAAAATATTTTAACTATGTTAATAATATAATTGAAATTGCAGTTTTCAATAAAATTCAGTATTCTTCACTAATCATCAAAAATTTGGGGTTTTCATAAAATTATTATAAATATTCTAAAATAAATTTTTTACATATAAATTTAATAAATTATTTTTATATTCACTAATAATTTTTCAAGAAGTGGTAAAAAGTTACTTTATATTATGTTCACAAAGCATGACCAATCCTCTATTGATAAAAATATAGTTCCCCATAAAACACTTCTCATTAAATTTGTTCTTAACTAAATTATAATCAATATATAATATTCGAATTTATTTTAAATTTGAGTAAAATATTATTTTTTTATATTTTAGTAATTATGATACATAAACTCTATCATAACAAGTAGGATATAATGGTCTGGTTTAAATAATTTTTTTTAATACTATCAAATTTTTCTAAACCCAATATTTTGTGCATCAAAAGCAATTTATGATACTTAATATGATGAAATATATCATAATTTATCATGAATTAATATTTTATTCAACTATTTATTTTTGGGATACATGTTATCATACATGATGTTTTTAAAAAAAATATTAGGATGTTAAAGTTTCTCTGGATAAAATATAACTCATCATGGGATAACATATAATAGGAAAAGAGACAGAATATATGAGTGAAGATTTATTTATTAATTCAATTTAAATTAGTCAAATGTGTTATAGTACATGTTTGGTGGAAAATAATTTTTTGTGTATTTTGATGGTTTCTTAGTAAAGGATTGATACATTCAAATTTTGGGTTTGTTATTGATTTACACACTCTATAAGATCTTTTATTAATTAAAAGATATAAATAATCAATTTAGTGTTTTTATAAATACATTCTATAATATTAATATATTAATATGAATTATAACATTGCTAAATTTATGTTTTTATTTTATTTTTTATCCCCCTTAAATGTTTAATAATTTTTCTAGTTATATCTATTTTTAAGAGAAAACAGTAGTTAAGATATTGAACATATACAATGGGAAGATGAATGTATAAATTTATATTACATGTCTATTAATATAATATTTCAATTATAGAGAGTGATTTTAAAATTATTTGTGTATTTAGAGAAATTGATGAATTATTTAATGTATTTTTTCAAAAAATAATTTTTTTCTAAAACTATTTAAATGTGGATTTTATTAAATAAATATTATGTTTGAGTGTTTTAATAATTTTATGTTTATAGAAGTTGTTTTAATATTATATTTGATGCTATATTAATAAAATGGAAATAATTTTTAGGATGATATATTTAATTCTATATATTGTAGGATTTTCTTTTTTGACACATGTCTCAGGTGAGTCATATTGGTGTTAAAAAAATTTGAGATGGTATTTTGTCTGTGTTATGTGATTCTATCAGTTTTAATAACATGTAATAAGTTTATATGGAAATGGATTGTTTAAATTTTTGTCTTAGATGAGATTGGGATATGTATTTAAATAGTTTTTTTCTTTTATGTCACATTTTAATGAATAGACGTTTGTGATTGAGGATTAATGAATGGTTTTGGATAATGTATCATGTTATTGTATTTAGATATTCATGATTTTTTAGATTGAATATTTTGGGATGATTTTCCAATTAATATTGATATGTTTGGGGGAATAATTTGATGAGATATTTTATTTTTAGTGACTACTTGTTTCATGATGACGATAAGTAATGGGGTTAATCAGTTGTTATTATTTTAGATTTGGAGGATGATTTTGATCAGAAAATTTTTTTTATGGTTATTGACATAAGAAATGTAATCATGTGATAAAGAATTTTGTTGGATGATTTTTTATAAAATAAATAATTGTAAAATTGCTCCAATGATGACATTGAATTTATGGAATTAGTTTTGTGAAATTATGATTGTATGTAGTATTACATTAAATGGATAGTGCCCTCACTATTTTTAATTCTGTAGTGAGGGTGTGACTATTGGTTTGATATGAAATGTGACAATACATATATGAATTAATGATTTGGTTTTGTCAATATTTATTTTTATAGAATTGATGAGGCCTTTATAAAATTACCAATAATATTTTATACATTTGTAATGTCACTTACTTTCACATGTTGAAGGACTGGAAGTATAATTGGACTATTTTCATATCATGTACTAGTGAATTGTAAATTTTTTGATCATATATAATACAGTATGTTTCAATATTTATTGAATGTATAAAATGGTATTTTAAAGGTATATTTTATTGTATAACTATATTAATTTAGTTATAGTATGTATCGTAGTTAAAATTGTAGTGATGATCACTATTAAAATCACAGTGTACCTTATTTAGTACTCGCTCAGGTAATGGTAAAACAACAAATGGGGTTTTCCTACAAGTCTAGATAACATGTTATTGATGGGGTTACAAAATTTATTTTGTGACTAGATTACATATATAGGATAATAAATTGACATTTTTTTCTCAATTATGTTTTGTTTTGAATTTTCTAAAAAAATATCACCACATTGGAGTTTATTTTTATCAACCATATAGAAGGGGGTCATTTCATTTTATATACATTATACCACTCTTCCACACAATAATTTTTTTGATTTTATGGATTCATGTTTACTAATTTGAGGCAATCCTTTATGATTATTCCTATTTTGATATATATATATATATATATATATATCTTATCATCTGTATTTCGTGTTGATGCTCATGGGTTTGATACTGATTCAATATTATCATATTTTAAAATCTTTATAACAATGGGTTATTGGTGTGTGGTGAATAGAGGAGAAATAAAATTGATATATTCCACCACCCACACATTTGTCTACATTGAGTATTTTTCATGGTAAATATATTATGGTATTTATTTTATTTGGGATAAAATTTATATATATGTGGTTGTGGATATTATTAAATGTTAATTTAATGGGCTTGATGTTTCATCGAGAGGGGAATATATTTATTTTTATGGAGTTTCAACAATATATCATTGCATTATCTGTTTTACATGAATTTCAAAAAAATTATAATTCCTTAAATGAGATAATATTAGATCAAATTAATGGATAAAAATATAATTTATTTTGTCTAAACATATAATATAGGGGACTGGGATAAATGTATTTTAATGATACATTAATGGGATTTCAGATTTTTTATATTTGAATTGACAAGGATTTCTCAAAAAAAATTTATTTTCCAATAAAAAGGATCATTTAAAGTATAATGAATTTAAAAGTGGAATGTAAAAAATAGATATTGATTGGAAATGATATAGATGTAGATTTCAGAAATATAAACATGTTTTTATATGGGATTCCACTTGAATATAACCACTAATTTTGTTATTGAAAATTTGGTCTATTAATCACTTTTGAGGATCATCTATAAATTAAATTTCAAATAAAATGTTAAATTAATGTTTGGAGGGAATTTTTGGGAAGAAATTTATATTAATTGACGATATGAATATATTTATTTATTTTCCAACTCTTAAATAGTTTGTAGATGAATTTTTATTTATTACTTCTTTGTGTGATGTCTCCAATATCTAGTTGATTTTTGAAAAAATTAGATCCATTTAGGAAACCTTCATGTCGGTGGTTGGTATTATGGAATATGATTTGGAGGTTTAGTGTTCTTGGTGTCTTAATTAATGGATATTTAACAATTTATTTTGATCAATTATAAAACAGTAGTATCTTGAGTAAAACAGATAGATTGGAGGAATACATGGATTAAAAATGAACTAATTTGGTGATCACACTATTTGGGAGAAGAAAATAGAGTGTGGTGGAATTTGGTGTACTAATCAAAGGCCATTTCCTAATATACTATATTATTCAACTAGATAACTACAAATTAAACCCTAACTCTAGATAATATGTTCCCACTAACTAATCATACAGTGTGTAGGTTGATTTCACACCCTACCCACAAAAAAAATGTCTTCTCAAACCACATATATAAACTAACATATATTCTGTCAAAACAGATATTGAATCTAAATTAAAATTAATGTATGAAGAAAATAAATGAGATTATAATATTGATCCCTACATGAATGAGAGAAATAGTAATTCATGATTTCATTTGGTGGAAGATAAAATCAAATGAAAAAAATTATTATTAATTATTAATATATGAAATAAATCATGAGTAGTTAATTATCAAAATTTTCATTGATGGTCCCATTTTAATATATAATAGGTACTATCCTTTATTCTTATTATACATACTCCCCATATATTTTGGATAAAAATCACTGAATCGTCATTTTTATGAAAAAGGTTACCATTGAACAATTTATAACTTCCAAAAAACTAGTTAAATATAATAACGTAATTGGAAGATGATAACAACTATTAAACATGTTACCTATATAGAAGACCCATTCTTGATCACTCTACCCTATGTATAAAAGGATACATTGACTGTGTTCTGATAAAATATGTTTAGATGATCTAAGAAATACTACATATTCAAATAAAACTATCACTTGATGACATATCTGAATGAAACCCGGAGGCACTCCATATATGGTACACTTCATTTACTTTTAAGGAATCAGTGATTCACAATTTTAAATTTATGTTTAACAAAGCCTAACTGAGTAATGAAGGTGACTTGCAAATTTTAGATCAAATTTATTGGAAAAAATGATTGGAATATTTCACATTTATTATATAATCCATAGAATTAGATTAATAAATAAAATATTATTACAGATAATATGATACATGAGTTCGATGTTTTTATCCATTCATTGGAATAGTATGATCTATTTTGAAAAGTTTTAGTTTATCTATCATTATAAATGGATCCCCTAGGGGATTCATTCAATGTTCTAGCGGAGTTAGGCAAGGTGACCCTTTATCTTGGATTTTGTTCTCTATTGCTATGGATTATCTGAGTGTGTGTCTTAATGATCTGTTCAACATTGGTTTATATCATATAATGAGAATTTTTTGGAATTGGTTTGCATTCTCACACTTTTTCTATGCCGATGACATACTTATGTTTTGAAAAGGTGATAGGAAAACCATATCTTGCGTCAAGAATATCTTCTTACATTATCAAGAGGTAACACGTTCGGTCATCAGTTGGAATAAATCGTTTGTTGTCTTTGGAGAAAGAATTCGAACGTTGAATAAAAACAGGGTTGATCATAGGATTGGAGTGAAATGTGGTGCATTTCCTTTTAATTATCTAGGAAATTCTTTGTTTGGGGGCCAGGTGAAACGTGGTCACATAGAAGTTATTGATTTGAAAATTATCAATCAGTTGGCATGTTGGAACGGTATGAACATGTCTCATCCTGGAAGAGTTTTTCTTGTTAACTCTGTCATCACATCAATGTGTGTGTACTCCTTTTCATTATATATATGGCCAAGAGCCCTGTGTAAGGAATTGAGTGGAATGATATGTAATTTCATTTGGACTGTTTTAACTCATTATAATAATATTTCCATTGATTCATTGAAAGATTGTATAATATTGATGGCTATGTGTGAAATGGGAGTTAAAGATATCAGAATATATAATGATGCACTTCTTAAAAATTTTACTTGGAGGATCTTATGTAGGCCTGGCTTTTACTTGGAATTTCTTATAAGCTGGTTTGTAGATAGGCTGCATAATGGTCATTGCATGTACATGAAATACATTGTTTGGCCTTCGATCATGAACACCTATTCTAACATCATGAAACACTCAATATGGTTTGTATGTGTTGATTCTTATCTGAATTGATGGAGCACTAAATGGTGGGCCTTTCTAATTAAAGAATATATTAATATACCATTGACTTGGAGAAATCATTATATTTCTAACCTATATTAGAACATGGGTGTTTCTTAAATCCTTCCTAGTAATCATCATAAATAGATAACTAATTATAAATATATTGATAATGATGTACTCATTTGGAAGCCTGTTATTAATTGGCCTTTTTCAAGCAGATTGTATTATAATATTCAATGTGGTGCATCGCCTGCAATATCTTCATGGATGGAAGGTGTATGTTGGAACTTCATATTCCCTAATGATGTCATGCTTATATAGAGAATCTAGAAGCAGTGACTACCAATCCAGTGTCCCCTTCAACGTACGGGGCTGTGCATTTCCTCTGTATGTCATATTTGTATTAATGATGAAGACTCTCTCTCCTATTTGTTCATCCACTGCACCTTTCTATTTAGTTATTGAATAATGTAAAGAACACATTTCAATGTTGCATCAGTTTCAGTTCTATAGATTCACTTCTTACATCATCATTTCAGGTAGAATGCAGTGAGCAGGTAAAATCTTTGATTGTTTCTGCCACTGTTTCTATTTTTTCTTATATATGGAAAACTCGGAATAACATCATCATCAACTACTACATGCCATCATTTTGTGAGGGTGTTCTGGATATTCCTTGTAGCAATAAACTTGCTTTGGTGACTCAAACTGGAGTAATGAATAATGATGTTTCTGACTTTTTTCTTTTGAGGAATCATGGTGTTAGTGGCCGGGAATGAAATCCTAGAGTGATAAAGTACTTTGGGTGGATCACTGTAATCATTGACTGGATGAAGGTGAATGTGGATGGGGTGGCCTTCGGAGCACCATGTCCTGCTCGGTGTGATGGAGTTTTTCGAACCCATCGGGGATTTGTTAAGGGATGCTTCTTCCAATACATTGGGATTGGTCATTCGATTGAAGAGGAGATGTGGGCCATGATAAAGGCGGTTAGGTATGTTTTCTGTTACGGTTGACGAAAGGTATGGTTAGAGTCAGACTTGTCTATTACTGTACAAAATCTGAAAGACCGTTCAAGGAATGTTCAACAGAGGATGATATCTGATTGGATTTCTTTTCATAGTGTCACTCAATAAATATGCCTTGATGTTTCTCATGTCTACATAGATGAAAATGAGGTTGTAGACATTCTTTCCAAAAGGACGATGTTGGAGGTCAGTTCCTGTGGGTCTTTTATTATTCCAAGTTTTTCTACTAGTTTGGTCCATACTTATAGTAATGGTGTTTTGTACACAAGGCATTGTAAGGATCCCCTTTTTTGAGTTGTTTTGTGCTGCAAAGTTTTTTTATATATTAATTTGTTAGGAGCAGGCTTTCTATCTCTCTCTCAGACCTTTGGGATAATTCTAACATGGTCCATCAGTATTTTTATCAGTCAAATAATTTATTTCATGGATTCTATTGAAAATACAATCAATACATATTCCATATTTAACTAAAAAACATTTTGAATTAGTGCTATCCTGTTGAGAAATTTTCCATGATTATATTCGCATATCCAATTTGGACATCAATGTGTCTGAATAACTGAAAGGGTATTCAACATCGTATTTTTGAAAAATATCAAATATTCTATTGGAAAATTTTATATCGTATGTTTCCTTTAAATAGGAAGATTTTTATTTTAAATCCTTATAGTGTACATTTCCTAAATTTCAAATTTATTGGATTTAAACTGCTATTAGAAAATATTAGAGCTGTATTTATAGAAATTCATTTCATTTATGATCATAATTCCACTAAAACATATGATACAACCTCCATGAACCAATGATCATTATCCATGTCTAGTTATTAATCATTTCACAATTAAATTTTTTAGAAAGAGGAGTAGAAATGAGTTTACATCCAATAATCCAAAATAATTTGATAATATTCGGGATATAATCCTCTAGTGATTGAAAATATGTTTGATATCCCAAGTCATATTATATTTTCTTGCCCAAATTCCTCTTACATGAAAAATGTAACAAACCAACTGGGTTCAACATGAAAATACACCATAGGAGGACTATTTCGGTGGTGAGCTATAATAGGATAATGAAATAATGTGTTCTGTAAACCAAATGAAAACCTAAAACAAGATTAAAATGTGAGAAATTTGATACATTAAATATTCAAATGATCCAAGGAGAACTGGTTAAACTGTCACATATGAATAAAATAAGACCAACATGTCTCTATGAAACCAACAGTTACTTACAAAACATCCTAAACTAAATGAAGTGACAATATGAGAAGCAATAACGATACAATATTTACTTCTCAGTACCTCAGTCCTTCAATATAAAATCTAAAAATTCCAAAAGTAAAAAAGTAGTTTGTAATAATAATTCCCTATACAATACCATTACAGACATTATATAATGAATAATATCAAGAATGTATATATTTTAATATAATTAATAAGAATAGTTTTATGAAGATATTATATATATATAAACAATATTGTAAATTATTTTCATTTTATTTTCATAAAATCAAATAATATTCCCAATGAATGTAATATACATTTTATTAGGTATAAAACAAGAATACATATCCATACACAAATAGTTGAGATAGAAAACAGACACCCATTCCATAATACTTCCTTCTATGATATGTGATACAACCTCTTGTGAAAACATATGAGAAATAATCCATGACTAAATCCATTACATGATAAAAAATTCCTAAATGAAAAATCACACCATATTGGGCCATTGAATATAGGTATACAGACAAAATATAATATATAATAAACCCCGAATATGTTTTTATTGAAAAATATTTAGTCATTCCACAGTCTATCGATATATCAAAAGAAAGATCATGTGGTTCCAAACACACTTGTTTAACCTATCTCTCATCCCCGATGAACCAATGTTTCCCAATGTTCTATGCTTGGAAAAATAAAATCTATAAAAATTATCAAAGTTATATTAAAAAAATCAATTCCATTGAATTCTAAATTACAGTTTGATAACCCATTTATGAATTAAATTATCCACTCAAGAATACAATCAAATGTTTAATGTGTAAAAATATATTTTCTGTAAAAATATATTAACATGAATTTATCATTTAATAAAATACCATTAAAATAGAAATAAATTCAATTAAATGAATAAACAATTTTTATATTATAATAATGATATCAAATTCATATAATTTATAAATTGTATAGAAACGCCATCCTTAAAATAATGAAGCCAAAGTTACATTAGAAAATGGAGAATGCATAAGGGTAGATCTAGTCCCAATTATATCAAATCAATAAAAATAAATTTTAATCCACCCTCAGAGCCATTGAATTTGACACAACATCCCCATCATGTTCCAAAAAAAATAAAGGGAGAAGATAACTACTGTAGACCTATAATGAAGAGGGGGAAAATAAAGAAAACTATAATTTATCTAACGATGGTCCATCATGATTTATGTGATTCTATATATAATCCAATTTGATATACCTCTAATGAACATGGGTATGTTTTTGATGATCCATTATAAAGCAAGTGATGATTCAGATTAAAATAAACCAACATAAAATAGGAAAAATATAAATTTTTAATACTTTAGAAGGATGTTTCACAATTCACTATCAGAGGACACATGGTTAAACTAATAGCGTTCCTTAACTATGCTATTATATATTATATTTTTTTATAGTGGAATTTTTGGAAACAAGGATAGTTTAATTTTTCTCCATCCAGGAAGCACCCTCTATTCAATGGGTTCACAATTTCCTCTTAGTGTCATATGGCTTGGAAAAGTATTTATAATTTATGTGACAATACTAGACAACCCGCATACACCTTGAAATGTATTCTAGTAATGTTGTATGGTTTTATTAATAATTAAAAATTAACAAAAACACCACAGGATCCACATAATGGAATGAAACATGGTTATCACTTTGTTAAACTAACCATGCGCCTTAACCATGCACCTTTCCAGTTTTCAAAAAACTATATTATTTTTTTCATCTGATACCACAAATCATTATATTCCTTAATAGTTAAAAATCAATTTCATGATTATGTTGTAATTTTTTCATAGAGGTCGTCCTAATTATTCCCCCCCAAATGATTTATTCATTAATATATTGTTAGGATACAAGACCTGCAAAAGGATATGGTCTTTTATACAATATTATTGACTCATACTCCCATATATCTTGGATATTAAATTCACACATAAGCATTACTCAGGGAATGGGAATCATTTTAGTGCCTAGTACATTTTCTCAAGGACCTATAATCTTAATTGTCTACTCAATCAATAGTGGTATAGAGTTGATGAACTATATCATCTTATTCAATCACATGGGAAGGGTCTTGGTTATTACACATATACTGGGAAACATTAAAAAATAATTAATTGATTTCAAATGTGATTCTAATTCAAACCAATATTATTCATTTGTGAGTTTCTCAATGATCTTAATAAGGAAAACATATCTTGGTGAAAACATACCATATATACCCAACCAAGGGCGTATGAAGTGAGACAAGACTATGAGAAATACATGATTACCAATATCAATCTCTATAGATTTATTCCAATAGACTACATAATATTTATGTAATCTTTGTGATATGAACAACCTCTTCCAGATCATCTTCATAATATTCATTATATCTTGAAAAAGACATAGCCAAAGCATGGACTGATCTCCCAACTCTTCCCAACAATAAAATAATATACCATATCTTCCCTATGATCTTCTATTAGGTGCTAAAAATACGTTGATACAATTGTGGTGATAATAATAGGATTGAACAGTCGACTATGACAACCAATGTGCTACCATATGATGTTAGAACCATGGTGCAACCAGAAGGTTATACCACTATGGTGCTACCGTCAGGTTCAACCGCCATGATACTACCATTAGTTTTTACTTATAAGATGCTACTATGAGGTGATACATCTATGGTCCTACCATCTGATGATAGTTTTTGGTGTTACATCTTAGGAGATACTGTTAGATGTTACCCACATGGTACAATAGTCTGGTGCTACCATCAAGGTGCTACTGTCAGTGGATATCGATGGGGTGCTACCATCATCCACTAAACACCAATAATCCTTAAAAAAATATTAATACTCCTTCCATTATTCTGACAACATCTCTAGAAATTTTCCATACACCTAAACCACCTTATTTTCAAAATAGTAATGGTATAAAATGTATGATTCATTACACCAATTTTGGGAAGATTTAACGAATTAAATTAAAAAGGATTTATAATATGAATATGGATGTTTATGTTAATAAAAACACTTATAATAATTCAATAAACAATGAAAAATATTAGTATTTTATAGTTCCAAAATTTTTATATTTATTATTTAACATATTATTAATGAAACGTTTTCATTACAGAAAATTATCAAACCAAGTCATTATGAATTCAGTTATCAAATAAAAAATAAAAACAGTTATAGAATATAATAGTAAAATATTATATAAATTTTTTTCAAAAATTATATAATCATACATAATATTTTATAAATAATTTTAGAATCAAATTAGGGGTGATGGTATCAATGTTTTTATACATGCCAAAAAAAGGGTTACTATTTTTAACACATAGCGGTAAAAATGTTGTATATAAAATTAATGAAATGATGAAAAATAAATATTATATGGATTATAATATGGTTATTTTTATTACAATGGATATTAAATAATATATTTATTATGTTAAGATTTTTATATAATAATAATGTTTCATCATATAAGGTAGTGTAAAATTCATGAATTTATTTTCCTCATAATTGAATGCCTTGTGGAAAGTTTAATATATAAAAAAACAATATGATTTAAATGATTCACCATTTTCATTTTTATAACTATTATATTTAATATTTATATTTAGTGGTCCATTTAATGATCTACAATCTAAACAATTTTTGATTCAAAAGATACAATGTTTGTACGAGGTTTACATTACTCAAATATAGTCAATGGGTTAAAATAAATATCCATTGACTACTACAATTAAATATTCATATATTTTACCTATGAAGATGTTATTTTTTTCTAATAGTCATTTAAGGTAAATATATTTTATTAAACTAGTTTTTCATCCATGATAATTATATTAATTTCTTAAAATTCATTTTTGTTATGAATAATTATTTTTCCTTTAAATGGATTTGTATTCCATATGAGAAAATTTAGTTTTTACCAATTTTCTCAATTATTTAATAGAAGTAATATTTCATTTATGACCTAATATCATCTACATACATTAATCCATAATAAATAAATTGGTACCATATCCAAAAAAATAGGTATGTTTTCAATAAGGATATTAAAAATTATTCAATAGGCCTTTCAATCCATCATAAATTAATGATTTTATAATCCAAAAATAAATTTTATTTTGAAAAAGATTATATATGTTAAATAATACATTATGAATGATAATTTTTTAAATAAAATTTCATTATAAAAAATAAATCCCCTTTTTAGCAAATTATTTCATCTTCTAGTATTTATTATGAATGATTATGTCCAATAAAATGTATTCAATGTATTTTCACTTTTATTTTCTTCTCTGTTTTATATAATATTATGTAATGTTTATATTAATCTATTTATGTTATTATGTTATGATTTAATTTTGAGAAATATATTTTTAATCCTATTATTTCATGTGTTCAGGTTAATATAAATATTTACGAAACCCATTTTTTCTATGGGTTGTTTATTATATAGAGATTATTTATCTTAAATGTAATAAATATGAATTTTTTTAAAATGAGTTGGGCTTTATATAACCCTTAAATTTTTTTGTTTAATTAAAATACCACATGATATATCCATGCACTTAAATAAATATTTTTTTAACAAAGGAATGGGAATGATAGGTTTTCTCATATTTCAATAGTTTAATTAATGATATTTTCACATAGTCATTAAAAAATGGGATTGACAAAATTAGTTCATATATTATTATTGGTACTCCACACAATAATGTTTTATATCATGTTATGAGCCATTTAAAATTTATTCATCATATTACGTAAATGTTTTACAATGTATATTATTTTAATAAAATTCCATCTTTTAAATATTATGAATCGTTTTTAATGAATTCCATTGATACATGTCATTATCAGATGTTATATGATAACTAATATTTATATTATCCAACTAATAGCCTAATTCCTTAAGTATAAGAATATTTTACATTATAAAATTTTGTGCCACACAAGAAAATAAGATAAGGAATTTTTTTTAAATGAAAACCACATTCATGGGAATAAGGTGGGTTATATCCGGTGACATTTAATGAGGTTGGTTATGATAACAAAATACACCACATTATATATTTTGGTATAAGATCTTTAATCATTAAACTTTATATTTCCTAGGTTGTTTTTCTATGTGTAGCTCCATGATGATTGTTTATGAAATCAAATATATTGTTGCGTTATGGTTTCTAATGTAATTCATTATTTATGAGAATATAAACCATATTATGGGTAATTAAAATGAATTTTAAACAATGTATTATAATTTTAATCATAGAATATGAATTCACATATCATGGTTAGATTTAGCAAAAAATACCATATATTGGATAAATGGATAAGGGTAGCGAAAAATAATAGAAAAAACCATAGATGTATCATGACATCATTGTAGTTGAAGAAAACATTAATATACCATTTTCATCATCTTCAGTCAATCCATTTCCACCACGTATAAGACCCTACTTTTTAAGAAAACATGAAATCACATTATCGATGGTGGATGTAGAATACAACCACCTATATCCATTGTTAAGAAAACATGGATTTGTTCTATAATTTAATGGGGGAGAAAACCTAGTGATCTCAGACCAAAGTGTTTTGAAAATCAGGTTCAATGTCCAATAGCACATGACCCCATGAAGAATATGAACGAAATGGTTTGGGTCGTTAGAATCCCTATTGAGACAAATGAAGTTGGAAAAGGGATGATTTGGTGAGGTATCTATCGCCCACTGAATTTTAACCAATAAGGAATTATTGAGTGGTGATCATTTGGACTTGTATGACAATTAGTTTAATAGAATTGTGTTTATCAATTAAATTTCACAATCTTTGTGTGGAATATAATAGGGAAAGCGCAGGTTGATCCACTAGGGATGGATACTTGGGAATAGTTCAGCATAGTCAAAATATAGATCACAATGACCTTTATTATGAGTATGTTTAAAAAACCACATAATATTAACAGGAAAAAATTTTCATTCCTTATAAATGTTAATTTATTTAAATTATATTGATTAATATTCATTACATGAATGTTAGAAATTTTGTAGTTAAAAACGAAATAATTTAATTATTATTAATTAAATTTAATTATATTATAAGCTATTATTTTAATAATTAATTTCTGAAAATTAAATATCAAAATTTTAAAATAATTTTAATATTTAAAATAATTATATCTTATTTATCATAGTGTGATATTTTGGGATAACGCTGAAATGATTTATCGTTCAATAAATAGCGAAAATACAGATTTTTAAAAAATGCAACATTTTTCCATTAAATGAATTAATTTTAACATTTCAATAAATTTGAAATTAACATGATTAAAATATAAATATAAATAACCTACATAATTAAATATGAATCATTATTGTAAATAATTCTTTTATAAGTCACTTTTTGAGTTTATAACACATTTTTACAAAAAACAATTTATTTTACTTTTCAAAATTACAATAAATTGTTTTCTGATAGATATAGAAATTGAAAACTAAAAGGATTACATATTTGGAATTATGGGGTTAAAATTTGACAAATTTTTCCTTTAATTATTATTAGTATGAGTAGTAATAGTTGTAATAATTTTTCTCCCCAATACGGGTAAATCTTCAAAATATGGTCACTAGAAATGTGATAAGGCATAAAACTCCAAATAAAAATGACATAATTTTAAAAAAAACACAGTATAGAACATTGAAATCATTTATTTAAAAAAAATTCTCTTTAATTCCACTATATATTTTTTATAATATTTATATTATACTATTTAAATGATATAGACAATAAATTCACTTTCTAACATTTAAAATCTATATTTTTTTGATAGTTCATGAAAATGGGAATGATCATATCTATTGTTTTTAAAAAAATTATGAAGCCTATTTTATTGTAATTTTTTTTGTTAATATTTAGTAATTAAATATTTATCCTAATTCTTAATGAAACACTTACACAATTCTTGATCATGTGATGGAAGAATCAAGTTACTGATTATAAAAAAATTAGATGCAATAATGATATGATGAACTATTATTCAATGTCAATTTTTTAGATATTAATATAATTTACATAAGGTATTATTTAAAATTATATTTTGGATTTATATAGAAATGTTTACGTTATTAATTTCAACCAATGTGAAATTCCTTGAAAATTATAATAATGGTGTATTATGTAAAATAATATTTTCATTAATGATATTAAATTAATAATAATTTCCTATATAGATAATTGATATGGATATGGTCCAAAAAATCAACCATATTCTATTAATGTTTTGTATTCCCATTTTTAGTAACTATCTTAGCTCATAAAGAGAATAAAAAATTTATATCATGATGGACATAAAAAGGGATAACATGTGGTTAAATATTATATGAAAGGGTAAAAAACTCTTAAAATATTACATATTTTACTATATGAACTGAAAAGATGTTATTTTAGTACTATAATCTATACATATCATTTTGATTCAGTTATTACATGAATATAAATATATATTATTTTATTAGCATGGATACTTCCAAGAGTGCCACTCCCGTCACATTATAATGGGAAACTTCTCTTCTTTATTCAATATGAATTTAGAGAACATTAGTTCATATAATCCCTATCGAAATAAAAATTTAAATTTCATCCCAACATCATATAGTTCACACACTCAAAAAAATAACCAAATATTTTATTAGGTGTTTCTAAAAGAGGTTATATGAGAAGTAGTTATAAATACTAACTGAAATATTTTAACTTTATTCCATCTTATATATTGATAAATTATTGTTAAATATGATGAAATAATAACCTTAGTATCATTAATACTCTATAATAATAATATTATTATTATGGTCAAATAGTTTTAATCCTCCATTACATCTTATAGGCAATGAAAATGTGGTTTGTGCGTACATGTGGATTATCATCAGCATGTTGAGATGTGTTTTTTTCAACACCACATCAAAAGGATAATTATAATGATATATTTAATTAATATATATTGTATAAATTAAAAAATCCTTATGTAAATATAATATACCATCTATTTTGGTTCATTTAAATTAATTGAAAAATAATAACATCATTTATCAGTATATGTTTACTACCGCCTCCATGAATTGATGTGATTATCTTTTCATTTTCAATATATATTGTTACTTATAAAATTGTAATTATATTTCAATAATGATAAAAATATCATTATTTGGAAACACAAGATTATGGATAAATGAAACATTTAATACCATGATCAATTTATAAATGTTATTTTGGGATTATGAAATGATAGTTATTAATATGTAATAAATTTACATAACTAATTACATGTCTAAATAAATTGTTTTTATAAGTGAAATAAAAAAATAATTACATTCGAATAAAAATATTGATTTCTTATGAATGTAAAAACAAATATAGAAATATTATTATGGTAGAAAAAGAGAATATGAATAGACTTTGACTCAACATAAGTGTCACTTTACCAAAAATATATAATATTATTAATTTCCAAGATTTGATTTCTAAATAAAATGTTTTATTTTTAGATATTTTTTATATCATTTTATTTATATTCGTAAATTGAAATGAATAAATTATAAATTAAAATTTTTATATTCATTCAATATTTTTTAAAGTTAGTATTTTTAATTAACATTTTAACAAAAGTATAGATGAATGATCTTTTCTAACATAAATTATTTCAATATATTTTCCATTCCTATAATTTTTATTTTTTGTTTTAATTAATTTATTATATTTAACATTTTACTAAAATAAAAAAACCTTCTTTATATCATAGGTATTTTTAAGTGGTTTATAAATTGAACGAATTTTTCAAAATCTAGAAACATTTTTATATAGATGAAAATAATATTTTTAGGAGTTTTATGATGTTAATAAAAAAGTTTATGTATGAATATTATGTTTTGTTTTTTGGAATTTTATATGGTTATGTCTATGTTTTATATTTATCATGAATACTGGTGAGCTCTATATATATATATATATAATACATTGAGTAAAGGGATGGAGTTAACTGGTAAAGATTCCCATTAAATATTATTTTAATTTACCAGGATGGTTATTCTATTTTTTAGTGTCATTTTACGAGTGATATGAAAATGGTTTTCTATGTTACCTACACAACATATTCGTTTGTTCTCCATATTTTCATGAAAATACTACGATTTCAAAAATAATGTTAATGAGATTATCTATAAATGGATACATAGGCTACTTATTTAGACTATAATTTATAATATATTCCTGATATATTATTAATATTATCAAGAATGAAACAATCATTTATCATATTTATATTTCCCTTATGATTTTTTATGAAAACTTTTATGAAAAAGATAATTCATTGAAGATGATTTCCAGTGTATGAAAATGTTATTTTGAAAACAAAAATATTTGTGAAAATGAATTTTACTGATAACGAGTATCTATGGACTTATATATTTATTTCATTTTTTATTTTCTATGTATCATAAAAGGATTATTGTGATCATTCTAATTTTTTCAAATGAGTTTAATAGGGAATTTTGTATGATTATGTATATAAATAAAATTTTGATAAAAAATGAGAAGATATCTCACATAAGAAAAACATATTATATTATGAATGTTATTTATTTCTTGGGAAATGGATATTGAGTGAATGTGTCAACATTCTAAGGTAGTATATTATTTTTAAAGGATTATAAAATAACTTCCAATGGAATAACTCCAAAATTCTCTACATGAATGTATGAATTCAAAATCATATTTAAGGATATAATTTATAGAATGATAATGGTCATATCCATAAAGTTGGTATTAGAAGAAATCATTAAATTATTGTAGAGTATTAGATAATGTTAGAAAATATACTTTAGATGTTCTAATTTAACATTATTCATGAAATATAATTTCAAGATTACCATGATTAATCCTCAGTTTATTATATTTGATGGATTTCTGGATCGAAAAATGTGATGATGAAGTAGAAAGACATAATGGGAAATTATCCTTCCAAACCAAAATCCAAAAATGGTTTGACTTGTAAATGATATATATTTTCTTATTTTTGATATATTAATGAATGGTATAGATGATGGTGGAATACATAATGTACAGGTTCATGATCAACCATTGAGGGAACATATCTTCAGTGGATAACTTAAAGAGATAGTACAATGTTTATCATTTGTGAATCTTCAGAATCAGTTGTATGTTAGGGATGGATTAATGATCCATAAAAATATATGAATTCATGGTCTATTCAAATAATAATAAAGAAACTCTTTCTATTTTATGTATTGAAGGTGATTATTCGATGGTTAAGAATAAAAATAATGAGAATATATTAATTAAATGATATGGAAAAATAATAATATTTTTTTAAAGAAATATTTCTTATGGTTGTTCGACATTAGATGGAAAATCTATTTTCTACATTACGGTATAAGAATGAATAATCAATTTTAACATTTGATGAAACATTCAACTTATTGTAAAAGTAACCACCCATATTTATCAAGGATATTTAAAGTAAAATTAACATATTTTATAAAGGATTTATCATATTATACCAAACGTTTTGGAATATCATGAATTTTATTGTCAAAAAAACATGTTTCTTGTCATATGATATAATTAATTCAGTTTTCTAATTATTGTTTATTGTATGGAAAAAAGTTAAAAATAAGTCCATTTGGAAAGTAATAGGAATGAATCAATAAATGAATTTTGATTGCAGGAAAAAAATGCCCATCTTTTTTTATATATGTGGTAAATATCCTCTGAACTATCTCATGAAATCAAATAATATTATTATTGTAATTTTTGGCTTATGAATATACATTATAAATAAAGATATAATTATAATGTTAATATAAATTGATACTTTCATTAAATATGGTGTATTAAATTGAATGAGATTGGTTATTATGAAAATGTGTATCATAAGAAGTGATAAAAAGATTAAAATCCTACATACTATAAGAAACATTAAGGTGAAATTCGTAGAAAAAAAATTTACAGATATTTTTCAATCAAATGAATTGGTTGAATGTAAATTAATTATTTATCCAAAATAATCAAATATCATTCTTTATTAAATTTATACACAAATATCTCCATTTTTAGGAATTTTATAGTAAAACTGAATTTCAACCTATAGATATGATGTTTAGTTTTTCAGTATCAACTGTATGAGTAGTTTCCAATTATCAAGAATGTTAATGGAATTTCTGTTTTTGAATATGGAAGGATATTCCTGAAAAAACTTTTTGTCCTTAAAAATTTTAGTGTCTAATATTACTATAGGTATAAATTTTATTTCATCTAATTATACTAAGATATATTATTGTGATGATTGATTGGTTTTCATTAACGAAATTTAGTTTGTATATGAAAATGAATTCATAGCTTTAATAAAATTTAATAAAGATTGGAAATTTTAAAATATTTTAAATAAATTTTATCTATAATAGATTGATGAAAATAAGGAAACTTTTCATATTATGTATGTTCCAACAGTGGAGGAAAATTTGTATGTTCCCTTAATGAGTTTACACGTAATATACCAAACTGGGAAGATGATATGACTATTCAATTTCTTTAATAATGAAATGAAAAAATTGAAAAACCCATTATCAATGGATATATAGAACATTGGTAATTAAAAATTAAATTGAAATATTTAGTGATAGTGGTTTTATTTTTACTTTCACTTCATTATGGGGTGCTTCTATTTTATTTGTATTTTAAAAATAAAATATAGTTATATATGGATTGTCATTGATTATGTGATATTTATTAATATCAAATGATGACTAATTATTTGATATAGAATATAGATTACTTTTTTATTATATCATGGGTGCCTAGTACTTCTCCAAAGATGATATTAGGTCTAGTAAAATATGTGAAAAATGAAGGTGGATGACATTATGAAGAATAAATTCAATAAATTTTATTGAAGTTCACTATTTTTTATACCCTTTGTTAGAAACATTATTCAGAAATATTCATGGGAATTATGAATATAATTTTCTAAAAATATTTTTATAATGTTGAGGTTATTATTATTGATGATAGTTTGGTTTATTTTAACTTCTTATAATAGAACAAATAAATATATGTATTTTTCAATAATCCATGTAAGAAAATACATTATATTTAAAATGTAGTAATTTTTTTTATTTAAAAGATATTCCATTAATTAAAAAAATCAAATATTTTGATGTAATAAGAGTTTGACTTACAAAAAATAACGATGATGAATGGGAAAGAACACTAAATGATAATTATATTTGATGTTTTTTCAAAGATAAGTAAGTTATTACCAATAGATCAGTGAAAATTTTCTTTTTTATTATGGTCTCTAACAAAGATAAAATTAATCGGATTTAGATCATCAGGATAAATATTTTTGATGAATATTTTGAGAAATTGATGATAATTTTAGTGAATAATATATTTTATTTCATACCATTCATTAATTATGGATTTGTTTTGTCAATTGTGCTATGTTATTCATGGGTATGTGTATTTGTATAATTCATAATGATTGTATAATTTCATATACATCTCATCAATTAATACCCCATTAGAAAAATTATCCCATACATAACCTTTTACTAGAATATATTTTGATTGATTTATAAATTTAGAGTCACTATTTATATTGTGTATTTCATAATTATATAGTAAATATAAATTTTTTAGATATGTGATTTCATAAAAATAAATGATTATGGGAAGTATGAGATGTCTAGAATATACAAATGATTATAAATGAATAAATCTCTATTATCTAGGTATAGAAAATATTGTAGATGTTGATTAGAAACATAAAGATAATGAATCACCAACTATGATACATCGATTACATAAACATATAGTTAATGATTCGATTAATTTTAGATTAGAAATTGTTCTTTTTGGAATTCCATTTGATTTATTTTAGGTGTTAGTTCTACCATCGATGCTGCAAATAATTATGAAAGATATGAATAATGCTTATAAGTCACAAGAAAATATATAATTGATCTATAATAGTACTCCAATTCAATTTACAATTAAAATATGTTTTTAAATTCATTTTTATCAATGAAACAATATAAATACCTTGTTAATATATATAATTTATATGAAATGATGGAAGATATATCTGAATTTTATATAAGATATTTTATTATTGAATATGTTAAATCCATATTAATAAAAACAAAGGGGTTGAATTGGAACATTCATGTGAATTAATGGAATTATATCAATATTTATCAATTGAATTTCTGGTGGGATTACTAAAGACATCTCATGGTAATAACGCATTTTGGGAAACTATTGATCATTTATAAAAATATACTCATTTTCATCAAATTTGAGACAATACAAATTTTGATTAAATTTTTCAGTATTATATTTAAGACATAATTTGATTAAACGGATTCATAATTTATATTGCATCGAATACTGATCCCAAATTCAACACTAATTTCATGAAAGTGTGAAATATTTCATTTAGTACTGAATTAAATTTCAGTTCTCCATTTATTCTTAATATAATTGATTTTATGAGGGATTTATTCATATTTGGGATTATATGAATCAATCTCGGTCAATAAATTTTCATGGAAATTTAGATCAATATTTGATTTTTTGGATATTTTATATAATAAACTTTTTCATTATTGTGTATTTTTAAATGATTATGAGGAATTATATAGAATGTGGTGCAAACACCATAATGTTTAGATAAATCTAAATTAATATTTTCATTTTGACTAGTATTTGTTTAATAAATGGTTGTGAATTTTTGGACTATTCAATAAATTTTCTAGATATCTCAGAGTATGGTGAAAATTTTGGGAGATAATTATAGGAATTATTATTACTTTGAGGTAGGTGATCATGTTTTCATTAATTTACCATCAGAAAAAAGTTTTATTCCCTTTAGGGAAAATAAAAAATCAATTCTATGGTACATTGGAAAACCAGAAATTATGGAGAATATTATATCATTTGATAACACAATTCCCTTTCATATGAGTTTATTTTTAGTATATGATATAATTTAGGATTCAATGATTATAAAATATACGTCAAATACATGTAAAATGTTAATATCTAAAGTCATTCAGTTGTAATAAAATCGTTCATATATTAGAAAACCTATTTAAACTCTTGACCATAGAGAATTAATAATATGAAATAATGTGATTTAGAAAGATATTATTTATTCCAGGAAAACCTATATAGATGAGGTAACAACATGGGAATATACAAATGTTATGATAGAAAAATATCCAAATTTATTAATATAGTGAGTAAAATTATAATTTTAAAATTTTAAAATGGTGGAATAACTGAAAAACCTATGTAATGATAACACTAAATCATTATTATAGAATATTAATTTTTATTATTTATATTTTATAGAGTTAATTTCGTTTTATTAATATTGAAAAATATTCCAAATAAATATAAAATATTTTAATTTTTTTAAATTAGTTTTCATGTATTAGATATTTTTTAGAATGATATATAAAACTTAAAATTATAATTCAATAAATTGAAAATTATTTTCTAAATAAGAATATGAATATTTTTTTACAGTGAATTTTTTCTTCATAATTTTTTTCAGTGAACAATGAAACATTATAATGTTTAAAGAAGGTTAATTTCTATTAAATAAATATATTAAAAAAAAGTCCTATTTTTTCATTAGTTGTATTTATTATACTTAAATTATACATAATATAATATAATTCATATAAATCATAATTATATATGATTTTAGTATATGTCCCTTTCAGGAATAGAAGTAAATTTTTTATAGCAATATTTCATTATTCATTATGAGTATATTTCAAAATTAATATGTTAAGCTTTATTACATTGATTCACGAATAATATATTCCTTATTTCCAATAAGGTTGTTCAATTAGGTAAATAGTTCACATAAATTATTCATAATTATGAATAGTTAATATAGAACATATTTGTCACCGATGTATTGGTAAATCGATTAATTGAATATAAAAATAATGGTATAAAGCCTATATAAATTTAAAAATTCTATTTATTTTATTTTATTAGTTTCTCTTAACAATGAATATCAATTAATCTAAAATTTTTAAGTCTATTGTAGCTGTTTTTGTTATAAAATTTATATTCTATTATGCAATGTAAAAATTATAAAATACCACACTCATTATTTTAATTACAAATAACAATTTTTTACTATGGATAAAAACAAGTTAATTTGAGTTCATAATGTTAATTTAATTTTTTAATTAATTTTATAATTCATATAATTTTATTTTATATTCCTACTATTAAATAATTATCTTAATTTATTACACAATGACGACCAAGTCATAGTTATACGAATATAAAAAAATGTAAATGATATCAAAAACAATTATCACTAGTACATTTTGGATGAAATATTATGTATAGAGAATTTTTTTGACAAAAGAATTATATTTTTTATCCTCAAAAATTACATATTATATTTTCATTACATTTTTTATTAATTTAAAATAATTTCAATAGTCTGTAAAATGAAAATAATGGAATATCAAGGTATATAATTTTTTTTATAATTTTTTTAATTTAATTAAAAATATATATATTTTCATGTGAATTGTATATGGTATATAATATCCTAACTGATACATTTATTTGTCAGTTATCCTTTAATATTATATCTCATGGATATTAAATAAGAAAAAATCATTAATATAATATCAATCATCATAAGGGTTATCATGGGGTCAAACACCCACCTAAAAAAGTCCAAATTTAGTATATTATATGATTTAATCTTATCCACATTAATTTTTTTTCAAATAGAAATTTATATACATTTATCTCTAAAAGATAATTAAAATAAATTTTACAGTCTAATAAACTTAGTGAGTTCCTCTCCTCTCACTTATAAAATTGTACATCATATCCTCTCTTCATAACAAATTTTGGGAATTGTAGTTCAAAAAATATAACCCCAAGTTTCTCCAGAACATACCCATCTCCATCATCCTACACATGATGGTCTCTCCATACGAAAATACCTAGAAGGATTAAGGTGTAATCCTAAGATTTTATCCATGAAGAATTTATTATTTATAATTGACATATTAAATTTTTATTTATTCTTCTAAATTATCCAAATACTTTTTAACTATATTGTAAGAAAATATTTCACGTATACTAAAATTTTATTATTATAATGGTAAAATCATTTATATATTCTACAATATTATAGCAAAATTGAAAACATCCTTTTTTGATCACGTGTGGATTACCACTTCGTGGATATAACATGATTTATTTGTCACCACCACCACACAAGGGTAGTCATTTGGATGAATTTAAATAATATATATGAAACAAAGAAAACAATTAATATTGTAAAAATATATTGTTTAATCATTATTCTTATGTTTCTATTCATTCCAAAATTATAATGTAGTTTGTGCATATGTGTTCAATTCCACCTTGTTGAATATATGGTATTCTATTTTCATGTTACTGTTTTAGGGATTATTCTAAAATAATATATAATGTATATTAATGATAAAAATTTCATTATTAATATTTTTTATATATTTAGAAAATTGATTTTTGAAAAATAGTAAATATATCATACATGTTTTGGTATTATAAATTCAATGTCATTAAATTGTTCAATGTAAAAATTTATGATGAATTAACTAATTAAAATAAAATCAAAATATATATATTGTGCACATTTAAAGTGTAAAATACCTGAATATGTTTCTTAATAAATTCAATAACTAATAAGAGATTAGGATTTCAAAATATATTAAACATACATGACATGTTATAACCGAGGTAACTAATGCTTTAAAAACACACATTAATTAATATATTTAATTTTTTATAATATCGTTTCATACAGGCATATAGTCATAAAATTATTTTATTGATATTTTTGTATGGTAATAAATTTATTCTAAATGAAAATTTATAATTTCAATCAATATTTTTCAAATTTACTCGTGTTACAAAACATTTGGATAATAGGAAAGAGAAAAAATACATTTTTTGTAAATGGATTCATATTTTTCCCCTCCATTATTTCTGTTATTTAGTATTAGGATTCTATAGAAGATTTCACATTTTATTCATAGAAATATATCATTCCCTAAATTATATGTATTTAAAAAAATTGAATAAATATTTCCTTATTGGGAAATTATTTAATGTTGTTTAAAATATAATATTTATGTGTATAATTATGGAAATGGAAGATTTAATATATTATCATAATGTAGTGGAACATGTCAAATTTTTATGATAATGGGGGAGCCCAATATATCTCATGATGATGGGTGAGAAAATTATATCTCATCATGATGTATGATCTAGAAATTGACCACAAATGTGTTAGGTAAAGGGATTCTATTTATTGATGAGGTTTCAAAAAAGTGATTAGTTTATTTTACCGGTTAGGCTTTGAATTTGTAATTGTGATTTTGTGAGTGATTTGGGAATTATTTCCCATTTGAAATAGGTGATTTATATATTATAAAAAAATAATTTAATTGAAATTTTATGAATTGACAAGGTAATGTAATGATTATATGATTAAATGGATGTTTAAAATAATTCTCAATTATAGAATTTATATCTTTGTGAAAAAACATTACATATATATTAAATTATTTAAATAAAAATATTATTAATTTTATTTTTCCACATTCAATTATTGTGAAATTATTTATGAAATTATTTAAGAAATGATGTTCATTTCTCTGGTATAAACATGTTTATTTTATCATAATAATTTATAATATGTTTCTTTTTTTATATATTTTATACAACCATTAATGAGATTTTTTCTCCAATAACACCCTATAAAATGGTCTTATCACGGTTTTACATATTAGTATGGATGAGGTTGATGATATATTACAAATTAAGATGATAAGACATGGAAGGAAACATGTTATATCATAAATATTTCTTACTGTGACAAAAATTGAAGCTAGGTGAATGTAGACACATTATGATGTGATATTTTATTTCATAATTTTGATGTTAAAATTTTCTTAAAAAATATAACTAATAACTAATTTAGAAATCATAAAAATGAAATCATTTATAACTATTAGATTTATGCGTTATTTGTGGTCGGATAACTACAAGAGGATAATTCCTCATCTAATTCAAAATTTTGAACTACTTTTTCATATTTACCCCCATTTCGAGAACTATGTAATATGATATTGTTGTCTATTTGATGTGACTATTAAAATTTTTGGATTAAATTTCATTTTGAAAATAAATATTTTATAATTTTTCACTGTACGTCTAAGAAACAAAATCATAGGAAAAAGTATGTCTTTAAATAACTATGAGAGGAACTAAAATAAAATGATTAGGAATAAAAACCTTTTCCTGATTCATCTTATTGTAATAAAATAATGTGATTTATTCCTCATTAGAAAATTAAATCCAAAGTTATCATACAAATAACATTATCTAATCCTTTTTAGTATTTAATAATAAAAATTGGTAGAATGTAGTTTATTTAAGGGGTGTAATATAACAATATTCGATATCCCTATATATAATCCTTAAATAATTAGATTTATAATAGTTTATTTCATATGAATTAAAGTAATAAGAAAAATTTGATATATTTTTAATGATGTTTATTATAGTAAAAACATATCTATTAAATTTGTGGGTATAAATTGATGAGACCATATAAGAAAAACAATAAATAAATAAATGTGGAAATGATTCCAAATAAGTAGTGTTCCATATAAATCCCTTTTATCCAAAACCATAATGGAGGTAACTTCAATGTGGTTTTTGATTGAGTTTTCCAAAAATGAACCTAAGTAAATATGGTTTGATAAAACTCACATACATGATAAGTTAAATCTCGTGGTGGTTATCATAAGATCAACTATAACTAAACCACAACATGAAACGACATGTATAAAATACTTGAATTTTAGGAATTGTGTGGGGATCATAAGGATTATATATTTAGAATATTGGGTTATATCAAAATGCAATATATATTGATATATCGTGAACTTATATTTATTTTCAATGATAGTATAAAAAACATTATAATTGAAAAGTAGTATCTTTTAGAAATTAAAATTTCATTTGACGAGACTGTGTTTATTTTTATTGAATAATAACACTATATATAAATACACTATTTATATGTAAAATATTAAAAATATATTTATGATTAATAAATTCATTTCTTATTAAAAAATATATTCACTGAATATTATTTTTTTAATTAAGAAAATTATAAACATTAGGATTTGGATTTAAAAAAAATAAAAATTATTTTTCATATTTATCATAGTCATATTAGAGTATGAATTATATTTTGTATTTTTTGGAAATATATAATTTTCAGGTGAATAGTGAAAATAATTAATTTATTAATATTGTAATATTTAATAAATATTTTAATAACGTGAATACATTGAATATATTTGAAACTGGTGATAACAAAATTATATATTACAAATTCCAATAATTCTATCTGAAATACTATATTGAATAGATCAACTCATATTCATCATTTTTGAAAATTATATAGATTTTTATTTATAAATGTTTTTGGATTATTTCATTAATTATTTATTACAAGTTGAAATGACATTTTGGAATTGTTTTATAATTAAATAAATAATCCTAAAATTATAATCATAATATTAAATTCATTTCTATAATATGAATTGATAATTCTATTCAAATAATAAATGTTGTTTCATAAAACAATTTTTCATAAAAACTGGTTTATCTCATTACAAGATCATCTATAAACATAAAATTTCTATACATAATAATTTTTTATTGGATAAATTGGATTTACAAATATAATCTTTTTTTCAAAATTATTTTTTATGGATTATTTTATTTTATGGGTTTAAATATAATCTACCTTTGAGAAATTTAGTTAACATGGTAATATCAAAATAAACTTAAAAGTAAGAAATTTCATATTAAATTTTTTCTAAAATTATTATAACATGTTTGGAAGAACATGGTGGAGCCTTTACCCACCCATAAAAACCCATTCGAAAATTATTTCCATTTTTTCACTAACTAGCAGATTGTTTCATGAAAAAATGAAAATAATGAAAAGGGTTTCAAAAAAAATTCCACATATAAAATTGTTCCACATCCACCATTAAAATATAAATTTACCCTAGGATTTAATATTTGATACAATCCCCCTTAAAAATATATATCACCCACACACAAGCAGATTATCCTTTCGCTCATATTTTCTGAAGACTATCATTTTCTAGGGTGCTTCCAAGGGAAAAATCATATATCTATTATAAGTATTATAATATTATCATGATTTTCATAATTTCAATACTCATACAAATACTTTATCACCATAATAATATGATGTAATTTTTAGCATTATAATATTGATCATTTAAAATATTACTTCTACAAAACGTTGTTCTATATTTCCATCAACAAAGAAAACAATGGAATATCAGTCGTGTGTCTGTTCAAACTACTGCCTCTAAAAAGAATAATTTATTCATTATTCTTGTAGTGCTTTTATAATTTAATATAAAAAAAATCTATTTGTTATAAAAAAAATTAAAAAAATAATTACACTTCTTATATGATTATAAGATTTTGAAAACAATGGAACCTTAAAAACATCTCCAATCAAGTAAAAATGTGTTCATGTTTCGGTTGATTTAATCACATGAACAGTTATTTCATATTAGATTATGGATTACTATGGGAATATAAAAACAAAAATTATTTCAGTTTATTAACAAAATCATGAATAGTTTATTCACTGAAAAATATTATTTTAAATATTTACCTTATTATTAGAAAAACATGTTCATTTTCTAAAATTACTAAAATAAGACGTTGCAATTCTATTATGACACAACATAACCACCACGAATATGTAAAAAAAAATTTAAAATTAATTTTGTAATGGCACGGACCTCTCCTGTCCACTACTTTGTGAAAATGTGGTGTTGGAGGTGTTCCGGGAGGTCAAGGTGACTTATCCCACAGCCGCACCCTACCGGTAGACCGAGCTACTGGTAGCCGCAGCCTAGCGGTAGCTCGGTCTACCGGTAGCCACTGCCTACCGGTAGCTCGGTCTACTGGTAGTCGCTGACTACCGGTAGCTCGGTCTACCGGTAGCCGCAGCCTACCGGTAGCTCGGTCTACTGGTACCTCGGTCCACCAGTAGCTGCAGTCTAGTAGTAGCTCGACTAACACTTTGCCAAATTTCTAGTTCTTTGAACAGTATTTCTATCGGCGACCTTCTATCGGTAGAATTGAAAATGTTCTATTGGTGAGGATCTAACGGTAGACTTGTGTTTCTATCGGCAAGGTTCTATCGGTGACCTTTTCTTTCCTTTGCCAATTTTTTTGAGTTCTGTGAACAGTGTTTCCAGAATTTTAAGAGCTACTGATTCCTTCCTTTTCCAAATTTCACGTTTGAACAGTGTTTCCTGAATCCTAAGAGCTACTGATTCCTTCATTTGCCAAATTTCACGTTTGAACAGTGTTTCCAGAATCCTAAGAGCTACTGATTCCTTCTTTTTCCAAATTTCACATTTGAACACTGTTTCCAGAATCCTAAGAGCTACCGATTCCATCCTTGGACAAATATCACGTTTGAACAGTGTTTCTAGAATCCTAAGAGCTTCCGATTCCTTCCTTTTCCAAATTTCACATTTGAACAGTGTTTCCAGAATTCTAAGAGCTACCAATTCTTTCCTTTTCTAAATTTTCAGTATGTGAATAGTGTTTCTATCTTCCAACAGTTTCACCCCTTTGACGTTTTCTTTGACGTAAAATACATTTTAAAACCTTATTTTAAGGAATTTAAGGCTGATTCAAAGGCCATAAATCCTATATTAATTATTCCTAAGGCCATGATGTTTTTACTTGGTTAAACCACGTGGGTTAATGCGATCCATTTTTAATGGAGAATAAATCGGATCTTTAACCGTCGCCTCTCTAAATTTGTTTTAAAAGGAATGAGATATCATTCTTCATTTTTCTTACTCTTTGTTATCATCTATGAGACTCTAGAACCTTGCAATCATTCCCGTAGGAGTTTCACAATCAAATGTTACTCGGATCAGTTCTACTCTGTTTGATGCAACCAAGTTGTGTCAAGCATTCTTCCATATAAGGTATGTTTTATCATCGTTCATTCGGGGATCACCTTCACTTGTTCTCCCATCCATATTACCATATAATCTCCATGGTTCTAATGGGGTTTGGTTGGTTGTGACTTATCGTGGCATCCTCAGGTGGATGTAGTTGTCGCGAGAGAAGGATTGTGTCCCGTTGTGTGGATAAAGGACATGAAGAACTCTTCGAGGTAGGGGATTCATGGCTTCTCTAATTGTATATGTGAAATTTTATAATTATCATGATTTAGTCCATTGGATCACAATGAAATTGACCTAATTAAATACTTGAACTGGATTAAAAGAATTGGTTGATCGCATGTTGTTACTTTAAACCGTGATAACGGGTTGCCTCATGTTTTTCTAGATAGAGTGATATCTATGATTTTTCTTTGATTTGTTATTCGTTCATGATAGAAATTGATAATGAATGTAAAGCCGGAATTAATTGCTAATTAATTGGCTAAAGATAAAGGGGCATGTAAATTAATCTGGTTATTGTAGTTGTTGTAATTGTTCTAATTTTAGGATGATCAAATTAGGGAAGTAAGCATGGTTATTTAATTATGATAGCTTACTGATTAGGTATCTATGATTGATCCTACGAATAACAAATCTGCCAATTCAATATGGATTAAAGAACAGATTATGTGGGAATTTCTAAAAGGGTTCTGAGTTACCCTCTTGTCTATTAAAGGGTCAAGAGCCCATGATTGTGATTGTTGTTTTTCTACTGCTTGTGCTGCGATGTGACCCTAGAGGGGTCTTTTGATATGTGTTGGCAGGGATGCCTTGTGGTTGTGGCCGTGGATGACGCCTAGAGTGGCGAGATGCATCGTTTTATGCATATGTGTGTCAGGGAGGACACCGGGGATAATGGAATCAGATGGATCTGGTTGCTGGAGGCTTGTGGTTTCATTGAATGTTAATCTGGTTTTCTTTTCCCCACTGCTCAAGGCAGCTGGTCTTGCTACCCTTCTTCCGAAGGAGGCGAAGACGCGCGGGGTATGCCATGTGCTTTCCGTGTTTAGCCTCTCGAGGTAGAATGGGTCTATGCTCTTTTTATAGGAGGAAAAGACTCGACGGGTAGTATATCTACTCACCGTGTTGAGCCTCCTTTGTGTTTAGAAGCTTAGGATGCTTTCTTATAACTCCTGGGAATATGGAAAAGTAATTCTGTAATGAATTTTTGATTAAATGGTGAAAAACCACGGGGATGGAGATACTGGAATTTAAAGGTGATGTGAATCTTAAAAGGAGCAGTTGTTTTGAATGTGATGCTAATTCAGTTTAATGTGAATTGTTCATGGTTAATTAATGTTTAATGAATTAATCAACATACAGTGGAATTGATAAAATGAGAATGGAGTAATCTAATAAAGCTCTTCAAATGTTTGTGTGCTTATTGGATACCTAGTATTTGAAGTAGCAGCCTAGAGTATGAGAGACATTTGCTGCAGTTGTATCTAAGACTAGGTAATGCCCATAGTGTGGATGTGAGTTACATATATATTCTGTACCTTGTGTGATTCTATACGCTACTCCACCCTGTCAGAAAGGGCAACTGACACCCTGGGGATTCTGAGTCCTGGGGGGTGTTTTCCCCAACATTCTAATGGGAGGTTGAATGGCTGACTACCCCCTTTGACACTACTCTCTTCTCTTGGTAGATACTTGTGCCATAAGGCACAACTGTTAGTTACCCCATATATGTGTGTAGAGTACTGTAATGGCTTGAGGTTATTCACACACATATATTCTAGATATAGTATCCTATGGACTACTATAGGTGTAATGTGTATAGGCTATGATGGCTTGAGGATCCTTACTCGGAGTATGGGCTGTAATGGCTTGAGGTATTATACCTGACGTATGATACACGTTATGCGGGCTGTGGTGGATCCCGGAAACTACATGGTTACTTTTGGTTGTGAGGACGGTGTGGTGCTTCGCCCAGGTGTCTGTGGGAAAGTCTATGTGGTGCACGAGGTGCAGATTGTGGAGCTTAGCCCAGGTGTCTGCGGGCAAGCCTTTGGAGAGAGATGCACATGACGTATGTCGTTGGGGAAAAGCGGCAAACCAGTGGGGAAGTAGTAGCGGGGTACCCTTCATATTCTTTACTATATTCTATATTAGTGTATGCGTTACTTGGTGAGAGTAGCCATGGTGAGGTTGGGAACTTAGTATACCTGTTTAGGTGACGAGTTAGTTTCACTTGTGGTTCACTAGGCTTTAGCATGCTTTCTTTACTTTTTAACAAGAGGCTTGGGGAGGATCCTACTGAGTATACTGTTATACTCACCCTATGTACATATAAATTGTTTTTCAGGTCACTTGGAGCAGGTTGGAGATCAAGCTGGTTTCTACTGGCTTGAGGTTGGAGGAGGAGCTGTTCGGGCTTGTGGCTGCTGCCGTTTCACTTTCTTTTGGGTACATTGAGTTTTCCCCCTTTCAGTTGTAGTACTTTTTCATGAAATTTCATATATGTACGTGGTTTCCCTTTATATTTTAGTTCTGAGTTGGAGTTAGTTGGAGTCTATTCTATCTCTCTCTTCTGCATGTGTTCTCTTAGAAGGTGATGCCTCTCATTTGTATGTTTATTATACCCTCGGTGCTAGTCGCCAACCCGGGGCCTACTGGAGGCGGGACTCGGGGGTTATTATCTCTCTTCTCACATTGCCGGCCCAGGAGGGGTACACTTTGTGGGGAGGGGGTCGTGAGAGAGTGGTATCAGAGCTCTGGTTGAGGGATAGGATGGAGTTTGGAGTTAGGCACAAGTGAGGATGCATGGGGTGGTACGGCAACGGTGTCATTCATGTTTACCAAGTGGGGTAAACACTGGAGACCGGAAGATTCATAGGCGTTCAGGGCCCCCTATGATCTATTGCATGGGCCTTTAAGTTTACGATGGCCACAAAACAAAGTGATAATGGTTCCATGGTAGAGACCTAGGAAAAGATCATGCATCATTATTCATTGCACCTGTGTTTGAATGGGTAGACCTTGGGATAGGTAACCTAAAATTAACAAAACAAAACAATTAATTAATTAATGTTGACTCTTCCATATTCCAGGCTTAGGAGTTCTAACTGTTTTTATTTTACAGGTATGGCTCCAGGTCGACGTCCTCGTCAGGTTTGCGCAGAAGATGTCCAGCAGGCTGTTCCAGCAGATCACCGCTGGGTAGAGGTTGACGACGATGACACTTGGAGGAAGACACTTCGAGAGTTTCAGCACCAGAGTCTACAGAAGTACGAGGGCTCCGTTTCAGATGCAGTCACAGAAAACATGTTGGAGGAGATCGATATAGGCTTCAGTTTGATTCGTTCTCGGAAGGAACAGTTGGTGTCCTTGGTTGTGACGATGCTGCGGGGAGCAGCGAGGCAGTGGTGGTTCTTGTTACTCGGTGATCGTGAGGATTCAACAATCTCATGGGAGGAGTTTCGAGATAGATTTAGAGTCGAGTTTCTTTCGTCGACTGCAAAGGTGTCCAGTCGCAAGGAGCTTCTCACCCTTCGACAGGGGAGCTCCAGTGTTCGAGAGTTCGGAATCCGTTTCAGGAACCTTATACGATATGCTTCAGACCTGTTACCAGATGATGAGGCCAGAGCGAGGCACTTTGAGGAGTCTTTGCGTCCAGAGATCCAGCGCCAGGTCACCCCATTTATGCTGAAGACATATCTTGAGGTGCTGGCAAGGGCAGAGGTTGTTGAGAGGACATTGGCCTGGACTAGATCATCACGAGAGGGGAATCGTCATGATTCCTCACGAAGCAGAGCTGTGGTCTGGGGTTCCCGGTTTTCAGGACAGAAGAGTTTCTGTTCACTTGGGGGTAGGTCCCAGCCCTTCCCATCTCGTTTCTCCGGAGGCAGCAACTCTCAGGCCTATTCCAAGGGATCATGCGCTTGTTTTTCTTGTGGTGGTCATGGTCATTAGTAGCGGGAGGGCCCTACTTTTCAGAGCAGTCATCGTGCACCAGGCGCTCCACTCCATGTTCCTCCGTTGAGGCAGTTCCAGCCGAGGCAGCAGCAGCAGGTTGCACCAGCTTTAGATCACCCGAGGGTAGATGGAGCAGGGAGAGGACGGCCCCATGACGCTCCCCGGCCTCAGAGAGCAGAGCGCAGCCGTGGTGGTGGTCGTCATCAGGGTTAGAGAGGTTGTGGAGGTGGTCGTGGTCAGCTTCATGCTGTAGCGTTGCCAGCCCCAGGCGAGCCAGATGTCGTTCGAGGTACCCTTTTCTTGTTTTCTACCTTTGTGTATTCCTTGTTTGATTCAGGAGCAACACACTCCTTCATATCACCTACCATTGTCCATGCTTTGGGACTTGAGGTAGAGAGGCTTCCAGTGCCCTTGGCGTTGACTACGCCAGTTGGAGGTCGAGCTGACTTGTTTGAAGTATGTAGAGACTGTGAGCTAGTGTTGGGGCAACACCGCTCTTGGGGAGATTTCCTAAGTTTGTGAATACGTCCATATGATGTCATACTCGGCATGGATTGGTTGTATTCGGTGTAGGATTTTGTAGATTTCTACAGGAAGAAGGTCGTTTTCCTTGATGCAGATAGAGAGAAAGTGGTGTTTGTTGGTGAGAGATACCCTCGGATGAGTCATAGACGAGTTCCATCCTTGTCATCCATGATGGCTTGGATGATGTTGAGTTCTTCAGAGGTTCAACAGTTGGCGTTCCCTAGGATCGTAGAGGTGTACCCTGACGTCTTTCTAGAAGAGGTTGTATCCTAACCCCCTCGACGAGAGATCGAGTTTGGGATTGAGTTACAGCCAGGAGTGTCTCCTATCTCTATGTCTCCGTATAGGATGGCCCCTTCTGAGTTACGAGAGCTACGTATTCAGCTCGATGGTCTGTTGCAGTGTGGTTTTGTTCGGCCAAGTGTGTCACCGTGGGGTGAACCAGTTTTGTTTGTGAAAAATGATGACGGCAGTTTGCGGTTGTGTGTCGATTATCATCGATTAAACTAAGTGACAATAAAGAACCGATATCCTCTTCCATGGATTGATGACCTATTCGATCAACTGAAGGGTGCAAGTTGGTTCTCAAGGATCGCCTTGCGGTCAGGATATCATCAGATGTGTGTAAAAGATAAGGATATCTTGAAGACTGCTTTCCGTTGTCGTCATGGGCATTATGAGTTTGTTGTAATTCCATTCGGCGTGACGAATGCTCCAGCTGTTTTCATGGGGTTGATGAATGCTGTGTTCCGTGAATTCCTAGACAAGTTTGTTGTGGTTTTCATCGATTACATCCTTGTGTACTCCACATCTAAAGAAGAGCATGCAGAGCATCTATGAGCCGTTTTGGGAGTTCTTCGCCAACATCAGTTGTTTGGGAATTTGTCGAAGTGTGAGTTTTGGGCTCGAGAAGTTCGTTTCTTGGGGCATGTTGTGCCCAACAGGGATTATCCATGGATCCTTCGAAGATAGAAGCAGTGGTGTCATGGCCAGCCCCCAAGACCGTGTCAGAGGTGCGATGTTTCCTTGGTCTCGCAGGCTATTATAGGAGGTTTGTAGCCAATTTCTCCCAAGTTGTGACTCCTCTAACAGCTTTGACCAAGAAGGATCAAGAATTCATATGGACTGATCAGTGTCAGGCAGCTTTCGAGTATCTAAAAGAGAAGTTGGTAAGTGCCCCAGTCCTTTGTCTTCCAGCGGAGGGAGTCCAGTTTGATGTTTTCTGTGATGCTTCACATCTGGGGCTAGGTTGTGTTCTCATGCAGCAGAGGTCAGTTGTTTCTTATGGATCTCGGAAGTTGCGTCCCCATGAATGCAACTACGCCACCCATGACCTTGAGTTGGCAGCCATGGTTTTTTCTCTAAAGTTGTGGAGACATTACCTCATTGGTGAGCACTTTGTGGTTTTCACCAATCATAAGAGTTTGAGGTATGTTTTCTCCCAACGTGACTTGAACTTGAGGCAGCGTCGGTGGATGGAGTTCTTGCAGGAATACGACTTAGAAATATCATATACACCTAGAAAAGAAAATGTTGTAGCTGACGCACTAAGCCGAAAGACATGTAATTATGTTGTGCGTGAATCTGGTGATTCCTGGAGAGTGATGGAAGAGCTATCAGCTTTGCATCTTGATATGGGAGAAGATGGGGGTAGAGGTTGTCTTTTCCAGATGACGGTACAGTCAACACTGATGCAGAAGGTGGAAGAGTCTCAGTTGGGTGATCTAGAGGTGGAAGTTTGCAGAGTCAGAGTTGTTTGTGGTGAGGCCCCTGATGGTTGGTCGGAGAATGAACAACACCGAGTGTTGTATCATGGCAGGCTTTTTTTCCCCTTGGAGATGTGCGAGACGGTTCTCCGAGATTTCCATAGTTCACCCTTGTCAGTATATCCTAGTGTGACGAAGATGTACTGACCCTTGAGGAGTCAGTTTTGGTGTCCTCAGCTGAAGCGTACAGTTGCAAAATGTGTGTCTCAATGTTTAGTCTGGAAGAAGGTGAAGGCTGAACACTGTGTTCTAGGTGGTCTTCTCCAGCAATTGGAGATTCCTCAGTGGAAGTGGGAGGACATCTCAATGGACTTTGTTATAGGCTTACCTCGAGCTCCAGGAGGACATGATGCTATAGAGGTTGCAGTGGATCGTTTAACAAAGTCGGCCCATTTCATAGCGATCAAGGAGTCGAGCTCAGTGGAGGTTCTGTCGAGACAGTATCTGGAGGAGGTGGTGAGGCTTCATGGAGTACCTAGGACGATCATTTCTGATCAAGATCCTTGTTTTACCTCCAGTGTGTGGATAGGTGTCCATCATTCTTTTGGATTTCAACTTTGCCTTAGCACTTCTTTTCATCCTCAAACGGATGGTCAGACAGAGCGAACCATCCAGAATCTTGAGGACATTTTGCTCTCTTGTGTTCTTGATTTTGGAGGTCCATGGATGAAGCACTTACCCTTGGTAGAGTTCTCTTACAATAATAGTTTTCACTCTACCATCGGTATGGCGCTGTGTGAAGCCTTGTATGGCCGGCCATGCCGTTCTCCGTTGTGCTGGACTGGGGTCGGAGAGTCAGCTATTCTCGGACCAGAACTAGTTCAGAATACAACAGAGATGGTTCATGTGATTCATGAGAGGATGAAGACAACATAGGATCGTCATAAATAATATTCTGATCAAAGAAGGAGACTGTTAGTGTTTAATGTTGGGGATCATGTGTTTCTAAAGGTGACTCCCTATCGTGGGCAGTGAGGGTTTGGTCGTGGAAGTAAGCTTTCTCCCCGGTTTGTTTGGCCTTTCGAGGTGGTAGCTCGTGTTGGAGCTGTGGCATATCGAGTAGCACTTCCCCCTCAGATGAGTCGGATACATGATATTTTCCATGTGTCACAGCTCCGTCGTTACATTCATGATGAATCTCATGTTATCGATTGGGGAGAGATCGATATTGATGATGATGCAACCTTCGAGGAGAGACCTGTGGAGATCCAAGACCGGAAGGAGAAGGTGTTACAAGGGCGTTATATCCCCTTAGTTTGTGTCTTGTGGCGACATGGTGGCATGGAGGAGAGTACATGGGAGCGTGAGTCATTGATACGTGCTCAGTACCCAGAGTTGTTTAATGTTTATCTCTTTTCATGTAATGATGTTTCCTTTATGGTTAGACCTTTCATGTTTTATTTATGTACCTTTTGTGTGATGTTATGATTGAATTGTTTGGATATGGATAGTTTGTTTCCATATTCTCGGATGTCGTAGTTTTGTTCCAGCTTTCGAACAACTCATGGTGGTTTTCCCCTGAGAGGTATCTTATGGGGTGGTTGTTCGGACCCCTCTTTTCTTCTGAGTTGGTTTTTAATTCTCGAGGACGAGAAGGTTTTGAGAGGTATCTAATGTAATGGCCCGGACCTCTCCGGTCCACTTCTTTGTGAAAATGTGGTGTTAGAGGTGTTCCGGGAGGTCAAGGTGACTTATCCCCCAGCCGCAGCCTACCGATAGCTCGGTCTACCAGTAGCTGCAGCCTACCGGTAGCTCGGTCTACCGGTAGCCGCCGCCTACCGGTAGCCGCTGCCTACCGGTAGCTCGGTCTATCGGTAGTCGCCGCCTACCGGTAGCTCGGTCAACAGGTACCCGCTGCCTACTAGTAGCTCGGTCTACCGGTAGCCACTGCCTACCGGTAGCCGTAGCCTACCCGTAGCTCGGTCTACCGGTAGCCGCAGCCTACCGGTATCTCGGTCTATCGGTAGCCGCTGCCTACCAGTAGCTCAGTCTACCGGTAGCCACCACCTACCTGTACCTCGTTCCACCAGTAGTCGTAGTCTAGCAGTAGCTCGGTTAACACATTGGAAAATTTCTAGTTCTGTGAACAGTATTTCTATCGGTGACCTTCTATCGGTAGACTTGAAAATGTTCTATCGGTGAGGATCTAACGGTAGACTTTTGTTTCTATCGACAAGGTTCTATCAGTGACCTTTTCTTTCCTTTGCCAATTTTTTTGAGTTTTGTGAACAATGTTTCAAGAATTTTAAGAGCTACTGATTCCTTCCTTTGCCAAATTTCACGTTTGAACAGTGTTTCCAGAATCCTAAGAACTACTGATTCCTTCCATTGCCAAATTTCACGTTTGAACATTGTTTCCAGAATCCTAAGAGCTACAGATTTCTTCCTTTTCCAAATTTCACGTTTGAACAGTGTTTCCAGAATCCTAAGAGCTACCGATTCCATCCATTGCCAAATATCACGTTTGAACAGTGTTTCCAGAATCCTAAGAGCTACCGATTCCTTCCTTTGCCAAATTTCACGTTTGAACATTGTTTCCAGAATTCTAAGAGCTACCGATTCTTTCCTTTGCCAAATTTTGAGTATGTGAACAGTGTTTCCAGCTTCCAACAGTTTCACCCCTTTGACGTTTTCATTGACGTAAAATACATTTTAAAACCTTATTTTAAGGACTTTAAGGCCGATTCAAAGGCCATAAATCCTATATTAATTATTCCTAAGGCTGGGATGTTTTTACTTGGTTAAACCGCGTGGGTTAATGCGATCAGTTTTTAATGGAGAATAAATCGGATCTTAATCCTTCGCCTCTCTAAATATGTTTTAAAAGGAAACAGATATCATTCTTCGTTGTTCTTCCTATTTGTTCTCATGTACGATACTCTAGAACCTTGCAATCATTCCCGTAGGAGTTTCACAATCAAACGTTACTCGGATCAGTTCCACTCTGTTTGATGCAACCAAGCTGTGTTGATCATTCTTCCATATAAGGTATGTTTTATCATCGTTCCTTCGGTGATCACCTTCTCTTGTTCTCCCTTCCATATTACCATGTAATCTCCATGGTTCTAATGGGGTTTGGTTGGTTGGGACTTACCGTGGCATCCTCGAGTGGATGCAGTTGTCGCGAGAGAAGGATTGTGGCCCGTTGTGTGGATAAAGGACGTCAAGAACTCTTCGAGGTAGGGGATTCAAGGCTTCTATAATTGTATATATGCAATTGTAGAATTAGCATGATTTAGTCCTTTGGATCACAATGAAATTGACCTAATTAAATACTTGAACCGGATTAAAAGAATTGGTTGATCGCATGTTGTTGCTTTATACCGTGATAACGGTTTGCCTCATATTTTTCTAGATAGAGTGATATCTATGATTTTTCATTGATTTTTAATTTGTTCATGATAGAAATTGATAATGAACATAAATCCGGAATTAATTGTTAATTAATTGGCTAAAGATAAAGAGGCATGTAAATTATTCTGGTTATTGCAGTTGTTGTAGTTGTTCTAATTTAAGGATGATCAAACTAGGGAAGTAAGAATGGTTATTTAATTGTGATAGCTTACTGATTAGGTATTCATGATTGGAACCTATGAATAACAAATCTACCCATTCAATTTGGATTAAAGAACAGATTATGTGGGAATTTCTAAAAGGGTTCTGAGTTACCCTATTGTTTGTTAAAGGGTCAAGAGACCATGGTTGTGATTGTTGTTTTTTTGCTGCTTGTGCTGTGATGTGACCCTAGAGGGGTCTTGTGATATGTGGAGGCAGGGAGGAATTGTGGTTGTGGCAGCGGATGACGCCTAGAGTGGCGAGATGCATCGTTTTATGCCTATGGGTGTCAGGGAGGACACCAGGGATGATGGAATGGGATGGATGTGGTTGATGGATGCTTGTGGATTCATTGAATGTTAATATGCTCTGCTTTTCCCCATTGCTCAAGGAAGATGGTCTCGCTACCCTTCTTCCGAAGGAGGCGAAGACACGTGGGGTATGCCACGTGCTTTCCGTGTTTAGCCTCTCGAGGGAGAATGGGTCTATGCTCTTTCTATAGGCGGCAAAGACTCGACGGGTAGTATATCTACTCACCGTGTTGAGCCTCCTTTGTGTTTAGAAGCTTAGGATGCATTCCTATAATGCCTGGGAATATGGAAAAGTAATTTAGAAATGAATGTTTGATTAAATTGTGAAAACCCACGGGGATGGAGATACTGGAATTTAAAGGCGATGGGAATCATAAAAGGAGCAGTTGTTTTGAATGTGATGCTAATTCAGTTTAATGTGGAATTGATCACGGTTAATTAATGTTTAATGAAATAATTAACGTACAGTGGAATTGATAAAATGAGAATGGAGTAATCTAATCAATCTCTTCAAATGTTTGTGTGCTTATTGTATACCTAGTCTTTGAAGTAGCAGCCTGGAGTCTGAGAGACGTTAGCTGCACTTGTATCTAAGACTAGGTAATTCCAATAGTGTGGATGTGAGTTACATATATATTCTGTACTTTTTGTGTTTCTATATGCTACTCCACCCTATCGGTAAGGGAAACTGACACCCCGAGGATTCTGAGTCCTGGGGGGGGGTGTTTTCCCCAACATTCTGATGGGAGGTTGAATGGCTGACTACCCCCTTTGGCCCCGCTCTCTTCTCTTGGTAGATACTTGTGCCATAAGGCACAGCGGTTAGTTACCCCATATATGTGTGTATAGGGCTGTAATGGCTTGAGGTTATTCACACACATATATTATGGATATAGTTTCCTATTGACTACTATAGGTGTAATGTGTATAGGCTATGATGGCTTAAGGATCCTTACTCGGAGTATGGGCTGTAATGGATTGATGTATTATACCCGACGTATGATACACGTTATGCAGGCTGTGGTGGCTCCCGGAAACTACCTGGTTACTTTTGGTTGTGAGGACAGTGTGGTGCTTCACCCAGGTGTCTGCGGGCAAGACTATGTGGTGCCCGAGGTGCAGATTGTGGAGCTTATCCCAGGTGTCTGCGGGCAAGCCTTTGGAGAGAGATGCACAGGACGTATGTCATTGGGGAAAAGCGGCAAACCAGTGGGGAAGTAGTAGCGGGGTACCCTTGATATTCTTTACTATATTCTATATTCTTGTATGCGTTACTTGGTGAGAGTAGCCATGGTGAGGTTGGGAACTTAGTATACCTGTTTAGGTGACGAGTTAGTTTCACTTATGGTTCACTGGGCATTAGCATGCTTTCTTTACTTTTGCACGAGAGGCTTGGGGAGGATACTACTGATATACTATTATACTCACCCTATGTACATATAAACTATTTTTCAGGTCACTTGGAGCAGGTTGGAGATCAAGCTGGTTACTACGAGCTTGCGGTTGGAGGAGGAGCTGTTCGGGCTTGTGGCTGCTGCCGTTTCACTTTCTTTTGGGTACTTTGACTTTTCACCCTTTTAGTTGTAGTAATTTTGCATGACATTTCATATATGTACTTGGTTTCCTTTTATATTTCAGATCTGAGTTGGAGTTGGTTGGAGTCTATTCTATCTCTCTCTTCTGCATGTGTTCACTTAGAGGGTAATGCCTCCCATTTGTATGTTTATTATACCCTCGGTGCTAGTCGCCAACCCGGGGCCTACTGGAGGTGGGACTTGGGGGTCATTATCTCTCTTCTCACATTGTCGGCCTAGGAGGGGTACACTTTGTGGGGAGGGGGTCGTGACAGAGTGGTATTAGACCTCTGGTTGAGGTATAGGATGATTTTTGGAGTTAGGAGCAGGTGAGGATGCATGGGGTGGTAGGGAAACGGTGTCATTCATGTTTAGCAAGTGGGGTAAACACTGGAGACCGGCAGAGACATAGGCGTTCAGGGCCCCCTATGATCTGTTTCACGGGCCTTTATGTTTACGATGGCTACTAAACAAAGTGATACTGGTTGCAGGGTAGAGACCTAGGAAAGGATCATGCATCATTATTCTTTGCGCCTGTGTTTGAATGGGTAGACCTTGTGATAGGTAACCTGAAATTAATGAAACAAAACAATTAATTAATTAATTTTCAGTCTTCCATATTTCAAGCTTAGGAGTTCTAACAGTTGTTATTTTACAGGTATGGCTCCAGGTCGACGTCCTCGTCAGGTTTGCGCAGAAGATGCCCAGCAGTCTGTTCCAGCAGATCACCGCCGGGTAGAGGTTGACGACGATGTCATTTGGAGGAAGACACTTCGAGAGTTTCAGCGCCAAAGTCTACAGAAGTACGAGGGCTCCGTTTCAGATGCAGTCACAGAAGACAGGTTGGAGGAGATCGAGATAGGCTTTAGTTCGATTCGTGCTTGGATGAAACACATGGAGTCCATGGCTATGACGATGCTATGTGGAGCAGTGAGGCAGTGGTGGTTCTTGTTCCTCAGTGATCGTGAGGAGTCAACAATCTCATGGGAGGCGTTTCGAGACAGGTTTAGAGTCGAGTTTCATTCGTCGACTGCGAAGGTGTCCAGTCTCCATGAGCTTCTCACCCTTCGACAGGGGAGCTCCAGTGTTTGAGAGTTTGGAATCCGTTTCAGGAACCTTTTAGTATATGCTTTAGACCTGTTACCAGATGATGAGGCCAGGGCGAGGCATTTTGAGGAGGCTTTGCATCCAGAGATCCAGTGCTAGGTCACCCCATTTATGCTGAAGACATATCTTGAGGTGCTGACAAGGGCAGAGGTTGTCGAGAGGACCTTGTCTAGGAATGGATCATCACGAGAGGGGAATCATCATGATTCCTCACGAAGCAGAGCTGTGGTCCGGGGTTCCCGGTTTTTAGGATAGAAGAGTTTTCGTTCCCCTGGGGGTAGGTCCCAGCCCTTCCCATCTCATTTCTCCAGAGGAAACAACTCTCAGGCCTATGCCCAGGGATCTGGCGCTTGTTTTTCTTGTGATGTTCGTGGTCATCAGCAGCGGGAGTTCTCGACTTTTCAGAGCAGTCATCGTGCACCAGGCGCTCCACTCCAGGTTCCTCCATTGCGGTAGTTCCAGCCGAGGTAGCAGCAGCAAGTTGCACCAGCTTTAGATCACCTGAGGGTAGATGGATCAGGTATATGACAGCCCCATGATGCTCCCCATCCTCAGAGAGCAGAGTGCGGCCCTGGTGGTGGTCTTCATCAGGGTTAGAGAGGCCGTGGAGGTGGTCGTGGTCAGCTTCATGCTCTAGCGTTGCCAGCCCCAGGCGATCCAGATGTCGTTCGAGGTACCCTTTTCTTGTTTTCTACCTTTGTGTATGCCTTGTTTGATTCAGGAGCAACACACTCCTTCATATCACCTACCCTTGTCCATGCTTTGGGACTTGAGGTAGAGAGGCTTCCAGTGCCCTTGGCGTTGACTACGCCAGTTGGAGGTTGAGCTGACTTGTTTGAAGTATGTAGAGACTGTGAGCTAGTGTTGGGGCAACACCGCTCTTGGGGAGATTTCCTATGTTTTCGAATACAACCATATGATGTCATACTCGACATGGATTGGTTGTATTTGGTGTAGGATGTTGTGGATTGCTACAGGAAGAGGGTCGTTTTCCTTGATGCAGATGGAGAGAAAGTGGTGTTTGTTGGTGAGAGAGATCCTTGGATGAGTCATAGATGAGTTCCATCCTTGTCATCCATGATGTCTTGGATGATGTTGAGTTCTTCAGAGGTTCAACAGTTGGCGTTCCCTAGGATCGTAGAGGAGTACCCTGACATCTTTCTAGAAGAGGTTGTATCCTTACCCCCTCGACGAGAGATCGAGTTTGGGATCGAGTTACAGCGAGGAGCGTCTCCTATCTCTATGTCTCCGTATAGGATGGCACCTTTTGAGTTACGAGATCTACGTATTCAGCTCGATGGTCTGTTGCAGTGTGGTTTTGTTCGGCCAAGTGTGTCACCGTGTGGTGCACTAGTTTTGTTTGTGAAAAAGGCTGATGGCAGTTTGCGGTTGTGTGTTGATTATCGTCGATTAAACAAAGTGACAATAAAGAACTGATATCCTCTTCCATGGATTTATGACCTATTCGATCAACAGAAGGGTGCAAGTTGGTTCTCAATGATCGACTTGCAGTCAGGATATCATCAGATGCGTGTAAACGATAAGGATATCCCGAAGACTGCTTTCCGTTGTCGTCATGGGCATTATGAGTTTATTGTAATTCCATTCTGTGTAACGAATGCTCCAGCTGTTTTCATGGGGCAGATGAATGCTGGGTTCCGTGAATTCCTGGACAAGTTTGTTGTGGTTTTCATCGATGACATCCTTGTGTACTCCACATCTGAAGAAGAGCATGCAAAGCATCAACGAGCCGTTTTGGGAGTTCTTCGCCAACATCAGTTGTTTGGGAAGTTGTCGAAGTGTGAGTTTTGGTCTCGAGAAGTTCATTTCTTGGGGCATGATGTGTCCCAACAGGGATTAGTCGTCGATCCTTCGAAGATAGAAGCAGTGGTGTCATGGGCAGCCCCCAAGACCGTGTCAGAGGTGCGGAGTTTCCTTGGTCTCGCGGGCTATTATAGGAGGTTTGTGGCCATTTTCTCCCGAGTTGCGACACCTCTAACAGCTTTGACCAAGAAGGATCAAGAGTTCATTTGGACTGATCAGTGTCATGCAGCTTTCGAGTATCTAAAAGAGAAGTTGGTAAGTTCCCCAGTCCTTTGTCTTCCAACGGAGGGAGTCCAGTTTGATGTTTTCTGTGATGCTTCACATCTGGGGCTAGGCTGTGTTCTCATGCAGTAGAGGTCAGTTGTTTCTTATGGGTCTCGGCAGGTGCATCCCCATGAATGCAACTATGCCACCCATGACCTTGAATTGGCAGCCGTGGTGTTTTCTCTAAAGTTATGGAGACATTACCTCATTTGTGAGCACTTTGTTGTTTTCACCGATCATAAGAGTTTGAGGTATGTTTTCTCCCAACGTGACTTGAACATGAGGCAGCATCGGTGGATGGAGTTCTTGCAGGAATACGACTTTGAAATATAATATACACCTGGAAAAGGGAATTTTGTAGCTAACGCACTAAGCTGAATGACACGTAATGATGTTGTGCGTGAATCTGGCGATTCCTGGAGAGTGATGGAAGAGATAACATCTTTGCATCTTGATATGGGAGAAGTTGGGGGTAGAGGTTGTCTTTTCCAGATGACGGTGCAATCATTCCTGATGCAGAAGGTGGAAGAGTCTCAGTTGGGTGATCTAGAGGTGGAAGTTTGCAGAGACAGAGTTGTTTGTGGTGAGGCCCCTGATGGTTGGTCGGAGGATGAACAACACCGAGTGTTGTATCATGGAAGGCTTTTTGTCCCCATGGCGATGTGCGAGACGGTTCTCCGAGAGTTCCATAGTTCACCCTTGTTTGTACATCATGGTGTGACGAAGATGTACCGATCCTTGAGGAGTCAGTTTTGGTGGCCTCGGATGAAGTGTACGGTTGCAGAATGTGTGTCTCGATGTTTAGTCTGCCAGAAGGTGAAGGTCGAACACTGTGTTCCAGGTGGTCTTCTACAGCAATTGGAGATTCTTCATTGGAAGTTGGAGGGCATCTCATTGGACTTCGTTACATGTTTACCTCGATCTCCGAGAGGACATGATGCTATATGGGTTGTAGTGGATCATTTAACAAAGTCTTCCCATTTCATAGCGATCAAGGAGTCGAGCTCAGTGGAGGTTCTGTCGAGACAGTATCTGGAGGAGGTGGTGAGGCTTCATGGAGTACCTAGGATGATCATTTCTGATCGAGATCCTCATTTTACCTCCAGAGTGTGGAGAGGTGCTCAGCATGCTTTTGGCTATCAACTGTGCCTTAGCACTGCTTTTCATCCTCAAACAGATGGTCAGACAGAGCGAACCATCCAGAATCTTGAAGACATGTTGCGCTCTTGTGTTCTTGAGTTTGGAGGTTCATGGATGAAGCACTTACACTTGGTAAAGTTTTCTTACAATAATATTTTTCACTCTACCATCGGTATGGCGCCGTTTGAAGCCTTGTATGGCCGGCCATGCCGTTCTCCATTGTGCTGGACTGGGGTAGGAGAGTCAGCAATTCTCGGACCAGAACTAGTGCAGAATACAACAGAGATGGTTCATGTGATTCGTGAGAGGATGAAGACAGCACAAGATCGTCAGAAATCATGTGCTGATCAAAGAAGAAGACAGTAAGAGTTTAATGTTGGGGATCATGTGTTTCTAAAGGTGACTCCCCGTCGTGGGCAGCGAATGTTTGGTCGTGGAAGTAGGCTTTCTCCCCGGTTTATTAGGCCTTTCGAGGTGTTATCTCATGTTGGAGCTGTGGCGTATCGAGTAGCACTTCCCCCTCAGATGAGTCGGATACATGATATTTTCCATGTGTCACAGCTTCGTCATTACATTCATGATGAATATCATGTTATCGATTGGGGGGAGATCGATATTGATGATGATGCATCCTTCGAGGAGAGACCTGTGGAGATCCAAGACCGCAAGGAGAAGGTATTACGTGGGCGTTCTATCCCCTTAGTTTGTGTCTTGTGGTGACACAGTGGCATGGAGGAGAGTACATGGGAGCGTGAGACACAGATACGTGCTCAGTACCCAGAGTTGTTTAATGTTTAACTCTTTTCATGTAATGATGTTTCCTTTATGGTTAGACCTTTCATGTTTTATTTATGTACCTTCTGTGTGATGTTATGATTGAATTGTTTGGATATGGATTGTTTGTTTCAATATTCTTGGATGTCGTAGTTTTGTTCCAGATTTCGAACAACTCATGGTGGTTTTCCCCTGAGAGGTATCTTATGGGGTGGTTGTTCGGACCCCACTTTTCATCTGAGTTGGTTTTTAATTCTCGAGGATGAAAATGTTTTGAGAGGTATCTAATGTAATGGCTCGGACCTCTCTGGTCCACTACTTTGAGAAAATGTGGTGTTGGAGGTGTTTCGGGAGGTCAAGGTGACTTATCCCCCAGTCGCAGCCTACCGGTAGCTCGGTCTACCGGTAGCCACAGCCTACCGGTAGCTCGGTCTACCGGTAGCCGCCGCCTACTGGTAGTCGCAGCCTACCGGTAGCTCGGGCTACTGGTAGCTGCTACCTACCGGTAGATCGGTCTACCGGTAGCCGCTGCCTACCGGTACCTCGGTCCACCACTAGCCGCAGTCTAGCAGTAGCTCGGCTAACACTTTTCCAAATTTCTAGTTCTGTGAACAGTATTTCTATAAGTGACCTTCTATCGGTAGACTTGAAAATGTTCTATCGGTGAGGATCTAACTGTAGACTTGTGTTTCTATCGGCAAGGTTCTATCGGTGACATTTTCTTTCCTTTGCCAATTTTTTTGAGTTCTATGAACAGTGTTTCCAGAATATTAAGAGCTACTGATTCCTTCCTTTGCCAAATTTCACGTTTGAACAGTGTTTCCAGAATCCTAAGAACTACCGATTCCTTCCTTTTCCAAATTTCACGTTTGAACAATGTTTCCAGAATCCTAAGAGCTACTGATTCCTTCCTTTGCCAAAATTTCACGTTTAAACAGTGTTTCCAGAATCCTAAGAGCTACAGATTCCATCCTTTGCCAAATATCATGTTTGAACAGTGTTTCCAGAATCCTAAGAGCTACCGATTCCTTCCTTTTCCAAATTTCACGTTTGAACAGTGTTTCCAGAACTCTAAGAGCTACCGATTCTTTCCTTTTCCAAATTTTAAGTATGTGAATAGTGTTTCCAGCTTCCAACAGTTTCACCCCTTTGACGTTTTCTTTGACGTAAAATACATTTTAAAACATTATTTTAAGGACTTTAAGGCCGATTCAATGGCCATAAATCCTATATTAATTATTCCTAAGGACGGGATGTTTTTACTTGTTAAACCGTGTGGGTTAATGCGATCCGTTTTTAATGGAGAATAAATCGGATCTTAAACCGTCGCCTCTCTAAATTTGTTTTAAAAGGAACGAGATATCATTCTTCATTGTTCTTCTTCTTTGTTCTCATCTACGAGACTCTAGAACCTTGCAATCATTCCCGTAGGAGTTTCACAATCAAACGTTACTCGGATCAGTTCCATTCTGTTTGATGCAACCAAGTTGTGTCGATCATTCTTCCATATAAGGTATGTTTTATCATCGTTCCTTCGGGGATCACCTTCTCTTGCTCTCCCTTCCATATTACCATGTAATCTCCATGGTTCAAATGGGGTTTGGTTGGTTGGGACTTACATTGGCATCCTCGGGTGGATGCAGTTGTCGCGAGAGAAGGAATGTGTCCTGTTGTGTGGATAAAGGACGTCAAGAACTCTTCGAGGTAGGGGATTCATGGCTTCTCTAATTTTATATGTGAAATTGTAGAATTATCATGATTTAGACCTTTGGATCACAATGAAATAGTCATAATAAAATACTTGAACCGGATTAAAAGAATTGGTTGATCGCATGAAGTTTCTTTATACCGTGATAACAGTTTGCCTCATGTTTTTCTAGATAGAGTGATATCTATGATTTTTCATTGATTTGTTATTCGTTCGTGATAGAAATGGATAATGAACGTAAAGCCTGAATTAATTGTTAATTAATTGGCTAAAGATAAAGGGGCATGTAAATTAATCTGGTTATTGCAGTTGTTGTATTTGTTCTAATTTGAGGATGATCAAATTAGGGAAGTAAGCATGGTTATTTAATTGTGATAGCTTACTGATTAAGTATCCGTGATTGGAACCTATGAATAACAAATCTTCCAATTTAATATGGATTAATGAACAGATTATGTGGGAATTTCTAAAAGGGTTCTATGTTACCCACTTGTTTGTTAAAGGGTCAAGAGCCCATGTTTGTGATTTTTGTTTTTCTGCTGCTTGTGATGAGATGTGACCCTGGAGGGGTCTTGTGATATGTGGAGGTAGGGAGTCCTTGTGGTTGTGGCAGTGGATGACGCCTAGAGTGGCGAGATGCATCGTTTTATGCATATGGGTGTCAGGGAGTACACCGGGGATGATGGAATGGGATGGATGTGGCTGATGGATGTTTGTGGTTTCATTGAATGTTAATCTGCTTTGATTTCCCCACTGCTCATGGTAGCTAGTCTTGCTACCCTTCTTCCGAAGGAAGAGAAGACATGCGGGGTATGCCACATGCTTTCCGTGTTTAGCCTCTCTAGGGAGAATGGGTCTATGCTCTTCCTATAGGCGGCAAAGACTCGACGTGTAGTATATATACTCATCGTGTTGAGCCTACTTTGTGTTTAGAAGCTTAGGATTCTTTCCTATAATTCCTGGGAATATGGAAAAGTAATTCAGAAATGAATGTTTGATTAAATGGTGAAAACCCACAGGGATGGAGAAACTGGAATTTAAAGGTGATGGGAATCTTAAAAGGAGCAGTTTTTTTGAATGTGATGCTAATTCAGTTTAATGTGGAATTGTTCATGGTTAATTAATGTTTAATGAATTAATTAACGTACAGTGGAATTGATAAAATGAGAATGGAGTAATCTAATCAATCTCTTCAAATGTTTGTGTGCTTATTGGATACCTAGTCTTTGATGTAGCAGCCTGGAGTCTGAGAGACGTTAGCTGTAGTTGTATCTAAGACTAGGTAATGCCCATAGTGTGGATGTGAGTTACATATATATTCTGTACTTTTTGTGTTTCTATACGCTACTCCACCCTGTCGGTAAGCGCAACTGACACCCCGGGGATTCTGAGTCATGGGGGGTGTTTTTCCCAAGATTCTGATGGGAGGTGGAATGGCTGACTACCCCCTTTGGCCCCGCTCTCTTCTCTTGGTAGAAACTTGTGCCATAAGGCACTACGGTTAGTTACCCCATATATGTGTGTAGAGGGATGTAATGGCTTGAGGTTATCCACACACATATATTCTGGATATAGTATCCTATGGACTACTATAGATGTAACGTGTATAGGCTATGATGGCTTGAGGATCCCTACTCGGAGTATGGGCTGTAATGGCTTGAGGTATTATACCTGACGTATGATACACGTTATGCGGGCTGTGGTGGCTCCCAGAAACTACATGGTTACTTTTGGTTGTGAGGATGGTGTGGTGCTTCGCCCAGGTGTCTATGGGAAAGTCTATGTGGTGCACGAGGTGCAGATTGTGGAGCTTAGCCCAGGTGTCTGCGGGCAAGCCTTTGGAGAGAGATGCACAAGACGTATGTCGTTGGGGAAAAGTGGAAAACCAGTGGGGAAGTAGTAGTGGGGTGCCCTTGATATTATTTACTATATGCTATATTCTTGTATGCATTACTTGGTGAGAGTAGCCATGGTGAGGTTGGGAACTTAGTATACCTATTTAGGTGACGAGTTAGTTTCACTTATGGTTTTCTGGGCTTTAGCATTCTCTCTTTACTTTTGAACGAGAGGCTTGGGGAGGATCCTACTGAGTATACTATTATACTAACCCTATGTACATATAAACTGTTTTTCAGGTCACTTGGAGCAGGTTGGAGATCAAGCTGGTTACTACTAGCTTGCGGTTGGAGGAAGAGCTGTTCGGGCTTGTGGCTACTGCCGTTTCACTTTCTTTTGGGTACTTTGAGTGTTCCCCCTTTCAGTTGTAGTACTTTTGCATGACATTTCATATATGTACTTGGTTTCCTTTTATATTTCAGTTCTGAGTTGGAGTTGGTTGGAGTCTATTCTATATCTCTTCTGCATGTGTTCTCTTAGAGGGTAATGCCTCCCATTTGTATGTTTATTATACCCTCGGTGCTAGTAACCAACTCGGGGCCTACTGGTGGCGGGACTCGGCGGTCATTATCTCTCTTCTCACATTTCCGGCCCAAGAGGGGTACACTTTGTGGGGAGGGGGTCGTGAAAAATTTGTTTTATTTATTAAATAAAAATAAATAATATATAAATAATAACCTTCTCATAAAATTATTGGTAATTATATAAAAAATAATATATGTGGTGAAGAAATGTTTTAATCACATTATGGTAACAATATACTAGATATAATTAATTTAACCATAAAAAATCATAATAATGACATTCAAATGATACAATTTATGAAATATTTATTAAAATGTGACATTTTGTTTGTTGTGTTGGATTTTATACATGTCACATTTTCATCAACAATGTAAGGAAACAATTTATGGGTTTTATTGACTCAAACTATAATCCATTGATCCATGTTTTTATTAAATACCATGTTTCCTTATAAATGGTGTAAAAATATCCCTTCTATTTTTGTATCATTTTTATCTTTTATTTCATACTATTCAATGTTTTTTTTAATTTTGTCCCTCTCATGGGTCTTTGATTTTGTTGTTACAAATAATTCAACATGTTTTCATACCATTAATATCTTCCTTGGTTTATAATCACTCACTAAATAATATTATCTTTCATGATTTATTTATTTGACCTATGAAGATGAAAATTTTTATTATCAAATTCTATTTTTTAAAACATCTTTGGAAAGAAATTCTCATTTATCAATAAATTCCTTAATTGATATAAATTTTCATAGAATTATTCTTTTTTATCATAACGTATTTTTCATCAATATAATTGTATTCAAGTCCCTCCAGTTTTATACATTCCATAAAAGAAACACATTTTGATTTTAACTCATGCGATCTTTTTATTTTCATTGACTATTTTTAATTAAATGGTTTCATTATCCTATAGACTATGTTGGTTTTTTCGATAAGGATATTATAAAATGTTCATTACGTTATTCAATCAATAAAAATTAGAACACATTATATAAGGCCCCAGCCTAAAACCTTACTTAATCTTGAGTTATTACAAGATTACACATTGAGGATCTTTTCGGGTTTAGAGTTTTAGAGAATTAGATCATAAAACATGCATTAAATTCCACATATAAACAAAGTGGTTACATAAATATAATATTATTCATTACCATCAATGGAAACATATTTAAAATAAAACATGGATTCTTTCTTGACACTTCTTTGACACTATTATAATATCATGTACCTTTCCCTTGACCTGTGAAAAAAATTTCAAAAAACTTGGGATGAGCATAAAAAGCTCAGTAAGGGATATAAAAATCTGGAAAGGAAACATGGGGACATATATACATAAGAATGAAATCATACATTACCCATAAAACATAAGTACATTAACATACCTCATCAAATCATGAATAAATCATAGAAATCATAAGACATAAAGGTAACTTGAGGCATTCATAACATTCTTACGTAGGGAGTAACCCTCATGGTTACGTTTGGAATACCCATCACAGTATATTCCCTAAATCTCTTTGGATAAACCTTAAAATTTCACTCCTTCACATTACCCAATGCATTGGAGAGCTATATCAGGCTCACCCACCCTTAGTCTATCATGGAACCACTCGTCTTCATAATAATGCCCAAGAACCTCAACATAATCGTATCACATAAAACATGCATAAAGGAAACATAATATTTACACCTTTCAATCGCAAGATATCAATACAACACATTGATATAAAAACATTCTGAAAACCATTTTCAATACCAAAATAAATGAAAAGTAAAACATGGTATTTATTTTTCTTTTAAAAAAAGGAATGGCTTGTAGAGGAAGCTGATACTCAAATAATGGTCACAGCGGCGGAGAAGTCGTTGTCTCTGCATACGTATGACCAAACATTCCATTATTTCATTTAGTAAACGCTTTGTATAAAAAAGATTCATTTTGAATAAACTTAAAAGTCAAAGGGGTTTATACACCGTATAAAATAAGGTTGTGTATAAAACAAAATATGCCTCAATGAAAGGAGATTGAGACGAAGTCCCATACCTCGGGTCTGACTTGACTCGGTCGTTATTTAATCTCATGAATAATAAACATTAGATAATTTATACATGTTTAATAACCTTTTTATAGTTCATTATTCCTTTTATTTCACTTATTTCCATGTCATGAACACTATGTAATTATTTAAGTTAATAACGGTCGTTTTAATGATCATTGGTACTTGAGTCAAAAATAAACCCTTTTTAATTACAAGTTTTTCATGTATCCATTATATCCAGAATGGTATTCATGATGTAGATATCATATATGTCATATATATCTATTACATGCATGCATTTATAATATTACATAATCATTTAGAGGTAAGAAATGAAATGCACCGTTCATGGAGACGGTAAGCCGTAAATACGCAAGAACGCTAATTTCATTTCTATTTCGTATTTTATAGAATGGAATCATAATGATAAAAGGGTATATTATAGTTCCAGTGTAATATCATATATAATATCATAACACCATCATTTATACGTCCCAAATATGGTATTTAACGAATCAAATCACTTTGAGGGGGCGGTAGTCCGCACTTCCTTAAATAGAGATATCACATTTACCCATAATGTAAACCATAAAGGTATGCCCAAAATGAAAAATACAGAAGCTTAAGAAAAACATAAACGTATTATATATCATATATAAATATAGTTATATCTTAATGGCCACCTTTTAAGGTGTTAAAATAATGTTGAACAATAATCGTTTCGGGAGGCATAAATTCACCATCCACGGAAACAGTATGCCCTTTAACCATTAGCTGTAGGTGTGTGTAAGTGTAGCTCTAATAAATCTTATAAAAACATCCTAGTATATATACGATACTGTATTTGTTACAAAATAAATGAATAAAAAGAGTTTAGGGGGTTGGAGAAGCAAAATAAAACAAAAGGACTCAAGTGAAGACATTACCTTAAAATCAGGTAACTCCCTTTGGTTTGAGCTCAAAGGCTTCCTTGGGAAGACTTCTGCCCAAAGTGAAGCTTCAAGAAGTAAGATAGGTATTTGGAGAGAAAAAATGGGCAGGGGTTTGCCGAGAAAAAGGCTTTGGAAGTGTGGGTAAAGAGGTAGATGTGGGGGCCTTTTATAAGAGGAGAGGAGGGGCACTCTTGGAATGTAAAGAAATGTTCCTTTATTTTAAAATGGTATTTGGATTTAAGTGGTCCCAAATTGATATAATTCGAGTATAAGGTGATCAGGGTTCTAAATCCACCCATCCAAAAGGTTTTGGCCATGTGTAGGTCTTAGATTTTACACTATCTTTCCATTTTATTTAAATCCTTTATTAATGAGGTAATCGCTGCATCATCATGATGTCATAAATAATTTAATTTATTTAAAGTCTAAAAATTATAAAAAAAATACTATGATGTAGGAAATCTTTTTATATTTCCAATTAATATTTATAATAAAAATATGACTTGTATAACCCCATGTAAAAAATGTTTTAGTAAAACATCTCTTGTTTGTGTCATTTTTTACTTTAACATTAAATAAAAAGTTATTTATGTCATTTCCCAAAAAAAGTGGCTCCATGGGGTCCCCAAGTTGACCCATTTATTGTCTTGGTCGGAAATGACACATAAAATGAGGGTATAACATGTGTCAATCTCAACTCATATTATTAAAACATTATTTTTACCTTAAATTACACTAATTACCACTAACCGCGATTAAGAACTGAAAATTTACTATTCACCAAAAAATTATTTTAATCTCATTGAACAACATTTTACTTTTTAATGAAAACCATGTATGTCAGATTTTTGAATATCAAATCACAGAAGTGGAAAAGTTTCATTTAAACGAAAAATCAGTTTCTTTCACTACCACTTAGTGGTTTCACTATTCATCAAAAATTGAAGTTTTTCAGAAAAAAACCAAAACATCACCCTAAGATATATTTGATATTCTAAATTCAAAAATGATTTCTATTTTAAAAAATTAATATCATATAAGTCACATTAATTAATTTAATATTTAATTCCCGCTGTCATGACAAAAAGCGTGTTTTTATGAAACAATAAGTATCAAAAGATTGACACCAGTTTAAGTCCAATTTCAAAGTGAAATTGATTCCAATGACCGCCATTGGATTAAAATGGTAAAAATATATTCTAATTGCACATCAAAACCAATTCAAAAGATAATCTAATCATATAAATAAATTAGATTAAAAAGAGGTTTTGAATTAAAATACAACATTTTTCACTATTCATTAAAAAAATGAACTTTATCGGAAAAATACCAAAAATTCACACAAAGTAAATTTTGATGTCCCAGTCATAAATAATAAGTTTATCTTGACAAATATATCTTATAAAATTGTCAAAAGATAGATTTAAAAAGGGTTTTCCATCAAAAGGTAGTAAAACAATCTTTTAAGAATATTAGTGTATTTCATGCATAAGATTGTATTTATTTTCATTTTAAGCCTATAAAACACTATCATAATCATTAATAGACATAGATAAAATTATGTATTATTAATTACTTACATGGGATGTTACATCCTTCCCCCCTTTCAAAAATTGCGTCCCCGCAATTTATTTACTTATCGAATAAATGAGGGTACTTATACCTCATTACATTTTCAGATTCCCATGTTGCCTCTTCCATCATGTGGTTTTTCCACAAAACCTTTACCTGATTAATCACCTTATTCCGTAACACTTTCTCCCTGTGGTAAAGAATCTGGACTGGTTGTTCCTCATAAGATAGTTTCTCTTCCAACTGAACTACCTCTGGACTCAAAACATGAAATGGATCGGGCATGTACTTTCTCAGCATCGAAACATGAAAAACATTGTGTACCTGAGATAAACTCGGAGGTAAAGCCACCCAGTATGAAACTGATCCAACTCTCTTCAGAATTTCATATGGTTCAATGAACCTTGGACTCATCCTTCCTTTCTTACCAAATGGCATCACACTTTTCCATGGTGAGACTTTGAGAAAAACATGATCACCTACCTCAAAAGAGAGATCCTTACTCCTGTTTTCCGCATAACTCTTCTTCCTACTCTGAGCTGTTCTCATGTGTTTCCTTATCAGGTGAACTTTTTCTGCCAACTCTTCTACCAATTTCGGTCCCATCAACTTCCTTTCGCCCACTTCATCCCAGAAAGATGGAGTTCGACACCGCTTCCCATATAATTCCTGAAATGGTGCCATCTGTATGCTGGAATGAAAACTGTTATTATATGAAAATTCAACCCAAGAAATATGTTGGTCCCAACTTCCCTGATAATCCATCGAACAAGCTCGTAGCATATTCTCCAAGGTCTGAATTGTTCGTTCTGACTGCCCATCTTCTTGAGGATGAAAAGCTGTACTAAAATTTAATTCAGTACCCAACGACTTCTAAAGGCCTTTCCAAAAGTTAGAAGTGAACCTGGGATCACGGTCAGATACAATAGATAGAGGAACTCCATGTAACCTGATTATCTCTTTAAGATACAAACGGGATAGTTGATCTAGGCAAACAGTATCTCGTATAGCAAGGAAATGAGAAGATTTAGTCAAGTGATCAACAACAACCTAGATTGCATTATTACCTCGAGATGTCTTTGGTAATCCCACAACAAAGTCCATGGATATATTTTCCCATTTCCACTCTGGCACTGGTAAAGGATGAAGCATCCCTTTCGGTAACTACCTCTCTTCTTTAACATGTTGACATGTTAAACACATCATAGTAAAATCAGTAATATCTCTTTTCATTCCATCCCACCAGTAATACTCCCGCAGATCTCTATAAATCTTAGTACTGCCATGATGAACTGAAAATGGAGAACTATGAGCTTCACATAACAACTCTCTCTTCAACTGTGAATCACAAGGCACACACAATCTCTTCCCAAATCTCAAAACACAATCACTATCAATGTTGAATTCATGAAACTTACCTTTCTGAACCAGCTCTACCTTTTTCTAGAACTCACTGTCTTGCTTCTGTGTTTGCTGGATTCTATCTGATAGAGATGATCTCACTGATACCTGAAAAAAAACAGAAGAACTTCCTAAACCAACAAATTCTATGCCAAAGTTCATCAAATCCTTAACCAAGGGATCATGTTCCAAACGCAACATTTCTAATAAAGCATTATATTTTTGACTCAAAGCATCATCCACTTTATTTTATTTTCCCGGATGGTAATGAATTGTACAATCATAATCCTTGATTAATTCCAGCCATCTACTCTGTCTCATGTTTAACTCTTTCTGAGTGAATATATACATTAAAATTTTGTGATTAGTATATATTTTACAATTTACTCCATACAAATGATGCCTCTAAATTTTTAAAGCGACAACAATAGCATCTAATTCCAAATCATGTGTAGGGTAATTTACCACATGAGTTTTCAACTATCGTGAAGCATAAGCAATTACCTGATCATTCTACATTACGACGCAACCAAGTCCTTTCAATGAAGCATCACTGTAGATAACAAACTCACCATTCCTGGAAGGTAGTGCCAAAATTGGAGCATTCACCAATCTTCTTTTAAATTCCTGAAAACAATCATCACATTATTTTGTCCAGATAAACTTAACACCCTTCCGAGTTAGCTTAGTCATTGGACTAGATAACCGTGAAAATTTATCAACAAACCTTCGGTAGTAACCTGCCAAACCAAGGAAACTACGAATCTCAGTTACATTTGTGGGTCTTGGCCAGTCTTCCACAACTTATGTTTTTGCAGGATCAACAGTTATCCCATCTTTAGAAACAATGTGACCATGGAAAGAAATTTGTTTCAACCAAAAATCACACTTGCTGAATTTCCCATACAATTTCTTTTCTTTTACGGTTTGCAAGATAACCCTTAAATGTCTTTCATGCTCCACTTTACTTTTAGAAAACACCAAAATATCATCAATGAAAACCACCACAAACGTATCCAATAACTCATGGAAAATTCTATTCATTAAGTCCATGAATACAGCAGGTGCATTGGTTAGCCCAAAAGGCATTACTACACATTCATAATGGCCATATCATGTACGAAACGTAGTCTTCGGAACGTCTACTTCCTTTACGTTCAGCTGATGGTGCCCTGATCTCAAGTCAATCTTTGAAAAATACTGATCTCCTTGGAGCTGATCAAACAAATCATCGATATGAGGCATAAGATATTTGTTCTTTAACAGCGATGTTATTCAAGGATCTATAATCAATGCAAAGTCTCCTTGAACCATCTTTCTTTTTAACAAATAAAACAGAAGCACCCCATGGTGATGTGCTATGTCGAATGAAACCTATCTCTAATTAATCATGCAATTCCTCCTTCAACTCTAAAAGTTCAATTTGAGCCATTCGATAAGGGGGTTTTGAAATTGGATTAGCATCAGGAACTAAGTAAACTGTAATCTCAACTTCCCGATCTGGTATTATTCCCGGAAACTCATCAGGATACTCATTTACCACTGGCACATCATTAATCTGAACAGTTCCTTTATTTTCAATGATGTGTGCAAGGTAACATTCATTTTCATCTTTTACATGTTTCTCGGCCTCTTGATATGTTATCAACAGTAAGGGTTCATTCTTGTACACAAACTGAAAGTCTTTCTGAAAAGAAACTTCTTTAGCTCTACAGTCAATCTTAACATGGTAAATAGAGAGCCAATCCATACCCATGATAACATCAAACTCTACTAGTGGTAGAACAATAAGGTTTGAAAGTAGGTTCTTTACACAAGTAAGGATAGGAAGACTCTTATAAATTCTTTTTGCCTCAACATTTCCCCCAGGTGTTTTTACCAAATGTTCAGGAGTCATTTCTTGAGATAGTATTCCCATTTTAATAGAAATGTTTTCAGAGATGAAAGAATGTGTAGACCCCGAATCAAACAACACACTGGCATAATCTGAAAAATCAAACAAAGTACCTGATACAACTTCATTTGATGGCCTGACATCTACTGAAGTAGTTGCAAAGGATTTCACCACCACATTCCACTTGTAGTCTAACTGCTTCCCATCACTCATGATCTTTATCAGACACTCGTTTGCATAGGGACCCATCTCATTGCACTTATAACATTTCACTAACTGTAAATCAAATTTGGTCTTACCTTCACCTTGACCCTTTTCAGTTCAATCACGAGCCTTATGTCCCATCTTAACACATCGGTAGCACTTTCTAGAATTGAGAAGACATTCCCCAGCATGCCTTTTTCCACATTTATCACAAACTGGAAACTTAGTTTTCTTACCATCAGACTTTTTTGAAGAATTCTTACCTTTCTCCTGCCACCTCGGTCACTTCTTCTGTTGGTTGTTATAGAACACTTGATCATCGGCAAACTCCATTTCCACCTTCTCAGCACATCGAACAAGGTTTTCATAACTTTCAAACTCATGAGAAGCTAATGCCCTTCGATATTTTGGCTTTAATCCTGAGTAAAAACGATTGATTTTACTATCAAGGTCTCGGATAAAATTTGGAGCATACCATGCCAATCGAGTGAACCTTTCTTCATAGGTAGCCATTGAGTCTTCCTCTTGCCTTAATTCCAAGAATTGGTTTTCCATCCTATGTCGTACAGCCTTAGGAAAATACTTCTTAAGAAACATACTTTTGAATTCATCCCAGTCAAGAGAATCAATCTCATCAGCGTCCCTGATATTTTTAACCATAGATCACCACTAATCTGCTTCACCCTCCAAACAGTAAATAGCAAGACTAACCTTTTGATTGTCTGAACACCCCATGACATCGAAAATATTCTCCAGTGCTTTAATCAACATTTCAGCTAACACCGGGTCAGATGATCCTCTGAATGATGGGGGATGTTGCCTCATGAAATGTTCCACAACTAACATGTTTCTCTGCGGTTGATATGGCTGATCTCGTGCATAGATACCACCACCATTTAGCGCTTGAGTCATCTACACCATTACTGCAACAAACTGTTCAGTTATAATTCTGACCATCTCAGGATGCTGATTCAGAAGGTTATTTCTTTCTGTATGCCTTCCTAGCACTGCTTCCCTGTTTCTTCTGTGGAAAACCATTCTGAACAAACATTTCTTAGATGAAGAAACATGATAATCTTCAAATGCTATATCACTTCAATTTGACCATAAAAAAAATATTTTTGTATAATCATTTAATAGAATTATAACTCCTAATGTTATCTAAACCGACCTCTGATACCAACTATAAGGTCCCAAACTTAAACATTACTTAATATTGAGTCATTACAAGATTACACATTGAGGATCTTTTTGGGTTTAGAGTTTTAGAGAATTAGATCATAAAACTTGCATTACATTCCACATATAAACAAAGTGGTTACATAAAGATATTATTCTTCATTCTCATCAATGGAAACATATTTAAAATAAAACATGGAGTCTTTATTGACACTTCCTTGACACTATCATCATATCATGTACCTTTCCCTTGACCTATGAAAAACATTTAAAAAAAATGGGATGAGCATAAAAAGCTCAGTAAGGGATATAAAAATATGGAAAGGAAACATGGGTACATATATACATAAGAATGAAATCATACTTTACCCATAAAACATAAGGACATTAACATACCTCATCAAATCATGAATAAATCATAGAAATCCTAAGACATAAAGGTAACTTGAGGCATTCATAACATTCTTACGTAGGGAGTAACCCTCTTGGTTACATTTGGAATACCTATCATAGTATATTCCCTAAATCTCTTCAGAGAAACATTAATGTTTAACTCCTTCGCGTTACCCAATGCATTGGAGAGCTATATCGGGCTCACCTGCCCTTATTCTATCACAGAACCACCCGTCTTCATAATAATACCCATGAACCTCAACATAATCGTATCACATAAAACATGCATAAAGGAAACATAACATTTCCACCTTTCAATCACAAGATATCAATACAACACATTGATATAAAAAAATTAGGAAAACCATTTTCAATACCAAAATAAAAGAAATGTAAAACATGGTATTTATTTTTCTTTAAAAAAAGGTATGGCTTGTAGCGGAAGCCGAAACTCAAATAATGGTCACGGCGGCGGAGAAGTCGTTGTCGCCGCATATGTACAAACAAACTTTCCATTTTGTCGTTTAGTAAATGTTTCGTATAAAAAATATTCATTTTGAATAAACGTAAAATTAAAAGGGGTTTATACACCGTATAAAAGAAGGTTGTGTATAAAACAAAATATGCCTCAATGAAAGGAGATTGAGACGAAGTCCCATACATCGAGTCCGACTTGACTCGGTCGTTCATTAATCTCCTGAATAATAAACTTGAGTTAATTTATACTTTTTTAAGAACCTTTTTAATGTTCATTGTTCATTTTATATCACTTATTTCCATGTCGTGAACACTATGTAATTATTTAAGTTAATAACGGTCGTTTTAACGATCATTGGTACTTGAGTAAAAAATAAACCCTTTATAATTACAAGTTGTTCGTGTATCCATTATATCCAGAATAGCATTCATGATGTAGATATCATATATGTCATATATATCTAGTACATTCATGAATTTATAATATTACATAATCATTTAGAGGTAAGAAATGAAATGCACCGTTCATGGAGACGGCAAGCCGTACGTACCCATGAACGCTACTTTCATTTCTATTTCGTATTTTTTAGAATGGAATCATAATTATATAAAGGTATATTATAATTATAGTGTAATATTATATATAATATCATAACTCTATCCTTTATACGTCCCACATATGATATTTAACGAATCAAATCACTCTAAGGGGGCGGTAGTCCGCACTTCCTTAAATGAAGATATCACATTTACCCATAATGGAAACCATAAAGGTATACACAAAATGAAAAATAAATAAGCTTAAGGAAACATAAACATATTATATATCATATATAAATGTAGTTACATGTTAATGGCCACCTTTGAAGGTGTTAAAAGAATGTCGAACAATCATCATTTCGGGAGGCATAAATTCACCATCCACAGAAACAGTATGTCCTTTAACCATTAGATGTAGGTGTGTGTAAGTGTATCTCGAATCCTTATTATAACAACATCCTAGTATATTTAAGATACTGGAGTTGTTACAATAGAAATGAATAAAAAGAGATCAGGGGGTTGGAGAAGCAAAATAAAACAAAAGGACTCAAGTGAAGACATTACCTTAAAATCAGGTAACTCTCATTGGTTTGAGCTCAAAAGCTTCCTTGGGAAGACTTCTGCACAAAGTGAGGCTTTAAAGAGTAAGAGAGGGATGTGTAGAGAAAACATGGGCAGGGGGTGGCCGAGAAAAAGGCTTTGGAAATGTGGGTAAGGAGGTAGATGTGGGGGCCTTTTATAAGAGGAGAGGAGGGGCACTTTTGGAAAGTAAAGAAATGTTACTTTATTTTAAAATGGTATTCGGATTTTAGAGGTCCCAAATTGATATAATTCAAGTATATGGTGATAAGTGTTCGAAATCCACCCATCCAATAGGTTTTGGCCATGTGTATGTCTTAGATTTTACATTATCGTTCCATTTTATTTAAATCCTTTATTAATGAGGTAATCGCTACATCATCATGATGTCATAAATAATTTAATTTATTTAAAGTATAAAATTATAAAAAAAACTACTATGATGTAGGAAATATTTTTATCTTTCCAATGAATATTTATAATCAAAATTATAACTTGTATAACCCCATGTAAAAATTGTTTCAGTAAAACATATCTTTTTTGTGCCATTTTTACTTTAACATTAAATAAAAAGTTATTTATGTCATTTCAAAACCAAAGTGGCTCCATGGGGTCCCCAAGTTGACCCATGGATTGTCTTTGTCGGCCATGACACATCAAATGAGGTTAGGGCATGTGTAAAGCTCATCTTATATTATTAAAACATTATTTTTACCTTAAACTACACAAATTACCACTAATCGCGATTATGAAATTAAAAGTTACTATTCCCCAAAAAATTATTTTAATCTAATTGAACCACATTTTACTTCTTAATGACAACCATGTCTGTCGGATTTTTTAAATTCAAATCACATAAGTGACAAAGTTTCATTTAAACGAAAAATCAGTTTCTTTAACTACCACTTAGTGGTTTCACTATTCATCAAAAATTGAAGTTTTTCAGAAAAAAACCAAAACTTCACCCTATTCTATATTTGATATTCTGAATTCAAAAATGATTTCTATTTTACAAAACTCAAATCATATAAGTCACATTAATTAATTTAATAATTAATTCCCGATGTCATGACAAAAAGCGTGTTTTTATGAAACAATAATTATCAAAAGATTGACACCAGTTTAAGTCCAATTTCAAATTGAAATTGATTCCAATGACCACCATTGGATTAAAATGGTAAAAATATATTCTAATTTCACTTAAAAATCAATTAAAAATATAATATAATCATATAAATATATTAGATTAAATTGGGGTTTTGAATTAAAATACAACATTTTTCACTATTCATTAAAAAAATGAACTTTATCGGGAAAATACCAAAAATTCACACAAAGTAAATTTTGATGTCCCAATCATAAATAATAAGTGTATCATGACAAACATAGATTATAAAATTGTCAAAAGATAGATTTAAAAATGGGTTTCCATCAAAAGGCAGCAAAACAATCTTTTAAGAATATTAGTGTATTCCATGCATAAGATTGTATTTATTTTCATTTTAAGCATATAAAACACTATCTTAATCTTTAATAGTCATAGATAAAAATATCTATTATTCATTACTTACTTGGGATGTTACACATTATCTTCCTTTCGATGTATTATTTGATTATCATAATTTATTTTCATGTATCCATGATTATACATTATTTATTGGCGTAAAATTCATCAGAATATTTTGAGTTCCCCTTCAGAAAAAAATTATATATTAATCATGAATTAATTTTTATTATTCTTTTAAATGTGTTGGATTTAAATGAATTTTAAATTATATTATTCTTGATTGGTCTATCTTTCATAATGTGATTTTTTATATCAATTTTTCCTGTTAAATTCGGATGATTCCATATATAATAATTAATTTTGATATCTTAGTATTTTATTAGTTTCTTATTATCTTATAAGAATAGAGAAAACATTCTTTTTCGATGGGATATTTGTGATATTTTGGTGATTATTATTTGTGGCCCATATATGTTTTTATGATGATTAGTGTGGTCTTATATATTGTATTAAAAATCAATTTTAGTACTATAACACAAGAACTAGTAAGGTATGGACATTGTTATTTTGTTATATTGAGTGTGTCTGTGACGGTCTTTCACATATTTTATGTGTGGTAATAATGAGTTGGTCCACATAGGGAGGAAAATATTTTTGTTTCTTAATGTGTTTTACCTATGTTTTTGGTTTTTACACACATACATTTTTTCATTTTATGACACACTTTCATGTTATTTATTTTTTTTATTTTAAATATTCATGATACGTTTCTTTTTTATTATATTAAATTTATTTAATAATGATATTGTTTAAAATTATTCTATTCTAATTTGTAAAAATCACATGTTGTATGACTATTCATATATTTTATTAGCTAGTCCATTGATTTTATGATTCTATAATGACCATTCTATCATCTAATGATTTTAAATTTTTATTTTAATCAAATATTGTTGTTTATTATTTAATTATGATTTTTAGGCCTTCTTCATGTTTAACATGTTTATAGTTATATTTTTTTAAGTGTAGTGAAATTAGATATTTGTGTGGGTAATTTCTAACAAACTAATGTTTTATCTTAATGGGTTACGTGACCTCTATGAGATGTATTATACATTTCAAAGGATTCTTTTATTATTTATTTCATTTTTATCATTGGTTAATATATAAATGATATAGTATGAATGTTTTCTTGAATGATGGGGAATTTATTTTTTTAGGGCTACAGATGATGAAGTTGGATTTAATTGATGTACAGTATGATACAAGGTTGTTCCAAGGATAAAAATAATTATAAAATAAATATATATTAAAAACACATTTATGGTTTAATTATTATTATAATATAAATAGTCTTGAAATTATTTATTACCCGGAGATGGAATTTTATAGGATGGAATGATGAATTAATGGAATTAATGAATAAAAATTCATATATATGATATTTAGAAATATAATACATGATGAACAAATTTAATCCCTTATAAGAGCTAGTAGTCGTATGAATAATACGTGTTTTATTGAAAATAATGAGATTTAAAAATAATAATATTGAATATAAAATTAAATCTGATAAAAGATTAGTAAACACTATTATAAAATAATATTATTAAATTTATTATGAGGTTGGGTGTTTGATGTTCTGTAGTGTTTATGATATTATTAGGGATAAAGGTGGTTCATGTTTTATCTATAGGTGAAAAAGTATTATTAAATATATCTCTAGTGTCATGTAATAGTCGGAAAACGTTAGAAGAATTTTGTGATTAATTATTTTATTAGAGGTTTTTTTTTAATATTTCATACAAACAATTCACTGAGTTGAGAAAACTTACTGTTTAACATTTGATATGTTTAATTTTAGTTGTTTTCCGGAATATCTATGATGTAGGTGAACTATATATGTCCTAATAAAACTTTATTTATCTATTATTTAGATATAGTATGGGATAACATGGATAGATATTATATGGTTATGATATATGTGAATTTTTATTTTGCACATGAAATGTGGAAGTTATAATTTGTATGTCATTAATTAATATCTACTCTAAAACATTTTATATGATATATATATATATATATATATGATTAGATTACTCGATGGAATCTAATAATGAGAAATCAGTTGTTGTTATGTATTTTTTTTATTATGTGGTTATATAGACATGTAACAGTTGGTAGCACTGTATGTACACAATTAGATCATGATAGAGAGTAATGTTGATGACAAGTAGGTGCATGATACATTCTCAATTATTCATGTCATATTATATTACAATATATATTTGTTGAAGTTTATAGAAGAACCATGTACATTAAGGGTAATTTTTTAGCCATTTAAATGTTATAATATTTTTTTATTTACAATGTAATTATCATGGATTATCAAAATTGATATCATTTGTTTTTGTAAGATCCTATTAAAGGTATTATCATGATCAGGCATCTATATATTCATATACAAATATGTGTGAGTGTGTGTCCAAATACACATAGACACACACACACACATTCATATATATTTCTCCAATTTATATAATAATGTAAGTTAATAGGTTGATCTATTCAATTTTATTTTTCTTTTTGGCATTTACATGATTTAATTGTCCTGTATATAAATTCTTGTGCAATCCTACATGCATGTATCCAATCATCCATCGGTTAGGGAAAAATAAAAATATCATATTATTGACATATGAGAGGAATTTCCTTATAAATCACGTGAACTAAATATAATACACAAGTAAACCCTATAATAATAATATAATGAATCTAACATCCCATAACAAATGTAATAACATTTAATAAGTTTAGTCTCCTAAATAAATTCCAAGAGAGAAATCGTATAATGGAAAGTCCACTAACACCGTAAAAAAACAATCATAATTTCCTAGTATGTCCATACTCTTTCATTATATAATATTATATACTAGAAAAACATATATATATATATATAGATTTGATCATACATGTATTAAAACTATTATGCTCCACAAATACACTCATTTCCTTGATAAATAAATACTAAAACAAACATATTACCAACACCACATTAGATAATTCCCCATCCAAATTATTGGTAAATCACCAAAAACTATACCCAATGGCTATAAGATAATTTATTGATAATATATTAAAATGCACATAATATCAACTATAACACTAATCTAGTAACCCCTTAGCCCCACAAACATACATCCAAGGATAATATCCGTTGAATTTCCACGTAAGTGAATAACCTTACATATTCATAACCATATCCAATACTTTTAAAAATATTCCATAGTTTTATAAAAATTTGTTTTAGTATAAAATATAATTATTTTATGCTACATAATAATGTTTGGGATAATCCTGATATCTTATTTCTTCATTGTATGTCCCCACCATCCTCTTGTATTATCAATGTATAGCCTTGAGCCATATCATCATCTATTATGTATTGAAGTGAGAGTGGATAGGGGGATTTGTAAGATATCCATTTTGATGAATGAACTGAGAATCTAAGCTCCTATGTCAATGTTGGTCAAATTTCCTAACATGCATGGTGGTTTGTAAGAATAAAAAATAGAAATGAACATATATATAATCTAACATGAACTAATCATGTGGTAATATACAAATAGAGGAAAACAGAATCCAGAAAATATATAATTCTTCTTTCACTAGAAATAATGATAAACACTTCGATAATAAACCTCTGTACAACCTCTATACAACATCAAACATTAAATCCAACACTAAATTTATCATTATTTATGTATGACAAATATTTACTCATATATGATGTACTATATTTATTTATATATTCTATGTTATTTTTAAACATTATAATTTTATTAATTATGCTACACATATTTAGACCAATAAATATTAAATTAAATACATATAGTAATTCATTATATATTTTAAAAAAAATTAACATCTACTCAATAAATTATTTAATAATTCTATAAATTAATTATTCCACCAAAACAATTCTCATTTCAATTTCTCAAAAATTTTAACACCATTAATATAATAATTAATATTAATTGAATAATTATTACATTAATTCATTTCAATTATAAATTTACTTGAAATTATGAGAAAACAACAAATAATACTTTCATGTAATCTACAACAAACACATCATCTCATTCAAACTTTTTCCACATTAATTATAAATCATTTACTATCACATATGTCATATGCATGATCAAACATTATAATTATACTAAAACAAGAAATCCTGGAATATAAATTTGATGTATTGTTTCGAAGTATTACTTGTATACTATAATAGTATAATGGATTAAAAAGTACAAAAACACAATAAAACTAAAAAAATATAGTTTGAACCATCATATAAACATATCAATTATACAAAACATCAAACAAATTTAACAATTAAATGCTTAAGAGAAGTTTATATATTTTAGTTTAAATATCATCATAATATTTTAGAAAATTGGGGTTATTTAAAATTTCTAATCACTTCAAGAAAATAAAAACAATATATGGTACTGTAATAACGATCATAAAAAACTATCAAATAAACACTGATCAATATGATGAAAAAAATGTAATTCATTTAAGAATCTCATTTCACCTTCAATTTCCATAAACAAATTTCAAAAACTTTATTATGGTATTTTTGAACATTCTATGAATTAAATCATAAACATGATTATTCGAGGATTACATAAATTATCTCAAAAAAAATTTGAATACCTGAAAGTAAAAATGGACAAAATAATAATATTTTAATAAATAGGACCAAATCATAATGTAATATAATTAATATAATCATATAACTATTACACATAACTCAATTGATCCAAAATTAGGAATAATCATAATGAAAACATTTCCACCCCATGGTATTATGGTAAATTACAAAATGTTTGTCAAATAAAGGGAAATAAAATAGGATAAGATGAGAAATAATTATATATTAATTAAAAAATGATCATCCTTGTAATGTATGTGGATTTTAATCCACCAATATTGTAAAATACACCTACAAATGAGACAGTGTTCACTAAGGAATTGATAGTAAAAGGATAAATAAAATCATGATGTGGGTGTGATATAAAATTATATTATAAATTCATCTTACCCTTATATAGATTATATTGAGACTCAAAATTTAATAAATAGGCTTGTATAAATGACATCTATATTTTAAAACCATTAAAATGGAAAATTCACCGTTAATTTCCAGAAAATTTTATTATAAGTAGAAAATGATAATCTTGAACAAGACATACTGTCAATGGAAATTATTATATTAATCTCAATCCATGACTAACTAATAAGCACTATATAATAGCTCCTTCTACCACTTCTATTTCCTACTCAACAAAATAAGTTAACATAAAATGTAAGATGTACTAAATTTATTATTTCACACCAATATTCTAGAAATGGGTATTCAAGTCCTCTCTATTTCCCAGTGAATATAAATAATGAATCTATTGTGATTAAGCCTATGGAAACTCATTGTTCCCTTCCATATATAACAATTAAATAATAATAATCACCCCATATTTTATTTTCAATTCCGAACACCCTGAAAATGCCAAAAAGATCATGGATATAATGCCCATAATAATTATCTACAACTACCATGACATTTTCATCCATAAAATTAGTGATTCATTAATCAAACATCTAATACTAATCTCCTCACACCCAAAATCTTTTTATAATCTAAATAAACAAATTAATTAAATCAATATATAAAAGATAAAAGACTGTGTATGGTTTTTGATTCTATATATCACACCTTTAAAATAGTTTATTTCTTTGAGAGAGACATAAAAAAAATTAAATATAAGAAACCCCATTTAGATTCATATTAATTATATAGATTGAATGTTATTTAACAACCCAACAAAAAAAACTAAATATATTGGGAATTCATCTAAAAACATCCTCCTAGTCAATCTCCTATGTTATACCATGTCTATAAAAGATGTGATCTAATGTAAACAGAAGCCTAAAAATTGGTCTCAATATATTTATAGAATATAAAATGGAGTCTCCACAGACATCACATTATTAATGATATTCAACGGTACTTTATAAGTTATATGTGATTCATTATAAAGATAAAAGTGATAATTTTACACTTGAAAGATATCAAGATGTTTATCCCTCGATAGGGAAATAAGAAATTGATATGAATCCTTTCTAGTACTACGAGAAAACATGAATAGAAAAATGGAATAATGACAATAATTACCTCCAGTAATGAAACTATTTTACCCATGATGATAAAATAACATTGTGATCCCATAATCACCAAAAATAAGACATATGGTATTATTATCGACTATTATATGCAATCTTAAAAAAATTAATCATTTTACTCAAGAACCATAAAATTCATGAAAATGTTCACATAGCATGTACTCGAGTATCTAAATTACTTAGTAATATCATTATTATTTAATGCAATGAGAAAATTTATAACAAATATATATGATCTAAAATATTGTTTTAGGGTAATAAATTCTAGTAAGGTCAAATTATAATTATAATAAATGATAATTTCAGACAATAATAATATTCTAACATAATTTAATACAATCAATCTTATGATGATCAACAAAATATTTATCTGTTTTACCAATGTGATCATTTGGGTGAGGAATATTTTTTTGTCATAGTTTCTCAGTGTCTATTTTATATTTCCTAGATATTTTATTTGGAATATATCACATTTCCAATGTAAATATTGTTACATAGTTGATTAAATTTTGATCATAACATTACATTTGAATTTATTATCAATGAAATAAACTATTATATACCCAGAGAAAACTGAAATGTTTTGTGAATTATTAGAAGTATTACCTTTATGTTATAATCCATATATAAGGATAACACATACAAGTATATTTTTTCTATGTGGATAACTCTCATGTATTGATTTTATATAATGGTATAGCAATTATGTATTAATATATATTTATAATATACCATTATAAATACTAACAAGATACATTTATATATTATTATTGTTTCATGTATTTGTCATAATGTACTAATCATATATTACCCTTACTAATTTCAAAAAAAAAAATTAATTATTCATTATCACTGATGATTTATTTAGGTAAATTTTTTATCATTACTTTTATTAATAAATATTAATAAGTATGAATAATTTGAATAATTTACTAATTTTAATATTTAATAAACCTGCACTGAGATTGTATAAATATTTCCATTTTACATGATATTATCATTGATATAATTGAGTAAAATTATTAAATAATATTATATATATATTTAAACATAATACAGTAAAAAAATAGTAATGTGATTGACTATATAAATAGTTTTGTGTTATGATTCAATAGTTATTATAATTTTTAACTTTTTAAAATGTACATTAAATTGGTAGGAGAAATGAATTTTGATGAATTTTAAATTTTTTATTAAACTTAAGGAAGTAAGATAATTATATTCAGAGTACACATTGGAGAAAATTTTTTACATAGAGAAGTTCAATAATCTATTTTTATAGAGAAATCATTCAGCTTTCCCTTTTATTAAATATCTATGTCATTATATTTTTTTTATATATGTATACATCATGTAAACATTGGAGGAATGATGAATATGAGATTTTATAAAAGGATGATCCCAATAAATGAACTTATAACCACTATATCTATTGTCAATATAATTCAGTGAATAGTACGGTCTTTAGGAATGTAAACTAATGAAAATCACCAATCCAATATCGGTTCTATGTCTACTTCACATGGGAATATACTTATTATCTTTGAACCACTATAAAATCACCTTGATTCCTTATATGTGCATTAATTTGATTCTATTTAATATCTCGTGAATAAAAATGATGTCTATATTAATAATTGAGAGTGAAATTTTAAATTGTTGTGAAATTGAAATACCTAATTCATCTAAATAATATACTATTATACCACTATTTTTGGACAACAAAAGGTATCATTTAATGTTACATGAGTTATTTACTGAAGCATATTTATATTAAAATATATATATCTATAGATTCTTTAGTGGAGTATCTATGACTGGGTGTTAAAATAATCACATATTTTTATTTAATCAGTTTGAATTATAGTTGGTGGAAACATAAAAATATTATCTCTATATAGAATTATTAATCGAATGTTTTTATAAAGTTAGATGAAAATTACTTATTAATATCTAGTGAGCACGAGTTTTTAAGTGATTAAAAAGGATGATTATGATTGTAATATAATTTATTTTTATTATATCATTTTAGTATTAGGAGGTGATCATTTAAACCATGTTTTATATTGAGATATTGGTCATCATATGTGGTAAAATATCACTATTTTTTATAGGGAACAGATTATCTAACAATATTAAGTTATAATAATACAATGCTATTTTTTATACCATCAACACATAAGTGTATAATGTATTTGTCAAATTAATGCAAATATCAATATGATTTTGAGCATTGTTTCATCCATTGTAGATATAATACAAGAATAAAATGAATCATATAATATTCATAGACATGTATTCGATATATTTATTTAAAAGTCTACTATTTTAAGAGGATACAAACAATTTCAGATCTAAATACAATTAATTTATTTGAGAAATTAGGGATCTTGAATCTCTATTACATGATGATTCTAATGACCCAAAATCTATAAATGATTATAGTGTTTCATTTATTGTCTCATATTCGTAACATACAAATATATTTTCAGATTTTTTTGACTAATTTGATGAAAGAGAATCATGGTTTTCAAATGTAGGTGACCAAAATTGTTGTATAAAAAATAATAGATTACAAGTTTTAGTATATTTGAAATGGTATTATAATGTCCTTAAATTTTTTAACAAATTTTTTTTGAAATTACAATGAATAGAGATATTATAAATGTCACAATGTAGTCCAAAAAATATATAATTCCCTCCACAGAAATAAAATATAAAAAATTAAAATAATTTTCATTAAATATCATACCGTATGATTACATGTAAATGGTAATTGAAATAATATTGAGTACTTTTAAGGATTATTTTCGTGATTTTTCTTATCAATATGAAGCTTGTAAATTGAAAAAAAAATTATATGTGTTTTAAGGATCTGGCAGATATAGTTTAATCATTATAATTTCCTAATTATAAATATTAATGTAATATTTGTATGATTGTAATGGTAAATATTTTTTTTAATATATATAATATGTTTAAAATACATGTTCTATATAAAGAAAATTTTGACTTCAATTTAATTTATAATGTTTTTATCTAATCGACATTATAAATAAATTTATATACAAGTAATGTTCTACGATCATGTTTATTTCCTGATAATTGCATTAATTATTTATTGAATAATATTTATGATATGAAATGGGTTGTTAGTATTTTTATAAGTGGTGGTATTAGCATAAAAAAATCTTTAGTATGAATGAAATAAATTTAAAATGTTAAATAGATTGCAATTTAATAAACCAATGATATATAATTATTAATTTATAATTGTAGAAAATACCAAAAAAATATCATTATATGTTTCCACAATTGTATTGTATAAAATTATTTTAAATATAGAAATATTAATGTTACTAAAAACTTTGGTGTTAATCTTTTATATTCTTCCTATAAATTATCTAAATTTTAGAATGGATTTTCTAGTTAATGTAAAAATAATTCCATGATGAATATTACTGTTTTATGATATTAATAGGCCCAAAACTATAGTTATATGAAAATATATATTATTTGAAAATTTATCTGTGATTCATAGTGTCATAACAAGATATATAGGTCAAGGATTATCATAAATTTAACTCTTTATAAAAAATACATAGAGGACATGACACTTTTGGACACAGATCATGATGAATTTGAATTGGTCTCTGATCTATTGAAAATCCAAAATTAGTTCAAATCAATAAGATATATTATGTGTAATGGAAATAATAATATATGATATTTATTTATAGAAAATATTATTAAATTTATTAAATTTATTTGGTGAGTAATGAATTATCTTGTATTACATATTAATTAACTATGTTTGAAGAATGTAGAATATAATTTATCTATACTCAATATAGATATATATTAGGTAGAAAACAGAATATCATTTTGAATGATGAAATTATTTACTGTTATATTTTTAATTTAATATACTTACATTTTAATGTTTATTCATAATGATTCATTAAATGATGAAATGTCTTTCCATATAAATTATACAAAAAATTTTATGAAAATAGTCCATGTGTTGAATTCAAAATACATTCATAGCATAGATATTATTTAAGATATAATAATGAATGTGATACTTTTAAAAATTTGGATTATATTGGTGAATAATTATATAAACCAATAAAATGTTAAACCATTTCTAGTTAATCTTTTTTTGGTTGATGATTTTTTTTGGTTTACTTGTCATGTTTTTTATTCTTAAATATGAATATTATATTGGAATAAATATTTTAGGATAAATAATCTATGATGAAAAATATTAATAAAATTATTAAATTGATTAGTGACCAAGGAGGATAATTTTAATGTAATGTATTAAATTCAATTTTTTAACTAGAATCTTAAATATAAATACATTTTACCATGAACACCTGAATAGTATATAATTGATTTTGACTAAAATATGACATTTGAAAAAATTATATTACCATGTTATGTGAATATGAAATACTAATATATTTTATAGATTAATATTTGAAAAATATTATGTAATAAATAAGGTTCTGGTAAAACATATTTTAAGATATTCACTACCTGATTTAAAGATGAATTTAAATGTAACACACTTAGATAAAAAAGTATTAGCATGTTTGATACAATAAATGAAATATAATAGAAGCATTAGAAGAGATCATTAAACCCCAGTAAATTAAAATATATTTCTCTTTAATGAAATTCAATCTCTTTGGTAGCTAGTGATGCACTCACCACTGAGTTTAAATGATACACAATTCAATATTAAAATATTAATTTGACCATTATTACATTGTTATTATGTTTGATAGAAATAATATAAATATAATAATTTTTGAAATTTTATAATTTTTACGTTTATAATGTACATTAGTTTTTTTCTATTGATATTAATTAAAACATTAACCACTTTAAATTTAAAGAAAAATATTCAATTTTTTTTCTATATTCTATAAGCGGATGATTAGTCATCGATTGAAAACATGATTTAAAATTATTTTTTCTAAATTTAGAAATCATATTGCATAAATCAGTTTTATTTATATAATAATCATATAAAAATTATCTTTGGGTTATTTCTTGGGATTATTCTAAAATTGTACTTCTGCCAACAAATAGTGAAAATACTAAATTTTATTTAAAACTACCCTATGATTTAAATTTTTTAATGGTTCTATTAAAATTAAATATTTCTTTAAAAGTAAATAAGATTAAATATTATTATAATAAATAAAATTTATTTCTGTGGAATATTTTGTATTTTGAAATTTTTATATAAAATATATATATATATGATGATTTTCTCTTTGGATAACAATTTTGTATCAATATATATAAGTTAAATTCAGAAATATAAATTTCAAATTATTTGAGTTAAATTTTTAAAATTGATTTTGTATTTTGAATCACCGTAATCAATATAATTTAATACGTCCAACTTATTTTTTCCAATACTGATCATTACAAATAATAAAAACACATTATTATTGGTAACATTAGAAATGAGTTTACTATGGAGTTTAACACAAATAAAAAAGGTTTTAGATGAAAAAAAGACATAAAACACCTGTTTTTTTGGAAATTCTCTAACCCTCATACCCATATTATATGTTTTTCTTAAAGTTTTATGAATTTTTCCCATGAGAGTGATCGATAAAAAATATTATGTAATGAAAGTAAAAATTTTCACCCTATTACTTTTAAAATTCAACTATGTTATAACATAAAGTCTAATGATATATATGAAGGATTATGGAACTTAATTTTGATAATATTGAAATTAATTTAATAATGGTAATGCACAATTAATCATAGAATTACATTAAATTCTTAGTCAATACAAACATATTTTTTTTAATAAATAGAATCAGTAAAAACTGATATAAAAATAAAAAAATTTAAAATATATTGATTGAATTGTTTATTCCAATTTGTTTAATAAATACATATATCTTAATGAAATTTTTGAACATAATATAATTTAATACAATAATTGTATTTATATTTTATTTATTCAAATAAAATTAATATCCTCAAAATTAAAATTAATGTTATTTTATAATAAATGATATTTTATAAAATGACTTAAACATATTAAAATTAATACCTTTTTAAAATTTATTTGAAAATGAATTTAAAAATATAATATTCTCCATTTTCTTATAAAATTTTATATTATATTCAATATATTTACGAGTAAGTTGTATTCACACAATTAATATGGTTAATGTTAAAGTAGTGTTTTTCCATGTTACACGAGCTTGTGTTGAAACTGAATCTATTTTGATAAATATGATTTAATATTTATAAATAGTGGGTAAATATAATAACTATAATATAATTTTTTAATTAATGGATAAATTACATAGATTAAAAAGACTAGTTACCATCAAAAAAATGTTAAATATGAGGAATCAAAAAACGTAAGGGAAAACATATTTAAAATTTGTTTTCATTTGTGAGCTATAACATTGGATCAACCATAAAATCATTCAACCAATTTATTTTTTAATGCTTTAGAATGATTTATTTCTAGATAGTCACATTATTGAATAGTTATGGTTATGTATAAAAAGTGCCACATCTGGTCAAATAAAAAAGGTTACTGACTCCCCCATTTTTTCATATCATCAATGTAATTGGGATCTTCCACACCAGAAAAACATTCAACCCCAATATCCATAACAAAATTCTATAGATTTTTTATGTCCAATAGAATAGCCCTAGAGTCTTTAATAATATTTCCAATGGATGTTTCACTAAGAGAATTTAGTTATCATTTATAAGTTCATTCGTTTACATTATTATTTTAAAAACATAAATTATGTATTAAAAAAATATAATAACCCCATCATAAAACAAATAATTAATTTTATTATGATGATGAAATAATATGTATCCATCACCACTTAAATTAAAAAGTAACCAAAATCGCATAGCATTTTCCATCTGAAATTCCATGTCAGGAAGTGATGTAAACCATTATCCAAAAAACACATACAATTATTTATAATGAAAAATTTAAATTAAATATGTTACATTTATGATAAAATAATAATCCGGAAGACATAATATCACATATTCTTTCATATTTTCCATTTAGTTAAATAAATTATTACATTTTATGTTTGAACGTCGTACTACCACCTTAAGAAGCAATGTTAAAAAAATTTATATATGAATTAATTGGACTGTAACAAGGGAATATTTAATAAATATTTGGTATATATATGAAATGCATTATAATTTATAAAAAATTAATATATCATAAATTTTCTTACCCATTCCCCATTTAAGTGAATGATATCATCTCTCATCCGTATATACGACCTACCCTCTCCATAAAGCCACATGATTTATTTTATATTTACAATTTATATGATTGGATTTAGGGATGCATCTATAGAATATATATATAAATAAATACATATAATCATTCTGGTGATGATGGAACTGTATAATGTATATAAGAACTGGAACATTCATGAAAAAATAAGAATGAGAAAACTAGCAATTAACACAAAAAAAATAAAAAAAATTGAAATAATATTTTATTTATATATGTATGGTTTTTTAATATATTTATAATAAAATAACATATATTATAAACGAGGGTATGATACATATTATGGTAGTAGAACATGGGATAAGGTATTCTCATGCCACATTTATTTCCATGAGCCATATGTAATATTAACTACATATCTAATTTGGGTGGTGTATATACAGCCCCTATGATTTGTTTTAAATTAAATTCGTTAATATTATTCCTTTATTACTTTTCATTTTATGAATTATTATTTTAAGGGGATTAAAATTTGGATATTATCAAATTTTTTAGGGTTATTTACAATCAACATCATTCTTTGAGATTTTTTAGGTTTAAGTCTTAACCGGGTGAACAATTTGATATTTCTATTTTTGATCAATCTGTTTTATCTTCTTGAGGTTATTCATTAAAATTTACAATTAATAGTTCAATTTTTCATCATTTTAATACATAATATTAGAGATAATATTTTTTTAAGAAATTATGAATTTATTTGTATCTTATATCAAAAATCATTTTCTATCAAAATACAAGTCATCTATGAATTTTTTAAAAATTAAATTAAACTTTTTAAAATGTTTTATTATAGACATATTAACCAAATTTAAATATTCAAAAATATATCTAAATTAATCATGGTTACATTTTCAAAACAATACTCATTTTTATTTTATCAAAAATGATAAAGGTATATTTATTTTAACGTGAATGGAAAGAACAAAATTTTCTTCTATAATGACCATTAAATTTTTTAAACCCTATTTTATGTGTTTTCAATTTTTATTAGTGTCAAAATATTTTGAGTTCCATATCTTTGAAAAATATTTTCAATGTTAAAAGTTTAATTTTCATGAAATGATTTAATGACATTTCTATCAAATATCAATTCATCAATGACACATACTGATTTTTTAAAAACAATACATTGGGGAACTCGTGTAATTACATAATTATTATTACTTGTTTCGGTGATTTATTATTACTTTTATGGAATATATATATTTTTATTAACATTCGCTATATAAATATGGATGGTTTGTGATTATTTTTATTTATTTTTGGTACATATTAAAAAAAATTGATAGTTTTTCAATGTGAATAAATTTGATTATTATGTTTCACCCCATTCATATGGGGAATTAATTATATACAATAAATGATGTGTAGGACGTAGTTATAGATAACCCTGAGATGCATCAATATGTCTAATGAGACAAATCTATTGGAAATATTAGAGAGGTTTCCACCCACAGATTTAAACTGTATTGGAATGTAATATATTTATTTAACAATGCATATTTATAATTTTCAAATAATCAATATATATTCCATTGTATGATTTCCCTTACTGAAAATGTAATGTCACAAATTTTTTTATGATCTATTTTCCCTAGGATTCATGGAAGTGTTTTTTGATTTATATGTGAAGAAATGATATAAGAAATAATAAAATTGTCAAAGAAATCACTTTTTAAATTTATAATTACAATTATAATTTGATTTCTGAATATGTTTCTTTAATACCCATATTTTTATACTCATGATTAAATTAGGATGTTATTCCTTTAATATTATGAAAATGCAACAATGTAACAACAAATTATAGGAAAACTATTTTGGGGGCCTTGATTTTTGAATATGATGATGTTTACTATAAATTTCTAGAACTATATATAGGAAAACATAAAATATGTAAAAAAACAATGTGATAAATTATGGAGAAGTATAGAATCCCATAATTGTGTATTGGTATGTTATAGATAATTTGGAATTCCTAGTAATAAATCTATGTATTCATTATTTTAGTGGACTAGGTTCCTGAATTGATGTACGTAGAGGTACTATTATTGATAAAATTGAGTCGAGATTCACTATAGTGATACCATGATTACAAAAAATGGGCCTTATGAAGAACCATGTTTGACACTCCACATAGATATTCTATGTTTAGTTAAAAATTTCATTAAAACCCATAATAAGGGATTTGAAAATATTTTTATGATTTAAAAATATATATAATGAATCCATGTTTATGATTATCAAATCATCTAGGCATAAATGTTTCAATTTATGATAACTGATTAATTTGTTTTTTGATAGAATATTCTTTCTCGTAGTATTATCATCTAACATACTATATTACATTGTTTAAAAATGGTACCTAGTAGATAGAATGTGAAAAATTACCAATACACATAATACAAAAAGAAATAATGATAGTTTCATTGATGGGATTAATCCAATCCTCCAATAGGGTCTATTATTCCAAACATTATCATCATATGAGGACACATGATCATGCCCCATGTAATAATTTCTTAATTAAAAACCCTTGTAATTTATTGAATAGAACATTAGTTTCCTCTAAGTGTGGTTATAAATACAACTATAATCTAGATTTCATGGGAAATAAATAAATAATTAATTCTTAGCACTTCAACTATAAGGATTTGATATACTATGTAATCCAATTGCCCAATAATCTAGAGAATACACCTTCAAATAAACAATGGGATTAATTTCTAGTTAATTCTACTACTATACCCACTATGGTAGTATTAATGTTCTTGTATATTTGTACTATATAATTATATTTTAGTTGTATTTTATCAAATATGAGAATAATAAATAATTATATTTATTGTTCTATGTTAGTATTTCTATATCATTTCAAGGAAATAGTTGAATGGTACTGATGACCAAAAATAGGAAAATAGTGGAATGTGTATATTTTTAGAGAACTAATTATTTAAGAATGATAGATTTTAATATATTTTCTATTTTGGGTTAAATATATATATATATATATATATATATATTTATGGGATATTACTTGTACACTTAAATTTTTTTTGGGTATTTTACCTATATATTTTTCTGTTTACTACATTACATGTTTAATTTAATATATTAAAAAATGAGATTTGATTTTTGGATGCCTTAATATTTTAAAAATGATTTTATAGTGATCATGGTATTAACATACATAGAATGTGATAATAGGGAATGCATTTTTTTGTTATAAGAATATAATTTTATGTTTATTTTTGAAATTTATAAAACATATTTCTATATTTCCTAACATTGAATTTCGTTAGAAATATTTTAGAATGGTTATAAGGTAAACTATTTGAGGAATCAATTAAATAGAAATGTGGGTGCTCCATGCTATGTATTGGTAAAAATTTTGGTTTTGGGAAATATCAAAGGAATAAATTTAAATTATTTTTTAGATCTTATGATATGTTCAATGTAAATTTTATTACTTCTGAAATAAAAAAACATCTTGGATATTCATTTCATCATAATAGAAATTTATTTCAAATTTATTAAATAACAACCATTAAATTTAATTATTCTGTTAATATAATATTAGATTAGTGAAATATATTTCAATATTTTTTATGTCTAAATATTAATGTAATTAATCAACAATAGGAAAAATTTCATTAAATTAAAATCTTGTCGTATTCCCATAATTTAATTCAATGATTTATGTATTTTTTTAAAATTAATCAAGATAAATAAAATCGTTTTATTGATGATTTCTACAAATCAAAATAATTATTTATGATTTTATGTAGTGAAAATATCATCACATTCCACCAATATTACCCTATTTTGAAAACTATTATGTTTTATTCTAGATAACATTTGAACTTCAATTTCTATCCTATCGAGAGAAATTATTATTATCCATTTTAATGATATGGATTTCTAAACATGTTATTTTCAAATTTCAGTCACTTTATAGTCGAGATCATTATTAAATTACGAGTCTGAGATTTATTTATGGGGGTTGAAGGTAATATCCCATGATATATAAAGCGGAAGATCCTGTATTGTAGAATATATGAAATTAAAAACAATGATTTGAATAATAATTTTCAACCTAAAAATTTTCTATATATTTCTTCTTATATAAATTCAATCTCTTCGATAGCATTCAATATATGAAAACCATAATTTAAAAAAAATACTCTATTTAAATATTATTACAGCTAGTATTGCCTAGTTGTTGTGTTGGAGGGAATGATTTGGACTGAAAATATTTATAAAAATAATATGTTTTACACAATTTTAATTTAATTTCAAGTGTTATATATTTATTATATATAAAATAAGTACAATTTTAATGACAGACAAATATTTACTAAAAAACAGAATGATTTCCAAAGAGAATTTATATAATACATTTAAAATAATAATATGATATTATTATAAAAATATTAGAAAATTTTATTTTATACAAGTAAGTTCATTTTTTAATTATGCATTTCTAAATTTTCATAGAGTGAATTTTTATGATTTTTTGAAAAAGTATCATTTTTTCAGAGTGAAAATATAGGTTTATATTGATCACTAATATTTTGTTTAAATAACTTAATGTTTTCAATATGATTTAAAATTTTTTTATTATAAAATTAGTTTCAATTATAATATGATATATAGATTTTGAATTTGTCGAATAAATTTCATATTAAAATATTATATTAAAATTCTTTTCGCTTATGTGAATTTTCTATCTGGAAGACCACATTTTTAATAGGACTTTGAGATTAATTATATTAAATAATTCCACATATATGTGTAAAATTATAAAACCTGGATTCAATATATTGAATTTTCATAAGTAGTATGATCTCATATTCTCAGAATAATTTTTCGACATAATGAATACTGAAAATATTATAAATTAATTACCATGGTTAAAGAAAAAATGACTTTACAGTGTGCTTAAACTAAAAAGAAAACCATTAAATTGACCTGAAATCATTTCTAGTTAATTTGAAAATTCTATATATAATCCCCTTATATCATTTTATATATTTGACCGAGTTTTTGAAACACTATTAAATGAATCTATCTTATATAATAATTTAACTAAAGAAAATAAAAATATATCCCTCCTGTTTTAAAATATATAATACGTCTTCACATAGGAAAAAATTAAATATGTTAATGAATATGGATTTTAATTTTTATAATATTGAAATTAATTTCATGAGAGTAATTACATTTCATTCATATAATTATGTTAACATCTTCAGAATCACCAACATTGAAATAATTTAATTAATAGAAAAATGAAATTAAATATTCTTAAAATATTAAAAGTAAAATAAATATATTTTTTTATTTCAATTAAAATTTTAAATAATGAAATAATTGTATATTGGATTTATAATAATAGAATCTATTTCCTTTAATGTAATTTTATTTCTTAAAATCTAATTAATATAATTAGGTAAAATTTTAAATTAATGTAATTTCATTGGAAATTAAATTATACTGATGGACTAAAAATCCCTAAAAATCCAGTATAATAGAATTTTATTTAAATTTATTATAAAAAGATAAAATATTTTGCATTCATATAAATAATTTTATATTATTTTTACAATATTTATACAACAAAATGAAAATCATTGTTACCATTGTAAAATTTAAAGGGGTTCTTTGCACATTACATGTGTTTGTGTTAAAATTAATTATCAACATCCATAAGAATTCTATTTTATAAATTGATTTTATGATTTTTAATTATTGGTTAATAATTATTTTATAATGATCTTTTTTTGTTATAAATTATATATCTTAATTATACTACTTACCATATAAAAAATTATAATGGAAAATGTAATAAAAAATAGAATTTAAGGAAAACAGAATTAAACCATGTGTTTTTATATTTGGTAGATGTTTGAATAAATATTACCATACCTAAACGAGGGTAATTCTTAATTTTGGACCTTAAGAGGTTAAAATGATTTTACATTATGGAATAGTTTGTTGTATTTAGAGAAATTCCACTACTCCACAATTATAAAAGTGAATTCATGCTCCTAACATACTCATATATTTAAAGCCATTTTCTAGGAAAAAAACAAAAAAAAATACTTCACCAACATCCATATACTATGTTTATATACTTTTTTCTTCCCAAAATTCCAACCCCATTCTATTTTATAACTTATCCAAATTATTTTTCTCTAAGAGAATATAATTGTCTTCAAAAAGTTCAATTATTTCCCGCTTCTTTTAAAACCATAAAATATATATTAAAACAGAAAATATAATAACACTAGTATATAAAACATTAAAATATTTTATTATATTTTTTAAAAATATTTATTCAGCTCTAATATTATAAAATGGGAAATGAAATCACCCATCATATGTACGATGTACTACCTCCTCACGAAGTGATGTTACTCATTCACCATCAACAATTCTCATATAATTATATAATAATGAATTTAATATATATATATATATATAATATTGTATAATGATGCACATGGTGTAACATACTACTATTTTCATACTTGATAGTCATAATAAATTAATATGAATAATTAATACTTTTTATAAACACACCCATGAGGACCATAATATTTTAGCCTCTTTGGAGACAAGATACAAAATATTCTAATTTCATGAAATGTAATCAAGATAATGAATAAATATCACTCGATATAATATTTTTTTTATATTTACCCTATATAAACTCATTTTTCATATCCATTAGAATGGAAACCTAATAAAGGGTGATCTCAAATACTCATTAATGGTAAAAAAGGGTGATATCAGTGATCAAATAAGAATAACATGATCATAATTTCATGAGAACATGATAATAACATTTAAAAAACTTAAGATGAATATAACATATAATAAACATGGTATATTCATAATCATAATAGTTTATATGGAATGATTTATAAATTAATCAATGAACATGAACAACGAGGGAATACATTGGCATAAATCATGTTGGTGTGGTATACACATAATAACATTAAATCATTTCATTTGTTTTTTAAGGATCATTTAATAGTCTCTAATAGTTAAATAGTACCACATTGCAATACATTATAGTAGTCATGGTGTAATACCAGTACTATCACTATTTCCAATGGCCCTTAATTAATTGGTTCCACTCCCTATTCCATCCTGATTTATTTGAAGAGATATAAATCCATACACAACAAATTATATGGAGATATAGGTACCACCAAATACATAAATCAATTCATACATACATGTCACATAGGATCAAAAAATGATTTTCATATCAGAACCCATGAATCAAAATGAATTTTATAAAAAATTTATTATGTGTGGAAAATTAATATGTTTTGTCCTCATATAATTACAATATCAAATAATATCCCATAGAGTAAGAATCAGATTTTATAAGAATGAATTCATTGAATGACTTGTCAGTGATAAAAGTGTTTCTTGAGAATATTGTCATTATAATCATAAACTATCAACTGAAAATAAAATATTGATATCATTAGATCATATCCCTAATAAAATATCCATAACATCAAAGGATGTAATCTTATATAGAAAATGATTTTGAATGATCACATAGAACATTGCAGAAGGATAAAATGACAGCCACATTAAATGTTCTTCATATAAAATAAGATTTTTTTAATGTTATTATCAATGAATATAACCTAGGAAATACATATAAGAATATATTAAAATATATTATGAAATTTCATGATGATAATATCACTTCCACTATGGAAAATATGATTTAAAACATAAATCATTTTTAAAAATAATTTTCAGCCAAAATATTCTTTGAAATATATATGTATTATTTAAAATAATTTGTGTTTTCATGGTGTAATATATTTTTCACCTCATACGGGAAGACATTAATATTTCGATAACAGATTCAGTTAATGTCATGTGGTCCTTGATTATGAAAAACAACACGATGAATACTTTTACAACATTTTATTGAAATAAAAACATGGGTAAAATGTCATTAAAAAATATATTATATAATGATATTCCTTTTGTCAAAACATTTTTATAATACATATATATGGTTGAAAAGGGATTTTGACTAAGGAGGTAAATAATTATTCTTTTCTTTAAGAATATTATTTCAAAATAATTTTTATGTAAAGGGTGTAAAATGATGTTAACTTGTGTATTTTAATGAAATAAATATAGGAGATGAAACCAAATTACTTAACTTATAGTTGGATCATAATATTCCATCATCATATTTTTAAAAATAAATGTTCATGATAAACCATGAGATTATATAATATAATAACTACCACATTAGTAACATTGATTCATTATCCTCATGATAGAATAATATAAAATGAAACAAAAACATTCCCTAATTATAAATAATATAATTATAATATAGGTTAATAAGGTTGTATATACACCTCATAAAAGAATACAGGTTCATAATATAATTCATGTGTAACATCTTGTCTTTTTTTAATAAAAATATACTATGTTTGATACATATATAATACGCCACACCAATTTTTAATGAACAATTAAATATTAAAATATATATATTTAACTTATAAAATCATCTTTATAATAGATGGAATGAATAATATTAATTTAATTATTAAAATAAGATTTACACAAGCTTATATAATTATTCATTTGTTAGAAAAAATGAATATAAAATAAAATAAAAACCAATTGAATATAAGGGATGTGTTTAAAAAAACAATTTATCTGTGATTAAGTACCTTTATAAAATAACAAAACCACTATTTATTGATTATATTAAATAAGTACATATGAAATATATTTAATATAAGTTTTAAAATTTATTGTATGTATTTTATATTATTAATAGAATGATAATTTGATTTTAAGAATAAAACTGGTATCTTTCAAAATAAAAAATATTTACCATATTTTAATGGGGAACCCATTTTAAATTTAATTTTCATCACTTTTATATGTTATATATGATAAAAAACTATTTAATTTATGTGGGACATAAAAATTTATCTTGTTTTAAATTATTGTAATACTATGATAAAATTATTAATTTAATGAATAGTGAAAAATGTTTCATTTTAATTAAAAAATGTCGTTTCTTATAATTTTGTTATATTGTTACATTTTAATTTTACAAGGTTTTAATGAAATTTTAATTAATTAATCCAATTTAGTTAATAGGGGGATTTTTTCCAATTTAAATTAAATATATACACATGTAAACATTTGAATGTTTTACATAAAAACTATTTTCTGGATCTGTCAATGGGATTGGTGTTAAACCTAACATGACCTATTTTTTTAATCTAATTTTTAAAAAATTGTCATAAATGGTTGTAATCAGTTTGATAAATGTGGTATTAGAGGATCAGAATAATGTTTGGGGAATAGTTACATGAAAATATTTTTTTTACCAGTGTTAAAATTAAATAGGGTAACTAAAGGAAAAATTAAAATTATAAATAATAAAATTCACTAAAAAATATCGAAATAAAATTTTATTAGTAATTATATACCATGACTATCCTTGTGTATATATTGTGAACTTTTTTAAGCCATGTATGTGTGATTATGACATTTATAACATTTAATTTAATGTGAGGGAAAATATGCAATAAATTTTGAGGATATTTATGACATTTTTTGATTGAGTATATGTAGTTTATTTTATAATTAATCATGTTGTTATAATTTTTATGAAAAATTCATGTAATGAATTATGTCAAAATTGACATAATTTAAGTTTCTAAAATATATAATATTTAATTAAATGACATAAAATATAGAAAAATATGAAATTTGGTCAAAATGTTTAGATAAGCCTTAAAATATCATTAATCACGCATTAATTTTACTTTTGGCATGATTTGGTAATTATTTAAACGTCAATGTGTAAATTACTCGATAAATCAGTAAGATTTAGAGGGGGTTAAAACATATAATGATTTAAAATAATGAATACGTTTATAATTTTAATTATAGGATGGTTATTCGACCCATAATCATCATATATTATAAATAAATCATTTTGGGACCACATGTGAAAAAAATTAATGCATATTAATTTAATACGTGATATAATTCAAAAAATGCCCCTCTATTCTTAAAAAAGGGAAATCATTTCTCCCTATTGATCACATTTAAAAAAGATCTTATTTTGAACAATATCTACCCAAACCCTTTCAATATTCCATCCATAAATTCTTGAATCATTATTTATTTCATAACTCCATATTTAGATGTGTTGTGGTGTTAAAAGATGAGACCATCCGAATGAAAGGTAGTATTTTAATTTAAGTGTTTCTATTTCAATTATTCTGCCACATCCTTAAACTCTCCTACAAATATGATGATATAATAAATATATTTTCCTCAATATATTGATATTTTTATGTTAATATAGTCACCTTAATACATATACGATTTCATCAAATAATAAATTAATAATTCATTTGGGTGCATGGTATACTACCTCCTCGCAAACCTATATAGTTCATTTTTTATTACTATCTCAAACAATTAGAAATAATCATGGAATTAATGCTTATATATTATTTTTATAAAATATATATCATTATAATAGATTTGTATATCAATTATTTTCTAACAGTCCATGAAAAATATTGAAAAAATGTTTGTGCGTACGTGTGAACTCTGACTTCCATAAAGTGATGTGAATCATTTTTATTCAACACATCACCAGTATGAAATATACAAGTATATTTAAGGTATTATTATAAATTTAATATTATTATTATAAATTTTTAATGAATAAATTATAATTCCCTTTTTTCCATAACGATCAATGAAAATGGAAATATTACTAATTCTTATGTACTGGCTATCATCTATGTGATTATAATGTTGTTAATTTATTTATTACCATAAAAATTTAAATGATTTAAATGTTTAATTCATATATAAAAGTGACCTTTATGTCATTAATATTTTTCTAGAGATAATCAACTTCTATTTTCATGGACAATTGACATCCTACAATGTGAATTTTCACCTCGAGTACCGAATGTCAAAAAAAACACGATTTGAACGCAAATAATTAAATAATTTTTATGAAATGAAAATTATCATATAAATATAATAATATACATTATAAATGTTATTATGAAATTAAATTACTAACATAATTTAATTATTTATGAAGATAAATATATAGATAGAAGATTGACGTACATTGATAATACATTTATTATGCATAATACTTAATACAAGACACACAAAGATTCACAAAGACTGTATTACATTAGTGTAGTTTGAAACATAGAATATAATCAATTAAAAGTGGGAAATATCTTCAACATCCCCTATAATGATCTTCCCCTTTCATTTTCTACATAAAACCTATCTTTATATCTTAGAGAAAAGAAAACACATAGAGGGTGAGAGAAAATGCTCATTATGGGTAATCATTTGGAACATAAAACAAACCATACACATAAGAATGTAAACTCATGAGGATTATGTTTAAATATTAAAATCATGAGTAATCAAATACATCTTTGCAGTTCATAAGGCATAAATCATAAAGGAAAATTGATCAAAAAAATTTGCTGGCATAAAACATGGTATTGTGATAAATAAAAAAGAATACAATATGATTTCCATAGTGGCCCAGGAATTGCTACCAAGACCACCACAGTTTCCAAAGTCTATTACTGAACTCGTATTACTTGTCGTTCCAGCAATGTATTACAAAACCAGATTTATATGACGTTCCAACCATGAATTACTGAACCAGATTTACTTTACAATCTAGTAATTTTATCTCATGAGATATAAATATTTCTCTAATTCATTGGAGAGAGATATATCTCCCACATATCTTATTATTATTCCATTCCTACATGTGGCAAAACATAAAAACTATCACCATAGCATAACCGTTAAAATAAAATGGATTTTTTAAACACTAATTCATCAAAACATAATCCATAAAAAATATCATTCCATATATAACACAATAAAATCATGATAATAATATGTATATACACATAACCCTATTTAGAGATCATCAAAATAGATGGAAAGTAATTTTGATAAAACACCTGAAATTAATTTTTGAGGAAAATATCATTTATTCTTCAAAAAAAAATTATTTTCTAAAAAATACATGGAATTTTAAATGATAATAATATAATAGAAAATAATCATCAAATATTTTAGAGGAAGATTCAGAAAAACGATGCTTCATAGAACATTAAAAATTCATTCATGACATAGAAGTTATAAAAACAATCTCCTCGCACTTTTGCCGGAAACGTCAAAATGTTCTTCAAATCAAATAATTGAAAAATATTCCTTTCATACAATGATATAAAATTCTAAAGGGGTAAAAATGAATATAAATATAAATATAATAATATTATTCAATTTAGAAAATGATTTTTAGAAAACATGTACATGGAAGATAAATATATCCCCATTAAATAATTACGAATAAACCATCTCAAATAAAAATGAGATTTGATGGTATCCATTACCTTAGGACCAATTTCATCTATATGTATCCAAAACAATTGAATAGTGTGTTTAAACATATTAATAACATGTAATAAAACCTTAATAATTTTTATGATATCATATTTGATTCACTTATAACTTTATATTACCCATTCATTAGTCAATTCCATGATAATAAAAATATATTTGGTAATAGTCGTTTTATTTCTCTAAGTGTTTTTTAATGTTATTTTTGATATTATTAAATTTATAATGATTTAGTTATATAAAAAATTTAAAACAAGATTTATATATTATATATGTTAAGTATATAAATATATGTGTAAGAGATAGATAAACGAAATGGAATTCACCGATCTTGGAGACGGTAGGCCGTGTATACGCATGTATATTGTTTTCATTTCCTTATTAAATTGAATGGAGGTAATTAAATAAAATATATATATAAATAAATAAAATATAATTATTATTTAATATATTTCATGATTATATATTATATATAATTTATAATCATTCTTTAATTGTTAACATGGAGAAGGAATCTCATCTTATTATGAGGACGGTAAGCCATACTTACGCATTAGCGACGATATCATTCCCATAATTGTTGAATTATATTGAATTGGATGGTGTATAATATCTCAAAATTAATATAGCATTATAATAATCATTTGAATTTATTATTTCAACCAACATACCTATCCATGTAAGGTGGCGGTGAAAAATTTATTACATGACGACGTAGAGACGTTATGTCGTACGTACGCACAAGCGGTGAATTTATTTTTCTTATGATGGAATGAAGGTGAAATAGGGTTTTTTCATTTCTATAATAACATATCATTATATGAGTGATACTAATTTTATTACTTTACAACTAATAATCAGACTAAGAGGAAGTCATGATGAATGAAATTTGGAATAATTTGTAGAAGAGATTACATCCTCCTCGATGTGCCTCAGTTAAATTTCCTCTTAGGGAACTATTGTTGGTATTTTCAGAAGACCATAACCTCTACAATGTTACTAGGGAATTTTAGATGAGAAATGGGCTGGATTTTTTGGATAATGAAGGCTCAAATGGAGTGAATAGGAGAGGGAGAAGGTTCCCTTTTATAAGATATGAGATGGGAACTTTAAGAAACTCTCAATATATTCACTTATTATGAATTTTATTTCAATTAATAATGGTCCAAAAACTATTTAATTAAAATATAAGATTATTTTTATTCTATTAACCATCATGCAATAATTTTTAGACTAGTTTTTAAAATATTTTTTTATCCTTATCTTTTTGCCTAATCCTTATTTTACCATTTTTAATCTTACTGTGATATCATGTTATTTACACATTGTAGGTTAATGCAATTTCCATATCAAGTCAAACAAAAAAAGAGTTATTTATGACATATTTGGGAGTACATTAACCATTCTTAAAAATCCTTTATTTTTAGGAATTTAATATCATTTATTAAACTATTTTATGTATTAAGTTATGAATTATGTCCATTTTGTATACAATTCATACATGATTTTTTTAAAATTCCTATAAACATGATTCCTTGGAACCAATGTCATTAACTTATCCCTGTTATATAAATGTCCTCTATAAAATTAATTTATGGAATCAAAATGTTGAAAATATATTTATTTTAATATTATTAAATTCATTTATTTAAAATTTTCTCTAATGAGTTAATCACTCTATCATAATTGTGTCATAAATAAATATATTTAAATAATGCCTAAAAATTATAAATAAAACATCATGATGTAAGAAATAATTATAGATTAATAATTAATATTTATAGTCAATGATATTAGTTATATAACCTTGTATTAAAATAAATTTATTTAATGAAATATGTTTTTGTTATAATTATCTTTATATTAAAGTAATTCTTATAAAATGTCATTTTCACATCCATGTGAGTCCCTAAGGTCCCAGAATCGATCCAATGATGACAATGGTCAGAAATATCTCATAAAATATGATTAGTACATGGGATAGGGTACTTTAATATAATTACAATAATAATTTTTACCATTATTTTCCAGATTAAACATGTAACCATGGTAAATAAAATATTTTCTATAGTTAATATTCATAATTTTAAAAAATAAAAGTTACCTATTTACAAAATCAAAAACATATGATTAAAAATATGAAATCCATTTTTCCTTATTCAAAACAAATAAGTTACATTAATTAATATAAAATTTATTCCTATTGTAAAAACCAAAAATTTGGTTTTTTAGAAATAATAACTATCATAGGATTTAAATCTGTTAATGTCCAATTTAAAGCTGAAATTACATATATGACTAAAATGGTAATAAATGATATAAATTTTATAAAATTATACTTCAAAACCATTTGAAAATATAATATAACTATGAAAATTAATTAGCTGAAAATGTAGTATTGAATTACAATGCAGTATTTTTCACTATTCATTAAAATATGAATTTTAATCAAGAAAATTTAATAGTTCAACAAAAGTAAATTTCTTATTTCCCTCTTCCAAATAGGAAGTTCATTTTGTAAAATTTAACTTATAAAAGATTCAAGAAATTTATTAAAAATGGTTGTATCATCACAAGGAAGTAAACATCAATTTTTTAAAATATTATTTCTATTTAAAAAAATTAATTTTGATATCATATCATGTTCTAGAAAATATTTAAGTCGGATTTTAATGTTATAAATTATTCATAATGTGGTTAATAGTATTCATAAAAGCTATTTTATATCCTATTAAATAATAATAATATAATAATGTATCATTGTTTAGTGAAACTCGGTATCACATAAAACAGAAGCTATCAAGCAAGGTTATTTTTTTTAATGCAAGAAAATTATGTGTTTTGTGTAGTTAAATATTCCTTTGGTTTTTCCTTTGAAATCAATTCTATCAAAAAAACATGAAATTTTATGCATCACAATATAATAATATTGTTGCATATATTTCATGCTAATACGATGTTGTATATTGTGAAACGAAATTTTGTGTACAGTAGAAAAAAATTCTTCATTGAAATAAATTAAAATATCTCATAAAATCATGGGGTGTTACATTAAATCCCCCTTAAAATTAATTTCACCCTTGAAATTCAATGGGGTTATAAATGGTTTTCTATATATAAGTTTCTTACATGGAAAACCATATCCTAAAAAAGAATACTAAAACATAATTTAAAAAAGGCAAATAATAAATATAACTATTACCTATTGTAATTAACCACTAGGTTTCCAGATAGAATAACATAGGTCCTCAAATTTAAATTTTTATTATTAAGCCACTTTAAGGACAAGTGGGAAACCATAGTTCGCAAAAAAATCACTATGTACTGAAAGAGCTCACAAAATGATTAAACACAAGACTAAGATTATTTGAGTTAGAGACACTACAAAATTCAATGTGTAGAGTACTAACCTGGGTGTCTGGATCCACACTGATATGTTATTCAAGGTGAGAATCCATTCTTTCCATTGTCTGAATGAATTCATCCATGGTGATTTTCCATTGGTTGTAGCCCCATTCAATGATTTGGTCTTTCTTGTCTATCCGAACTTCTTTCTCTTTGGTGGTATCAACATTCAACACTCAATCATAAGTTTTTATAATTTATGCATTAGAGGTGTTGGGCCGAAGTGCTTTTTCATTCATTTCTTCCTTGGAGTGGAGGATGAGCTTTTGACACACCCTTCCTCATCTTCTATAACTCTTTGTAATTTTATTGGATCTCCACTTTTCCCATCTTGTAGGACATTTCTTTCCTTATTTAAATCCTTCATGGCCGACCTGATTTTTATCAGTTTTGGAATATGAGAGTGCACTGTGGGGCACCTGGGGTTTTCCCCTCGACGAAAATGCATTTTCCAGAGTCACACATTCTGTTTTTCCCCTTCTTCCATCTTAGTCTATGAGGGCCTTTCCATTAAAAATGGTCCACACTATCCACTGAGAGTTGTCTATAAATATCATCACCTAAATCATCCTCATCATGCATCAATTTTTATTCTTAATCCACCAAACCTCTAAAATGGTTTTTCTGCTCCTCCCCTGAGTCTTCTTTGAGGGTCCTCATCCTATACTGAAAAAATACCATGACTTCTTTGACCTCCAAGACATTCTTTTTCGCCTCTATCCCATCCTTATAAAGGGATGATGAGTTATGAATGGGATTTTATTGGGTCTAAGGGCCCCATTACACTAACTCCATCCTAACTCCCTTGACCACAAAGTTAATATATAGCAACTTACAAAAAATACTTCCCCTATAGTTAAATTCCATAAGCCTGAGCCTCCATGATGTTATCTCTCACAGGGAAGAACTACATGGGGGAACTGGAATATCTAGACTTTTGTACTGCTCTAATCCTCAATCCATAAATTTATGTTGGTTGTTAGTATCCTCCGAGCACCGACCATCTAGTTCAACATTATTGATTTGACCTTCATAGGAATGCTCAATTTTTGAAAACTCCTTCCCAGGACGTGAACTCATCCTAGTTGATGGATAGTGATTGAGAATAAGGTTTGAAGAAATTTAACTACCCAAAATTTATAAATCATTTATGATTTAAGAGACTATCTGACTCATCAGATAAATAGGTACTAGGATAAAATTTTTGGTTTCAATATCAATTTATTAACGTTGATAAATTTTTACAGAAGGAGAACTACATACTTGATTTCAGTTCAATTTTACAGTTTGTCCTTCCCTAAATAATTTCCACTCCATATCTTATTTAAAGAAGTGATGTTTAATTTATCATTCATGAATTGTTTGTAAATCATGCGATTGAATTATAGGTAATTCCATTTGTATCAAAAAAAATATCATGAGTAATCAAATATACATATGTCCGTCTATGGAGAGATTAATGGTATATGTTTACAAAAATGGACTAAAACACAATCTATCATAAATCATAAATAAGATATATTAATTTATAATTACTAGGGACTTATCAGAGGGCAGCTGTATGCGATAAAGGATTTTCTAACTTCAGTTATGTGTTCAACACCCGCAGCCTTGTCCTATTGGATGGGTTGTCTCATGTCTTCGTGTTTTTTCCTGGCCTGTGGGTTGTCCATTTTCCAAAAATATACTATTATAAATATTCAAAAATAATATAAAAAAATGTTTTAGCCATAAACAATACTATTGGATGGTAATAATAATCCATTCCAATCATTAGGGATATCCAAAATACCATTATCAAATCTCACAGTAAAAAAACAATTACCAGAAATATAATATAACAAGCATGTGAAAAACATCATTTATCCCCCATAAGTTATATCTTGTTTGTCATATACTAGTCATTTGAATTACTTCATAATTAATTCTCTAGACTCATGTTAATAACGTAAATTACCATATAATCTTATTGAAACCATTCATGTTTCCTTTTTACAAATAATATTGGATATTTTCCATGAGTCCCAAAAAGGTGTATACTTTATCCATTATATCATAACACTCTTGTAAAAAACGCCATAGTTAGTTCTGAAGAAACTAGCATCATTTAATTTTCTTTTTCAAATCTAACATATATTTATCCCATAACATTATCTTAATATATAAATCATTTTAAAGGTTATCCTTCCCTTAATCACGTGTTCTCTAAGTTTATCACATTAACATTAACTCACTTTTTGTATCCTTAAAACTACTCAACATATCCTCTCCAATCCTTAAAGAAAAAAATATACTGAAAACACATATATATTTCATGATTCATATAACATAATAATTGAATTTAGAAACATATAACCCTCAATAATCTAATTATATACTTAAACAATTTTTCAAGATCCATCATCATCGTATATCCTAAAATATGAATCATCTCTTAAGGATTCTCAACCTCATGATTTATAGTTTTAATGTAAACAATACTAGAATGACATCAAATACCTTACACATGTAATTTACAATCTCTTTATCCTATGCATTATAACCAATAATCATACTATGTTCATGGTTATCTTCATGATATTTCCACTTATGAAATCGATCATGAAAATTCCCAGAATTTCCACATCTGAATCATTAACTGGTTAACAATGTTCTATGTAGTTCTTGATATTGACTATGATCAGAATGAAAAATGTGATAAATACATCCCCAAGAATAGAAACCCACATGTATGGTTAATTACATATAATATTTCAATCTATGGTATCATCGGTTCAACCCTAAGTTAGTAATTCTTATCACAAAAATTTTTTTGTAATCTACGCATTACTTATCCTTAAGACATCCCCAGACATATCCTTAAAAATATTCCTATGGATCTTTGTGATTTTTTTCATCATAGATTCCAAAAGATGAATAATCCTTTGATGTGATACTAATTATAGAGTCCCATTCTTGACATACATTGACATTACTTTTATTTGGTAGAATACTTAATAATGTACACAAAAATATTCCTAATTACCGTGTTAGTTTAGTGTCTTAGGAAACTTGGAACATAATCATTTATTTTGGTGAAAGATCAATAAAATCTCCCATAATGATCATCTCCTTTTATTTTCTTACCTAAAACCATTCCTTATATCATGGAGATATAAAAACATAAAAACTGTAGATCAATTTTCCAGTAAGGTAAAACATTGAGAACATAAAACAAAACATGAACATATGAATATAGAAACATTAACATAATTTTACAAAATCCAAATGTTGAGTCATGAAATAAATCCAGGTCGTTTTTAAGGAATAGATCATAAGGAACAATAACCATAAAATTGAATTGTCATAATATATGGGATTTTGACAAATAAATAAGAATATAATATGATATCACTTGTATCCGAGGAATTACTTCCAAGACCATCAATGTGAACATATACCTTTACTAAATAGGGTTTAAATTCCATTCCAGCCATGTATTACTAAACTAGATTTACATGTTATTCCAACCCTGTATTACTGAATCATATTTACTTGTCCTTTGAGTCCTATCTGTATCATGATATTTAAATATTTACCCAATGAATTAGAGGGATATATAGGTCACATCCATATAATAATGAAACCATTATTACATGTTCTGCAACACATAAACACATTCAATATAGCAAAACTCTTGAAATAAAATATGTTTTTTAACATTCATTCCATCATAACATAATCCATATAAAATAATTTTCAATATTTAACACAATAAAATAATATTAATAATGTGTAAATAAACATAACCCTATTAAAAGAGAATCATCTTATATAGAAAATAATATTGATAAAACAATAGAAATTAATTCTTGTGAAAAATATCCTTTATTCTTCAAAGACATTTTATTTTCTCAAAATGTGATTCAGATATAAATGATATGTATTTAGTTTAAAATAATATTGATATCACGTAGATAATGATTCTTGTAAATAAGTCATCATGAAACCATAAAAATCTATTCATGTGGTACATGTTAAAAAAATAATTTTTGTCGTACTTTTTCCAGAAAAGTAAATAATTTCATTAAAATGGAATAACGACGAAATATTCCTCTCATACCGCATAGTAAAAGTTAAAAAGGGGTAAAAATTTCTTTAAATACACCAAGTATAATATTAAAAAATTTATGAAACCATTTCTAGAAAACATGGGCATGAATGATAAATATATCCATAGAAAATACTTAAAAATAAACAATTTTAGATAAAACAATGTTTGGAAAATGTATCGCTTACCTTAGATTTGATTTCTTATGTATGTGTCTAAAACATCAGAATATGGGGTTTAAAAATATTATTAACTTGTAAAAGAACCATAATAATATTTATTATATCATATATGATTCACTTATAAATTTTTATTACCCATTCATTTTTCATTTCCATGTTAATGAAATGTATCAGGTAATAATCGTTTTATTTAACATACGTGTTTTGAATTTTTATTTTTTATAGTATTACGTATATAATAATTTAATTACTTAAAAAAATGAAAAAAAAATTATTTATATATTATATATATTCTGTATATAAATATAAATATAATATAGATAATTTAAATTGAATTGAACATTCATGGAGATGGTATGTCGTATGTACGCATGAACGATGTTTTTGTTTCCATATTAAAATGAATTGATGTGAGTAAATGACATATATATAAAAATACATAAATACTGTAGCATTATTATTTCATTTATTTCATGATTATTTATTATATATACTTTATAATCCTTTTTGAATGTTTAACATGGAGAATTAATCGCATCGTGTTGCGGAGACTGTAAGCCGTACAAATGCATGAGCGACGATATCATTGCATTAACTGTTGAATGGTATTGAAGTGTATGGTGTATGAAATCTCATTATAACTATCATTTTATAATAATCATATATAGTTATTATTTACCCCACTATACTCATCCAAATAAGTTGGTGCTCGAAAATAGATTACACCACGATGAGGAGACGATAAGTTGTATATACACACGTGTGGATATTTCATTTTTCGTTGGATGGATAGAAGGTGAAATAAGGTTTTTTACTATTTATAATAACATAATAGTATATGAGTTATACTCATATCAATACTTTATAATTAAATAATTAATCAATATTAATAATAAGAAGAAATAAATTTGAACAAATTCGTAGAAGAGATTATTTATTTCTCGATGTGGCACTTATAACATTCCTCTTAGGGAACTAGAAATGGTCTTTTTGAGAAGAAAATCAGCTCTAGAATTTAACCAATGAAATTGAGTAGATAAATGGTTTGGATTTTCCAAAGCATGAAGGGTAAAAATTTAGTGAAGAATAGAAGGAGTATATCACCTTTTATAAGAGAGGAGAGGGGCAATTTAGGAAATAAAAAATATATAAAATTATTATAAAATAAATTTAATTTATGAATGGTCCAAAAAATTTTAATTTCAAAGATAATAGGATTTTGGTCTGAATACCCTTCATCAGATAACATTTTGAAATATTTTGTATATATTTTTATATCCTTATCTGTTTGGTTTAACACTTATTTTACCATTTTTCATCATACCATGATATAATGTTATTTACATATTGTGGGATAATTTAATTACAATATCATGTCAAACGACCCATAAAAAGTTATTTTTTACATATTTGGACTTATATTAAAAAAAATTCAGAATAATATATTTTTAAAAATAAATTATCATTTAAATAACAACATTATGTATTTAGATGTGAATAATGCCAATTTTGGAAACTATTCATACATTCCATTTTTAAAAATTCATAACAACATGATTACTTCTAAAAAAATGTATTCAAAAATCCCTAATATGTAAATTTCATCTTCAACATTATTTTATGGCATAAAAATGTTCAAATTATATTTATTTTAATATTTATATATTCATTTATTTGAATTATTAATTAATGAGGTAATCACTACATTATAATGGTGTCATAAATAAATATATTTATATTATGACTAAAAATTATAAATAATATATCAGGATATATGAAATATTTTTTGATTTCTAATGAATATTTATAGACATGGATATCAGTTATATAACTTTATATCAAACTATATTTAGTAGATGTTGATGGTTTCATCACCCCGAACCCAAAAAAGACTAGAAGACGTAAGGATTATTCACAAGTGGAAAGAACCATCAACACTAGGTTGACTGAAGCTAATAAAATGGTTTACCCCGGAAAAGAGCAAAGAGAATTAATTTGCGAGAAATCCAGCGTTGTTTTATATTACTTCTCATTTCAATTCACGGAAGAGGAAAAGCAAGGGTGGCTTGCTCATACGAGTAAGCAACAAGATTTGTTGAAACAGGAGAAACAAAAAGGGATTATCAATGAGGATCAATTCGAGAATGCTATGAAATTCATTTACTTTGAGAGATTGAAGTTGAAAGCACCACTTTCTTGATGTTTGTTTGTAGACTTTCTGTGTGGTCTTTGTTTCTGGTTTACTGGTCACAAATTCCTGCTATTCTAGCTGATCTGTGTTCCTCTAAAGCTGATTATCTATCCTTGATGCAGTTGTTGCTGCTTGCTGATGATTGCTTCAAGGCTGGGCTATTTTCTGGTTTCTGTTGCATATTGGTGTTTTTTATTTTATGGTTGACAACTTTATAATGCTGCATTTTGGTTTGGAAAGTGCACTCTCTACCTGGTTTATCTTGTTGCTTGCTGATGATTGCTTCAAGGATGGGCTCTTGTCTGGTTTCTGCTGCAGATTAGTGACTTTTACAATATGGTTTGGCTCGGCTGGTTTTCACTTGCTGCTTGGATTTCAAACTGTTTGCTGGTTTGGTTTTTTCTCAGAATATTAGATGCTTTTCCTGCTTGGTTTGATGTTTTTGGGACCTGTCTGCTCTCAAGAAATTTTGAGAAGTGAGGTCCTAAAAACCTCTCCCTATCCTACTGTTAACACTCCACAAGGTCTGGATTTTCTGAACCTCTAGCTTGTTCTTGCCTGGACACTAGTTGATTTTGAAGATTTTCTCTATCTACTTATAGTGCTGGAATTAAGTATTCTGATTTCCTGGTTTGATCAGTATGCCTTTTGTATTTTTAACGTCTATGGCAAGGATACTATAGAAGCAAGATGCCCTCTTTCTGCTTTTTTCCCTGCTCCGCACGGTTGCATTTCATGCTGTTTTCAGACCTTTTTTCTACATCAGCTGCTTCGCTCTTGTATTGCTGATTTCTGGACTTGCTGCTGGACTTTTCTCTATGATGAGTAGTGCTATTTAACTACTCTATAATCTGTTTACATGGATTGATATTTGTTTTTACAATCTGTTTGCTGATGTCTTTTCTGATTTGCTGAGGAATTTGATGAGGTGCTCAAAGAAGGCCATCCTCTAGATTTGAGGGCTGAGGAAAGATGGAGCTGGATGGCACACCTGATTGTTTGATGGAAGGTCTTGCTGCCTCTTTTTTGGCAGTCTTTAATTCATGAATTTGGTATGTTTGATCTACCTTCCTTGTATTCCCGATAACTCCCCGCTGGTGTAAGTTCTTTACACCTCGTGTTTGTAATGCTACATTTTGATTTTAATAAATTCCCTGTCACCATCTTAAAAAAAATATTTAGTAAAATATATATGTTTAGGTTATAATTATCCTTACATTAAATTAATTCTTATAAAATTCCATTTTTACGTCGATGTGAATGCATGGTGACCGAAAATAGATCCCATGATGAAACGTGTTGGAAATATATCATGATATATGATTAGTACATGTTATAGGGTAGTTTAATATTACTAGAATATTAATTGTTACCCTTATTTACCAGATTTACCCGTTAACCATGATAAATAAAATATTTTGTGAAGTTACTATTCAAATGTCCAAAAATATTAGATATCTATTTAAAATTTTTGAACCATATGATTCCAAATATGAAATAATTTTTTAAAAATTAAAAACACAGTAGTTTTAGTAATTTATTTAAAATTAATTCTTGATGTGCAATCCACAAAGCGTGTTTTTATGATGTAATAACTATAAAAGATCAAAATGATTTTATGTCCAATTTAAATGACAATTTATATCAAATGAATAAAATTTGATTATATGATAAGAAAATAATACAATTATACTTTAAATCCATTTAAAAAGATAATATATCTATATAAATTAATTAGTGGGAAAACAGTTTTGAATTAATATGAAGTATTTTTTACAATTCATTAAGATGTGAATTTTACAAGAACAAAAAAATCAACGACAGTAAACTTTTATGACCAAATTCAAAAGAATATGTTTATTTTGTCATATTTATCATATAAATGTGTCAAAATAGAGTTAAAATCGGTGTGTTATCATGAGGTAGTAAACCTCTATTTCTTTAAAAAATAGTTATTTAATTGAACAAAATTTTATTTTGTTCTCATATCATGTTCTACAAACATTGTAACATGGATTATAATGTTATATAAATTTTAAATGTGTTATTAATATTAATAAATGATATTTTATATCCCATTAAATAATAATATTTTGATAAAATATCTTTTTTTAGTGGAACTCAGTATCACGTATAATGAAAACTATTAACAAGTGTCGCTTTTGTGTGTAACACAGCCCATGTCAATGTTACATGTAGTGAAAGATTACATTGGTTTTTTTATATCATAATCCAAAAATAATTCATTTAAACATTGAACAAAATATATACTCAGTGTTGTGTGAAATAAATTATATCAAATGAATTTGATATTTTTTGTAACAAAAGCCAAGAATACTATTGCATATACAACATGATAGTACGGTGTTGCATATAGTGAAATATAATCTGGGTGTATCTTACAACAGAATATGTCAAAAAAATTAAAATATTTTATCTCATAAAATACCAGGGTCTTTTAATCATTACTGTACATGATGATTTGGACTTAAGGTAACATATTTCATCTATATCTCCATTCAATGAGACATTTCTTGATGATGTGCACCTTTATTCATTTATAATGTGTATATATAAACTCGTTGAATTTAATATCCATATATTTTCTTTAAAAAATTTATTTGAATTTATTAAAATATTCTACTTTCATGTGTCTTATAATTTATAAGCTTCAAAGTGGTGTGAGAATCTTAATATAAAACAATTTTTTATGTGTTTTATGAATTTTTCTTCAAAATATTTCTTATTCATGTCCATTTTTTCAAAATTATATTAGAGATTTACTTATGTGGAAATAAATGTTTATGATTTTAGTTTTCAAATATTTCTTTAAGATATTAAATGTTTCAGGGTTAATTTTATTCGAAAATATTTATTACAAATGTTTAATAATGTGTTGGTTATCTTATGAATGAAAAATGAAGGTTTATTTATAATTTTGGGAAAATTTTGTGAGTAAATTGTTGGTGAATAAAAATTTTATAGGTGATCCTGATATAGCTTATACAAAGGGTTTATCCCCATTATAGCTCACAGTTGAGCCTGATATTGCTTATATAAAGAGATGATCCCCATTATAGCTAATAAAACATGGGTGTGACTGATATAGCTAATACAAAGGATGAGCCCCATTATATCGCTCTAATACATTTGTTATTGCTAAGTTGGAAGTTGATAGTGTGGTTTTTACATTTGTAATGGTGATTGTAAGAGTGATACGGTAATTATTCACCCATTAAAAAACATGATTTTATATAAATGCTAATATGTTTTTAAGAAATTTCTGTTAATGGGTTTTCATGTTTTCAATGGACCGACTATTTAAATTTTGTATGTGACTTATTGCGATTTTGTGCTCATATAGTGTTTTAAAATGTTTTTAACTGGTCTTATGATTTGTAAATATAATGATATTTTTTCATAAAACTCTTGAATATGTGTTGTGAAAATAAATAATTTTTTATTTTAAAAGTGGTTCCTTTAGTAAAAAATGGATATTGAGTATAAATGACCACTTGTAGTGTACATGTTTTCTATAACAGATTTTTCAGTCCTAATTATCTAAATATTTGTAATGAAAATATCCTCTAATGATAATTCTAGTTAAAAAACACTATATTATAATATTTTTTAGGTATAGGTCCCTATTTTTGGTATCATAGAATGGTTTGAATAACATTTTTGATTGGAATTATTTCTTAAGAGTTGGAGATATCATCTTGGATTTACAGTTTTAAGGTTGATTATAAGTTTAATGTCATAAAATCCCTTTGTAGGATAAATGATATGAAATTCTATGTTGACTAACGGTATTTTTGGTAACATTCACCTTTGAATAAAATATGGTTTATTACATTTTGAGATATGAAATTAATGAAATGATACAATCATTGTGGTTAAAAATGTACAGTTATTTTTTAGGTCTATAATATTTTTTAGAATATTATTGAAAGTATATAGTTATTGAAAAGGGACAACTAGAAGAATGTGTGAAAACACATCGTGTGAGATAGGGCCACTTGAATTGATCCCACAACCTATGTGTGACAAGGTTTTATCGCCTACCACTTTTATATCTGAATTCCATGGATAATATGACTTTATCTTTTAGTTAAAAGAGTTGATTGAAAAATAATATGTTTTTTTAGGAACTTAGGTTTTATCAAATGGATATCTTTGGTATTGGAAATTGATTTGGTAATTAAGTGATAATTGTTATTTTGTAAGACATTTACTATTTTTGGAACATTATATTATCGAGGTAAATATAATACTATGTAATGATAATTAAGGAGATGTGGGTGAATTATATTTTGTAATAATCTATTATTCAGTATGGGGACTTATGGGGAATTATGTTATTTATGTAAATGATTAACCAATCATAAAGAATATATGATTAGTTTAATTAGTTTTTTCTATGAGACATTATGAGGGGTTTATGTTATTTGGAGTAAAATGTTTGAACATATCTTGGATGATTATTTGATTAGTTACTTATGATTTTTCGGATTTAATGTCATTTATAATATTTTTTTGTAATTTTAAGGATAGTTATTTTTTTAATGATGTTTGTTAACACATTGGTATTATGGTTTAAATTTGGATATTAAATATAATTTTCTATCATCTGATGGTTTATTTTTTATCTAATCCTATTTATATTGGTTTAGGTTATTGTTTGAAGACATTAGGAATTGATAATTAATCTTTTGTGGATAATGTGATTCAATAGAAGTTTATTCATCTTAAATAAACATCATTTGGAGAGAAATATGAGTTCTTAGTAAAATTCAATTAATTTACGATACACCGAAAGTCATAGAAGTATATTTATTTACGTTAATATTATATGTAGTATAATAAATAATTAAATTTATTAAAATGACCATAAAAAATTCATTTTTACTTTTCCTAATATGAACTGAAATACTTTTTAATCCATCCAAAATTTATTGCTTTTTTGTTATTAAATTTTTCGTATAAATTTTTTCTATCACTCTTGAAAAATTCATCTTGGGTTTTTTCTTCCATATCCATGTTATTCAATATGGAATACTAGTATGTGTTATCTCATGTGACTATTAAACTTCACATTCATTTTTTTAATGTTAATGTTTTATTGAATATTTTTCTCATGTGGGATTTCTGTAAAGTAATTTGGAAAAGTGAAACCTCTGTTACAAATACCAAATCTAAAATTTCGAGAAATAAATTTCCTAAATACTGAAAGAATCTAACATCATATGTTAAAATAATAATATGTTCGATCATATACATGATAATCCCCAACAAGTTTAAATTAACAATTTAGTATTAATATTTAAATTTTTCCATTATAAAATATATTTTTTATAATGGAGGTAATTAATATTATTAATTAAATTATGAAAATAGGGTTTTAACGTGATTATATTGTGATTCATTGGTCAAAAACTTATTTAGAAATTAGAATAAAAATGAATTAAAAATAAAGGATGTGTCTTATTGATAACTATTTTAATGAAAATAGTTATATTAATAAAATTATAAAATAACTCTTATTTGATTATAGTAATGAAATATATTGGAAATGTATTTAATTTAATTTTTAAGAGTCATCTTCTTGCATTTTCTACTACATATATAATAACAAATGCGATTTTAGGAATAAAAAGTATTTTTCAAAAATGTGGTTTTACCGCCTTTTGATGGTTAGACCATTATAATTTTTATCACTTTTATTTGTTTTATTTGAAATAATAAAAATTTTATTTGTAAGTGGGACATAGAAATCACATTGGTTGTCTTTTATTATTTTTTAGATAAAATGCATATTTTAATGAATACTGTAACATACTCAAATTTAATTCTAAACTGCCTTTTCCTATAATTTATTTATAATGTATGATTATTAGATAACATGGTTTTAAAGTATATTTATATGATGTTATTATTATATATTCTAATTTAGATCAATATTTTCAATTTAAAATTGAAATTAAATATAAAAACAATTTGATCTCTTGAACTTTTTACTTAAAAAAACATTTTCATGATCTCTCAACGGGATTAGTGTTAACAAACATTAAAAAATTCATTGAATTGAATACTAAAAAAATAAATGGATTTACTCTTATTGTTTAATCTTGTACAGTGGGATAAAAAAAATTCATATTAACATTCATATTTTATTTACCACAGTTAACCGTAAACTTAGTAATTGATGGTAATATTAATATTTTTGTATTATAAAATTATGCTAATTTTTTTTAAAATTATTTAATGAGTTATTATCAACCATGAAGATCCTGGGGCCGAAATTTTAATATTTTGAAGCGACTTGAGTGTGATTATGACATTTATAACACATAAATTAATGTAAATGAAAATATATCATAAATGTTTCTCTTTTATATAATCAATTATTAATATCGGGGTTTTGTAAGTGATATCATTGACTATTAACAATTACTATACAGCTATAAAAATAACTACATCACATTAATTTTTTTAAATTTTTTTGAAATTAGATACTAAATTTTAATTTTGACACAATGATTATACAATAGCAGATTTATTAAAAAGCTAATCAAATAAATGATATAAATAAAAAAATTAATATAAGGTGAAATATTTGATGTAATATATGAATTTTACGGATGGAGAATACGTTTTATGATATAGTAAATTTATGTTTTTCGATGTAATCAAGTTGTTCTGATTTTTTTTTTTTGAAAAATTCATGTAATGGATAGTGTCAAAATTGAAATAATTCATATTTTAAAATATAAAATATTTAATTAAATTATATAAAATTTATTAAATTCAAATACTTAGCGAAAAAGTTGATATATGTCCCAAACCATTATTAATGACTGATTAATTGTTCGTTTGGCATGATTTGGTATCTAGTTTAACCCTCAAAGTGTAAATTACAGGATAAATATGTAAGACTTGGATAGGCTTAAAACAAATAGATAAGGATCAAAAATTATAAAAATCATGACTAATATTAATGGGATGATAATTATTTCACCCATAATCATCATATCTTTGTAATAAATAATGTTTTGGCCATTTTAGAAATAAAATGAATTTATATTAATTTAATACTTTTGATAATTCCAAGATTGCCTCTCCCCTCTCCTATTAAAGGGATCCCATTCCCCTTTATAAATAAGATTTTGAAAACCATTTAAGTCAGAAAATATCTTCCCAATCCCCAAAATATAATACCTCCACACATTCATGAAGACGTATTTTAGGCATCACACCCTCCTCAGAGGTGTTATGTTGTTAAGAAATCTGATAATCTAAAGGAATTGTAATGAATTTATATATGTGTTTCTATTTCATATATTCTTCCACTTACTTAAATTAACCTACAACCATGCATTTATAATAAATAGTGTATCCTATATATACTGATACATTATTATGTTAATATCATCACCTAAATGCATCTGCAATTTCATCAAATGACAAATGATCTATTAATTTGTGTTTATGGTGGACTATCGCCTTGTGAACTGATATAATTCATTTTTCATTACCATCACTCAATAAAGTTAATGTGGATTAAATTAATGTTTATAAATGATTTTAATGACATATTTATCATTATAATAGAATAAAATTTCAGTTATTTCCTTACTTCCCATGGAAATAAAAAATGATAAGGTCGTTCGTTCATACGTTTGAACTATCACATCCACGAAGCAATATGAACTGTTTTTATTCACCGAAAAAGTTGAATTATATATATATATAATTAAATTATTATAATTATTTTAATAACATTATCATAATTCTGGAATTATAAAATTATAGTTACCTTATTTCTATAATGATCAATGTGAAATTGAATCATTACTCATGCTTACGTACGACCTACAATCTCTATGATTGTAACGTTGTTTTTTTATTACAATTTATAATGGTTTTTTATTTATAATTGAGTTAAAAAACTAATCCTTCTCTAATGATTATTTTTCTTGATATTATGTACATAGGACCTCATGGACTATTGACATCCTACCAAGTTCATTTTCGACTCAAGTCCGGAATATCGACAAAATTACTGAAGTGAACATAAATAATTAATTAATTGTTATGACATTATAATTGTATTCTTATAGGGAAAAAACCATATAAACTTTATTAATAAAGAAAATAACTATCCTAGTGTCATTATTTCATATGATAAATATTATACTTGTTGATTCGTCTTTATGATAAGGCATTTTATCTCAATATCCTTTCATTAAGACATTTATTGATGATAAGAATCCTGATTCAATTATAAAGGGTATATATAGTACCTATTACATTATGTATCAGTATTTTATCTATAAAAATGTTATTTAATGTTTTCTAAATTTAATATATTCTTCTAGACTATAATTTAAATGTTTCAATGTTGTATGAGTGTCTTTAACCAAAACATTTATAAAGTATTTTAATGATTTATTCTTCTAAATATTTCTCAATCATATCCATGCTTTCTAAATCACTATATGGATTTATTTATATGAAAATAAATTTTCCACAATGTTAATTATCTAAATTTTTCTAATGGTTTCAAAGTGATATGGGACATATTGATTCAAAAATCACTTCTTTAAATATTTTAAATTCTTTCTTAAAATGTATTGGTTTTCTTATGAAAGAAACTATAATTTTATGTGTGAAATGCTAAAAATTTAATGAATATATGTATTGATCCTTATAAATTTAATGGTTAAACCCAGTATATCATATAAGAATGGTTGAGCCATGTTATATCTCACAAGTGAGCCATATATAGCATATAGAAAGGGTTGAGAACCATTATATCCCATTAAAGATAGGTGATCCAGATATATCTTATATAATGGGTGATCCCGATTATAGATCTCCAATTAATTGGGTATTGTAGAGGTGAAAGTACAACATATGGTTATACCATTTTAAGGGTTATTGTATGAGTGATATGGTAATGATTTCCCAAGGGACTTACATGATTTTCTATGTTTGATAATTAATTTATAATAAAAAAAATTATTTGGTTTCCATGTTTTCACTGAAATATATACTTGCATTCTTTATTCAACTTAATGTGCTTTATTTATTCTCTCTTATTTTAATTAGTTTTTCAAAGTTATTATGGTTGATAATGGTAAATATTATGCCTTGATAAAAGTACTCATGATGTGTTGTGAATGGAAGTCATGACTTTGAAGTGTTTCCATTGGTGAAAAATTGGATACAGGGTATATGTGTTCACTTGTAATATTCATGTTTACGTTGTAATTTTTATCCCCTGGTCCATTAAAAATATGAATTGATCAAATCATTTATTTTTAATTCTATATTAAAATACCTTATTTAATATATGATAAATGCATGGGTTATTATAACATATCTCCAAGAAGATAAATTGATAAAATAATTCACTTGCATCTTTGGTATCATTTGAACTATTAACCCCATGAAGGATATATCATAAAACTGATATGTCAATAAATGTAATCTTCCTGGTAATTATCATTGAATTTATTTATGGTCAGTATATACACCACATGAATGGAATAAATTTTCTATATATATAATGTATCTCATAGATATATAGTATTAGAGGAAATTCGCTTACCTTATGCATCTGCTTCCATCATATATGATCAAAACAACTTTATAATACAAATATTTTTTTATAAATAAGAAAACACCCCATTAATATATATTTGTATACCATATATTATTTACATATTAAATTTTATTTCCCATTTATGAAATATTCCATGTTAAAATAATTTTTGGTGTAATAAATACTTTTTTTCATATAAGCTTTTGTTTTTTATTTTCGGTCCTCTTACATTTATCATGATTCCGTCATCTCCTAGATGATAAATATAATATTAAATAATATACATTAATTAATTATGTATTTATAATATTCCATAAATGTTATAGATAGAAAATGAAACACAAAATTCATGGAGATGGTGGGACATATGTACACAAGAATGCCCTTTCCATTTTCTCAATAAATGGAATAAAAAAGGTAAGACAAATATATTACCATTGAAAAACAATTTTTTCATATATATCACATGTATTCAATAAATTCATCCTAATAAACTTTCATGAATAGACTTACCGAAAAATGAATCACACCACATTGTGATTTGGTAATCTTCTATACATACAAATAACGTCAGCATACACCCTAGAGAATATTATGTAGAAACCACACCCCTAAAATCTCATATTAGATTTATATCTATATTAAATTACCACTAGATAAAGGGAATCTCATCATGAATTTCGCAATAGTTTATTATCCACTATAAATAATAATAAAATATAAATTTCATATTATATTTTATAAGTAAAATAAATCATTATATTTCATTGATACATTCATTATTCCATTTAGAATATCCCTAAATATTAATCATGAAATACATCCTTGTAACTTGAAGAAAATTAAAAAACAATGTGATTAAAGACTGCTAATATGGGTATTTTTAGAGTGGAAGATATTGATAAATAAGAAGTAATCAATATGTAAAGGTAAATAATTGAAGCACATTCAATAAAACAAATAACATGATCATAATATTTAAGAAATGAATGATAATTAAATAAATCTATATAAATATCCACTATATATTAATCCTAATCATAGTTATTATAGCTAATATCTAAATCCCATTTAATAATAATGACAATTTCATAAATAAATAACTAATATTGAATGAAATCATAAATGTGTGTTCAAATGATAATTCCACGATATCTTACAACGAATGGATCTGTTTAACGAAATATTATATAATTTCGTAAGTCATATCCATTCTAATTTTTACCAGGATTCATACAGATGCATAGATGTGATATATAATATAAGGCCCCACCCATTACATGATAATAACAATACATACCTTCTATAAAATTGGTGAATCATAATTGACCTAAACATTCATATTTAAAAATAACATGGAACATGTTAATGATATTGATCATGTATTCAAACAACAATACTCTATAATTTAAGATGATTCTAATGTTAAAAAATAAACTTATGTGTTTTCTCAAAATGTGTTTGAGTGATTTCTATAGTAATTTGTATTCTATTTTAAAATTTTGAGCATTATAGGAATGAATCTACAAACATAGTTCAAAAAAAACCTTCGATAAATGAATGTATGATATAAACCCTACAATATGATGTGAAGTGAAATTCAGGTGTTTGGTATCAACCATACATTACACTGAGTAGAGATGCACATGTGTATGGTTTCAACATGATGCTGCACTAAACAGTTTTCTTTTGGATCAACATCCTTAAATTACAAGAATCATCAAACGTATGGATCAACAAACCTATATTGGAGTCTAGTTATACTTTTAATACTCTACGTGTATAAAAGATGAGTGTATGGATAATTATTTTTATGTTTGTAATTTTATGCTAATAATGATAAACATATAGATAATCATCCCTATGCTACTTTTTTCCATACATTTTTTGAAGATGAAAGTATGGTTAAGAAACCATACATTGGCGAGGGAACTCAACACTACGCAACCGAACCCTACTCTTTGAAAATGGGCCATATGTTATGCATATCAATGCCAATTTATGTTCTAAACATTAAGGTTTTTCAAGACATGTTTTCAATTTAATATTACTTGTATTATCATGTCACAATTAAAGACTGATTCATGGATAGTTTTTATTATTTCAAAGAACCATGTTAATTCTTGGAAATCATTCCTATTTATATTTATGTTACTATTCACTAGTCATTTGTAATTTTAATTACCATGATCAATCATTCTATTCTTTTGGATCTGGAATTTTGAATCATGTTTTCTGTTCTATATAGTCTTTGAGAGTATATCATAAAATATATATATATATATTTTTGTGTGTGTGTGTGATAACAGATTCACATATGCAACTCTATTATTATTGAAATTATGTTTTAGAGTGCTGCTACAACAAATGATTGATTCTGAATGAAACATCACTTTGGAGATATACATTGTAGAAATATTTATATTGTTATTTAATTTTCTACCTTATTGAAGATCCTTTTTGAAACAAGGATCACTTCAGACTACTACATTCATGACGATATTCATTTTTGAAGAATAAGATCCTTTATTTTTCAGTTTCTTGCTACTACAGCTGTGATGTTCAACCTGAACCTTTAAAATCAAACTCTTTTGATATAATGGATTTTCAACTACTTGTACTCGGTTGTGTTGGAGTCTTAACTTGTCTATCTATGTTATGGATAACTGATTCTATGTTAATCAACCATAGGTGTTTTATAGTCTAGTTGTAATGGTTTCAACTGCCTCCACTCCGGTTTGGCTTCCTGGAATTATGATAAGAGGACTATACTAGATAAATTTTCCATGATCATAGAGAGAGTTATTTTTGAGTGGACAAGGGGATCTTTGTTCCTTGAACAAATATAAATAGACTTGTTCTTTATTTATGTTTTTCTGCTTCATATTTTCATATATAATAAAAACATGACATATTCGTATAAATAGTTTTGGTTGTCACAATCCTTAATTGTGGATGTTTTTTGAAAACATACAATTCAACCCCCTTGTTGTTTTACATTATATAATTTGACCTAACAGTTGGTATCATAGGTGAGCTATTGGATATATATATAGTAATATATATTGTATAAGGTCTATTAAAAGATGGAAATTGTTAATCCTATATAAGGAATTTCTATGGTAGAATATCTATATTTTTATGGTGAGAAATAAGGCTGTTGTAAATCTCAAATAATTATCTATGTGAAGAATCATGGATTTAGTTTCCTGTCAAAGAAATTTCACCTTATCAGATTTCTGAAAAAAAAGAAACATGGGATGCAACAATAGAATTAAAATATTATATAAAATCTAAGGCAACTAGTGTTATTTTATCTATTATTTGTTCGTATGAATTCCTTCACATATCAAAATGTCCAACTACCAATGAAATGTTGAAAACATTTGTAGTTGGTTATGAAATAATAGAAAATTTCAAATAGGTTATACATGCTTTTAATAAGTTAAAATTGGATACATTTATAATATATGATAGTGGACGTATCACATAGATGATTGGAAGGCATTCATAAATAGTCAACAATATTATAGACACAGATGAAACCATCAAACATTCTGATCAGGCCGTGAAAGTAATAAGAGTACAAAACATTAAATAGTATGTAATATCTACTATAATTTTTCAACCATCAATTATTAATGATTTTATAATGAAATAACTAATTAGAACACTAATGATGTTTGTCCAATTAATTAAGGTCAAATCTAAATATCAAAATATTATAGTAATGAATGAATATAATGCTCTGAAAGTTCCATCCTTGAAACATAGAATAAGATTAAAGAACGATGTCCAAGAATAAAATATTCCAAATTTCTGATATTTAGAAATGGAATTGTCTCAACTAAAAAGAAAGTTCAAAAAGTTATAAAAAATGAAATTAATATTCTGACAATCATTCAAGAAGGATGAAAAACAATATAGAGAAATATTTTTCTATGAATTGAAGAAATTATGTCATATTAGGCCAGATTGTTTTCAATAAAACGATGAAATAAAATGGCCAAATAATAGATATATGAAAATACCAATTATGATCCTAAAAGAAAAAGTGAAATGAAATCTACATAGAGGGTAGCTGAACACCCCAATATACCTTCAAATTCTGATTCAGAGAATAAGAATTAAAATCTAAAGGCCAACATGTGTTTCATGGATTAATAGGAGAAGGAAAAAAATTATTACTCTTCTAATTATCATACTATTAGTTGCATAGATGATAAATTGGTAGCCTATTGTTCTATGTTAGAAGACAAATATGATTATTTTCTAAATAAGAATAATCCATTGATAAATATTCATAATTTGTTTAGATAAAATATATTTGATTCTAAAAAAACATAAAGTGCTACTTGAAAAATAAAATTCCCCTATATCAAATAGTTTCAATTAGGAAAAGAAAATAATGGAATTACATGATGAAGTAGAATCCAATAAATGTGTTTCTCATTATTCACTAAAGGAGATAATATTTTAAATGATATTCATTAGAGTAATTTCATTAAAATTAATAGGTTTATAATATGAATTAAGGGTGATATATCAAAATTATATAAAAACTATGTTGTGACTAATTCTAAATATACTATCTATAATTATTGGGGAATAAATTGTAATTTCACTAATATTTTTTATATGAAATAAAATAAAATTAGTTTTACTAAAAGGTCCTTTAATATTACTTTTTTTCAGAATATTCTTATATTAATTATGGAAAAATAAAATAAATCTCGATCCCTAGATAATTGTTTTCTAATGTTGGTTGACACATGAAATTATGGGTACCAAACCAAATATCTATTTAAATGATTTTCTAGAAATATTAACTAAGAGAAAAAATGTTATATGGTATATGAAAATTTCTTGTTCCTAGAATATGGGTGGATATCCATCAAGAATTTATACACTAACTCAAATGGATGGAGGATTGGTCACTTTTCGTGATAATGTTAAAGGAAAAATAATTGAACTTGAACTATAGGAGATCCAAAAAATATCTCAATAAAAAATGTAAAGTATGTGCAAGGGTTAAAGAAAAATATGGTAAGTATCTAGAAACTTTGTTATTATGGTTATTATGTTTAATTTTATAAGAATTCTTGTTATATATTTAATTATATGTTATATAAATTTAAATAGCCTAAAATTGAAAATGTGTCTACTTAGGATTTATGTTCGTGATGTAAACTTAAATTGAATTGTTTAACTCCTAAGTCAAATTAATCATGGATTTGGAATAGAATACATGGAAATTAAAATATATATTCTTTATGTAAATTTCCCATTAAATATATAGTTTGGGATTTTCGAATTATTATGTTTGACAATGACAGATTCTATGATTCATTCTAAATAAGAAAGGAACATAAACATTTACTCAAATCAATTATCAAAATGGCGACATCTAAACCTTTTGAACTAATCCATATAGATTTTTTGGACCATAAATTGTTGGATGTTTTTCTGCTAAATTATATGTTTATGTTTTAGTATATTACTATTCTTTATTTACATGGGTATATTTTCTAAAACACAAAAGTAAACATTTCACTGTCTTATAAATTTTTTTGAAAAATTATTCAAAATAAAAAAAAATTGAAAATATTATCCTTAATAAGTGATCATGGTGGATATGTTGAAAATCATTAATTAAAATTTTTCTATAATATAGGTATTATACACACCTTATCTACACCAAGAACAACTCATCAAAATGGAATTGTTGAAAGAAAAAATTGGACAATTCAATAAATGGAAAAGAAATTGGTGAATGAATATAGTCTTCCTACCTATATTTTGGCATAAGCTAAAATCACATCCTCCTATATCCTGAATATAGTTTTAATGAGTTCAATTTTCAAAAATAATCTTTATGAGATATAGAATAACAAAAAAACGAATGTAATGTACATTATCATTTTAGATTAAAGTTTTATATAATTAATACTAATCTAAACAATTGTATGTTCAATCCCAAAGCAAATTAAGGAATATTTTTGGGATATTATGAAAAAACTATTTCCTAATGTGTTTTTCATATAATGTCTAGGAGATTTTGATAATTAGTTTATGTGAAATATTATGAAAATGAGTCTTTTATTATAGAGAATGTCAAAAATGATGATGTTACTCACTCTTTCGACAACATGAGACTTTAAACCTTAAAAATGATTTTAAATAATTATATTAATAAAATATTGTCCAACACCGAAGAAATGATATTGAATAACTTGAATGTGTCTTTATTAGATAGTCTAGAACTCTAAATAAACATCCTTTAGATACTGTAATAGATATATGAAAATACGAATTATGATCCTAAAAGAAAAAGTGAAATGAAATATACATAGAGGGTAGCTGAACACCCCAATATACCTTCAAATTCTGATTCAGAGAATAAGAATTAAAATCTAAAGTCCAACATGTGTTTCATGGATTAATAGGAGAAGGAAAAAAATTATTACTCTTCTAATTATGATACTATTAGTTGCATAGATGATAAATTGGTATCCTATTGTTCTATGTTAGAAGACAAATATGATTATTTTCTAAATAAGAATAATCCATTGATAAATATTCATAATTTGTTTAGATAAAATATATTTGATTCTAAAAAAACATAAAGTGCTACTTGAAAAATAAAATTCCCCTATATCAAATAGTTTCAATTAGGAAAAGAAAATAATGGAATTACATGATGAAGTAGAATCCAATAAATGTGTTTCTAATTATTCACTAAAGGAGATAATATTTTAAATGATATTCATTAGAGTAATTTCATTAAAATTAATAGGTTTATAATATGAATTAAGGGTGATATATCAAAATTATATAAAAACTATGTTGTGACTAATTCTAAATATACTATCTATAATTATTGGGGAATAAATTGTAATTTCACTAATATTTTTTATATGAAATAAAATAAAATTAGTTTTACTAAAAGGTCCTTTAATATTATTTTTTTTCAGAATATTCTTATATTAATTATGGAAAAATAAAATAAATCTCGATCCCTAGAAAATTGTTTTCTAATGTTGGTTGACACATGAAATTATGGGTACCAAACCAAATATCTATTTAAATTATTTTCTAGAAATATTAACTAAGAGAAAAAATGTTATATGGTATATGAAAATTTCTTGTTCCTAGAATATGGGTGGATATCCATCAAGAATTTATACACTAACTCAAATGGATGGAGGATTGGTCACTTTTCGTGATAATGTTAAAGGAAAAATAATTGAACTTGAACTATAGGAGATCCAAAAACTATCTCAATAAAAAATGTAAAGTATGTGCAAGGGTTAAAGAAAAATATGGTAAGTATCTAGAAACTTTGTTATTATGGTTATTATGTTTAATTTTATAAGAATTATTGTTATATATTTAATTATATGTTATATAAATTTAAATAGCCTAAAATTGAAAATGTGTCTACTTAGGATTTATGTTCGTGATGTAAACTTAAATTGAATTGTTTAACTCCTAAGTCAAATTAATCATGGATTTGGAATAGAATAAATGGAAATTAAAATATATATTCTTTATGTAAATTTCCCATTAAATATATAGTTTGTGATTTTCGAATTATTATGTTTGACAATGACAGATTCTATGATTCATTCTAAATAAGAAAGGAACATAAACATTTACTCAAATCAATTATCAAAATGGCGACATCTAAACCTTTTGAACTAATCCATATAGATTTTTTGGACCATAAATTGTTGGATGTTTTTCTGCTAAATTATATGTTTATGTTTTAGTATATTACTATTCTTTATTTACATGGGTATATTTTCTAAAACACAAAAGTAAACATTTCACTGTCTTATAATTTTTTTTGAAAAATTATTCAAAATAAAAAAAAATTGAAAATATTATCCTTAATAAGTGATCATGGTGGATATGTTGAAAATCATTAATTAAAATTTTTCTATAATATAGGTATTATACACACCTTATCTACACCAAGAACAACTCATCAAAATGGAATTGTTGAAAGAAAAAATTGGACAATTCAATAAATGGAAAAGAAATTGGTGAATGAATATAGTCTTCCTACCTATATTTTGGCATAAGCTAAAATCACATCCTCCTATATCCTGAATATAGTTTTAATGAGTTCAATTTTCAAAAATAATCTTTATGAGATATAGAATAACAAAAAAACGAATGTAATGTACATTATCATTTTAGATTAAAGTTTTATATCATTAATACTAATCTAAACAATTTTATGTTCAATCCCAAAGCAAATTAAGAAATATTTTTGGGATATTATGAAAAAACTATGTCCTAATGTGTTTTTAATATAATTTCTAGGATATTTTGATAATTAGTTTATGTGAAATATTATGAAAATGAGTCTTTTATTATAGAGAATGTCAAAAATGATGAAGTTACTCACTCTTTCGACAACATGAGACTTTAAACCTTAAAAATGATTTTAAAAAATTATATTAATAAAATATTGTCCAATACCGAAAAAATGATATTGAATAACTTGAATGTGTCTTTATTATATAGTCTAGAACTCTAAATAAACATCCTTTAGATACTGTAATAGGAGAACTAGACACAGTAATTATAATAATAAAAAATGTTGGAAAACTATTTGAATTCAAGTCCTTTATATCTCAGTTAGAACCTAATACAATTGAAGATGCCTTAAGAAGATGATATTTGTATATGAGGAATAAAATAAGAGATAATCTACTTCAAAAGTAATGATGTTGTGGAACTAGTAGAGAGGCCAACCAATTATCCCATTATAGGATCCAAGTGGGTCTTTAGAAATAAACAGGATGATTAAGGGAATAAAACCCAAAATAATACCAGATTAGTAGCTGAAGGATATATTTAGAAATAAGGTAAATATTATGATGAAACATTTCCCCTAATGGTATATTAGAATCCATTATAATCATTTTATATTATGCAACTCATATGAAATTTAAATTATTTCATATGGATGTTAAGTCTTGATTTTTATTTGGTTATTTAATAGAGGATATTTATGTTGAAAAACCGATTTGGTTTAAATATACTCATAAACCGAATTCTATTTTTAAATATACAAAATCTCTCTATAACCTTATTCCAGAACGAATATCATTGTATGAATTATTAGGTTATTTTCTTTTGAAAATTGAATTTACTGTTGGATTTACAGATCCAACAGTTTTTAAGAAATATGTTTGTTCAAATATTTTATCTACCGAAATTTATGATGATGATATTATTTATGGTTAAAACAATAAAAATATTTTTCATGATTTTCAAAATATAATTCCAAAATAATTTCAACTGAGTATCATGGGAGAAATGAAAATCTTTTAAGGATTTCATATTTACTAAAAAAAATTGGAAATGATTTAAGTCAATGTAAATATATTATTAATTCATAAAAAAATTTGGACTTCAAAACAACAAGACAAATACAACTCCTTTGTGTACCAACATAAGACATGATTTTGATAAAGATGTAAAAAAAGTTGACAACAAGTTTTATTTATGTATAATTTTTACTTTTTTATATTCTACTTCTATCAGACCAAATCATTATGTTTTATGTATTTACTTGTTCCATATTTCAATCAAATACAAAAAAGATTCATCGTAATGCTGTTGAAATAAATTTGTGATGTTTCAAAGGATCTATTTTCTATCTCTTCATTACCCAAAAACATATGAGTTTAATTTAATTTCATATTAATATACTTAGTTTGGAATTATAGTATTAGATAGAAAAAATTACCTCTAAAAACAAACACTTTTTAGGAAAATCGTCATTTTCATGGATTAGTATGAATCCATACTCTACTGCCCAGTTAACTACTGAGGCAGAATAAGGGCCTTCTAGTAGTCGATGAGAATAAGCATTGTGGATCATAAACACTGTACTAGACATTGGAAATTACATTAATAGTATTTCAATTTTATGTGATAATACAATTTAAATAAACATTTCAAATAAATTATATTATTCATTCTAGGACTAATCAAATTGATATAAGAGATATTTTTTAATTATATCATGTATATAAAAATGATTGATTTTAATAAATTGTTAAAAATTAATATCAATTAGCTAATATTTTTACTGAAAAACTTCTCAGTGATAGTTTTTATTTTATTAAGTGGGACCTACGAATTTTTAATTTTTTTTAAAAAAATTAAAATTTATTTATAGTTTCAATTTTAATTTTTTTGCAAAGTTTCTTTAATATATTTTATTCTATTACTTTTTTAATTAATAATTTCTTTGTGATTATATTTTATTTTTCTTTTCAAAATTTAAAAAAAATGATTACCTCCTCAATCAGCACGAGAAAACCATTTTCCTTCTCTTACTCACTTATTCTTATCCTACACATTCTCTCATCTTAGAGAGAATCTATCTCTCTTTTGATTCCTATGTGATAAACCCATAAACCTTCAATTCCTTTAACCTTGAAATTTTTAGAGATGGAAACTCACAATGATATTTAGATTCCTAGTTACACAACATTGTATTTTTTAGGCAAATCACACAAGGTTTTGCAGGGAAATGTAATTGATTTTTTCTATTTATATTCTAGAAATATTTCTCTTATGAAAGAAATAAAATTTCAAGGTTTTTTACACTTTTTTATAAGATAAGATGTTGATGGTATATGAAATTAAAATAATGGAATTTTTCAAAAAACAATCCCATTAGTCTTGGATTCGAAAAAGGAACAGTTATCTCTATGATTAATGATTTTGAGTTTTCTTTTTCATATATGGAAATGAATGATATGATTCATTGACAACTTTAGGGGGTGTTTCAATTAGATTAAAGGAATATCATTAATGTTATAAATTATTCTAAGGATACTATGTTTTTGTTTTGTGAAACAATAATTATAATGAATGTAGTGACAAAAGATCATTCCCTTGACTGCCGAGTGTTGTTGAAGTATAATCAATTTGGGATTTTAACTTGTACTGATGAGAATGATAAATTATTTTACCCATAAATGTATATCATGTTTTTTTTTCTGAATCTCATTATGTTTAATTTCTATCAGTTTATTATATGATATCTAAACCACTGTTTCCATGTGGATACAAAGATGGGATATTATCCCCATGGAAGGATAATATAATTATTTTGATGGGATTGAATTATTTTATACTTTTTTTTGGTAGAAATGATCAACAATACAACCCTTTGAATGGTGGGAATGTGTGGAAGACTTATTTTCTATAGAGAAAATCATGAAATAGTTTGTTGCCAGTTAGTGCGGAATAAAATCATAAGTTATTAGAAGATACTAAGTTGGAGAAACATATTATTCATTGATGGATCTGTTCGATAAAGGAATGATGAAGATGAAACTTCCAGGACAGAAGAATATCATGTTCAAAAAAGAAGAAGAATTTCAGTCAATCTTCCAGAGACTGTAGTTGATGTCGCAATTGATGGTGAGCATGAGAATACATTGGATGAGAATGTTGAGAAAGAGGTTCAATGTAAATAATATATTAGAGAATATATCATTAATACTATAAATCTTATTTTCCCGATTCTATTGTTTCTAGATGTACTTCCTAAACATGAAAACCAGCTGATAATGAAGATAAAAGTTTAAACTTGACAGAATTTCATCACAGGGAAGATATTCCTGACTTTCGTACTCCATATTCTAAATCTTAGTATTTCCCTAATTAAGCATTAGTCTTGAATGTAAATCTATTAGATGCCCATAACTAGTTTCTTAGAGAACACGTTGAAGTTGAGAACAATATGTTTTAAGAATACATGATTCTGTCAGTGCCAATATCGGAGATTGATGTTTGGAAGTTTCATTTAAGAGAATTCAAAAAAATTCTCATTTCTCTTATGGATCTTAATGTTCTTATATCGAAAATGATAATATAATTTTATTCATTAAAATATGATTTTGTAAATAATATAGAGTTCTATGAGTTTAATCTACTGATTTGGAGAGAATTTCAGTTTCTCATAGAAAGAAATAGAGCATACACCTTTTCTTAACAGACACCTACAAATCAACTCATAATGATAGACACTATTACAAATGTATTCGATGACTTCAATGACATACTACACACTTTTTAATTTGATAGAACTACTTGAAGTTTTATTTCGGACAATAAAAGGAATATTACTATGCCCACGAATCTATTTGAATCTTGGATGGTACCAGTGATAAATCAAATAAAAGACTATTTAACTTCATTTATCCAGTCAGAAGAAGTAGTGAATGAATTTCTAATTTTCAATCTAAATTAAAATAAAATTGTTGGAAATGATTCTAGAAAATACTTCTGTAATGGTCATAAGTATTCAAAAACGGTTTCCAGATACTTCTTTTGATGCTTCTTGATGTAAATAGTGTAGTTCAATCCCATCCTCATATATGTAATCCCTATGTTCCTTCCATTTTAGACCAAAACCCTTCATTTTGATGACCCTTTTTTTCAAAGAGTATTTTACTTTATTTTTATAAATAATTAAAGTCATTTTTGTTTCATTTATATTTATTCTAATGTTATAGTATCTTTAAATTTTTTCCAATGTATAAACTGACAATCATATATTTAATTATTCTAATTCCAGTATTTATAGCTATTAATAATAGTTTAGTTCTATATTAAATGTTGTTTATGTTGTTTATTCTTTATAATAGACTTTTTTATATCACAAAAAGGGGTAGATATTTATTAGGTTGAATAAGTGGAGAAGGTAAAATAACTATGAATACTCATTGGGGAGAATATTTTCAAACCACAACATTTCATTATAAAAAGTATTTAATTTAAAATTATCTATTTTTTCTTTATAAAACTTATACAATGAAATATAAAATCCTAATATTTTCTATTTTTTTCAAATCATTCATTTTTTCATAAAATGTTCTTATAGATTATGTTATGGGTTTTGTGATCATGAAAAAGGGTGATATTTTTGGGTAATTATTGTCACAACAACACTCTATAATTTATGATTAATTAGATGTTCTCTAATATACATTTTTTTTCTAATAATTATTATATGATTGAGTTATATTAGAATTTATATTATGTTATACGTAATTTATCACTACAAGAATAAATCTAGAAACTCTATATAAAACCCTACGATTGGTAAACGAACATATGGTATCAACCATACGTTATGATGAGAAGTGAAATGATTGCATATGGTATCAACCCTATGTTACACTGAGAAGATAAATTCTTTCATATGTTATCGACACTACATTACAGTAAACAGTTTGAATTTGGATCAAAATCCTTATGATATGAGAATTATCAAATGTATGGATTAGAAACCCTACATTGGATCATATATTAACTATTCATACTCAATCGGTTGAAAAGTTAAACATATGGTTAATTAATGCTACAATCGAGATTTTATAATAACAAGGAAAATGTATTGATAATCATCCTTGAGCTACCTCAACTCTATATGCGATGTGAAGACAGAAGTATGGTTATGAAACCATACACTGGTAAAGGAACCCAATGATACACAATGGAACCCTACTATATGAAAAGGAACCTTACTCTATACATATCAACCCTATGTTGTGTTCTCAACGACGATGATTTTCAATCCACATTGTCAATATTAGATTGCTAAAATGATAAAATCATAATAAAAGGAAAATTAAAGTATCTTTTTAATTGTTTCAATGAACTACTTTTATCAAATAAAATATTTAATATTTCTATGGGATGTTATGATTCCCCTAGTTATTTAGAATTTTAATTTCCGCAACCTATCAGGCTATTTTTTTGGATATGGAATGTCGAAGAATGTTTTCGGTTCTATATATTGTTTTAGAGTATCTCATAAAAATATATATCTGTGTGTGTGATAAGAGATTCGCATATGCATCTATGTTATTATGGAAATTATCATTTCAAATGTTGCTACAACTAAAAATCATTTCTGAAATAAGCTATATATAGGAGATATGCATGTTAAATTTTTACTACTATAAATTTCTAATAGAGTTCACATTTATACCTTATTATATATCTTTTTTCCACAAGGATCCAATCAAAAACATTCATTAATGATGATATTATTTGGTGAAGAATAATTTCACTCATTTGACTGTTTATTTCAATTGTAACTACGAATTTCAACCTGAAATCTTAAAATCAATCTCTTTTTATTTATTTCAGTTTCAACAACTCATACTCAGTAGTGGTGGAGTTTCAGTTTCGTGATCTATGTGGTGTATAAGTCACTATCATTTAATGAACCTGAAGGCTCTGTTTTTATTATTCTTGTAAATGATTCAAATACCTACACTCAGTTGTGGATTCATGGTCTTGTGACTAGGAGACCATACTAGTGAAATTTACGAAGCTCATAGAGAGAGTGATTGTTATAGTGGACTAGGGGATATTTTTTCTCTAGTACACTATAAAATTTTAGTTCTTTTATTCTTTTCATCTGCTGTGTATTTTCAAAAAGAAGAAAAACACTGCATATCCCCATAAATTGTAGTGGGTTTCAAATTCCACAATTTTGTAACATTTTTGAAGATAAAAAATTCACCCCCTTGTGTTACTTTGTATATTCCGTCCTAACAAATACATAACCCATTAAATAAGTATAATCATAAATAATAGAGATTAATACAACAGATTCTTTGGAAATTGAATTTCCCTTATCAAACTAATCATAATACAACCAAATAAATGATAAGGATTCTATCAATAAAAAACACCACAAGTTCGTAATATGTACAATAATGGTTTGATGTAATAAATGAATATATATACCATTAAAATGTTCTCAATTTTTTTTTGTAAAAAAAGATTTTCAAATAGAAAATAATTTTTACAGTATAAGAAAAAAAAATATTTTTTAAATAATTTTATTTAAATATACAATTATCTAAATTGTAAAAAATATAAAATGATCGGTGTGAATGAAAAAGGAATTTTTTTCATGTTATACATGTTAAAATAATGATACCTTCCAATTGTTTTAAAAAAGTTCAACATGAAATATTTTTAAAATGACATGATTTTTTTGTTAATTTGTTTATTATGATTTCAAATTGTTGAAAATTTCATAAATATATTATTTGGAAAAGGATAAAATTATTTTTGATTTTTTTATAAAACATTGAATTTGAGGAAAATGATTTTTAACAAAAGAGAAAAATAAGGTCATATTTTCATCAAAATATATTATAAATCATTTTAAGTATAAATGAATTGAAATTTAATCCTATTACATGAAAAAAGATAAAGAATACCCACATGATAAGAAAATATATAGATTTTAATATATAAAAATCTTATAATTCCCTATAGAGCGGCTTAATCTAAAATAATCTTGAATAATGGTGATATTTTGAAATAAAGTAGTACCACATTGGTATCATTTAAATGATAACCCCATTTGTAATGGCCTGAACCCTCTTGGTTGAGTAATTTTCCAAATGATCGGTTCAAACAAATGGTTCCACCGTTATGGTGGCACTGGTCACGGTGGAATCATTACAGTGAAACTGTTATGGTCACACTGTTGCAGTTGCTCACTGAATGGGTGACACCATCCTAGTCACACACTGAAATACTGGAACTTCCTTATGGTGTCTCACCGATTAGGTTCCACTATTATGGTTGTACCTTCACGGGCATACACCGAAGCGGTAGAACTGTCACAGTCGCACACTGAAATGGTGGCACTGCCTTACGATGTCTCACTGAGAAGGTGGAGCCATTATGATGGCACCATGAGGGTAGCACTATGATGGTAGCACCATAATGTTCACACCATAATTGTCTCATGCCGAAACGGTGGCACCACATATTGTGGGACCATGAGGGTGGCAATGTGAGGGTGGCTCTATGACTGTGGCACCGTGATGGTGGCATTGTGTCTTTTTTTGGCCTTTTCATTTTTCTAGTTTCATGATTTTTCCTAGTGACACTCCTATAAGAAATCATTTGATGTAAGTGTGTTTTAATACCCCTTTAAAATAAATTTAATGTCCATAAATGATATATAGAATCCCCTAAGAGTATAGTGACCCTTGACATACCAAAACGTATGGATATTCCTTGGAATCACACATTTTTTTTATTTTCCAATTCTGCCCATGATGCACATTTAACTATGATTAAAGAAAATCATTTAATGCATAGATATTATGGCCACCTCTTTGATAATAATTTTTAAATGACCAATAATTCCTTCATGTGTAACCACCCAACTGTGTGGTGATACCATGATCTGTCATTAAAGCTATTCATGATTTTTATATACCGTAACATTAGGATCTTTCCTTTTTATCACACCAAAATAATTTATTCTTTTTGGATGGTCTCTTTTATATTCCTTAGTGTGTTTGGTTTCCCCCCTTCTCAAGGAAAGTGGTGCACCTATGTTGTAGCCCTTCTTGCCCACTCTTAGAACCCCCAGAATTCCTCCTTTTCAAGTCGCACATCCCATGTTCTTGGAACATAGAGAGAACCATCAATAGTTAATCATAAAAGTAGGGTTCTTACTTCATCTCTCCTTATTCAATATCATGTGGGGTGGTAATGATAATGTTTCCTTCATGAATGGATTAAACCAGAACATAAAAATGAAAATGAACAGACTTTTAAAGAATGAAGCGGTGTGTTTGATGATTCTATTGTACTCTTTTACCCATTCTAATATGATGTGAATTTATGATCGTGTGCCCACTGAAGATCGTGGCCATTGGTGGCCTATCATTGTGAACTAATGGACCCTGACTTATGTGACGTTTAAATGTATGTATCATGGTAATTGGTTAATCCTGTACACTTGGTTGATCAAATAAATTTTTGGTGAACAAGAATCCTTGTGTGATCTCCCCGGTTAACCACATGAAAAGAATAAACTCAACAAATTGTGTGATAGAATTTGGAAACCCCCTTGCTCTGTCTTAGTAACATCTATGGTTGGTCTGCTTGATGCTTGTGGTGTGACGTTGTACGGGAAGGGATCCCCTGTTGTTGTGTAGTTGATGGTTTGTGGATCTACGAACGAGTTGGGTGACATGTTAGTTCTTGGTTTGGTTCAAGTACTCTGAGGGATCTCACATTCCACTATTGGGGTCACGACATTATAATAGAACCGGGTTTGAATTCTTAAATTGATTCGTGGTTGTTTTTCCATGAATTATGGTTATCCTAGTTAGTTTCCTAGTAGTGAATAATTAAAAAAATTTAATCACGTGAATATGAAAACAAGAACAGATTCAATGGGGAATTTTTTTCAGTGGTTGAGTTGTGAGTTGGCCGTAGGGGTTGTGATTTTTATGAATGAATTGTACCGATGGTGTTTGTGTATTGGCTAGTTTTAGAACCCATAGGTTAGGATAAGTTCTTATTTAACTATATGTATAATTTAGTTCTTATCATTCTTATTTTTACCCCACCCACATTGAGGACTTCTTTCTGAACACCACCATTTCATGGGGATGGGGTTTTCCCAAACAATCCAATCAGTGGAAAGTTTTTCGATTATTTTTTGTTCCCATTCCTGAGTAGCCCCAGATTCTTCGGGCGGGCTATGACGTCTTGAGGTCCACTATAGAAAAATATTCTTCGGGAAGGCTATGTTGTGGTGGTTGGACCTAGTGTGTGCGGGCAGGTTGTTCCCACGTGTTTTCTGGATGAGGCCCATGTGTCTTCGGGTGTGGAAGAAGTTGTTCTGGCCCAAGTGTCATTGGGAGTAAAAATAGTTGTACTATCCCAAGTGTCATTGGTCTTGGTAGTAGTAGTTCGGGATCTGGTGTCTTCGGGCAAGATTATGGGTGGTTTTGGAACTTTTGATTGCGGGTGTGATGTGAGGTTGTGGTATCCCTGGTGTGTGAGTGCAGGGTATGGCATCGAGACTGCGGTGAAAATGGCGGGAGTGGTCTGATGCATAAGATTTCTTCAATAACTAGTTGGAAAGTGGTGTGGGGTACCCAAACATTTATGTGTTGTTACTATTAACTTCACTTGACTTGTGTTGCCTGGGGAGTGTGCCTTGGCGAGGTTTGGGTGGATAATTTCCTTATTAGGCGCTTGGTTATCTACATTCTATAACGGGGCATTAGAATTCCTCCCCACTTTTTCATGATAGATTTTGGTTTTCCCTACTCTGTATACCTATATACTCACCCGATATATATAAAACTGCTTTCAGGTTTCTAGGATGACTTCAGGAACCGTGTGGCGTCATACTATTACAGGCGTTGGGACAATTGTTGTTGATATTTTTCGTTTCTTTGGTATTTAAAATTTTAGTTTTCTTGTATTGTATCTCATATTATTGAACATGCATATGGGATGGGATTGTTTGGACTTTACAATTACTCTTAGTTTGGTGTTGTTTGGGACGTTCAATATTATCTCTCGATCTAACATAATTAAAAGGGAAATTCCATCAATTTTGTGTGTGACTCTATACCCTTTGTGCTAGTCACCACTTCGGGACCAATTGAAGGTGGGTCTCAGGGGTCATTATCTCTCATTCATCTTGTTAAAGGAAGGGTATAGAAATATTTTGTCCCTTCCCTCATCTTGGTGAAGGTGTGTCATAACAAAATGGTATCAAAGGTGAGGTTGTGATATAGGATGTAGTTCAGGGTTAGGCACAAAGTGGGTTGCATGGGATCGTAGGAAAATAGTGTTTCAAAATATTGGTGTATAAAATATTCTAAGGAAGACAGGCTAGGTCAGAGTATATTAGGTCCCCATGTCATCCGATGCAAGGAATCTAGGCCCACCGAATGACCAAATGAGACTACACTGAATGTTGGGTAGAGACCCTAAAAAAGGTATATTCATCATAATGACTTCTGTTCATGTGAGTAATGGTTATTTTGGTGACTTAAAATGAATAAGAAGTATATGAAAAATTTATATCAATATTCTACACTACTCGTGCTTAGGCATTCCTTGTTTACCTTCCAGTTATGGCACCTGGATGAAGACCATGAGTATTATGGGCGATCGAGGCCCATGAGGTTGATTTGGATGATCTCCAGAGGGCTAATCGAGAGGATAAGGATGATCAATGGTAGAGAATACTTCATGCCTTTCAAAATCAGACCCTCGTGAAGTATAAGGGAAGCGTCTCGGATATGGTGATAGAGAACTAGCTCGACGAGCTCGTGATCGCTCTCAGCAGGACTCGGGTTCCGAGGGAGTACTGGGTTCCTCTAGCTATAAAAAAGATGTTGGTAGTAGCACATCAGTAGTGGACACTCATCCATGTGGAGAATTGGGAGGATGAGGTTACGTGAACTGAATTCAAAATGGATTTTCATGTGGAATTATTCTGTTCCACGATGAAGGGCAAGAAGAGGCCCGAACTACTCTCCCTCCAGTAGGGGGTATGTCAGTGATAGAGTTTGGGATCTTGTTCATGGATGACCTTCCCTTTTATCTAGACCTATTTTCAGATAAGGAGTCACGAAAGAGACTTTTATAGGGGACACTCTGACCTTCCCTTCATTATGATGTTACTCCCTTCACTCTACCGACATACAGGGAGGTCTAGAAGAAGGCTGATGTGGTAGAAATGATTCCCCCACTGGGAGGTGTGCCACAATAGGGGAGCCAGTTCGTCTTGTCAAAGGGGAGTGATGTTTGCAGTAGGCCTCCAGCGTCAGGGCCTTCTATGCTTCGACCAATGGGTATTAGGCACCTTCAGCATTAGTTCCCAGACCGAGTGCAATATAGTAAGGGTGGGCAATTTCAACTCCCACCTCAGCATCATCGATATCCATATAATACATTTCTACAGTAGCTACAGGGGAAGAGAGAACCCACTCCTTGATGAACAGATGTTGCAGGTGGAGACCAACCTCAGGGCGCTCCTCGGGGACCTCGACCAAGGCATGGTTAGGGAGGCCGCCGCCTGCCGATGGGCAGAGGAGTTTGTGGTGGCCAGTTACATGCCACAGAGGTAGCAGTTCCAGTAGGAACGTAATTCGTTCGAGGTATGGTCAACTTTTTTGGTACACTTGCATATGCCTTGCTTGATTTAGCAGTATCATACTCCTTTAATGCACCCGGTCTAGCCCATGATTTAGGTCTAGACACTAAGATACATCACAGACCCCTTGTTTTGAGTACACCATTTGGAGGTCAGACCAACTTTTGTCATGTTTGTTGAGGATGTAGACAGATGTTGTGGCCACATCCGTCGAGTGGGGACCTTCTTTTGCTGTAGATGCAGCCATACGATTTCATTATAAGAATCGATTGGCTCTTCTACATCTGTTCCATTATTAACTAATTCGGATGAAGTATCTTGTTTTTATTTAGGGGTGGAAAATGTGTGACCTCTGTCGGCAAAAAGGATTTCTAGGATGAAAGCTCACAAGTGATTCCCCTTCCTTACTTATTAGCCGAGATATTAGTAGAGTCAGCAGATATAGGGATAGTGGGTGTCTCTGGGATTATCAGTGGGTTCATGGATGTTTTCCCTGAAGAGTTGGTAACTCTACTCCCATGATGTGATGTTGAGTTTTGGATAGACTTGAAACCTGGTGCTCATCTGATTTCGATGGCTCCCAATCTGATGGAGGCTTTTCAGCTAAGAGAGTTACAGGTTTAGATTTTTGACCTCATAGAGAAGTGTTTTTTTCAACCGAGTACAACACCTTGCGACTCACCAGTCTTGTTGACAAAAAAAAGATGGTGGTCTTAGACTGTGCAGATACTACAGGAGACTAAATCAGGTAACGATCAAGAACTATTTCACAATCCTGAAGACCTTATTTACTATTTGAATTGGTCATGATGGTTCTTCAAGACCCACTTGTGGTCAAGATATCACAAAATTAGCATAAATGAGGGTGACATCTCAATGACTTCTTTCAAGTTCACATATTGGCACATTGAGTTCGTAGTCATGTCATTTGGTGGTACGAACGTGTTATCCATGTCCATGGGGCTCATGAACTCTGGCTTTTGAGAATATATAGACTGGTTCATAGTTTTGTTTATGGACGAAATCCTGATCTACTCATGATCATAGGAGGATCATGCTAAGCATCTAAAAATGGATTTAGAGGTCCTTTGACAGCAGTAGCTCAATGGGAAATTTTCCATGTCCATGTTCTGGACATGAGAAGTGCACATCCATGGACACGTGGTGTCCGAGAAAGGGATCTCATTTGACCCATTGATGGTCTAAGCATTTGTTTCTTGGGAAGCACCCATGAATGTGGAAGAAGTTCATATATTCATAAGTCAAGAAAGTTTCTATGGAATAGTCGTACCCAAATTCTCCCGAGTTGCAACACATATGATTTCCTTGACAAAAAAAGACCAAGATTTTATATGGAGTGATATGTACCAGGTAGCGTTCAGTTATCTGAAGGGTATGCGTTTTAGTGCCTCAGAACTAAGGATTCCAGAATAAGGGGTGACGTTTCAGGTGTTCCGTGATTCTTCGAGCCATGGCATGGGGTGTGTTCTAAAGAAACATTAGAGGTGATCTGTTATGGTTCTATGCAGTTTCATCTCCATGAGATTTACTATGCCACCCATTACATGGATCTTGCTGAGATTGTGATTTTACTAAATTTTTGGTAGCACTACCTCATATGGGAGCACTATGTGGTCTTCACGAATCACAAGATCATGAGGTATATCTTCTCCCAGTGGGAACTGAACAGGTAGCAGAATAGGATGATGGAGATTCTACAAGGCTACGACATTGAAATCTCTTACACTGAAGTAAAGGGAAACATGGTGTCATATGCCTTTAGTCGGAATTCATAGAATGATGCAGTTTGAGAATAAAAAGATTCTTGAAAGGAGATGGAGGAGTTGACTACCCAAAACCTATATGGATAGGTGGATGGTGTTAGAGGTTGTATGTTTCAGATGGAAGTAAAATACTCACTATTGCGGAAGGTAGATTTGTCTTAGTGGGGAGACTAAGAGACCAAAGTGACGCACGATCGTGCAAACCAAGGAAATGCTCTGTATGGGTAGTCAGAGGATGGTCAAAATCAGATTCCGTTTCGATGTATGTTGTTCGAACCAATGAAAATGCAGATGATATTACTTAGTTACATCCATAAATCACCCTTGGCAGTACACCTAGTAGTTTTGAAGATATACTAGAGCCTGAGGGAATAGTTTGGTGGCACGGGGTGAAAGAGGTAGTGGCAGAGATTGTGGGATTGTGCCAGGTGTGTCAGCTAGTGAAGGTTGAACATCACTTCCCATAAGGAATGTTTCCGCCCTTAGATGTCCACAATTGGAAGTGGGTGGAAATCTTGATGGATTTCTTCATAGGAATTCCCATGGTTCAAGGATTCTATGATGCTATATGGGTAGTAGTAGACTGACTATGGAAATCAGCTCACATTCTTCCGATCAAGGAGTTGAGTGTGGTGGATGCCTTAGCACAGAGATATAAGGATGAGGTGGTGCAGTTTCATGGAGTCCCAAGGTCCATAGTCTCTGATAGGGATCCACAGTTTTCCTAACAAATATAGTGGGGTTTATAGCATTTTTTTGGTACCCATCTACGCCTTATCACTCCTTTCCACCGCCCAGACAGATGGGAAGATAGAGCAGACCATCCAGACATATGAGGATATGCTATGGTAATGTGTTTTGGAATTTGGGAGATCATGGGTGTGACACATGACTTTGGTATTGTTTTCCTAAAACAATACATATCACTCTTCCAATGTAATGACACCATTCGAATCATTGTATGGGAAACAGTTTCACTCACTCGTGTGATTGACATAGGTCAAGTAAGCCAAAGTTCTTGGCCATGAAGTGGTGAAGAGCATGATAGGGAAGGTTCATCTTGTACGAGATAGGATGACGGCAGATCAGGACTGGTATAGGTCATATTCTGACAAAAGGAGGAGACCCATAGAGATTGAGGTTAGGGACCACTTCTTCTTGAACGTCTCCCCTCAGCGTGGACAATAGTGGTTCGGTAGGGAGAGTAATATATTTCCTAGGAATTTCAGATCCATTGTGGTGTTTAAAAGAGTTGGAAAAGTGGCTTATGAGCTAGTACTACCACCGTTTCAACTGATAGTTCCACACTCTTCCATGTGTCTTAGCATTGTCAGTGTCTACATGATGAATTGCACATCCTCGACTAGGGAACAATAGATATCAAGGACGATGTGACATTCATATAGTGATGAGTAATGATCAAAGTTCATGAGGAGAAGGTGCATCATGGACCAACTAATCACTTGTATCATGTGTTATAGAGGCATGGTGGCCTCGAGGTGAGTACCTGGGATTGGGAGGCACAGATGCACGCCCAATACCCAGAGTTGTTTTGAGTATTGTTTTGTTTTGTTTCGTGCTTTTTGTGATGTAGGACTTAACCTTGTTATCTATGAAATTTTTCATATTCCAAGTACTATAAATGTGTGTGTAGGGTCCCGAAAATGAGAAGGGAGGACCCAATCCCTTATCAATATGCATTAAGGTGGATGCGATTAAACCCATGCAGGCGATTTAGTGTCGCCAAAAGTGGATAGTATCATGACATGGGGGAAATGAATCCCTAATCCATATGTCTATAGAGTTACACCTTTAAATTTGGAATTATAACTTGATAGATATGTGTTCCTATATGTCAAGGAGGTTTTCTCTTGAGATTTATCTTTCGAGGTGGTTGTTCGGACCCCTCTCTTCTCTTCGGGTATAGTTTGATTCTAAAGGGTGAGAATACATTGAGAGGTATCTGATGTAATAGAACAAAGCCTCCAGATACAATACATCTCCAAAAGCATTGTTCCACCAAAAAGTTCCACTGTTACAGTGGAACTGGTCATAGGGAAACTATCAAGGTGACACCTTCATGGTCGCACCATTACGGTGACACCGCTTGCGGTGGTTCAGTAAACCTATGACACTGTTTTAGCCTCACACCAACACAATGGAACAACCTTACGGTGTCACATCGAGAAGGTGGCACCATTAAGGTGGCACTCTCATGGTGGCACCATCACAGTCGCACACCGAATTGGTGGCACCTTCACGGTCGCACAACGAACTGGTGGCACCATCAGGGTCTCACTCCGAAATGATTGCACTGTCACGGTCACACACCAAAATGGGGGCACAGCCTATCGATTTCCCATCGAGCCTGTGGCACCTTTTTTGTGGCTCCATGAGGGTGGAACCATGACGGTGACATCGTAACGGTCACACTATCATGGTAACTCACCGAAATGGAGGCACTACAAAAGGTGGCACCATGCGGGTGACACTGTGAGGGTGGCACCGTCACCGTGACAGTGTTATGGTGTCACTGTGCCATTTTTATTTTTTTGGCCTTTGCTTTTTTCCAATTTCCTGAGTTTTCTGAGTTCCTCTCCCGCAACATATATTTTGACATAAGGTTGTTTTAATATAGCTTTAAAAGAAATTTAATGGAAACAAATGATATCTAAAATCCCCCAAGAGATGAGCGACCCATGATATACCAAAACGTGTGTATTTTCCCCGGTGTCCCACCTTTTTCTGTACTTTCCAGTTCTACACCAATTTTGATTTTTTCCTTTGATTAAATGAATCCATTTGATGCAAAGCTATTATGGAAACCTCTCCGATGAGAATTATTAAATGAAAATTAATTCCACCTTGAGTTGCTACCTTACCGCGTTGTGAAACCACGATTCACTATTAAATCCATTCATGATTTTGATATCCCGTAACTATAGGATCTAACATTTTTATCACACGGGAATTACTTATTCTACTTCGTTGCTCTATTTTTTTATTCATGGTGTGTTTGGAGCTCCTCCTTCCTATGGAAAGTGGTGTGCCTATGCTAGAGCTCTTCTTGCCCACTCTTCGAACCCTCTGAGTTCCTCATTTGCATGTCATGCATCCTCAGTTATTGGAGCATAGAGTGAAGCTTCAATCGTTGATCATCCAAGTTGGGTTCTTCATTCATCTCTCCTTACTATGTATCATGATGGGTGGGAATTATAAATTTTCCTTTGGGAATGGATGAAACCAAACCGTAACATAGATAGTGAATGGAATTTTAAAGAATGAAGTGTTGTGTTTGATGATTCTGTTGTATTCTATTTTCCTTTCTAATATGTTTTGAATTGTATGGGCTTGTGCCGAATGAAAATCATGGTCGTTGGTGGTGTTTCCTTTATCAGTAATAGAACATGACTTATGTGATGATTGAATGGTTGTTACATGTAAATTGGTTAATAACACAAACTCAGTTAATAAAATGAATGTCCATTGAAAGAGAATCCTTGTGTGATCACCGCGGGCAACCAAAAAAAAGAAACTCAACGAATGGTGTGGTAGAATCTATAAACCCCCTTACAATATCATGGTAACATGTGTGGTTGGTCTGCATGATGCTTGTGGGGTGACATGGTCGAGAATGGGATCCCCTATTGTGGTGCAGTTTTTGGTATCTATATCTAAGGCCTTTTGGGGCTGTATGATGGGGCTTGGAATAGTTCCAGTAAATTGAGGGATCTCACATACCCCTTTTGTGGTTTTGAATCTACAAGAGAACTACGTGTGAATGCATAAATTTTTTATTGGATGTTTTTCATTGGCTTATGTATATTCCTGTTATTTTCCCATTAGTGAAGAATTACATAAATTGAATCACATGAATATGAGAAAAAGAGTCAGTTCAATGGGAATTGTTTTCTGGGAATGAGTTATGGATTAGATGTAGGTGTTTTTCTTTTTATGAATGAATAATAATGATAGAGTTTGTGTATATAATGGTTTTTAAACCCCTAGGTTTGGATGAGTGCTTGTTTAAATATATTTATAATTTAGTTCTTCTGTTTCTTATTCACTCCCCACCCACATTGAGCACTTTATGCTGAACACCCCAATTTTATGGAACACTGCTATGTGTGGCAGGTTATTGTCATATTTTTTGATCCCTTTCACGAGTTGGCTATTATTCATCGGGTAGGCTATGATGGCCTATGGTACATTATAACCTAAGATTCATCAAGTAGGGTACGTTGTGGTTGTTGACCCATGTGTGTGCCGGCAGGTTGTTCCCAAGTGTCTTTGGGATGCGGCCCTGCATTCTTTAGGCATGGAAGTTGTTGTTCTAGCCCTGGTGTATTTGGGCACGGTAGTAGTTCATCTGGACAAGGCGTATTCGGGCATGGTATCAGTTCTTCTCACTTGGGTGTCTGCGGGCATGGTTATTGGTGGATGTGGCCAAGGAGTTTATGGGGATGATGTGTGTTTGTGGTTGCCCATGTGTTTGAGGGGGGGGGTGACAGTGGAACTGTGGTGAGAATGGAGGGAGATTTATAATGCGTAGAATGTCCAGAATAACAAGTGGGAAAGTGGTGTAAGGTACCCACACATCAATGTGATTTTACTATTTACTTTATTAGACTCATGTTACTTATGGAGTTTTCCTTGGCGATGTTTGTGTGGATAGTTTACTTATTAGGTTCTTGGATATAAAAGTTTTTTCATGGGGGTTTAGAATTCCTCCACACTTATGCACAACTTTTGTTGGTGATCCCTACTAAGTATACCTGAATACTCACCCTACGTATAGAAAACTACTTTCATGTTTTCAAGAGGACTTTGAGGACCGTGTGGGCCTGTAATTGTTCGAGCGTTGGGACAATTTTTTTTTCTATTTTTCTTTTATTTTGTATTTACCTTTGGTGTTTTCTTGTATTGTTTCACTTATTATCGAATATGCAAATGGGAAGGGATTGTTTATACTTTACTTTTACACCTAGTTTTCGTGTTGTTTGGAAAATTCTATCTTATCTCCCAATCCTACTAAATAAAAACTATAATGCCTTCAATTTTTTTTATGATTCTATACCCATGGTGCTAGTAACCACCCAGGACCTATTGAAGTTCGGTCTCAGGGGGTCATTATCTCTCCTTCAACATAAATAATGAGAGGTTTGGAAATCTGTTGTACCTTTCCTCATCTTGGTGAAGGCGGTTCGTGACACCATTAAATAAATAACCTCATATGAAACATTAAATATATTGGATATAAGTAGATTCATTATATTTCATATTAAAAGCTATAAAAGATAAACAAAAAAATGGAATATTTATTGAATAAGAAGTATGTATCACATGATTAAATGCGGGATGAAAAACCCTTACCACTTGTTAGACTTACTTCATATGTGTCCAATGAAAATGTATAATAAACATATGTTTATTAAGAATCCATTACCTAAAAATAATAATATATATAACACAATATATTATTTAATTATAATATTTTAACTCATGTTTATTAGCAATTCATTGTTTAAATCCAAATATTTGGTTAATATTGCATCATTTTCATGTGAGTTTTCATTCTGTTTTTAGGTCATTTTAATTTGACTATTGTATAACAATATGTAGATTTTTTAAAATGATGTAAATATCATATTTATTAATTAATTAATTATTTATTTTAATCTGTAAGGTTTAAAGATAGAAAATGCATTACATCGTTTATGGATTTGTTAGGCCCTACATACCCTAGAACGATGTTTCCGTTTTTCTTGTTGGATTGACTGAATAGAAATTAAATACTTATTCACCTTTATAGAATAATTATTATATTATATATAACATTTATATTAATAATATTTATTATTATTACCATTCATTTCAAAAATAAATAAATATATCTCACTTTTCTATGTGGACTGGTTAGTCTACACATATATGTGAGCGAGAAAATTTTTTCTAATAGATTACAATGTAAAAAATGATTAATGAGATATTATATATCCATATGTATTTATTTATATATAATAAATATATTTAATAAAATTATCCTAATACCTTACATGTAAATCATAAGCGTAAAACCAATTACGTTGCTTTGTGATGCAGTAGTATGTGACACACATGTGTGATGCTATAATATCCCCACATAATTGAAATTTAGAAGTTATAAGTGATATAAATTTTTTAAAAGAATAATAATGTCATAAATGTCATATAAAATTTTAAACCCATAATTATATCCATTACCGAATGATGGTGAGAGAAAATGAACTACATTGTCTTACGAGGAGTTAGTCCTCCTTAAAAAATAATAATGATTATGTATTCCATTTTATGGATATGGAAATGTATATATGTGATTAAATCACCAAAATAACATGTCAATATATATTTGACAATGTTTTTTTAACATTATGATAATTGGAAATGGGTTTATGATATTAGAAGAAGAATTAAAACAAAAATTAATATTTAAAAAATAAATCTTATTGATAAAAAACACATTGGTTATAACATAAAACAATTCTAGATTTAATTTATGATGACACCATGGTATAGAGAATGATGGTAGGATATTAGGTAAGAAATATGGGTAGGGATGGGATTCTCCAAATGGTTTGGAAGAGTGAATTGGATATAAGAGTTATTGACCTTTTATAAGTCTTGTTAGTTGTACACATGTATTTTTTTGAAATGACCATGGGGTATCCATGTTTTCCATTTATAAAAATGGATAAAACATGGTTCATTATATATCAATATATTTTATAAGGTTAATATATTCCCATAAAATGGTGTTTGGATATGTGTATAGGTCATGTTATCCCTTATCATTTAACATCAACAAATCGGTATTTCCATTTTCACCATAATCAAGGTAATTTAAATTTAATTTTCTTAGTAGTTATTATGGTAATTTTTTTTATTTTTATAGATAATATAACTTTTTATGATTGAAAATTACAAATTCATTATTTGAAATACCATTCCCAAAACTAGAAAAGTAAAAAATAAAATTTATCTGGATAATATGATGAGAAAGAGATTTTCAAAGTGAAATGATTCAAAATATTGAAATGTTTTTACTATCCACAATAAATAATAAACTAATTCTAATTAAATAAATATTATTAATATATACTTGTATGAACTGATTTTATTTTTAGACCCATATATATCATTTATAATTAAAAATCATTGAACGAAATTGTAGTTTTTTAAAAAAATTACTATTTCTTACTATTAATTGAAAATTTTAAATATTTTTAATATTTCCAAACATTATCCCATAGATAAATTTTATATATAGTCCTAAAAATGAATAATATTTCATGAATAATATGTCTTGAATGTTGTTAAAATGTATTTAAATTTATGTTCCCAATGTGCGGCTAAACTATTTTTAAGAAAAAATTGTTTTTTCATAAAATAATTTTTTCTCTTTCAAATGGATCTAATTTTATTTATAATATTTAGATTACTAATTAATTAATATTATATGAGTGTAAAAAATATTATTTCAAGAATATATTTATTCACACTCATACCCACCAACATAACATCTAGGTTATAATGGTCATATTTAAAGAATTATATGCTAATAGAGTGTTGAATTTCACATAAACCCGATGTTTGCTACATCTATATACCCTAAATATATTGAATTTATTTAAAATTAATTACAATATAACGTCTCATGGTTTAATATCATATTCTCTTCTTATGGATTCATTTCGTATATGTTATCCGACCTAGTGTTTCTATTTTAAAATCTCTGGGTGGAACATTCTACTGCGCTTAAATAAATTACTCCCCCACAATTTAATATTGATATCAGCAATCAATGAATATAAATATGAAAATTTGTAACACCCCAACAAAAATTACCCAGTGCCGGTGCATTATTTTAATACATTGTCTTTATTACAAGGAATCATGTCGTGGATGACTAATCAGTTTAGCAGTCTGGGAAAATAGATTTCATACATGAACGTTACATTACATTATAAAATTAAAAACAACAACAACATTGTCTCCATTGACAACATCAATATCCCTTAGACTATCCCTACAGGTCAGTCATAATATACTTCATTGCAACTCAGGATAATGAATCATAAATAATTGGGTGAGCTCAAACGCTTAGTAAGAGTAAGCAATATAGAGGAAGGTAACATAAACATTAGGCATGGAGAATAATTGAAAACATATGCCTTTACAAAGAATAAACATGAACACATTATCGCAATAATATGAGATGAGTAAATAATGCCATAATAAAACATAATCATGGGTATTCTAATAGTTGAATATCCACATGAACCATCACGATTATTCTCATATTGAGGGAATGTATAATGCGATACATTTTGAAACATTTTGTCAAGGACTCGACCAAGACGTCTAAAAATTATTAACGCCCTGGCCAAATCCATATATCAAAATGGGAAAGGCATTGCCAAATTCCACATCTAATTGTCTCCTTAGACCTACTGATTCATCGAGGAGCTATAGAGGGATCCACCCATCCCATACTAAGTCAAATACATTCCTAATATGAAAAGGTTGAAACATAAAATAAACATTCATACTAAAACTAGCATACGAAATGTCAATACATTATCCTTATACCATGAAGGGTATAAAAATAACACATCCATAGTCAAACATACCAAAAAATCCTCAATACAATATGGAAGATCTGTATAATAAATCAATCTTGATCAAGAATAATATCCCATAATAGATGTTTACAGGGTTCAAAATGATCAGTAAAAATAAATATGAGAAATAAACATTATTCATGAAGTCATTTAAAAGTCACATAATTTAAACAGGAATTTATTTAAAACATAGTTTTGAGTAAAATTGTCCTATACCACTTTAAATTTTTTTAAAGGAATTAACATTTTAAAAACATTCATGTCACTAAATCCTTAAAACCCATTTTGAAAACATGGACATAATTTGAATGATTTAGAAGAATTAATATTTCAAAAATTTAAACTGATGATCTAGTTAATGATTCTCTTCCATAAAACCATAAAATAACGGTTTTCAAACTATTTTTATGAAATATGAATGTGGAAGATAAATTGGTCCCAGTAGATACTTCTGTAAAAACAACCTTGGATATTGAATATATTGTAGAATAAACCATTACCTTGCACTTTACTTTGGTCGAGGGAACATTTATCCTCTTATATAATGACCATAGATTGTTATTAAATTATACTAGAACCATATTTATATTTATTATATCATAAATGATTCATTTATGTCTTTATACTACCCATTTAATAATGATTTCAATGACAAATTAACATTTCGGGTAATAATAGCTTTCATTATTGTACGTGTTTTAACTTGTTATTCTTGATCATATAATATTGATCAAGATATACATACGTCCAAAATATTACACATGATTTATATGTTATAGTTTTTTATAATATAAATATGTATAATTGTTAGATATATGAAATGGAAGACACCATTTCTGGAGACGGTAGGTCATACGTATGTATAAACGTTGTTTTCATTTTCATATAGTGTTGAATGGAAGTAAGTGAATAAGATATATGTAAGTAATTATATATATATATATTATGTAGAATTATTATGTCATATATTACATATATGTTAATAATATATATTTTTACAATCATCGTTGAATGGTGAATGTGGAAACGAAACTCATCGCGTCGTGGAGACAGTAATCCGTAATACGAATGAGCAAAAATATCATTATATTGATGATGAAGTCGTATGTAATTCAATGTTAAATCATATATAAAAAATAATTAACATGTTATATTTATTACTTACATTAGTTATACTCATTATTATACCCATCCAAATATTTAAGTGTTTGAATAACAAACTACACCACGGCGTGGAGACGGTAAGCTGTATGCACTTACGGTGAATTTTTCATTTATTGGATTTATGGAATAATGAATATGGTTGTAACATTTTTATAATAACATCAAATTATTTATAAGGAACTGGAGTTATTCTTTTATTATGGAAACAATAATGATAGAGTAAGCGGAAGAAGAAAAAAACATGAAAGAGTGTGGTGAAATTATTACCTCTTCTTCGGGTGTTTCCTTTTCAGTTGATCTTAAGCGCTCAATAGGATGGATCTCTGATAAAATTAAGGAACCTAGGTCTATGTTATGTAATTTGCGAGGATATTTGCGAATGTTTTGGCTGATTCAAATGGCTTTGGAGGTGTGATTTTGAGATAAGAGAACCGCCCTTTTATAAAAAGGGTGAGGGTCACTTCAGGAAAGGATTAAAATATTAATTTATTATACAATCATATTCACTTCATAATGTCTCCAAATGAATATATTTCGAGCCTTAGGTGGTTATGGGTCGAACTCCTCTCAACCAACATGTTTTAAAAAATTATAGGTTACCATTTTAACATTATCTTTTAGATTTACCTCTTATTTAAATAGTATAACTTTTATTGTGTCTTCTTGTATTCTAACACTATATGGTTAATAAACATACTCTAAACATCCAAGATAACCACAAGTGGTTCCTTAATGACATATATAATATTATATAATCATTTTTTTTGAACCATAGATTTTTAAGAATATTATATCAACCAATAATGTAGTTATTGTTTTAAAAACTAATTTATGTCATTTTTGACACTATATGGTATTTTGTTTTTGTGAAAGTAATAAGATCCTTTTCACTTGGAAAAAATTAACTAATAAACCGTAACATGTCATAATACCCTATTAAATTAGTGTAATTAATCAAGATTATCAATTTACATTTATTTGGATATTTATAATATCAATTATTTTATCATTTCATTCATAAGGTAATTAATGCATCATCATTGTGTCATAAATAAATTAATTTATTTAATATCTAAAAATTAAAAATAAAATAACAATATGTGGGAAGACTTTTTATCTTTCTAATTAATATTTATAGTTTAATTTATCTACTATGTTACCCAATTGTAAAATTTTTTTAGTTATTGAGTTTGAATTTTTCACTTTTAACTGTTCTTTAATTAAAATAATAATAATTGTTATAATATAGTCCAAGTGGACCTAAAGGATCATATTTAATTCCTATGATTGTTTTTGGTCGAAATACACTTACCCAATACAATTAGTACATGTGTTAGGGTAATTAAAATATCATTTTTTGCATTAATTACCCTATTTACTTTTTACCGTGTTAAATAAATGTCAAAAGATACCATTTACCAAAAATTATTTTCATCTTATTGAACCAGACATTACATATTGATATCAACAGTGTATCTAGTATATTTGAAATTCCACTTACAGAAATGGTAAATTTATGATTTATGCAAATTTTGAAATGCTCCTAGAAGGTGGGTAAAAGACGGAAAAAAGTTCAATAAAAATTTATACATCGAATTTTATTATCAAATGACTCCAATGAATTAAATTGATCCTATATAGGGGTTATATATATATATTTACTTAAAATTAATTTAAATAGAAATAAATAATTATTTAAATAAAAATTCAATTTTAAACAATAACTCAGTGCATTTCACAATTCAATAAAATATGGATGTTTTCAGAAAAATACAATAAATTCATCCTAAGATAATTTTGATATTCCGAATATAAAAATAAATTCATTCTTACAATATTCAAATAATAAATTTTTCTCTAATTAAATTAAAATTAATTCCATTTGTCAAAACAAAAAAGTAGGTTTTTAAAAATTAAAAACTATCAATAGATAAATATGTGTTTTTGTCGACATTAAATGTGAAATTAAATTTAATTACCTAAAATGTATTAAATTATTAAAATTTAATCTTATTATTTATAAAAACCATTCATGTGCATAATTTTTCACAATAAATTTGTTCGATTAAAAAATATTATTTTCATTTAAAACATAGTATTTTTTCACTATTCATCAAAATATTAAAGTTATCAGAAAAGTACCAAAAATTTATACAAAGTAAATTTTTATGTCCTATGTCTAAATAATTTTATAAATCATTATATTGAATATATAAAAGTGTCAAATAATGTGTTTAAATTTTTTTCCCATTAAAAGGCAGTAAAATAGCAATTTTTTTGAAAAATCATTCTTTTATTCGAAAAAAAAGAATTTCTTCTTACATTATGTCTCAGAAACACATAATATGGATGTTAATATTATATATATTATAAAAGATTAAAAATGCATTTATTACATTTTATAATTGATTTTTGAACGACTAGTTTGGAATGTTTGGGTGCGCTCGAACTCGGTGTTGGGTGTATTGCAAGCTATTGAATTACTTTAATAAGATAGCAAACTATGCGATATTGGGGTGTTACAAAATTCAATTACAATAATCCCATATCATTTTGGCTGATTATAAGACATCCAGTCAAAAATATTTAAATAGATATATGAAGACATGTAGAATAAAACATTAGCAGGTTTCTATGTTTTATAATATTAGTGGGGAATCAATACATTGATTGGGAAGAGAACCCTAAAACCCATGGATTAAAAAATAGTGAATGTGAAAATCGTTATTAGAATTTTATTTATTATAAATCCATAATTATGTGATTATTTAATAGATTGGGGATTCAACCAAAATTAAATTAATAATACTATAATTTTTTCTCAATACCTTTTTCCTAACGTCGATGGATTTTGTTACCATTATGATAGAGAATGTGAGATAATACGGTTGAAATGTCATCATTTGGATATTTTTAAATAAATTTCTACATCATAAATTTTTCTATTAAATGAACATCCCATAGTAATTTATATTTCTCAAACCATAAAATTTACATTCAACTTGCGGTTATCCCAAAAAAAGAACAAAAATTCATTCCTCATTTCTCTATATATTTTCGAAGACTAAATTGGTTATCATAAGTTATCTGATAATATAGAAAGATCGTCTTAATCAATTAGGTAAATAGTTTTCCTTAAGACACATGAATATTTTGTCTGAAAGAAAAAAAATGAAATTCCATAAATTTAAATAGATGGTCACTAAATTTAAAATGTTTTTCCCCAAACAATATAAATTAGATTTTAATGTCCCATTATAAATATGTAAATAAATTTATCAATATGAAATAGTAAAGAAAACATGACTTTTTTAAAAAATAAAATCGCAGGCTGTCAAATATATTACATAAATCCAAATATGTTTAAAACTTAAACATTTTAAAAAAAAATAGTAATAAATTCCATAGTTTCTAATATTATTTAATAAAAATATCATTATTATTCTTATCACAACATCAACAAGGTATTAAGGGTTATCTACCCCTAACATATTTTTTCAAAATGATCATGTTTCTATATACTCACTATTTTGGGCTATTATTTCTATTCATCATATTCATTGAGATCCATAATGAAGCTATAAATTAATACAATCTATATAAATTTTATGAATTATATAACAATAATATATTTAATGAAAAACATCTAATTTTTTTTTGTAGAATACAAATTATGAAAATTAATCATTAAATTTATGTTGAATCCATATCATTATTATGAATATGATATGTTATCTTTGTCTGAGTTATATTACCTTGACGCAAGGGATATCTGTAGGAATAGTTCCCCATATCCTTATAGTAAAAGCATTATTCCATTATGGATTCTCCATTATGCTTTCATTGATGGGTATATTGGATTTTCACTTCACACTAGTTGAAAAGAGTCATTCCAATCAATAATGTTACATGGAGATTCATTAATCATTTATCACATGGGGGAAATAATTATTTCCCTTAATCTCTGTATCAATCATTTTTACTATCTTTTTCATTATCTCATTCATCGTATTATTGGAATAATTAATGGATGTTATTTCTATTTCTTGATATAAAATTACACTATATCCTAGTATGTTAAGAATTATTTAGAGGCGATTTCCTTGTGATGAATTTGATTATGCCCATAAAATAGTCAATTATTCAATTTAGATTATGTATATAGTCTGAAACATTCCATGATAGAATTTAAATGTTTTCTTCAAATGTTGAAATAAATTCCCCTTTATTATATAGTAGTTTCAAGAACTTTTTTCCATATCCTCTCATTTATATTATGTAATATATATTTCAAATAAGAGGACATAGAAATACATAAATACCATGTTTTCTATTTACTCATAATCCTTAATGTATTGAATAAATGACCACATTTGATCTGTATTTTGTGGTAGATGATAAAAGATATAGAAAATTTCTCCATTTTACTATATATGAGAGTGATAAATATATTTCTCTAGAAAGTATACATTGGATAGGAAAAAAAAATTCAAGTCCCATTGAATGATGAAGGTTGCTGATGCATGAAGTGGTCTAACATATTTACCCTGCATTTGGTATCTAAAATATTCCTTACACATGATAGGTTATTACTCATAACGTGAGTCATATTTTAAAACCCCAAACTTTTATGGTACACCTCTTTTAACATTTAAAATCATCGATCATTTATGCATCACGGAACACCGAGTTTAAACCGTAATATACTATTATATTTGAATATTGCAATCGTAATATGACCATTATGAATAGTATTTTAACCAATAGAATGATAACTTCACTCATTGATGTATAAATAAAATTTAGTTATCTTATAAATGATAATATGGTATATTTAAACCATGGAATAGGTAAATCAATGTTTTAAAATGATAAATTAAGTGTTTCTAATTATTAAGTCATAACTATTCAACTAAAATTTTATAAATAATATAATGAATTGAAAAAAAATAGCTTATCAAAAGTACTCAAAAATTACTATTTTTTCAGCTAATTATTTGAAGATAAATTTATTATACATTAGTTATGTTTTATGTGTTATAAAATCAGTTATAATTTAAAATCATTATTTTTCTAATAAAATTTTATTTTATTTAAAAATTAATTTTAGTAAATTTAGAAAATTATTTTCCCAAAATTGAGTTATTTTTTAAATTCTACATTTCATAAAATTGATTGGCTAGATTTTTTGGATTTTTCTAAAATAGTTGAATTTTTTTTGAATAGTGGAAGACAATAATTTATTGTGTTTAATGAAAACATTAATGACTGAGTCGTGGAAGATTTAAGGTGGATTTAATACCATATTCAAGAAATAACAATCATTCATTAAATACAATTAGTGGAAATTTTCAAACTATTAATAGTATTCAGTAATAAATAATAAAAATATGACTAAAATATTACAAAAACACCCCTCTTCGCAACTATAAATATCACCCTTCACCACCTCTTCTTCTCAAACCTCGTAAACCTTGATAGATGTCCAATTTATTCACAATCCACTTCAAAATCCTATTCCCCACATCCAAGAGTTTATGGTCTCCACAAAATATCAAAAGCAATTTCCCTGAGGATGTTCTGAATGGGAATAATTGAAGAGGTAAAATACCGTTTCACTTTCATTATTTTAATTTCACTTTATTTAATTTTCACATAATCATATCTCATATTAAATTGAAGAATTTATTATAATTCTATTTTATTTTATATTCTTGATTTTGTTATATTAATTATAATTCTATCATCAAATATCTTCTCCTATTACATTTATTCTAAAGATGATGTCATCGTCTGTGAGGTGTCGAATTATCACCTTTGTGGAAGAAATGTAATTATTTTTTAATCACAACTTCTCTGGTGGTCATAAAACATTATTTCTTGTAAAATTAGACTATAATATTTTTATTATATCTTATTTAAAACTCTATAACCAATATATTTACATAATATTAACTAAAAAAACTAGTGTGTAATGATCAAAAAAACAAAAAATAATCTAAAAGATATTCACTAATGGATTATCTAATGATTTATACTCACCCAAAATAATATGTGGATCATATAACCATTTTATCATAAATATGTTCATAAATAAAAAATAATTTCAATTCTAGATATTTATTCCCAGTTTACATTATTGTCCATACATGTATACAAGTGAACCAATAATAAAATCCAAGGATAATAATAGCCCTAAATAATGAGATTTAATTATATAACACATCAAAAAGTCCACAAATGTAGAATATATGTTAATAATTGATAAATATTTTTTACTTACTTTATTTATGATTCTAGTTTATTTATCATAGATGTTAAGTACAAGTACAAATTGCATTGAATCATTAGGTATGGGAATCTTCCCATACCTCCATTTTTTATTCAGGTTATTTTTTCTCACTCTTTTCCATAATTTAATTCATATTTATTTTCATATAATTCTTATAAATTATTTTTAAATGTTCCAAACTCATGTATCAAAATTACCTATTCTTTATTTTATGATAAATAAATGTTTCAATGGGTTTTTTCTCAATTATTCAAGATAATCTCACACAGTTAAAGGGAACATCTCAATTTATTACCAATTTTCAAAGAACACCAAAATATATTTCAAAACACAAATATTTTTCCAAAACAACTATTTTTATCATGAAAAAATATATTAACAATATTCTGGTATTATAAAAATAATTAATCCTATGTCTACTTTGAGAAATCATTTATATTTTCTGTCAAACCGCACTGAAGAAACCCATTTCTAAGGATTATTAAAAACTATTTTTATATTATATCAATTTTGTTGGTAATTATTTTTTTCCACAAAATTAGTCGATGTGTTCATATTTGGATGGTTAAAAATATTAAAATTATTTTTCACAAAATAAATATTATTTTCTAAGTAAAAATAGGGTAATTCTATAAATAATTATTTGAAAATTTTAAACATGTGTTTTCAGTTATTTGAACACCCATTTCTGAATGTTATGAATAATTGGGATTTATATTTTATGATATTACTTTCAGTATTTTATTAAATTATTTATGATCAGTTTCACTGTGACTGTGCTATCTTAATACCATTCACCACACTAATCAAAAGATTTTTGATTATGTTTATTGATTGTGGATTGTTGTTTAAATTTTTCTTTTTTTGTCGTTTATGTTTAAACACGTCAATATGAGGAATTAATTAAACATAATAAGTGACAGTCATGCCCCACTACATCCCTTCAATGATTCAGTAGGTCACATTAGATAATACATTTTTGACATGGCAAGGTCCATGCTTGTTTATTTTTAAATACAGATTTGGATGAGGCCTTAAAAATTTATTTTCAAATGTCTTGGGAAAGGACACGATAAAATTTTTCATATGTCACGAATTATGAATTACATCGTAATGGTATTAATAATTTATTATTCATATGATTATCCATATAGTAGTGTATTAATGGATATTTTTATTTCACATGTGATTATTTATGGCATTATTTACTCTTCTATTATTCCTAACATGTTATTCTCGTGATTATTTTTTAAAAGAATTTTTTTTAGTTATTCAACATGCCTTATTATTAAGGTTAACATATTGTTTATATCATACACTTACTAATACTTGAGCTCACCAATTTTATATGTTTTAATTTTTTCATTATTCTATGATGTATATTATGAATGACTTTCAGGGATAATATAAGAGTTTATTACTATTTTCAAGGATGTTTTTATATTTTTATTGTTACCAACTTGTAATGTAAAACTATTGTATGCATCAGGTTATATAAATCTACTTAAATACTCAGTCCCTTTGGATGTGACATCCTTGTTTGTTATAAAAATTTAATATAATAAGCCAATAAATCTAGACTAATGGGTTTGGGGTGTTTATAATTTTCTTTAGAAGATCTTTAGTATAAAAATTGGAAGAAGATTTAATAAACATAGATTATGGAACATAACCCGCAGATATAATTTGAGGATAATCATGGAAGAAAATATAATAATTTTGTTAAGGTAGATATTATTTTTAAATTACAATAAATACATATTTTTTGTCGTACTACATGTTGATGTGGTTCTAGAAGATATATACATTTGGATAACAACTCTAACACGGTGCATCAGGCCTGACTTAGAATTACTTGCTACATGAAAACATGCCTTACTTAGCTCATGGATTGATTTTCTTTGGGATATGATTGTGATAATTCACATTTTCATTTCAAACTATTATGAAGGATTTAAAACTAAACACTTCCACAAAGAAGCATTTTAAATGATCATAATATTAGTAATGTATAATGTGTTAAATTTATGTTAACTGTTACCAGTATTAAATTATCCATTATGATTGATGATTTAATTTGGTGTATTCCATTGTTTTGAAATTTTGCGTAGTGGAATAAATAGAATTCATATCAACAAATGTATTTGATATAGATATTTACATCATAAGAAAGATAATGAGTTTTGTTTAGGATATGAAACTAAAGTTGATCATCAAATAACTATTATAAGAAATTTAACTCCAGTTTTGAACAGTTACATTTTCTATATACACTATATTGATCTACAGTATGGAGGAACAATGTCATACTTCATCATGATACAAAAAACCACCATAATTTTATTGGAATATAAAACCACATGAATCTATGTGGAGGATAAGTTCATTAGAGAAGTTATTTATTGCTTTTAGAAGTACATTATCGTGGTAATTTATCATCTATCAGAATACGAACATCAATAGTGGTCATTGATTCAAAACATTACGGAGGGGGAAGAAATATGAAACATGGAATCGATTGATTGTAAGGGAATAATTTTAGAAATATGTTATCATTATAAATATTGAGTGGATATTGAAAGAGAGTTCTTGAATCTTAGGAAGAATGTGGATGAAAATTTTGAAATGTATAAATTCATAACTACAAGGATTTTATGGCATGTTGTGGATTACATATGTAATCCAATGATCAATATTGATAGATTATTTTATGAGATAAAACCACACCACTAAAGGGAACTGGTCTCCCAAAAGTTCTCATTATATGAAGATATAGTTTCTTGTACTATCAATACATAAAAATAATTCTCTATTTCATATGAATTCAAGGAAAAAACAGAAAATAAGTGGCTCAAATAAACAAGAATGGATAAAGTGAATAACTAAAAAAATAATTTTACATTATTCCATAATTTTAGAAGGAAACTGTGTGGTTCCTGTAAAAATAGAAAGGGAATGTCCTACACGTGTGGTGGGAATGGCCATAATTCTCATGATTTATAGGGAAGTAAATATACTACCATTGATCAAATAATTTGGTGCTATGTACATTAATAATATATTCTTGTTTAGCTAATGCATTATTTAGTTCCATATCATCGCATTCCATTATATCATTATAATTTTCATTAAATAATTCATATTTTAAATTCAACATAATAAAGTAGATTTAAATAAAGGGTCATAGGGGTAACCTTATTTAAAAAATTATTTATTGAGGAGTTCATGTTATAACACATAAACATCCTCTAATTGATGATTTTATCATCATACATATGGTTTGTTTTGATATAATCACTGGTATAGGCTGGATTTCAAAATATAATGATTTAATTTCATATAGAAGGAAAAAATATTTCTTGATGAGGTTATGGAATTTCTTATCATTAGAGGGGAGACCTCATCATCTGGTTCATTTCTATATCCACCTCTAGTAGCTCTTCAAACTGATATTTTTGAGAATGAATATAAAACATAATATATGGATGGGGAAATAAATAATCATATTGAAAACACACCTATTTTACTATAATACAATGATGTATTCCTATAGGATCACTTAGATATCCTCATAGCAGGATGTTGAGTGCCATATTGATTTAATTCATTCTGAAAGACCTATATTATGGAATCCTCATATGGTGGCCACTATGGAATTAGTGGAAATAATGAAATATCATGAGTAATTTATTGTAAAGGGATTTATTCAACCTAGTGTTTCTCTTTGAGTAACCCATTTTATCTTGGTCATGATGAAAGATGGATCTATGGGGTTTTTAATTGACTATAGATAAATCAATTATATTATAAAAAAGAACACTCATCAAGTGCCTCAAATTGATGAATTATTTGATCAAATTAATAGTGTTAAATATTTTTCAATCATTGATCTTCATTTTGGATAACATCAATTACAAGTGAAGATATAAGATATTACAATTACAGCATTATAAACTAGGTATTTACTTTATGAGTTTATAGTAAATATATTTGGATTGATTAATGCACCCTCGAGTTTTACGAATCAATGAAAATATTGATCAATAAATATCTTCATGTTTGTTCGGTATTTATTGATGACATGTTCATTGTAACACACTGAGATTTTACGAGATATATTATTTTTAATTTCATTGATTTGTTCTATTATACACTACACCAAGATTAGATTGTACTATATGAAACATCGTATTATCTTGTAGTATACGGAACAATATTCTTGGCTCATGTTAAACACAATTTCAAATTCGTTTTGTGGAAATTATTCTACGGAAAATTAAGTATGGATTTTATTTAATGTATAAATGAAATAAGTTTTGATTATGTTTTACGCAACCCCAAAAAGAGCATTCAATACACGCATCCTTGACTTGGCTTGCAATACACGTAATCAAGACCTTCCTCGATAGTGTGTGTAGTACGCAATACCGAGTTTCACTCAGCAAGATATTATTATAATATTATTGTGAACTAGCCGTTATGAATAGTAATACCCATTTCTTGAAATTTTATAAATTTTATCATTAAAAATGGACTTCATTTTTGGATTCGGAATATCGAAATTATCCTAGGGTGAATTTTGGGTATTTTTCTAAAAACATTCAAATTTTGATGAATAGTGAAAACAATGGGTTACTATTTAAAACCCGACTTTTTATTTATAAAATAATTTATTTTATTTAATTTTATTTTAGATAAAATTTCATACATAATACCTTTATAAGTTTAATTTAATTCATTGGAGTCATTTTATAATAATTTTAGATATATAAATATTTTATTGAACTTTTCACAATCTTTTACCCACCTCCTAGGAGAATAAGAAAATTTACATAAAACATAATTTTACCTCTTTTGTGAGTGGAATATCAAAAATCCAAGAGATAAGGTTAATATAAAGGAGTAAAATGTGGTTCAATAAGATAAAATTCTTTTTGGTGAATAGTTACTTTTCACTTTTATTTATCATAGTTAAAAGTAAATAGGGTATTTAAGGGTAAAAATGATATTATTATTACCCTAACATATGTCCTAATTCTATTTTATAATTATAATTCGACCAAAAAGAACATTAGTAATATAATATTATCATTTAGGTCCACTTGGATTATATTAGGACATTTATTATTATTTTATTCCAAGAAGAGTTAAAAGAGTTAAAATCAGAGTTAAATAACTAAAAAAATTTAATACAGGATTATACAGAATATAAATACGACTATAAATATTCATTAGAAATATAAAAATATTTCCTACATAATTGTATTTTATTTATAATTTTTAGTCATTAAATATTTTAATTTATTCGTGACACAATGATGATGCATTAATTACCTTATTAATGAAATATAAACATAATTGATGTTATAAATACCCAAATAAATGTAATTTGAGACTTTTTATAAATTAAACTAATTTTTTAGGATAATATGATATGTTATTATTGATTAAATTAACATTGTTCAAACTTATAATTCTTTTATGATTTTCACATAAATCAATTACCAAATAGTGTCAAATTTGACATAAAATAGTTTTTAAAACAAATATTATAGTAGTAATTGTTATTCTATTCTTAAAAATATATGGTACATAAAAATGTATTATATAAGGTTATATATATTAATAATTAACCACATGGGGTCAGTTTGTCTTGTTATAGTAAGTTTATTAACCATATAGTGTAAGAAACCAAGAAGACACAGTAATAGTTAAATTATTTAAATTAGAGTTAAATCTAAATGATAAGGTTAAAATGGTAACTTAACCTTGTCAAAAACCTATTGGTTGAGAGGATTGAGACCCATACCCACATTATCTATGAAAAAAATAAATTTGGAGCTATTATAAACCTAATATGACTTTATTATAAAATAATATTTTAAGTTTTTTCTATGGTGCCCCTTTCCTCCCTTATAAAAGGGCACATCCTACCTCTTCTGATTACACAATTTTGAGCTTTAAAGATTGGCCAACCCCTGACCATTTCCCTTATCAACTTACTAGAAACATTATAGAGGTACTGGTCTCCTAAAAAGACCAACTCTAGTGCCTTAAGAGGAATCTTAAAAGAGGTGCGTCGAAGAAGAGGTAATCTCTTCTACCGATTCTTTCAAATTACTTTCTTCTTCAACTGATTCTTCTTTAGATGTATCATTATAAAGTAAGAACATCAGTATCAATAATATACAGATATGTTACTATACATTTGAAACAACCTCATTTCACCTTCTAACCATCCTACGGAAAATGAAATCACTGCCTGTGCGTATGTACTGAATATCGTCTCCACACCGTTGTGTAATATGTTTTAACACCACCACCTTACATGGATGGATATAATGGTGTAAATAATAACTATATATATTTATTATGAAATCATATGGATAATGAGATATTTTATCATCCACTCCAATTCAATTCAATAATTATGGGAACGATATCATCGCTCGTGCATACGTACGGATTACCGTCTCCACGATGCGATGAGATTCATTCTCCATGTTAACCATTCAAGAATTATTATAAAGTATATATAATGAATAATAATGAATTATATGACATGATAAATCTACTGTATTTATGTATATATACATATGAAATCTACTTACTTTCATTCAAGTCAACAAGGAAAGGAAAACCTCGTTCATGCGTACGTACAGCCTACCGTCTCTATGAACAATGTATTTCATTTCATTAATCTATCTATTATATATATGTATACTGAATATAGATGTTATATAAATCATGAATTGCATTCTGGATGTAAGTATATAATGATATAAGTAATAATAATATCAAGAACACAAGTCCAAACACGTACGATAAATAAAACTATTTTACCCAAAATTCTGCTTTAACGTGGAATTTACAATGGAACGGGTAATATAAAGTCATAAGCGAACCACTTATGATATCATAATAATGAATATGATTCTGTAATAAGTCAATGACATAATTTAAATCATTATACAAGAGGTTCAGATATGTACGAAGCATATCGGACCTAAGGTAACAGACATTTATTCCAATCACGTTCTTATTCGAGATTGTTTATACGTAAGTATTTACTGGGGTTATATTTTTCATCTGTTTCCATAAATTGTTTTTAAAAAAGCGTTTAATATTCTTCCATTTATGTTTAATGTCATGTTTACACTTCTTTGACTTTTACCTTGTATTATGGATGGAATGAATGGATTTTTATGGTTTCATAACACCGTATTTTCATGAATCTTAATCTACAAGATTTCATGACTACTTTTAGCGAAATCCTTTTCTTTTGAAATTTCATGTAATTTCGTGAAAAGAAAATGATTTTGAAAAATAATGGATATTTTCCTCAAGAGTTAATTTCAAGTATTTTATTGAAACCATTTTCCATCTAAGATGAAATTATTTCATATGTGTATGTTTTAAGTGTAATGTCTCTATTATTTACATGGTTTCACTTTTCTTATGATGAAATGATATCCATTTGGTTTATATGGTTTATGTTATGATGAGATGATGTTTATGAAACCCATTCTATTCATTGGGTTATGATGAATGATTTATGTTTATGTTGTGGCACCTGTAAAAATGATTTCATTATGAGATGGTTGGGACCAATATCAACCTATAATGCATTGGGTAATGATATATATCTCATGAGATAGACATGGATGGAACAGAAAGTTAATACGGTTCTGTGATATAGGACTGGAACGAGGAGTGGACTCGGTTCAGAACGGGACTTTGTCCACTAAGATGGTCTTGGCAGCAATGCCATGGTTACTATAGAAATCATATCATGTGCTTAGTGGTTTGCCACAATAACATGTTTTATTCTTATGCTATTTTATCATGATTGATGACCAATTATGATCTATGCCTTAAATACTACCATGTTTTATGTCATTGCTCATGATTTTTATGTTTAAATATTATGTTCATGTTTTCATGTTCAAATGTGTATGGTTTATTTTATTTTCTCCGTGATTACCCTTACTAAGCATTTGAGCTCACACTTTATATGTTTTCATCTCCCTAGAATTAATGAAAGGTTTTAGGTAAGAAAACAAAAGGGGAATATCGTTATGGGAGATGTTGAAGATCATTCACCATGATTAGAATATTATGTTCCGAGTTTCCAAAGAAACTAAACTATTATGGTCATTGATTGCTGGTTTTTGTTATGTATTTCGTATTCCGCAAAAGTAATGTTAAGTCCATGTGCGTCATGATATGGGTCTCTACAGTTGGAATCAGAGGATTTGTTTAGTTAACCTTTGAATACAAGGATTCCAAAACTTTAGTGAGATCCCTAGAGATAATTCTAAGGTATGTCTCGGGATGTCACCAAGGTTAAGTATAAGTATAGGTTATTGTCCTAGAATTACGATAATGATATTACAATTAAACCTAAGATGTTAGATATTGAAGTTACTCCCCCTTGATTATGATTTTTCCCCTCACACTATTATTATTGGGTTTTATAAAATGGCTGGAAATAGGAAGATTCACGATAATGGGGGATATGATGGACAATGGAATGATATTCTTCATGAGAAACCAAATGAAATTGGATTTGGAAGTCCACATATCGTTATTACGCCTAATCATCAATCTCATAAGATGATTAATAATCTCAACTTTGGTAAGATACATGACTCCGCTAATAAGATAATGATGGAGTTTCATGATGACCATAGAGGAAAGAATGTTCAATTTACCTCATGTAAATCATGTGGGAAGTTGAATCAGGGAAAATGTTTTGAAAGGAACTGGAAGATGCTATGGGTGTGGAAATGAAGGACACAAATACAGTAATTGTAAAGGAAAAGGTTCAGTTAACATCATGGACAAGGATAATGGTAATTCTAAGACATCAACAATAGTTAAATGTTTTAAATGTGGAATATACAGGCATTATACAAACCAATTCCCTAAGGTAAAGTCTCTAGAATAGAATCAGCATGGTTGTATGGGTAGTATTTATGTGGATGATGGTGAAGAGACTACAACGGATATGTGAGATAAAATAATTATTGAAGCTCGGTCAATGGTTTAAGAAGGTAGTGGAATGATTGTATGTCTATAAAGAGCTGTATTGTATTGGTAATTTAATGGTACTATGGAATAAACAATCATCTATGGATGGTTACACTATTGTATTTCTTAAAGTATTTGAATGTATAGGTTGAATAGTACCAGTAACCATGAAAGGTTATTCAGATATTTTGGAAAGAAGATGATATGCGGATAAAGAAGGGATAAAGAGATAATGAAATGTTTGATAGTATTAATGATCTCATGACTGAAATAAGGACAATGTTATATCATGATTTGATTATATAGAAATATTTGGATTTTGGTATGTGGAATGAGTTAACTTTTGACAACATTCATGTTTTCACTAAGGTTCCATGGCTACTCATATTTTAAGAGAATACATGATTAAGGTATTCACATGTTTTGAATGTGACCAACAAGATATATCATATGATATATGGGGGATAAATTATGGTATTCATGTGCTTGTTAAGTGACCATTCAAGTAATCATTTGTTTAAACTATGAGATTGGACATATGTATTTTGGATAAGCCTAATGATTGGAATGGATTATGTTGGACATCAGATAGTATTATTTAAGGATAAAACATGTTTTTCGATATTATTTCTGGAATTTTATAACAATATAGTTTTAGAAAAAGGACATCCCATAGGACGGTTGACAACCCGTCGCATTGGACAAGGATGCGGGAATAGAACCCACAACTGAAGTGAGACATGCCTTTATCGCCTACCACTGGCCTACATGAAGTCCACGGTTAGTAGAAACTAGTTTTATTTTATTAAGAGGTATGATAGATAAAGTATAAGTCCATTTTAGGAACCATATATGATTAATCTCATCATTGATGGACTTATGTATATAACTTTTGCTAACCTTATGTTTGAGACAGATGGAATGACCTATCATTCTATCGTCTGATCTGCTAACACTTCACGGAAGACAAATTCAACTTTATTTCTGTAGGAGATAAAGTGAAAATTGTTCAAGGCACATAAAACAGTGAGATTGTACCAAAATAATCTTAGTATTTCTTTTAATTCAAAAATTCTTCAACATTAGGGAAATGATCTAGAAAACTAAAAATGTTGTCCTAGTGTTCTTATATCTGATGAATCTGATTTTACCTTAGATCATCACAAATTTATGGTTTTTTGATCATTTGCTTTTTCATAACCATGTCCTCTACCACTATGCATCACAACTTGATGGTTAGATTTCTCTTCCATATCCATATTTTCACCTATGTTCAACTTTGTGGAAACCTAGTGATGAGTTAATTTGGGTAACTTATATGTTTCATAAATCATTTTCCTAAAATTTATATTTATTATTCCTTTTTTACGATGTGGGTTTCTATGAAAAAACATTCAAGTAGAAAATCATTTATAACCTTGAAGAATTTCGAGAGAGAAATTCATTTTTAGGGGGGTAGAATGTAACACAATGGCATTTTATGAGATATATTATTTTTAATTTCTTTTCTTTCTTCTATTATACACTACACCAAGATTAGCTTATACTATACACAACATTGTATTAGCTTGCAGTATACACAACACTATTCTTGGCTCGTGTTACACACAATTTCAAATTCGTTTTGTGGAACTTATTCTACGCAACATTAAGTATAGACTTTGTTTAATGTATAAATGAAATACTTTTTGATTATGTTATATGGAACACCAAATGGAGCGTTCACTACATTCATCCTTGACCTGGCTTGCATTACACGCAATCAATACCTTCCTCAATAGTATGTGTAGTACGCAATACTGAGTCTCACTAAAAGAGATATTATTATAATATTATTCGGAACTAGCAGTTATGAATAGTAATACCCAATTTTTTAAATTTTATAAATTTTATCATTCAAAATGGACTTCATTTTTTGATTCATAATATCGAAATTATCCTAAGGTGAAATTTTGGTATTTTTCTGAATACATTCAATTTTTGATAAATAGTGAAAACACTAGGTTACAATTTAAAAACCGAGTTTTTATTTAAATAATTATTTATTTTATTTTATTTATTTTAGTTCAAAATTGATACATAATACCTATATAAGTTCAATGTATTTCATTGGAGTTATTTTATAATAATTTTATATATATAAATATTTTATTGAACTTTTCACCGTCTTTTACCCACCTCCAAGGAGAATTTGAAAATTTACATAAAACATAATTTCACCACTTCTGTGAGTGGAATTTCTAAAATCTAAGAGACATGGTTAAAATCAAGTTGTAAAATTTTGTTCAATAAGATAAAAATAATTTTTTCTGAATAGTAACTTTTTACTTTTATTTACCACGGTTAAAAGTAAATAGGGTAATTAAGGGTAAAATTGATATTATTATTACCGTAACACATTTCTTAATTCTATTGGATAAGTATAATTCGACAAAAAACAACCTTAGGAATATAATATTATCATTTAGATCCACCTGGATTAGATTAGAAAATTTATTATTATTTAATTCAAAGAAGAGTTAAAAGAGTTAAAATCAATGTTTAATAACAAAAACATTATTAATATAGGGTTATACATAAGATAAATTAGATTATAAATATTAATTATAAATATAAAATGAATTTCTACATAATGGTATTTTATGTATAATTTTTAGACATTAAATTATTTAATTTATTTATGAAGCAATGATGATGTAGTAATTACCTTATTAATGAAATATTAACATAAATGATGTTATAAATTACCAAATAAGTGTAATTTGAGACTTTTATGAATTAAAGTAATTTTTCAAGTTAATATGACATATTATTATTGATTCAATTAACTTTTTTCTAACAAATAATGCTATTATTATTTTTTTAAAAATCAATTACCAACTTGTTTTAAAATTGACATAAAATATTTTTTAAATCAAATATTATATAATTAATTGTTATTCTATTTCTAAAAATATAAGGTTCAGCCAAATGACATAGATAATTTTATATATATTAATAATGATCCACTTGGGGTTCTTTTAGCTTTTTATAGTAAGTATAATAACCATATAGTGTAAGAAAAAGAGAAGACACAGTAAAAGTTAAATTATTTAATTTATTGTTAAATCTAAATGATAAGGTTAAAATAGTAACCTAAACATGTCTAAAAACTATTTGTTGAGAGGATTTAGACCCATCACCACATTATCGTGGAAAAAATTAAATTTGGAGCAATTATAAACCGAATAGGACTTTAGTATAAAATAATATTTTATGTTTTTCATAAGGTGCCCCTCTAATCCCTTAAAAAAGGGCACATCCTACCACTTCTCCTTACACAATATTGAGCTTTCAGGCTTGGCCAAACCCGGACTATTTACCTTCTCAACTTCCCTAGAAACATTATAAAGGTTCTGGGCTCCTCAAAAGACCATCTCTAGTGACTTAAGAGGAAGCATAAAAGAGGTGTGTCGAAGATGAGGTAATCTATTCTACCGATTTATTCAAGTTTCTTTCTTCTTCAACATCATCTTCTTTAGTTGTTTCATTATAAAGTTATAAAATTTGTATCAATAATATACTGATATTCTATTATAAATATGAAACGATTTCATTTCACCATCTATCCAGCCTACAGAAAATGAAATCACCACGGGTGCGTACGTACGGAATTTCGTCTCCACACCGTGGTGTAATCCGTTTTAACAAAACCACCTTACTTGGATGTGTATAATGGGGTAAAGAATAACTATATATAGTTATTATAACATAATACTTATTCTGAGATATTATATCATCCACTCCAATTCAATTCAATAATTATGGGAACAATATCATCGCTCGTGCAAACGTATGGATTACTGTCTCCACAACGCGATGAGATTCATTCTCCATGATAACCATTCAAGAATTATTATAAAGTATATTTAATGAATAATAATGAAATAAATGACATGATAAATATACTGTATTAATGTATGTATGTATATATATGACTTCTACTTACATTCATTCAAGTCAACAAGGAAAGGAAAACAGTGTTCATGCATACGTACGGCCTACCGTCTCCATGAACGGTGTATTTCATTTCATTTATCTATCTATTATATATATAAATATACTGAATATATATGTTATATAAATCATTATTTCCATTATGGAAGTAATTAAATCATAATATATGTAATAATAATATCAAGAACAAACGTCCAAACACGTACGATAAATAAAATGATTTTACCCAAAACGCTGTTTTAACGTGGAATTTACAAAGGAACAGGTAATATAAAGTCATAAGTGTACCATATATGATATTATAACAATGAATATGATTTTTTAATAATTAAGTGACATTATTTAAATCATTATACAGGTGTTTCAGAAACGTACAAATCATATCAGACCTAAGGTACGAGATAATTATTCCAATCTTGTTCTAATCTGTGATTGTTTAAATGAAAGTATTTACTGGGGTTATATTTTCCTTCCATGTCCATAAAATGTTTCTCAAAAAGTGTTTAATATTATTCCATGAATTTTTAAAGTCATTTTTACCCTTCTTTGACATTTATTTTGTGTTATGGATGGAATCATTCTTTTGTTTACCATACGTGGTACTTTTTTACTTTTCCATTAAAAGTACGAGGATAATGTTTTTTTAAACTTATACGTTATGAATGGATTTTTACGGTTTGATAACACCTTATTTTCATGAAGCATAATCTACAATAGTTCATGACTATTTTTAAAAAATCCTTTTCTTTTAAAATTTCATGGCATTTTGTGGAAAGAAAAATATTTTGAAAAAGAAAGGATATTTTCCTCAAGAATTCACTTCCAATATTTTATCAAAACCATTTTCCATCTTAGATGATATTATTTCATATGTGTATGTTTCATGTGTAATGTCTAGATGATTTATATGGTTTTACTTTTCTTATGATGAAACGATATCCATTTGTTTAATATGGATTATGTTATGATGGGATGGTGTTTATGAAACATATTCTATTCTTTGGGTTATGATGAATGATTTATGTTTATGTTGTGACACATGTAAGAATGATTTCACTATGAGATAGGTGGGAAATATATCTCCCTAGAATGCATTGGTTAGAGATTTATATCTCATGAGATAGACATGAATGAAACATCAAGTTAATCCAGTTCAGTGATACATGACTGGAACGAAGAGTGAACTTGGTGCAGAAAGGGACTTTGTCCACTAAGGTGATCATGGAAGCAATGCCTTGGATACTATTGAAATCATATCATCTGATTAATGGTTTTCCACAATTAAATTTTTTATTCTTATGGTATTTTATCATGATTGATGATCCATTATGATCTATTCCTTACGTACTACGATGTTTTATGTCATTGCTCAATATTTTGATGTTTAAATACGATGTTCATGTTTTCATGTTCAAATGTGTATGGTTTGTTTTATTTTCTCCATGCTTTCCCTTACTGAGAATTTGATCTCACCCTTTATAGGTTTTCATTTCCCCCGGATTTAAAGAAAGGTTTTAGGTAAGAAAGAAAAATCGGAAGATCTTTATGGGAGATGTTGAAGATCTTTCACCATGATTAGAAGATTATGTTCTGAGTTTCCAAAGACACTAAAGTATTGCAGTCCTTGAGTGTTGGTTTTTGTTATATATTAAGTATTCCACAAAATTAATGTAATTTCTATGTGTGTGAAGCTATGTGTAACTACAGTTGGTATCAGAGGAAAGGTTTAGATAACCTTTGGAAACTAGGATGTGGAAATTTTAGTGAGATCCCTAGAGATATTTCTATGGTATATCTAGGGATGTCCGTAATGTTAAGTATAAGTATATGTTATAGTCCTAGAATTATGATAACGATATTTTAATTAAATATAATATGATAGATATTGAAGGTACATCCCCTTGATTATGATATTTGCCTGTCACACTATTCTTTTTGGGTTTTAGAAAATGGCTGGAAATAGTAAGATTCATGATAATGGAGGATATGATGGACAACAAAATGATATTCTTCATGAGAAACCAAATGAAACTGGATCTAAAAGTCCACATATCGTTATTATGCCTGATCATCAATCTCATAATATGATCAATAATCTCAACATTGGTAAGTTACCAGACTCAGCTAATAAGATAAGGTGGAGTTTCATGATGATCATAGAGGAAGGAAAGTTCAATTTACATAATATAAATCATATGGGAAGTGGACTTAGGGAGAATGTTTCAAATGAACTGGAAGATTCTATGGGTGTGGAAAAGAATGAAAGAAATCCATAAATTGTAAAGGAAAAGGTTCAGTTGACACCATGGACAAAGATAATTCTATTTCTAAGACATCAATAATGGTTAAATGTTTTAAATGTGGAATGAATGAGCATTATGAAAACCAATGCCCTAAAGGAATGTCTCAAGAAGAGAATCAGCATGGTCGTATGGGTAATATTTATGTGGATGATGATGAAGAGACTACAAATGATATGTGAGATAAAAGAATTGTTGAATCTTGGTCAATGGTTTAAGAAGGTAGTGGAATGATTGTGTGTCTATCAAGAGTAATATTGTATATGTAATTTAATGGTACAATGGAACAATGAAACATATAAGGATTTTTACCCTATTGTTTTTTATAAAGTATTTGAATGTATTTGTTGAATGGTACCGGTGACCATGAAAGGTTATTCAAGTATTTTGTAAAGAAGATGATATGTGCATAATGAAGGGATAAATAGATAATGTAATGTTTGATAGTATTAATGAGAACATGACTGATATAAGGACAATGTCATATCATGATTTGAGTATATAGAAATTTTTGGATTTTGGTATGTGGAAAGAGTTAACTTTTGAAAACATTCATGTTTTCACTAAGGTTCAATGGGTACACATGTTTCAAGAAAATACATGATATAGGTTTTCACATGTTTGGAATGTGACCAACAAGATATATCTTATGATATGTGGGGGATAAATGATGGTATTCATGTGCTTGTTATGTGAATTTCAAGTAATCGTTTTATTTAAACTATGAGATTGGACATATGTATTTTAGATAAGCCTAAAGATTTGAATGGAGTATGTTGGACATCACATAGTATTATTTAAGGATAGAACTTGTTTTTCGATATTATTTCTGGAATTTTATAATAGTATAGTTTTAGAAAAAGGACAACCCATAGGACGGGCAACAACCCGTCGCGTCGGAAAAATATGCGGGAATCGAACCCACAACCGAAGTGCGATAGGCCTTTATCACTTAAAATTGGCCTACAAGAATTCCCTGGTTAATAGAAACTAGTTATATTATATTATTAGGTATGATAGATGAAGTATAAGTCCATTTTAGGAACCATATATGATCAATCTCACCATAGATTGACTTATGAATATAAATTTTGCTAACATTATGTTTGAGACAGATGGAATGACCTATCATTCAATCGCATGATCTTCTAACACTTAATAGAAGTCAAATTTAACTGCATTTATTTAAGAGATGAAGTGAAAATTGTTCAGGGCACAAACAACAGGGAGATTGTACCAAAATCAAGTAAGTATTTCTTTTAATTCAACAATTCTTCAACTTTAGGGAACTGATCTTGAAAACCAAAATTGGTGTCCTAGTGTTCTTATATTAGATGAATCAGATGGTACCTTAGATCATCACAAATTTATGGATTTTTTATTGTTGGCTCTTTCATATCCATATCCTCTACCACTTCCATCAGCACTTGATTGTTAGATTTCTCTACCATATCCATATTTTCACCTATGTTCTCCTATGTGGAAACCTAGTGATTAGTTAATTTCGGTAACTTTTATGTTGCATACATCATTTTTTTTAAATTTAGTTTTAGTATTCCTTTTTACGAGGTGGGTTTCTATGAAAGAAAATTTTAAGTATAAAACCATTTATAACCCTGATGAATTTCGAGGGTGAAATTCATTTTAAGGGGGTAGAATGTAACACCCCGAGATTTTATGATATGTATTATTTTTAATTTCATTGATTTCTTCTATTATACAGTACCCCAAGATTAGCTTGTACCATATGCAACACTGTATTAGCTTGTAGTATACGCAACACTAATCTTGTCTCGTGTTACACACAATTTCAAATTTGTTTGGTGGAAATTATTCTACGAAACATTATGTATATATTTTGTTTAATGTATTAATGAAATTGGTTTTTATTATGTTATATGGAACACCAAATGGAGATTTCACTACACGCATCCTTGACTTGACTTACATTACACGCAATCAAGTCCTTCCTCTATAGCATGTGTAGTACGCAATACTGAGTTTCACTAAATGAGATATTATAATAATATTGTTATGAACTAGCCGTTATTAATACTAATAGACACTTTTTGAAATTTTATAAATTTTATCTTTCAAAATGGACATCATTTTTGGATTTGGAATATCAAAATGAGCCTAGGGTGAATTTTTGGTATTTTTCTGAAAGATTTCATTTTTTGATGAATAGTGAAATCACTGGGTTACTATTTAAAAACCGACTTTTTATTTAAATAATAATTTATTTTATTTAAATTTATTTTCGGTAAAAATTGATACATAATGCCTATATATGTTCATTTTAATTCATTGGGGTCATTTTATAATAATTTTAGATATATAAAAATTTTATTGAACTTTTCTCCATCTTTTACCCACCTCCGAGGAAATTTTGAAAATTTACATAAAACGTAATTTTACCGCATCTGTGAGTGGATTTTCTAAAATTCGAGGGACACGATTAATATCAAGGAGTAAAATGTGTTACAATAAGATAAAAATAATTTTAGGTCAATAGTAACTTTCTACTTTTATTTACAATGGTTACAAGTAAATAGGGTAATTAAGGGTAAAAATGATATTATTATTACCCGAATACATGTCTTAATTCTATTGGATAAGTATATGTCGAACCCAAGAATCCTAAGGAATATAATATTATCATTTAGGTCAACGTGGATTAGATTAGGACATTTCTTATTATTTAATTCAAAGAAGAGTTAAAAGAGTTAAAATCAATGTTTAGTAACTAAAACAGTTTTAATATACGGTTATACATATGATAAATTAGACTATAAATATTCATTATCAAGATAAAAATATTTCCTACATAATGGTATTTTATTTATAATTTTTATACATTAAATAATTTAATTTATTTATGACACAATGATGATGCAGTATTTACCTTATTAATGAAATATTAACATAATTGATGTTATACATACCCAAATAAATGTAATTTCAGGCTTCTTATAAATTCCACTAATTTTTTAGGTTAATATGAAATTTTATTATTGATTAAATTGACATTTCTAGAACTAATAATGCTTTTATTATTTTCACAAAAATCAATTACCAAATAGTGTCAAAATTGACATAAAATATTTTTTAAAACTAATATTATATTATGAATTTTTATTCTATTCATAAAAATCTAAGAATCATCCAAATAACTTAGATATGGTTATATATATTAATAATGAACCACTTCAGGGTCTTTTGGCTAGTTATAGTATTTTTATTAACCATATAGTGTAAGAAAACAAGAAGACAGGGTAAAAGTTAAATTATTTAACTTAGAGTTAAATCTAAATGATATGGTCAAAATAGTGAGTTAAACTTGTATAAAACCTATTGGATGGGAAGATTTCGACCCATACTTACATTAGATTCTAAATAAATAAATTTGGAGCTATTATAAACCAAATATTACGTAATTTTAAAATATTATTTTAATTTTTTCCTAAAGTGCCCCTCTCCTCCCATATAAAAGGGCACATACTCCCTCATATCTTTACACAATTTTGAGATTTCATGCTCAGCCAAACCCTGCCCATTTCCCATCTAAACTTTCCTAGAAACATTATAGTGGTTCTGTTCTCATCCAAAGGACAACTCTAGTGCCTTAAGTGGAAGCTTAAAAAAGGTGCGTCGAAGAAGAGGTAATATCTTCTACTGATTCTTTCAAGTTTCTTTCTTATTCAACATCTTATTATTTCGTTGTTTCATTATAAATTAATAACATCAGTATAAATAATATACCTATATGTTATTATAAATATTAAACAACCTCATTTCACCTTCTATCCATCTTACGAAAAATGAAATCACCGCGTGTGCGTACGTATGAAATATCATCTCCACGCCGTGGTGTAATCTGTTTTTCCACCACCACCTTACTTGGATGGGTATAATGGTGTAAATAATAACAATATATAGTTATTATAACATAATAATTATTCTGAGATATTATATAATCCACTCCAATTCAATTCAATAATTATGGGAACAATATCATGGCTCTTGCGTACGTACGGATTACCATCTCCAATAGGCGATTAGATTCATTCTCCATGTTAACCATTCAAAAATGATTATAAAGTGTATATAATGAATAATAATGAAATATATTACAAGATAAAGCTAATTGATCTATATATATATGACATCTACTTACTTTCATTCAAGTCAAGAAGGAAAGGAAAACAGTGTTCATGCGTACGTACGACCTACCGTCTCCATAAACAGTTTATTTCATTTCATTTATTTTTCTATTATATATATATATATATACTGAATATATATGTTATATAAATCATTATTTAAATTTATTAAGTAATTGAATCATGATATACGTAATAATAATATCAAGAACACACGTCCAAACACGTACGATAAATAAAATGATTTTACCCAAAACGCTGCTTTAACATGGAATTTACAAAGGAACGAGTAATATAAAGTCATAAATGAACCATATATGATATAATAACAATGAATATCATTCAGTAATAAGTCAATGACATTATTTAAATCATTATAAAGGAGGTTCGTATACGTACGAAGCATATCAGACATAAGGCAACAGATAACTATTCCAATCTTGTTCTTATACGAGATTGTTTATACGTAAGTATTTACTAGGGTAATATTTTTCATCCATGTCCATAAAATGTTTTTCATAAAGTGTTTAATATTCTTCCACGTACGATTAAAGTCATGTTTACCCTTATTTGACTTTTTCTTTGTTTTATGGATGGAATCTTTCTTTTTTTACCATATGTGTTACTTTTTGACTTTTCCGTTAAAAGTACGACGAGAATGTTTTTTTAACTTATACGGCATGAACGGATTTTTATGATTTCATAACACCTTATGTTCATGAAGCTTAATATACATGATTTCATGACTATTTTCAACAAAATCTTTTTCTTTTAAAATTTAAGGTAATTTCGGGAAAAAAAATGATTTTGAAAAAGAAAGGATATTTTATTCAAGAATTCATTTCAAGTATTTTATCAAAACCATTTTCCATATAAGATGAAATTATTTCATATGTGTATGTTTCAACAGTAATGTCTCTATGATTTACATTTTTATACTTTTCTTATAATGAAATGATATCCATTTGTTTTATGTGGATTATGTTATGATGGGATGATGTTTATGAAACCCATTCTATTCTTTGGTTTATGATGAATGATTTATGTTTATTTTGTGGAACACATAAGAATGATTTAATTATGAGATGGGTGGTACCTATATCTCCCTCCAATGCATTGGGTAAAGATTTATATCTACTGAGATAGACATGGTTGGAACGACATGTAAATCTGGTTCAGTGATACAGGACTGGAATGAGGAGTGAAATCAGTTCAGAAAGGGACTTTGTCCACTAAGATTGTCTTGGCAGAAATGCCTTGGCTACTATAGAAATAATATAGTGTGCTTAATGGTTTTCCAAAATTACATTTTTTATTCTTATTCCATTTTTTAATTATTGATGATCCATTATTATCTATGCCTTGCATACTACCATGTTTTATGTCATTACTCAAGATTTTGAGGATTAAATATTATGTTCATGTTTTGAAGTTCAAATGTGTATGGTATGTTTTATTTTCTCTATGCTTATCCTTACTTAGCATTTGATCTCACCATTTATATGTTTCTTTTCCCCAGGATTTAATGAAAGGTTTTAAGTATGAAATGAAAATGGGATTATATTTATGGGTGATCTTTAATATCTTTCCCCATGGTTAGAATATTATGTTCCTAGTTTCCAAAGACACTAAACTATTACGGTCCTTGATTGTTGGTTTTTGTTATGTATTAAGTATTCCGAAAAAGTAATGTAAATTCCATCTACATCAAGCTAAGGGTCTCTACATTCATATATTATAAATGATATATATGCCATGAGAACATCTTTTAGATTGTTCTGAAGATTCATAGATGAGTAGTGTTATATGGGATATTTAGAAAGTAGGAATTATGGCTTCATATAGTTTCCCTTATTGTCCAAATTATATCAAAGGATTGAATTATAGTTGATATTATAACTACAATGAAAGTTCAGGAATGGACTACACTAAGGAACATAATTGAGGTTTGAAGATTCATCAATATAGAAGGATACAATCGACGTTTTGATCATAATTGTTCCTTTTTAGCTAACATGTTACAAAAAAAACTCGTAAAGGGGTTAATATTATTTGGACAGTGGAATGTGAATAATCCTATAAAGAATATATTAAGACATTAAATATGATTATTCGAATAGTATTGTGTGCATTAAGAATGGTAATATGATCAACAGAACAATATATTAACCCATTAATGGTTAAATAATATTTAGGTGTCTTATTAATAATAATTGTATATTTATATCATTGAAAGGTAAATAATTTTTTTAGAAATGATAAATTAAGTATTTTTACTTTTTTATTTCATAAAAAGTGTTAATAACAATTTTCAAATTTATATAATTATTCAAAAGAAAATATAATTTCATAAAATAGACTAAGAATTTAATATTTTTTTTCTTATGATTATATGATTATTTAATGAGACCTTAATTTATTGTTCAAAGTGTTATAAAATCATATATAAATATAAAATTATTATTTTTTGAAAAAATGATGAAATTTATTTAAAATAAAATTTATCATGTTCATAAAATTATATTCAAAAACATTAGTTCATTTTTAAATTCTACACATCGACAAATGGTTAGGGTCTCTTTATGGTAATTTTCAAAATAATTGAAATATTGGTGAATTGTAAAATAAAAATATTTACCATATGTAACAAATAAATGAGATATTGAGTCCAAAATGTTTTATGGATACTCTAAGCATAGTATAATGAACTTTAAACAATTATTTTAATATATTCTATTATAATTCTAAATCAATTCATAGTCATGATCCAAAATAATTAAAAATGATAAAACTATTGTAAAAACACACATGTCCTTTATAATAAATACCACCCTCACCACCACTTATACTCACACCTCTTAACCATTTAAGCATATTAAATTTATGACCAATACACTTCCTTTGTATCTTCTACAGTTACATGTGGATCCGGTATCAACATAAGGCCAAAAAGAATTTTCATAGGGAGGTTATTGGCGCCACAAGTTTGGAAGAAGAAGAAAAAGTGAAAAGTCTCTAAGGCTGCCTCCCGAAGACCGTTCGTGGAGCCCCACAGCCCTATACCCCCCGTGGAGGAAGGAGTAAGGATGATCCATGAACAAATATGAATTTTTCAAGCCCACCACAGAGCAAGGAGGCGGGATTCGCTACGAACGAATTTCACATTCTCGACCCCGTCGCGGAGCAAGATTCGTCTTCGCACCGAATGAGCTCTGCATCGCAGCGCCTCATGACTATAAATATTGAGCTCCCTATATCCCAAAGTATGGATTCTCCAAACTTTCATCTTCTGATCTCTCAAATTGTGAATAACTTATTTCCTTGCGAACCATGAGCTTCTCAAGGAACTTTTGAATTGTGAAGTGGCTCCGCCTTTGCTTAAATTCATCCCCTCTTCTGAGAAGGATGCCAATCGCGAATCCCATTGGACATTGTGAAGGAACGAGATCCCTAAGGGGACTCAGGTCATCTTGATGCATTTTTCATTCATGTAACACCCCTCGTACACATTTAACCCGCATGCTAAGGCTCGGTCATGGTACTTCGGGAAGCACATTGCTTCACAATGTTATAATTTGTGAGGAACCATTGGGTCGTGAGGAATTTCTTTGCGAATGTCATTATACTTCACGACGCACCTTCAATATACAATTATTCCCTATGCCTAGGCTAGTTGACATCACATCGCGATGCACATCTATTCATGAAGCCCCTCCATTTCATGAAGTGCCAGAGCTTCACAATGCCTCTACACATGAACCCCTTTGCTCTACTAATCTTTTTCTCGTTCGGCCCTATAGGTTTGCATGAATAAATTTCAATGTCCCTTAGATGAAACTAACTATTGTGTTTCTTTGCCTCATTGTTTTTCACATAGTCATGCTAACAGATACTGCTTCTTCACATAGCTACGCTAACATAGACCCCAAAATGGATCTCTTCATAACAACCCTCACCACGACATTTTCGATGCCTTCCTTCCCCAAAGGGTGTGAGAGTATCGGTTATATATGTATGAGGGGTGAAGAGCGCATCCACTTCGTCCAACCGGCCAGATGTTAAACTTCCAGGAACCATTGTCCCCATCACATGATTTTAAACTGTGACCTCACCCCGTGCATCGCACACGGGGTCTCCCCACCTCGGTCATTCGACACACCCACTAGTTTACATGGGAGTGACATCATTACTCACTTGGAATGAGATCCTCTTTATCGGAGCGGCATCTATCCATGAGGAAAGGGAAACGATCTTGGTGTAATCCCCTACCCTTTCTTCTGTGAAGTAGTATCCCTACTCCTTCTCTCTTCTTTCCTGCTAAAGGCTATGAGGGGAGAGGGGTACATGAGATCACGTAACCTCATCCTTCTCCCACTGGGCTTTGTTGCTCCTCTAGCCTCCATCATGTTGTGTGTCCCAATATTCCTCTCCCTAGGCTACTAACCATGTGTAATCCCAACTCTACTTACAACAGATGCACCATTCACGACGTGATCGTCAGGTCTTGGGTGTCTCTTGTTTCTCACAATGAGCATTACTCACGTGGGCTTAGATTAAGCATCGACAATGACATACTTTCTGGGTATCCTAGAGTGTAATCACCAAATCATCTTGAACTATGAGGTCTTTGATCCTTTCCAAGGAGTGGTACGTAGGAAGCCTCCTTGAGGTTCAAGCCTAACAGCCATTGGTACCAAACCCCTTTACATCGGTTCACTCCCTACACGCATGAAGTTAAACTGGATTCCATTCTCATCCCACATCCAGCCGTACGGTGTTGTGATCCTTACTAAATGGAAAGAAAATTGGGAACCCCATGCAGTGGTAAGCCATTTTAAACATCACCAAATGGTAAGAAGTTGTCGTCCCGATTTTTGGGATCCACACACTTGGTCCATCCTAGTGGCGTCTGTCCAATCTTGGGAACCCCGAGAGTAAGCCCCACACCCATCCAGAACAATGTAGACTTATATCCTTACTAAGTCAAGGTACATAGGAAGACACCATGAGGTTCAAGCCCAACACCCAGTCGTTCCGAGCACCTTCACATCAATTCAAAAAACATCTGAAACTACGCCAACATTGATCCTTGCCAAGGAAAGGTACATAGGAAGCCTTCTGGAGTTTCATGCCCAACACCCGGTCATCCCGACCACATTCACATTGTTTCATCTTCTTCTCATGTGACATTAAATTGTACCCAGATGAACTATGTAGGTTTGATTCTTGCCAAATCAAGGTACATAGTGAGCCTCCCTGAGTTCCAACCCCATTCCGCTGTAAGTCTTTCTGACCCCCATCCAGTGGAAAACCGTTATTAGCCACATTCGGAGGGAATCTGTTGAAGTCTACAATTGATGGTAATCCATCATCTGATAAACTAGATGGAATTTTATTTCCTGCCACAGGGATACCATAGAGGTCTCTTCGAGACTCAAAACCATAGTCACTGTCATCCTCGAGTTGACTACATCTTATTTTCCATCTACGTCATTAAAACCTCCATCATCCTTCCTAATTCGTACCCTGTCTACCACATCCTGGTGAGATCATGCCACCTCATTCCCCATTCACTTTAACGACAATTGGGAATCTAACCACATGTTGGCCCCACATTAGTGATCCCTCTAGGGGTTTCACCCATCTGATCCACTCTATTCAATGTTTTGATTAGTCTTATCCATATCCACCAGACATTATACACACAACATACCCAGTGTTAAAAATGGGAAGCTAAGGAAAACCATAGATACATGCCTATGGAATATGATTCCCTATATCCGATGTGGGATGCCTCAGGCTTCTGCGCCCTTGATAAGCTCTATAATAAGGGGATTAATCCCAGAGGCACCAATGTCCCAACTTCGTGACATGTCGGTGATGTCCGATGTGACTACTCCCCTGACCGAAGGGTGCTTCCCTAACCACACCCATTGGAATGTCCCGAAAGAATCAGTGTAATTAACTGGTGTCCATGAAGATATGTCACTAGGAAGAGTTTCACAAAAAACTTCTTAAATCAATAAGGGAGACCCGAAGTAGGTGAAAAATTTCGAGGAGGAATCCAGAAAAGAAAGAATCGACATCCAATCATCTCATTTCGATCATGGAGAAGATGTCCTGATCAAGGAAAGGATGTTGCGGGCCTACATAAAGATGGAATGTGGGGCACATAACTGTGTCTTCATCCCCCAACATGACGGACAGACGCACCTCGGTGAATGTGTCAGAAACACAAATGGTGAACCCGATGTGAAGTTTTCCTCCTCAATATGGAGATTTGTATATTTTGAGACATCAATGGACTAGAATGTCATTAGATCTAGTTATCTAGTTCCCGGTCCAACAAAGGAAATAGCAGGCATGGAGTGAAACTCACCAGATGTTAAGTCAGTGAAAATGATGGGCGTCCCGGTCTGCGATGTTGTCTGTGTGGATCAATCTTACCAGCAATAAAAGATGGAATGGCGTTGGGGCACCGATCATCGATTCCATTTATATTTCTGCACTGAGGAGTTAATCTCCATACTTTTATGAACCAATATGTTGCTCCCAGAACCTGATCACCACCTGCCCACCAACATAAGGGCAGGGGAAGTACCAGCGTGACAGTCCCATGCAGTTCTTCCTCTTCTGTGACGGTCTAAATTGCCAAAACCACTGGGCACCTCCACCCCATCTCTCACTCATATTTCATTTAAAGAAGGGTGATCAATGGCCTCATATTACAGTATGAGGACGAGGGTATTATCCTTAATCAGGATATGACCTGCATAGATTTAGAGGCATTAGTGCCTTGTCGTCAACGCCACCCATGATGGCCGCAAATGGATCCGTTGATCCCCACATCAACATATAACCATTTAGGGAGCCTCTCCCATGATCATCTCGATGAATCCCTGCCCTACAATGATATGGTAGGGGATATCCAGGTCTGGCCAGCTAGGATCCAATTCCAGGGACTCCCAGCGAGGGCCCCCACCTGACCTCATTAGCGCCGGCGCCTGGTCTTGCTGGACGAGGAGTAGGAAAGCCACATACCTACACCACCGGCTCTGGTCCGTCTAACTTGACGCCAACGTCAGATGCAAGCTGAAGAAGATGTTTGCTAAGGGGTGTCCACGAAAGTGGCTACTATAGCCCTATCCGCCACCGACGCATATCCCCAGCTCCCTATATACGCTGAGAAGGGGAATTTATACACCCGACCTGGATCAAGGCCTCAACCACCCCACTGGGAGGCTGGGTCGACTCTCTTGGTCACTAAAATAGGCGGTGGCTAATGCAGACTAACACATGGCAACAAAACCTAGTATAGAGGTCCTCCCCGTAACACACCCTTATAGGACGCAGATCATCCCCGTTTCCAATCTCGGCTGGAGGTCTGCCTCATACCACCTTCAAACCATGTGAGTGTCTTCCCCACGATGGCAACACTCAGTACAAGAGTCTCTCTCGTGCTCAGTACATCGCGTATGGAGTCATCCCTCCTACCACAGATCACCAAGGTTAGGACATTGCATATCTGCACACTCTCCGTCATGGGGGCCCTCCCTGTGTCCTCGTAGCTACAGGAGAAGGTCCTCCTCACCCTAACAATCAGAGGAGTGAGGGATGTATCCACTTCACCAGCTCCCATCACAGAGATCATATACCTATTCAACTAGACCACTATAAGGAAATTCCTCACAATGATGTCATAAGTGGAAATAAGAATTGTGGTTTTACACTTCCTCTTGACAGATCCAGTGGAGGTCCTACCCGCTCCAGCACATCCTACAGAGGTCCTCCCCGTGTCCCCATCAATAATTTTCCTGGTGCTCCTCGAACCCCATCATACATAGGAAAAAATCATCTCTTCCCCAGCACTTGTACGGCTGAAGGTCCTCCTCATTCCAATAATTTAACCAGTCATGAAGAGCCATCCAGTGGAAGGAAGGAGGGTCATCGCCGCTATATGAGGAATTCAGGGAAGGTCCAGATGGAGACTAAACCAGTCCGCTTCTCAGACTACGAAGCTAAGTATGACTCCTCACCGGAACCCTCCCCTTACTCCTATGAGTCAAGGGCCGAGGCATGAATGAGGCGCATCAGCCTCGTACTCTCAGAAATTGAAGCCAACTGGATTCCTGTGTCCCTCCATAGGTATATCCAGGAGGAAGAAATCTTGGGAATACCGCAAGTTACGGTCATGAAATAAACACCATCATCACCAAAAGCAGTATCCACCTCGATTAAAGATCACATAGAACTATTCTTGGGATTAATGGTGGAACATCATCAGCGGGGTCCTTCGCCAATAGCCACAGTCCCTGCACCAGTAACTGCATCCATTAGCCCATTTTTTTGCGACATCGTGGAAAAGTGACTTCACTGTTTAGAGGATAGCCCGAGGTTCGGCAGCCTATCAGCCCATTCGTAGTATTCTCTACCGGCCAGCCTACTGGTCTGGTGCTCTGCCTGAGTATTATTTCCAGTTCCCCAGCCACCTCTGGTTGGCAATTTGGGTAATGAAGTTCAATACCCTAAATCCGAGCCATGGAGATTATGGAATATACTCGTTGCGGACTACTTCCCTGAGATGTTTTGGCCCAAGTCAGCGACCAATTTCTGTGCACCAGAATCGATCACCCTAGTGGAAGTTTAGTGTTTACATCAAAGCCTCTAGGTGACACACTTTCACCTTCTCCACCATCTAGTGCCTTATCCAAAGAGCCAAACACACTTTGATGAAATCGGCATACAATGCCGTCTGTTTGACCTGGTAGCACTCCCCATGTCCCAATGCCCTGAGTCACCAGGTCACCATAAGGCCCTCCATCAAAGATGCATCTAGATTTTCAAGGTACTCTGCAAGATTATAGAGGAAGATTCCCCCCACATGCAGATCCGCGGGTGGGGACATATGATATCCTCCTCTTTAAATCTATCTGATGGAAGCCTGACCTGCCATGTGATATCGAGGAAATGCCACCAGGAAGAGTCACTATCAACAAAGGTAGCCTATCAGAATAGGAGGATGATCTAGAGATCCATGACAGGGACATCCCCTCTTGAGGGCGTACCACCACTATACGATCCATCGGGAAGGGTTACTTGCCATCAGATATATCTGCTAGGTCTCCCCACATGCATTGAGGCATTTGTCCTAAGCCAGAATCTTGGTAAGGGTAAGGTTCACCTCGGAGCAGACAAACACTCCGACATGTCTGCCTCAGGGAAGAGGGAGAGGGAAGGCTCTATAATGGCTGCTTTGCATCAGCAACATGCTGAACAGAAGGAGTTGGTTAACGACCTCCTGGATGAACACGTTGTAGAGCAACGGTCGGGTTATGGTGATCTCAGGCCAAGACAGCAGGGGCAGGCAGAACATCCCATTGAGGAACAACCCCCAGGTTAACTTGTTAATCTTTCTTACACAGACAGGGTTGGATCCAGATCATAAGAAAAGAAGGCGTGTTATATCTCTCCAAATCATCTTGTCCATCATAACAACCCTCAGAACCCATCTCGGGCTCCCCCGGCTACCCCTCAGGTCGTCCCGCCAAATAACCCACGAGCCGCTAGGCCTTCTTACAATGTTTAAGAGCTCATCAACTCATTGGTGGTCTAAGATCCCCTTCATGAAATGGACCCAGAGCCAAATGATCGGATGGCGTCACTCATTTTCCCCCCTCGAAGCGTTGGAAACATGACAAGTGGCACTCCCATCAGATTGTAGTCTATATCCTGTGTGGTTGGATGATATACCAGAACCCCTATGTTTTGGGAATCGAAATTGTTCCACCTTCAACGGGACAGAGGACCCACTAAAATAAATGGACCACTTCATCTCAAGGTGCATGCCCATGTTGGGGACCCCAACACAAAAGGAAGCCACCACACTCCAGTGTTTTGTGTAGACAATGGAAGGACCAACATTCGTTTGGTACAACCATCTACACATAGAATTAGTATCAGTCTCGGATGACCTCGGGAGGCAATTCCTCTACCAGTTCAGTTCTACCACCCAGAATACAAGTATCACAGACCACTGCACATGCATGCAAAGGCCTGATGAGCGTGATGCAGACATTTTCACAAGGGGGAAAGGGCTCACGTACTCTCTTAACATGCTACTGACTCAGGAGAAGCTAGTGACGATGTGCGTAGTGAACGTCAGGACTGAACATGTCCCCATTATGATCGCCCAGAACATCCCTAGGGGATTCTAGGGCTTCTTTGATGTTGCACAACACTTGGAAGAAGCACTGTAATAGGCTATCCATACACGTCTATTGCCTCCCTTATTTTCTGCGAGGAGGGCCGCTAGAGTCGAGCCCTCCACAGTGGACCATATAGAGGCCCCTGGGTAGTTAAAATTACTACCAGTGGTGCCTCCTCTGAAGAATCATAGAGCCCCTCCACTTCAGGTGTATCCTCTAGCCTAGCAGCGCCCAGCTCAAAATCAATGGGTACCCCCTCAGAATGCACCACAACCACCCAGGTGGGATAACTAGGCACCACCTCCTCGACTGGATCCTCCAGTTTCTCATCAGGGTCAATCTCCAAGGTCTCCCTTTCTGGACACAAGACACCAGACCTACTCATTCAATGAGACCCATGTCTGCCGTTACTTTTGCAACATCATATAGTAGGGGGTCGTGCGTTTTCCTAACTGAAGAAGGCCAGAAGAGGAGAACCACACTAATGGCCCTAACTATGGCCCTTATAATCGGATCATAGAGAACACTCTCAAACAGTGCTATTTGTTCAAGGAATGGCTCCATGACCAGGTGGATAACAATGTAGTCAGGCTGGTCCTAGCCCGGGCATAGGTAGCATGCATCTTTGTGAGGTCATACAGTATTAGAAAAAGTGAGGCCGAGTGGAATCAGGTTTCCAATCATGTATCCCAGAAGTATGAAGACTAGATGGCTCACAAAACAGTCAATGATGCACATGGTGTCATTCGTGCACGCCTGAATTGGCCAGAGTCTTTAGAGGCTATAGCCACTACTTCATCACTCTCTTCTCGACCGTCCTCTTCCCAGAAGAGCAAACAACGACGGCCCACGGGAAAACAAATTCCCACACCGATTCCATCGTCAGCAGACACCATCAGCGATTTCATTCCTATGGAGATGAAGATACCTCCACAAATCTGTCCAATAGTGGATGAATATCCAAGTGATAGTCAAGGGTATGCCTCTGTTAACACCATAGAGTTGGTAAACCCCTACATGATCCTGGATGACGAGGACTGTCAGGCAGATCTTCCAAACGTCCCCAGTCACTACTAATGTCATCAGGGTCATGGATACCTGGGTTGTCGGAGTGCCTCAGCTAGTGCTTCTAGCCAGGCTATGCATGCTATTGAAACCACATAGTATGCTCAACGTAGAGCACACCCCTCGTAGCCTCCTAATCTGGTGACACTAGGACCACCTTTACCGTCGTTCGTGCTATTGGATCAGGGAGAGCCACCCAAACCTCGCCGATATCTACAATGCTTCCTTACAGACAGGTCTTGGTTATTGGGCCCTTCTCCAGTAGTAACTCTGTAGGCTTCGACTAGTGAGTAGCAGGATATTGGTAGCACCATTCAGCCGCTGATCTAGCTGGTAGGACCCACCATAACTCTTATCATAGAGCGACCTCCTCTAAGCAGAGGTTTTCAAATATCATGATAGTACGATGTTCTTAATCATCTTGCTAGTATCCCATCAAGGCTCTCCTTCATTGATTCCCTTCCCCTATCGTCATATATGCTTGAGGCCCTCAATGGGCCTTTAAGAAGCCCACTATAATTTGACATGGAAGTAGCAACTATAGATTCTTTCCTTGCTGAAGCTATCAAGAATGATGAATATCACAACATTACCTAGTTATCCAGAGAGAATGAAAGTTATCCTCAACAAGGGCACATTCTGCCACTTAACATCACTGGCCAATTCAATGATGTGGAATCCCGCCGCAGACTTGTTGACACAAGCTCTAGGATCAACCTAATCCCGACATGGACACTGTGATAACTGGGATTGTTGGAAGATTATATGAGCCCCTCAGACCTATAAATCCATTGATATAATAGAACGGAACATACATCGGTCGGTAAGAACTTCTTGAAGATCTAGTTCGGTGGCCTAGTTGCTAGCACCAATTTTATGGTTGTCTCTCTGGACACTGCCTAGAATGCATTGGTGGGTAAGATTTGGCTCCACCTACATGCAGTAGTTCCCTCATCATATCACCAATGCCTCTAGTAATAACTCAATGATCAGGTGGGTGTGCTTCAAGGCAATGCTTCTCCCTTTGCCTCTTGTGAATCCCACTATCTGGATTCCGACTAACTATAATAGTAAGGAGAAGATTATTAAGACCAACGAGGTCGAGCAGGCTCTGACTACAACTGACCCGTGGATAGATCTAGATGATTCCTAAATCTTTCCAATCCACCTATTGGAGGCTACAACCCTGGACAAGGGACAATTCTTTATTATGTCTGAAATGAGGGGGAAACTAATTTATAGTCCTAAGCATTGTCGGAAGATCGCCTCATACCCCTATACAAATCAGGATCTGGTGATCCCTGATCCCCCTACTCCCATAAGGTATTGAGACGCCTCCCCATGGAAAAGGCAATACATCATACCTACTTGTTTTTTGAGGCAGTGGTAAACCAGCACAATCTAATGTGCCATTACTACTTCGAAATCATCAAGCATGGCCCGTTGGGCTGAAGACCAGATGGGACTAGAACAAATTCCGTCATTGCTATGGTCTCCACAATGTAGGTGTCCACCAATGTAGTGTCCAATGCCTCTAAAGCTGGTACCAGCCTCCCATAGAGATATGGTGACTTCGAAGAAACTCCACCCACAACGGATCCCTCTCCATAAGTGGAGAAGAGAATTTAAGGGATCACCTTACTGCATTTGAAGAGGGGGTATCATCCACGGTCGATGAACTGGTAAAGGTGAAACATGGTTGCATGGTGACCCGAGAACCACATTGATCAGTGCCGCCATGCCTCCCGAGGAGTATCAGGGGTATGTAGACTTCTAGAAATATCATCGTGATGTATTTTACTAGAGAAACAATGAGATTACAGGACTAGATCCTCAGGTAGTCAGACACCTCCTTGATGTCCCAAAGAATTATTGTAGGTTCAAACTGCCTCCCATGAAGATGCACCCTTCCCATGGTGTCATGGTAGAGGTGGATTTTGATAATCTCATTCAAGCCAATTTCATTAATGAGGTCCATTACCCCAAATGGAATTCCAACATAGATCTAGTAAGGAAAAAGAATGGGAAGATCAGAGTTTGGATCGACTTCTGGGACCTCAACTATCAATATCCAAAGGATTATTTTCACCTTCCTGTGACAGAATTGTTGATCGAAGCTACAGCTGGGTTCCAATCTCTCTCCTTCATGAATGGTTACTTCAGATACAACTAGAACCAAATGGTCCTCGAGGACACGGATTCCATAGGATTCAAGTCACCCCAACGTAATTCTTATTACCATGTTATTCCCTTCGCCCTGAAGAATGCAGGTTCCACCTATTAGCGGGCCATGCACTGCATATTTAAGCCAATCCTTGGGACATTGGTGGAGTGCTATGTGGAAGATGTGGTGGTTAAATATTGACAGCATTAGGACCATCTTGAAGACATTAAGAATGTGTTCGGCTTCCTTCATTCCCATCATCTGATGATGTAACCATTTAAATATGCTTTCAGAGTCACCTATGGCATGTTTCTCACCTGCATTGTCAGAATCCAGAGCATCAAGATTGACCTTGGTAAGATCAAGGCCATCATCCAAATACCTCCACCGAGAAATATTTGGGAGATTCATGGTTTTAAAAGGCCACTAAGCCTATATACATCGATTCATTGTGAATTTCTGCTGCATGTGTAAGCCCTTTTCTCGACTCATGATGAAAGACACCACTTAGGAATGGGACGATGAGTGTTATACCGCATTTGAGGAAAGAAAGTAGTATCGGCTCCAGCCTCTAGTCTTGATGCCACCTATCTCTAAGAAAACCATTGGTCCATTATAAGACTTCCCTGAACCAATCTCTTGGTTCCCTTATCACCCATAAGAAAAATGAGGGGATGTAGAATAGCCTTTAGTTACTCAGTTGCATGCTCGTCGATACAGAGACTAGATACATCCATATCGAGAAGAGTTGTATTTCACTGGTATTTGCAGTACAGATGTTGTGACATTACATAATGCACCATGAGGTATATTTGGTGTCCCGATTAGACCTACTGAAGTACATCCTGATGAAATTCATGTTAACAAGACATCTAGCTTAGTGGGTAGTGATTCTCCAGAAGATCGATATCAGGTTCCTGTCTCAGAAGGCTATCATGGGGAAAGCATTGGTAGATACCCTCACTGCCCATCCATCTCCTGTTTACTAGTCTCTAGACCTCTATTTCCGAAATGAATAAATCCTCTCAGTAGACAAACACATGGCGTGCTGGTAGATGCACTTCGATGGTGCTTCCCAAAGCTGCACCGGCAAGCGGCTAAATGATCCTAGGCTCAACAGGGTAGGCTTGGGTATCATCTTTATTACACCGAAACAATCCATTCTACCATTTTCATTTCAATTTTCTGAAGCCAACACCAATAATCACACAGAGTATGAGGATCTTATCACTGGACATGAGATGGCACTAGAGATTTATGTGCCGTATATTCTGTGAATGGGGTTCCAAACTTGTCATCAAGCAGATGAACGGTGAGTATGTCATTAGAAAGCCAGAGATTGTACAATTGTTGGTGCACACTCTCCATATAATGGCCCTGTTTCCCATATTGTTTGGAAGATACTCATGTTCCTCGATCTCAGAATGGTCGAGATGATGTCCTAGCTGGACTGGCTGCATCACTTGTAGAAACCAAGTAGCATAATCTGATTATCCACGTGTCACATAAGATAGTCATTGCTCCTATCACCCGAGATGATGATGACAGCTTGCAGGTAAGACATCGAACCTTCAAAGCCTCCAAGTCAAGACCCGTAGATGTAGTGGTGGATGTGAATCCTGAATGGAGGGCCCCCATTGTCGAATATCCCCAAAATGGTCACCTCCCGGCTGGTCATGCCAAGCATAATCGAATATGATGCTGCGTGTTTCAGTTTACCCTCCAGGATGGTCCCGGTTGTGATCAGATCATCTACAAGCAATGGTCTGATTAAATTATCTCGTATTGCATCCAAGAAGTCATGATTTCTCATGTATTTCAAGAGTTTCCTGTTGGTTCCTATAGAGCCCACCATATTAGGCCAAAGATATCACACTAGGTCTAGAGACTGGGGTACTTCTGGCCCTCCATGATCCATGACAGCGTCGAGTTCTTCAAATGGTGCCACAAGTTCCAAATCCATGCTAATTTCGTGCATAGACCTCCAGAGCCTCTCCACCCCCCCCCCCAAATACTCTTGGACCATTACGGAATGGGGACTCGAGGTCATGGGACTTTACCCACCGGCAAGAGATTTCCATTGTAGGTTCATCATGACTGCTACATATTTCTTCTCCATGTGGGAAAAGGCAGTTCCACTTTAGGAGGTCATGGCCCGTTCCATTGTTGACTTTGTGAGTTCCAACATTGTCTACTAATTTGGAGTCCCTCATGACGTGCTCACCAATAACAACACGAACATCCAAGAAGCTGAGCTGATGAAGCTTTATGGTAAGTACAAAATCTATTCTAACCATACCTCCTCCTATCATGAACAATCAATTGGACTAATCAAAGCGTTCAACAAAACCCTCTAAAACATTTTGAAGAAAATGGTTGGTCCAAATAAGAAGAGTTCGTCAGACAAGCTCCCCAACGCCCTCTTGGATTATCGGACAATGACTAATAATTCCACCCAGGTGACCCCATATTCCCTGGTGTGTGGAATAGAGGCTATCTTGCACATCGAGATTCAATTTCCTTCATTACACACATTGTTTGTTGACCAGTAGGTGCCATATAAGGTAGCTATAATCCTTTTGGGTGAATTTGAACCACATGAAGAGAATAATCTTCGTGCCCTTCTCAATATAGAAAGGAATCAAAATAAGATAGCTAGATATTTCAACAAAAAAGTTCACCACGTATCTTTCCTGCATGCTGATTTGGTTTTGGACATCAGGATACCAATGATACATGGCAGGAAACCACCCATGTTGGAGCCCAAATTGAAAAAACCTTACATTGTAGAGACCCAAACATGACAAACATAGAAATTACATTAATTTTTCAGAATACTTAATACCTAACAAAAACATACGCCCAAAGACCATATTAGTTTAGGGTCTTTGGAAACTCGAAACATAATCTTCTAATAATGGATAATGATCTACACTATCTCCCATAAATATCTTCCCCTTTTTTTCATACCAAAATCCAATATTTGTATCCTGGGGAAACGATAACATAAAAAGGGTGAGCTCAAATTCTCAGTAAGGGGAAACATGTAGAACAATAAAACAATCCAAAAACATTTGAACGTAAAAACATGAACATAAAACATCAAAATCATGAGCAATGACATAAATATTGGCACTACATAAGGAATAGATAATAAAAGAACATTAATATTGATAAAATATCATGGGAATAAAACATTTAATTATCGAAAACCATTAAGCACATGTTATGATTTCCATAGTCGCCAAGGTATTGTTGCCAAGACTATCATAGTGGAAAAGTCCATTACAGAATCGGGTTTACTTGTCGTTCTATCACTGTATTACTGAACCAGATTCACTTGACATTCCAGCCATGTATATCTCATGAGATATGAATCATTACCCAATGCATTGGAGGGAGATATAGGTCCCACCCATCTCATAATGAAATCATTCATACTTGTGCTAAAAAATAATCATAAATCAATCATCATAACCCAAAGAATAAAATGGGTTTCATAAACATCATCCCATCATAACATAATACAAATAAAATATTGGATATAATTTCATCATAAGAAGAATCAAAACATATAAATAAAAGAGACATTATACATGAATCATAATCACACTAAATAATGTCATCTTATATGGAAAATACTTTTAACAAAATACTCGAATTTAATTCTTGGGGAAAATATCTTTTCTTCTTCAAAATTATTTTCTTTTCACAAATTGCCGAGAAATTTTGAAAGAAAATGATTTAGTTGAAAATAATCACAAATTCTTGTAGTTGAAAATTCATGAAAGTTAGGTTTTATGAAACTGTAATTATCTATTCTTGCCGTATATGTTTAAATAAACATTCTCCTCGTACTTTTCCCAAAAAAGTAAAAAAAATTCTTGGATGGTAAACAAAAGAATGATTCCTTCCGTAACACAATGTAAAAGTATTAGAGGGGTAAAGAAGACTTTAAAAATTCATGGAAGAATATTAACAAATTTATGAAAAAAAACTTATGGAAATTGATTAAAATTATAACCCCGGTAAATACTTACGTATAAGCAATCTCGGAAAAAAATGAGATTGAAGAATTATCCCTTACCTTATGTCCAATTTCTTCTATATGTGTCCGAGACTCCTGTGCAGTGGGTTTAATCATATTATTAACTTATAAAAGAACCATAATAATTTTTATTATATCATATGTGATTCACTTACAACTTTATATTACCAGTTCTTTTGTATATCCCTTGTTATAGCATTGTTTTGGGTAAACTCGTTTCATTTATCGTACATGTTTCGACTTGTTGTTCTTGATATTATTACTTATATCCTGATTTACTTAATTCCAGAATGTTAAACATTATTTATATATAATATCTATTCAGAATATAAATATATAGTATAGATCGATAAATGGAATGAAATACACTGTTCTTGGAGACGATAGGTTGTACGTACTCATGAACGCTATTTTAGTTTCCTTATTGAATTGAATGGAATTATGTAAATGAAAAATATCTGTACTTAAATCCGGTTTCATTATTATGTAATATATTTCATGATTATTTATTATATATACTTTATAATCATACTTGAATGGTTAATCAGGGAAAATGAATCTCATCGTGTTCGTGGAGAGAGTAAAAATTTCAATAAAAATTTTATATATCTAAAATAATAATAACATGACTCCAATGAAGTACATTGAACATATATAGGTATTATTTATCTATTTTGACATAAAATAAATTTAAATAAAATAAAATATTAATTAAATAAATAGTCTGTTTTAACCAATAACTCAGTGTTTTCACTATTCATCATAAATAGTATGTTTTCAGAAAAATACAAAAAATTCAACCTAAGCTAATTTTGATATTCCAAATCCAACAATGAAGTCCATTTTGAAGATAAAATTTATAATATTTAAAAAATTGGGTATTACTATTCATAATGGCTAGTTTTTTACAATATTTTAATAACATTTCTTTGTTTAGTGAAACTCGGTATTGCGTACAACACAAGCTATCAAGGAAGGTTGATCTTGCATGTAACGCAAGCCAAGAATAGTCTTGCCTATAATACAAGCTAATACGGTGTTGTGTATTGCATACTATAATCATGGTGTACCATAAAACAGAAGACATCAATAAAATTAAAAAAAATAATTCTCATAAAATTTCAGGGTGTTAAATTCTACCCCCCTTAAAATGAATTTCGCCCTCGAAATTTGTCAAGGTGATAAATGGAGTTCTAATTGAAAGTTTCTTTCATATAAACCCTCATTGTAAAAAGGAATACTAAAACATCATTTTAAAAAGGAACATTAGAAACATAGCGGATACCCAAATTAACTCATCACTAGGTTTCCACATAAGATAATATAGGTTAAAATATGGATATAGACTAGAAATATTACCATTAAGTTATGATAGAGAGTGGTAGAGAACATGGGAATAAAAAATCCATCAATAACAAAGCCATGAACTAGTTATGATTAAAGGTATCATCTGATTTATCAGATATGAGGGTACTAGGACAACATTTTTGGTTTTCAAGATCATTTCCTTAATGTTGAAGAATTATTGATTTAAAATAAATACTTAATTGATTTTGGTACAATCTCACTGTCATTTGTGCCTTGAACAATTTCTACTTCATCTCGGAATGAAATGAAGTTGAATTTCTCTTCCATAATGTGTTAGCAGATCATGTGATAGATTGATAAGTCATTCCATCTATCTCAAACATAAGGATAGCAAAATTTATATACATAAGTACATCTTATGGTGATATTAGTCATATATGGTTCCAAAAAAAGGCTTATACATCATCTATCATAATATTTTATAAAATAAAACTAGTTTCTACAAAATAGGGACTTCGTGTAGGCCAGAGGTAGGTGATAAAGGCCCGTTACACTTTGGATGTGGGTTCAATTACCACAACCTTGTCTGACACGACAGGTTGTTGTTCATCCTACATGTTATCCTTTTTCTAAAACATCACCATTATAACATTCTAGGAATAATATTTAAAATTTTCTAGTATTAAACAATACTATATGATTTCCATATTAATCCCTTCTATTTTCTAGGATTATCCAAAATACTTCTATCCAATCTCATAGTATAAGGAAAATGACTTCTAGAAATGTCATCTACGAGCATGTGAATACCATAATTTATCCCAAATATATCGTATGATATATTTTGTTGGTCACATTCAAAACATGTGAATACCTTAATCATGTATTCTCTTAAAAATGAATATCCAATGAACATTAGTGAAAACATGAATGTTGTCAAAAGTATAATCTTTCTACATTCCAAAATCCCAAAATTTATATATACTCAAACCATGATATTACTTTGTACTTATATCAGTCATAACGATAAAATAATATCAAACATATTATTTTATCCTTATCCATTCATTATTTGCATATCATCTTCTTTCAGAAAATATTTCAACCACTTTTTATGGTTACTGGTACTATATAATTATTGAAAACCACAAAAACCAATACATAGATTTCCCAATAATCCACGATACTAAAAATGATATTCCACACTATTATTTTGGAATCCCATTACATAAAAACATATTCATTCCACCCCTTCGTTTTCATATTCAACATCACCAATAGTGATCTCATGTGACATTACATTGTCCTTCTCCTTAATAGGTTTTTGATTTGGATCATCATTAACCGGTGGAATAAGACATTGGTTAGTATAATTTCCCATTTCCATGCACCTGAAACATTGAAGTGTTGGTTGTGCGTTCTCTGTAGTCTTCTATCTATTCACATCATTACCTACCTTTTTTCCATTACATCGGAACTCAGATGCTCAATGACCTTCTTTTCCACACTTAAAACATTTTCTTGTCCCATTAAGACAATCTCCACCAAGCTTCTTTCCACCCTTTGAGCATAATGAAACATTCGACTTCTTTTCACCATTGTTTTGAGTTTTTTACTTGTACTCCACCATTCATTTCTTGTCAAATCCATGAGATGGATATTTAACACCAACTTCTCGTTCTACCATGAGAGCAAAATGCAGAATTTCTTCATATCTACTGAAGTCTTTTATAGCTAATTCGATTCGAAGACTTGGTTTTAAGCCACTGAAGAATCGATCAACATTACTTTCAGGTTGGATGATAAAGCGAGATGCATACCTTGCAAGCCTCGTAAAATTCACCTCGTATATAGCAATAGATCCATCATCATTTTTCTTAATCTCTAGGAACTCCTTTTACGTCTTTGTTCAAAGAATACGATGGAAGTACTTATTGAATAATAAGTTATTGAACTCATTCCATTCCATGTATTCAATTTCATCTTAGGGCCTCGTATTCTTAATTAGAGTCCACCACTGGTCTTCTTCACCTTATAAATGGTAAATATCCAGAATGAATTTTTAATGTTCTGAACATTGAATTATGGAAAATATCTTCTCAATGGTACTGATCCATTTTTCTTCAGCAAGTAGATCGGAAGACCCACTGAATGAAGATGGATGTTGCCTCATGAAGGAATCAGTAGAATATTGTTCCCCTCTCTGCTCATTAGGAAGTCTATAATGATTCATATCTTGTGTTAGTATAGAATTATGATTTTTCACTCCATCTACCATAAAATTGGTTTGTTCAGGGGGACAATCATTTCATTTTCCATTACATTGATCAACACGGTTCCTTCGATTTCCTGCCATCATCTAAAATCCAAAAAGAATAGTGTGAGAGGAAAAAATCATGCTAGGAAAAAAACATATTAAAGGGGGTGTACCTTAAATATATAACATTTTAGGTCTAATTCTAAGATTGTTATCGTAATTATAGGACTATAACATGTACTTATACATAACCATATAGACATCCAAAGACATACCTTATAAATATCTCTAGGAATTTCACTAAAGTTTTCTCATCCTAGTTTCAAAATGTTAACTAAACATTCCCTCTAATACCAACTGTAGAGACCCAAACATGAAGTACATAGAGATTACATTACTTTTTCATAATACTTAATACATAGCAAAAACAGACGCCCAAAGACCGTATTAGTTTAGTGTCTTTGAAAACTTGAAACATAATATTCTAATCATGGTGAAAGATCTTCAACATCTCCCATAAATATATTCCCTTTTTTTTACAAAAAACCTTTATTTATATCATGGGTAAAAGATAACATAAAAAGAGATAGCATAAAGTCTTAGTAAGGGTGATCATCGAGAACAAAAAAAATCCATAAACATTTGAACGTAAAAACATGAACATAAAACATCAAAATCTTGAGCAATGACATAAATCTTGGAACTACATAAGGAATAGATTATAAAGGAACATTTATCATGATAAAATAGAATAGGAATAAAACATATAAATGTGGAAAACCATTATGCACATGTTATGATTTCCATAGTAGCAAAGGCATTTTTGGAAAGACCATCATAATGGACAAATTCCATTACTGAACCAAGTTTATTTGTCGTTCCAGCCCTGTATTACTGAACCAGATACACTTGTCATTCCATCAATGTCTATCTAATGATATATAAATCATTACCCAATGAATTATAGGGATATATAGGCCCCACCCATCTCATAATGAAATCATTCTTACCTGTTCCACAAAATAAACATAAATCATTCATCATAACCTAAATAATAAATTGGGTTTTCTAAACATCATCCCATAATAAAATAATCTAGATAAAACAATGGATATCATTTAATAATAAAAAGGGTCATTCCATGTAAATAATAGATACATTATATTTGAAACATAATCATACTAAATAATGTAATCTTAGATGGAAAATAATTTTGATAAAAGACTTGAAATGAATTTTTGAGGAAAATACCCTTTCTTCTTCAAAATCATTTTCTTTTTGCAAATTCCATGAAAATTTAAAAGAAAAGGATTTTGTCTAAAATAATAAAGAAATATTTTATATGAAGCTTCATGAATGTTAGGCATTATGAAACCGTAAAAATCCATTCATGTAGTATAAGTAAAAAAACATTCTCCTCGTACTTTTGCCGGAAATGTCAAAATGTTATCATATGGTAAACAAAAGAAAGATTCTTTCAATAACACAATGTAAAAGTCAATAAAAGGTAAAAATGACTATATAAATAAATGGAAGAATATTACCCACTTTATGAAAAACATTTTATGGACATTTATGAAAAATATCACCCCAGTAAATACTTACGTATAAGCAATCTCAGATAAAAATGAGATTACAAAATTATCCCTTACCTTATGTCCAATTTCTTTCATATTTGTCCTAGACTCATGTTTGTTGGGTTTAAACATATTATGAAATTATAAAAGAACCATTATAATATTTATGATATAATATATGATTCACTTATGACTTTATATTACCCGTTCTTTTGTAAATTCCTTAAAGCAACGTTTTGGGTAAAATTGATTCATTTATCGTACGTGTTTCGACTTGTTGTTCTTGATATTATTACTAATAGCATGATTTAATTCATTCTAGAATGTAAAAAATGATTTATATATAATATATATTCATCATATAAATATATATGATAGATTAATAAAGGGAATTAAATAAACTGTTCATGGAGACTGTAGGTCGTACGTACGCATGAACGCTGTTTTCGTTTCCTTATTGAATTGAATGGGATTAAGTAAATGAAACATATATGTACATAAATCCAGTATCATTATTATATAATATCATTCATTATTATTTATTATATATAATTTATAATCATACTTTAATGTTTAATCAGGGAAAATGAATATCATCGCGTTCGTGGAGACGGTAAAAAGTTCGATAAATTTTTTATATATCTAATATTTTTAAAATATTACTCCAATAAATTACATTGAACATATACAAGTATTATATATCTATTTTTACCTAAAATAAATTTAAATAAAATAAAATATTATTTAAAAAAAAATCATTTTTAACCAATAACTTAGGGTTTTCACTATTCATCAAAAATTGAATGTTTTCAGAAAAATACAAAAAATTCACCCTATGCTAAATTCGATTTTCCGAATCCAAAAATGTTGTCAATTTTGAATGCTTAAATTTATAAAATTTAAAAAAGTGGTTATTACTATTCATAACGGCTAATTTATACATTACTTTAATAACATATGTTTCTTTAGTTAAACATAGTATTGCATACAATGAAAGCTATTGAGGAAGGTTGCTATTGCGTGTAACGCAAGCCAAGAATTGTCTTGCGTATATTAAAATATAATACGGTGTTGTGTATACCGCAAGATAATCTTTGTGTAGAATACAACAAAAGACTTCAAAGAAATTAAAAGGAATAATTCTAATAAAATATCCTGGTGTTACATTCTACGCCCCTTAAAATGAATTTCACCCATGAAATTCTTCAGGGTTATAAATGGTTTTCTACTTGAAAGTATCATTGATAGAAACCACATTGTAAAAAGGAATACTAAAACATCATTTTAAAAAGTAATTTTAGAAACATAACAGATACCCAATGTAAATCAACACTGGGTTTCCACATAGGAGAATATAAGTAAAAATATGGATATTGAAGAGAAATATAACCATTATTTTCTGATAGATAGTGTTAGAGAACATGGCTATGAAAAATCCAACAATCACAAATACATAAACTGTTGATGATCTAAGGTACCATATAATTCATGGATATGAGGGTACTAGGACAACATTTTTGGTTATCAAGATCATTTCCTTAATGTTGGAGTGTTTTTGAATTAAAAGAAATAATTACTTTGATTTTGGTACAATCTCACTGTTGATTATGCCTTGAAAATTTTTTACTGCATCATGTAATGAAATGAAGTTGAATTGGTCTTTCTTAAAGTGTTAGAAGATCATGCTATAGAATTATAGGTCATTTCATCTATCTCAAACATAAGGTTAGATAAAGTTGTATACATAAGTCCATATTATGGTGAGATTAGTCGTATAGGGTTCCAAAAATGGACTTATACTTCATCTATCATAATATTTTAAAAAATAAATCTAGTTTATACTAACCAGGGACTTCATGTAGGCTATAGTTAGGCGATTAAGGAATTTCACACTTCGTTTGTGGGTTTGATTTCCGTAACCTTGTCCGATGCGTCTGTTTGTCATTCGTCCTGCAGGTTGTCCTTTTTCTAAAACATCACCATTATAACATTCCAGAAATAATATCAGAAAAAGGATCTACTCTTAAACAATACTATCTGATTTCCAACATAATATATTCCATTCTTTAGGCTTATCCAAAATACATATATCCAATCACATTGTATAATGAAAATGTCTTCTAGAAATGTCATCTACTGAGCATGTGAATAACATCATTTATCCCCAATATATCATAAGATATATCATGTTGGTCAATTCCAAACATGTGAATACCATAATCATGTATTATATTAAAAAATGAATACCCATTGACCATTAGTGAAAACATGAATGCTGTCAAAATTTAACTCTTTCCACATACCAAAATCACAGAATTTCTATATACTAAAACCATGATATAACTTTGTCCTTATATCAATCATGAGGTCATTAATACTATCAAACATATTATTTTCACCCTTATCCCATAATTATGAGCATATCATCTTCTTTCCAAAAATATTTCAATCACTTTTTGTGGTTACTAGTACAATACAATTATTGAAAACCACAAAAACCAATACATAGATATCCCAAAATTCCACGATACTAAAAATGACATTCCACACTACTATTTTGGAATATTGTTACATAAAAACATAATCATTCGCCCACTTCATTTTCATATTCAACATCTCCAATAGTGATCACATGTGACTTCACTTTGTCCATTGCCTTAATAGGTTTTTGATTTTGATCATCATTAACCCTTGGATTAGGGAATTGGTTAGCATAATGCCCCATTTCCTTGCACTTGAAGCATTGAAGTTTTGGTGGTGTGATCTCTGTCATCTTTTCTATATTCACATCATTAGCTACCTTTTTCCCATTACATCGGCACTCACCTCCTCGATGACATTCTTTTCCACAATTAAATCATTTTCTTGTCCCTTTAAGACAATCTCCACCATGATTCATTCCACACATTGAGCATAAAGAAACATTAGTCTTCATTTCACCATTGTTTTGAGATTTTTCCTTGAACTCCATCTTTTGTTTCTTTTCAAAACCAGGAGATGGATATGTAACACCAACTTTCAGTTCTTACTTGACAGCACAACGTACAATTTCTTCACAGCTACTGATGTCTTTTATAGCTAATACCCATCAAAAACATGTTTTTAAGCCATTGATCAATCGATCAACTTTACTTTTATGTTGGATGATAAAGCCAGATACATACCATGAATGACTTGTAAAATTAACCTCCTATATACCAACTAATTCATCATCCTTTTTCTTAAGATCAATGAACTCCTTTTACATTTTTGTTCAAAGAATATGAGGGATGTACTTATTGAAAAATAAGTTATTGAACTCATCCCATTACTTGAATTCAATTTCATCTTGGGGCCTCCTATTCTTAATTAGAGTCCACCACTGGTTGGAATCACCTTCTAAATAGAAAATAGCCAGAATGACTTTTTTGTGTTCCGAACATCGAATTATGGAAATTTTCTTTTCAATGTTACTGATACATTTTTCAGCAAAAAGTGGATCAGAAGACCCAATGAAAGAAGGTGGGCGTTGCCTCATGAAGGACACAATAAAATATTGTTCCCTTCCCTGCTCAATTGGAAGTCAATAATGACTCATATATTGAGTAAGTATAACATTATGATTTTTCACTTCATCTCCCATAAAATTCGTTTGTTCAGGAAGAAAATAATTGCATTTTACATTACATTGATCAACACAGTTCTTTCAGGTTCTAGTCATCATCTAAAACCCAAAAACAATTGTGTGAGAGGAAAAAATCATGCTTGGAAAACAACATAATAAAGGGGGATAACCATCAATATATAACATATTAGGTGAAATTATAATATCTTTACCATAAATCAAGGACTATATACTATACTTATACTTAACCATAGGGACATCTATAGACATACCTTAGAAATATATATAGGAATTTCACTAATGTTTTTGCAACATAGTTTCAAAAGGTTAACTAATCATTCCCTCTGATACCAACTTTAGAGACCAAAACAAGATCTACATAGACATTACATTACTTTTTTCAGAATACTTAATAAATAACAAAAACAGATTCCCAATGACCGTATTAGTTTAGTGTATTTGGAAACACATAACATAATCTTCTAATCATGGTGAAAGATCCTCAACATCTCCTATAAATATCTTCACATTTTGTTATCATACCTAAAACCTTTATTTATATCCTGGGGAAAAGAAAACATAAAAAGGTTGAGCTAAAATTCTCATTTATGGTAAACATGGAGAACATAAAAACAATCCATAAACATTTGATCGTATAAACATGACCATAAAACATCAAAATCTTGAGCAATGACATAAATCATGGCAGTACATAGGGAATAGATCATAAATGAACATTAATCATAATAAAATATCTTAGCAATAAAACATTTAAATATGGAAAACAATTAATCACATATTATGATATCCATAGTTACGAAGGAATTATTTCCAAGACCATCATAGTGGACAAAGTCCTTTACTGAACATGGTTTACTTGCCATTCTAGCTCTCTATTACTGAACCACATTCACTTTCCCTTCTAGACATGTATATCTAATGAGATATAATTCTTTACCCAATGCATAAGAGTGAGATATAGGTCCCACCCATCTCATAATGAAATCATTCTTACTTGTACCACATAATAAATAGAAATCATTCATTATAACCCAAAGAATAAAATGGGTTTCATAAACATCATCCCATAATAACATAATACAGATAAAACATTTGATATCATTTCATCATAAGAAGAATCAAAAAATTTAAATAATAGAGATATTATATGTGAAACAAAATCATACTAATTAATATCATCCTAGATGGATAATAGTTTTGACAAAACACATGAAATGACTTCTAGAGGAAAATATCCTTTTTTCTTCAAAATCATTTTCTTTTCACAAAGTGCCATGCAATTTTAAAAGAAAATGATTTTGTGGAAAATAATCATGAAATCTTGTAGAGTAAGATTCATGTATTTTAGGAATTATGAAACAGTAAAAATCCATTCATACCATATAAGTAAAAAAACATTATCCTCGTACTTTTACAGGAAAAGTGAAAAAGATCCTCGTGTGGTAAACAAAAGAATGATTCCTTCCATAACACAATGTCAAAGTCAAAGAGGGGTAAACATGACTTTAGACATAAATGTAATAATATTAACCACATTATGAAAATCAATTTATGACATTGATGAATAATATAACCCTATTAAATACTTAGTTATATGCAACCTCAGATAAAAATGAGATTTGCACAATTATCCCTTACCTTATGTCCAATTTCTTCCATATGTGTCTGAGACTGTAGTATAGTGGGTTTAAACATATTATTAACTTATAACAGAACCATAATAATATTTTTGATATTATATATGATTCACTTACAACTTTATATTACCCATTATTTTTTAAATTCCATGTTATTGTAGCGATTTTGGTAAAATGTTTTCTTTTATCGTACGTGTTTCGACCTGTTGTTCTATATATTATTAATTATATCCTGATTTACATAATTCCCGAATTTAAAACATGATTTATATCTAATATATATTCAGCATGTAAATATATATTATAGATCGATACATGGAATGAAATACACAATTCATGGAGACGGTAGGCTGTACATACGGATGAACATTGTTTTTATTTCCTTATTGAATTGAATTAAATTAATTAAATGAAAAAATATATGTACATAAATACAAGATAATTATTATCTAATATCTTTAATTATTATTTATTATATATACTTAATAATAATAATTTAATGTTTTATCATGGAAAATGAATCTTATCACGTTCGTGGAGATCGTAAAAAGTTCAAAAATATATATATATCTAAATTTTTTATAAAATGACTCCAATGAATTACATTGAACTTATACAGGTATTATGTATTTTTTCTTACAAAAATTATATTTAAATAAAATAAATGATTATTTAAATAAAATGTCGGTTTTAACCAATAACTCATTGTTTTCACTATTCATCAAAAAATTGAATGTTTTCATAAAAATTCTAAAAAATCACCCTAGGCTAATTTCGATATACCGAATCCAAAACTGATGCCTATTTTGAATGATAAAATTTCTATAATTTGAAAAAGTGGGTATTACTATTCATAACGGCCAGTTTATACAATATTTTTATAACACAACTTTGTTTAGTGGAACTCGGTATTGTGCACAACGCAAGCTATCAAGGAAGGTTTCTCTTGTATCTAACGCAAGACAAGAATAATGTTTCATATATTACAATCTAATACAGTGTTGCGTATAGCACAATAAAATCGTGGTGTATCATACAACAAAAGACATCAATGAAATTAAAAAGAATAATTCTCATAAAATATCGGGGGATTACATACATAATTCAAAAGGATTACTCCAATGGTGAGTAATCACTGGTTACAATGGATGGTGAGAATATAAAAGTCCTCCAACTAATTCCATTTTCCTCAATCAATACTTTTCCTGAACCCTCTGGTCTTACATGAACCTAAACTATCAGGTTCTACAAGACGCAACACATCATGGTCGTAAAAGACCCTAAACTACCTCATCCAGCACAACGTTAAACGTCATCATTAGAACTATGAACTGCTTGATTTCCATCTTCATGGGATATGTAGGAATTCTCACACATTTCATCTTGAATATAGCCCCCAAACTCTCTTCTTTGACTATTCCCCCCTGGGGGAAGACCTCTTGGATGATCCTAACACATCATAGTGAAGGATTCTTTGGACCTGATCATGTCAGGATTATGATGATCGCACCCTGTGCTCCCTCCTCATTCTTCCTGTCTTTCATGTCCTCACTGTAAGACCTTAAACTACATGGATTTTAAGTACTATGTAATGCTTGATTCCCATCCTCATGGGATACATAGAAACACCCAGACATTTTTTCTATTCCCCAACCCAAACATCAAAATTCCCCCTCTGATCAAGACACATGGTATGGTAGAGGCTTTTTCTCCAATTCACGTGGAGCATATATCGATCCTGCCATACATCCCAATCCTCGGAGATGTCCATCACATTCACTACCCTACTTGATGTTAAAATTCATGGGCATAACTATTCTTCACCCACTCCATTGATTGGGACTCTATCAATGTTCACATCCAAAAGGACCCCCCGACTGGCATAGATGCTTGGCCTAAAGGCTCTCCTACCACTTCTGGCCAATGCCCTCGAGGATTTTGAGTGAAAATTTGATACAGGTTTTATGTTGAGAATATGTTCAGTGGTAGATACTCATTTGTGTTCCCATTTTAGGTCACACTATAAGGATGATGTTTTTTGAACATGGTCAGTGGCTATCTTATGTCGTTGTTACCTCCCCCGTAGATCCCATACATTTATTGTGGTGGTTCATCCTTCCCTCTATATCACCGTGTTGTGATTCCTTTCAGGAAATGCTAGATATCATACCCTTATATGATAGGGAAATACAGATCAGGCTCCTTGTTTCTCCGACCGAGCACTGCTCAGGTGGGCTTATGAACTGTGATGAGGCGATAACAACAAAAGAGTTCATATGGCTACAGTTGTCTGGGACTCCCTGCCTCAGGTCCTTCAAACCCATCTGGCCTATAATTCCCCAGCCTTAAACCTTACATAATCTTGAGTTATCACAAGATTACATGTTGAGGATCTTTTCAGGTTTAGAGTTTTAGAGAATTAGATCTTAAAACATGTATTACAACCCACATTTAAACAAAGTGGTTACAATAAAAGATAGTATTATTTTTCCCATCAACGGAAAAATATTGAAAATAAAACATGGATTCTTTCTTGACACTTCCTTGACACTATCATCTTATCATGTACCTTTCTCGTGACCTGTGAAAAACATTTCAAAATCTTGGGATGAGCATAAAAAACTCAGTATGGGTTATAAAAAAACATGGAAAGGAAACATGAGTTCATATATACATAAGAATGAAATCATACTTTACCCATAAAACATAGGCACTTTAACATACCTCATAAAATCATGAATAAATCATAGAAATCATAAGACATAAAGGTAACTTGAGTAATTCATAACATTCTTACGTAGGGAGTAACCCTCTTGGTTATGTTTGGAATACCCATCACAGTATATTCCCTAAATCTCTTCAGAGAAACCTTAACGTTTCACTTATTCGCGTTACCCAATGCATTGGAGAGATATAACGGGCTCACCCACCCTTAGTTTATCATGGAACCGTCCGTCATCATAATAATGCCCAAGAACTATAACATAATCATATCACATAAAACATGCATAAAGGAAACATAACATTTCCACATTTCAATCACAAGATATCAATACAACACATTAATATAATAAAAAAATTATGAAAACCATTTTCAATACCAAAGTTAAACCTGGTATTTATATTTCATTTAAAAAAAGGGTATGTCTTGTAGAGCAAGTCGAATCTCAAATAATGGTCACGGCGGCGGAGAAGTCGTTGTTGCTGCATACGTACGACAAGAAAACATTCCCTTTTGTCGTTTTGTAAAATGATTCATATAAAAAAGAATCCTTTTGAATAAGCGTGAAAGTCAAAGGGGTTTATACACCATATAAAAGAAGGTTGTGTATAAAATAAAATATGCCTCAATGAAAGGAGATTGAGACGAAGTCCCATACCTCGTATCCGACTTGACCCGACCGTTCTTTAATCTCCATAATAATAAAAATGTGTTAATCTCTACTTTATTAAGAACATTTTTCAAGTTCATTATTCCTTTTATACCATGTTATGAACATCATGTAATCATTTAAGTTAATAATGTTCATTTTGTCGGTATTTGGTTCTTAAGTCAAAAATAGACTTATTACACTTACATGTTGTTAATTTGGTCAAAGGTTCGTTATATCCAGAATTATATTAATGATTTGGATAACATATATATCATATATATTCATCATATACATGTATTTATAATATTACATCACATTTGGATGTAAGAAATTAAATGCACCGTTCATGGAGACGGTAAGCCGTACGTAAGCATGAACGCTACTTCCATTTCTATTTCGTATTTTCTGGAATGGAATCATAATGATATAAGAGTATATTATAATTACAGTATAATAAAATATATAATATCATTAACTTAATCCTTTACACATCCCACATATGGTATTAACGAATCAAATCACTTTCAGGGGGCGGTAGTCCGCACTTCCTAAAATGAAGATATCGTGTTTACCCATAATGGAAACAATAATGGTATGCCATAAATGAAAAATACAGAAGCTTAAGGAAATAATAAACATATTATATATCATATATAAAAATAGTGACATCATAATGGCCACCTTTGAATGTGTTAAATGATTATTGAACAATCATCGTTTCGGGAGGCAGAATTTCGCCATCCAAGGAAACTGTATGTTCTTCAACCATTTGATGTAGTTGTGTGAGAGTGTAGCTCGAATAAATCTTATAACAAAATCCTAGTATATTTTATATACTGGTGTTGTTACAAAAGAAGTAAATAAAAAGAGTTTAGGGGGTTGTTGAAGCAAAATAAAACAAATGAACATGAGAGAATGAATTACCTTTAAAAGTGTAACTCCTTTTGATTTGAGCCTAAAAGCTTCCATTGAAAGGATTATGCTGAAAGGGAATCCTTTTGAATGAGGGGAGGGATGTGGAGAGAGTAAATGTGCAGGGGATGACCGAGCCAAAGTCTTGAGGAGTTTGTGAAATGAGGTAGAGGTGGGGGCCTTTTATAAGAGGAGAGGAGGGGCACTTTTGGAAATCATGAAAATATTATTTTATTTTAAAAGTGTTTCGAATTTCTAAGGTCCCAAATTGATATATTTCTAAGATAAGATGATAAGGCTTCGAAATATTCCCATCCAATAGTATTTGGACAATTTTATGTCTTAGATTTTATATTATCATTTCATTTTATTTAAACTGTTCATTAATGAGGTCATCGTTGCATCATCATGATGTCATAATTAAATTAATTTATTTAATGTCTAAAAATTATAACAAAAATATCCTGATATATGAAATCTTTTTATCTTTCTAAAGATTATTTATAGACAAAAATATGATTAGTATAACGCCTTCTAAAAATTGTTTTAGTAAAACAATTTATGTTACTGTCATTTTCACCTTTATTTAAAAAAAGGCATTAAAGTCATTATCTCACACAAGAGGCTGCATAGGGTCCCCTAAATCGACCCATGGGTTTTCTTGGTCGGCCATGACTCATCTAATATGGGTAGGACAAGTTTCATGGTGTTTTCATATTTTTATAATATCATTTTTACCTTAAATTACACTAATTACCTCTAATCACGATTAATGAAAAAAAGTTACTATTCACCAAAAAATTATTTTCTTCCCATTGAACCACATTTTACATACTAATGACATCCATGTATGTCGGATTTTTGAAATTCAAAACACAAAGATGTCAAAATTTCATTTAAACGGAAAATCAGTTTTTATAAGTACCACTTAGTGGTTTCACTATTCATCAAAAATTGAAGTTTTTCAGAAAATTACCAAAAATTCACCCTAAGATATATTTGATACTCCGAATTCAAAAATGAAGTCTATTTTACAAAATTCAAAACATATAAGTCACATTAATTAATTTAATAATTAATTCCCGCTGTCATGACAAATAGCGTGTTTTTATGAAACAATAAGTATCAAAAGATTGACACCAGTTTAAGTCCAATTTCAAAGTGAAATTGATTCCAAAGTCCACTATTGGATTTTATGGTAAAAATATTTTCTAATTTCACTTTAAAACCAATTCAAAAGATAATATAATCATATAAATAAATTAGATTAAAAATAGGTTTTGAATTAAAATACAACATTTTTCACTTATTCATAAAAAATGAACATTATCGGAAGAATAACAAAAACATACACAAAGTAAATTTTGATGTCCCAATTATAAAGAAGGATTTTCTTTGGTCCAAAAGAATGTATAAGAGTGACCAAAACTATATTTAAAGAGGGTTCTTCATCAAAAGGCGATAAATGAACCTTTTAGTGAATATTAATGTATTTATGTATAAAATTGAATTCCTTTCTTATTTTAAGCCTTTATATTTTATTGGATAAATGTAAAAACATATATATTCGTATTTTAGTTATTTTTATTCATTCCTGCCAGTACAACGGCTACATGTTAACTACCATTTGAAATTATATTATTATCATGTAACGTAAGATTTCAAAGAAACTCATTGTTGCGTATCGGGCACGCTATCGTACATAGCAACCCCTTCAAAAAAATTAATATTTAATTAAAAAATATTAATAAATATGAATATGTCTTATTTTTTATTTACCCGGGATGTTACATCCTTCCCCCCTTTTGAGAATTGCATCCTCGCAATTTTATTCACTTATCGAATAAGTGGGGGTATTTATCCCTCATAGAATTTTCAGATTCCCATGTTGCCTCTTCAACCATATGGGTTTTCCATAAAACCTTTACCTGATGAATCACTTTATTCCGCAATACCTGCTCCATGTGGTCAAGAATCTGGACCGGTTGTTCCTCGTAAGATAGATTCTCTTCCAGCTGAACTACCTCTGGACTCAAAACATGAGATGGATCTGGCATATACTTTCTCAACATCGAAACATGAAAAACATTGTGTACCAGAGATAAACTCGGAGGTAAAGCCACTCGGTATGCAACTGGTCCAACTCTCTCCATAATTTCGTATGGTCCAATGAACCTTGGACTTATCTTTCCTTTCTTACCAAAACGCATAACACTTTTCCATGGATAAACTTTGAGAAAAACATGATCACCTACCTCAAAAGAGAGACCCTTCCTCCTGTTGTCCGCATAACTTTTCTGCGTGCTTTGAGCTGTTCTCATGTGTCTCTGTATCAACTGAACTTTTTCTTCCATCTCTTCTACTAACTTTGGTCCCATCAGCTTCCATTCCCCTACTTCATCCCAAAAAGATGGAGTTCGACACTGTTTTCCATATAAATCCTCAAATGGAGCCATCTGTATACTGGAATGAATGCTGTTATTATAAGAAAACTCAACCAAAGAAAGATGTTGGTCCCAACTTCCCTGATAATCCATCGAACAAACTCGTAGCATATCCTCCAAGGTCTGAATTGTTCGTTCTGACTGCCCATCTGATTGAGGATGAAAAGCTGTACTAAAATTTAATTCAGTACCCAACGACTTCTGAAGGCCTTTCCAAAAGTTAGAAGTGAAAATGGGATCACGGTCAGTTACAATGGAGAGAGGAACTCCATGTAACCCGACTACCTCTTTAAGATACAAATGGGAAAGTTGATCCGGGGAAAAAGTATCTCGTATAGTAAGGAAATGAGCAGATTTGGTCAAGCGATCAACAATAACCTAGATTGCATTTTTACCTCGAGATGTCTTTGGTAACCCCACAACAAAGTCCATGGATATATTCTCCCATTTCCTCTCTGGCACTAGTAAAGGCTGAAGCATCCCTTTCGGTAATTTCCGATCTGCTTTAACCTGTTGACAAGTCAAACACTTCACAGTAAAATCAGCAATATCTCTTTTAATTCCATCCCACCAGTAATACTCTCGAAGATCTCTGTACATTTTAGTACTGCCAGGATGAACTGAAAACGGAGAACTATGAGCTTCACAGAACAACTCTTCTTCAACTGTGAATAACAAGGTACACACAATCACTTCCCAAATCTGAAAACACAAACATTATCAATGTTGAATACAGGAAAAATACCTTTTAGAACCAGCTCTACCTTTTTCTGCAACTCACTGTCTTGCTTCTGTGCTTGCTTGATTCTGTCTGATAGAGAAGATTTCACTGATACCTGAAACAAAACAGAAGAACTTTCTGCACCAACAACTTCTATGCCAATGTTCATCAAATCCTTAACCAAAGGATCACATTCCAAATGCAACATTGCTAATGAAGCATTACTTTTTCGACACAAAGCATCAGCCACTTTATTTTCTTTTCCTGGATGGTAGTGAATCGTACAATCATAATACTTGATTAATTCTAGCCATCTCCTTTGTCTCATGTTCAATTCTTTCTGAGTGAATATATACTTTAAACTTTTGTGATCGGTATATATTTCACACCTTACTCCATACAAATGATGCCTCCAAATTTTCAAAGCAAAAACAACAGCTGCTAATTCCAAATCATGTGTTGGGTAATTTACCTCATGTGTTTTCAATTTTCGTGAAGCATAAGAAATTACCTGATCATTCTGCATTAGAATTCAACCATGTCCTTTCAATGAAGCATCGCTGTAGATGACAAACTCACCCTTTCTGGAAGGTAGTGCCAAAACTGGAGCATTCACCAATCTTCTTTTCAGTTCCTGAAAACAATCATCACATTCTTTTGTCCAGATAAACTTAACACCCTTCAAAGTTAGCTTAGTCATTGGACCAGATAACTGTGAAAAATTTCTAACAAACCTTCGGTAATAGTCTGCCAAACCAAGAAAACTCTGAATCTTGGTTACATTTCTGGGTCTTGGCTATTCTTCAACAACCTTTGTTATTGCAGGATCAACGGTTATCCCCTCTTTAGAAACAATGTGACCAAGGAAAGAAATTTTTTGCAACCAAAACTCACACTTGCTGAATTTCCAATACAATTTCTTTTCTTTTAAGATTTGCAAGATAACCCTTAAATGTCTTTCATGCTGCTCTTAACATTTAGAAAACACCAAAATATCATCAATGACAAACACCACAAACTTATCCAAGAATTCATGGAAAATTCTATCCATTAAGTCCATGAATACAGCAGGTGCATTGGTTATCCCAAAAGGCATAACTACAAATTCATAATGGCCATATCTAGTACGAAAATCAGTCTTCGGAACATCTCCTTCTTTTACTTTCAACTGATGGTACCCCGACCTCAAGTCAATCATCGAAAAATACTGATCTCCCTGGAGCTGATCAAACCAATCATCGAAATAAGGCAAAGGATATTTGTTCGTAACAGTAATATTATTCAAGGATCTATAATCAATGCAAAGTCTCATAGAACCATCTTTCTTTTTAAAAAATAAAACAGGATCACCCCATGGTGATGTGCTAGGTCGGATGAAAACTTTCTCTAATAAATCTTTCAATTGCTCCTTCAACTCTAAAAGTTCAATTTGAGCCATTCGATAAGGGGGTTTTGAAATTGGCTTAGCATCAGGAACTAAGTCAATAGTAAATTCAACTTCCCGATCTGGTATTATTCCAGGAAACTCATTAGAAAAAACATCAGGATACTCATTTACCACTGGCACATCATTAATCTGAACAGTTCCCTTGTTTTCAAAAATGTGTGCAAGGTAACATTCATTTCCATCTTTTACAAGTTTCTCGGCCTCTTGATATGTTATCAACAGTAAGGGTTCATTCATGTACACAAACTGAAAGTCTTTCTGAAAAGAAACTTCTTTAGTTCTACAGTCAATCTTAGCCTGGTAAATAGAGATCCAATCCATACCCAGGATAACATCAAACTCAACTAGAGGTAGAACAATAAGGTTTTCAAGTAGGTTCTTTCCACATATAAGGATAGGAATATTTTTATAAATTCGTTTTTCCTCAACATTTCCCCAGGTGTTTTTTACCACAAGTTCAGGAGTCATTTCTTGAGATGGTATTCCCATTTTACTAGAAATGTTTTCCGAGATGAAAGAATGTGTAGACCCCGAATCAAATAACTATAGCATCCCGCCATTTTATAACAAAAAATTTCATTACATTACACAAATCTGAGGATCGTTAAGGTTTAGTGTCTTGGAAACAAGGATCATAATACATAAAAAAAACATAAAACATTCTTCTTAAACACTTGCAAGGCGTCTCCTTATGTTCATTCTAGATTCATTACTGCATCTCATAACCTGGGGACATACATCAAAAGAAAGGGTGAGCAGAAGGCCCAGTAAGGGAAACAAGAGGAACATTTTACATGTGAACATGAGATACTTCAATAAGGACATGAAAAGAAATTTAAGGCATGAGGAAGAAATCATGATGCATTTCATAATAAAAATAACATTTTTCATAACTTGAAGATGTGGCTACATCATTTAACATAGACAATCATGAACATATCACCAAGGTCCACCCCCAAGGTGTCATTTGAAAATTACCAAGGTTATTCACCAAGGTATCGTGAAAATTGTAATCTCTAGTGGTTACATCATTACCCAATGCATTGGAGCGCTATCAGGGCGCACCCTTAAATTTGCTGTTATTATCATGTGAGCCACATATATCATCATCAAACATTTCATAAATAACCCACATAGCATAAAATAAATGGGTTTCATTTCATAATCATAACGTTTTAAAAACTGCTTTAAAGACATGATCTTTACGTCACTTTAAACCCACGGAAAGGGAAAGCGGGTCTCATGTATGTAAATCCCAGAATTTAAAATGGAACATTTTGATATATATATGTGAATAACTTTGTAGAAATAAGAGCTTTGAGTATTCACTTTATAACATAAAATAATTTTTGAGACAAGAGAGAGTCATTTTGAGGGGAAAAGTCTGCAGCATAACGGCTAAGTTTCGGGGTTTTAGAAAACGTTGAAATGAGAGGGGACATGGGTCACCCACTCATAAATGATCCATAAAACAGTAGGGTGAAAGAATAAGAAGGACATATGGACATGGTAACGAAATTTTAGGGACATACCATTTGAAATGAAAAACATGGAAGGAAAAAGATTAGATTTCTCTTATGAAAATTCGGCAGCCTTACGGCGTCACTTAACTTCAAAAGAAAATGATTTGACAAGATCAAAAAGGGTCCCTCATCATATGATCATAAAAGATCAGTATGATTGATATAGAGATCATACCCCAACATAATAAAAAGGAACTTGAAAGACTTGACATGAAAATTGAACTTGAAAAATGAGAAGGGTGAAAGAATCCCTTAAAAATTCGGCAGCCTAACGGCGTCACTTAAACTTTCATAAAACGAAATGATGAGAGTAAGAAGGGATTTCTCATCATATAAACATGAAAGGGCAGTAAGAGGAATATAAAAGAACATCCTCTCACATAAAAACATGGAGCATAATAGGAATGACATAAAAGAGATTTCATGAAAAGAAAGAGAGGGGTCGGATCCCTTACCTTAAAACGTGACTCTTGAAACTCAAAGGATTGGACCTTGAGGGCTTGGGGGCACCTTGGGAGGACTCTTTGGAAGGTAAGAAGACCAGAACTTCGTTGGGGAAGAGTTGGGAGTGAAAACCAAGGGAGGAAAGGGTGGGTATTTATAGGGAAAGTGAGGGGACAAAGCATTAATGGCCAAAGGACACCTCACATGTGCTTTTCTCAAACCCATGGGCTCTCCCTTGGCATTTATCATGGAGTTAGGCCACATGGGGCCCCCAAAACAATAATTCATCACCCTTGGCCGGCCAACCCTCAAAAGATCTCATGACATCATCATGACATCATTATGATGTCATTAAACATACCGAAACCCTAAAACGGTATTTTTACTATTCACTGAAAATTCAACTTTCTCAGAATAATCCCAAAATTTCACCTTAACCAAATATCAATGCTCTGATTTCAAAAATGAAATCCATTTTATAAAAATATTTTTCTAAATATTTTTAATTTAATTTTTAAATAAAAACACTATTCATCGAAAATTCATTTTTTTCAGAAAAATCCCCAAAAATTACCTTAACATAATATCGATGCTCTGAGTTCAAAAATAAAGTCATTTTTATAAAAATAATTTTCTAATTATTTTTAATTAAATTTTTAATTAAAAAACACTATTCATCCGAAAAAACTAATACTTGATTAATAATTTATGAAACCGTTATTTACCCATTTTATTGAATCACATTACTTAACCAAGGTGTCTAAATTATACTAAAACTTTCTTTAAGTGAAAATTACTAATCCATTTGGTCACATTACTAATCCTAAGCGTAAAATCACTATTCATAATTTACTATTCATCAAAAAATTAAGTTGATCTTATTAGACTCCAAATTCCTTAATGAACACTTTTGTAGAAGACCATTTTTTGAAAATCATTACACATCATTAGTTATTTAGGGTTTACATAAATATTTCAAAATATCCCTTTTTCAAAATTCATCAATAAAATACATTCTAAAATTATCTAGGCATTTGAAATTTCACGAACATCACTAAAGGAAGAAATCTCAATTTATTCACCCGAGAGGATTACACAAGGAAACTAGGGTCTCATCACATAGCCCCTTATAACACTGGCATAAGACCTAAGTGTAAGGTGTGATATGGTGAGAGAATCTGAGGGAGGCTCAGATAACATTGCCCTAGTAGCAATCTCCACTAACTTGAACTTCTCCTGCAAGCGTTTTCGTTCAAGCTTGACACGCTGGAGATCGGCTTGGGCTTGGTCCAAAGCGAAGCCCACAGATGCTACCTCCTTCCCAAGCTCTGATAAGTGGGCTTCGTAAGGGTTGAGTCTACTGGATGAAGCCATCGACTCCTCTTTCTGCATTAACCATTAACATCTTATTAAATCAATAAGAGTAAGTTAATATACTACTCAAAAAGATTGGGTCGTTACATTCTTCCCCCCTTAAGAAATTTCGTCCCCGAAATTTATACTTGAGGCCTAGTTGAAAAGGTGAGGGTACTTTTGCTTCATCGTTTCCTCAGGCTCCCAAGTCGCTTCTTCATATTTATGATTCCTCCACAACACTTTCACAAGGTGGGTAGTCTTGTTTCGTAGAACCATGTCTCTACGGTCCAAGATCTCCACTGGCTGCTCCTCATAAGAGAGGTCATGTTCAAGTTGTACCACCTCTGGGTTCAGTACATGCGAAGGGTCGGGTATGTACTTCCTCAAGAGAGATACATGGAAGACATCATGAACTTGAGCTAGGTTCGGTGGAAGTGCTAGACGATGGGCCACTGCTCATATGCGATCAAGGATTTCATAGGGGCCAATGTACCTACGGCTGAGCTTCCCTTTCTTCCCAAACCGCATAACTCTCTTCCATGGAGAAATTCGAAGGAAGACTTTGTCACCAACACCAAACTCCAAGTCCCTTCGACGATTGTCAGCATAGCTCTTCTGCCGACTCTGAGCAGCCTTTATGTGTTGTTGGATGGAATGAACCTGTTCCGTCATCTCTTGCACGAGATCAGGCTCAAGAAGCTTCCTCTCACCAGTTTCATCCCAACAAGTAGGAGTTCTACACCGCTTTCCATATAGAGCTTCATAGGGTGCCATCTGAATACTCGCATGGAAGCTGTTGTTATGAGAGAACTCCACTAATGGGAGGTGTTGATCCCATCCACCTTTAAATTCCATTGAGCATAATCTCAACATGTCTTCGAGTGTCTGAATAGTCCTTTCAGATTGGCCATCAGTTTGAGGATGATAGGCCGTACTAAAATTCAATTCAGTATTCAGAGCATGCTGAAGACTTCTCCAGAATTTTGATGTGAATCTTGGGTCACGATCAGATACGATGGATAGTGGTACCCCATGCAGCCTTACCACTTCCTTCACGTATATCTTGGCAAGCTGATCCAGAGAGAAATCTTCCCGAATAGAGATAAAATGGGCTGTCTTGGTGAGACGGTCCACAATAACCCATATCGCATTGTTTCCTTTGGATTTTTTTGGGAGACCAGTTACAAAGTCCATGGTGATATTATCCCACTTCCATACTGGTATGGGTAGCGGTTGTAATACCCCCTTAGGAAGTTGTCTTTCTGCCTTTACTTGCTGACACACCAGGCACCTTGTAGTGTAATCGGCAATCTCCCTCTTCATGTTATCCCACCAATAATGATCACGAAGGTCTCTATATATCTTAGTGCTTCCCGGATGTATAGAGAAAGTAGAGCTATGAGCTTCATCCATCAGTTCTTTCTTTATCTCCGGAATAGATGGAACACATAGTCTTGTACGAAATTTCAATACACCTTCTTGATCAATATTGAAATCAGGGAACTTCCCATCCTTTACAGCCTCGAACTTCTCCTGCAGCAAAGGATCTTCTTTTTGAGCCTTCTTGATCTTCTCTAGTAATGAAGGTTGAGAAATCATTTGGGATAGGGTTGATGATGTCCCTTTCCTTAAAATTCCCATGTCCAGTTTTACTAGATCTTTAATCAAGGGATCTCCCAGGATCCTCATTGTTGCCAGAACAACAGGATCTTTCCTGCTTAACGCATCCGCGACTTTGTTTGCTCTACCAGGGTGATAATGAATTGAACAATCATAGTCTTTAATAAGCTCCAACCATCTCCTTTGTCTCATGTTCAATTCTTTCTGTGTGAAAATATACTTTAGACTTTGGTGGTCAGTGTATATATCACATTTCTCCCCATAAAGATAGTGCCTCCATATCTTTAGAGCAAAAACAACTGCCGCCAGCTCTAGATCATGCGTAGGATAATTCTGCTCATGAATCTTCAACTGTCGAGATGCATAAGCAATTACTTTGTCATTTTGCATGAGGACGCACCCAAGCCCTTTCAGAGATGCATCGCTCAAAATAACGAATCCTTCTCCGATAGAGGGTAGTGTTAACACCGGTGCAGTAACCAATCTCTTCTTCAGCTCTTGGAAACTTTCCTCGCATTCCTTTGTCCAGATGAACTTAACCCCTTTTCGAGTCAACTTAGTTAGTGGATTAGAAAGCCGTGAAATTTTTTTCACAAACCTCCTATAATATCCCGCTAAACCAAGGAAACTACGAATCTCAGTTACTGTTGTGGGTTGAGGCCACTCCTCCACAACCATTGTCTTTGCAGGGTCAACCGAGATACCTTCATTGGTTACGATGTGCCCCAAGAAAGCCACTTGTTGTAACCAAAACTCACACTTGATGAACTTCCCAAAGAGCATCTCCTTCCATAGAGTTTTCAAAATAACCCTCAGATGATTTTCATGCTCCTCACGACTTTTTGAATATATCAAAATATCATCAATAAAAACTACCACAAAGTTATCAAGGTAGTCCTTAAAGACTCTATTCATCAAATCCATGAAAATATCAGGAGCATTAGTCAAGCCGAAGGGCATAACAGTAAACTCATAATGCCCATATCTTGACCGGAAGGCAGTCTTTGGAATATCTTCCTTCTTCACCCTCAGTTGATGATAACCAGATCGAAGGTCAATCTTAGAGAAGAATTGAGCCCCACGAAGTTGGTCAAATAAATCATCAATTCTTGGAAGAGGGTATCTGTTCTTCACTGTGATCCCGTTCAGTTCTCTATAATCAATGCATAGCCGCATTGATCCATCCTTCTTCTTCACAAAGAGAACTGGTGCTCCCCAAGGAGACACACTCGGTTGGATAAACCCCTTCTCCAACAAGTCTTGGAGTTGTTTCTTTAGCTCCTCTAGCTCCACATTTGCCATTCTATACGGAGTCTTTGATATCGGTTGAGACCCAGGTACGAGTTCAATGGAGAACTCTACCTCTCTTTCTGGGGGAGGTCCAGGTAACTCCTCAGGAAATACATCCATGTATTCCTGAACAATCGGAACATCTTCAATTTGTATGCTCCCTTTCCCTTCTTCCTCATCACCGATTAACTCCATAAAGAAAGCCATAGGAGGTGCTTCTAGATAGGGATCAGTTCGGGATATCCCTCCTCGGAAGATAACTGTAGGTCGTTCATTCAAGACTACTGAGATTTCCTTACTTCTACATTTGATCTTAGCATTATACTTTGAGAGCCAGTCCATCCCTAGTATAATGTCAAATTCCATCATGGGAATGACTACTAGATTTGCGATAAGATTGTGCTCACCAAAGTAAACACTAGAGTCTCTAAACACTGTTGATGCATGGATAATCCCACTTGGAGTCTTGACTGACAACTCTACCTCAAGCAATTCAGGGATTGATTCTATATTCTTTGCAAACTTGGAAGAAATAAAGGAATGCGTAGAACCAGAATCAAATAAAGCACTTGCTAGTTTTGAGAGGACAACAAGAGTACCTGCTACCACATCGTTCGGAACTTCAACTTCAGTTGTTGTGATAGCGAAAGCACGACCTTGCTCCCTTGGCCTCTGCTGAGGTTGATGGTGATTCCCCTTCACCGCCCTCGGATTTGGACATTGATTAGCAAAGTGCCCAAGCTGTCCACACTTGAAGCATGTGACTTCGGGTAGGGCCAGAACCATATTTCCTCTGTCGTTAGTGTTGGGAAGTTGAGGCTTCACATCACCACGACAATTTCGAGAAATATGGCCTTCTTTTCCACACCTATAGCACTTTCCACTTCCGATCAAGCAGTTCCCCGGATGCTTCTTCCCACATTTATTGCATGTGGAATGTTGCATATGCTTTCCACCTCTTTCCTGATCAAAACTTCTTCCCAGGCTCGGTTCTAGAGTTCTCTTCTTCTCATTAGATTTGTGAGACCACTGTGTCTCCCCAAACTCTAGTTCAACTTTCATAGCACTTCGAACTATTTCTTCATAGCTATCGTAGTCCCTGTTGGCTAGATTCTTCCGCAGATGTGGTTGTAGTCCGCCAAAGAATCTATCAACCTTCCCATTAGGGTCCATGACAAAGCTTGAGGTATAACGGGAAAGCCTTGTGAAGTTCATCTCATAGCTTCCGACAGATTCGTTCTCCTTCTGCTTCAGCTCGAGAAACTCTTTCTCCATTTTCGTTCTCATGGAACGAGGGAAATACTTGTTAAAGAAAATTCCCCGAAATTCTTCCCACTCCATAGCTTCCATCTCTCCTCGTGGCTTCGTGTTTTTGATCAGTGACCACCACTGATCAGCTTCTCCCTCTAGGCGGTAAACAGCAAGGGTGACTTTTTCTTGTTCCGAACAATGAAGTACAGAAAAGATCTTTTCAATGGAGCTTATCCATTGTTCCGCAACCAATGGGTCAGTAGATCCACTGAATGTTGGCGGTCGTTGACGCATGAAGGACTCAACAGAAAGTTGTTCCCTTCGTGGTGAGGTCGGCCTCTCAGCTTGATTCAAGTTATTACTCATAACTTGAGTCAGTTGGTTCATCATCCACATGAATGTTTCCATTCCGGCTTCCATCGGAGGGCCGTCAGCACATGGTGCATTGCGGTCACCATCGGCACGGTTTCTCCTATTGCCCGCCATTTTCTAAAAGAATAAAACCTTAGTAAGAAACTTATTTCATTTATGAATCTCTTAACTAAGACTTCGTGCTTAGACAATAATAGTTCTCTATAATTCCTTCATAATGATTCATAAAAAGCATGTGATTAACCAAACATATCCCCCGGGAGTGTCGTAACCAAGAGTGCAGCAAGGCCCGTTATCGTGCACCAGTTCCCGTTCGAGTCTAGCTCAAAGCGGTGTTTTCGGGTTTTACCCCTATGTACATCTGTGCCAGAGCCGCCTCTACCTGCTCGTATCCAGACAGGGATGTATTTGTTTGATAAACCACTTACTCAATACTTACCAAAATACCAGGAAGTTTTCCTATATTTAAACTTTTCTATAGGGTTCTTCCTAAAGTTTTTATATCCTAATTTCCACAAATAACTAAACCATCCTTTGATACCAACTATAGCATCCCGCCATTTTATAACAAAAACTTTCATTACATTACACAAATCTGAGGATCGTTAAGGTTTAGTGTCTTGGAAACAAGGATCATAATACATAAAAAAAAACATAAAACATTCTTCTTAAACACTTGCAAGGCGTCTCCTTATGTTCATTCTAGGTTCATTACTGCATCTCATAACCTGGGGACATACATCAAAAGAAAGGGTGAGCAGAAGGCCCAGTAAGGGAAACAAGAGGAACATTTTACATGTGAACATGAGATACTTCAATAAGGACATGAAAAGAAATTTAAGGAATGAGGAAGAAATCATGAGGCATTTCATAATAAAAATAACATTTTTCATAACTTGAAGATGTGGCTACATCATTTAACATAGACAATCATGAACATATCACCAAGGTCCATCCCCAAGGTGTCATTTGAAAATTACCAAGGTTATTCACCAAGGTATCGTGAAAATTGTAATCTCTAGTGGTTACATCATTACCCAATGCATTGGAGCGCTATCAGGGCGCACCCTTAAATTTTCCGTTATTATCATGTGAGCCACATATATCATCATCAAACATTTCATAAATAACCCACATAGCATAAAATAAATGGGTTTCATTTCATAATCATAACGTTTTAAAAACTGCTTTAAAGACATGATCTTTACGTCACTTTAAACCCACGGAAAGGGAAAGCGGGTCTCATGTATGTAAATCCCAGAATTTAAAATGGAACATTTTGATATATACATGTGAATACCTTTGTAGAAATAAGAGCTTTGAGTATTCACTTTATAACATAAAATAATTTTTGAGACAAGAGAGAGTCATTTTGAGGGGAAAAGTCTGCAGCATAACGGCTAAGTTTCGGGGTTTTAGAAAACGTTGAAATGAGAGGGGACATGGGTCACCCACTCATAAATGATCCATAAAACAGTAGGGTGAAAGAATAAGAAGGACATATGGACATGGTAACGAAATTTTAGGGACATACCATTTGAAATGAAAAACATGGAAGGAAAAAGATTAGATTTCTCTTATGAAAATTCGGCAGCCTTACGGCGTCACTTAACTTCAAAAGAAAATGATTTGACAAGATCAAAAAGGGTCCCTAATCATATGATCATAAGAGATCAGTATGATTGATATAGAGATCATACCCCAACATAATAAAAAGGAACTTGAAAGACTTGACATGAAAATTGAACTTGAAAAATGAGAAGGGTGAAAGAATCCCTTAAAAATTCGGCAGCCTAACGGCGTCACTTAAACTTTCATAAAACGAAATGATGAGAGTAAGAGGGGATCTCTCATCATATAAACATGAAAGGTCAGTAAGAGGAATATAAAAGAACATCCTCTCACATAAAAACATGGAGCATAATAGGAATGACATAAAAGAGATTTCATGAAAAGAAAGAGAGGGGTCGGATCCCTTACCTTAAAACGTGACTCTTGAAACTCAAAGGATTGGACCTTGAGGGCTTGGGGGGAACCTTGGGAGGACTCTTTGGAAGGTAAGAAGACCAGAACTTCGTTGGGGAAGAGTTGGGAGTGAAAACCAAGGGAGGAAAGGGTGGGTATTTATAGGGAAAGTGAGGGGACAAAGCATTAATGGCCAAAGGACACCTCACATGTGCTTTTCTCAAACCCATGGGCTCTCCCTTGGCATTTATCATGGAGTTAGGCCACATGGGGCCCCCAAAACAATAATTCATCACCCTTGGCCGGCCAACCCTCAAAAGATCTCATGACATCATCATGACATCATTATGATGTCATTAAACATACCGAAACCCTAAAACGGTATTTTTACTATTCACTGAAAATTCAACTTTCTCAGAATAATCCCAAAATTTCACCTTAACCAAATATCAATGCTCTGATTTCAAAAATGAAATCCATTTTATAAAAATATTTTTCTAAATATTTTTAATTTAATTTTTAAATAAAAACACTATTCATCGAAAATTCATTTTTTTCAGAAAAATCCCCAAAAATTACCTTAACATAATATCGATGCTCTGAGTTCAAAAATAAAGTCATTTTTATAAAAATAATTTTCTAATTATTTTTAATTAAATTTTTAATTAAAAAACACTATTCATCCGAAAAAACTAATACTTGATTAATAATTTATGAAACCGTTATTTACCCATTTTATTGAATCACATTACTTAACCAAGGTGTCTAAATTATACTAAAACTTTCTTTAAGTGAAAATTACTAATCCATTTGGTCACATTTCTAATCCTAAGCGTAAAATCACTATTCATAATTTACTATTCATCAAAAAATTAAGTTGATCTTATTAGACTCCAAATTCCTTAATGAACACTTTTGTAGAAGACCATTTTTTGAAAATCATTACACATCATTAGTTATTTAGGGTTTACATAAATATTTCAAAATATCCCTTTTTCAAAATTCATCAATAAAATACATTCTAAAATTATCTAGGCATTTGAAATTTCACGAACATCACTAAAGGAAGAAATCTCAATTTATTCACCCGAGAGGATTACACAAGGAAACTAGGGTCTCATCACATAGCCCCTTATAACACTGGCATAAGACTTAAGTGTAAGGTGTGATATGGTGAGAGAATCTGAGGGAGGCTCAGATAACATTGCCCTAGTAGCAATCTCCACTAACTTGAACTTCTCCTGCAAGCGTTTTCGTTCAAGCTTGACACGCTGGAGATCGGCTTGGGCTTGGTCCAAAGCGAAGCCCACAGATGCTACCTCCTTCCCAAGCTCTGATAAGTGGGCTTCGTAAGGGTTGAGTCTACTGGATGAAGCCATCGACTCCTCTTTCTGCATTAACCATTAACATCTTATTAAATCAATAAGAGTAAGTTAATATACTACTCAAAAAGATTGGGTCGTTACAATAACACACTGGCATAATCTGAATAAATGAACAATGTACCTGATACAACTTCATTTGATGGCCCGACATCTACTAAAGTAGTTGCAAAGGATTTCACCACCCATTTCTGCTTGTAGTCTAACTGCTTCCCATCACTCAAGCTCTTTGTTGGACACTCATTTTCATAGTGACCCATCTCATTGCACTTAAAACATTTTACTAACTGTAAATAAAATTTGGTCTTACCATCACCCTGATCTTTTCTAGTGCAATCACGAGCCTTATGTCCCATCTTACCACATCGGTAGCACTTTCCAGAATTCAGAAGAAATTCCCCAGCATGCCTTTTACCACAATTATCACAAACTAGAAACTTAGTTTTCTTACCATCATAATTTTTTGATGAATTATTTCCTTTCTACTTCCACCTCGGTCTCTTCTCTTGCTGGTTATTGTAGAACACTTGATCATCAGAAAACTCCATTTCTACCTTCTCAGCACATCGAACAAGCTTTTCATAACTTTTGAACTCATGAGAAGCTAAAGACCTTCGATATTTTGGCTTTAATCCTGAATAAAAACGATTAATTTTACTACCAAGGTCTCGGATAAAATTTGGAGCATACCTTGCCAATCGAGTGAACCTTTCTTCATAGGCAGCCACCGAGTCTTCCTCTTGCCTCAATTCCAGGAATTGTTTTTCCATCCTAAGTCGAACAACATTAGGAAAATACTTCTCAAGAAAAATACATTTGAATTCATCCCAGTCGAGAGCATCAATCTCATCAGCATCCCTGATGTTTTTAACCATCGACCACCACTGATCTGCTTCACCCTCTAAACGGTAAATAGAAAAACTATCCTTTTGATTGTCTGGACACCCAATGAACTCGAAAAACTTCTCTAGTGCTTTAATCCACCCTTCAGCTAACACAGGGTCAGACGATCCTCTGAATGATGGGGGATGTTGCCTCATGAAATGTTCCACCGCTGACATATTCCTCTGAGGTTGATCTGGCTGGTCTCGTGCATGGATACCACCACCATTTATTGCTTGAGTCAATTATGCCATTACTGCAACAAACTATTTCGTTCCAATTCCGACCATCTCAGGATGCTGGTTCGGAAGGTTATTTCCTTCCGTATGCCTTCCTAGCACTTCTTCCCTATTTCCTCTGTGGAAAACCATTCTGAACAAACATGTCTTAGATAAAGCAACATGGTAATCTTTAAATGCTATATCATTTCAATTTGACCATAAAAAAAACTTTTGGATAATCATTTCATATAATTCTAACTCCTAAAGTTATCCAAACCGACCTTTGATACCAACTATAAATCCCCAGCCTTAAACCTTACATAATCTTGAGTTATCACAAGATTACACGTTGAGGATCTTTTCAGGTTTAGTGTTTTAGAGAATTAGATCTTAAAAAATGCATTACAACCCACATTTAAACAAAGTGGTTAAAATAAAAGATAGTATTCTTTTTCCCATTAATGGAAACATATTGAAAATAAAAGATGGATTCTTTCTTGACACTTCCTTGACACTATCATCTTATCATGTACCTTTCCCGTGACCTCTGAAAAACATTTCAAAAACTTGGGATGAGCATAAAAAACTCAGTATGGGTTATAAAAAAATCATGGAATGTAAACATGAGTTCATATATACATAGGAATGAAATCATACTTTACCCGTAAAACATATGCACTTTAACATACATCATAAAATCATTAATAATCATATAAATCATAAGACATAATGGTAACATGAGGCATTCATAACATTCTTACGTATGGATTAACCCTCTTGGTTACATTTGGAATACCCATCACAGTATATTCCCTAAATCTCTTCGGAGAAACCTTAACGTTTCACTCCTTCGCATTACCCAATGCATTAGAGAGCTATAACGGGCTCACCCGCCCTTAGTTTATCACGGAACCACTAGTCTTCATAATAATTCCCAAAAACCCTAACATAATCATATCACATAAAACATACTTAAAGGAAACATAACATTTCCACATTTCAATCACAAGATATCAATACAACACATTGATATAATAAAAACATTATGAAAACCATTTTCAATACCAAAGTAAAAAATGGTATTTATTTTTCATTTAAAAAAGGGTATGGCTTGTAGAGGAAGCCAAAACACAAATAATGGTCACGGCGGTGGAGAAGTCATTGTCGCCGCATACGTACAACAAGAAAACAATCCATTTTTTCATTTTGTAAAATGCTTTGTATAAAAAAGATTCCTTTTGAATAAGCGTGAAAGTCAAAGGGGTTTATACACCATATAAAAGAAGGTTGTGTATAAAATAAAATATGCCTCAATGAAAGGAGATTGAGACGAAGTCCCATACCTCGTATCCGACTTGACCCGACCGTTCTTTAATCTCCTGAATAATAAAATTGAGTTAATCTCTACTTTCTTAAAAACCTTTTTCAAGTTCATTATTCCTTTTATACCATGTTATGAATATCATGTAATCATTTAAGTTAATAATGTTCATTTTTTCGGTATTTGGTTCTTAAGTCAAAAATAGACTTCTTACACTTACATGTTGTTAATTTGGTCAAAGGTTCATTATATCTAGAATGGTATTAATGATTTGGATAACATATATATCATATATATTCATCATATACATGTATTTATAATATTACATCACATTTAGAGGTAAGAAATGAAATGCACCGTTCATGGAGACGGTAAGCCGTACGTACGCATGAATGCTACTTCCATTTCTATTTAGTATTTTATGGAATGGAATCATAATGATATAAGGGTATATTATAATTACAGTATAATAACGTATATAATATCATTAACTTTATCCTTTACAAATCCCACATATGGTATTAACGAATCAAATCACTTTCAGGGGGCGGTAGTCCGCACTTCCTAAAATGAAGATATCATGTTTACCCATAATGGAAACAATAATGGTATTCCATAAATGAAAAATACAGAAGTTTAAAGAAATAATAAACATATTAGATATCATATATAAAAATAGTGACATCATAATGGCCACCTTTGAAGGTGTTAAATGAGTATTGAACAATCATCGTTTCGGGAGGCAGAATTTCGCCATCCACGGAAACCGTATGTTCTTTAACAATTTAATGTAGTTGTGTGAGAGTGTAGCTCGAATAAATCTTATAAAAACATCCTAGTATATTGAAGATACAGGTGTTCTTACAAAAGAAGTAAATAAAAAGAGTTTAGGGGGTTGGAGAAGCAAAATAAAACAAATGAACATGAGAGAATGATTTACCTTTAAAAGTGTAACTCCTTTTGATTTGAGCCTAAATAATTCCTTTGAAAGGCTTATACCCAAAGGGAATCCTTTAGGATGAGGAGAGGGATGTGGAGAGAGTAAATGTTCAGGGGATGGAAGAGCCAAAGGCTTGAGGAGTGTGTGAAATGTGGAAGAGGTGGGGGGCTTTTATAAGATGAGAGGAGTGGCACTTTTGGAAATCATGAAACTATTATTTTATTTTCAAAAGTGTTTCGAATTTCTAAGGTCCCTGTTTCGGTGCGGATGTGCGTCGGGTTACGCTGTTCCGCCAGGACGCGTTCGCGCGGGCACCCGTCAACCCGAGGGGATGGGCGCGCGGCTTGTGGTCCCGCAGTCCCGCTTTCCAAGGGCGGACGGCATTCGTCCCTTATTCAGGGGCGTCTGCTCCTTGATCGAAACCGGGATGATGGGATGTCGGCTCCTCCTTCCTTGGACGTCTCCTCGGAACTCGTCGCCTAATCCGGGTCTCCCTCATAGACTTAAGAATGTTCGTGAATCTCGTTCCCGGTGCCATATCTTCATGGACACCGGTTAATTACGCTGCTTCCGCCCGGACGCTCCAAGGAGTCTGGGCGGGGCAGCAACCTGCAGTGAGAAGGCCGGGTGGCTCTGGGTGCTGGGGGCGTGTCGTGACACTGCGGCTCTGCACGTCTGTCTTCCGTCCCTAATAGGGCTTCTCGAAGGCATGATGGCCTGAGGCATCCCGTACTGGGTGCGGGGAACTGTGTCACCTGAGGTTTTCCTCAGCTTCCAATGTTTAACACGGGGTATGCCGCGAGTTTAACGTCCAGCGGGGACGGCATCGGACCGATCAACACGAAAAGCGGATCGGATGACAGAACCCTTTGCGGGGAACCTCCGACGCTGGGGCCAGCACATGGGCGGCTTCCCAAGTAACGTGGAGTGGAGTGAAGTGACATGACCCCACCGGGATGTGGCGGCCCGGGTAAGGATCAGGGTGGATGATGGAGTGAAGAGCTTGGACCCCGTAGGGGCTTCCTACGTACCGCGCGTTAGCACGGATCAAAGTCAACGTAGTTCGGGTATACAGTTTAACGTCATGCTGGACGTCGGCAGGCCGACTCACGAAGAGGTCTAGGCCGCCGGGCGGAGGATTGAACCGAACCACCTCGCACAGAGGGGGATGGAACGGCCGGGTGGATCACAGTTTCACGTCATGCTGGACGATGAAAGGAGAAATGGAAAAAGGGGCTGTGGGGAGGCACAGTGGAGATACACACGGGCAGTCTCCCACAGGGGCGGATTCATAGGTGAATCGACGCAAGCGTGAACCCTGGAGGGGTCCACTGATGGACGAACCAACGTAAATACGACCGGGACGACCAGGTGGCGGGCTTGGACCTCAAGAAGGCTTCCTACGTACCCTGTATAGAAGACAGGGATCAAAGTCCACGTAGTTCATTCTGTCAGGACTTACGCACTTGAGGCAGCCCGGATGCGGAAAAACTCAGTTGGAAGGGACTTGGACCGAAAGCAAAAGACACCTCGATCCCAGTCACACCCTCTACTGGCTTCGGCAGTGGGGAGGCGCAATGGAGATACACATGTGCAGCCTCCCACGAGAAACTAGGGCTTTGTAATACCCTGCCCCCGTAGGGAAAAGCCACTCCCATTAAATCGTCCCAAAAGCGGGACAATCCCGACATCCCTGCAGAGACGAGCGGGTGGGGGCCACATCCAAACCGGGGGGGACCCTGCGTGCGGAGCACGGGATCAGGTTGCGGACGGTTTAACGTCTTGCCGGACGAAGTACAGTTTAACGTCGTGTGTTGAGGACGAAGCGGACGGTTTAACGTCTTGCCGGACGAAGCACAGTTTAACGTCGTGTGTTGAGGACGAAGCGGACGGTTTAATGTCTTGCCGGACGAAGCACAGTTTAACGTCGTGTGTTGAGGACGAAACACTTGGCAGTTTAACGTCTTGCAGCGCGGACGAATGTGCAGTTTAATGTCATGCTGGACGTATGGGTAGTTTAACGTCATGCTGGACATATGCGCAGTTTAACGTCATGCGGGACGTATATGCAGTTTAACGTCATGCTGGACATATGGGCAGTTTAACGTCATGCTGGACATAGGTCCGTGTCACTTCGCGCAAGCCTGGAGGGCCGCACGGAAAGACAACGCACGGTGCGGGCACCCAGGATGAAGATCATCGGGCGCCACGCAGGCGGGTACCCTCAAGGGGTCAAGGGAGGCGACCCTGGCGGATTGCGCGCAAAAGAGGAGCCTTGCGCGCAAAACCGCGGGTCGGCGCGCAAAATGGCGGGCTGGCGCGCAATTGGGCCAGCGCTTCGCGCGCGGATGATGGGGATTGCGCGCACCGGGCTTCGGGTAGCGCGCGGGGGCAACGGCTCATTCTCTAACGAATGGCCACTTTGAAAATGGGGGGTGCGCGCAATCGGGCTGGATTGCGCGCACCCGGGGGGCGATTGCGCGCAAGAGGCTTCTTTTGCGCGCAAAGGCCTTCGGGTTGAAATTTACTCAAATGGAAGGAGCCAAGGGGATTGCGCGCGAAGGCGGACCCCAAGGCTCTATTGAGCGAAAGAAAGGAGGTTACCTGAAGATCGGCATTGCGCGCGGAAGGGGTTGAATTGCGCGCGCGGGAGACCGTTCGACTTCCAGCAACCTTTGAAACGTTGGGGGTCGCCTAGTATTTATAGGCAACCCCGGGCGCAGAATCCAAGGCGCGAGCGCGGAATTCTCCTCGCGGGCGCGGAATCGGGCACGGCGTGCAAGGGAGTTGCGCGCATCCCGGGGGTTTTGCGCGCGGATCATCATCTTTGCGCGCAGGCCTCTGAAATTCCGCGCAAGGCCTCCGGGCCCTCCGAAACATTCTTCCGACTCCAAATATGACCTCGCTTTCCGCATCCGGAGCTTCGTTTGGGAACAACGGACTTTTTCGGCGTCTACAAAAGCCCCCCCTCGGAATCTGATCGGCGAAAGGTCGCAACGATCGGGTTCCGAGGGAGACGCCGGAATGCCGAAGTCCTGGGCGGCGCGGGACTTAGGCGCGCAAAAAGGGGCGTCGGTCGCGAAATTCGCCGCTGCGGTCGCGCAAAGCGCTTTCCGCGCAGCGCGGACCCCGGCCTCGCCTATAAATAGGGGCCCTGGGTCCCACGTTCCGTACTCCGGCCTTCCGCGCGATAAGCTCCAACGCTCTCGTGCGCGAAATTGCCTTTTCCGGCGCGAAATTCGCCCGATCGGCGCGCAAAACCGTCCGGATTTCGCCTGTCTTTGCGCGAATACCCGGAACTTTGCGCGACAGTCTTCCCAATTGCGCGTCGTCCACTTGGATTGCGCGCCAACCTTCAAACTTCTCTACCAGCCTCGTCCGATCCCGCACGCTTCATCCCTTAACCCGCACGACTCCCGAAACTTCTGAGATGGCCGCGCACAGAGGAAATGAGGGGGATGCCGCCACTCGCAGGGCTGAGATGGCGACGAACGAGTAGGTTTACGGAGCCAAGGAGATTGTTTCCAACAATCAATCCTTGTTCGACTTACTGACGCCGGCCCAGAAGACATATCCACTGTCGGACAACCTGCCGCTCTGGAACTTCGGCATCCTAGATGAGGTTCTGGTGCCAGGGTTCGAGATTGATGCGCCGCGGACCTGGGTGACCCGGGAGGACGAGCTTCTCCGCTATAACATCACCAACAATGGGCATCCTGCCACGGAGACCAGACACTTGGATGTCTATGTCCTGAACCCGAGGACGCGAACCATTGATGGGGGTGAGCCTACTGCGGAGAATTCTCCAGCCCTCTACTCGAGCATATATCGCCAGAGCGTCACGGACGACACCAAGGGTTGGCTGAAGGACTGGGACTTGCGGTCTGGGGGCAATTTCACCAGCGAGTGGGCCTGGGCGTTCTGGGTACGCCACACTTGCGATCACTTCGCAGAGGAGCTGCGGTACATCGGCCTGTTTGAGGCGGTGTGGACGTCGCAGTTCCACTTCTACCAGCAGTCTGAGCTCGGGCCGGAGCTGTTCACCCGCTGGTCTCCGGATACCAACACCTTCCATCTTCACCATGGGGAGGTCGGCATCGGTCTCTGGGACATCCACTGCATCGGAGGTATCCCGCTGGAGGGCTACCAATACGATGAGTTCCTGCCGCCGAAGAACACCTGGGAGGACAGGTCACGGACTCCCATCCTGACCTGGCATCTGCTTGACCTGGCTACGCAGCGGCTCGGGATCAAAGACTTCCAGAAGGACATAGCCTACAAGGAATGGTTCGGCCAGTTCTTGGAGCATGACCCGGCGGTCAAGATGCCAGGCAGGGGGAAGCGGTGCCCGACCGCAGCTCAGAGGAGCCGGAACGGGTCGTACTAGCGGGTCCTGGAGACGGGTGACTACCGCTCATGGGGGTACCGCGTCATCGAGGCCCGGGACCCAAACGTCCGGTACGCGGCGTTCCTGGCCGCCATTCTGAGTGGGTGGCTCCTGCCAGTGCGGGACGCGAGAATGGGAGTTCGCCCGGCGACTCTGGCGGTGGCAGGCGCTATGGCCGCCAACAAGAGATACAACCTCGGGGTCCCAGTGCTGGAGAGGCTGTATGCCATCCTGGGACGCATCTCACGAGGGGGGTCGCCACGAAGGATCTGTGGGCCCTTTCAGTTCTTCCACGGCTGGGTGGCTGCTCACCTCGGTGGGTACACGTTTCCGAACGCCATCATTCCTCCGGGCAACGGCCTGCGACCCTCCCTGCTGAACATCGCGGGGGTCGCTCCGATGACCCTAAGTGAGGAGGGCGTGCGGATACGGGTTGGCAATCATGCCAACTTCAACTTCAGTCCGTTCCCCACTCCCGTCGGCTAGATGATCGACAATGGGCAGGGTCCGCTGGAGCAGCATGAATACTTCCTGAACATGCGGGGCGGGGTGCTCGTGGCTCGGATCGACGGGAAGGTGATCTGCGAGCCTTACGTGCCGACCCGTTTCGCCAGGCAGTTCGGGTGCCTTCAACGGATGCCGAAGAGGGTATTCACTGCTGTCCTGGAGGAGACGAACCCTTGCGTCCTTCGTCAGATGTGGCTGATGATCGCCGCTTTCGGCTCTGGCGACGTCATCACTCTCCCTCCAACCGGAGTTGACGCAGGCTTGGCAACCGAGTACGCCGAACACTGGGCCATCGCGTACCCCGAGGGGCTCTTGCGGAAGCTAGTTCGGCGGCTCGAGGTTACCCGTGCGGAGACCGGGCGTCAAGGAAGGAGGCGAGGCGCCGCCACACGGGGGAGAACGGAGGCGCGCCAAGCAGCGGAGCCGGCGCGGGCAGGGACTTCGGCGGCGGGCACATCGCGAGCTGCCGCTACAACCTCGGCGCCCAGAGAGGGGGCACGCGTGGTGATCGAAGAGCGGCCCGGGAAGCAGGTGAGACGTCTGCTCGAACCCTCCCACGATGCAGTCTTCCCGGCGCTGTGGTCGGCCTGGATGACTCTGCGGCAGTCACTGGGGACCGACGCCATCTGGCGAAAGATTCTCAGAGAAGGAATCCATCTGCCAGAGGTCGGGCGCCTCCACATTGCCGACAGGGTGGACTTCAACCGGCAGTACGCATATCTGACGGCCATGGACGAGTACGCGCGCCAACGTGGTCAGCGCGCAGAGCCATCCCTTCTGGTGAAGGTGATGCTCGGTCTCGAGCCCACTCCGGAACAGATGCCGCCGGAAGAAGATGACAATAGCAGCGACTCCGAAGAAGAGGAGGAGATGGGGGAGGATGAAGGCTCCGAGGGAAGATCCCATCAGGGGAGCCCACGGGAGAGCGGCGAGGTGGCCGGCTCTGACAACGTTGATGTCACTGAGGTCCTCGAGGTCCGCTTCTATCCCTACTCAATCTGCTTCATCCACTCTCTTATGCAGCTTCTAACCCATTTCTCCATCTTTCTTAGGAGCACACGGATGTCGGTCAGGCGTCCTCAGCGGGAGTAGGAGAGGCGCCAGTAGGACAAGGCGGGGGTCAGGCACCCATTATTGATTTGACAAGCGCGGAAGGGCCCCCTGCTGCAACTGTTCCTGCGGCGGCCGGGATAGCGGAAGATGATGCTCTGAACTCCCGTAAGTCTCCCTACTTTACTGCTGGTGCTTGCCGTTGACGATCCGTGACTAACCATGGCATGCCCCGCGCAGTGATCTCAACACTGGAGGCTCATCGGGTTGCCGAACCCGGGCCATCCACGAGTGGACCAGTGGTGGACATGCCGCCTGCTCCGGAACAGACTTCCCAAACCGAGCCGGCCCCACCAACTGCTGATCAGGGGGCTCCGGACGTCGGCGGTGCTGACATCGGAGAGAGGTTGGGGGCTGACGAGGGCATCAGCGCCGCTGGGGAGAGAGAAGAAGGTCGCCCGGATGTTGGGGAACCTATCCCTCGTGAGGACCTCCCAGGGGCGGACCCTGCAGCAGACCTGCTGGCTGCCTTCCCTGCCTACCGGCCTGCCGATCCCGAGGAGATGGACGACTCAGACACGGAGGCAGTCGAGGAGAGCCGGATAACGCGCCGTAGGGGGTGGAAGTGCATCCAGCGCTTCCTCAAGCGAGACCCGTCGGAGTGGCTGGGGCGCATGGGATCACTTCAAACCTGGCTGCGCTTCCTGTGTGCCGGGGGAGCTGATGCTCAACGCCTCCATCTAACGGTCCGTGATTTCATGGCCGAAATGATGCGCGAGAGCTGCCGGCGTGCCGACGTCACACAAAGTCGTGACATGTCGGAGAGCACGCGGGCGCTCCTCGCGGCGGAGCAGGAAGTCCGGTGCCTCGAAGGGCAGGCGGCAGAGAAGGAGGCCCTCGTCGCAACGTGTACCGAGCTTGTGGAGCAACTAGCAGCCCAGCTGGTTGACGCCCAGGTACAGCTGACGGAGGCGGGCCAACAGATGGTCACAATTCAGGTCGAGCGGGAGCGTGCACAGGCCAGAATCGACGAACTGCGCGCTGCGACCACCGACGAAGAGAGGGCACGCAGAGAGCGAGAATCAGCTCTGGAGGCCACCAGCCAAAGGGTAGCGGCATTAGAAAGACTCATCGAGCACGCTAATCCCTAAGGGCTTTTGTTTTGCCATTCCCAAAACATTTGCTTCCGCTACTTTGATCCATCTGTATGAATTAATATATTTATCTGCATCTTTTGGTTTAACATGCTCAACCACAATTCGTTGTCTTGCGGGAGTGTTAACCAAGCATCAGACATCCATAATTGGTCCTGGATTTCTGGAGAAAAGAGGGAGGTCATTCCTAGGAAAGGAGACCTCAGACCTAATCAATGTATCATCCCCCCAACTTGTTCCAACACACGAGCGGGACAATGCTAGGGGCGTTGAGATTTTATCCGAACATAGGGAAATGAGAAAGGGTGAATCGCGTGTCCCGAATCCAGACATCTACAACGGTCGGCCTTCCAGGAAATGCCCAAGACGGTAGGCGGACAGTGGATCGACCATAACAACTGCAATAGACGGACCGAAAAAGGCCATCATTCATATTGCAGGAGGCGGACCACATGTCATCATGAATACCGCTTTGGGGTTCCTTCAGACACAAGGGTGGAAATCCAGATCAACAGGGCATGCGAAGCGTGGGGCGAAGTGACGATTTGTTCGGACAGAATCCAACGCTCTCAAAATTGCGCCACCGTGGGGAAAGCGTATTAGGCGGATGCACTAATCTGGCCGTGAGTCACCTCAATTCTCAGACAGCACCTCTCTGACGAGGAAACCGTCGCTTCCCATCCTTGCGATGGGGCATCCTGAGCTGAATCGGGGAGAATATCACAACTGCACCACTCTACCCGAAGTCAGGCCAGACGGCCGGCGACGAGGAGGGGCGGGACTTAACGATCCCTGAGGCTGGACCCGAGTTGAGATGCCCGGGCGTTCCTACGTACTCCATCAGGCTGGAGATCAAGCCACACGTAGTTCTGAGAGTGCAGTTTAACGTCATGCAGGACGTAGAATCCCGTTTAGGGGAGATCTTAGTTTAAGGTCATAGAGCTCGGACCATAAGGGTAGATCTTAGTTTAAGGTCTTAGAGCTCGGACCATAAGGGCTAGATCTTAGTTTAAGGTCTTAGAGCTCGGACCATAAAGAGAGATCTTAGTTTAAGGTCTTAGAGCTCGGACCATAAAGAGAGATCTTAGTTTAAGGTCTTAGAGCTCGGACCATAAGGAGAGATCTTAGTTTAAGGTCTTAGAGCTCGGACCATAAGGAGAGATCTTAGTTTAAGGTCTTAGAGCTCGGACCATAAAGAGAGATCTTAGTTTAAGGTCTTAGAGCTCGGACCATAAAGAGAGATCTTAGTTTAAGGTCTTAGAGCTCGGACCATAAAGAGAGATCTTAGTTTAAGGTCTTAGAGCTCGGACCATAAAGAGAGATCTTAGTTTAAGGTCTTAGAGCTCGGACCATAAAGAGAGATCTTAGTTTAAGGTCTTAGAGCTCGGACCATAAAGAGAGATCTTAGTTTAAGGTCTTAGAGCTCGGACCATAAGGAGAGATCTTAGTTTAAGGTCTTAGAGCTCGGACCATAAGGAGAGATCTTAGTTTAAGGTCTTAGAGCTCGGACCATAAGGAGAGATCTTAGTTTAAGGTCTTAGAGCTCGGACCATAAGGAGAGATCTTAGTTTAAGGTCTTAGAGCTCGGACCATAAGGACCTCAAAGTACGCCGCATCGTGGTCCCATCCCCCGGGTATGCAAAGATGCACTGAGGGATAGTGTCAAGAGTGTCGAGGTTTCGCCTGGTCAGAATGGGAGGTGGAAAATGTGAATCATGCGGCCATTCACTCAAGGACTGGGGGCACCGGAGTAACGATATGGGAGTACTGTCGACCGTGGCGGAAAAGCAGCATCAATATCGCACTAACCGTTGGTGGAATGAGGCAGAAAACGAGCATCGACCGCTCAATCGCAGGATTCATATTGACTTGCTGCCCGAGGCCATTGGGGGTACCGGCCCGAGTCGGTGGGAGAGCACTGAGGCATTGTGTCCGAACCGTTCACGGGGGCTCCACCCAGGGCGTAGACGATGGGTCCGAATGAAATGGGGCACGAAGCCTGAAAAGCGGAAGAAACCTGACCAAGCGGATCCTGACCCTTCTGGCAATAAGCCAGAGTACTCTTGACACCGGTGGACCACTGCAAGGGGTCGGGGAACACGCCTTGAGGGTGACCTGAAGGCGGCGGATTCCCCAGAGAAGGGGGAATCTCTAAGAGATGGGGGGCTGGACCCGAAGTTTCAAACATTCGGGCGTTCCTACGTATCCCATAAGGATGGGAATCAAGCCGCACGTAGTTCTTGAAGCGCGGCGCAACACAATCGGGCACCAGCGCGGGAAAGAGTGCGGGTCTGACCCTCACACAAAGAAGGAGCGGCATTTGATATTTCTCGTTTGTCCTTAGAGATGAATGGTTTTTCGTGCGGCGACATGCCTGTGATTGAGAAATCTCTGGCGTCGCCACAATGATCAAGCCATGGAAGGCATTGATGAATGGCGTGGTTATTAACCAGCACCCAACATGAGTGCCCCCTGAGGGGAACATCACGATGCAGTGCCGTTTCTCGTCGGGCAGCCAAGACGATCACAGTTTACGGTCGTGTGGTAGGACCAGACAACACAGTTTAAGGTCGTGTGGTTCGGACCATGGAGGAATCCGCTTACCGCGGTACGGCGGACACGGCGGAGGTGGGAACATACCCAGCCCTGTGGTCACGCACGATTCCAGGAAAAGAGTCTTGGGATAGGGGTCCGCGTATGTCCATCACCCGAGGGGCAGAGATGCTAGCCTCCAGATACACTGGGCCCAGAACGCGATTGTTCGGGCGACTCCCCCCTCCTTATGGGGACGAGGGTCCAGCTACGCATGGCCCTTGGGGAGAACATCCGCATATATCCCTGGTGCTCAGATCATGGGAGCCTCGAACGACATCATTACCCTGGTTGGTCTGCCTAACGTGTAGAGGTGTACTGGAGGTCAGTATGAAGAGAGTGTCGAGATTCCACTACAACACACAAAGGCGGAGTGTGATGAGGACTGCGCAACCAATGTTCCGAGCCTGAAAGAGCCGACATGGTGATCAAGGATGTTGCTGACGCATTCGCAACACAACATCCGATCGCGTCAGCCTAAGACGGGGCAAGCAAACGAGCATCGACCGCTCAATCGCAGGATTCATATCGATTTGCGGCCCAAGACCCGCCGGTAAATCGACCCGGAGCGGTGGGAGAGCACTGAGGCATCGTACCGAAACCGCTAATGAGGATCCCTTTGAGTGAAGGCTCGAACAAGAGGAAGCGCGAGGCCTGACAAGCAACACAGGACTTGTCGGGATTGAATCTGACACTTCGAGTCATAGACCGAAGTACCCAAAACATGTTAACAGATCTCCGGAAAGGGTCGGAGGACTCACCCTGAGAGCAACCAAAAGAGGGCAGATCCCCATGATCAACCGAGAGACGGGGCTGGACCTGAAACACAAGCGTCCAGGCGGTCCTACGTATCCCATAGGGATGGGAATCAAGCCATACGTAGTTCTGGAGAGGCAGTTTAACGTCATGCAGGACGATGAGAGGTGTGAGGTGGTCCCACACACGGGGGGAGGCGTACGGCGTGGCCAGTAGACCAACGCGAATGAGGACATAATCCCCCGCTCACGCGATACGCCTCGCACAAAAAGGAGGGGAACTTGGGCCAGAGGCCCGACGCGGGATAGAGATTCCCAGGAAATGGGGCTGGGCCTGAAACATGAATGTCCAGGCGGTCCTACGTATCCCATAAGGATGGGAATCAAGCCGTACGTAGTTCTTGAAGTGCAGTTTAACGTCATGCAGGACGATGAGGGAAAAAGAAGGGGGGAGCAGAAGGCATCCCCAAACATGGGGGGGGGCGTACAGCGTGGCGAGAAAACCGACGTAAATGAGGGCATAATCCCCCGCGCTCACACCATACGCCACATACCCAGAGGCAACTGGACCAAGGGCCCGGGATGGGATGGAAATTCCCGAAGGATGGGGCTGGGCCTGAAACATGAATGTTCAGGCGGTCCTACGTATCCCATAAGGATGGGAATCAAGCCGCACGTAGTTCTTGAGGGGCAGTTTTACGTCATGCAGGACGATGTACAGTTTAACGTCATGTTGGACGGAGCACTTGGCAGTTTAACGTCTTGCAGCGCGGACGATACGCTGGGCAGTTTAACGTCGTGCAGCTTGGACGTGTGCAGTTTAACGTCATGCTGGACAAATGTGCAGTTTAACGTCATGCTGGACGTTGTGCAGTTTAACGTCATGCTGGACGTTGTGCAGTTTAACGTCATGCTGGACGTTGTGCAGTTTAACGTCATGCTGGACGTTGTGCAGTTTAACGTCATGCTGGACGTTGTGCAGTTTAACGTCATGCTGGACGTAGCACTTGGCAGTTTAACGTCTTGCAGCGCGGACGAATGCTGAATAGTTTAACGTCCTGTAGCCTGGACGAATGCAGTTTAACGTCGTGCAGGACGTGGTGCAGTTTAACGTCATGCAGGACGAAGTGCAGTTTAGCGTCTTGCGGGACGAAGTGCAGTTTAGCGTCATGCGGGACGAAGTGCAGTTTAGCGTCATGCGGGACGAAGTGCAGTTTAGCGTCATGCGGGACGAAGTGCAGTTTAGCGTCATGCGGGACGAAGTGCAGTTTAGCGTCATGCGGGACGAAGTGCAGTTTAGCGTCATGCGGGACGAAGTGCAGTTTAGCGTCATGTGGGACGAAGTGCAGTTTAGCGTCATGCGGGACGAAGTGCAGTTTAGCGTCATGCGGGACGAAGTGCAGTTTAGCGTCATGCGGGACGAATGAACACTCAGGAAAAGTATTGCTTGAGGAACCTAGCGTTGGTGGGAGGAGTGACATGCTCACCATCCATAGCCGCTAGGGAGTATGCGCCATTGGGATAGACCTTGTGGACAACAAACGGTCCCTCCCACTTGGGCTCCAACTTGGGCGGCTTCCTGCCGGGGATCATCGGCGCTCTTAGGGCTAGCACTAGATCACCCTGCAGGAAGGAGCGGAGGCGAACCTTCTTATTGAAATCTCGAGCCATTCTTCTTTGATGCCTCTCCAAGTTGTGCAATGCGCGAAGTCTATTCTCATCCAGTGCTTCCAACTCGACTAGACGGGCTTCAGCAACTCTGTCCGGCGCTTGCTGGTCGTAGACCGCAGTGCGCAAGGACGGTAACTGGATCTCGATGGGCAGGACGGCCTCAGCTCCATACACCAGGGAATAAGGGGTCATCTGGGTGGAATTGCGAGTCGTCGTCCGATAAGCCCAGAGGGCGTTGGGGAGCTTGTCCGGCCAACTCTTCTTGTTCTGACCAACCATCTTTTGCAGAATGTTAGAGAGGGTTTTGTTGAACGCCTCGATCTGTCCATTCGCCTGCGCATGATAGCGAGATGTATGGTTCGAGCGAATGTTATACTTGGCGTACAACTTCTTCAACTCGGCTGCTCGGAAATTGGTTCCGTTATCCGTGAGGATAGCGTGAGGCACTCCAAATCGATAGATGATGTTGGAGGTCACGAAGTCAGCGATCGAACAGGATTTGACCTCTCTGAGCGGAATCGCTTCTGCCCATTTGGAGAAGAAGTCCGTGGCGGTCAGAATGAACCGGCACTGGCGAGCTGTCGCCGGCGGGTAAGGTCCCACAACGTCCAGTCCCCAGACTGCAAAGGGCCAGGAATACCTTGTAGTATGGAGTGGCTCCGGCGGCCGATGCACAAAGTTCGCATGAACCTGGCACGCATGGCACCTCCTGGCATACTCGATGCAATCATGGATCATGGAGGGCCAGAAGTATCCTAACCTCCGAATCTGGTGGGACAGCTTCGGCCCAGTCTGGTGGGCGCCGCATGAACCAGCATGAACCTCTTGCATGACTCGTGGGATCTCAACTCCCTGAAGGCAACGGAGGAGAACACCATCGAATCCGCGTCTGTAGAGGATCTGCTCCAGGCCGGGACTGCTCTGGAGGACGAACTGCGATGCGCGGCGTCGAACTCGCTCACGCTCGGCCCGATCCGATGGAAGAATGCCATGTTGGAGGTACTCAACCAAAGGCGTCCTCCAATCAGGGGCTGATCCGACTGTCATATCTGGGGTACTCGGGGCTCCGGGCATAGGGGCAACCGTGGTGAGGTTACTTACCAACGGGCCGTGATCTTCTTCCGGGATAACGGGAGCGATGAGCCTGCGGCGCGTCACGCGGATGATCAGGTTGTCCTGTTCAGGTTCCGCAAGTGACGCAGCGAGGCTGGCCAAAGCATCTGCTCGACCGTTCTGCGACCGGGGAACATGGACAATTTCCGGCCGAGAAGGGAACCGAGCCATCAGAAGGAGGGTGCACTCCAACAATGGCACAAGTTCCGGCTTCCTAACTACGTAGTCGCCATTGATCTGCTTAACAACTAGCTCGGAGTCCCCTTTCACGCACAAACGGGGCACGTCGATCTCGAGAGCCAACTCGAGGCCGGTGATGAGGGCATGGTATTCCGCCTCATTGTTGGTACAGCCCTCTGACAACAGGAAAGAGTATGGCAGCACGGCTCGCTCCGGGGTAATGAAGACGATACCCAAGCCCACTCTGTTGAGCTTAGGATTATCGAGTCTTCTACCGGTGGGGCTCCGGGAGGCACCGTCAAAGTGCATCTGCCAGCATGGATCAGCTCGATCAACCGAGAGAATGGTCTCATCAGGAAAGCCTAGATCCAGCGGCTGATCCGCGGAGGTCGGGTGAGCTGCCAGAAAGTCTGCCAATGCTTGCCCTTTGATGGCCTTCTGAGACACATACCTGATGTCGAACTGCTGGAGAATCACAGCCCACCGCGCTAGGCGGCCAGTCAACATAGGCTGGCTCAGGATATATTTCAACGGGTCTACCCAAGAAACCAACTGTACCTCATGGTGCTGCAAGTAGTGCCGTAATTTCTGTACGGCAAATACGAGCGCCAGGCAGCTCTTCTCGATGGGGGAATACCTAACTTCCGCATCGAGGAGCATGCGACTGAGGTAATAGAGGCTATTCTCCGTTCCCTCGTTGTTCTTCTGGGCGAGAAGGGCACCCAGGGACCGTTCCAGGGCGGTCACATAAAGGACCAGCGGCTTTCCGGATACGGGCGGCATCAGGACCGGAGGTTGAAGCAGGTACTGCTTGATTTCCTCGAAAGCGGTCTGACACTCTTTATCCCATACATAGGTGGCACCTTTCTTCATGAGCCGAGAAAAGGGCTTACACTTGCCGGCCAGATTCGCGATGAATCGGCGTATATAGGCTAAGTGGCCTTGGAACCCTTGCAGTTCCCGGACGGTACCTGGGGGAGGCATCTGGCTAATCGCCCTGATTTTCTCTGGGTCGATCTCAATACCCCGGAATCTTACCACAAATCCAAGGAACTTTCCGGAGGTGACCCCAAAGGCACACTTCAACGGGTTCATCTTCAGGCAGCGAGACCGGAGGAAGCCGAACACTTTCTCAAGATCTTTGAGATGGTCCTGATGCTGGTGCGATTTGACAACCAAGTCGTCGACGTAGCATTCCACCAGTGTGCCAAGGATTGGCTTGAATATGTGGTGCATCGCCCGTTGGTAGGTGGCACCTGCATTCTTCAGGCCGAAGGGCATGACCTGGTAGCAAAAGGTACCTTGGGGGGCCCTGAAGGCAGTGAGCTCCTCATCCTCAGGGGCCATCCGAATTTGGTTGTATCCGGAGTATCCATCCATGAAGGAGAGGGCTTGGAACCCTGCCGTGGCATCAATCAACAGCTCTGTCACTGGAAGGGGAAAATCATCCTTCGGACAGTGGCGGTTGAGATCGCGGAAGTCGATGCAGACTCTGATCTGCCCGTTCTTCTTCCTGACCGGCACAATGTTGGCCAGCCATTTGGGGTACTGAACTTCCCTCACGATGTTGGCTTTGATAAGCTTGTCAACTTCGGCCTCAACCATGGCACCGTGGGACGGGTGCATCTTCCTGGGAGGCTGCTTGAACCCGCGATGGTTCGCTGGGAGACCAAGGCGGTGGACGGCTACCTGAGGATCTAGCCCCGGCATCTCGTCATAGCCCCAAGCGAACACATCACGGTGCTGCCTGAGAAAGTCCACGTACTGCTGCCGCTCCTCAGAGGGCATGGCGGCACTAACCAATGTGGGTCTGGGATCGGCCTCGGTTCCAAGGTTCACCTGTATTAACTCATCGACCGTGGCGGGGACGCCCTCCTCAAAGGCTGGGGGTGCGTCTTCCATATCCTCTCCGCTCGGGGAGGGATCGTCCACGGGAGAGACTGCGTTGGAAACTGCATTGGGGCTACCAGATCCTGCTGGGCCACTGGTGCTGGCACAGGCGGTCGCGGCCATCTCATCAGGAGACTCGCGGACCGTCGAGACCATGGCCACGTCCAACCGGTGAATCGGGAGGACGTAAGCGTCATCCAGACTTTCCCAGGGATCGCTTGCAACAACGACAGGCTCAACCTCACCTGCCAGGATCTGCTTATCCTTTCTCTTGTAATAGTCCGCGTCCAGATAGCGGGCTTCACATGAGGCAAAAGGAGAGGCATCTCCTTGAAGCACGCCTACTCGACCATTAAGGGAGTATTTGAGGCATTGGTGGTATGACGAGGGAACCGCCGCGTGAAGGTGAAGCCATGGCCTGCCCATCAATGCGTTATACGCAGTGTCCTGAGAGACTACCATGAATTCGGTGTTGGCAACCAAGTCACCGAACTGGGTCTTCAAACGTATCTTGCCGACCGGGGTTTGCTCGGTGCGGTCGTACCCCTGGATCCCGAGGTCGGAGGGAATCAAGTCATCCTCAGACAACCCCAATCTCCAGAGCGTCCGAGTTGGAATCAGGTTAATCCCAGACCCCGTGTCGACAAGACAGCTCCGGACTTCAAGGCCATTGAACTGGCCAGTGACATACAGCGGACGAATGTGTCCCTGTATAGGAGGGTCTTCATCCTTACCAGAGAACGAGATAACTGCCTGACATTCGGAGTCCTCGATCGTTTCGGCGTGAAAGGCCTCTGCAGCCGCAACCTCTGTCTCAAACTGGAGGGGGCTTTTCAGGGCTTCAGCGAGTGCCTCGCGCATCTCAGATGACATGCGCAGAGCCTCAAGGATGGAGAGCCTTGCTGGGATGTCGGCCAAGTGCTTCAGGACATCATACTTTTTGGCCAAGCGCGAGCCCCTGGTTGCAGGAGGTTGCTCTGCGGTTGGTGGCATGACGGGCCTTGCCGGTTGGATCGGCGGCCGACTGGTACTTGGCGCATCTCGCTGTTCACTGGTCGCAGTCCGGGAAATGGTCACCGTACTGGAGTCAGGAGGCCGGGATGGACTCGTGGCAGGGCGGAGCTGGTCGCGACGCGGCTAAGGCGGTTCTGCCTGGTCCCACACCACAAACAGTGGCGGAGGCGAATCTGTCATCCCCGGATGGGGGGGCTGCGCGCGCTGAGCTCGGTTTTGAGCCTGCTGCCTAGTCTCAGTGGCGTGCACGGCCTGGCTGGAGGTACCAACGGCTGTGCCCCGGCGACTCCTGCTGCTGCGGTTCTTCCGACGGTGGCGACGACCGGGGACACTAGGGAGGTCCACCTGGTGTTCTTCAACGTCGGGAACCGAAAAGGGATTTACCAGCTCGACGGTGTTAACCGAAGCGTACCCAAGAAAAACGTGGGGGGAACCCAGGCCATCGAAGTCGTGAGACGGAGTGCCCGATTTCCCTTCCCCAGCCCCTGGCGGGTAAGACTGAATTCTTGGCCGGGCAACATGCCGGTCTTCCAACACCTCTGAAAGTCATCGGTCTTCGTATCGAGGAGAAGAGATTCACGTCGGGTTCACCATTTTTCTGTTTCGGTGCGGATGTGCGTCGGGTTACGCTGTTCCGCCAGGACGCGTTCGCGCGTGCACCCATCAACCCGAGGGGATGGGCGCGCGGCTTGTGGTCCCGCAGTCCCGCTTTCGAAGGGCGGGCGGCATTCGTCCCTTATTCAGGGGCGTCTGCTCCTTGATCGAAACCGGGATGATGGGATGTCGGCTCCTCCTTCCTTGGACGTCTCCTCGGAACTCGTCGCCTAATCCGGGTCTCCCTCATAGACTTAAGAATGTTCGTGAATCTCGTTCCCCGCGCCATATCTTCATGGACACCGGTTAATTACGCTGCTTCCGCCCGGACGCTCCAAGGAGTCTGGGCGGGGCAGCAACCTGCAGTGAGAAGGCCGGGTGGCTCTGGGTGCTGGGGGCGTGTCGTGACACTGCGGCTCTGCACGTCTGTCTTCCGTCCCTAATAGGGCTTCTCGAAGGCATGATGGCCTGAGGCATCCCGTACTGGGTGCGGGGAACTGTGTCACCTGAGGTTTTCCTCAGCTTCCCATGTTTAACACAGGGTATGCCACGAGTTTAACGTCCAGCGGGGACGGCATCGGACCGATCAACACGAAAAGTGGATCGGATGATAGAACCCTTTGCGGGGAACCTCCGATGCTGGGGCCAGCACATGGGCGGCTTCCCAAGTAACGTGGAGTGGAGTGAAGTGACATGACCCCACCGGGATGTGGCGGCCCGGGTAAGGATCAGGGTGGATGATGGAGTGAAGAGCTTGGACCCCGTAGGGGCTTCCTACGTACCGCGCGTTAGCACGGATCAAAGTCAACGTAGTTCGGGTATACAGTTTAACGTCATGCTGGACGTCGGCAGGCCGACTCACGAAGAGGTCTAGGCCGCCGGGCGGAGGATTGAACCGAACCACCTCGCACAGAGGGGGATGGAACGGCCGGGTGGATCACAGTTTCACGTCATGCTGGACGATGAAAGGAGAAATGGAAAAAGGGGCTGTGGGGAGGCACATTGGAGATACACACGGGCAGTCTCCCACAGGGGCGGATTCATAGGTGAATCGACGCAAGCGTGAACCCTGGAGGGGTCCACTGATGGACGAACCGACGTAAATACGACCGGGACGACCAGGTGGCGGGCTTGGACCTCAAGAAGGCTTCCTACGTACCCTGTATAGAAGACAGGGATCAAAGTCCACGTAGTTCATTCTATCAGGACTTACGCACTTGAGGCAGCCCGGATGCGGCAAAACTCAGTTGGAAGGGACTTGGACCGAAAGCAGAAGACACCTCGATCCCAGTCACACCCTCTACTGGCTTCGGCAGTGGGGAGGCGCAATGGAGATACACATGTGCAGCCTCCCACGAGAAACTAGGGCTTTGTAATACCCTGCCCCCGTAGGGAAAAGCCACTCCCATTAAATCGTCCCAAAAGCGGGACAATCCCGACATCCCTGCAGAGACGAGCGGGTGGGGGCCACATCCAAACCGGGGGGGACCCTGCGTGCGGAGCACGGGATCAGGTTGCGGACGGTTTAACGTCTTGCCGGACGAAGTACAGTTTAACGTCGTGTGTTGAGGACGAAGCGGACGGTTTAACGTCTTGCCGGACGAAGCACAGTTTAACGTCGTGTGTTGAGGACGAAGCGGACGGTTTAACGTCTTGCCGGACGAAGCACAGTTTAACGTCGTGTGTTGAGGACGAAACACTTGGCAGTTTAACGTCTTGCAGCGCGGACGAATGTGCAGTTTAACGTCATGCTGGACGTATGGGCAGTTTAACGTCATGCTGGACATATGCGCAGTTTAACGTCATGCGGGACGTATATGCAGTTTAACGTCATGCTGGACATATGGGCAGTTTAACGTCATGCTTGACATAGGTCCGTGTCACTTCGCGCAAGCCTGGAGGGCCGCACGAAAAGACAACGCACGGTGCGGGCACCCAGGATGAAGATCATCGGGCGCCACGCAGGCGGGTACCCTCAGGGGGTCAAGGGAGGCGACCCTGGCGGATTGCGCGCAAAAGAGGAGCCTTGCGCGCAAAACCGCGGGTCGGCGCGCAAAATGGCGGGTCGGCGCGCAATTGGGCCAGCGCTTCGCGCGCGGATGATGGGGACTGCGCGCACCGGGCTTCGGGTAGCGCACGGGGGCAACGGCTCATTCTCTAACGAATGGCCACTTTGAAAATGGGGGGTGCGCGCAATCGGGCTGGATTGCGCGCACCCGGGGGGCGATTGCGCGCAAGAGGCTTCTTTTGCGCGCAAAGGCCTTCGGGTTGAAATTTACTCAAAGGGAAGGAGCCAAGGGGATTGCGCGCGAAGGCAGACCCCAAGGCTCTATTGCGCGAAAGAAAGGAGGTAACCTGAAGATCGGCATTGCGCGCGGAAGGGGTTAAATTGCGCGCGCGGGAGACCGTTCGACTTCCATCAACCTTTGAAACGTTGGGGGTCGCCTAGTATTTATAGGCAACCCCGGGCGCGGAATCCAAGGCGCGAGCGCGGAATTCTCCTCGCGGGCGCGGAATCGGGCACGGCGCGCAAGGGAGTTGCGCGCATCCCGGGGGTTTTGCGCGCGGATCATCATCTTTGCGCGCAGGCCTCTGAAATTCCGCGCAAGGCCTCCGGGCCCTCCGAAACATTCTTCCGACTCCAAATATGACCTTCCTTTCCGCATCCGGGGCTTCGTTTGGGAACAACGGACTTTTCCGGCGTCTACAGTCCCAAATTGATATATTTCGAAGATAAGATGATAAGGCTTTGAAATAAATCCATACAATAGTTTTTGGACAAGTTTATGCCTTAGATTTTATGTTATCATTTCATTTTATTTAAACTGTTCATTAATGAGGTCAACGTTGCATCATCATGATGTCATAATTAAATTAATTTATTTAATGTCAAAAAATTATAACAAAAATACACTGATGTAGGAAATCTTTTTATCTTTCCAAATAATATTTATAGACAAAAATATGATTAGTATAACCCCTTCTAAAAATTGTTTTAGTAAAACAATTTATGTTAGAGTCATTTTCACCTTTATTTAAAAAAGGCATTAAAGTCATTATCTCACCCAAGAGGCTCCATAGGGTCCCCTAAATCGACCCATGGGTTGTCTTGGTCGGCCATGACTCATCCAATAGGGTTAGGACAAGTTTCAGGGTGTTTTAATATTTTTATAATATCATTTTTACCTTAAATTACACTAATTACCTCTAATCGCGATTAATGAAAAAAAGTTACTATTCACCAAAAAATTATTTTCATCCCATTGAACCAAATTTTACATACTAATGACAACCATGTATGTCGGATTTTTGGAATTCAAAACACAAAGATGAAAAAATTTCATTTAAATGGAAAATCAGTTTTTATAAGTACCACTTAGTGGTTTCACTATTCATCAAAAATTGATGTTTTTCAGAAAATTACCAAAAATTCACCCTAAGCTATATTTGATATTCCGAATTCAAAAATGAAGTCTATTTTACAAAATTCAAAACATATAAGTCACATTAATTAATTTAATAGTTAATTCCCGCTGTCATGACAAATAGCGTGTTTTTATGAAACAATAAGTATCAAAAGATTGACACCAGTTTAAGTCCAACTTCAAAGTGAAATTGATTCCAAAGTCCACTATTAGATTTTATGGTAAAAATATTTTCTGATTTCACTTTAAAACCAAATCAAAAGATAATTTAATCATATAAATAAATTAAATTAAAAAGAGGTTTTGAATTAAAATACAACATTTTTCACTTATTCATAAAAAATGAACTTTATTGGAAGAATAAAAAAAACATACACAAAGTAAATTTTGATTTCCCAATTATAAAGAAGGATTTTATTTGGTCTAAAAGAATGTATAAGAGTGACCAAAAATATATTTAAAGAGGGTTCTCCATCAAAAGGCGATAAATGAACCTTTTAGTGAATATTAATGTATTTATGTATAAAATTGAATTCCATTCTTATTTTAAGCCTTTATATATTATTGGATAATTGTACAAACATATATATTCGTATTTTAGTTATTTCTATTCATTCCTCCCAGTACAACGACTATGTGTTAACTACCAATTGAAATTATATTATTAGTATGTAACATAGGATTTCAAAGAAACTCATTGTTGCGTATCGGGCACGCTATCGTACATAGAAACCCTTCCAAAAAAATAATATTTAATTAAAAAATATTAATAAATATGAATTTGTCTTATTCTTTATTTACCTGGGATGTTACATGGCCCATGGCCCAAGTTTTCATTTAGGATCATGTGGTGCAGTAATGACTCATGTCCTTATTCAAATCTGTTAACTCGTCATGCTATGAACATCCATGGACGATATACCTTACCCCTACCATCATCCTCACTGCAAGACATTAAACTGAAAATTGGATGGGAGTTTCCATCTGAGGCCTAGACAAAGGCCCCTTGGCCTTTTTGGGCCCCTTTCCCTAGTTCTCACTTAGGGATGTATGTTACGGACTCACGTTCCTATTCACGCCTGGTTACTCATCATGTCGTACATGCCCCTCGTTGGGGTATCTAGCCCTTATTTGAATCAACCCTTTTCAAGAACTAAGTATGGCTATATTCCCATCCTAATTGGATACGTAGTACCACCCAAGCATATAGACATCGGGTCCATCCCTATCTCTTAGTGATATCCCTGTTATCTAGGCCCCTTGGCCTACATTCTTCCATTATAGTGATATATGGTGTCGCATGTGCTAATGTCCTCATCCACACCGGGTTTGTAATATCCACACCATGCACCTATTTCTTCTGTCAGTTCTTATCCCTTTGTTCTATACTCATCTTTTAAAATCGGCTACACTCATGTTGAGGCCCTCAACCCTCTTTAGTGATATACAAATGTGCCCATGAGTACTCTGGTACTGCGTCCGGTGTATCTGATTTTTCCTAGACATGCTTTTTCCAATTTTTCAGGCTTCGTGTTCCCCTTCATTTGGGATTCCTTAATCTTTCACACCCGAAGGGGCCCCAAAATGGCAAGGATGTTAGGCCTATGTGCTCTCCTACCATTACATGCCAATGTCCTCAAGGGATTCAGGAAGAAAGTTGACACATGTCCTGCGTTACGAATATGGTTAATTGTTGACGCTCTTTTTTTGTCCCTGTTTCAGGCTAACGCGATATAGATATTGTGTTTTGAACACAGTCAATAGTTATCCACCATAGTCTTGCCATCCCCTTGAAGCCTTGAATGTTGGGAACATTATTCACATCATTTTCTGTAACGCCCCAAGATTTTATGAAAAATATTCATTTAATTAATGTCTTGTGTTGTATGCTACACAAAGATTACCTTGTGCTATATGGAACACCGTATTAGCTTGCAGTATACGCAAAACTATTCTTGGATCGTGTTACACACAATTTTGATAATAGTTATTCTACGCAACATTGAGTATATATATATATATATATATATATATTTAATGTATAAATGAAATATGGTTGGATTCTGTTATACGAAACAAAGAAGGATTCTTTCACAACACGCAACCCTGACTTGGCTTGCATTACATGCAATCGCGAACTTCCTCAATAGCGTGTGTTGTACGCAATACCGGGTTTTAATAAACAATGATATATTATTATAATATTGTCATGAACTAGCCATTATGAATATTATTAACTAAATTTTGAATTTTATAACATTATTATTCATCCTACACATATAAGAACAAAATAAATTTTTCAGGTAAAATAAGTATTTTTCAGAAAATGCAGTTTTGCCACCTTTTGATGGCGCACCCACTTTAAATCTAGTTTTTGACATGTTTATATGTTCAATTTGACAAAATAAAATTCTTATTTTGAATCAGGATATAAAAATTTACATTAGATAAAGTTTTGATATTTTTCCGATAACTTTCATATTTTAATGAATAGTAAAAACACGCTATATATTAATTAAAAACAACTTTTATCATAGTAATATCTTATGTGGTTAAATTATAATATTGAATGGTTTTAAATTATAAATATAATATATTTTTAACATTTAATATAATGTATGTCATTAGCATTTATTTTACCTTGAATTCGTAGGTTAAATCAATTCAATCTTTTGCAATGTTTTAATGAAAAACTCGTTTTCTTTCGACAACGGGATTAATTTTAATTTAATTTCGGCATATTTTGTGTATTGAATTTTGAAAAATGGATTACATATTTAATATCAGTGGGTCGAAATTATTTTAATAAAATACTTTTTATTTTTGGGCATTGTGAATAGTATCTGTGGAAAATTTTATCTACTATAGTTAAAGGTAAATCGGGTAATTAAGGGTAAATATAAGATAATAAAATTACGCTAAAACTTGGAAAAATCCGATTGTATGGCTAAATGTAGACCCATATAACCTAAGGGTCTGATTAGATTCATTTTAGGGACTTTTTTCCAAGAAAATAATTTAATTATTATTAAAACCAAAGAATGTGAAAACATGTCACTTTCTTAAATATTATAAGTATAATAATTTTAATTTAGTGATAAACATCATGAAACATCGAACATGAATAGTATCAAGAACTCTAATACAATTATCTACATCATAGTAATTTATTTAGAATTTTTAGGGATTAAATAATTATCATTTATTATGACACAAAGATGATGCAGTAATTGTCTTATTAATGAAATATTGACATAATTGATGTTATAAATGCCCAAATAAATGTAATTTGAGACTTTTTATGACTTACATTAATTTTCTAGGTTAATATGACATGTTATTGTTGATATAAGTAACTTGGTTCTAACTTATAATTCTGTTATGAATTTCATAAAAATCATGTACCAAATAGTGTCAAAATTTACATAAATTAGTTTTTAAAACAAATATTATATTATTAATTGTTATTTTATTCCTAAAAATATAAGGATCGGAAATATGACTTATATAAGGATATATATATTAATAATAAACAACTTGGGGTTCTTTTGGCTTGTTATAGTATGTTTATTAACCATATAGTGTAGGAAAACAAAAAGAAACGGTAAAAGTTAAATTATTTAACTTAGAGTTAAATCTAATTTATAAGGTTAAACTAATAACCTAAACTTATCTAAATCCTATTGGATGAGATCATTTCAACCCATCCCCACTTTAACTTCGAAATAAGACCCTTTGGAACCATTATAAACTGAATTTGACCTTAATATAAAATAATATTTTGAGATTTTCCTAAGGTGCCCCTCTCCTCCCTTATAAAAGGGCACCTCCTCCCCCTCTTCCTCACACCACTTTGAGCCTTCATGCTCAGACAACCCCTGCCAAAATCTCTTATCCACTTCCCTAGTATAATCCTAGAGGTCCTGGTCTTCTTCAAATACCATCCTTAGTTCTTTAAGTGGAGGTTAAGAAAAGGAGCGTCAAAAAGAGGTAATATCCATTACCGATCTTTTTCAATTTCTTTTTTCTTCAACTTCTTCTTCTATAGTTTTTTTCATGATAAAGTAATAACATAAGTATTTATTATATACTGATATGTTATTATAAATGTGAAACAAATCTGATTAACCTTTTATCCATCCTACGGAAAAAGGAAATCACCGCGCGTGCGTACGTACGGAATACCGTCTCCACGCCGTGGTGTAATCTATTTTCCGCCACCACCTTAATTGGATGGGTAAAATGTTTTAATGAGTAACTATATATTATTATTATAAATTGATATTGATACTGAAATAGTATACATACACTTCAACACAAGTTCACGATCATGAGAATGATATCATCGCTCGCGCGTACGTACGGACTACCGTCTCCACGATGCGATGAGATTAATTCTCCACATTAACCATTCATGAATGATTATAAAGTATATATAATGAAAAATAATGAAATATATGACATGTTAAATCTACTAGATTTATGTATATATATATATATGTCATATACTTACTTCCATTCAAGACCATAAGGAAAGGAAAACAACGTTCATGCATACGTACGGACTACCGTCTCCATGAACAGTGTGTTTCATTTCATTTATCTATCTATTTTATATATATATATATATATACTGAATATATATGATATATAAATCAGGTTATATATTCTAGAAGTATGTAAATCATGATATAAGTAATAATAATGTCAAGAACAACAAGTCCAAACACCTACAATAAATGAAACGATTTTACCCAAAACGCTTCTTTAACATGGAATTTACAAAAGAACAGGTAATATAAAGTCATATGTGAACCATATATGATATCATAAAAATAAGTATTATTCTGTAATAAGTCAATAACATTATTAAAATCATTATACAGGAGGTTCGGACACGTACAAAGCATATCGGACCTAAGGTAAGGGAAATATCACAATCTCATTTTTATCCGAGATTGTTTATACTTTAGTATTTACTGGGGTGTATTTTATCATCCACATCCAGGTTTCCTCAATATGTAATATTATTTCCATTCACCTACAATTGTTTAAATCCTATTTTACCCTTCGGTGAGTTTTTAGTAAAAGATATGAAAGGAATCTTTGGTTGTTTTTCGTACGAGGTACTTTTTGACTTTTCTGACAAAAGTATGAAAAGAATGTTTTTTAACTTATACAGCATGAATGGATTTTTAAAACATTATTTTCAAGAAGATTCCATTACAAGTTTTCAAGTTTATTTTTAATCAACTTTTTTTAGATTAAAATTGTATGACATGTTAAGAAAGGAAAATGTTTTTGAAGTAGAAAGGATATTTTCCTCAAGAATGGAGTTCAAGTGTTTTATCAAAATTATTTTCCATATAAGATAATATAGGGTTATGTTTCATTCCATACTATTACATTTAATTGATTATGTTGTGATGGAAATATTTTTATGAATTCCTTTATCTTATATTAATTGTTTTATGATGTCATGATGTTTAAGATTCCCATTTTTATTACATGGGTTATGCAATGATGTATGATTTATGATTTTGTGGCACACATAAGAATGGTATCATTATGAGATGGGTGGGACCTATATCTCCCTCCAATTCATTGGGTAACAATTTTATATATCATGAGATAGACATGGCTGGAACGGTAGGTTATACCGGTTCAGTGAAACAGGACTGAAACGAGGAATGAACTCTGTTTAGAAAGGGACTTTGTCCACTAAGATAGTATTGGAAATGAGTCTTGACTAACAAGAAATTATTCTCTATGATTATGTGTCTATGCCACAAAGTTTCATGTTTTATGTAATGATTATTGGGATTACATTTCACTACTATGATTTATCCCATGTTAGGAAATTATGATCTCTTTTGCAGGTTAAGATTTCCAAAAGATATTTTCTTGTGAATATGACGTGATTGATATTTCATTTGTTTACCCTTACTGAGCATTTGATCTCACCCTTTTATGTTTTTTCCAGGACATAAATAAAGGAATTAGGTTAATAAAAGGAGACCATTATGGGAGATTTTGAAGATCTTTCACCATGATTAGAAGATTATATTCCGAGTTTCCAAAGACACTAAACTATTACGGTCCTTGTGTGTGTGTTTTTGTTATGTACTAAGTATTCCGCAAAAGTAATGTAATGACCATGTACATCAGGCTTCGGGTCTCTACCGTTGGTATCAGAGGAATGGTTTAGTCAACCTTTGTAAACTAGGATGCAAAAACGTTAGTGAGATCCCTAGAGATATTTCTAAGGTATGCCTAGGGATGTCCCCAAGGATAAGTATACGTATAGGATATAGTCCTAGAACTATGATAACGATCTTAGAATTTAACCTAAGATGTTAGATATTGAGGGTGCTCCCCCTTTACTACGTTGGTTTACCTAGCATGATTTTGCCTCTCACACTATTCTTTTTGGGTTTTAGACAATGGCTGGAACCCGAAGGAACCGTGTTGATCACTGTAATGGACAATGCAATGATTATCCTCCTAAACAAACAAATGTTATGGGAGATGGAGTGCAAAATCTTATTTCTATACTTACACAAGCTATGAATCATTCTGGAATTCCAAATGAGCAGAGAAGGGAACAATATTCTATTGAGTCCTTCATGAGGCAACGTCCACCTTCTTTCAGTGGGTCTTCCGATCCACTTGGTGCTGAACAATGGATCAGTACCACTGAAAAGATATTTTCAGTTCTTCAATGTTATGAACATGATAAATTCATCATAGTAGTATATATTTTGGAAGGTGAATCTGATCAATGGTGGAATCTTACCAAGAATACGAGGAAAAGAGATGAAATTGAGTCCATGGAATGGGACGAATTCAAGAACTTATTTTTCAATAAGTACTTCCCTCGTATTCTTCAATCAAAGATGGAGAAGGAGTTTATTGAACTAAAACAAAAGGATGATGAATCTGTTGGTATATTCGAAGAGAATTTTACAAGGCTTGCAAGGTATGCATCTGGATTTATCATCCGACCTGAAAGTAAAGTTGATCGATTTTTCAGTGGCTTAAAAGCAAGTCTTCGAAGGGCATTACCTATAAGAGACTTCAGTAGCAATGATAAAATTGTGCGTTGTGCTATCAAGGTAGAAATGGAAGTTGGTGTTACATGTCCATCTCATGGTTTTGACAAGAAACGAAAGATGGAGTTCAAGGAGATCTCTCAGAATAATGGTGAAAAGAAGATGAATGTTTCCTTATGCACAAAGCGTGGAAAGAATCATGTTGGAGATTGTCTTAAAAGGACTAGAAAATGTTATAAGTGTGGAAAAGAAGGTCATCGAATAGTTGAGTGTAGAAGTAATGGAAAAAGGGTTTCTAATGATGTGAATAAAGAAAACACTACAGAGAACGCACCACCAACACTTAAATGCTTCAAGTGCAAGGAAATGGGGCATTATGCTAATAAACACCCTAATGCAAGGGTTAGTGACGATCGACATGAGCAAACGCTTAAGGAAAAGGACAAAGGGAAGTCACATGCGATCACTATTGGCAATATTGAATATGACAACGATGTGGTGGAATGATTACGTGTCTATGTAATGGGATTTCAAAATAGTATAATGGAATCTCATTTATGGTATTGTGGAATTTTGGAATATCTATGTATTGGTTTTCAATAATTATATGATACTGGTAACCAGTAAAAAAAGTGATTGAAATATTTTTGGAAAGTAAATGATATGCGCATAATAAAGGGACTAGAAGATAATAAGATGATTGATTGTATTCGTGAGCTCATGATTGATATAAGGACTAAGTATATAGAATTTTGAGGATTTTGGTATGTGGAAAGAGTTATCTTTTGACAGCACTCATGTTTTCACTAAGATTCAATGGGTATTCATTTTTCAATAGATTACATGATTATGGTATTCACATGACTAGAATGTGACGAAGAAGATATATGAGGGATAAATGATGGCATTCACATGATCATTTTCTCTATACTATGAGCTTGGACCGAAGTATTTTAGACAAGCCTAAAGATTGGAATGGATTATGATGGGCATAAGTTAGTATTGTTTAAGGATAAAACTTTTTTTGATATTGTTGATGGGATGTTATAATAATGTAGTTTTAGAAAAAGGACAACGTGCAGGATGTGTGACAACCCATCGCGTCGGCCAAGGCTATGGGAATTGTACCCACAACTAAAGTGTGACGGACCTTTATCACATACCACTGGCCTACAGAAAGTCCCCGGTTAGTAGAAACTAGTTTTATTTTATTAAGCGGTATGATATATGAAGTATAAGTTCATTTTTGGAATCGTATATGATTATCCTCACCAAAGACAGACTTATGTATATTGCATACCTATTGCTAAACTTTTGTTTGAAACAGATGGAATGACCCATCATTCTATCACATGATCTGTTAACACTTCACGAATAACAAATTCAACTTCATTTCTTTGAGAGATGAAGTGGAAATTTTTCAAAGCACGAACACCAGTGAGATTGTACCAAAATCAAGTAAGTATTTCTTCTAATTAAAAATTTTCAACTTTAGGGAAATGATATTGAAAACCAAAAATGTTGTCCTAGTGATCTTATATCTGATGAATCAGATGGTACCCTAGACCATCACAAATTTATGGCTTTGCGATTGTTGGCTTTTTCATAGCCATGTTCTCTACCAATCTCCATCAGAACTTGATGGTTAGATTTTTATTCCATATCTATATTTTCACCTATGTTCCCCTACGTGGAAACCCAGTGATGAGTTAATTTGGGTAACCGTTACACTTCATACTTTAGTTTTTAAAGCCATGTTTTGTTATTCCTTTTTACGATGTCGGTTTCTATTAAACAATCTTTTGAGTAGTAACCCATTTATAACCCCGACAAATTTCGAGGGTGAAATTAATTTTAAGGGGGGGAGAATATAACGACCCAAGATTTTATGAAAAATATTCATTTAATTAATGTCTTCTGTTTTATGCTACACCAAGATTACCTTGCACTATACGCAACACCGTATTAGCTTGCAGTATACGGAACACTATTCTTGGATCGTGTTACACACAATTTTGATAATAGTTATTCTACGCAACATCGAGAATATATATATATATATATATATATATATATATATATATATATATATATATATATTCACTGTATAAATGAAATATGGTTGGATTCTGTTATATGAAACAACAAAGGATTCTTTCACAACACGCAACCCTGACTTGGCTTGCATTACACGCAATCGCGACCTTCCTCGATAGCGTGTGTTGTACGCAATACCGAGTTTTAATAAACAAAGATATATTATTATAATATTGTCTTGAAATAGCCGTTATGAATAGTAATAACTAAAATTTAAATTTTATAACATTATTATTTATCTTACACATATAAGAACAAAATAATTTTTTCGGGTAAAATAAGTATTTTTAAAAAAAAGGCAATTTTGCCGTCTTTTGATGGCGCACCCACTTTATATCTAGTTTTTGACATGATTATATTTTCAATTTGAAAAAATAAAATTCTTCTTTTCAATCAGGATATAAAAATTTACATTAGATAATGTTTTGATATTTTTCCGATAACTTTCAAATTTTAATGAATAGTAAAAACACGCTATATTCTAATGAAAAACAACTTTTTTCATCGTAATATCATATGTGGTTAAGTTATAATATTGAATGGTTTTAAATTATAAATAGAATATATTTTTACCATTTAATATAATGTATGTCATCAGCATTGATTTTACCATGAATTCGTAGGTTAAATCAGTTCAATCTTTTGCAATGTTTTAAAGAAAAACCCATTTTCTTTCGAAAATGGGATTAATTTTAATTTAATTTCTGCATCTTTTGTGTATTGAATTTGTAAAAATGGATTACATATTTGGAATCAGTGGGTCCAAATTATGTTAATAAGCTACTTTTTATTTTTGGGCATTGTGAATAGTAACTACGGTAAATTTTACCTACTATAGTTAAAGGTAAATCGGGTAATTAAGGGTAAATATAAGATTATAAAATTACCCTAACACTTGAGAAAATCCTATTGGATGGGTAAAAGTAGACCCATATAACCTAAGTCTCGGATTAGATTCATTTTATGGACTTTTGTCCATGAAAATAATTTAATTATTATTAAAACCAAAGAATGTGACAACATGTCACTTTCTTAAATCTTATAAGTATAATAATTTTAATTTAGTGATAAACTTCATGAAACATCGAACCTGAATAGTCTCCAGAAAGATAATACAATTATCTACATCATAGGAATTTATTTATAATTTTTAGGGATTAAATAATTATCATTTATTATGACACAATGATGATGCAGTAATTGTCTTATTAATGAAATATTGACATAATTGATGTTATAAATGACCAAATAAATGTAATTTGAGACTTTTTATGACTTAAATTAATTTTATAGGTTAATATTACATATCTTTGTTGATATGAGTAACATGGTATGAACTTATCATTGTGTTATGAATTTCATAAAAATCATGTACCAAATAGTGTCAAAATTGACATAAATTAGTTTTTAAAACAAATATTATATTATTAATTGTTATTTAATTCCTAAAAATCTAAGGTTCGGCCAAATAACATAGATAAGGATAGATATATTAATAATAAACAACTTGGGGTTCGTTTGGCTTGTTATTGTATGTTTATTAACCATATAGTGTAAGAAAACAAAAAGACACGGTAAAAGTTAAATTATTTAACTTAGAGTTAAATCTAATTGATAAGGTTAAACTAATAACATAAACTTGTCTAAATACTATTGGATGAGAGTATTTCGACCTATCCCCACTTTATATTCTATGTAAGACCCTTTGGAACCATTATAAACTGAATTTGACCTTAATATAAAATAATATTTTGAGATTTTCCTAAGGTGCCCCTCTCCTCGCTTATAAAAAGGCACCTCCTCCCCCTCTTCCTCACACCACTTTGAGCTTTCAAGCTCGGCCAACCCCTGCCAAAATCTCTTCTACCTTTCCTAGTATCATCATAGAGGTCCTGTTCTTCTTAAAAGACCATCCTTAGTTCTTTAAGTGTAGGTTAAGAAAAGGTGCGTCAAAAAGAGGTAATATCCATTACCGATGTTTTTCAATTTCTTTCTTCTTCAAATTCTTATTATTTAGTATTTTCACAATAAAGTAATAAAATAAGTATTTCTTATATAATGATATGTTATTATAAATATGAAACAACTCTAATTTACCTTCTATCCATCCTACGGAAAAAGGAAATCACCGCGCATGCGTACGTACGGAATACCGTCTCCACGCCGTGGTTTAATCTATTTTCCGCCACCACCATAATTGGATGGGTATAATGGTGTAATGAGTAACTATATATGATTATTATAAAGTGATATTGATACTGAAAAAGTATATATACACTTCAACACAAGTTCCAGATCATGAGAATGATATCATCGCTCATGCGTACGTACGGACTACCGTCTCCACGACGCGATGAGATTCATTCTCCACATTAACCATTCATGAATGATTATAAAGTATATATAATGAATAATAATTAAATATATGACATGTTAAATCTAGTGGATTTATGTATATATATATATGTATGTCATCTACTTACTTCCATTCAAGACAATAAGGAAAGGAAAACAATGTTCATGCGTACGTACGGACTGCCATCTCCATGAACGGTGTGTTTCATTTCATTTATCTATCTATTATATATATATATTGAATATATATGATATATAAATCATGTATTATATTCTGTAAGTAAGTAAATAATGATATATGTAATAATAATGTCATGAACAACAAGTCCAAACACCTACGATAAATGAAAAGATTTTACCCAAAACGCTTCTTTAACATGGAATTTACAAAAGAACGGGTTATATAAAGTCAAAAGTGAACCATATATGATATGATAAAAATAAGTATCATTATTTAATAAGTCAATAACATTATTTAAATCATTATACAAGAGGTTCGGACACGTACAAAGCATATCAGACCTAAGGTACGGAAAATATCACAATCTCATTTTTATCCGAGGTTGTTTATACTTTAGTATTTACTAGAGTGTATTTTATCATCCACATCCATGTTTACTAAATATGTAATATTATTTCCATTCACCTACAATTTTTTAAATCCCATTTTACCCTTCGGTGAGTTTTTAGTAAAAGATATGAAAGGAATCTTTTGTCATTTTTCGTACGAGGTACTTTTTGACTTTTTCGACAAAAGTACGAAAAGAATGTTTTTTAACTTATACGGAATGAATGGATTTTTAAAACTTTATTTTAAAGAATATTCCTTTACAAGTTTTCAATTTTATTTTTAATCGACTTCTTTTAGTTTAAAATTGTATGACATGTTAAGAAAGGAAAATGTTTTTGAAGTAGAAAAGATATTTTCCTCAAGAATGGAGTTCAAGTGTTTTATCAAAATTATTTTCCATCTATGATAAAATAGGGTTCTATTTCTATCCCTATTTATACATTTACTTGATTATGTTGTGATGGAAATATTTTTATGAATTCCTTTATCTTATATGAATTGTTTTATGTTGTCATGATGTTTAAGATTCCCATTTTTATTACATGGGTTATGCAATGATGTATGATTTTTGATTTTGTGGCACACATAAGAATGGTATAATTATGAGATGTGTGGGACCTATATCTCCCTCCAATGCATTGGGTAAAGATTTTATATCTCATGATATAGAGATGGCTAGAACGGTAGGTTATACCGGTTCAGTGAAACAGGACTGAAATGAGGAATGAACTCGGTTCAGAAAGGGACTTTGTCCACTAAGATAGTCTTGGCAATGAGTCTTGACTAACAAGAAATGATTCTCTATGATTATGTGTGTATGCCAAAAAGTTCAATGTTTTAAATTATGATTATTGGGATTACATTTCACTACTAAGATTTATCCCATGTTATGAAATTTTGATCTCTTTTGCAGGTTAAGATTTCCAAAAGATAAGTTCTTATGAATATGACGTGATTGATATTTCTTTTGTTTACCTTTACTGAGCATTTGAGCTCACCCTTTTATGTTTTTTTCAAGGATATAAAGAAAGGAATTAGGTTAAAAAAAGGAGATCATTATGGGAGATGTTAAAGATCTTTCACCACGATTAGAAGATTATATTCCGAGTTTCCAAAGACACTAAACTATTACGGTCCTTGTGTGTGTGTTTTTGTAATATACTAAGTATTCCACAAAAGTAATGTAATGTCCATGTACGTCAGGCTTCAGGTCTCTACATTTTCCACCCCATAATGTCCAATGGGAATTTTTAATCTCCTAGAACTATATATTAGTGCACATTTTCAGGATAGGATGACAAAAGTCATGGTAAAGTAATTATTCAGGGCTTCGCAAAAACTTCCCTTTGGTGTGTGTTCCTGGTATTCCAAAAAAACATCTTCCTCCCTTGTCTCCCACACAAATTTTTGACTCACATGGGATTAGGGACCTGGTTGATGTTTGAATTTATAAGGAATGATTTCTCTCTTCTATGGTCCATGCTCCAAGACCATAAACAATGATCTCTTTTAGAACTACGTGCAGCTTGATTCCCATTTCCATGGGGTACGTAAGAATTCCCATACATCATGTCTTTGGGTCCAGCTCGAGTTCCACTAATTTGTTTCTTCTGTTTATTCTTCGAGGCTTTAACTCTTAAGGTACTACATGTCATGGTATGGGATTATGTCCTCAATCACGTCGGGTATGTATTAGTTTCACCACGTACACCCCTTTCAAGGAGTTATCCCCCACTATTTCCTGTCCCACATGACATGAAAATGTATGTTGTCCCACATGACATTAAAAGGAACATTCAAGAGCTACATGTGGATTGATTTACATTCTATTGGGATACGTTGGAATACAAGGACATCTCATATGTCGGTCCATCTCAATTGATAGATATCCTCTCATATTCACTAACCTTTACCGACCCCTAGGCCCGAGGATACCTTCCCAGACTTTCGCATGGTGTGATGTAGACCTCGTCCTCATTCATGTCAAGTAGGATTTATCACATCATGCATGTTATTTCATGTCCAATCCATATGAATTTAATATATACTGCCTAGTCCCACATGACATTAAATGGCTGATTCATTATCATATGATGTTAAAATGGATGACTGATCTGATCACATGACCTTAAAATATGACATTATCGTCATTGCTTCACGAAGAAAAACGGAACTCCATTGTGATGACCTTACCTTAGGAGGCATCATGTTGGGTATTGGTCATCCCCCATACCATTTGTTAATGGCATCATTTGGCTTGATTCCTTTGTAAACACCGATATCTACATGACCTCAGTTTATCGATTCAAAAAAACATATACCATTAAGAACATACAAGATCTATCAAATGCCACTTCTCTTTGCATGATGGATAGACCCTCATGACCTTATAATCCCTAGATTTGGTATCATACCATTCCATACCCTAGAACTACTAATTGCATGATTACCATCTTCATGGGATATGTAGCAATGCCTGTGCAACTTGTATCTAGCCCAGACTAATCTTAGTTTTCTGTCTCTCGACCTAAATACTCCCCAAGGAAAACATGACGATTTGGATACCTCATCCTCATTCACGTTAGGTTTTACAATTACATCACCATGTGTCTCCTTCATTTTCAATCATCCATGATCCAATCTCGAAGACCATAAACTAAGATCACCCTACATCCTTTTTGCAAGACGTTAAACTGCACGACTTCCTTCAGAACTCTGTACGGCTTGAATCTCATCTTCACGGGATACATAGGAATGACCAAGTATCATGACTTCTATTCCATCACCATAGAATCATAAAGTCATATTCCCCTTGCTCTTTCATCCCCATGGTTCGAACCCTTTCAGGGGACCATACAACTGCTACTCAACCCTGACAAAGATTAGGATGCCCCATGACCATGATCAGATACATCTTTTTCCTCATGTGAGAGGTGTTGTTTGGGAGTATGAATGATCCCTGGTCGGACCGGTATGTCCACCTAATGTTTTTCAACCATGATGGTGTAATTTAAAGAGTTTTGAAATCCATTTGAACAACTGTTTCTTCTACACTCCATGCTTCACGTGACCTTTATTTGGATCCTCTTCCACTTTCACGTCAGAAAGTACTCCATAAAATTGTGGATTCTTAGTCTATGGTTGACCTACTATCCTAATCCAATGTTCTAAAAGAAAAAATGATGACATTTCGAGTCAATCCCCATGTTTCAAACATGGTCAATAGTCGTCCCAAAATTTTTATCCCCATTTTAGGCTAACGCATGAAGGATGATGCGTCCAAAACACGGTCAACAATTATTCGTCATTTTCATGACATCCCGCAATGTTCGAGCCTTGGGCATCATGATTCATAGTTTCCATTCTGCTATGGTCCAATTAATTCTAACACCCCAGGAGTTATCCCACTATTGCACTATAGCACTTCAGAAGTATGGTACGTCGATTGTGCTGAGGTCTTCATTCTCCAGTCGGACCTCCCCATTTTTTCTTCGCTGAAACCCCAGAAACTCGATACATGGTCAACACTCATATGTTCAGACAGAATTATATGGTGGTCATCCCATGTTTCTCACATTGAGCTCTACCTTCATGAGCATTGGGATTGATCATTGGGTGTTACTCGAATATAGAAGATACGTATAAAACCAACACCAATGACGAAACTCATGCATGCATCTGGCATAAAACAAGCAATGCATGGGAGTATGTTCAAAGGGTTTATAATCCTTACACCATCGAGGGTATAACCTTCCCATGGACAGGTTAACCCCAATAAAAGAAACATTATATTCCGCCAACCTCTACCTTGTGGCTTTCAGGAGATTCTTCCACCTACTCAGCACCCGGTCCTCCTTGATAGCGATGCTGCACAATTAATCAGCCGCAATTTGGTCCTGCTGTTTGTCATCTTGGATGACAGTCATATCATCAGAATTTTGATTCATTCACTCTTCGGCCGCTTCCAGTTGGGCCTTCAATCGCAATATTAGCTCTGATTTCACATTGAGAGGGGTTGAGTGCTGATCTGCCCAGATCTACAGCAGTTGGAACTCATTTTCAGCCTCCCGGACCCTCATGATGTTCCCTACCTTCCTCTGCTACCAGCCCACACAGAGGCCGTGATCATAATCTTGAATCATTTCCACCATAAGGTCTCACACAAGAATATTGGGGAGCAGGGCATCCACTCCCCCACCAGATAGTTCACACAGTTGCAAGCGATGACTTTCCATTAAACCATTCCATAGTTCTTGGTGAGTGTCCTCGATGAAGTTCTTGATCAGCTTACATTGTTAACAAAATAAAATTTTTCTATCCTCTTTATCAGGGTATCTCACATCCTACTCTCCAAGGTTGGTAGGCTCGTATGTAGTGAATTCCAACAGGAACTCGTCAGCAGGGTCCACATCTGGTGTTTTTATGGTATGGTGGGGCGTGGGCTATCTCATCGATCCTCAGCATAAGATTCCTCCTCAATGATCTTGGGTTCTGCTCTACTGATAGTCCCAGTAGTGATCGGGATCACCTCCGTATGGATAGTTTGGCCCTTCACCTATATGATAACTGGCATTACCCTGGGAAGAACGCTGCCAAACTCCTTGACCAACCTCACCAAGGCGGTCCACACCATATGAATAACTATGTGCACCAAAAAGGACATGAACTTCAGTAAACGTGGTCATGGGATGACAGTCACAAAATTGGTAGAGAGTACTTACAGATATCTAATTCCTGGTCTCGTTCTTGGGTTCATGTTGTCAGGACCCCATGGCGTGGCCCCCCTTATATTATCAGTATATCTGAATGCTCCGGAGGGGTCACCATAGGTGTCCATGCCTTGCTTGATGTAACGATTTATGGAGACACATTCCTGGATCTCAAAGGCCCCTCATCTGCATCAATTGAAGGAAGAGAACAGGTACTGTGTTTGAGGTCCTCTTGTATAGTTCAGTTGTTAGTAAGGTGTCCAGACTGACCTAGAAGCAGACCCTACGGAAGGGGCTCAGGATTTTACCTCGAGGGACTCTAAAAACACTTCAAGGTTCCTATCTTGATAAGCATATTTACCCTACTCTAATGGGATCCATCTACCGGCCTCCTCCCCCAAGAGGAATAATTTAATTCTTTCGGTAGAGGAAAACACTCTCTCAATTCAGTGGTAGAAAACTGTGGTGGGACTGTATGATTCAACAACAACATGACACAATCTTTAATGGGATGAGGATCACCCAGGGAATGCACAATGTCTTCCATATCTTCCATTTATTCCTCCGCCTTAGCATGGGACACTGAAAAGCCAGCCCGGGTAGAGCCTATACATGGAAAATCAATCCCATGATGGGTCAAGTGTTTCCACTTCTTATACGGGAAGAGGAATTTCCAATTGACTACCCATATATCCTAGGTCTATGAGAGGATTTCATTCTCCAGCACGTCTATATGGCACATCTGCTTCCTTGGAGCCTAGGTGGGTATCCTACAGAATCCTTTTAGTGGCCTACCCTCTAGAAGACCATGTTCTTCTAAAACATCTGTGTCCACCGCTTCCTCAACCTCAACTATTTCGGGTCTCCCCGCCACGTTAACCCTGCCACCACGAGATTCCCCTGCTGCCTTCCATCCCCTGCCTCGAGGTCCTGGAGTCTTGCCATCACCAATATGAACGGTTGGATTCTTCAACATCTCCCCCAAGAAGGCCTCCTTCTAGCATTAGGTATACTACTATACCAACCCAAAGATAGAAGGAGGTGGATGTAGCTCATTCTGCATCTTCCAATCTTCTCATTTTAACATTAGCAAAATCTGCCTCATCACACATGGGTGTTCTTAATTGTTCACCCCTAGATATATGCACATGTTTAGTGGATGCATACACCAAAACTACCTTGAAAATTAGTATAGGGTGTATAGTTCACAGAGTGGCTCACAGTCTATTATCACCACAAGAACTCCACCCCAAATGGTAAGGAGATAGGACCAGTGGTCTTCCATACCTTAATCGTCATTAGTAAAAGCACCTGTTGGCAATGGAAATTGGTGAAAGTTGAATTCATCCACCTTCCACAGTTGTTCAGTACCAACTGTGTGGTCATCTTGGCTGGAAAGCTTCTCACGACATTAAGTATTTACGGGTGGAAGTTCGACCCCGGAGAGGATATGTGGTTTGGCTACTCATAATTCCTCCTAAAATTAGTCACTATTAAACCAGACATGAAATGGAATGGCCCACAAATCCTCTATGGCCTCTTCCCCTCACTGATGTGCCACAAAATCTTGTATAGCTTGGCGAGAATCGGGATCCTGAGGCTGAATCGCCCTCATGTCGCCAGATTGGACGCCATGATGAATGTTCTAGGTTGAACACACATTTTTGTGTCCCTCACATGCAGGTCCAACCACAGATGATAGGAATTCATTGTATATCTCCCCCAATATCAAGATCCCTGAGATCTAGTGCACATCACACAAACTGATACCGACCTCCACGTGGTGTAGGTGGAATGTATTAGTTTTCGAAGAACACCTGATCAGCAACTCTGGAATTACCTGATTTAGTTGATAGATGTGGAACTAGGAGGCCCAAGCGTCCTAATATAGGCCCACTCTCCTCATCTTAGCCCCAAACTCATTACATGAGGCACCTACCCAGTAGGCTCAGGCCCATTCATATGTGAAGCTGCCACCCTGGCGTTGGTCCCACTCTTCATACCATCCCTTTGCCGAATTCTTCAAGGTCACCTTTAGGATTGTCTAATACAGAGGGGGGGAGTCTTTTTGTAATGCCTTATCATCCAAATAGTTCAAGTAATTATATAGCCAGTCGGAAATGTCAGTCGTGATGCCCACTTAGGCATGGCCGTCGGCCTCCCTGAACCGTTAACGCTGGCATAGCGTGCTCCTGAACCATTAAGCTGGCTCATACCTACTTGCTTGAGGGATGAAGATGTCGTCCCTCAGTCTGAATCCATACAGAGGCAACCTCTTCCACAGTGGATAGTTCTTCTAGCTCTCCAATTATAGCTCCACCAGTAAACCAGGGTAAGAATGGATTCATATTAACTCCCCTTGTTCGATAATATTTTCCATATCCTCCCTTCGGGCAGCATCTTCAAGGACCCCACTGGATGCCTCTTGATGATCCATTCAATTTAAAGTTTGGTTGTTTGTTGTTTTTGATTCGTGATGCCCTTTTGCAGAGAAATGTAGTGGAGCTCGTTCGCAATGAATGTTTGCAGAGCCCTGCCCAAACTTTCAAACGAAAGTCGCTAAGCACGGTCACATTGTCAAAGACTCACTGTGTGTCGTGATGAAACAACCCTATTCACGGATATTAATCATAGAGTACTCGGTAGCTATGCGAATAGAGAGAGATGAGAGCCAAATTCACAGAGAAAAGAAAGGAAAAAGAGAGTTCAACTCCCCTATTTATAGGAAACGACGTTCGGAGCTTCGTGGAATGTCCATATCGAGCCGTGCTTTATGGCGTGCTCATCCTACATGTCGCATATCCTCTTCGAAAGCTCTCTTTGCGCCATAGCTTCATAGAAGGCCGTGGGATTTTGGTGATTGACCCTCATACTTTGACCCTTAATTTCTCAATGGATAAATGTCTGAGGGGGAATTTGTTGGCAACCAAATTTCAGAAGAAGAAGAACAATAAGAAAGTCTTCAAGGCTGCCCCGCAATGACTGTTTGCAGAGCCCCATGGCCATGCACCTACCACGGAGGAAGGTCACAGGATGATATTTGAACGAATTTGAAATTCGTGAGCCATCCATGGATCAAGGAGGTGGGATGTGACGTGAAAAAATTTGACATTCATGACCCTGTTGTGGAGCCAGCTTCACCTTCCCGATGAACAGGCTTTGCATTACGTCACCTCTTGGCTATAAATATTGTGCTCCCCCGGAGCCCAAAGGACGGATTATCTGACAATTACCCTTCTTATCTCTCCAATCGTGAATTACACCTTGTTCTATGAACCATTAGTTTCTCAAGGTAATTTTGAATTGTGATGTTCCTCCAACACTACTAAAATACAACCCCTCTACCAAGAGGGATGCCTTTCGTGAAGCCTAAGGGCCTTCATGAAGGAAATAGATCCCCAAAGGGACTGGTCACCACGATGCGTTTATGCTTCACGAAAAACCAATCGTACACATCTGACCCGCATGCTAAGGCGCGGTCACTGTACATTGCGAAATACATTGCTTCATAATGTTATTCTTAGAAAGGCACCATTTCATTGCGAGGTATTGCTTCGTGAATATCCTTCCACTTCACAAATCACCTTTTATATAAACATATTCCATATGCATAGGCTAGGTGACTTCACTTCATGAAGAACATCTCTTCATGAAGCCCCTCCACTTTATGAAGCGCCATAGATTCATAAAGCTTCTACATATGAACCCCTTTTCCCTAAAACTGTTTATCTCGTGTGGCCATTTAGGGTTTCATGGAGTTATTTCAATGTCCTTTGGTTGATACTTCTAGTTTCATTACTTCGCCGCATTATTTCTCGCATAGGAACACTAAATACTATTGCTTTTTCACACAGCCAGACTAATGTGGACCCCCCAATGGATCACTCCATAACACCCCCTCGCTAAAACATTGTTGATGACTTCATTCACCCAAGGGTGGGTGGGTATCAGTTATGTAAGTCCTAGGGGTGTGGAGCACACCCACATTGTCTGAGATGCATGGAGTTGAACTTCCATGCACCATCGTCCTTATCCAATGATGTTAAAATGTGACCTCGCCCCATGCTTCGCACGTGGGGTCTCCCCACCTCGGACATTATGCATGCCCACTAGTCTCCATGGGAGTGAGACCATTGATCACACGGAATGAGATACTCATTATCAGAGCAGTGTCTATCCAAGGGGACATGGAAACCATCTTGGTGTAAGCCCCTAACCATTCTTGTGGGAGGTAGTACCCCTACTCCTCCTCTCTTCTTCCGTGCCAAAGGCTACGAGGGTAGAGGGGAATAGGGGATCATGTTACCAAATACATCTCCTACTGGGCTCTGTTCCTACTCGGGCCTCCCTCCTAGATTGAGTCCCATTATTCCTCTCCCTGGGCTACTAACCACATGTAATTCCCACGCTACATCCCACGGATGCACCATTCGTGATGTGATCATCAGGTCTTTTTTGTCTTTTTTTTTCTCACACATAGTATAACTCACATTGCCTTAGAGTAAGCATCGACCATGAAATAATTTCTGGACAGCCTAGAGTGTATGCCCCACACCATCCTAAACTATGAGGTCATTGATCCTTGCCAAGGAGGGGTACGTAAGAAGACTCTCTGATGTTCAAGCCCTACAACCATTGGTCCTGACCCCCATTACATCGGTTCACCCCCGTCCTTCATGATGTAAAACGGTATTCCCCTTTTTTCCACCATCCAGTAGTATTTCGTTGTCATCCCTACCAAATGGAAACCCAATTGTGAACCCCACGCAGTAGAAATCCATTGTCAAATTCACCCAGCAGTAATCCATTATCGTCCGCCTTGATGGGATCCACACAAATGGTATGTCCTAGTGTGGTCAGACCGATCTTGGGCAGCCTACAGTGTAATCCCCACACCCATCTGGAACTACGCTGAATTCGATCCTTTCCAAGGAAAGGTATATAAGAAACCTCCTTGAGGTTCAATCCCAACACCCGGTCATTGCAACCACCTTTACATCTATTCACCAAACATTTGGAACTATTCATACTTTGATACTTTCAAAGGCAAGGTACGTAGGAAGCCTCTCTGAGGATCAATCCCAACACCCAGTCGTCCCAACACCATTCACATTGGTTCACCTTTTTCCCACGTGACATTAAATTGTACCCAGATGAACAATGTTGGTTTGATCCTTTCCATGTCATGGTACCTAGGGAGCCTCGTGGTGGTCCAACCCCATTCAACTATAAACTATTGCGACCCCCATCCAGTGAAAATATGTTTTCATCCCCATTCGCCGGTATGTTGTTGAACACTCCAACCGACAGAAATCCATATTCATATAAGCTATGTGGAATTTGATTCCCTTCCATAGGGATACGTAGGATGTCTCTCCGAGACTCAATCCCCTCATTAACATCATCCACGAATCAACTCCATCTCATTTTCCATCCACTTCATTGAACCCTCCATCATCCAACATGAATCTTACTCGGGCAGCCACATCCCAGTGGGATCATGCCACCTCATTCCCCATTCCCCATAATGAAAATCGGGATGCTAACCACTCATTGGCCACAACATCAGTGTTCCCTCTAGGGGTTGCACCCATATGATCTACTCTAATCAGTGTTATGATCAGTCAGATCTTTCTATGCCAGACATTAAACTCGCGGCATACCCTATGTTAAACACGGGAAGCTGATAAAAACCTAATATACATGCCTATGGAATATGATTCCCTGCGTCCAATGTGGGATGCCTTGGGCATTCACACCCTCAAGAAGGCCTATAATAATCGGAAGAAACCAAGACGCGCCAGTGTCCCAGCATCCAGACACACCGCTGCTATCCAACATGACTACTCCCCTAACCAAAGGTTGTTTCCTTGGCTGGAACCTTTGGAATGTCCCAACAGAAGTAGTATAATTAACTTCTGTCCATGAAGATATGGCAGTAGGGAGAGTTTCATGAACAACATCTTAAATATATAATGGTGACCTTGACTAGGTGATGAGATTCATGGAGGAATCCATAGAAGGATGAACCGACATCCCATCATCAAGTTTCAATCATGGTGCAAACATTACTGAACAGGGAGGGGATGTAACCCACCATTGGAATATGGGAATGAGGGGAAAAAACAGCACTACCATCCCCCAACAAGACGGATGCACACGCACCGAAGAATGTTTCAGAAGCAATGTTTTTCAAGGAGAAGACTTAATGTGGTAAAACCGCCTTTCGCTATCATTATTTTTTGTTCACATTCTTTTATTTTGTTACAATATTTTAATCTCCTATTTCCAACCATTCATGTTATCTCCATTGTATTATATATACAATAATTTTATTATTAAAATATAAAATACACCATAAAATATATTCTCTACTTACTTTTAGTCTAATGATGAAAACACTACCCATAAGAGGTCGATTTACCACCTTCATAGATGACATATTTTCATTTTTAAATTATTCCTTCATGGCGGGTCTTAGAACAATTTTCCTGATTAAAAAATTTTATAATATAAGTATCACATTATATAAAATGATCTTGAAAATTATATATATATATAATTAATTAATTAGTCAAAATTAGAGTGTGATCATCTAAAAAACGCCAAAGTAATATAAATAATTATCATTAATGTCTTATGTAATGATTCATCCTCACCAAAAATAAATAAATTACTAATATAACAATTTAATAGTATATATGTTCATTAATAAAATATAATTTAAATTATAGGTAACTATTACCATTTTGCATGATTTTTTCGTGCATGTATATTTGTTAACCAATCATGTAACCCATCGAATAGAGCAGTCTTGGACGATTGATTTAATTCCTACAAATCATCAAAAAATCCATAAATTAACATAAAAATTTGATAATAAATAAAAGAATTTATAATTTTTTTTAAATTATATTAATGAATCAAATTTCATTATCCAAGATATTATATACAAGTAAACAAATATTTCTCACATAAGGTAAGAGATTCTTACTGAATAATAATTTTTTATTCTGGTTACACATTCTCTCTCATTACCCCAATTTATTACTACATTATAATTTATATAATTATTATAAATTTTATTAATATGATACAAACTGAACTATCAAAATTATTCCATCTTTCATTGAAGTGAACAATATGTTTCACAATGTCCCCTTCTCAATTCACCTTGATAAGAAAGCCTGATTAAAAAGAAGTTCAGGATTTCTTACCCCTTTTCATGTACAATCCCAACTATATTTTAAGACACAATTTTATTTCCAAAATCACAATTTTTATCAGGAAAATGTATCTTCTCACTTTTCTTGTATTATTTCAACAATTAATTGTTTTTCCACTTTAAAGACTATTTTATATTTTCCATTAAACCACACATAAGAAACTGCTTTTTATTTTCTAAACAACTATTTTTACATGTTTTCACTCAAGTAGGACATCATCTCTTCGTGAAACATAATTTAATAGTCCATATTTTCTATGATATAGAAATAAAAATAAATTTTCTAAAATCACCTTTATTCTCATAGTAAACAAATATTATTTATATCATGAATTTATTGATAATTTTATTATATTATTTTCTTCATTTGCAACAAACTCTATTGAATCTTATTATTTGTAAGTATTCATAGTTTATAAAACAACCCTTCCTATTATTTCCTATTTATTAATGATTTATTATATAATAATGTACTTAATACAACCCAGAATATATAGAGGTCTAGGGTCTTCCAGTCTTAGTAAAATTACATGGCTACCTAAAACATGAAATACAATATCTTTATCGCAATCATTATTGACATGAACAAATCATTCATTTATACATAGCACTACGTGGGATTACCTGTAGACATACATTAGATATGGGTGAGATATAAATCACAATAAGGGAGTAAAAAAGGAATACCATTAATAACAGAAATAATTGTTAGTCAATAGGCATATCAATGGTGAAGAAGATAAAAATGAACATAAAGGCATGATATAACACTATTATCATAAGTAGGAAATGTGGAAACAACTTAAAAAATCGAATGTTTTACATAAAGTAATCAGGTAAACCCATGTACCTATAATCTAGAAAAAATTTCTAAAATTAATTTGGTGAACCCCTATCCCTACATGATGTTTCATGATTCTAAAAATTACCCATTTAATTGGAGAGATACCAGGGTGCACCCATTATAATCATGTCAATATCATGCTTACGTGGACCACATAGATCATATAACATGAATTTAGTCAACATCGTTATTTATTTCACGATAAAGGATTATGTACTAAAAACATTATAGTATATAATAAATGTTTATATTTTCATAAAGGTGAACACCCTTGATTTAGAAATGGGAATTGTATTTATTAAATATGATTTGGTGTGGAAAATCATGGTGAAATTTCAGCAGCCTAACAACGTTTCATAAAAAGTCTTAAAAATAGATTATCAGAGATATAGGGGTATCTAATCATAAATACATGAAATTGACAGTAAGGGGTTAATATATATACTTTTTACAATATGATGAATTTTTAAATAGAATGTGTAGCATAATAAAGAAACATTTTGAAAGGTGGAAAATGGAATAACTCTTATAAAATTTCATCATGGTAAGGGGTGTACATGGGGGGATTAATGAGAGAAAAATTGGTCTTCCATCCTAAAATTATAATAATTGTAGTATGGGGGAGGTGTAACAATAGAAAACATCATTTGTAATTGGACTTAAAATTGTGTAACAATATAAGGAAACATGGATGAAAATGAGAAATAAAGGAAACCCTCACATTAGTGTATGACTTCAAAAGCATGAAGAGGGGATTCAAGATATCTTTGAGGGACTTGGGGGGTATATATAGGGAAGGATATAGTAGGGATGTTCTCCAAGTATTTTTAGTGAATATGAATGAGTTCTTGGGTGGGTTTATTTAGGAAATGAGTGGGGAATTCACAAACATTTGTTTTTGTAACGCCCCGACCCCAGCTACCCAGAGTCGGTGCATTATTACATAACATTGGCATGATCACAAGAAAGATCAAATCTCGAAAGACCGATTGGTTTAGTAGCCTTGGAAACACTAGATATATTCATAAGTTTTACATTACATCATAAAATGAAAAACTACTACAACAACATAATGTCTCCATAATCCACACTACTATCCCCTCATAATATCCCTGCAGGTCATTCATAATTTACTTCTTCACATCCTGGGGAAAAATAAAACATAGAAAAGGGGTGAGCTCAAATGCCCAGTAAGGATAACAATATAGCGGAAACTTTCATAAATAAGAATAAACATTTAAGGCAATGCATTACTAAAACAAAAGCCTTTTAAAATTGAAATTCAACATGGTATGGCAAAAGTAAAATGAAATAATGCCATTTACTTATTCACATGGATATTCTACTAATCGAATAATCACATGCAAAAATCAATAACCACTTTCATAATGTTGGAATGCATAATGCCAGACTATCATAACCACATAGCCAAGGCCTCGTGCCAAGACTACAAATAAGATTTTGTCAAGGCCTTGTGCCAAGACACTAGTTTGTCTCATGAGACCTACCGATGCAATTTTTTAGAAGATACTTACGTTTAAAATTGCTCAAATATACTCCAGTGTTTTTCTGAAAACATTATGCAAGCTTCTGAAAAAAAAATAACTAATTCTGAGACTGCTCGACTAATTACAGGCCATAATGGGTCCACGCCAAATCCCTTCCTGTCTACCATACTCGAGAGTCAGATTTTCTAAAAACATTTTTAAGCTTGCGTTAAATACGTATACATTTGCACTGGATTTTCATATATGTGAGAGAAATATCTCTTTTTTGAAATCATTTAAAAGTTATATATTTATAAAATAAAACATTTTCTTTGAAAATATTCTTATAAGCTTGTAAGGGAAGCTTTGAAGATTTTATAACGGTGGAAAATAACCGCACCCGCCGTATAAGTTTAAAAAAAACATTCTTACCTCAATTCTGTCGAAAAGGTTAAAAAGGACCTTGTTTTGAAAACGACGGAAAGATTCCTTTATAAACCTCTTATAAAAAGTCAAACAAGGGTATAAATGACTTTAACCCATATTCTTGTAAATAGTAAAAATGTTTTGAAATACATTTCGAAGAAACATGGATGTGGATGATAAAGAGATCCCAGTAGATTATTACGTATAATACAACCTCGGATAATGAAGAGATTGTGAAATAACCCTTACCTTGTACTTTTCCTTGGTTGGGGTAGGTTAACCTCCTGTATAATGGTGAAATAGTTGTTATTAAATTATACAAGAATCATATATATTAATATGATATCATATATGATCTTTTAACATTGATTTGTTAATAATATCTTAGAATTATCGTCGTTTCGGGAGTTAACTTACTCATTTTCTTTTATATGTTTTGTTACATAAGCCATGGTTGTTGTATCTTATTCATATCCAGAATGATATACAGTCCTTAAACATCATTTTTAAATCATCAAATGATAATTATACTTGAATGGATACGATGGAGAATGAATCTCATCGCGTTCGTGGAGACGGTAGTCCGTACGTACGCACGAGCGACAATATCATTCTTTTGATATTAAAATAATATATAAATGGATGGTATATCATATATACAGAATCATTAACATGTTATATTTATTATTTACATGAGTTACACATCATTATTATACCCATCCAAATAATATTATATTGAATAACAATTACACCACGACGTGGAGACCGTAAGCCGTACGTACGCACGTATGGTGACATGTTATTCAAAGGGTGGATAGAATACTGAATATGATTGTACCATATTTATAATAACATCACAGTATATGTGAGATACTGGAGTTATTATTTCATAATGGTAAGAAAAAAGGAAGAAGAAGTGGAAGAAGAAATGAACTTAGAAAAGGGTGGTGAAATCATTACCTCTTCTTCGGGTTCTTCCTTTTGATTTGATCAAAAGGGCTCCTTAGGTTGGCTTTCTGATCAAACTAAGGCCTCTAGGTTGTATTGAGTGATGTTGGGAGAGTATTTGGGCAGAGTTTGGCCGAACCAAAAGGCTTTGAATGTGTAAAGAAATGAGAAGGAGGAGTGCCCTTTTATAAGAGGGGTGAGGGGCACCTTTGGAAAAGTTAGAAATATTAATTTATAATAAATTCATATTCGGTTTCTAATGGCTCCAAAGCTTATTATTCAAAGTTTAAGGTGGGGATAAGTCGAAAACCACTCAACCAATAGAATTTAGACAGGTTTGGGTACTTATATTAACCTTATCTTTAAGTATTAACTCTAAGTTAATTAGTTTCACTTTTACAATGTCTCTTTGCATTTTTATATAATATGGTTAATAAACATACTATATACATCCAAGAGACCCCCAAGTGGTCCATTAATGACTAACCTATCATAATATAAGTCTCTTGGCCGAACCTTAGATTTTTAGGAATTTAATATCAATTAATAATATAATATTTGTTTTAAGAACTCTTTTATGTCAATTTTGACACTATTCAATAGTTGATTTTTGTGAAACTCATAACAGATTGATTAATTCTAAAAAAGTCCATTAAATCAATCCTAATATATCATATTAGCCTATAAAATTAGTTTAATTCATTAAAAGTTTCATATTATATTTATTTGGGTATTTATAATATCACTTATTTTAATTTTTCACTATTATAGTAATTACTGCATCATCATTGTGTCATAAATAAAATAAATTATTTAATGTCTAAAAATTATAAGTAAAATATCATTATGTAGGAAATCTTTTTAGATTTCTAATGAATATTTATAATCGAAAATCCAACATGTATAACCCTATGTAAAAATTGTTCTTCTAAAAGATATATGCTTGTGTCATTTTTGTATTCATTTTAACTTAATTAAAATAAAGTGTCATTATCACTTACAAGTGGATCCATGGGGTCCCAAAATTGACACAAAGATGCCCATGGTCGACCATGTATCAACCAATAGGGTTAAGACACGTTTTAGGGTAATTTTGTATTATTATAATATTATTTTTTTAACCCTTATTTACCGGATTTACCCTTTAACCATGGTAAATAAAATATTTACCGCAGTAATTATTCAAAATGTCTAAAAATAAAAGTTACCTATTTACATAATTTGGACATCCTGATTCCAAATATGGAATCCATTTTCCTAAATTCAAAACACAGAAGTGGCAGAAATTAATTTAAAATTAATTCCCGCTGTTAAAACAAAAAGCGTGTTTTTAAGAGATAATAACTATCAAAAGATTGACACTTGTTTATGTTCGGTTTAATTGTAAAATTATGTCCAATGATAAACATTAAATTGAATGGTAAAAATATATTCTAAATATACTTTAAAACCACTCAAATTCATAATTTATCACTATTAATTATTTTGATTAAAAAAGTTGTTTGTAATTAAAATTTAGAAATTTTCACTATTCATCAAAATATGAAAGTTATCCGAAATGTACCAAAATTTCACCCTAGGCTAATTTTGATATTCCGAATCCAAAAATGAAGTCCATTTTGAAATATAGAATATATATTATTTCAAAAATTAGGTATTACTATTCACAACGGCTAGTTTAATTAGTTGTGGTGTGTGTTAGAACTCGAGGTTGCGTACAACACACGCTATCACATTATTCAAAGGGAAACGTACCGTAGAAGCTTGGGGTGTTACATTCTCCCCTCCTTCAAATAATTGCGTCCTCGCAATTTCTAGGGTATTACTGCATAAAAAGACTCGGGTGGTTCTTCATCATAAGTTCCTCGGGTTCCCACGTTGCCTCTTCCATCTTATGATTTCTCCACAAAACTTTTACCAGACGCGTCGTCCGGTTTCTCAGTACTTGTTCTCTTGTATCAAGAATCCTGACGGGCTCTTCACAATAGGAAAGATCGGGTTCCAGTTCTAATTCCTCATAGGTGAGTACATGCGTTGGGTCAGGCATGTATTTCCTCAACAGAGATACGTGGAACACATCGTGAACTTTGGAGAGACTTGGCGGCATTGCCAATCGGTAAGCTACAGCCCCAATTCGTTCTAGAATTTCGAAAGGTCCGATGTACCTGGGACTCAATTTACCTTTCTTACCAAAACGTATGACTCCCTTCCATGGAGATACCTTCAGGAAAACATGATCACCGACTTGAAATTCCAAATCCTTCCTTCGATTATCGGCATAGCTCTTCTGCCTACTTTGAGCTGCTTTAATGTGATTTTGGATTACTTTCACCTTTTCCACCGTTTCCTCCACCATCTCTGGGCCTACAAGTTTTCTTTCACCAACGTCATCCCAACAGGTTGGTGTACGACATCTCTTTCCGTATAACGCTTCATATGGTGCCATCTGTATACTCGAATGGAAGCTATTGTTATAGGAAAATTCTACTAGTGGTAAATATTGATCCCACATACCCTGAAAATCAAGTGAGCAAGATCTCAACATGTCTTCTAAGGTCTGAATAGTCCGTTCTGATTGTCCGTTTGTCTGAGGGTGGTAAGCAGTGCTCAAATGAAGTTCAGTATCCAGGGATTTCTGAAGACTTTTCCAGAATCTTGAAGTAAAACGGGGATCACGATCAGAAACAATCGATAGGGGTACTCCATGAAGTCTCACAACTTCATTAATGTATAGTCTTGCTAGACGTTCCAGGGGTAGATCTTCTCTTATAGCAAGAAAATGTGCTGACTTGGTAAGACGATCAACAATAACCCATATTGCATCGTTCCTTCTAGGAGTCTTTGGTAGCCCCATGACAAAGTCCATCGTAATATTGTCCCATTTCCACTCCGGTATGGGAAGAGGTTGCATGACTCCTCCAGGCTGTTGCCTTCCAGCTTTCACTTGTTGACAAACCATACATCTTGATACAAAATCAGCAATCTCCCTCTTCATGTTGTCCCACCAAAAATGTTCCTTCAAATCTCTATACATTTTGGTGCTCCCAGGGTGTATAGAGAAATTGGAACTATGAGCATCATCCAGTAATTCCCTTTTCAGATCAGGTAAATCGGGAACACAAAGTCTCTTTCCAAATTTCAAAGTTCCATCTTTATACACAAAGTCTCTCAATCTCCCATCATTCACAGCTTTAATCTTCTTCTGAAATTCTTCATCATCGGTCTGAGAACTCTTAATCCTTTCTAGTAAAGATGGTTTGGCAACCATTTGAAAAAGCATTGATGTTTCACCTTCCCTGGTTATTCCCATGTCCATCTTCTCTAGATCCATGAAAATTGGATCCCTTTCAATTCTCATCATGTTCAGAACTCCATGGTCTTTTCTGCTCAAAGCATCTGCTACTTTGTTTGCTTTCCCCGGGTGGTAGTGTATCGTACAATCATAATCCTTGAGTAATTCAAGCCATCTCCTTTGCCTCATGTTGAGTTCTTTTTGTGAGAAAATATACTTCAAACACTTGTGATCAGTATAAATCTCACATTTTTCACCATAGAGGTAGTGCCTCCATATCTTCAAAGCAAAGATCACAGCTGCTAACTCAAGATCATGAGTAGGATAGTTTTGTTCATGAATTTTCAACTGTCGTGATGCATAGGCAATAACTCTATCATTCTGCATAAGGACACAGCCAAGTCCTTTCTTCGATGCATCACTATAAATAACGAACCCATCATTCCCCGATGGTAGAGTCAATATAGGAGCATTGACTAATCTTCTCTTCAGTTCTTCGAAACATTCTTCACACTCTTTTGTCCAAACAAATTTAACCCTTTTACGTGTGAGCTTCGTTAATGGGTTAGCCAATCGGGCAAAATTCTGGACGAAACGTCGATAATAACCTGCCAAACCAATAAAACTACGTACCTCAGTTATATTCATAGGTGCTGGCCATTCTTGGATTGCCTTGGTCTTAGAAGGATCAACAGAGATTCCATCTTTAGAGACAATATGGCCAAGAAAAGAAATCTCCTGAAGCCAGAATTCACACTTGCTAAACTTTCCATATAATTCATGCCTCCTCAGAGTCTTCAAGATAATGCGCAAGTGATTTTCATGATCTTTGTAGGTTTTGGAGTATACCAAGATATCATCAATAAATACCACCACAAATTCATCGAGATACTCCTTGAAAACTCTATTCATCAGATCCATGAATACAGAGGGTGCATTAGTCAATCCAAACGGCATTACAGTAAACTCGTAATGCCCGTACCTGGTTCGAAATGCTGTCTTCGGAATGTCTTCCTTCTTCACACACAACTGATGGTATCCAGATCGAAGGTCAATCTTTGAAAAGTATTGAGCTCCATGCAGTTGGTCAAATAAATCATCAATACGAGGTAGGGGATACTTGTTCTTTATCGTTATAGCATTGATCTCCCTGTAGTCGATACATAACCTCATAGATCCATCTTTCTTTTTAACAAAAAGAACAGGGGCTCCCCATGGAGAAACACTAGGGCGAATAAATCCCTTATTACTCAATTCCTCTAGTTGTTTCATTAGTTCGACTAGCTCTACAGTGGCCATTCTATAAGGGGTCTTCGATATAGGCCTTGATCCAGGAATTAAATCAATGGAAAACTCTACTTCTCGTTCTGGAGGATGTCCAGGTAAATCTTCCGGAAATACATCTACAAACTCTTTCACAATAGGTACATCCTCTATTTGAACATTTCTTTCCTCACCGACAGTTATTTCATTCTCTTCCTCCCCGATAATTGAATTAAGTTGAGCTACAGGGGGTGGATCTAAATAAGAATTAGGTGGTGACGATTCTGCTCTAAAAATAAGGTGCTCCTTATCATTATCATCAAGAATCGTAACCTCTTTCTTCTTACAATAAATCTTCGCATCATAGTCCGAAAGCCAGTCCATACCGAGGATTATATCAAACTCAATCATAGGTATGATGATGAAATCAGCAGATAAAGAAAATTTATGTGCTCTAATGGGGACTGATTCACAAAACTTTGTTGCAACGATACTTCCCTTAGGAGTTTTAACTGACAACTCCCTTATTAAATCAAATTGGAAATATCTAATTTTCTTAGCAAACTGGGAAGATATGAAACAATGCGATGATCCAGAATCAAATAATGCATTTGCTAAACTTGAGGAAACCATTAAATTACCTGCCACCACGTCTTTCGGAGCTTCTACCTCAGCAGTAGTGATAGCATAAGCCTGGCCTTGATCCCTTGGCCTTTTCTGAGGTAAGTTCTTCTGACGCTTAGGACATGCATTTGCATAATGCCCCATCTCCCTGCAATTGTAGCACTGAACGTTGGTAGCTTCCTTCTTCCCCTTGCAATCATGAGCTTGGTGGCCTTTTTCACCACACTTGTAACAGACTCCCATTCCCTTCAAGCAAGCACCGGGGTGTTTCTTCCCGCACTTACCACAAGATGGATATTCAACCTTTCCCTTCTTCCCCTTATTTCCATTCCCAGATTGATCAGCAGGTCTCTTCTTCTCTTGCTTTGCTTTAAAGTCATAAGACTTAGAGAATTCCTTTTCGGTCTTGATAGCACATGAGACAATGTCTTCGTACGATGAAAAGGATTGTGAGACTAATGCTCGACGGAGAAATGGTTTTAACCCATCAAAGAAACGATCAATCTTACTTCTTGGGTTGCGAATATAATCACCAGCGTACCTCGCTAACCTTGTAAAGTTAGCCTCATACTTTGTGACATTCTCATCCTCCTTTTGTCTCAGACTCAGAAATTGCCTTTCCATATCTGCTTGATGGTCGCGAGGAAAGTATTTTTCTAAAAACAGATATTTGAACTCCCTCCATTCCATGTTTGATACTTCATCATCTTCCTTCATGTTTTGAATCAATGACCACCATTGATCAGCATCTCCAGTGAGGCGGTAAACTGCCATGGTAACTTTTTCCCTTTCACTACTCCCCAAAGCCTGAAATATTTTCTCTAGGGAAAATATCCATTGCTCAGCTACTAAGGGATTTGTACTCCCATTGAACGTTGGTGGTTGTTGTCTCATGAATCGATCAAACATTGATCCTCCACGCTGCGGATCAGGGTGCTCCATACGGGTAAGGTTATTATTCATAACCTGAGTAAGTTGTCCCAGTACGGTGATTAGCTGATCAGCACCAGTTGCATCACCAGCCCCACTATAATTATTTTGAGCAGGAGGGCAATCCCTACATGGAGTGCGTGCATTGATACGGTTTCCATTTCTTCCACTAGGCGCCATTTCTAAAAAAATGGCATAAACTAGATCAGTTTATGCATCAAAATACATAATCCCATACTTATAAAACACTTAACATAAATTGAACTATTTTTGGATATTATCCATAATCATAAAAATGTTTTCTTTGAGGAAGTATATACTCATAAACCCTTCATAATGATTTGTAAAGATAGTGAGAGTTATCCTAAGCATATCCCCCGGGAGTGTCGTAACCAAGAGTGCAGCAAGGCCCGTTGTCGTGCACCAGTTCCCGTTCGAGTCTAGCTCAAAGTGGTGTTTTCGGGTTTTACCCCTAGGTACATCTGTGCCAGAGCCGCCTCTACCTGCTCGTATCCAGACAGGGATGTATTGCTCGAAAAACTCACAAAATCTCTACAATACCAAAATTCTAGGAAGTTCTTCTATACTAATCCTCAAAGTTCATCTTAGGTCTACGTGCTCTAATCAGAGTTTATCTAAATCTAGCTTCCAAGGTTTGTACTAAACTTCCTCTGATACCAACTGTAACGCCCCGACCCCAGCTACCCAGAGTCGGTGCATTATTACATAACATTGGCATGATCACAAGAAAGATCAAATCTCGAAAGACCGATTGGTTTAGTAGCCTTGGAAACACTAGATATATTCATAAGTTTTACATTACATCATAAAATGAAAAACTACTACAACAACATAATGTCTCCATAATCCACACTACTATCCCCTCATAATATCCCTGCAGGTCATTCATAATTTACTTCTTCACATCCTGGGGAAAAATAAAACATAGAAAAGGGGTGAGCTCAAATGCCCAGTAAGGATAACAATATAGCGGAAACTTTCATAAATAAGAATAAACATTTAAGGCAATGCATTACTAAAACAAAAGCCTTTTAAAATTGAACTTCAACATGGTATGGCAAAAGTAAAATGAAATAATGCCATTTACTTATTCACATGGATATTCTACTAATCGAATAATCACATGCAAAAATCAATAACCACTTTCATAATGTTGGAATGCATAATGCCAGACTATCATAACCACATAGCCAAGGCCTCGTGCCAAGACTACAAATAAGATTTTGTCAAGGCCTTGTGCCAAGACACTAGTTTGTCTCATGAGACCTACCGATGCAATTTTTTAGAAGATACTTACGTTTAAAATTGCTCAAATATACTCCAGTGTTTTTCTGAAAACATTATGCAAGCTTCTGAAAACAAAATAACTAATTATGAGACTGCTCGACTAATTACAGGCCATGATGGGTCCACGCCCAATCCCTTCCTGTCTACCATACTCGAGAGTCAGATTTTCTAAAAACATTTTTAAGCTTGCGTTAAATACGTATACATTTGCACTGGATTTTCATATATGTGAGAGAAATATCTCTTTTTTGAAATCATTTAAAAGTTATATATTTATAAAATAAAACATTTTCTTTGAAAATATTCTTATAAGCTTGTAAGGGAAGCTTTGAAGATTTTATAACGGTGGAAAATAACCGCACCCGCCGTATAAGTTTAAAAAAAACATTCTTACCTCAATTCTGTCGAAAAGGTTAAAAAGGACCTTGTTTTGAAAACGACGGAAAGATTCCTTTATAAACCTCTTATAAAAAGTCAAACAAGGGTATAAATGACTTTAACCCATATTCTTGTAAATAGTAAAAATGTTTTGAAATACATTTCGAAGAAACATGGATGTGGATGATAAAGAGATCCCAGTAGATTATTACGTATAATACAACCTCGGATAATGAAGAGATTGTGAAATAACCCTTACCTTGTACTTTTCCTTGGTTGGGGTAGGTTAACCTCCTGTATAATGGTGAAATAGTTGTTATTAAATTATACAAGAATCATATATATTAATATGATATCATATATGATCTTTTAACATTGATTTGTTAATAATATCTTAGAATTATCGTCGTTTCGGGAGTTAACTTACTCATTTTCTTTTATATGTTTTGTTACATAAGCCATGGTTGTTGTATCTTATTCATATCCAGAATGATATACAGTCCTTAAACATCATTTTTAAATCATCAAATGATAATTATACTTGAATGGATACGATGGAGAATGAATCTCATCGCGTTCGTGGAGACGGTAGTCCGTACGTACGCACGAGCGACAATATCATTCTTTTGATATTAAAATAATATATAAATGGATGGTATATCATATATACATGAACATTAACATGTTATATTTATTATTTACATGAGTTACACATCATTATTATACCCATCAAAATAATATTATATTGAATAACAATTACACCACGACGTGGAGACGGTAAGCCGTACGTACGCACGTATGGTGACATGTTATTCAAAGGGTGGATAGAATACTGAATATGATTGTACCATATTTATAATAACATCACAGTATATGTGAGATACTGGAGTTATTATTTCAGAATGGTAAGAACAAAGGAAGAAGAAGTGGAAGAAGAAATGAACTTAGAAACGGGTGGTGAAATCATTACCTCTTCTTCGGGTTCTTCCTTTTGATTTGATCAAAAGGGATCCTTAGGTTGGCTTTCTGATCAAACTAAGGCCTCTAGGTTGTATTGAGGGATGTTGGGAGAGTATTTGGGCAGAGTTTGGCCGAACCAAAAGGCTTTGAATGTGTAAAGAAATGAGAAGGAGGAGTGACCTTTTATAAGAGGGGTGAGGGGCACCTTTGGAAAAGTTAGAAATATTAATTTATAATAAATTCATATTCGGTTTCTAATGGCTCCAAAGCTTATTATTCAAAGGTTAAGGTGGGGATAAGTCGAAAACAACTCAACCAATAGAATTTAGACAGGTTTGGGTACTTATATTAACCTTATCTTTAAGTATTAACTCTAAGTTAATTAGTTTCACTTTTACAATGTCTCTTTGTATTTTTATATAATATGGTTAATAAACTTACTATATACATCCAAGAGACCCCCAAGTGGTCCATTAATGACTAACCTATCATAATATAAGTCTCTTGGACGAACCTTAGATTTTTAGGAATTTAATATCAATTAATAATATAATATTTGTTTTAAGAACTCTTTTATGTCAATTTTGACACTATTCAATAGTTGATTTTTGTGAAACTCATAAAAGATTGATTAATTATAACAAAGTCCATTAAATCAATCCTAATATATCATATTAGCCTAGAAAATTAGTTTAATTCATTAAAAGTTTCATATTATATTTATTTGGGTATTTATAATATCACTTATTTTAATTTTTCACTATTATAGTAATTACTGCATCATCATTGTGTCATAAATAAAATAAATTATTTAATGTCTAAAAATTATAAGTAAAATATCATTATGTAGGAAATCGTTTTATCTTTCTAATGAATATTTATAATCGAAAATCCAACATGTATAACCCTATGTAAAAATTGTTCTTCTAAAAGATATATGCTTGTGTCATTTTTGTATTCATTTTAACTTAATTAAAATAAAGTGTCATTATCACTTACAAGTGGATCCATGGGGTCCCAAAATTGACACAAAGATGCCCATGGTCGACCATGTATCAACCAATAGGGTTAAGACACGTTTTAGGGTAATTTTGTATTATTATAATATTATTCTTTTAACCCTTATTTACCGGATTTACCCTTTAACCATGGTAAATAAAATATTTACGGCAGTAATTATTCAAAATGTCTAAAAATAAAAGTTACCTATTTACATAATTTGGACATCCTGATTCCAAATATGGAATCCATTTTCCTAAATTCAAAACACAGAAGTGGCAGAAATTAATTTAAAATTAATTCCCGCTGTTAAAACAAAAAACGTGTTTTTAAGAGATAATAACTATCAAAAGATTGACACTTGTTTATGTTCGGTTTAATTGTAAAATTATGTCCAATGATAAACATTAAATTGAATGGTAAAAATATATTCTAAATATACTTTAAAACCACTCAAATTCATAATTTATCACTATTAATTATTTTGATTAAAAAAGTTGTTTTTAATTAAAATTTAGAAATTTTCACTATTCATCAAAATATGAAAGTTATCCTAAATGTACCAAAATTTCACCCTAGGCTAATTTTGATATTCCGAATCCAAAAATGAAGTCCATTTTGAAATATAGAATATATATGATTTCAAAAATTAGGTATTACTATTCACAATGGCTAGTTTAATTAGTTGTGGTGTGTGTTAGAACTCGAGGTTGCGTACAACACACGCTATCGCATTATTCAAAGGGAAACGTACCGTAGAAGCTTGGGGTGTTACAGTTTTGGAATGTATATAAGTAAACATTCTTATCCTCAAAAGGTCACATGGATTGTTTCCATAGTTTTTTCAAACTAAGAGTAGAAAAATTTATTTTATATGGTCAATGGATTAAAATATTAAAATATTATCCTTGACTATGTGGAGGTGAGTAAAATTATTAATGGAATGAATTTAATATCATAGAAGATATTATACATTTTGGAGGAGTCACTATGAGTATTTAAAATAAGTAAAAAAATAAAATCACATTATATTAATGGGTATAAATATTTTGGGTGAAGAATACCCATTCTAGTATTCATAACATCATCTTTGGGTCATTATGAGGTCATAAAACACATATTTTATTTATACTATATGTAATTTTTACCAAAATATTTGATTGTCTCATAATATTAGGAAAAATTCACCATTGGATAATTTCAAAATCGTGATTTCAAAAATAATAATCAATATATCCAAATAATTTTCTAATTATGTTTATTTTACTTTTAAAATTAAGATCATTATTTATTGAATAATCATGTGTTTTGACGCAAAATATTTTACAAAACATTATAAAAATTACATTTCACTTCAATAAAATTATACACGCATTTATTATTCACAAAATAAATTTGATATAATATTTTATTAAAATATTAATTATTTCAAAAATATCATTAATTCCTTAATATAAATTTATTAAAAATACACTTTCGGTTCAATCGTATAGATAATATAAATCATATAAAACTGATTACCTAATAATTTACAGATATGAAACTGATATAATCATCATTTATATGAATTTTTAATTCTAATATCATTAATAAAATACCGTATTTTATTATAATAATTTATTTAGTTCTCAAGAGTACCATTTATTCTCGAAGTGTAAATTTATCAAAATCATTATTTTTAATAACGATTATTCTCATAATGGAATTGATGGAATTAAAATTTTATTTAAAAAATGGATTTTACACTATGTAACTAATAACATGTAATATAAACCCTTATAACACCTGCATAAGTCCTAACGGTGAGGTGTGTGATTTTGAAAGACCTTTAGGGTGGCTCAGATAATGGCACCTGAGTGGTAATCCCTATTAACATGATATTATTTCATATGTGATTTGTTAAAAACATAAAATGTTGAAGTTCATCTCAGTCTTGGTCAAAATTAATGCCCAGTAATGCTACCACCTTTCTAAGATCTAACAAATTAGCTTTGTACGAACTGGATGGGGCCATCACCTCTTTTTCCTGTGTTGAAATTATTTTTTTAAACCGTATAGTTATATAAGTTGTGTGATGACTTTTCAATAGATATATTTTCAATGATAATGATACTTAATTGTAATCTAGGCCTAAAAATAATAAAAAATAGTGAATCTGTCTATAATATGCATAATAAATATAAATATAAATAATTTTATTCATAAATTTATAGTGTTATTACAACCTTCCCCCTAATGAAATTTCCCCTAGAAATTTCATCTTCCCAAACTAAAACCGATGATATTAAATCTTTCTCACCACATCCTCTGGTTCCCATGTTTCTTATTCAATCTTGTGTTTTCGTCACAACACCTTGATGGGGGATCATCTTATTCTATAGAACCTTTTCTCTATGATATATATAATCATCACCTTCTATTCATTGGAGAGGTAATTATCCAATAGTACTACGTCTGGATTGAGTATATGTGATAGTTCCAGTATGTACTTCCTCATGAGTGATACATGGAATACAGGATGTAATAATGATAGGTTTTGTGGGGTTATAGTCGATAATAAACTACATTGAGATTGTCAATTATCTCAAAAAGGATGATGTGCATTTGACTAAGGATTACATTCTTCCCAAATATACTTAATCTCTTGCATATAGATATGCATAGAAAACCAATATCTCCAATATCAAAATAATAATTTCATTGATGATTTCCAACATAATGCTCTTGTTGACTATACACAGTTTTGATGTGCTTATAGATTGTCTTATCCTTCTCCATCATTTGTTCGACCATTTCTAGACCTATAAATTTTCACTAACTAACTTCATCCTAATATGTCGGTTTTCTACACCACTTTCTGTGAAGGGATTCATAAAGATCCATTTGGATGCTTGAGTGAAAAATGTTGTTGTACGATAACTCAACCAGATGAATATGTTGATCGCATCCTCCATTAATGTCCATTGATCATGCTCACAACATGTCCTCATGTGTTCATATAGACTTATAATATTGGATGGCAATTAAAGGATGATAATTTGTAATGAAATTAAACACTGTATTCCGAGCTTGTTAGATACTCTTCCAGAACATAAAAGTGATTCTTGGATCTCAATCTGATAAAATTGATAGTAGAAAACCATGAAGCCTTACAACTTCTCTAATGTATATATGTTTTAGTTGATCCAATGAATTTTCCTCTCGAATTGAAATGTAGTGTGAAGTCTTTATAAGAACATCCAAAACAACCCAAATAACATTTTCTCATTCGGATGACTTCAAAAGTCTGGGGACAAAGTCTGAGGTGATGTTCTCCCATTTCCATTATGGTGTGTGAAATTTTTTCATCATCCCCTTAGACTTCTACCTCCCAACCTTCACATTATAACATACTAGTCACTTTGATGTATATTCATCTATTTCCTTCTTCATGATATCCCACCTATAATGCTTTGGATTTCTTGATACATATTTTTTTCCTGGATCAATGGAGAAATTCGAACTATGTTCATCATCCAAAAGTACATTCTTTATCTTTGGAATTTATGGAACACTTAGTATTTACCCAAATTTCAGAACCCATTATTCAATAACATTGAACTCTAAGGACATTCCTTTTTTTATAGTTTCCACTTTCCTTTAAATTCACAAATCACCTCTTTGAGCATCCCTTAACCTCTCCTGAAGAGACGGTTGAGAAATAAATTTTGAAAGTGTTTGTTACCTTCCTTCATTTAAGATTCTTGTGTACATACTCTTCATGTCTAATAAGAATGGAACCATCTGAATTCTTATAAATGAAATATTTATTGGATCCTTTCTACATAGAGAATATTCCACATTGTCCTATTTCCCATTGTAGTAATGGATTGAGTAGTGATAGTCTCTTATCACCTCTAACTGTATTTTTTGGAAAATATTTTACTCTTTATAGTTGAATATATAAATGGGGATTTTAAGATCCACATATATTTCACAGTTCTCCCCAAAAAAGAAACATCGATATATTTTCAAAGTGAATATCCATACGTCCAAATCCAGATCATGTGTTGTATATTTCTTCTCATGAACATTCAATTTCCTCGAGCATTATAAATGACATTGTCATTTTTAATCAAAAATTTTCCCATTCATTTCTTCAAAGCATCACTAAATACCACGAAATGTCCTCCACTTTTGGGTAGTGTGAGAATGAGAGTGGTGATATGCCTCATTTTTTACTGCATGAATATTTTTTCACATTCTTCATTCCAATAACACTTGACTCCATTCTAGGTTATCTTTGTAAGAGGGTTACATAATTGTGATAAATTTCTCAGAAATTGTTGATAATATCTAGCTAACCCATGGATTCGATGAATATCCATCACAGATGTTGGAATCTTCCATCATTCAGTTTCGTTTGTCATGGAGGGATCCATAGGTATACCATTAATTGTGATGATATGACCTATGAATGAGACTTCATTCCAACCGAAATAACCCATACTATACTATTTATAGATATTCTCCTTTTTCAAGGTCATTAGTATAGTGAATAGACATTAGTATAGTTCATAGATACTTTCCAGGTTCACCCATGGTTTTGGAGTTTATTATAATATTATCTATAATTACTACCAAGAGTTTATTGAGGTCATATTTAAACAATATATTCATCAATTTCATGAATATTTAGGGAGAATTAGTGATTCTGAAAGGCTCTACTATGAATTCAAAGTTCTCGTACCTTGTTCAAAAAGTAGCCCTGGGGATATCCTCTTCCTTCACACTTACATGGTCAAATCCCATCCAAAGATCCACCTTATTGATGTATTGTGCTCCACATAGATTATCGAAAAAGTTATCAATTCGTGGAGAAGGATAAATGTTTTTTATCATGAATTTATTATGCTCATGATAATCAATTAAAAGTCGCATTCAACCATCCTTCTTCATGACAAGGATGACTGTTACACCCCGGGTAAAGAAGTTAGTCGTATAAACAATTTATCAATATTATCATGTAGTTTTCTCATAAGCTCCTCATGTACCATAAAAACCATTATATATTGAGTCTTGGATATTGGAAATTCCCCTGATATAAGATCAATAGATAATTTAACATCTCTTCTTTGAGAAAGACAAGGAAATTCATCAGGAAACACATTAGAAAATTCCCTCCCAATGGACAATTTTTAAAGGATGGTTACTTCTATAGACTCAATCATCTGATAAGGATAAACATTCTAATAGGGAATTAATGTTAATTCTTCAGACGATGGTTCTAAATAAGATTTATCCTCTTCCTTGCACTTGTGTAGAATATGGGATCGATCAAAAATATGTAGAGTGATTTTCCTCTCATGGAAATTTATGTTGAATCTATATAGGGAAAGCCAATACATACCAATAAATGCATAAATTTACTCCAGAGTGAGTTTTACAAGTTTCTACATGATGTAAAATCACCAAATTGTGACATGGGATGAGTTATATTAAGGGGATCTGATAATTTTCCCATGGTTCATTCTCACTGGCATCTCTACTTCCAAGATTTGTGGTGGCATTTCGATTGTTGAACTAATCATTCATGATATAAATTAATGCGTAGAAATAGAATAAAACATTGTGTTTATTATCATTGAATAAATAACTAGTGTAACAATCACACCTTCATTTTTTGGATTCACATCAGTTGTAGTGATAGAAAACGATTGCCCATACAACCTTAGAGGTTGTTGGATGCCTCCGAAATCCCCTGACTTAGGGAACTGGTTCGAAAAGTACCATGGTTATTTATAGTTGTAACAATGAACAATTTGTTGAGGATTGAGTAGAGTATTCATTTCCCTTTTTCTAGTAGTGGGTTTTTTTTGTGAGAAATCATTGGACGGGTACCCTTGTCATTCATGCCTAATGCATTTCCTTACCCCCTTTACGAAATTTCTAGGGTGTTTCTTTGGACAATTTTGAATATGGGGTCCTTGAATTTCATAGAATAGTTGGACTTATCCATCAGACACCCAAAATTAAAGCCTAATTTATACTTCCTAACACCATGGCACCCCTGAGAATTATTGATCTTTATTTATACATTGAGGACACATCGGAGAATTACCTCAATAGGAATCAATGTCATAGATCATCGTATATTTATGACGGAAATTTATTGTCCCACTTAAGAAGAGTTCATCCATGAACTCAAGGGTAAAAAAATCTAGTGGAATATCATGCAATCCTTGTGATGTTTTCCTCACACGTTCTGATATATTTTTCAACTTTTTTCAAGAAAAAATGGAAGCCCCTTTCTATCCTAAGTCAGAGGGTGTGAAAAACAATACTTATCGGAAATCATTTTCCTTAAATCTTTCCATTCCAACACTTTAATCCATTGCATAGGTATCATATTTTTTTTATCACTGTCCACCATTTATCAGCTTCACATTCCATATAATAATCACCTAGAAGAACCTTCTATTTTTTGAAACATTGAAGAATGGATATTATCTTCCCAATGGATTGGATGCATTGTTCGACGATTGAGGGATTGAATGATACATTGAATGTATGAGTCCTTCATCTCAGGAATATATTGATTGTGACTTTCTTATTATTACATGGTGTTGGAGTTAGTTTCGACCAATGTTTTAATTCAAAACACTATATAACTAAGGGATTGTATCGGGACAGTTTTTTTCGATTCCTTCTCCCATCAAATCGGGCATCTCATTAGAACAGTCATCACAGTGATATTTGAATTGGTTTTTAGCCAGAGAACTCCTATTACAGAACATTTTCTAGAATAAAAGGAAATTTATGGGTATGTATTTTGTGCTATTAAACACATAAAGGGGATCCAAAAACAAAAAAGGATACAATATAAATTAAATTTATTTCCTTAAATTATGAATTTATAGGCTTCAATATATGTTTTCCATGATTTATTCCCTATCATATATTTGCAGGGTCATTTTTTCATCAATTAATAATGGTTCCTACTATTATTATTAGTTTAATAAAGAATATCCCCCATGAGTGTCAATCCAAATGTGCAGAAAGGCATGTTTCCTTGAACCAGTTCTAGTTTGAGTCTATCTAAAAGAGGTGTTTTCATGTTTTACCCATAGATACATCTCAGACAGAGCCACCTCTATTTGTTTACATCTTCACATGGATTTATTTTTTTTATAAAATGCATACTCTATACATACCAAAATATATGTATTTTTTCTTATAATTAGTCTTATCACTAAGGATTCAATTAGAGTTTCATAACCCTAATATGAAGAATAACTAAACCTATATTTTGATACCAACTATTAAGACTATTTTTCTTATGTCATATTTAAATATTATTTATTTTATAAAGGAGAACTTAATACTAACCAAAAAATATAGATTACTTGTTTAATTTGGGATTATGAACACTAAAAGAAAACTTAAAATATGATAAACAACATCATTTTTGCAAACATCATTGTCATGACCATCTTATTCAATCATACTTAACAATACATGGGATAACCTATGGAAATACATTATAAAGGGGTGATATATTAAGTCCAGTAAGGGAGTAAAGAAGGAAAAACATGAATAATATAGTTCATGGTAAGAAATTTGAATATAAATGGAGCACAAGAGAAACATGAACATAATGTCATGATATATCGTTATTATCATAACATGGTAACGTGGAAACAAACTAAAACATTGCATGATTAAGATAAATGAATTAGGAAAACCTCTATCCCAACATCGTGGAAAAATTTCCTAACAGGAATATGTTAATCCTCTTTCCCAAAATGACATATCATGATACTAAAAATTTCTCAATGCATTGGAGCACTATCAGGGTAGAGCCTTAATAATCATTTGAATCTAATGCTTATGTGTGCAACATTGATCATATAACATGGATTAATTCAACACCATAATTTATTCCGTGATAAAGGAATATAGAATACCTACATGAATGTCTATAATCAATGAGTATTTGTTAATAAAGGTGAATACCCTTAATAGGGACATGGACGTGGTATTCAATACATGATGATTTTTGCATGGATAATCATGGAGCCATTTTGGCAGCCTAATGATGTGAAATAATTATTCAAAAACTCTTGATGAGAGATAAATGTTTCTCTCATCATATATTCATTAAATTTAATGTAATGGGGGTCTTATTTATATATTTCCTAGAATAAGGAATTTGTAAATAGAAGGCGAAACATAAAAAAGAAAATTTCATAAAGAGGATAAATTAAAGAAATCTTACAGAATTTTGTCATGGTAATGGGTGTAAATGGTATAGATTAATGAGAAAGAATTATGTATCCATTCATAAAAAATTAATAAGGTAAGTATGGGTGAGGTAAAAACACATACCCAATCATTTTTAATTGAATAAAAAAGGGTGTATAAATATAAGGAAACATGGATAAAAATGAGAATGGAAAGAAACCCTTACTTGAGTGTGTGACTTAAAAAGAATAACGTAGGGATTTTTCAGAGTTTGGGTAGCTTGGTGGAATTTATGAGAGGTTATGATAGATTAAGGAAGTGAAACAATGATTTTTATTTATGAGGAATGGGTGCTTGGTCGGTCAATTTTGGAAATGAGAGTGGAATTCATAAACTTCGGTTTTGGAATTAATATAATTACATATTCAAAACCACAAAACACCCCACGGTTTTCCCATGGTTTTTTCCAATGATAAGGGGAAAAAAATTATTTTATAAGTCTAATGGAATAACATATTAAAATAATATCCTTTCTTATGTGGAGGTGAGTCACATTATTAAAGCAATGAATTTAAAATCATAATATATATTATACATTTTGGAGGATTAATTAAGTCATCTTAAAAAAATTAAAACAAATCTAAAATAATATTATTCAAATGGGGAAAAAGTATTACTTAGGGAATACCCATTATAGAATTGATCACATCATTATGGGGTTATTATGATGTAAGAAAACACATTTTTTAATACAGTATTTACTTTTTACCCAAAAATTCAATTGTCTCAATTTTTTTTAAAAATATCACCATTGGATAATTTAAACATTATTATTCTAAAAATAATATTTATTTTATTGATATAATTTTCTTAAATAAATAAATATTTAATTCTAAATTTAAAATGGTTATATATTGAAAATTCATGGTTTTGGGAAAAATAGTTTTCAATCCATAAAAAATTTACATATGAATTCAAAAAAATTATATACTAATTTATTAATCATAATAGTAATTTGATTATCATATTTTATAAAATTTTTAATTGTTTCAGAAATTCAACAATTCTATAAATCAATTTCTTTAAAAATATACTTTTTATTTTGACTTATAAAAAATATTAATGTTCTCAAATAATTACCTAATAATTTACGGATAAAGAACTGATATAATAACCATTTATAATAATTTATTTATAATATTGTTAATAAAATCCACAGCTTAATATAATAATTTATTTATTTCTCAAAAGTACCATTTTTACATAATGTTTCAATTTAAAATATTCATCATTTTTTGAGAATACTATTGTCATAATGGAATCGATGGAATATGATATTTATTTATAAAATAATATTATACAATAAGTATATAATAACTTGTTTTAAAACCCCTTATAACACCTTAATAAGGCCTAGAGGTAACGTGTGCAATGGTGATAGACTCTTGGTGCGACTTGGATAACATCTCCTGAGTGGTATTCTCAATTAACCTGAATTTCTCCTATAGGAAATTTCTTTCAAGCTTAACGAGTTGAAGCTCGGCTTGGGCATGGTCTAGAGAGAATCCTAGTGATTCTACCTCTTTTATCAGCTCTAATAAATAATCATTGTATAGACCATGTCAACTATATGAGTCCATCATTTACGTTATCTGTGTCAAAAGGATTTTTTATGGACCTTATATTTATATCAATGGTCTGATCACTGATCTATGTATATAGTTACAATGGTAATGATACATAATAGTAATTCAAACCTAATAATAATAATAAAATGATTTCATTTGTTTTCTATATCCACAATACATTAAGAGATAGGGTATATTATTTATAAATGATTGGTTTGTTACTTTTATGATATCACATAACATATTTGTTGAAATGGTTTATGATGAATTTTACTGTGTGTGTTCTATCATGATAAATAATTTGCATACTACTCGGAGTGGTTAGTGATTACATTTATTAATTGGGGAACTATATTTTCATTTTTATGTATAATTTGTCAATGCTTGACCATATCCATATGTGGAATGAACTGGACATAGTAAGTGATGGGTGGGTCCCTCTATATCTCATAAATGCATTTATAGGTCTCCTAAAACAAGTAATATATGGACATGTCCAAGGCCTTCCCATTTATTTTATGATATGGACATGGCTGAGTCCTTAACCATTTAATTTTATATGGCATGGATGATCCACTGACAATATGTTTTAGATTTCTTGACTTATGTATTCCCTCATAATGTTATTTTTAATTAATTATTCATATGATTATTTGGGTAGTGGAATATTCATTTTTAAGATCTTTTCTGAAGTGATTATTTATTGAATTATTTAGTCAGTATGTTTATTTCCACATTCTTATCTTGATTATGATCTAATAGATTTTATTTCATTATTAATAATTTCTTATTATTTAGGTTATCTTCTACTGTATTTATTACCCTTAATGAGCATATGATCCCACCACTTTATAATGTTATACTTTTTTCCCAATTATGAAGATGTATATTATGAATGATGTGTGATGATAATCTAGGAATTTATTGGTGTCTCATAGGTAGAATTAATGTTGTTTTAATTTTTCAATTTGTAATGTAAAACTTATGTGTGCATCTGGTTTTCCAAATGTACTAAATTATTCCGTCCTTCGGGGATGTGACATCTTTTTTTATTTTACCAACATAGTAAAGTAAGGCACTGTCTCTAGACAACTGTGGTTGGGGTATTTACACATATTCCCTAAAATTGTAATATTTTGACTTGTTCTATAATATATCTATATCTTTAGATTCATTATATTTCCCATGAATTAAATACATACATGTATTACTTGAATTGATATGGTTCTCATTCTATATATTAGGCATAATTTATAAACAATTGAATGCACTAGATTAGATCATAACATTATTAAACCTATATTATAATATTATAATCATGTGTAAAATTAATCATAAATGGAAAAATTAATGCATAGAAATTATCATGCTCATAAACAAGGTTTCATTAGGGGTATATTTATTTCGAATTCTATCCTGAGATTTGTAACAAACGTGTAAGTTTACCTAAGAATATCCCCTAGGTGTGTCATACCATGTATGAATTAAATCCAAATATCATGTACCAGGTGAATATTAGGAGAAGATTAATGCATCCTTATTGTAATAAATACTCAAAGACTCAATTTTTCTAGAACCATATCTACTTTTAGTATCCAAACATGTATGTATTTCTAGGAAAATTTGAATAATATAATCTTTATCAAAATAATATAATGTTATTCTATACATATCCCCAATGTATATCATATAGTTATTTTAAAAAATTAATGATTTCATAAATCTAGTTCCCAATATTTCTGCTAAAGATCATCTCATTCCTACTATAGAATCAATTTACTCAATATCCCAAAGCTCGTGTCACAATTCATTAAAGTGGAACTACATACAAGGTATTGTATCCTGAAAGAGTAACTGATTTAGTAGTCTTGGTAAATTATATATATACATTATGTTCCCATATAAATTATTTAATGAAATTCATAAATAGGTTTCTTAGTGATTTCCATTACTCACCTTATCGTATACCTGAATATCAATAAAAAACAGTTCTTCGTATAAATGGGAAATTAAAACAATAAAAAAATTTATAACTAATTCTTAGAAAGGGTATGTGTATAGTGGAATATATAAATAAATAATTCATGAAGTAAAGGTAAAGGAATGAATCATAATCCATTTAATCAATATACACATAGTAATCTGGAAAGAATAATTAATGATCATATATTTCTATGATAATAATCAACGTAGATTAAAACATACCCATGGATATTACAACTAATATATTAATCACATGAAATATTAAGGAATGAATTCATAATGATAGAATGCATAATTTCAAACATCTTAAACATCATATCAATCCCTCATTTGAAAACATTCTACCTTCATCGTCTCCTCTGAATACATCTAACATAAAATGGGACGACCTAAGAAAAATACCAAAGCCAATTTGTCTCGTGAGACCTACTGATGAATCGATGGGATATGTAATTTCAGTCCCCACCCATCACGTAATATATATATATATATATATCATTCTTAATATTAATGATTCATAAAATAATCAAAATAGTCATTCATATTGAGAAACTAACTTACTAAATGTTAATACTTACAAAAAATTTAAAAATATTAAAAAACCATATATAGTAATATGGTGAATGGTAATGAAATTATACATACCCAATTAAAATGTTAATATATAATTTGGGGAAATAATTGGGTTAGTATTAATACCATATATCATTAGTGGATACTAAGTACACAATGGATCGATTTCATTGATGAACAGTAATACAAACAATTCATTAGAACCATCTTAATGAAAAATATAAATTAAACATTGAAAATAAATTTAAAAATAAATTTTGAAAAAATGAAATAGATTTATCATCATTAAAAATATAAAATATAAAACATATTATAAAATTCTTAAAACAGTGAATGGTAATGACATCGAGAAATTATATTCATGTTGAACACTTTACGACAAATATTCCTTTTATATATTTTTAAAATTCCAAACATTACACGTTTTAAAAATGACATACAAATTACTTTTCATAAATTATATTTAATAATAAAAATTGGAAAATTTCAATTAAATATCTTTTTTAAAATGATAAAAATGTTTTTGAAAAGATTTCCTAAAAACATGGATTTATATTAAATTGTATTATCAAATGAAGAGTGGAATATTGTAATAAGTTATTAAAAAACATTAAATCATTCAAATAAAAGTGTGTACAAACTGTACAATTTAGAAATATATTTAATGAATAAAATTATTAGAAGAAAAATAAACTATTTTAAATTATAAATATCAAATAATTATCCAAATTTGGTTAAAATAATTTAAAATATTGATGACATCATGAATTAAAATGTTACCACTTTGGTATCTATTGAATAATAGAAACCATGAATTCTATGAAAAATAATGAAAATTTATAATAAATGAGGGTAAATACATTCATGATATAAAATGTAAATTTTTTAATTATATACTCCATATAAGGGAATAAGTGATGGACAAGGTTTATGTCTCATATAAGAAAATGTTAGTCAAAAATCCGTTACTGCTCATTCAACATACTTTATATATGTCCCAAACTAGTGTATAATAAAAATAGGTCCTTTAAACCTATATAAAAGAGAAATAATCATATATATATCATACAACATATTATTTACTTATATTATTTTATCACTCATTTAATTTATATAACTTTTTAAAATCATTGTTTTAGGTGATAAATACATCATTTTTAATTTATATTTTGGTTTCAAAATTTTTGCCATATTAATTTGGTCATGGTTAAGTCATCTAAATAATTTTATATGTAAAGACCCATAAAATTCAATGGAAATTTTTTCTAAATTTTCTTTGGGATTTTACAAGAACGCAGTTTTTGACGGCGCCTGATTCCGAGGCCCAGTGTGCCCGGAATCAATTTCTGAAGTTTAGCTCAGGTACGTTCCGTGAACGAATGAGCGGGTTTTTCTATCTTTTGAAACGGTGCTCGGAATCGAATTCTGAGGGCACCGATAAAACTGCAGCACCGGTAATTGTTTAGGAGCACCTTTTCCGAAGGTGCGTTTACTCGAGAGGAGTTGTTAAAAAATGTGAGGAATAAAAATAATTGTTTCACAATTTTATTTTATTTCTTTACTAAGAGGTTTAAGTGTTAATTGAAATAAAGTTGTGTCACACCTTTATTTCTCTCTTCTAAGTGGTTTAAATTCCATGTGAGGGATTTGGGGTGGGACTCAATAAATCCTAACTTCTCTTCTTAGGATATTTGTGATGTGGGTCCCACACGAGCCCCACCCCTTCAAATTCTTACAACTCCCTATTAAGTGTGTAACCCTTAAAAACTCACCATTGATTAGGGTGACATTCCCTCTCCCCACATTAATTCAAAGCCAACACATTAACATAATTAAGTGAGTTCTGTGATTTGAATTTTGAGTTTTTGAAAATGTTTGCATAAGTAAATAAAATAAGGCAAAGCCTTATTTTATTTCAGTTTGGTTTTTACGGTGGAGACTTGTGAGAGGGAGAGTTCTATACATTGAAGAACTTCATCTTCCACGTTGAAGAATGTGAATAATGGTTCTTCTTCGATGAAGAAAATCGACCCTTCGACTTAGAAGACTCGACGACCTGGATTCTTCCGTCTTCATCTTCCTCCACGATAAGGGAGAAGTCGCCGACCGTGGTGATCATCGCCAACGACAATGTACCTTCCTTTTTTATCATAGCAACAAGTGAGGGGACTTCGTTTCCTCCTCGGACGCACCCTGACGTCCATAGAATCTACGTCCGACCTCGCGACGCCGTTATCCGCGACACCCGACGTGCGACGTCAAATATCTAGTTAGGGGAATTATTTGGTGGTATCTTATGTTTTGAGAATAGAACGACAAGCGAGGACCAACCAATTCCAGGTTGATCCGTGGATTTTTCGTTCATGCGGATTGATGTTGAGGATTTTTTTTTTGTCTGTGAATTATTTCATGCTGTACGTCGACTACTAATAGATGGCCGCTTGCTACCATTATAACGGGAGGTGGTCCGACCGCACGAACACGGCCGACCCTCCCCCCCTTGTTGTTGAAGTTGTTGCGGCACATGAAAGGCGGTGCGGTGCTGTTGCACCGCGCGGAAATTATGAGGAAGGGCTAAGAAGCGCGGCGCCGTCGCGCCACACCGATGAAGTTGAACAAGCACGGCCCTGTCGCGCCACGCCGGAAAATGACAAAGGAAACCGCACGGGCGTTGTGGGTTCATTGCAGCAAAGGTCGGGTCCCGGGATGATCACTGGCGAACACCGCAGGAGAATCGGACCACCGGAGCGCCACCAGAAGAATCCGCCGCGGCTGAAGCCGCGATGGAGGAGCACGGTCCGACGACCGTGCGGGACCAGAGGGTGGCGGCGGGACGCGGCTGGCTGTCGCCTCCACTAGCACGGGCGACCCCACGCGTGGCTGTGCTTCTTCACGTGGGGGCAGCGCCCCGCCCCGCTCCGCTCGGCTGTAACCGACCGAGCCGACCCACCGGCCAGGCCGGGTCGCGCCTAGGTCATGTCGGGCCACCCCGACCGAGCCGGGTCTACCCGGTTCGGGCCGACCCAGGGGGGTTGGTCCGGGTCGGTCCGGGCCCAGACCCCCCGTTTTCGGATCACTTTCGGTCAAATTCCCATATCATGGTCTATGGACCTCCGATCGACGCACCGTCAGTAGCGATGCGATCCTTGGAACGAGATGGTCGTTTTGACATATTACACTCAAGGTTTCAGAATACATTGTGTTCAGCCGGGTTGGTTCGTGCACGAAACCAACCAGGACCTCGGAGTGGAAACACTCATAACTTGAAATCCGGACGTCTGATTGACATGCCATCAACTTTGATAGATTCTTTTAAGTAATACGGATCTTTTGGATCACTTTTATTGAGATTTGGATGTCGTCGCAGTGCAGTCGGGTTGGTTCGCTCACGAAACGAATCGTGCCCCTGGAAAGAAAAAGCCAATAACTCACAGACCGGTCATCTGATAGATGTGTCGTCTGTCTCGTTGAATTCCTCTTGATGATACGGATCTTTTGGCATACTTCTCCCAAGTTTTGGTTGCTATTGGATAGTGGCCGGGTTGGATTGTAACCGAAATCCAACCGGGACCCTGGAACGGAAAAGCTGATATGTTTCAGACCAGACGTCCGTTTGACGAACCGTCAGCGGCATTGGTGATCACGTTGAGAAACAGTCCCTCTGAGTATACCCTATGAGTGTTCGGGGGGGGGGGGGGGGGGTACAGTTGAGATACAGCCGGGTTGGTTCATGCATGAAACCAATCGGGCCCCTGGGACGAAAAGGCTAATAACTCACAGACCGGGTGTCCGATTGACGCGCCGTTTGTTGTGTTGAGACCCTTATGACAAGGTTGTCCATTGAGATACATCTTCGTGGGACTTTGTGATACTTGGATTATTGACCAGTAGCCCGTGGATAAATCCCTCCCAGAGATGAGCATATAGGGTACGGAGACCGTGTAGACTACGGAGACCTGACGACTGCTTGACCGACTCGACTTGGAGTGAGTCGACTAGCCCAGTGGATGGAGCGCCCGGTATTTGGCGGCAGACCCACGGCGGACGGAGCGCCAGGTAGTTGGCAGTAGAACTGTGGTACTCGACCAGAGGAGTACCTCTGTAGGCTATTAGGGGGAGTGCCCTGTATTAGGCAGCAGACCCATAGTGGACGGAGCGCCCATTATTTGGCAGCAGACCCGCGGTACTCGACTGGAGGAGTACCTAAGAGACTTGGATTAGTGAGCAGTTAATCGGAGTTGTGACAGGACCACTGTACACTCCAGAGACGGGGCTTTTCAGCGGTTACAGTTTCGATAATGAAAATAATGGTCGATCTAAGTCTATGATCCTTGTGTTTCCCCATGATTGAGATGGGTTACTTGATAACGTTGGTATATGTATGGGCATATACCTAAGTAGAGGTTATTAGTTGAGATCTTCTTTGTGGTTATCCTTGTTGGTTTTACTGATACCTTGAGGGTATCTGTGTCCCTACTGAGTATCATTATACTCACCCCTGCAAGGGCTATGCCCGCACCTCTTTGTGTTGGTTACAGACGACGAGCAGTGCTGACGGAGGCTGAGTATTCGAGGACTGGACGGTACCCGGAGGTGGACTACACGACGAGTCAGTAACCGGAGGTAGACTAAATGACGAGTCAGTATCTGGAGGTGGAATTCATGGAGAGATGACATTTGGAGGAGGTTGACGGGCAATTGTGTTGTAGAGGCTATCTGTACCTACCCTTCTGGTAGGATACGTGGAGGACAATCCAGGAGTTACGCCATCTGTACCTACACTTCATGAGGGATCTGAGGAGGATGACCCAGGAGCCACTTCCGTTCTTCCAGCTGTTGTCTTTTTCTATTCTACTCATTCATTTGTAGTTGTACATTCTTTTGGGTTTTTATTTTGGCCCATTTACTTTTCAGCACTTCTCTTTGTACATAGTGTTTTACTTCCGCTTGTACTCTGTGGTGTTTTTTTTACTTTATAAAGGCAATGCCTTCCCAAATATCAGGATTTACGCCTTTGGTGCTAGTCGCCAGTCCCTGGTCTATGGAAGGCGGGCTTGGTGTAGTCACGGCATGGGCCCCGAGGACGGGTTGTGACATTATAAATTTTATTAATATCATTTAAATTAATTATATATTTATTTATTTTCATCTATAAAAACTAGAGATTAAATATTCATTTTATATTACAGGGAGATGGAATGTTATATATGTGCATTAATGTAGTTTTCATTTTTTATGATGGATAGATAAAATGGGAAAAATAATTATTCACCTTTATGGATTAATTATCACGATTTATATATAAATTATTATAATAATATATTTCTTTATTACCACAAATGTAAAAAATATATTTGAAATGTTTCATATCTTTCCATGGATGCGATAATCATCACGTACACATTAACAACATTATTATTTTCAAATGGAATAGATGGAAATAAGATATATGTGATATATATTTCAAGATTTATTTTTATTATATATATAATAAATATATTAATGATTTATATCCTTACCACATTCTATGTGATATACAAGTGATAAAGGAGTATGGTCACTTTTACAGGAAATAGTCAGCCATTCACATGAGAGACTTTGTCATACCCCATAGAAAATGTAGTATAATAAGGTGTATTTTATATATTAATAATAGAATTATAATAATTAAATAAATATCATATTAATATTTTTAATCAACTAATATAGCTAAATATTAATGGAGGATATGGAAAACAAACTACTTCACTTCACTAGGTAGTTGTCTGTATTACTCATTAATAACGACTTGTTATCCCATTTGACCGATGTGAAGATAGATATAGATTATGAAATAAACATATTAACACATTAATGTATATAATATATTGGGTTTTTATTTAATATAATTGGAAATTATTATATGGAGTTAGGAGAATAAGTAAAAATAAAATTGAATTGTTAAAAACATTGCTTCTCCTTCAAACAACATTTATATGAATAACCTATCTCTTTATTACATTATATTTAAGATGAATTTTTTTATCATATTTGGTGATGGAATTAAGGATTTTGTTTGGGAATTAATTGTTAAAAAAGGGTTTTCTATTTTTTAAGAGAATTAGATAGGGGTGGCAATTAATAAGTGAGGGGAGTGGTACACATGTACTAATTAAAAATAAAAATTTGTAACTAGGATGTTTACTTGAAAAAAAATACTCCAAAATGATTCATTATAAAACAATAGAGGTTATGGGGTCGAAATATATCCATAAAATGTTTTATAGTCAGGATCCACCCCTTACTATTTTAGTTCAAACCTTGTTAAATCCAATTTCAGCAAAACCGTTGTAATTAATGATTACTGATTCTTACATTCATTTAGGAAAAAAATTTGATTTGCCATATTGGATAATATATATATATTTAATATTAAAAATATTAAATACATTTTTCAAATTGTTTTCATATAGTTGGATATAATAAATTAAAAATTCATTTCTTATTTACAAAGAAAACGTGGATTTTCAAAGAGAAAATATTCCAAAATGAAAAAATATTTCAAAATTTTAAATTATATTAATTAAAATGAAATAAATTATATTAATATATATATATATATATATTAACTAATACTAAATTTAAAATCATAATTAAATTAAAATTATCTCTTAGTTTCTTTTGATGAAATAATAGTTTTTTAATAAAAAAAGTATTTTTTATTTTAATAGAACAAATTACATTTTCATAAATTTTACAATAACAAACCAACAAATTTTTGAAAAAAAATGGGAAAATACTATTTTGTAAAATCAATTTTCTATACGTGTTAATAATTAATTTTTAATTATCATTGTTATGCATACTAATATGCCATTTAATAAAATAATATTTTCAACAAAATTTCATTATCTTTAGAATGTGTTTTATTTAATTCTTAATAATTATATGTCCATTTAATTTATTTTATAATTGTTTTATACATAAAATTTAAAAAAATTTGTTTGTACTATTCATATTTTTAAGTATAACAACAACGTTATAATGGTCATGATTAATGAATATTGTTTTAATAGATTATCGTGTTTGGCTTAGACCCATTGTTGCATGAATCACTAGATATCAATGATATTAAAATTATTTAAAAATTAATATTCCATAATATAATTGTGTGTTATATTCTCTTCTATTCTTGGTTTTTCCTTTCATACATGATATTTAATGAGATGTTTATATTTCAAAATTTATGTCTGTTATAAGGAATGTAAGTATTTATATGTTGTATCAAATTTAATGTAATATAATTTAGTTAAAAATATCATATATATTATTTTAATCTATCCTTATTACCATCCAATTGAAATAAATATGAAAACACATCACACCTGCTCGCATGGTGGTAGTTTGTCACACACATGTGGGATGTTATTGTTTCTTAACAAGTTGTGAGTTAAGAAGTCAAATCTGATACGATAATTCATTAAATATAATTAGATAATATATTTAATCTATAAATATTAATTTTTTCATTATATCCAGTCATTAGTGGTAGTGATGTATAATGAGTAACATCATCTCATGGTGAGGTAATACTCTATATGCTCAATTGATGATTCAGTAACCTATCTTTGGAAATAGAAGATGGATCTTGTTAATTCCATTCAGATAATAAAATTTGGTAAATAGAATATAGTGGATTTATTATATCACAATTGTTTAATAATAATGTTTGATGTAGAGGATGTAATTAAATAAAATGATTGGATATTTTCATTAGCTCTCCTTCAGAATACTTTTATTATTTGCACAAAAAGGCATATGGGGTTTCTTTTCTAACAATACAATGCATTATAAGATGAAAATTTTTATTAATGGAATACAAATGTCTAGTAAATTTATTAATTAATTTGTCTTGTTAGTATTAATAAGATAATATAGTGGGTGACCTTTTCCACGTAAGGGGTGAGAGAATTGTATTTTTTTAAAATAAAAATGTATTGAAACATTTTTCACATTTAAAATGACATAGAAATGGGTAATTAGTAAATATTATTGGATACATGGTATAAATATACTAATAATAAGGTTTCTGGAATACTTTCTATACAATTTTACAACATATCATTTTAATTTAACACATGGTAAACACATTTTCACCATAAACATAGTAATTAATTTTTTTACTAATTTTACCATCCTGATTGGTAAAAAACTAAGTTCAAATTATTAATTAATATAATTTTTTTATTCCAAATATGAAATCGTATTTTCAAATTCTATTCATTGAAGTGGATATATAAGATTCAAACATGTTTTATAGTCACAATAAAATAATCATTTTCCAATGAGAAAATTTTCAAACTACTAAATAGAATTTATATTAAAATTAAATATGAAATTAATTCCAATAAAACAAATTATATTTTGGGATACCAAATGGAACTTATATACATTAAGAACGTTTTATAATAAAATTTACCGTTTAAATTCATTGAACGATTAGTCATTTTTGTAATAAAACGTATCAAATTTTTTAAACTATAATATTTATATATTTAGAAAACTATAAAAAATAAATAAAAGATAATTTAGAAATTATTATTTCAGAAATTATTTTATTTTTTTAATTAAAATTTCTATAAGATTCCAAAAAAATTAAATTACGTGAAAAAATTTGCTAAAACTAATATCACGATATAAAAATTTGTAAGATTAAAATTTGATTTATTCATAAATATTTTATATAAAATACATTATATGAATGTTAAACATTAAATTGAAAATATAATATAAATATTTCATTAAAAAATTAGTAAATATTATATTTTTATTTTTTTGATGTAAAATGTTTTCAAGCAAAAATAGTTTTCTCAAAAAAAATTTTAATTTGTTTTCAAATAGTTTGAATCTTAATTTTTAATTAATTGATCAGAAATTTCATTATATATCCACATGTGAAACATATATTTTAATAATTTAATTAATCATATCCATACCTAAAATTCATATTGCTAGGCATAAACTGTCATATAAAATAATAATATTTTAATTGTATGTCACATATTGTTAAACTGATTTTGAATAACAAAATCAGAACACATTTTTGAATTTAATTAAAGTACAACATGATGTTTGTTGAAACCAAAAATAATGAAAAGATTAAATTTATTTGATTTTTTCAAATAATTATTAGGTTGTTAAATTCCTCCCTCTTAAGTAAATTTTTACCTCACAATTTGATAGTATTTTTGGAAATAAATGGTATAACATATGAAAATACCTATATAGAAAAAAAAATTACATTACTCAATTAAAATTTTCCTTTAAATGGATTAATGGTTAGTGCGAATGTAAAATAGAATAAAAAATTCAAGGTTTTATCAAATAGGTGAACATAGGTGTGAAGTGATGATTTGAAAATGGAAAAATCATTAGTGTCATCATAATGAAAAAATGTGAAAGAGAATAATTATCACAAGATAGTGAATAATAGTGAGAAAATAAAGATATTAATACCCATAATATAATGTGGTGTATAAATTTTCTTTAATATCTTTAGAAAATTTCGTAATAGGAAAACATTTTATTTCATGATTATTTACATAATGTTGTTTATTTTTTATGAGATGGAATAATTAAATTTTTCATTCAATTTATTAAAAAAATATATTCTTTTGGTTGTGCATTGATCTATTTTTAAATCGTCTCATACTTTATGAAATTAAGATGAATTATATAATTCTTGATGCACTAATGTATCATATGATCCCTAATTGAATGATATTTTTTTCATTCTTTCTCTAGTTACAATATAAAAATATAATTTATTGTATGGGTTATCAAATAAAATCCAAAGTTAAATTCAGTAATATTCATAAATAGTTATCTTTATGTCTACTACATGTTTAACCTATATTGAGATATAATTTTTTTAATAAGATTACTAAATTTTAAAAATCAAATTATTTATAATCTCGCAGACGACATGAAGTTTCTATTAATGCCACATACAAAATAAGACAATACATTGATCATATATTTTAGTGAAATATAATAGTAAAAAAATTATGATTACACCCTAATGAAGCATACATACTTCCTCATTCATAGATTTAAACAACATATTAATGAATATATTCTATAAATCCATAATTTTTTAAACTCCATCATTGATATCACCAACCATTTTTACCCAAATCATTAATCTTTTCTGTGGTCATCAAGACTATAAAATTTACTATGTTCATACACATCATCAGTTTATCCCAATATAATTATATGATAATTAGGAAAAAACTGTGTGTTATCATCCATTAATGTTGTGTTTTCTATAAAATATTTAGGTTCTATTAACTATTTTTCTAGGTTCATCACCAAAGGACATATTCTTGAAAATATTTAATGAAAAACATAAAATGAAAAATCAGGATATATTATATAAATCATTAATTATAATAAATAATAACATCAATCATTATACTACGTTCATAAAAAGTTAACAAGTCTTCATTACATGTTTCTTTAATAACTCATTTTTTCTTATGTATCTTGTAGTGTCATCATCAACAACAAGAAAAACATTACCTTCTTCTCATGATCAGTACACTTCATAAAAATTACGACTATGACATATATTTGTATAATTACTCAACGTTATACATTAATAAAATTCAACCATTTCTGATTCCTTATGTAAACAATATTATCATATATTCAGTTAACTAAAAATTTCATTTTTCCACAAAAATAACATATTATGAGCCCTTCAACTCCACTCATAAAAGGACTTTTGGTTACTTTAATACATTTTTTGGAGTGTTTCTTCCCACATTCACAACATATCGAAAATTTAAATTTCATTCCACTATGTTCACCATCACTGAAACTCTCAGTGAACCCTATCATTCACTTATTTGGTGAGTTTTATAGGTGGTTAAGGAAAAAATTATTATTCATATATATTGATAACTGATTATGCATATTCAAAATAACCTTTACTCTATTCATCATCCCATTTGGATTATAATCAACACATAACCTCTAAAATTAAATTTAATCCATTTCAATATATTTTCCCTAATTGAAAAAACCAAAAAAATAGCTCGAAAAACAATAATCATACTGTAAAACCACATAATAATGAAGAATAATTTATAGGACATACAAATAATGAGATTTTAATTTCAATATATGAACCCTTAGATTTATACTTGTTTATATATGGTCTTAATATATTCCAATCATTCATGATGGTTTATAATTTTTTTTTGAATCTCCAATGCATATCCCCTTAGAGTGTCACACCAGGTATGCAGTAAGTCATGTGTTCATGTTCAAGGAAAGGATCATATCCCACGTAATCGACCCATTTCATAGATATTACACTAGGTACATTATTGTAAGTGCCACATCAACATGTAGTATATTTATAGTGATCTAACTTCTTAGAAACCACTTAGTCAAACATTTATCAAAATTCCCTTAAATCTTCCAATGCATTTACTCACCCTTATACTCAACCTTAGATATATTAATAGATATATACTTATAAATAACCTATAAATAACCCTTTGGATTTGATAAAAGTATATATAATATTATGTTTCAATGTTTTACAAAACTATTCCTTTAATCCCAACTATATGGTCACATGATTTATAAATATGAATATTTCCACCTTTTAGATGAATATTCAATACATTTTTATAAACACATGTCATAGCTCATAAATGTTTTATATTATTATAATACTACATACACATGATTGTAATTTCTTGAATGGTATTCAACATCAATAATAATGTTTTTCCGAATTAATAATCATATTAGGTGTAACCTAGAAAAATCAATTCTTTATAATAATAAGAATCGAAGGATAAGAAATGGTATGCTCAGATGACCATTTAGAATATTAAATGGAGATATCAACGAACACATAATCATAAAAAGTTTATATGATTATTATAAAAAAGGAATAACAATTTAAAACCATTCCTGTAAATAAATGAACAAAAAAATGATTCCTGTAATAAATCATGAATGGTTATATGACATTGTTGATAATGGAATCAATAAACATGGCCCTTAAGGTCATAACATTAGTATAAGACATTAAATTGATTAAAACACATAATTAGAAGAAATAATTTTTTTATTACTCAAGGATTATTTCCAAAAAATATCATTGGAATGTGGTCACTCACAAAACAATAATACAATACATTGTTTAATTTCAAGATAATCTGTGTGGACAATGTCCCTTACGAAACATGGTTAACTCCCAACTCTAGACCTCTTTATATAATGAGATACCCATCATCACACAATTAATTAGAGAGATAATTTGGTCCCACCAATCACATAATTAAAATCCTACATACATTTTCATAATATCATAAAATATTCAATATATAAAAACCCAATAAAAGAAATTGGTTTTATAAACTTCTCATCATATAATTATTTTTGTAAATGAAATAGGATTCCTAACCCTTTTATCATTTAAATAAATAATTTACCATGTAAAAATGTGTTATATTCATCATAATGTCATCATTTTATAACTACTAGATTAGAAATGTATTTCATTAACTTCATTTCATCATAAAAACAAACCATCCCAATATGGAATAAGAAAGTTCTGCTTGGATCATATCCCCAATAAAGCAAAAATAAATTTATAACATATCATTATAGATTGAAAATTAGTTTGAATGATCAAATAGAAAAAATCTTTGAATTTTTTTTCCAATTGGAATATTTTTTTTAAAAATTAATTATTTTCATAATAATATTTTAAAATAACCTTCAAAAGTTAAAATAGAATATTTAAATATTATTTAAAATGTATAATAAGAAATTTAACCTTTCCTATTTCCAAAATTATTTTTCAATCAGGAAAATCATTCTAATATATTTTATTTAATTGAATCCATGGATTAATATTAGTTAATCTTTAAAATGTTGAGTGTAATGATGGTATAAAATAACAATCATATTGTTATTGTTAACATAAAAACTAATTCACATTTCCTGTATAATCTAAATAGACCTCAATTTTTAAAATAAAATGACAATTCAATTTATATTTTATTAAAAAGTAAAAGATGGGTAAAATTACACTTAATTAATCAATTGGAGAATGATAAAAAAATTGAATACCTTTTTAAAAAACATGTACTTATAAGAAAAATGAATTTGATGGGATGTGAGAAATAATGATAGTTTTCATTAATAACATTTTTTTAGAATCCTGATTAGATAATGTGATAAAAATAATCGGATTGAAAATTATTCTCATGAAACACCTAGAGTAAAAGAAATTTCAGGACTTTCTTGAGTCATGGGTCATAATACAGCATCATCTAACGAATAAACATAAGTAACCCTAATTAATGATGGGAAATTATCATGATGAATCCATTTACAATATTTGACCTACTGATGTCGTTTTTGACACATTAAACAAAAATGGTTAAAACACCCGAAAAAAATATTAATTGATTGATTTTTTATTAAAAAATTATAATAATTGTAATAAAAGTTATGAAAAACATAAAAAATGTTATTAAACATGGATATAATTGACTAAATTTTATTATTCCTAATTATAAGACACATGTGAAAAGTCAAACTCAAGGTAATATATTCCATCTCATTCTCCTTTCATTTAGGCATTTCAGGATGATATACACCATTATTCGTTTATATATTGTACATAAAACCCCCATTAAAATATATATCAATATTTTTTCTCTTATGATGTTATATTATGTTTTTTAAATGTCAATATTTCTTGTGTATTGTGATTAAAAAGTGAAATATTATTTGGGAGACATTGAATGTTTAATGATTTAATTACAAATTATTTACTCCATATCAATATTCTTGATATTATTTTACATATTTATTTATATGGATATTAATGGGTTATAAAAGAAATTATATCTATATTTTTAAATTTTTTATACAGAACCTTTTAAAAAATGATAAAAGGAATGTTTTATTCTTAATATAAAGGATGATGATGACTTTTCTGCCATCATTGCAGTTATTTTATTTTTTGATTACTTTTTAAGATTTATTTTTTTCTAAAATTAAAAAAATTATTTCCATTTTTTTATATTGAATCTATTTTTTCAAAACAATGGTGCAATTTTTTTTGATATTGGTATTTTTTTAATGAAAATGGAATTTAAATATCTACAAGATATTTTCATGCAAGATTAATAAAATTTTCAAATGGTGAAATGTAAAATGTAAAATTTATCTTATTGGATATTATAAATGTTGGTTGTACCCAGATATAACTGGGTGAGCCTATTATAGATTAAATGATGGGTGAACCGATAATTTGATCCAATTATTTCTTTAATGAATATATTCTATATGGAAATATATTAAAATGTAGATGTAAGGTTATTCAAATATGTAAGGGTTATATAAGGGTTCAATGTGATGATTTCACAATGTTCCTACATGATTTCTCATTATCTTTTTATTAGTTCTCATGGAAATATTATTTTATAAAAAGTTAAAATCAATGATATGTATTAAAGAATGATATTTCACTTGTTGGGTAAAATGTTTAAAAAATGGGTTTTCCATTGTATTTAATATATACCAATGAAATAAAAATTTCCTTCATTTTATATCACCTACTGAGCATTTTATGCTCAACTCATATTTTTAAATATTTTCATGGGATTCAATAATGATTAATGTATTAGAATATTTGATGTTAAATATGGTCAAACATATTCATAAAAGTGAACATGATTTATTTTTAAACATTTTACGTGGTGGAAAATTCCATACTGATCAGAAGTGTCTATATTGTATTTTATAGTTCTGTTTTTTATGAGTTATATCCCAATTATATAAAACTATAATCATATAAATAACTTCAATGTGGAAGAATGTAATTTATTTTCTATAACTACAGATCATATACTGTTTAAGGCTAGTGCCTTATATTTGGCATTAAAGGAAATGATTAGATAACATTAGAGATTAGGGTCGTATTAATTGTATACACTTAGAATATTTTAATTTATTTTTATGTTATAATGATAATGTATTAAAAAATTACAATGTTGGTTCATCAAATTCATGCTTATAAATAATGGTTTTCATTATAGGAACTAAGGAATCGATTGTGGGAATGAACTATTCTTATTATATCCATCAAAAATCATCATCTTCATATGGTTTTAATTGACATAGTATAGTATTTTAGTGATGGATATATTGATACTTGCTATAAATTATTGTCGGGTCTATGAAATATGGAATCCTGATCTACCCCAAATGAAACAGATTATAGTTTATCATTTAATGAGACACTATCTCTGATCATTTATAGGATTATCTGACTATATTCTAGATAGAAGTTGTAATAAATCATAGAAATGATATTTGATTCAAGGGTTGATTATATCACCCAAAGCAAACTTTTACAATTTATAATTATGTAGATGAATCCAATTAGTGGTGGTGAATAGTTATGAATATCAAAGAAAGTGAAGAGATTGATACCCGAGAATGGATGGAATTACTGAATACTATACCTTAAATATTTTTTCATATGGTTGTTCGATATAATAGAGATAACCAATTATTTTTTTTTGTACTATTTATAGATATATATTTTTTCTATATTCTAAAATCCATGAGGAACATGAAGGGAACATATGTATTGGTTTTCAAATCATGAAATAAAAAAGACTACGTGGAAATATTATTAAGGGTAAATTGTGGATGAAATATGTTTCATGATGTGGTCACATTGTTTCGAAACATGGCATAACTATTAAATATTATTGAAATAATGTTTTTTTGTAGAATGTAAATGACCAAAAATATCACTTATATTCATAGATTTAATGGTTCGGGGGGTTACTATGCTGGATTTTGGAATCATTTCTTGGTTTTCTGAAATACTAATATAGTAAACACCAAAAAGATTTTACTTCATCTGGAAAATTGAATGTGATGAATGTTTTTAGGAAAAAGATAAAAAATTGGTGAATATTAATGTTTTGGTACTTACTTATAGAAATGGTCTATTCATCATATATAATGATTTTTTGTTGAAAGGAATCATTTTCTTCTTAATAAAGAAGGATCAATAAATCACTTATGGTTTATGTTAGTTGAAACCTCAGGAGTTGAATTACCCTATAGATGATTTGAGATTATCTATTATTTATTTCTTGTAAAATTCTCTTATATCATTTTTATATAGTTAGGTGTAAAATATAGACTTATAAAAAATGTTTAATGTATATATTTAGTCATAAATAATTTAACATGATACAGAGAAGATGGTTGTAATTAATCAAGGATGATCATTTGATGATTCATTACAATTCTAAAAAAGAAAACAAGGTGGTTTATGCTTTGAGGTGATAATGTAATGATAAATTAACCACATTATGTTTTAACTATTATCCTTTAGTTAATTATTTTATGAATATTGGTATTGATGTTATGTATACATGGACATCCTATATTTTGTTTTAGTTTTCAGCATATCCAAATTCGTTAGAGAGAATTATGAGGGCATAGAAGGTAGATCAATATTTTCAATAAAAGGATGAAAAGGTTAAAAATTGTATGTTTCCTAATTTTAAAATTTATTAAGATATTGTTTTACAGTTTGGTAAAATATTATGCGTGCCTTCGAATTCAAATTTGAGGAATGAGATAAAAACTAAATATTATAGTGATCCTTTATTCTATTTTATAGGAAGAAATAAGATATTCGATGACCCTCATTAGTATTATTGGTGTGATGGAATGAAAAGATAATTTTTTCATATTACCATGAAGTGTTTCACATTCCTACAGTTTAAATAATAATGATTGTTACTAAAGGTGATACATCAACTATTCATAGTGAATTTGTGGAAATGGGAGAAAATATATATATGTATTTAGTGGAAGGATTAAAATTTACTTCTCAAGCTAATAATATAATTTCAGTTCTTATTTATCTATAAGATAAATTTGAACATATTCTTTTAATTTGAGATATTAAGTTTCTATAATAGATTTCTAGATTGTATGTAATAGATTTATTTAGTTTATATAGAGAGCCCCTCTACAAAGTATTAGACCATGATCCCATGATGAAACCAATTTTTTAAGGGTCATCAGATTTTTTTGGGTACTGATTTTAATATTAGCACAAAATTTTTCCTCAATATGATGGATAGAATAAGAGGATGATTTAAACAATTGATGATATACTTTGTTCTTACTCAATAGATTACTAGGGACGTTCAGATCAATATCATTATTTTGATCAGTTTTCGAATGATAATTTTTTTCAATACAGTATACAGATTTCAACATTTGATGGATTATAAGGAAATAATTTTTTAATTTCATTTTTTAGGATGATTTATTGGAAAGGAAGTTGATGAGACCAAATTTAGAAAAAGAAATGAGAGATAAATTTCAGCTAATTTAGTGATATATGAAGGCATATAAGGCTAGTTAGAAATGATATATAGACTACAAAATTAATGATCTTCCATTCCAGGTAAGTGATGTTGTATTTCTCAAAATTTATCGATGGAAATGTTTTATTTGTTTTTATAATAAGGGGAGTTTGAATATTTAGTTTTTTTGTCCATATAAAATCATGTAGAATGTTTTCCTAGTTTCCTATGTAGTTGTTTACCTCTCATAGGTATACAATTTATTTCTTGTTCAATGATAATGATGTATGTAACAGATTCATCTCATATTTTGATCCCATTAGTTTGTCGACTAGAATATCATTATTCTTATAAGTAACAACTAGGTCATGTTCTTAACCCGAGAGATAAAGTGTTGAAAAATAAGTAGTTCACAATGTTAAGGTATTACAGGAAACCAATATGGTTGATTAAAAATCCTGGGAATATGAAAATTATCTAAAGAATAAGTATCCATACATAATTGATATGTGAATATAATTTCGAAGATGTATTTTCAAAAAGTGGTGAAGGATGTGACAACCCAAGTAATAATAGAAAACATATTTTTCATATTTATTAATATTTTAAAAATAAAAAGTAATTTTACCTTTATATTGAAAATACAACCAATATAATTCCTTTAATGCAACAAGTATTTTTTTTAAAATATTTCATTTCATTCAAGATGGAGTTATAATGAACAATATCATATTGTTATTATTATTATTTAGTATGGCAGTTTTTTTGAATTTTAATTAATGTCCTTATAACTATGTCTAGAAACAATTATGATTTAAATATGATAAAATAAAAGTGTTTTTATAGATAAATACCAAAATTTACATTGGGTGAATTTTAGATATTTTTTCATAGAACATTCATATTTTGATGAATAGAAAATAATACTGAATTTTTAATCAAAATTTAATTTTCATCTAATTTATTTAAATTCTTATCTAAGGGTTTTAATTTGTTTTAATGTAAAATTACATTTATTTAATACCTTTTATTCCATTTTACGTAATTTTAACTATATTTTCGATTTAAAATATAAAAACAAATCATACATTAAAAAAATTTACTTTAAAACCCATCATTAAAATCCACTATATGATATTAATTTTAAATTTATTTCAGAAAATTATTTGTTTGTAGTTTGGAAAAATTGATCTGTATTTGGAATCATAATTATTTTTAATTTATAATAATTCCAACATATATTTTGACCAAAATTATTAGTGATTGAAAATAAAATAAATTATAGTGATTAATGAAAAATTATGTTACATTGTTATTAAACAGTATTCTTAGGAATCTAAATGACATAAAAACATTTTAAAAACAAATTATGTAGACTTTAAGAGACCTTATGACCAATTTTATTATACTCAGTTCATTATTGGAGACCCATGATGTAAGTGATAACTCTAAATAGTGTTTACCTTTTCTTATTTATAAGAATCCCACTCCCCATGCACTACAAAAAGAAACTCTCCCTCCCATATTTCTTCTCACCTATAAATACCTTGAGATAAAAAAACATTCCAAATAATCCCACAAAATCCAACCCATAACCCTAGTGTCCTTACTTTTAGAATAAACATGACCATGGTGTCCCCATGGTTAAAAAATGGAGTCACCCTTAAAGAGGTAAAATTCCTGAATGTGAATTTATGTTATAATTATTTTTGCACCAATAACATTATTATTATTACATTATTATATAATAAAATAAGTATATTCAAGAAAATAATAGTTTTTTATCTCTGTGTTTCAACATACAACTTCAAAAAAATCCACCAATTGGGTAACAAAATTATATTTTCTGTACGGTTAACATTCGCCTCACAAAATGATGACATTCATTTTTTTATTATCACATTTAGCTTTTGGGAATTATGATGGATACAATATTTATATTGGTTATATATGATTACAATTTTTCCATAATAATTTTTTAATTTCCATAGATAACACACCTTTCGGCCTTCTATTTAATTTAAATACAATAACATTTTTTTGGGAAGGGTGGACTACTGCCTCCTCAAATCATTTTGATACTTTCACGCATTACATAAAATGTATTAAGGATGGTTTTATTTTAAATTACATGATATAAATAAAAATGATATTCATGACATAATTAACATTATTTATATATACTATATTAGTTTAGTAATACTCTTTCACCCAATGAAAAATACATAAAGTCGCATTTGGACGTAAAAACTAACACCTCCTCGACGTGATGTGATTCCTTCTGCATCAAAAATATTATATACATATTTATATAATATTAAATAACATTGTATTAATAATTTATTTAAAATTTTGAAAGGATATATGTTACTTAAAATTTATTTATAATGATAGTAGAAAAATGGGAACGCTGCCCATTCATATGTGCAACCAACCATCTCAGTGGTTAAAAAAATAATTCATTATACCGAAAAAAATTTCTTTATTGGTTTTAAAAGTAATAATTATGTAAAAAAAGGATAATTATGGCCATAATTTTTTTATATATATTTTTGTATAAAATCCCCTTTTACCATAGTTGTCCTACCAATGTTGTTTTTATAACCTAAAACTAGTATGCACTAAACTCCTGACAAAAACATGATTGTTTAAGTAGGATTTTCACAGCAAAGTAATAAGTGAAATAAAAGATATTATAAAATTGGAAATTTTTCTAGAGGATGTAAATAATTAAAATATTTTTATTATTTAGGAAGATAATGTTTACATGAGAACTCATACTCGATGTAAGTTATTTCATCTCAATCTGCTTTTGTTAAGACTTTTCTTAATGATATGAAAAATTAATCTTGTATATGTTGTATATAAAGCCCCCCATGAGATTTTATAACCATATAATATCAATTATCAGGCTACTTAATGTTTTTTAAAATTTAATATTTCATGGGGCATATGATTTAAACGTCTTGAGTTCCATGTGACATGGTCAATGTTTAATGATTTAAAATAAAATTAAATTATTCACCTCAGTATTCTTGATATGATTTTACATATATATTTACATTGATTTTAGATTTTTATAAAGGTTATATTTTTTATATTTTTTATTTCATTAATTTTTTTTGAAAAGAAATATTTTTCTATCGTTTATATTGATGTATTTGAAAAATTAGAAAATGATTTTTTGATTCTTAATGTATATGTTGATAATGACATTACCACCACTATGACCATTATTTTATTTTTTATTCTATTTCATGATTTCTTATTTTTAAATGAAAATACTTTTTTCTTCTTTGTATTTCAGTGTTGATAATGAATTTTCAATAGAAAGGAACATTTTTAATTAATAAAGAAATTTCTAAAATAATTATTTGTTTTAATATCTCAAAGTTATTTCCATATGATTTTAATTGAGTTTTCAAATTAGGAAATTTTTTATTTCATGTTTCGGTTCATAGACATTATAAATTATGGCCACAACCATATAGTGTCAAATGATACCATTATATATTAAATTATGGGTGCACAATCAAATCACTCTTTTAAATAGATTAATGATTATATTCGTCAAATATTTATACTAGAAGTTGTTTGTATAGTTATTAAAATCTATAAGGGTTCTACACTGTTTTTATAAGGGATAAATGGGATGATTCCCCAAGGTACCTAAAAAAATTATCAATGTTTTCTAATGTGTCTTTAATGAAATATTTTTTCATTAATACGTGGAATAAATGATATTTATTTTATAATGATATTTTTATTTTTATATAATATGTTATGTTTTTGATAACGTGTGTTCTGGTGATTTATCATTTATCATTAGATGAATAGTTTCCATAATATAATATCCCTTACTGAGTTTTTATATTAATCACATGTTTTTAAAAGATTATTTGAGGTTTTAATAATATGTATTGGAATGTATGTGGTAAAGATGAATTTCATGAAGTGATTTCATAAAATAGATCATTGTTTTTTTAGATGATTTATGTTGTGGAAAAATAGATACAGATATAAAGTTTACAATTTTTATTTTATGGTTTTTTATGTTGATATATGGTGTAAATTTCTATCACATGATAAATGAAAATATTCTCAATGTGAAGGAATTTAATTTATGGGCTAAAACACTTGATTTTGTATTCTGTTTTGGGTTAGGGCCTTATATTTATATACTCACCCCTACAAGGGATTCACAAACTTGAATGGTATCATACATAGATGATATATCAATCAAAAAAGTAATAGATGGAGCACAATGATAACTTGGTTCATTGGATGGGAAAAAGGATGAGGCGTGGATACCAATATATGAGATCTCTACATTTCCTTTACTCAACATTTTATCATGTTGGGACATCATTTCATGTTGACCATTTATTTTTCCTTCTTTTTCAATGTCATGAATATTCATAATATATTTTATTCACTATATGTTATTTCATATATTGGTTGACTTTAGATGATTCATTTTTACCATTAATCAATATAATGTTTTAATAGAGAATGTTTTGTGAGTCTGGAAAATTAAAATTGTCTAAGGAAACCCATTTCATTTTTATTCCTTGTCGATGTTTTTTTGGCCCCTCGAATCTTGGTGGTGTGAATGGGTTTTTAGTGGATTGACCATCTATAGCTATGAATAGACCAATTTTTTAGGTTTTTATTGAGGGATTTAATTGGATTTCAGTACATGGGATGGTGTATGGTTTTCTATCCTTATGTATAGATGGTTATGCCAAAACGAAACAGTGTCGAGCTTTATCAAGTATTACTTTCAGGCCTAGGAACCCATTTTTTGTGTAGAAGTTGACGTATCCATATATAATCATTCTAATAACCTTTTTTATACTAAACATATGGGTATATATGTTTTATTGATCAATGATACATGAGTTGTATATGAATTATGGTTTAGAATGACATTCCTGAGTGTGTATTGAATAAATTTATGAAAATATAATTGTTTTATGTCATGATAAATTTCAGGATGCCTCCATAAAGACTAGAAACAATGTTTCTAATTTAGGATTATAACCACAATCTGATCAGTGTTTTGACCATATATAAGGGGCCATCTCATGAATTTTTTCCCTAGGAAGGCATGGTGGACCACCAAATCTTATCGCTAAAAAAACATTTTCAATAGATAATGTGAATGATTCAAACAAACTATGAAAAATTCATGACATCCATCATCATGAACCACAAAGGATCAATATTGAACTAGATTCAAAACAATTAGTGGGTTGGATTGAGTCAATGTTTGAGTCTTCTTGATGAATCAGACCCCAACCAGTCAGATGAATATGACAATATATAGTTTTTTATATGGATTAGAAGGGAATTGGTATATTATAGTATCATATATTCACTATTAAATGATTTTATCATGGTTTTACATCGTCAAACTATTTCATTAGGTGTATTACTCAATTTTCTTATACAAAGACTGAATCTAAGTGCTTCTTTAGCTGCAATTGTGTAGTATAATAAATAATGATTATGCTATGAGGTTCGCTGACCTCTCATTATACACCATGATACGATATGAGATGTATTCTTTTGAGTAAGGATGTTTGACAAATGTATCTAGAGAGATATCCATTCCATTGTTGTATCCTCATTTTCGGCAACATATACTGGAGTGCTAGATAGCATTCTAGTGATTGAGAGAATTCTATATAATGGAAGATTAGTGGTTATAACATGAAGGGGGAATAAATTGGATGATTTGTATAAATCATCATGAAAGAGTAAACATTGAGGTCATGAAATTAGAGGTATACTCATTCCTGAAATAAGTTGTGTGGCTCTATGACACTAGGATAGAATATAGGAAGAAATAATTCTTAGGAGTTCCAGTGAAATGTTTGTGATGAGAGGATTGATAAGGAATGTAATTTTGTGATCATTCATGGAATATAATATATATATATGGTGGATTAACCAACATATAATAAGAAGTGATAGGATTAGGCATCTCAAAGATGTGTCAGGGGAGACCCTATGTAGTTTATTCTAGAAGGGGGTATGAGATATTCTAGGACAAGGATATACTGGTGGAGGGTGATGTTTTGTTCTCCGTCGACCACCACCCCTAGGTGGCCCATTATAGGCATAAGTATTTGGTGATCAGGGTAGTAGAAAGCAGTTTTTTATAGAGGGATATAACAAGGATATGTTATAGATGAATTGAGGTATGATTTGGGTCATTTCTTATATTTTAAATGTACTAGTAAACCCCATCATGAGTCATTGTTTTAAAACAATTCACTTTTTTTAAGATATAGATCTTATAATTGTGCCTTATTCCCGGAATCTCTGTCTAGATATTCCAATATGGATTGATTCAATGATGTTACATATATTTTGATACTGTGATGTGGATTTCTGTGGTGAGAGATTTTCAATGGAATTATTGGTCATCATGATTGAATCATATAATTTCATAATTGGTATGGAATTATTGTCGTGGGTAGAGAAATAAGTATTTTCAAATCTGAAATGTTAGATTTCATTATATATAGGGGACACGATTCAACTTTACTCATGAGTGAGATTTCATAGAAGAGCATGTTGGTTGTGTGGGCTAGAAGCTACAACCCATCTCTGAAAATTTTGTGATTTTATCTAAGGAAAATATAGACTATGAAAGAATATAGATTCATTTTCTAGTTTATGGATTTTTATATGTTTTCCCCCATGATTATTTGGGAATAACTCTATAACCGGAGAGTTATATTTGAATTTAATTACCCCAATAGACCACAATTATATTTTCTTCGTCACATTGGATGGCTCCCATTGAGAACCCATAGCAATGTATTCCTAGGGAAAACCATTAAGTGAAGGTATTCATCATACCTATTGTGTCCTCGGAGAAAAAATATTTTTGTTAATGAAAATGTATGATGGAATTTTTAGGAATTGTATTGATTATTACATTCTCAACTAGTAAAGGAAAAATTAAATGAACCCCTATCAGAGGAATGAAATCCATTTTACATATTTTTATGTATGCGTATGTTTTCAAAGATCAATACTATCTCTGACTAACACTAGTTGAGTTTTTGAATAGATAATATTTCTAATATGGTATTCTGATATCCCTGTTATCATTATGTGTTTTTAATTATGATGTAACACCCTGAGATATTGTGAAATATTATTTTAAAATATATTTAATTTTTTTATATATTACATTGTATTAAATTTTATTATTATGTGTCAGATGAAATATTGAGTTTATCATGTGACACATGCAACACTATGTTTATAATGCGTTACATGGAACACCATGGTCAAACAAAATCTGACATGATATTAATATATATATATATATATAGAATATGTTTCTCATTAAAAATATATTGGAATGATGTGTGTAAATAAAATTATCTTAATTTTAAATATATATATGGTTAATAATTGTTTGTAAAATTAATTATTTGGACAAAACCCAACTAGAAATGAAAATAAATATTATTTTAATATAAGGTAAATATTTTTGTAAATTGCTATTTTTATTAAAGAAAACATATATTACCTCAATATGTTAAATGAATAATTATTTTTAAATAATTTTTATGAAATAAATATATTACATATTTGATAAATTTTTTAATATTCATCTTATTTAATATCTAGACATTTTAAAATAACAAATCTAAATTTTTTCATAAACATTTGTATAAAAAATCAGTTTTTATTCAAAATCAAAACACATAGTTTAAAATGAATGTTTTAAAATTTTGGAATTTTTTTAGAAAAATAAAAATATATTTTTAAATAATCAATAAAAGTATTATTGAATTAATTTTAATTACTTGTTTTAGAAGAAATTTATTTCGATGAATATTGAAAATTATGGGTTTTTATTAAGAATTGTAATTTCTATTCAATCATTTAAACACATAAAAATTGATTTTATATGGTTTTAAATGATAAAAATGTTACAATATATATCTATTAATCCAATTTACCTCATTTTAATAAATTATGTATTCAATAGTAATATTGAAAATTTTTATAGTTGTGTCTATTTTCACTTACATAAATTGATTTCTTGGAACATCTTTGGGAAATATTTATAATTGAAACTTTCAAATTATTTTAATTTAATCTCGAAAAATATATTCCATGTTTTTAATGTTCCAAATTTATATTATCTAATAATTAAAGGATTAAATTTTACCTTAAATAATGGTAAAAACACAAAAAAAATAATTACAGTGGAAAAACATAAAATATGTTTACTGAGGTGTTATACAAAACATATAAGATGTAAAATAACCAAGATTATTTTTCCAAAACTAATTATATCTCCATTATTATTATTTATAAATTATAATTTTTTATAATAGACAATTTTAGAGTTGTTTGGAACGTTTAAAACATGAATACACCTTTTTAATTTCTAAAAATTATATGTTTTCCACGTATAAAAGTTATAAAAGGTTACTGAATTTCCTCCCCACATCACACATTTAAAACATATTATTTCAATTAGTAACTTCTCAAATATCTTCCTTAATTAATTAATATTATTCTAGTATCCTTATTGTGTTATTAAATCCAACATATGTATCCTTTTGGTGAAAATCTAATGATGTTGTCTAATGAAGATGTAATACCCCTAACCTAGTGATTTATTTTATTTCTCGCATAAACTCTCTAAATTATCATTAAAACATTATTATATAATAAAAATAGTAACATTCATAGAGTTTTATTTAATTATTTTATTTTGATATCCTAAATATATACCCCCTTCTATCAAATAATATATGAAATCATCATTCGTGCCTATGGTGGAATACAAAATCATGTAATGATGTTAATTATTTTTTCATCATAACCACTCATGGGAGAATATAATGGTGTATTTAACACATATATATGATATATTTTAGAGTATTATATCTTTTAAATTTAAATACCATGTCATCCTTATTACCTAAAACCCCATTTGGTGATAATAACAACGTTCTTGTGTATAGGGGACTACTCTCTCTCATGCTTATGTGATGTGTTTTTTATTTTGAATTTATGTGTATTTTAACAGGGATAGATTTAAAAAATATATAATATATTGGAAAATAAATTACCTTTTTAATTATTCTATCAAATATACCTCATCACGTTCCATTAAGTGGGAATATGATAATGTCGCTCGAGTGTATGACGGAAAAGCACCTCATAAAGCGATATTGTTCAATCTTTATGACCATGGATGTTAGTGAAGATGGTTTTAATGAACCTATTTGATATATATATTTAATAATAACCATTATTATATAATAGTATTTTACTATTTCAATTTATTTATTTCAATATCTTTCATACTTTTATTTGATGTTTCTGCATGTCTAAATCCTATTATCTCCATTAACGGTGTATTTCATGTTAAATATATGACTGTAATGGATTAAAATAAATTTATATACATAATTTATATTATACATAAATCATTGAATAAATTATAGATATTAATGAACCATTATCAATGAAAGGGGACTGCAAATAACTGATCAAAAAAATATGAAAAACACTTTATTTGTTATCTGAAATGTCACATTAATAAGGAAATATTTAAGAATATTTAATAAAAATGTCATAATTAAATCATATATGGTATGATACATGTTATTATGGTTTTTTATAAATTTATAATAAATTTAGTTTTATTATACATGAGGTTCTTACATCAACAAAGGACATTGCAACTTTAGATAATGCATTTCCATCTCACTTTTATTTTCTATGAGACAAAAATCATATTCAAATTATCTATATTTTATGTGTGGTATATACATCATTTGACTGTGTTTTATGATTATTAAATTTAGTATTATGATGATTCACATATCAATTTTAGTATATAATGTTCAATAGGATTATAGTTCAAAATTTTTCAATGTGGTAATTGATTTATTCACAATTTATCTAAATTAAGGTATATTTTCTGTTATGTACCTATAATCTAATATTTGGTCGACAAATATCCACATAGAGTTTTAATATCATGAATATATTTATGCTCATTATATTTTAGGGTTGATTTAATTATTTTATGACATTCAGATTGTGATTAATTGTTATTATTGTGGTACGGGATTTACGATACAACTTCATCATTTTTCAATATTGTTTATGATTTAGTTTCTAATGATAATATATTATAATCTAAAACTCATGAAATTCCACAAAATTAATATCCTATTATTATGTTAAGAGAATACATTTTTCCCTTCATTTTCCTCTCCTTATAGACTTAATATAATAAAATATTTTTTTTAAAATGATCATTTTTTATCTCTTCGGTGGAAGAACCACTTTCATATAAACACATAGATTATAGAAATGAGTCAAAAAAGATTTTATCATAAAAAAATTATTAAATTAATCTTTTATAATTTTTTTATTTTACATAATATTAGAAAAGGTATTATTATTTAATTTACCAAAAATATATAATATGTATTTTAACAAAATGATAAGTTAATCATTATTTTAAAGTATGGGGAATTAATTTAATTTACCTCCAATGTTAAAAATATTTTCATTTATTATTTGATTATAAATATTTCTAGTAACTTTAACATAAAGTGATATTTGAAAATTAATATATTTTATATTTTTTTACGAAGTGAAAATGGTATTTTTCTCAAGAAACATTTAAATTGAATTTAATATTCATTTATTGGTTTTTATGGTTTTCATAAAAGAGAAGTATTTTGATACTGATTCTAGTTTTAATAAGTTATTTTCAAAGGGGGAAATTTTCCCTCATGAATATATTTAATTTTTTTAATGCATCATTTACTAGTTTTTATGGATATTTTAAAAGAAATGGATTTTTAAATTGTTTTATGTTTTAAAATGATTTTTTACAATGATGTATGTTTAAATTAATTAGGAAATGATTTAAATTATTTTTACTTCATTATTTATATGTTTTCGACATTATTTTCAAAGAAAATTATTTCTAAAATATTTTATGAATTTTATGTTTTAATATTATAAATATGTAGAAAATATATCTTCCTCACTAAATATTCATAGTGATCATTCAAAATCATTTAATATTTAAAATTATGTTTATGGATATTTCTTATTTTTTACTATGTAAAACGATACCATTTTTATTATTTCTCTTAATAGTTTATGTTTATAATGACATTATGTTTAAAAAATAAGTTCATATTCCATGGGTTATACCATTATAAACTACTCAAAAACTCACGTATTTTTCACATGTTATTATTTGATGAACTAATGAAATGATTAGGAAAATGATTCTTTTATAATGCTTTTTTTAACAGAATGATTATAAAACCAATTTGTTTTCATGGTTTTTAATTTGATGAATGTATTAAAATCATTTGAAACATATATGTTTGATTTGAATTATATGTATTCTGTTTTGATATATGCAAGGATGCTGGTCACGTTATCAAAATATATGACTGTGAACTATATCTCAATATAATCAATTTGTTAAATAATGATACCTCAAGAGATAAAAATTACATGTAGGGGAAGTGAACCCAATTCAGTAAGGGAATCTATCTAATATGATATTATTTGAAGTGAAAATTTACTACTACTAGAATGACCCTTTAGTTTCATAGATGGGTATTTTATATATTTAGATGAATATAAAACACATTAAATATTAAATGTCATAGGACCATAAAAGTTTAGTTCCATTGAAATCATGAAATATAGTAATCTATTACATTAAATGACCATAAATGTTTTCTATATATATCCTTGAATTTAGTAATCTTATTTAATAATTTTCTTCATATTATGTGAAAAGGAAGCATATTAAATTGTTATCTTTGAGGTTCAGTAATGGGAAATAATGAGATACGTAATCAAAACATGAACACAATGGAATTGGAATTTTAGGATGACAATTTCAAAACATACCGTCCCTAACAATGATCATAATATTGATTCATTGAATAATTCTTGGCGGATTATAACTCATGAATCAAAATATAATCACGTATAATGAGCCTTGAGGGAATAATAGTGGCATTATTCATTATTTTTTTGGAATATATATAATTACATAAAATAATTCCATAGAATAAAATAATTATTTCGAATACAAATAAATGAAATTCCTAGGTGTTAAATTTACTAGTTGGGAAACAACAACATCCCATGTCATAACCATTTCCTAATAGTTTAATGGGTTTAGTCCTTAAACTTAAATAATATAAAATTCCCCTCACTATATAGGGTTCGCTCTCCAATTCAGCCAATTTGATCTCATTAGATATAAATCATTAACCAATACATTGTATGTAGATATAGGTCCCGCACATATTATAATGAAATCATACAAATGTTTTCCATAAGATTATAAAAATTAATCTTATTATAACATATCAAATGAAATGGGTATCATGAAAAATTGATCATTTCATAACCTATGGAAATGTTACATGTTTTATAATAATTTTATCATTGCTAAACTCATGCAAGGAAGCTAGTTTCAAACAATATTTTTCGTTGTATAAGACATCGAAGAGAAACGTGTTTCATAAAAATAATACCATCATATAATAAACAATTTAATGAATCAATAGAAAATATTTTCTTATATAATATCTACATTATGGAAATGTTCAACCAACAGATTTCATTTTTTTATGGAAAATATTTTTGATAGGATCATTTAAATTATTTTATGAGGAAGATAATGTTTATTGAAAAATAATTTTTAAATCATATTTCATTTTTTAATGTCCATTTATCTGAATATAACCCTTTATGTTAATGGAATATTTAAAACACATTAAAAAATATTTCTTGAGGAAAATATCGTTTACACTTTGGAAAAATATTTTCAATACATTAATCATTTTGAAAACTATTTTCACTGAAAATAAAAATAATAACTTATAAAGGGTGATTTAAAAAACCATTAAAATTATTTTGTAAAAATCAATCATTTTAAAAATCATTTTATTTGAAAATAACATTTAAAAATTATAAATGAACCATTGAAAAGAATTTAAAACATTATTCATAATATAAAACATTTTTTAATCCTATTCATTGAAAACATATTATTTAATATTTAGAAAATAATTTAAAATATTTTAGGAAGATAATACCCTTTTCACCTTCCAATTTTTTTTACACAAATTAGATTTTTAGATTAGATTTCCCTAAAAATATCATTTTAAATGTTTAAATTAATCATTGAAAATAATTAAAAATATTATTGAAAACATAAAACATTTTTAAAATCCTTTTCATTTAAAATAACCATTAAAATTTATAATGGAATCTTGGAAAATCATTTAACTTTTTTTAAATATTCAAAATATTCATGATCATTTTCATTGAAATTTATCTTAAAATACTATATAAATTTTTTTATAACATTTATTGAAACCATCAATTTCCATGAACACATATTTTCTACTAAAGATGGAAATAAATTTAGATTTTCATAAAAAACCATCAGTATCAAAAGTACAGAAGAGTGGAAAAATAGTACCATTACATGATTCTACCATTAATAACTATAGAAGAAGAAATTTATTGAGACATATTTTAGTTATATAATTATATTTCAACATTTGATACATAGTCATTAGCAATGCCAATTATTGATATGATTGTAAAATAAAATAATTTCCACATCGCTAAAATTGAACCATTATACCAATGAAATTATAAAATTAAATGAAGCATAAAATACCAATAACTTAACTATGTTATTCAGATACAATGAATATTTAAATGAATATACACCTAATAAAATTATATAGGTTTATAACATAATATGTAACTCTTAGAAGGACAATTGAGAAAAAAATTACTTACCACTTTGGTAACATGGAAACCCTGACCCTACGATTTTTATATTCTATGGATTATGTGTAAATAAAAGATATATTATGTATACGTGTAATAATATACATGAAATATATGTATAGGTTCATAATAGAAAAAAAAGTTATTCAATGTAGCATGTGTCTAACAAAAGAAAAAAGTTATTCGGAAATCGCATACATTATGTATTCATCAATAGTCATTCACACCTCATATTTTGTAAGTATAAGATTATTATAAATCTATAATAGAACAATATTAATATAAATATATATATATTACTATATTTGATCTAATTGTGACTTTATATTACTCTTTTCTTAATGATTCATTATTCATTTTACATTTTAAATAATAACCTCAATGTTTTTCATACTTGTTATGAATTGTTATAAATGAACATATTATATAGATAATGATTTCATCATATCAATAATAATAATAATGATATATATATATATATTATGTATATATGTATTCATAATAATCTATAAATTATAAAAATGGTCAATGAAATAATTGTGCATGGTGATGGTAAAACGTGTATATGTATAAATGTTATTTCCATTTTTTATTGGATTAAATAAAATTATATGATATATTATTATTCTATATCCAGTTTTATTTTGTATATATAAGATATTTTTATTAAATCCAGCCTAAATACCTTCCATATAATGTGTGAATGAATCACATCACTTTGCGAGGTGATAGTACATCGTACCCATGAACGACATTATCATATTCCAAAAAAATGTAATGAATGAAGTTATCTGTTAAATGAAAATTAAGAAAATCATTAAAAATAATATATATCATATATATATATATATATTTTATTTTCTATCATTATTATTAACCTTTAATGTTGGTAATTTGAAAACATATGACATCTTCTCGTGAGTTGGTTGTTCTCCTTACACATGAACAAAGAATTAGTTTCCCATTTGAATGAAGTATGTGTTTTTATTGGTCATAAAAATTAACTAAATAGATATTAGTATATTTAATATAATACGAAAATTATTAAAAAATTATATATGAATAATTTGAGGGGTTTTAAAAATATTGAAAATTGAAATGTTTTTTGATGAACATTGCATCTTATCTAAGTACTATATATTATTTTCACTAAAATCCTTCCTTCGATAGATTTATACCCATATAATGTCATCAATGAATGGTGGAATGAATTTTGAGAGAAATTTGGATAGTTAATGGATAATAATAATGGATTTATAGGTGTGAATATATGGAGATAGGTGGTGGATTTTTGTAAGGGATGTGAGTGTAAAACCTGCAATGTTTTGAAAGATAGATTTCCACCATTGTTTTTTATATGGAAAAATGTATAAACCGGACGAAATTATAAAATATGAAATTATAAGGTAGACTAATTTCTTATATTGGGGTTTAGACATGTTTTTTGTCATTTTTACACCTTATGAACATTGATTAACCTCTATGGAATCTTGTATTTACAATAACAAATTTTAGTAAATTTAATTTAATTCACTAATAACATGGGTAATAAATTTTTATTTACATATTATAAATAATAAATTTTTATTGATAAAAATATGGAATAAATTTCTAAAAGTTATATACATATATAAATAATCAATATATCAAATATTAATCCCATAGTGGTGTTGAGAAAGTGAGTTTTAATGAGAAAAATGATAAAAATATTACAATGTTTTATAACTATTTTCATTGTAAAATTGATTATAATGATGTAAATTGGTTTAATAAATGTATTTTTGAACATATTTTACATTAATAACAATTATATAATTTAATTTAAATATATTAATATTATAAGAAACTAATGATGTTTCCAATTTAAATTCATTAATTTTTAATATTCATAAAAATGAATCTTTTCTAAAAAATAAAAACATTTCATCCTAATATATTTCAAATTTTTGGATTTATAAACTAATAATTATCTTTTCAAATATTTTATATTACGGTGTAAAAATTATGTTTTAAAATAATTGCACCATTAAACGATGGTAACATTGTCTTTTATAAAAGTGCATATTTTTAGCATAAAATTGAATTTTTTATAATATATTTTTTGTAAAATAAACATAACATTTAAATAGTTTATTGAATTTAAAATATAATTATTTCATTAAAATATTTAATTAAAACTGTTTTTAATTTATCTTGATAAAAATCATTATTCTGTATATAAAAATACTTATACCGAATAATAATTTATTCATTTTCAAATAAATCTTTCATTCATTTACAATTCACTGGTTACTAATGAATTCTCTTTATAAACATGAGTAAACCATATTTTAATAATTTGGTTAATTATTTTGACATCCTCATCTCCAACACCATGGTCATTGCTATAATAACATTTCATGTTTCATTTAATATTACTATTATGTGCAACACAAGTTAATCTCTGTATTCTGTGTAACAGAATTAAAATTTTGAAATCCATTTAGTTTAATATTATCATGGTGTTTCATATAATGAAATATTCAATTGTTTTATCATGAAAAATGAAATTAAATATTTTTCATTTATTTTAATAAAATTAAATCAAAAAAATAATATTGTTACATTGTACACACTTTAAATTTATTTCACTATAGATATTAATCTGGGTAATAAAATGTTTCATAATTTATAATTCCCTCATAATAACTGACATTAATAAATTGAACAATAACTCTTCCCTTGAAACCAAAATTTTAGAAATAGAATGGTTAACCAATGTAACTCACAACTTGTCTCCCAAAAAGGATAACCTTGGTGGGAAGTGAAAACATGTGCATAAAAGATATAACTAATTCCCAAATACTAATGGAGAGTGATAAAATACCATTAAGTGTAATTTAATGATAAAAAAACAAAAATATATTCATTACAGAAGTCATTGATACCATAAAAATGATGATATCATCACAATATTTTATTTCAGGAATATTTTATTTATGGTGAGGAATTTTCATATAGATTATTGATATCAGAGAAATTTAATAAGGACAATATTACACATTAGTTGTTCCTTTATCAATTTCCTCATCATGTATTTAAATGATGTAGAATTTATTTTTCTCGATTCAAAAATGAATCATAAGATCAAATAAATAGTATTATAATTCATTACCTATAAAAAAAATTAAAATCACAAGTTATATAATATAAATATATCTTCATATGGATAAATAATATAAAAAACCACATCCAAATTTCAACTTAACCCATTCAAAAAATGGTTAATCATATGACCCATCCAAATGATTAAAATCCGAATATATAGAGAGTACATATCTTAATTAATCTTCATATTAACTCCCCATATTTAATCATGTAGAGCTATGTTGTCACATATTGAACATGTGAATAAATTCATCACGTATTCCCTTGAAACAATGTAATAACCCAAATTACCAGAAAACATTATTGAAAACATACTTGTTTCACCATCCCTTAAATAAAACCATAGATCATAAAACATATTCCACACAAATAAATTATATGTAAATTCCATTTATGGTGATATAGAGTATTTTTTAACAAATCCCTTTTCAGTTATGAGGTTGTTGATACAATCTAATTTACTTTATTCAAACCTAACATCTCTTAAACCCAAAATCATTATCATAAGAAGAAGGATATTTTATGGGATTTATTTTTCATAAAAATATTCTCTTAATTAATCATCTGCTTACCATTATTTCAATATTATAGTAAATAAGCACCATTCATCAGATTATTTACAATACTTAATAAAAAATACTAAATAATCATTATATATTTTATTATTAATATATTATAATCATTGAATTCTAATACATTAACACAAATATCACTCAACCCCTTCCATAACATATTATATATAGTTCATCATATAATTCGAAAATTCTAATTTTGTCTAATAATTAATTCATAGTCTATTAATCATTACCAATATAACCATTAATCACACTACATTAGTGATTCTATTTAGGATCATTTAAATTTGGTAATATTTTATTCATATTTACAATGCATTCTAAATTTTATGTGTTCAATAGTGGATGATACATTATGTAGGAAATTATTAACACACATTGCATTAATATATCATTTCAATTACTCTTTAAAGTTACTTTATTTATGTTCTTATTTCGAATAGTCAAGATGTCTTCCTATTCATTTAAGGAATCCACATGGGATTTTCATCCAACATTATTGACACAAAGGAAACTGAATCTTCTTCCTTCTATGGTGAACATTACCAAAATGATCCCCATACTCATTCATTTTCTTATTTGGAAGGTTTCATATTTGGTTTAGGTACACATTGTTAATCATGTTCTATGATAACTGATTATGAATAATCAAACTGTTCTCCACTCCTGTCATCATCCCATTTGTCTACTCATCAGAAAATTGGCTATCATATTCGATGTTAACACAGTTCCTTTTAGTCCCCACCATTTAATAAGACAAGAAAACCATATGCGATAAACATTTTTGATAGTGAAAAACCTCAAAATCACGAAAAATCACTTACATAATTTATAAATCACGAATCCATATCTAAAAATTATGAATTCATAGGTTTAAAATAGTTCATATATGATTAAAATTTATTTAGATACTTCATGATGGTTCATAAAGTGTTTTTTGATTTCCAAATCATGTCCAATAGGATTGTCAAACTTGCTATAAAGCAAGGCCTATTATCATGAACTTTTCCTTAATAGAGTCTTGTTAAATAGTGTGTTTTTGTAGTTGTTACCCATAGGTACATTTGTTTCACTACCACATCTATTTTTTAGTATTTATATAGAGATTTAGTTTTTGGGAATTCTTTTATTCTATCACAGTACAAAATTCCCAATAATTTCCTCACACATTTAATCATTCTTAGATTTTTCCTTAGAGACATCACTTGAGAAATACATATAAATATTCATAAGGATATAGGTGATTATTTCTGATAAAAGTTTCAAAATTTTAGAAACAAAAATCCATTTATTACAACTATTACATCCATGTTTTCTCATATTTTGATATTGAGTATTTTTATATGAATATTCAAAACATTACCAAAATACATTCCTGAAGACTGTATAAGTTTATGTTTATTGGAAACAATAAAACAATCTTCTAATCTAGTGAAGGATATTCGATATTTCCTAGAAAGATCTTCTTATTTAATAATCCTTCATAAAATAATTCTTCATTACCTTGGGAAAGGAAGCATATGAAAAGGTGATCATAGATTCTCCAAAAGGGTAATTAAAGGAGATAACTGATCATATTGGTGATTCATGGACTATATTTTAGTAGCTCATAATACATGAATTATAATATAATAAAATGACATGAACCATGAGAATATAACATTCTCATAAGAATTAGATATTGTGGAATATAGATAAGAACCTAAAATCATTCCATTAAATTCAAGGATTATGTACAAAACATATCAAGGAACATCATGGTGACTACCCCTACTATTCAAGACACAAACCCATATCATGTGGAAGCACATTACATATAGTGGGATGTGTTGATGCCCCAAACCATCATTATGGAAAAATTTTATTACTATACTGTGTTTAATCTGATTATTATCCTTGTTTATATAATGATATATTAATCTTTAATCCATTCATTGGAGGGAGATATAGGCCCCACCAGTCGCATTAAGAAATTATACATATTTGTGCCATAAGATATTTAACATTAATCATTTTATAACCAATGAAATGAACTGAGTTTTATAGAAAATTTCCCCACATAATAACAAGTGGAAATTATATAAGTTTCATTGTAATTGTAACATAGAAAACCTATTGAATTTAGGTGGGTTTCATTATATTTTTATCACAGTATAACATTTTTATGATATAATGTATTCCTATAAAAATTCCATCAAAACATAAACAACTAAAAATAGTATAGGAATAATATCTTTATATCATATTCCTACTGGGGCTTGGAAAAACCAACAGATGTCATCTTAGATGGAAAATAAGATTGAAATGATCGTTTAAGAAATTCCCTATGTAAGATAAAATTTTATGGAAAATAATTTTTAAAACATAAATCCTTATTGAAAATCTATTTCATTTAATATAACGAATGAAGATAAATGAATTGATTAAAACATTTATAAAAAATTTCTCAAGGGAAATATATTTTTTTCATTAAAATAAATCATCAAATAACAAAAACATTTTGAAAACTATTTTAATCTAAAATAAAATTTAAGGACTATAATATAATCTTTGAAAATAATATAAACCACCATTAAAACATATAACATTTTTGAAATAATATTCCTTTAATATAGGCCCTATAAAATACAAAAGAAGCACAATAATCAATTAAAAACATTTTAAAAAATAATAAATTTAAAATTTATATTTCGTTATTCTCCAAATTGAATACATATAATGAACTATTTAAATAAATAATTCAAAACATTTTATTGAAGAAAATATCCATGAACATAAGAAAATTCCTTTTAAAAAAGTCAACTTTTTGAAAACATTTTCTTTAAAAATTAAACTGAAAACATATAATGGAATATTTGAAAGTAATTTAAAAGTTATTTTAAAACATAATAAATTTTCAAAATACATTATATTTAAATTATCATTTGATACTAATAAATTATTTTTTGAAAATCATTTAAAAATTCTCATATAACACAAATTATTTGCAAAATAAATATTTTATATATTGAAATTAAATGATCATTTAAATAACTTTTTAAAACAATTATTGGAATAATTTTTTTGAAGAACCAGTTTAATATATAAATTAAAAATAATTATGTATTTTCCAGGAAAAAGTTTTTTGTATCTTAAGTACCAATGTGTGGGAAATGGAACCATTACATTTAGATGGACAGAATAACAAGTGTAGAAGAAAAATCCTGATAAATTTTTCAGAGGTAACATTTATACTATAACCATATAAACAAGAGATCCTCAATTGGATTTGGAATACCATGAATTTTATATATAAAATTACCAAATCTAAATCATGGGTAGTGTATACAGAATATTGAATAATGTGGTGGTGAATATAACATGGGTCTCACAAAAGACAAGGTGATATCGAAACCCCTTATCTTATGTATTGAATCTCATAGTAATCATCCACCCTCTATTATAATGATAATAATAATATTATACATATATTATATAACCATATTCAAACAAGTAATAATATTTTTGATTTACTTGGGACTTTATTTGAGTTTTGTATTAAGAAATAAATTTTAATGTTACTTTTGGGTAGTAATCGCTTTGTTTTTCAAAAAAATGTTTTGGATAAAAATTATTTCCAATCATATAATGAAATTAATTTACTAATATCTATAATTATAACCAAAAATATAAATATCATATAAATATTTAGAATATAGTTATTTATAATAATCTATAAAAGAAATAAATATGAAATGAATACACTGTTATAGAAGAAGATAGACTGTACGTACGCAAGAACATTTTTTCAATTTTATGTTTAGATTAAAAGATGTAAAGTAATATTATATATTATCAGTACAAATTATTTTTATTTCTTATATATCACAAATATCTATTAAATACATCCTTAATACATTCCATGTAATCTGTGAATGAATCAGATCACTTCATAAGGTGGTAGTGTGTTGTACAAACAAATATTTTTATCATATACCACAATAATGAATTGAATTGAGGTATGTGTTATAAAAACGTTTATGAATAAAATAATATAATAATAAATATAAATATAAAATATAAGAATAATTTCAATCATTAATCCTGAATTTTATGTTCTTAAGGGAAAAAATAACCACATCACGTCTCATGGTGGTAGTCAACCATAAACATGAACATTGTTCTAATAACTGATTTGATAGATGTGTGTGTGGTATTATGTATGAAAATTAGAATAAAATCATATCTATCTATGGAATATTATATTTTTATTATATATTAAGGATAAAAAAATAATTTATGGGGTTTTATGAATACATTAAACAACTATGTTTTTTTTATGAACGTTGTCTCCATTTCGGTACCTTCTTTTGGTTTGAACCAGAAGAGTTACATGAATCGATATATAAAAATTGTAATTTATATATTATTAGGATATTTATTTTGGGAAGATATATTTACAAATATTGGAAGGGTAAATCTTCTTTAGTGGTGTAAAGTTATGGAGAGAGTAGGTTTCTTTTTAGAATGGAGTTGATAGGGGAACTTATAAATTTATAAAAAAGAGAATTCCACCCAGATTATTCATATCAATATTGTATCTCAAATTTCTGAAAATTGAATATAATTTCAAAAAATGTATAAATATTTTATCTAATTAGATTTTTAAATGTTCTTTGTCAGTATTAAAGATAATATTCTTTGATTAACCACTATGAAATTTTTCTTTTAAGATAATTGTAATAATTATTTTTTATTGCTTTCAATAATAACATTATTAAAAAATTATGTTGACCATACTAAAAATTATAAATTATTCTGATTCCAAATATGTAATTAATTTTTCAAAATTCAATTCACATAAATGGAGGAAATTAATTACAAATTAATCAGACATATGTATCGAGAAGTGTGTTTTTAAAGATAAAATATTCAAAATATTATAATGTACTTATATCCAATTTCAATGTAATTTTTTAATTATTATATAAAATAGATTAGTATATCTATAATTGTTATAATTATACATTAGAAACTTTTTAAAATATAAATTTCTATATAAATAGTTCAAAAGAAAGAATATTTAAATAAAGATATGATATTTATGACTATTCTACAAAAAAAGCTTCTCTAAAAACTCCAAAAAACAAACCATTAGATTATTTTTATAGTACTATTTCATAATTTCTATTTATTTTATCAAATATACTTTGTTATCATGTAAACAATTATTTACAAAAATGAGTTTCATTAAGGTTAGTAAAACAACCTTTTAAAAAATATCACATTTTTTATGAATAAAAATGGATTTATTCTATCTAATTTATATCAAACAATATAAATAATTCATTAGAATTATTAACCAATTTTTTTGTTTAATTGACTAGGATAAGACACAATTTATCATCGATAAATGGTTTTGGTAAATAGAATTTCATTATTTTCAAATTTTTATATCATTCGTCTCTAATTAATTGGTTACCAATTAATTAATTTTATAAACATGCATAAAACATAATTTAACAATTTAGTTATTATTTTTCATACAATAAATTATAATGGATATGTGAATAGTGTAATAATTTATCACATTTCATTTTAAATAGGTGTCATGTGTTAGATAATCTAATATTGGATGTCTGTGTATCATAATCCAAATAGAGTGTTCTATGTATTCCAATTTTAACCTGTAATTTTATATAAAACATTCTTAACATGTATTAGTGTTCAAGGAAAGCCTCTGATGAATATTATTTCATTAAATAATATTAATTCTTAAAAACATAGTGTATTAAAAATATTATTGTTTGACGACTTAAAAAATTCACCTATTAGAGTTTTTGTAACGAGACTTTACTACTAATAAAATTACATTATATACATATGTGTACCCCAAAATTATATGTATTATATAAATTATATTATATATTTTCTTATTATTAATGTCACGTGAATTTCTAAATTTTATTCCATTACTTGAAATTTTGATCATTGATATATAGGGTATGGTTTTTATAAGTCATGATTATTTTCTCATACCCATATTCTTAATTTTTTTATATATTCTACCACGTCTACACTAACTAAAATATGAGGTCATCCTTTCTAATTTTTCCATTGCAATTGTTATGAGTAATGGTTTTTTGTAGGTTATTTCTATGAAGGGTGCTAAATTGGAAGATCGTTGTGGGAAGAGATTATTATTATTCATTAAATAAGAATATTGTATACCCATCCTCTGATGTAACTAATCTATTATGATCCTCAGGCATGTCTTTTAGTAATTTAATGAATATTCATCCAAATGATGAAATATCTAAAGAGGAATATTTTCAATCTCTAATGTTAGTATAAAATTAATGGTCTTGTTAACATTTGGAAAAAAAGGATCATAAATCATTAGTGAAATCCTAATAAAAATTCCTATGGATATATGTAAGGAAATGTCTAGGGTTGATTCAATTAGAAACAAAATGTCTTCCTATTTAATTCATGTATATAGAAAGTTGTTCCAAATCAATTATCTCCTTGGTTGGAAAATATAAGTCGATGTGTCTCTAGAACAGAGGTACAGAGCTGTAGCAACTCTAAAAATGGAGAATTAAACTACACTCTGTCAACACATGGTTCATGATAATGGGCCTTGTTGGACACCTAGATTCAGACTCATGAGGGATGAGCATTATAAATTTAAAAACCACTTTATAAACCACGATGAAGGATTTAAATAATGACCAAGAATGGAATTGGTTAAGCTGATGGTGTCATTGATATAAACGATTGTGTCCAGATTTAAACATCCTATAGGTGATTTTTCACGATTATGTGGTATCCCACTATGATTATTATCGCTCACACTATGCTTTTTTGGTTTTAGTAAAGGTTTGGAATGAGACAGAACGCGATCAATTTTCCATGTGACTTACAATGCATTTATGAGAACAACAAAATTACAATAATAGCTGGAGTGTTGAAACTCCCTTATTTTTATTAAATATTTTCTACTAAATTATTGTTCTTTTGTGTTTATTGTCATAAGCTACAATAGTTTAAGCTTATGATACACCTAATATTGATGTATATTTCTTTACGAACAACACTATGATCCTATAAACCATATTTTTATTATTTTTCCAATTTTAGAAATAAAATAATATCATATCCATTAAAATGGTATGTATGAATATAATTAAATGAATTATTAAAATAAAATTTCTACACGTATACCCCTTTTGAAATTAAAAGGAAATCTCTCTCTAAAAAACTACTTTATTTTAATGAACTTTTTTACCATGATTTTTGACAAAAAAATCTCTTGATGGATTATATTAATTAATGTAATATATATATTATTGAATATAATTTTTAAAATTTAACTTATGTGAATTATATTCATGATATCTTAATAAATTCATTTTCTTTTTATAAAGATAATCTTTCTAAAAAGAATGTTCTTCAGCCTTTTAGTGGAGAACTTATTTTAAACAAATATTTTTAATGATCTAAAATTTATTGTTTTAAAAATAAAAATATTATTTAATGCATGATATCCTAATTTACATTGCATTCAGTTTTGTTTGTTTTCTGATAAGTTTCATTATTTGATGAATAGTGAAACATATTTAATTTTAAATGAATACTGGGTTTTCTATTTAAATACATATTGTGGAAAATTGTATTTTTCATTGGTTTTAATGTATAATTAGAAATATTTTATAACAATAAATCCAATTTTATCCATTTTAATAAATTTCATATTAAACAGATATAAATAACAATTCAATATTTAAAATATTTTCACTTTTAATGAACGTTTTCTCACCCCAACTATGAGATTAATTTGAAATTAATTTTATCCATTTATGGGTTTTAAATTATGAAAAATTCTTTCCATGTTTCAAATTTTATTTTCACATATAATTTAATTGGCATATATTTTTTTTAGACTATAGGAATAGTAACATTAGTATATTTTATTACCATAATTAAGGGTTGATCTACTAAATAAAGGTAAAAATGAAGATATATATTCCTGAACCAAATAACCTAAAACATTAAAAAAAATTAATCGATGAAATTAATTTGATCATTAAAACATCTGGATCTCAATTGAATTATTTAATGGACACATTTCAATGAAAATGACTTAGATATTTTTAAAATCATTGTTACTGAAAAAATGTCATAGTCTGCCTTTTAAAAAGATTAATAATCTTCATGTTGGTTTAAATTCATGAGTTTTTAGATTATAGATATTTCCATGAAATATAATTTTCATCAAATATTGAAAATTTATTTATAACTTTTAGTGAAAAATAATTGTCGTAATTATTCACACAATGATGATGTAATAAGTATTCAATAGTTGAAAAATATTTTAAGTTATATTAAATATATCAAATGAAATATAATTTTTATTACATAACTAGAGAATCGAATTTCATAGGAGAATATAACATATTAGGGGTTTATTTAATTTTTTACCTTATCTTACTATGTTGATTTTATTAAATACATTGTAATAAATAATGTCAAAATTGATAATAATGTGATTTTATGAAAATAATATTTTATAAAATTAGTTAAAAGTCATAAAAATCATAAATAATGAAACAAGGGGACAAATTATTGTCAATAATATCATATAATGACCATTTATTATTCAATTTAGACCTTATAACTAAAAAAATCACCCTTTTAATATTGAAAATGTTTTTATTATAGTTAAAATTAAAATAGGTTAACTAAGGGTTAATTATAATAATAATTGTAAAAATTCCACAGAAACAAGTTAAAAATATTTTTTTGATTGAATTTCCACCTTAAAACACATTTTCATCAAATAACATTCAATTTAGTGGTATTTGGATTTAGATTGAATTTATGATAACATAATCTTTTTAAATATTCCTAAAGTGCACCTCTCCTTCATTGTAAAACGAAACCACCTCCCTTGTCTTATTTCACAATATATATATATTTATATCAACGTAAAAATAAAAAATTATCTCCTCCACTTCCATATATTTTTAGAGGTATTTTTCATCCAAAAGTACAACCGCTTCATTCCTTTAGAGGATATCTAAAAGAGATGTTTCGAATAAGAGGTAGTTTCATTAAATGATTACTCTCTTTTTTCAATGCCTCTATTCCTCCCATTAAAATAACATATATATCATAAATATATAAAATAAGTACCATAAAAATTTTGGAATGTTATTTTTATTATGAGAAAACCATTATACATCAACAATTACATCGAATAATAATGGAGTGTATCGCTCGTGTATTGGTACGACTCACAGTCTTCACATAAATATACAGTTCATTTTTAATCACAATCAATTATGAGTAGAAAATAAAATGATTTTAAGGTTTATAAGTGATATTTATGAAATAATTATAATTATATTATTTTAATATCATATTTAACATTCTACAAACGTATTATTTTGGGAAATGATAACGTTACTCTTAAGTATGTATGGATTACCATATCTAAGATGAAATATGATTTGTTTTTTAAATATTTTCCACATGGGTAGTAATGACGGTGAATATTATGAATATATATGATATAAATAACATATTAATTATTCTTCTAATTTAGGGACTATAATAAATGTATTCATAATGGGAATTCTAAATTGAAACATTATTCGAAAACAAAAAAAATATATCTCATAGAATAATGTTTCTTATTATTAATAAACAAGTCATAAAATTTTATAAACATATCATAAAAGGTAGGATTCATATATGGTTATATAATAAATATAAAATAAATATATATTTATTTTAAAGGAGGATTTAACGTGAATTATGGAAAGAGATACTTGTGGTAAGGGATAGAAAGTTATGTCTTTGTGTTGTATATCATCCTAAGATAGATGCATAACCTTAAAAGAGAATTCAAACCCTAGAAAATATGATGAGATATTTCCCCAAGGATTTAAATGGTTTTTGATATAAACACATTTTGGTGGTTGTATTTTCTTATAGTAATATTTTAACTCTAGTTTTTAGATGTATTCTTATGAAGACCTCTATGGTAAGAAGTGCAGAACCCAAACGTGATAAAATGATGTTGGGGAATGAAATCTATTAATACCTAAATAAATAAAGAAATTGTAGAAAATTTTATATTCATTAATTAAAAAATAATTTCAGTTCATAGTCGATAAAAGATTGTATCCTTACAATCACAACAATTATCTTGTTTTTCATGTGGGGGATAATGTATTTTTTTAAAATATCTTTGGAAGAGAATAATTATTTTTTTTAATGTAGGGAAATATAATCTTTTGATATAACATTCATGTTGAAATTATTGATTGTATCCAGAAAATAACTTATCAATTAGATCCTGTACTTAATCTCTCTAAAATTGCTGATGTGTTACATGTATCACTCCTGAAGAAGTACATAACGTTTCCTTTAAATGTACTAAAATATGAGGTAGTACCACGGGAATAAGATCGTTCTTATGAGGAACAACCAGAGGATATTTTTAAACACATCTATAATTTTCTACAAAACATATCCATCCATATGGATACATTTCTGGGAGGAAAACCAGAATCTGAGGAATCTACACGAGAACCTGGTGATGTTATGAGGAAGAGGTATCCTCATATGTTTGTATCTATGTGATGAATTTCAAGGGATAAAATTATTTTAAGGGGGTAGAGTTTAACCCCATAATTTTTTGGGATATTATGTCAAACAAAATAAATTTCTATGAAGTCATGTCTTATACACTACACAAACTAATGCTTACGGTACACGAAACATTATTTTATATTGTGTTTTAATGATCCCTTGATTCTTTAAACATAATTTTATTATTTTAATTATTTAACACAATATGATTAAAAATGAGCGGTTAGAATTTTTTGAATGATCAGGATTAACTGAATAATGAATTTAAGCTTTATACATGTAATGTATTTTGTAAATAAATATTTTTAGAAATAATATTTAAAATCACAAATGTGTTTTTTATTCGAATATGATACAAAATAAGCCTTTTTTGATTATACTACAGTTATATATATATATATATTATATTATATAGAATACATAAAAGTTATCCTTTGTGTATACTAGACGATATAAAAATATATACTTATTTTTCTTTATAAAAATAATATTTTTCTATAAAATTAGATTTTCCACCTTTTTATGGTGAAACTATTTTAATTTTTTTTATTTCCCACATTGATAAATTATATTTGTAATAATAATATTATATTTTGAATATGGGATTTAAATATTTTTTTTGGGCTCATTTCTGGTATTTTTTTGATATGTTTCATGTTTTAATGAATACTAAAAAATACTAATTGTAATTGAAAATAGATTTTTCACCTAAATAATTTATAGTTTTACATTTTAGTTTTTTATGGTATCAAATTATATGTTTATCACTATTATATCATTTAAATCAATTTAGGTCATTGGAATCAATTAAACTATAAATTGAGATATAAATACATTTGAATATCTTAATCATTTTCACATTAAAAACATGGTATATCACCCCGTCAATTGTATTAATTTTAAACTAATTTATTACATTTATGTGTCATGAATTTTGGAAAATGAATTCCTTATTTGGAATCATAATTTTTATATTTTTCAAATATATCTGTATTAATTTTTTTCAATATGATTGATCATTGTTTGTAATTTTATTACTATAGTCCGTGATAATTTGAGTAATTAGGGGTCATGATAATGAAATAATGTTTATAAAACTACTGTAACACTCTCCAAAATAATATTTTATGAATGTAACTTGACCCTTAATGTAACAGCCCGAGATTTTATGAAAAATATTCTTTTTTATTTCACTAATGTCTTGTGTTGTACGCTACACCAAAAGGAGCTTGCACAACACGCATCCTTGACTTGCCTTGCATTACACGCAATCGCAACCTTCCTCGATAGCGTGTGTGGTACGTAATACTGAGTTTCACGAAACAATGATATGCTATTAAAATATTATTAAAACTAGCCGTTATGAACAGTAATAACCACTTTTTAAATTTTAGAAATTTTAAAATGGGCTTCATTTTTGGATTCGGAGTATCGAATTTAGCCTAAGGTGAAATTTTGGTACTTTTCGGATAACTTTCATATTCTGATGAATAGTGAAAATTACTAAATTATAATTTAAAAAAACTTTTTTAATCGAAATAATTAATAGTGATAAATCATTAATTTGAGTGGTTTTAAAGTATATTTAGAATATATTTTTACAATTTAATACAATGTTGGTCATTGGATGTAATTTCACATTTAAACTAGACATAAACAAGTGTCAATCTTTTGATAGATATTGTTTCTTAAAAACACGCTATTTGTTTTAACAGTGGGATTTAATTATAAAATTAATTAATGGAACTTTTATGTAATGAATTTGGTAAAATAGACTTCATTTTTGAATTCGGAATATGAAATATAGCTTGGGATGAAATTTTGGCACTGTTCTGAAAAACATCAATTTTTGATGAATAGTGAAACTACTAAGTGGTAGTTAAAAAAACTGAATTTTTCATAAAACTTAATTTTACCGCTTCTGTGAATGGAATTTAAAAAATCCGAGAGACACGGTTGATGTCAGTAAGTAAAATGTGGTTCAATGATATGAAAATAATTTTTGGTGAATAGTAATTTTTTTCTTTTTTTTACCGCGGTTAATAGTAAATAGGGTAACTAAGGGTAAATATGATATTAATATTACCCTAACACATGTCCTAATTCTATTGGACAAGTGTAATTCGACCAAAAACAAACTTAGGAATAAAATATGACCATTTAGGCCCACTTGGATTAGATTATGACATTTATTATTAATTTATTTAAAGAAGGGTTAAAATAGTTAAAATCAATGTTTAATAAGTAAATAATTTTTAATATGGGGTTATACATAAGATAAATTCTATTGTAAATATTAATTAGAACGCTAAAAAGATTTACTACATGATGGTATTTTATTTGTAATTTTTAGACATCAAATAATTTAATTTATTTATCACACAAAGATGATGCAGTAATTATCTTATTAATGAAATATTGACATAATTGATGTTATAAACACCAAAATAAATATAATTTGAGACTTTTTATGAATTCCACTAATTTTCTAGGTTACTATGATATATTAGTGTTGATTTAATAAACTTGGTTCGAACATATAATTCTTTTATGACTTTCACAAAAATCATATATCAAATAGTGTCAAAATTGACACAAAATAGTTTTTAAATCAAATATTATATTATTAATTGTTATTTTATTCCTAAAAATCTAAGTTTCGGCCAAATGACTTAGATAAGGATATATATTTTAATAATAAACAATTTGGGGTTCATATGGCATGTTATAGTAAGTGTATTAACCATATAGTGAAAGAAAACAAAAAGACACGGTAAAAGTTAAATTATTTAACTTAGAGTTAAATCTAATTGATAAGGTTAAAATAATAACCTAAACTTGTCTAAATCCTATTGGTTGATAGGATTTCGACCCATACCCACTTTATCTTCGAAATAAGACCCTTTGGAACCATTATAAACCGATTTTTACTTTAAAATAAAATAATATTTTGAGGTATTCCTAAGGTGCCCCTCTCCTCCCTTATAAAAGGACACCTCCTCTCCCTCCTCCTCACACCAATTTGAGCACTCAAGCTCGGACAACCCCTGCCAAAATCTCTTCTCCACTTCCCTAAAAACTTCCTAGAGGTTTTTTTCTTCCGCAAAGACCAATTTTAGTGCCCTAAGAGGAGGTCTCAAAAAGGAACTTCAAAGAAGAGGTAATTATCGTTACCAATTATTTCATCTTTATTTCTTCTTCCACTTATTCTTCTTAGGTTGTTTCATTATGAAGTAATAACATCAGTATCACTCATATACTGATATGTTATTATAAGTATGAAACAACCCTATTTCACCATCTATTCATCCTACGGAAAAAGAAATCACCGCGCGTGCGTACGTACGGAATACCGTCTCCACGCCGTGGTGTAATCTATTTTCCACCACCACCTTACATGGATGGGTATAATGGTGTAAAGAATAACTATACATAGTTATTACAACATCATATTGATTCTGATATATTGTATGATCCACTCCAATTCAATTCAATATTTATAGAAATGATATCATCGCTCGTGCGTACGTACGGACTACCGTCTCCACGACGCGATGACATTCATTCTCCATGTTAACCATTTAAGAATGATTATAATGTATATATAAGAAATAATAATGAAATATATTACATTATAAAGCTACTGGATTTATGTATATATATACATATGTATGTCATCTACTTACTTCCATTTCAAGACAATAAGGAAAGGAAAACATCGTTCATGCGTACGTACGGACTACCGTCTCCATGAACGGTGTTTTTCATTTTACTTATCTACCTATTATATATATATATACTGAATATATATGATATATAAATCATATTTTATATTCTGGAATTAAGTAAATAATGATATAAGTAATAATAATGTCAAGAACAACAAGTCAAAACACCTACGATAAATGAAACGATTTTACCCAAAACGCTTCTTTAACATGGAATTTACAAAAGAACGGGTAATATAATGTCATAAGTGAACCATATATGATATCATAACAATGAATATGATTCTGTAATAAGTCAATAACATGATTTAAATCATTATACAGGAGGTTCAGACACTTACAAAGCAAGTCGGACCTAAGGTAAGGGAAATATCTCAATCTCATTTTTATCCGAGATTGTTTATTCGTAAGTATTTACTGGGGTGTATTTTATCATCCACATCCATGTTTCATCAATATGTAATATTATTTCCATCCACCTACAATTGTTTAAATCAAATTTTACCCTTCGGTGAGTTTTTAGTAAAAGATATGAAAGGAATCTTTTGTCATTTTTCGTACGATGTACTTTTTGACTTTTCCGAAAAAAGTACGAGAAGAATGTTTTTTTAACTTATACGGCATGAATGGATTTCTAAAAAATTATTTCCAAGAAGCTTCCTTTACAAGTTTTCAAGTTTATTTTTAATCAACTTCTTTTATTTTAAAGTTGTATGACATGTTATGAAAGGAAAAATGTTTTTGAAGAAGAAAGGATATTTTCCTCAAGAATGGAGTTCAAGTGTTTTATCAAAATTATTTTCCATCTAAGATAATAAAGGGTTCTGTTTTTATCCCTATTATTACATTGATTTGATCATGTTTTGATGGAATTATTTTTTTATGAATTCCTTTATCTTATATGAATTGTTTTATGATGTCACGTTGTTTAATAATCCCATTTTTATTACATGGGTTACGTTATGATGTATGGTTTATGATTATGTGGCACACATAAGAAAGGATTCATTATAAGATGGGTGGGACCTATATCTCCCTCCAATGCATTGGGTAAAGATTTTTGTCTCATGAGATAGACAGGGCTGGAACGGTAGGTTATACCGGTTCAGTGAAACAGGACTGAAACGAGGGTTACTCGATTCAGAAAGGGACATTGTCCACTAAGATAGTCTTGGAAATGAGTCTTGACTAACATGAAATGATTTTCCATGATTATGTGTGCATGCCACAAAGTTTCAAGTTTTATGTTATGATTATGGGGATCTCATTTTCACTTCTATGATTTATCCCATGTTATGATATTATGAGCTCTTTTGTAGGTTAAGATTTCCAAAAGCTATGTTCTTATGTATATGATGTGATTGATATTTCTTTTGTTTACCCTTACTGAGCATTTGAGATCATCCTTTTATGTTTTCTTTTCCCCAGGATATAAAGAAAGGTTTTTAGGTAAAAAAAAGGGGAAGATCTTTATGGGAGATATTGAAGATCTTTAGTCACGATTAGAAGATTACGTTACGAGTTTCCAAAGACACTAAACTATTACGATCCTTGTGTGTGTGTTTTTGTTATGTACTAAGTATTCCGCAAAAGTAATGTAATGTCCATGTACGATAAGCTTAGGGTCTCTACAGTTGGTATTAGAGGAAAGGTTTAGTCAACATTTGGAAACTAGGATGCGAAAACGTTAGTGAGATCCCTAGAGATATTTCTAAGGTATGTCTAGGGACGTCCCTAGGGATAAGTATACATATAGGTTATAGTAATAGAATTACGCTAACGATCATAGAATTAAACCTAAGATGTTGGATATTGAAGGTACTCCCCCTTTATTATGTTGTTTTCCCTAGCATGATTTTTGCCTCTCACACTATTCTTTTTGGGTTTTAGACGATGGCTGGAACCCGAAGGAACCGTGTTGATCAATGCAATGGACAATGCAATGATTGCCCTCCTGAATAAACAAATGTTATGGGAGATATAGTGAAAAATCATATTGCTATACTTACAAAAGCTATGAATCATTCTGGACTTCCAAATGAGCAGATAAGGGAACAATATTCTATTGATTCCTTCATGAGGCAACTTCCACCTTCTTTCAGTGGGTCTTCTGATCCACTTGTGGATGAACAATGGATCAGTACTACTGAAAAGATATTTTCAGTTCTTCAATGTTCTGAACATGATAAAGTCATCTTAGCAGTATATCGTTTGGAAGGTGAAGCTGATCAATGGTGGAATCTTATCAAGAATACGAGGCCAAGAGATGAAATTGAGTCCATGGAATGGGATGAGTTCAAGAACTTATTTTTCAGTAAGTACTTCCCTTGTATTCTTCGAACAAAGATGGAGAAAGAGTTTCTTGAACTGAAGCAAAGGGACGATGAATCTGTTGGTACCTATGAAGCAAATTTTACAAGACTTGCAAGGTATTCTTCTGGAATTATCATCCAACCTGAAAGTAAAGTTGATCGATTTTTCAGTGGCCTAAAACCAAGTCTTCGAAGGGCATTAGCTATAAGAGACTTCAGTAGCTATGAAGAAATTGTGCATTGTGCTATCAAGGTAGAAATGGAAGTTGGTGTTACATATCCATCTCATAGTTTTGACAAGAAACGAAAGATGGAGTTCAAGGAGAAATCTCAGAATAATGGTGAAAAGAAGATGAATGTTCCCTTATGCACAAAGTGTGGAAAGAAGAATGGTGGAGATTGTCTTCAAGGGACTAGAAAATGTTTTAAGTGTGGAAAAGAAGGTCATCGAGCAGCTGAGTGTCGAAGTAATGAAAAAAGGGTTTCTAATGATGTGAATAAAGAAAACACTGCAGAGAATGCACCACCAACACTTCAATGCTTCAAGTGCAAGGAAATGGGGCATTATGCTAATAAGTGCCCTAATCCAAGGGTTAGTGATGATCAACATGAGCAACCACTGAAGGCAAATGACAAAGGGAAGTCACATGCGATCACTATTGGCGATGTTGAATATGACAATGATGTGGTGTAATGATTAAGTGTTTATATAATGGGATTCCAAAATATTGTTGTATCATGGAGTATTGGAATATTTATGTATAATGTGGTATTCAAAGTAATTGAGATATTTTTGGAAATAAGATGATATGCGCATAATGAAGGGAAAACGAGAAAACAAAATGTTTGACAGTATTCATGAGCTCATGATTGATATAAGGACTATGTGATATCATGGTTTGATTATAAAGAATTTTGAGGATTTTGGTTTGTCGAAAGTGTTAACTTTTAACTGCATTCATGTTTTCACTAAGGTTCATTGGAATACATGATTAAGGCCTTCGAATGATTGGAATGTGACCAACAAGATAGGAATGCAGTATTACGATATATGGGGATCAACGATGGTATTAAATCTCGGTTAATCGTTTTCACTTTGTTATGAGAGTGGACTGCAGTATTATGTATAAGCCTAAAGATTAGACTGGATTATGTTGGACATAAGTTAGTATTGTTTAAGGATATAATATTTTCGATATTGTTGATGGGATGTTATAGTAACGTAGTTTTAGAAAAATGACAACTTGCAGGACGGGCGACAGCCCATCGCTTTGGATAAGGCTGTAGGAATCGAACCCACAACCGAAGTGCGACTGGCCTTTATCGCCTACCACTGACCTACAGGAAGTCCCTGTTTAGTAGAAACTAGTGTTATTATATTAAGCAGTATGATATATGAAGTATAAGCCCATTTTAGGAACCATATATGATTAATCCCACTATAGATCGACTTATGTATATAAATTTTGCTAACCTTTTGAGACAGATGGAATGACCCGTCATTCTATCACATGATCTGCTAACACTTCACGAATAACAAATTCAACTTCATTTATTTAAGAGATGAAGTGGAAATTGTTAAAGGCACGAACAACAGTGAGATTGTACCAAAATAAAGTAAGTATTTATTCTAATTCAAATTCTTTAACTTTAGGGAAATGATCTTGAAAACCAAAAATGTTGTCCTAGTTCTCTTATACCTGATGAATCAGATGGTACCTTAGATCGTCACAAATTTATGGATTTGTGATTACTGGCTTTTCCATAGCCATGTTCTCTACCACTCTCCATCAGAACATGATGGTTAGATTTCTCTTCCATATCCATATTTTCACCTATGTGGAAACCCAGTGATTAGTTTATTTGGGTAATCGTTACATTTCATACTTTAGTTTTTAAAGCCAAGTTTTGGTATTCCTTTTTTACGATGTGGGTTTCTATTAAAGAAACTTTCGAATAGTAAACCATTTATAACCCCGACGAATTTCGTGGGTGAAATTCATTTTAAGGGGGGTAGAATGTAACAGCCTGAGATTTTATGAAAAATATTCTTTTTTATTTCACTAATGTCTTGTGTTGTACGCTACACCAAAAGGAGCTTGCACAACACGCATCCTTGACTTGCCTTGCATTACACGCAATCACAACCTTCCTCGATAGCGTGTGTGGTACGTAATACTGAGTTTCACGAAACAATGATATGCTATTAAAATATTATTAAAACTAGCCGTTATGAATAGTAATAACCACTTTTTAAATTTTATAAATTTTAAAATGGGCTTCATTTTTGGATTCGGAGTATCGAATTTAGCCTAAGGTGAAATTTTGCTACTTTTCGGATAACTTTCATATTCTGATGAATAGTGAAAATTACTAAATTATAATTAAAAACAACTTTTTTAATCGAAATAATTAATAGTGATAAATAATTAATTTGAGTGGTTTTAAAATATATTTAGAATATATTTTTACAATTTAATACAATGTTGGTCATTGGATGTAATTTCACATTTAAACTAGACATAAACAAGTGTCAATCTTTTGATAGATATTGTTTCTTAAAAACACGCTATTTGTTTTAACAGTGGCATTTAATTATAAAATTAATTAATGCAACTTTTATGTAATGAATTTGGTAAAATAGACTTCATTTTTGAATTCGGAATATGAAATATAGCTTGGGATGAAATTTTGGCACTGTTCTGAAAAACATCAATTTTTGATGAATAGTGAAACTACTAAGTGGTAGTTAAAAAAACTGAATTTTTCATAAAACTTAATTTTACCGCTTCTGTGAATGGAATTTCAAAAATCCGAGAGACACGGTTGATGTCAGTAAGTAAAATGTGGTTCAATGAGATGAAAATAATTTTTGGTGAATAGTAAATTTTTACTTTTTTTTACCGCGATTAATAGTAAATAGGGTAACTAAGGGTAAATATGATATTAATATTACCCTAACACATGTCCTAATTCTACTGGACAAGTTTAATTCGACCAAAAACAAACTTAGGAATAAAATATGACCATTTAGGCCCACTTGGATTAGATTAGGACATTTATTATTAATTTATTTAAAGAAGGGTTAAAATAGTTAAAATCAAAGTTTAATAAGTAAATCATTTTTAATATGGGGTTATACATATCATAGATTCGATTGTAAATATTAATTAGAAAGCTAACAAGATTTACTACATGATGGTATTTTATTTGTAATTTTTAAACATCAAATACTTTAATTTATTTATGACACAATGATGATGCAGTAATTATCTTATTAATGAAATATTGACATAATTGATGTTATAAACACCAAAATAAATATAATTTGAGACTTTTTATGAATTCCACTAATTTTCTAGGTTACTATGATATATTAGTGTTGATTTAATCAACTTGGTTCGAACATATAATTCTGTTATGACTTTCACAAACATCATATATCAAATAGTGTCAAAATTGACACAAAATAGTTTTTAAATCAAATATTATATTATTAATTGTTATTTTATTCCTAAAAATCTAAGGTTCGGCCAAATGACTTAGATAAGGACATATATTTTAATAATAAACAATTTGGGGTTCGTTTGGCATGTTATTGTAAGTGTATTAACCATATAGTGAAAGAAAACAAAAAGACACGGTAAAAGTTAAATTATTTAACATAGAGTTAAATCTAATTGATAAGGTTAAAATAATAACCTAAACTTGTCTAAATCCTATTGGTTGATAGGATTTCGACCCATCCCCACTTTATCTTCGAAATAAGACCCTTTGGAACCATTATAAACCGATTTTGACTTTAAAATAAAATAATATTTTGAGGTATTCCTAAGGTGCCCCTCTCCTCCCTTATAAAAGGACACCTCCTCTCCCTCCTCCTCACACCAATTTGAGCACTCAATATCGGACAACCCCTGCCAAAATCTCTTCTCCACTTCCCTAAAAACATCCTAGAGGTTCTGGTCTTCCTCAAAGACCAATTTTAGTTCCCTAAGAGGTGGTCTCAAAGAGGCACTTCATAGAAGAGGTAATTACCGTTACCAATTCTTTCATCTTTATTTCTTCTTCCACTTCTTCTTCTTAGGTTGTTTCATTATGAAGTAATAACATCAGTATCACTCATATACTGATATGTTATTATAATTATGAAACAACCCTATTTCACCATCTATCCATCCTACGGAAAAAGAAATCACCGCGCGTGCGTACGTACGGAATACCGTCTCCACGCCGTGGTGTAATCTATTTTCCACCACCACCTTACATGGATGGGTATAATGGTGTAAAGAATAACTATACATAGTTATTACAACATCATATTGATTCTGATATATTGTATGATCCACTCCAATTCAATTCAATATTTATAGAAATGATATCATCGCTCGTGCGTACGTACGGACTACCGTCTCCACGACGCGATGAGATTCATTCTCCATGTTAACCATTTAAGAATGATTATAATGTATATATAAGAAATAATAATGAAATATATGACATTATAAAGCTACTGAATTTATGTATATATATACATATGTATGTCATCTACTTACTTCCATTTCAAGACAATAAGGAAAGGAAAACAGCGTTCATGCGTACGTACGGACTACCGTCTCCATGAACGGTGTTTTTCATTTTACTTATCTACCTATTATATATATATATATATATATACTGAATATATATGATATATGAATCATATTTTATATTCTGGAATTAAGTAAATAATGATATAAGTAATAATAATGTCAAGAACAACAAGTCAAAACACCTACTATAAATGAAACGATTTTACCCAAAACGCTTCTTTAACATGGAATTTACAAAAGAACGGGTAATATAATGTCATAAGTGAACCATATATGATATCATAACAATGAATATGATTCTTTAATAAGTCAATAACATGATTTAAATCATTATACAGGAGGTTCGGACACTTACAAAGCAAGTCGGACCTAAGGTAAGAGAAATATCTCAATCTCATTTTTATCCGAGATTGTTTATTCGTAAGTATTTACTGGGGTGTATTTTATCATCCACATCCATGTTTTATCAACATGTAATATAATTCTTTCCACCTACAATTGTTTAAATCAAATTTTACCCTTCGGTGAGTTTTTAGTAAAAGATATGAAAGGAATCTTTTGTCATTTTTCGTACGAGGTACTTTTTGACTTTTCCGACAAAAGTACGAGAAGAATGTATTTTTTAACTTATACGGCATGAATGGATTTCTAAAATTTTTTTTCCAAGAAGCTTCCTTTACAAGTTTTCAAGTTTATTTTTAATCAACTTCTTTTATTTTAAAGTTGTATGACATGTTATGAAAGGAAAAATGTTTTTGAAGAAGAAATGATATTTTCCTCAAGAATGGAGTTCAAGTGTTTTATCAAAATTATTTTCCATCTAAGATAATAAAGGGTTATGTTTTTATCCCTATTATTACATTGATTTGATCATGTTTTGATGGAATTATTTTTTATGAATTCCTTTATCTTATATGAATTTTTTTATGATGTCATGTTGTTTAAGAATCCCATTTTTATTACATGGGTTACGTTATGATGTATGGTTTATGATTATGTGGCACACATAAGAAAGGATTAATTATAAGATGGGTGGGACCTATATCTCCCTCCAATGCATTGGGTAAAGATTTTATATCTCATGAGATAGACAGGGCTGGAACGGTAGGTTATACCGGTTCAGTGAAACAGGACTGAAACGAGGGTTACTCGATTCAGAAAGGGACTTTGTCCACTAAGATAGTCTTGGAAATGAGTCTTGACTAACAAGAAATGATTTTCCATGATTATTTGTGCATGCCACAAAGTTTCAAGTTTTATGTTATGATTATGGGGATCTCATTTTCACTTCTATGATTTATCCCATGTTATGATATTATGAGCTCTTTTGTAGGTTAAGATTTCCAAAAGCTATGTTCTTATGTATATGATGTGATTGATATTTATTTTGTTTACCCTTACTGAGCATTTGAGCTCATCCTTTTATGTTTTCTTTTCCCCAGGATATAAAGAATGGTTTTTAGGTAAAAAAAGGGGAAGATCTTTATGGGAGATATTGAAGATCTTTAGCCACGATTAGAAGATTACGTTCCGAGTTTACAAAGACACTAAACTATTACGATCCTTGTGTGTGTGTTTTTGTTATGTACTAAGTATTCCGCAAAAGTAATGTAATGTCCATGTACGATAAGCTTAGGGTCTCTACACTTAACACATAAAAATCTAAATTGAATAAATTAATGGACACATTTACATAAATATGACAAGGATATTATTACAATGAAAGATAATGACAAAATATGGAACTCATATATTTATTAAGTATAATAATTTAAAAATGGGTTACAAATAATATATTCTATAATATAACCCATTCTTAATATTAATATTTTTAAATATATAGTGAAAATTTTTATTTAATAAATAACTATCAAAAATATGTACACAGTGATGATTTAGTAATTATTCAATTTATGAAAAACTCAATTAACTGATTTTAAAAATAATAATAGAAATAACATATGAATTAATTATGGTGATAAATGAATATGAAATGTTAATATGAAATATTAAGGATGTATAAAGTATATCATTTCTAATTTGTCGTTTTGTATTTATTTTCTCAAAGAAATTGTGATAAATAATGTCCAAATCGACACAAATTCTATTTTATGAATATAATATATTATTTAAGTTGTTAAAAAATATAAATGTCCAAAATAAGGATATATTTTATAAATTATGGTCTATATTAACCTAAATTTTAAATTTAAGGATTAATTTATACCGAAAAATTAAAATATCCACCTATTAATATTGAATTTTTTCAACCATAGTTGAAATTAAAATTGTAAAACTAAGAGTTAATAAAAACAATAAGGTTTTGAATTACACCAAATATTTAAAAAAATCTATTTGTTTTGGGAACTAACTAACCAACACATATTATATTTAAATAAATTTCAATTTTTTGGTATTCAGATTGATATCTAACTTATTATAAATTAATCTTTTGAGAAATTCCAAAATATCCCATCTCTTTCATTATAAAAGGAAACGTCCTCCAACATCTCATTTCATAACATTGACTAAGATATATTGATGAAAAAATGTAATATTTTCTTTTTAACATAGCTATATACATTTTATAAGTGAATGTATTCCCAGAGGTCCATATGTAGAGTCCTTTATTAGAGATCAAATTGAGTTGTTTAAAATAATAATTAATCGGTCTTACTAATCACTGTATTTTTATAATCTTCTATACCTAATCAAAATATATTATATATATCATAAAATAATGAATAATGAATAATAAAATTTATGAAATGTTATTATAAATAGTAACACCCCATTATACACCCCTTTTCCCATCATACAAGAACTGAAAGTATCACTCATGTATAAGTAAGGGTTACTGTCACAATAAAGGGATATAATTCATTTTCCCCACCATATATTATTATTGGGAATTAAAATAGTTATAATGTTTATAAATTATATTTTTGACATTATTTTAAACCTTTATTGATAATATTATTTCTACCATTTACCACCCAATCTTTTGGTAAATGATAATGTTGCTCCGACAGACTTATGACTTACCAAATCAATGACGTGATGTGATTCATTTTGAAAATATATTTCACATGTGTGGTAAAACGGAAAATTTTTATGAATATATATGATATACATAACATAAAAATGATTATTAAAATGATGTTACCATGATTAATGTATAAGGAACAAGACTACATAACTAATACACGCTTGAAAACAAGGAATATATTACACAGAAGAATGATTTTTATCATTACTAAATGGATGATAAGATTATATAATCAAATAATACATGGTATGATGGATATATAGTTATGAAAGGATTTTATAATAATTAATTATATATTATAAATTATCATTTAATGCGATCAATAAAAGGTGATATATAAAGGTAAAGGATTTTTGTATCAATCTTATTTTTTATGGGACACATGCCTTATACCATACTTATTTTTTATGTGTTGTGTTTATACTAACCATGAATTTTTTCTGAGTATTATTATAAATATTATCATATTTTCATATAGTTTTATTTTATTTTATTCATGGACCATATCATTTGATTCATTATAAAGTGTAAAATATTATTTCACTATTTGATCAATATAGAAGAATATTCCATTTTAAATATAAATTTTGGAATATTTATCATTCACATACAAGTTTTCTAATAATTTTTTCAATAAAATTAATATTATTTTATGAATATGTAATGAATATTTTACCCATGTTTTACTTCTATTAAAGAGTTGTAGATGAATATTTTTTTTATTTTTCTAATCAAGGATCTTTGTTACATTACTATAAAGAATTTGGAAGGAGTGTAACTTTATCATATACGAAATGAATTGAATGTTTTGCCGTTAGGAATACAAAAGTACATGTTGATTCCCATTGAATATAATGATGTTGTTTTTGAAGAAAATTTTTTCTTTTAAAATTGAATGTATTAGTATAAAAAGAAGATATTTTCAAATACAAAATAATATTTACCTTTACAATGTTTTTCAAGTAATATATCATTGTTATTTTAAAACTATGATAACATTTTTTATGTTAATTATAAAATAATGGAGTTATTTTGTAACCATAAAATACATATTATTCCTAGTGATGGTTTAAAATTGAGATGGAATGATATTTATAACACCCATTTCTCTTTCTTGGGTTATGATTGAATTATGTTTATGAATCTCATTTCATTCAATGAGTGCTGATATTATTATTTATTTATGTTGTTATATAAATCATATATATGGTTTTCATTATGTGATGGGTCGGAACCATATGTCTCTCCTATTTATATGGTAATTAATTATATGTTAAGAGTTATTTATGGGGAAAAAGTTGATTTTATTGAACTGTAATTGGAAACAAGTTTATTTTTATGATCCATTATGGTAAACTTGTCCTAATTCAAGATCCTAGAGAATTGGTAGTTTTCTATGAAATAATAATTTTTTTTATATTGATAAAATGATTCCCCACAGATTTATGAGTTGAATATATAGTTAAAGAATATGTTATGTTGAAATTCCATTCTTACAGTTCACATAAAATTGTTATACCATAAATCATGTTTATGATCAATGAATGGTTGGGTATGAAAATTTTATTTCATTACCATACCAATTTCTCTTATGACATTATTTATTATTATAATAAATTAATATATTCAATTTTTACCCTTAGGTTCCATATATTATCACCACTTTAATATGTTTACATTCAATAGGATATGAAGAATTTTGTTATGTGTGATTTGATAAAAGGGATAAAAATATGAATAAATAAGTTGGATATGATGTAGACTTTTTTTGAATCAGTTATTTTTGTTTCTATGTATAAAAAGGAAATATAACTTAATATCAATATTCACGATTTTTTATAATGAAATTAATATATTTCATGAAATATATAATATCTATGTATGAAAACAATGGATTATTATATGTAAAGGAAATTTTCACTAGGTCAAGTAAGTTATAATGATATAGTAATAAAATGTACAAATTAACCTAATATCAAACTAACCTAAGTAGATAATAATAGAGTAATTTGAGATGTTGGGTTGTAAATATTGAGAGGAATGAAAATTCAATTTCATATATGTCATTAATTTGAGAATATGAATAGAAAGAATTGTCGTAAATGAATGAAAAGATTATTCAAGTATGGAAAATAATGAAACAATGCGGGTATGTAGAGGAAAAACTCATGGTTAATAAAATAAATAAAAAAATGCTCTTTGTAAGATATTAGGGATTGTTGAATGTTTTATATACAGATTGTAAGTGAATTAAGAATATTTATCCCCAAATGGGAATTCCTAGGAAAAGATGTGTAAAGTTTATATGAGTAATGTTACATTGGTGACCATTAAAAGATTAAAAATTAAATCTCTATTTAAAAATTCTTATAGAAAAAGACATAGAATCCAAGATAATTGTTCATAAAGTGGAGTGGTTGAGGTATTTATGTGTTGGTATTCAAAAAATTATATTTTCATCATTTTTATTTTTTTATTCGAATAATGAATCGCAAATGGATTATTCAACAATAGTTTTTCATCAAGGAGTTGTAAGAATATCATAAATGGTAATAATAATTATAACAATCACATAATGGAATGGTGATGTTTTTATTATGGGAATATAATAATAGTAATGTTTTTAATGTTGATAAAATTGTATTTAGTTTTGTAAATATTTAGGTGATATGAATAAATTTAATTGTATAGAACTGATGACATTGTAATTGATTAATGATTTGTATACAATGTAGATTATGTTATAATTTTTATAATTATAAAGAAATATATGATATATGGAATATATAAAATAATAGGTGGATTAGACTAATGAATGGGGAAGACTATGTGTTTTCACTATGGTTTGATGTTAATTCTGGTTGGTACCACGATTTTAGAGAATATATGATCACGATATTCCCATAATTTTTATTTTGAAATTATGATCTATTCTTTATATTTTTTTGATTATTTATCCCTTTAATTTTGAATGTTATAGTAACATTCATTAGAAATATTTAATTTTGTATGGGCCATAATGGTAACAATTTATGGAATTGTTTTGTCAAAACATGGATGAGGTATTTTATATTAACATATTATAACTCCATATAATGATTATGTATTTTGGATAATTTTGGAAACAATTTTTTAATGATGATAACTATAGATAAAATGGGTAAATTATCATTATATTATGGATCTCAAGATCAATTATTTCATCTAGAATAAAGATTCAAATTCAATGACTATAGTAAAAGATGATATGGAAATTGATGAAGAAACTACCAAATGAAGAAGATATTCATATGAAATGGAATTAATTTAGTTAATAATATATTATTGTGAAAATTCATAAGCATAAGGACAATATTATTGAAATAAAAATTTATCATATTACCACCATTTTGGATCCTATTATTTTACATTTTTGTACATTATTATATTATTGTTTTTCGATGATTATTTTAATATGATCATTATCATTTTCATGATCAAGGTTCTTTTCTACTCTTCATCATTAATTGGATATTATTATTTTCTTCCATGTACAAATCATATGGTTCCACCTATGTTATAGAATTTTTAAACCTAGTATGTATTATTACAAATGATATTTGAACATCACTCTATATATATTAAATATGAATTTTTATTAACCATTTTCCTGATGTGGTCTATCTGAAAAGGGTTTTAAATATTTTAAAATATTTGGTTATAGAGAACATGTTCAAATTACGAGGAAGTAATTTATTTTATGGGGTATAAATTTTCACTTAGATAAATGTTGTAATGTTTTTTTCAAATAAAATTATTCATTACCAAAATATGTGTTATGAGTTTCACAATTTATATCTTGAATCCCATGAGAAACTGATCTTATATTAAGTTTCACTAAAATGTAATTTTTTCATTCAGTACACACAACAATGATTTAAAATGAAATGTGGAATACTAAAAAAATACTATTTTTTAATATGATAGTTACCACCCACAATTGTCATGACATATATAAATAATATTAAATCTATTTTTGGAATATATATTTTACATTTATATAGAAATTTAAATAATTTTTATTAAATTAATTATTGATTAAAATAATAACTATATCTAAATAAAAGAAAATGTTTTCTTGAAAATACATTTTTATTCCTAGAAGCTTTTTTTACATCATAAATTATTTAAAAAACATGTGGTGATTTACATTAATTCAATTTATATATAATATATTCAATAATGTTTTTAACATTTACCATATGATTTTCTAGAAAAGGGAGATGAATAAAATAAATTTTATCGATGAAAACAATATTTTACAACAAGTAGTTTCATCACCTTTTTTATAAATTATTTTTAGGTATGTTTTACAGATCTTAGAAAAATAATTATTCACAATTGAATTATATTCTTAAATAAAAACTTAAAAATTTATATGCTATGATTTTTTTGAATATTCTGAAAATGTATTTTTCGAGGAATAGTGAAAATATTAATATTTATTAACCATTTTCATTTCAATTTAATCATTTCAAAAAAAATTATATTTTCAAGAGGAAAAATAGTTCAATAATATATCTAATAATCAATTGTATTTTTTAAAAATTTCTACATTGAATGTTGATATAATGATTTTTATTCTTCAGACTATTTTTTCATTGGAAAACAACTTTCTAATCACATCCACATGATTAATTTAAAATTAAATATAACCAATTATTTTATTTTTTTCTATTAATATGAATTAAGTATTATTTATTATCATAATTTATATTATATAATGTGGTCATCCTAATTTTATAACCTATGCAGTTCTAAAGACAATAATTTAATATTATTATAGTTAAGGATAAAAAGGGTTTACTATGTGATATTCAAAAAAGATAATATATAATATGAAATAGAAACATGTTCAAAACTTTTGTTCAACACCCATTTTAAAGCCCATGTTAGACCTTATATGATCTAAGGTTATTTTATGGATCATTCTGGGTCATTTTTGTAATGTGAATAATGTTGGAACACATTTTACATTGGAAACATTTATAAGTTTTTTACTCACCTCTATTATAAAATAGCATCCCCTCTCCTCCGCCCATCATAAATTAAAATAAAATTTCTATAACGTACATGATGAAATAAATTCTATTAATCTCTAAACTATTCCAAGAAGCTTTATATATCTCAGAAACCCCTTCTAAATGTTTTGTTGGTTAATCCAAATGAATATTTATGAAAAATAGTTTTCTTCTTAAATTTAATGATTTATTTTATTTACACTTAAACGTCAAAAAATTATTATTAAAAAAATTTAATGTAATAATAAAATAACTCAATATATTGAGGTGTTATTATATAAATTTAATAACTTATAACCGTCTTATCTTCTATAAAATGTGATATTAAACAATCACTATTGTGTACATAGGACTAACACCTCATAGATAATTATTATTCATTTCTCATCACTATATCTCACATCTAGATAGAAGTATGGAATTAATTTTTATATGATATAATTAATTACTATTATACCTATGGAATTATAATACATCTAATAACATTATACATACAAACCTATTGGAAAACAATAATGTCACTTGTGTATATAGAAGACAACACCATAGTGAACTGATGTGTTGTGTTATTCATTTCCATTTTACAAGGATGGTAATTATGATATATAATTTATATTTATATATATATTAAATCATAGATATATATAGGTCTATACATTTATAGATTATTTTCTAACAGAATATGATAATGTTGCTTATATGTCTGAAGGAATACCGCCACACGAAGTGATTTGATTTGTTCTCAATTACATAAGATGTAATATACATGGGATTAATGAAATATATATATATATATATATATGAGAAATTGAAATTATTATTTAATGGAAATATTATTTACATATATTTATTTACATACATAATATTTTTTTTAAAAACAATCATTCACACGTATGACCTACCATCCCCATGAATGTTGTGTTTCATTTTATATCTCTATATTTAATGGATTAATGTAAAAAAAATATAATGAATGTATGTGATAATTATATCGTGGTTAAAATTCTATAGAGTATGGAAACAAGATCAATTTTATAGGGCCAAAAATATAAAATCAAAACATACATAAAAATAATGTACTTATTACCTGAAATGTGATTTTAATAAATAATTATTGATAAATTGGGATTAATTGTTCAAAATTAAATAATATATTGAATTATAAAAATATTCTGGTTCTATAATATATTTTTAATAAACTTATATATATTATACAGTTGTTTCTAACATCTATGAAAAATGTTGTTACTTAATGTATGATATTTACATCTCAGATTAATTTTATAAGAGAGAAATATCATATTCACCACAAGTTTTATCTAAATGTCAAATAATATTAACATGGATAAATTTTATGATTCCAATACATAAAATTATTTTGAATTACATATTTAATTTCATATCTCTCATTCATGGGGTTTATGGATTCAAATATATCAATGTAGTATAATATTATTTTCAGGTTTTTTCATTTATTGAGATATATGTTTTGTTTTGTAGCTATATTGTCTATTAAGGTGTATATAAATCCCCATTTAAATATAATATCATGAAATTATTTATTATATTAATATTTAAAGTATAATTTAATGTTTTTCTTTCACGGGGATTATGATTCAATTTTACCAAAGAAGTATGGGTTATTTGATAGAACCTCTTCATTTATCAGATTTTTATATGATTTTTTTTTAGATGAAGAAATATTATAATCCATATCCTAATAAACTAATAGAAATTTTTATCATGTATTTATGTCATCATTATATATATATTCCCTATATTTGTCTCCCTTTATTTACTCAAATTTTAAATGAATGTTTTTAATAAATAACATCATTATTTCTCTATTCTATCAAACCTCCTTTTTATATATAATCATGTTTTCCTACAAAATATTATCTACAATGTATGTAACATTAATAAAATATTTTTAAAATATTTTTTTAGAAATATTTTGCTATTGAAAAACGTTTTAAAGGAATCTTAATGTTTATTTCCCCAAAAATTATGTTTCATATTATAATATCAAATATGAAATGATTCATTATATTACCATGTAAAAATAGAAATGAAATTAATTATGTCATAAATGTTATTTATATTAAAAAAATTATATGATTATATGGTTATTTCTGTGAAAATTGTTTTGAAAACTTTTGGTATTTTAAATATTTTCTCAGACTAGAGGGGATATTTTTATATATAAATGATATAAATTATTTTATATATTCCATCATATGTTTCCATGGTTTTTATCTAAAAATATAATTTATAAAAAAATTTGTTTAAAAAATTTCTAAGAGAAGAGTATATATCAATCAATAAATTATTCTAATTATGGTTAAATCATTGTTATAGTCATTCCATGTTATATTCAACGAAAATTATTTTGAGATTTTTTTCATTAATTAAAAGTGTATTTCAAGGTGGAAATGATATTTTACCATGTATTATTTTAAATTTCATTCTCTTTATTTATGTTTTTTCAATATAATATTTAATTTAAATTATTCCCAAAATATTATATGAATTTTTAATTACATAAAGTGACATTCAATGAAATTATATTTTCCCTATTAAATATACATTAGATATTTCAAACACTTTTACTAACTAAGATGGAAAATAATTTATGTTACATATGACTTACTAGAGATATGATCCAAGAATAAATTTCTTTTACATTCTATGGATATTTTATTTTTAAAATGAAATTTTTTTTATAAAACCATTTCATTATTGATGAGATACAACAAGATAAAATTTATATGAAAATTTATTATTTTTTATGGGCAATGCTTTGATGAATATTTTATGAAACTTTTTTCATTTATAAAGGTTATGATATTTTGATTTCTTTATGAAACCCATTTGTTTTCATAAGATCTGAAATGAATTTTTTTTATCTTTGGAAATATATATTTTATTTTTATTACATCATGTAGGATAAATTATAACCATTTTCTGTGGATACCTTATGAGAAATTTGGGCAGGACCTATATCTCTTTACAAAATATTATTAAAAGATTAATATATCACGAGATTAACATAACTACATTGCGGGTGAAACCAATTCAGTATATGACTCTATAAACTATGATAGTCGTGGGAGTAATCCATGAATAATATGATGGAATGGGGAGTGAACTTATTAAACTATAATGGGTTTTTAAAAGAGACATGGCTATTAATGAAATGATTTTATATCCTTCAATTTATTACATAATTATACGTATAATGTACATATTATTCCCCCATGGCTCATTTCCTATTATATCTTTATTACTCATGAATTATTAACAACCAATTTTTATGCCATTACTATTGATTTTGATCCGTTACATACAAGGTGTGGTTTTTAACTATTATGTTCACATTCTAATACCTATATTTCCTGTAATGTTTTTTTATTTTCCCTTGTTTATAGTTATTGAGCATCAGAGATAATCCATTCTTATTATTCCCTTCACCATATTAGAAATAAAGGTTTAATTTTAATCATTTCTATTAACTTTACGAAATTGGATGATATATTTCGGAATAATTTAGTATCATTCACTTAATAAGAATAATGTGTACATATTAACATGAGGAACAATACTATTAAGATCCTAAATAATGTTCTTGTGTAATTTAATAAATATTTTTATAAAATATATTCCTCAAAATAATTTAATGTATGTGTTGATATAGATGAATTTTCATGTTATTAATCCACTCATTTGGTGTATAGATTTCATAAAATAGATTTTATAGGCATAAATTGAATGATTTTTTGTTGTATTCATGAATGAAAAATACAATTACTCCCCATTATAGGAGGAGCATATATAGAATCAGAGAATAGTTTGGGATATAAACTAAGACCACTAGTTATATGGTATGGTGTCGAAGTGAATATTTTGGATTATTGATGTTCATTTTCAATGGAATTCCATTTATGAGCATGAATTTTATAAAGACATGGAGATAATTGAGGTTGTTGTTTCTTGGGATCCTCTAAATATTATGTTAGATATGAAAAACATTCATGGATTGGATGTGTAATATTATTTTAATGTTATATAATTCTCAATAATTGTTGACCATTTCAGTTACACAAAATTTAAATGGATTTTATTCATCTAGAATGGGAAGTATTAGAGTGTCTTGGAAGAGATTACATAGAGGATGACTAGTGATCCTTCCATGAGTCGTCCAAATGAGGGTATAGAGAATGTTGTTGTTTTTATATTGCCTCTAGAGACGTGATCTACTTCATTTTGGTGAAGATGAAGGTTGTGATCTTATATGTGTATAGTCATTTTATAACCAACATGAACTCAAATAACACACAAAACCTAGAGATAAAATAGGCATTCCTCTCTATGATGTTGTGGTGGAACTATCTTCTAGGAGAGTGGATTATTTATTACTAAAAAAATAAGAGACTTAATTATATTTTCAGTGAAAGATACTTGAACCTTATATATAAGAATAAATTATATTTTTTATAAGATAATGACATTGATAATACCTATACTACGTGGAAGGGAATTGTGGTTACATATTCCCTTATTCAGAAGTCTATGTTTTTCTTCCTGGAGGATTCATCTAAGTAGTTTGATTCATTCCTAATTACTCTGATATAAGAGATGGGATAATTTTCTCATTAGTTAATTTTGGTTGATCTCCCACTGATTTATCATATGTGATATTATCAATTAAGACATATTGACTTTGAGGTTCTATGATAACATATATCATAAAAAGATACACAAAATGGATTTTTTAAAGGATGGGATTATATATTAATTATGGAGTAAAAATGGTGGTTTTAGGGACATTATATGATGTAGAGATAAGTGGGTTTCAAAATTCTCTCTTTGGTGTATATCCCAAGGTGGTAATCATGTACAATAAATTGTTTCTGTGGGATAAAATTAGGTGGAGGTTAATTGAGTTTGGTTCTTAGTGTCCACATGTCAATTAATAAAGGCTGAGCACTAATTAATTATAGGTTTCACACATCCACTTAAGATTCCAATGTTTAATTAGGATATCATATCCACAGATTTTATGATAAGACATCCATTCACAGTGAGAGTGTGCAATGCCATATGGGTGACAGTTGATTTGCTAAAAATGCCAGAACAATTCCTTAATATCTAACAAAAGACTTGAGGGAGAGTTTCAGGTTATTTTAAATATGATTTATAATCTAAATCCATGCTGAAAAGTTACATGAGTGTTATAGCACAGTTTTGTAGAGGCTTGTAAGAGTTTTTTAGTGCTCATTTTAGGAAGAATATATAATTTCTTCCCATGATTGATGGGGAAACCATGTGAAAAATTATGTTATTTGACGAAATACTAATCATCGGTGTTTTTTTACATACCTCTTAGTTGTAAGTATCACATTACATTATTAATGTTTCCTTATTATAATAGATATAACTCTACTATTATAATTGAATCATTCAAGGCCCTATAAAGAAGGCTTAATAGGTCACCCATATAATTAAATATGTCTCAGGATTAATATATAGTTGTCCTTGAATGGTGTAGGTGACCATAATGAAGGATCAAGAGATCCATGAAAAATTGTGGATATCCTAGAGTATATTTAAATCTTATGTACATCAAAAAATTATGTCCTTGGAGCCCATGATGGGAGACAATGTCTTCCTAATTGTCTCCTCAAGATGTGGATTGAAGAGGCTCGGATGTGGTGGAATGTTATTTCCAAGGTTAATTTGGCCTTTTTAGATCATATGATTGTTTGGTGAGGTATCTAACCTCATATAATATCCCCCACAGTTGGTTATATTGCAAAAATTATTCAATGCATTGTGATTGATAAGGGTCATGTATGATCATATGAACATTACTAGCTTGGGATTAATGGATTTCAGGGATAGTCCCAACATTTTTTTGTACATAGTTGTGATTGATGATTGAAAAGAGAGGATCCTGTGTGAATGGACCATTCCATTGGTTCATGTACTATAGTAGTACATATGTGTATAATGGAAACACATGGTGGGTTATAATTATATATAGAATCATTGTCCTCGCCATTTTTTATTGATTCTGTTTTTGAGGGAAAAATTAATTATGGGAGGGGAAAACTAAATGACTCTGGTTTTATAGGATTCCTTCATTCAATATATATATATATTTTTATTTTTTTATTTATCATCCCATTATGTTCATTTTTTTATGTCTTAATAATCCTGAATAATTATATTATAAATACAAATATATTTTCATGTACCAAAATGAATCAATTATCTGATTATTAATTTTTCCTTTATCGTGACCTCAGACAGATAATATCAAGACTATGGATGTTTTTGGAAGTAGGGGATATCCCTATGAATGACCAAATGGTGGATTAAATCATGCATTCCAAGGAGAGTGTTCGATGATGGGTGTGTTTATTTAAAAATAATAATTGTTATATTAATTTGAAATAAATTTTTAAAATTTAATTCTATAAAATAAGTTCATTTTGAAATTTTGATAGTGTCATCAATATTTCCCTGGGAGCATCTGAGAGGTTTTCTAGGTGTTCTTTGTTGGAAATATTAAATTTCATTACGAATAGTGATTAGGTCGATTTGGATAATGAGGAATTTAATGCATCGAGTATTTTTCATCGCTAATGAATGTGTTCGTCAGTAATGATCAATCCTTATCATGTTATGGTTTCTAAAATATATATTATTCCCCATTAAATTAAATCTAGGGAATTGATTTTTATCTCTTATTCTTGATTTGTGATTTATTATTCGTTTTTATAAGACTATTAAAAATTATTTAAATTTCAAATCAATTTCATATTTATTATTCCATGTTATCATTTAGGATATCCTATTTTAGTGATTATTGGATGAGACAACAATCCTTATGATGGGTTAACCATTATTATCTGATTTTCCCCCACCCATTCATTATGTTCTTCATTATTGGACATTTTGGTCACAATTCAATTTTTTTGGAAAGGGTTTTATTATGATAAAATCTAAAGATTCTTGATGGATTAGTGCCTGATGAAAATATTGGAGATTTTATAATTGAACAATAATTATTTTCGGTGAATCATCATGGATCATAGATCTAGAGAGAAAATAGTTATATGGCATGTTACATGAGATGTGGTGGATCATTGATGAATGAAAATAATTTGGATTTCATCTATAAGAAGAATGAAATCGATGAACTCAACATACATTGATTTTTTGTGGTAATTTTTTTTTGATTCATAACAACAAGTCATGATCTTTCAATTGATTATAGGAATTTACCTTTTAATGGAAACAAATACAACAATATGTGTATAGTATAAGAAAACATAGAGTGTACATATTTTTTGGTGGATTCTATGGCTATCATCCTATTTAAGGATCTCACAAAGTGTGGATTGTCCAACATAATGCATATCTCATACTATTTGGATGTTAAATGTTCCAACTACACATGACCATGACATTATGCGGGAAAACACACCATTTACACTGTGAGTACACAAGCATTCCTAGTAATACACGATTATGGCCCAATACATGAAAATGGCCAGGTACATGTACATATACATTTATATAATCAGATTTACATCGGCACGACCATATGTACATTTGAAGGCCTTGAGTGGAACAGACACAATGTGTGCCTCATGTTCACACTATTTTGTATGACATTGCATCACAAGCCATCATGGCATGGTTAGTCACTGTTTTGAAACCTATACTCATTTTGTATCCCCCTAGAAATTTTTCCAATCATTAAACATTATTTTTAAATTGAATTATGTTTCTTGAGTAGCCAATCCCAATTATTTTTCAACATACATATTGATAGTGGTCGATATTGTGGCATATATGTTATGATGCATGGTGTATAGAGACCGAATCATCTTTTTGATATTCATGATGATGTTAGTTATCATGGATGTATTATTAATGATATTTTGGTGTTGTAAGTCCCTCATCACACCATGTTATGGGCCCCCAATAAAATTAATTTAGTTAGACACGACACTCCCCTACACTGGTTCAATTTCCTCTATATATGAAGTGGTACTCTCTATTCTTGAGTTATGGCGGTGTGTTGGTTCTCAACATGAGTTATGGTTCCCATTAGTGTTGATCTTAATCATAATGAGAGATTCCTATATATAGATTATAGTGAGGTATTGTTGGGTTATAGGCATCAGATATGAATTTTTAATCTATAGGAAGTATCTTAAATCTTTTTTGTGCTATGAGATTAAGATCCCATTTATCTCACTATTGTGTTTCATCAAAATCATATTTGTATATCATTGGTTTATATTAACTTTTTATTTGGATTGGGATAAACTATTTAGTATATATATATTGATCATATTTTGTATTGTGGTTTCCTATTGTGTATTTATATAATCACACCCACATGGTCATCTCCCACACATTTCATGTCTTAGGAAGAGAATTGTTTGATGAATAATGAATTTTGAGAAAAAATTGTGATGCCTCGGTTAATATATGTCATATTATTTTTGATAAATAGATATTAAGAGTTCATGTATCTTGGATTACATTATTTTTTTTTGAGGTTGCGACATCATTTCTGGTTTGGTATGTATATTCTCAATTTTCTTACATATGTTTTCATGGGATTTTTTATTCCATAAGGATTATTTAATTCATGGAAACATTCTATATATTTATGTCCATACTATTATTCATATACAATTTCTTATAGAGATTGTTGGATTTGGGCGTTTATAGTCGCATTAAACTAAGTTCTCGCATTTTATATTATTCATTCATAGTATATGTCTCCAAACAAAATTATACTGGATGTGGGATTTGGGTTATGGAATCCCAAGATTATACTGCCCGATCAGGCCCTGGTGGGTTTGGTTGTTAATGGGTTTCAATTGATGAGGGAATTCCTTGGACTGGTGTTTAGAGATTTCCTCTTTTTGATAGATTGTTGGGAAGTTGAGAAATTGTGTCGAATTGTCTCTTATGAATCTATCATTATAGGGTTCCCAATGTTGGTGTGGCAACTGAAACTTCTATACACTAATAAACTGTCCAGCTACATGTCAACATGGTATACCTAGATTGCAGTTGTAGCGGTCAATGATTCATGCATCATATAGGACTAAATATTTTTCTATCCTTCATGAATGAGCTATTATTACATATATTCTCATCTAAATGTGATACATCATTATCACTGCAAGGATTCCTCCTTGAATTCAGCCATTTATCTAACTGATTCTGGATTATGATACCAATCTAATAACTCATGAGGCCTTATTTCAAGCTCCCTATCATGAGATGTTTTCACTAGAATGTTATTGAAAACCACCCCCACATATCATGTAGAATAGAATTCCATTATAATACGAAGACGAATCTCATAGGATTAGTTCACTCAGTGAGTTCCATCATTAGAGACCACTAAGGTTCCATGTTGATCCAATTCCCCAAGAACCGTATGATTTGATTGAGCATGTTTTTGGAGATTCAGAATGGTTCGACACCTGACTTATCATATGGTCGTGATAGCTACAAATAATTCCTATGGATTAGTAGGTAGTCAGTGGAGCCTAGTGAAGGATACTCTTGATGAGACAATTCTATCAAGTTCCAACTACTCGTATCCATTTCATGGTGAGTATTACCACTAATTCTTATGATTCTATTGGATAAAAGAGTATCTTCTACTACAAAATATTATTATGATCATATCTAATTATAAAAAAAGGTTGACTGACCTCAGATGATATTTCATCAATATGATCTAAGATGTATTATTCCAAATGAGGGTGATTGAATGAGGTCTTTAGTGATATTTTCATTAATATGGGGTCTCCTTAGGTCATTCAACTTAATTTGGTTTCCTAGAGATGGAATTGGTGACTGAGATATTTCTACTAAAACAAAGAAATAACATTTTATCAAAGAGTAACCATCGTATGAATTGTCTTCTACTAATCTTTCAGGTGTCAGATGTGGATGTCATGACATAGGCAGCATCCAATTCCTTGGACTTAGATGCATGATTATGTGGAATAAAGATATTTTAGAGGATCTATCCACCGATGAGAGGCCTGATGATATTTTTGAGATGGTATGGGTCTCATGTCATGTTATTTCCATACACTTAATGACAATCAAGATTAGACAATAGTGGATATAATATCATGAAATAGGAAACATCGTGATTAGGGATCTCACAGGAATGGATAGGGTGGACCTTGGAAGGTAATTTTGGGATAGGAGTTGGATAATATACAAGTAAAAATATTTCATATTGACGGTGATTCATTAACCTAATTTTATAACACCCACCATAGATCGTACACCACGCATAGGGAGTCTGTTGTCGATGCTGTGTGCAACTGTAGGCGGTGGAGTGAAATGAGTATGCTGCACAATAGATAATTTGAGGTAAGATTTGTGTCATTTATAGTCATTCCATAATACTAGAAGTCATAGGTGTGATTCATCCCATTATAACCGTATATATTTAGTAGTAGTGGGAGATAATATTAGATAAATTAGAAAAATAACAGTGGCTAAAATATCCTATAAGGGCTGAGTCATCAATGTCACAAATCTTTCGGTAGTGTGGATTGGATTTTGTTATGGACATTTTCATATTGGAAAACAATGTTAGAACAATGAATCCTGATGAACTCATATTTGGAAAGTATAATATGTCCATTTTAAATTTCAAATTTGATAATAATTTTTTACATGTTAGATGACATTGAAATGTTGTGAATAGATTCTCATTTTTGGCCATGAGAGACATCATGGTGGAGCGAGTGGGTATTAGTGATCGGTAGATAAAACCCATATAAAATCCATTAGACTTTTTTAATGGTGTCATGGTAGACATAATAGTAATAAGGATTCTGTCAACAATGCATTACATTTTGGATATCTTCTTTTAGGATATTTTGGGACAACCTCAGTGGGATGAGCATAACTTCTACATTTACATGTGCAATCTGACCACATCAATTTCGTCCATGACATGACATATTAACCCTACCAATATCTAAGGGTTGAGATGTATTAGGTTGTCTTTTAAAGAAGGAAATTATAATAACCAATGTAACCCATTTCATAGATCCAGTTTTTTAACGAAAAGGAATATAGGGGTTTGAGGATTTTTTATTATAATTTCAAGAAAAGGTATCGAATAATAACTAATAACAATTTAGGGGGATTGATTATCCATTTGACCAGTTTTGAGGTGTGATTTGGTTTTTTATGATCAATTCCACATATGTACTCCACTAGTTGAGAGTTAGTGAGGCAAATATACAGAAAATGGAATTTTTATGCCACTACATACACAATGAGTTGTTGTTGATCCAATTAAATGTGACTAAATCCAATGAAATTATTATTTCATTAATAAAATATATCTTCCATTCCTACACAAAATAATTTGATATTATATTTTTTGAATAAATACTTAAATACTCATTTTTATAGGAGGGTAATTTGGATAAATTGAATATGGTTGTAGACGTCCTATGTTAGAACTAATAATATGAAAATATCAGAATATTCTATTTTTGGATAATTGAGGTTCACAATATTGGGAATATAATTTATGAGCTCGAATTATCTAGGTATCCAAAGAAGATTGATATAGTGTTTCCATAGGAAACACCCATTATCCTGATAGAGATGAAAATATTTCATATAATTAAGGGTTATTATTCGAGGTTTGTGATAGACGTCTTTAATTGTGAATCACCTTTGATAACCCTAACATGGAAATGTTATTCATTTATCTAGACATTGGGGATTTATATATCCTTAAATGAATTTAGGATGTGGTTGACCAGTGCTCTAGTGATGATACTACTAGAGAGGGTATGGATTATGTTTTGTTTTTATACCACTAAAGCTACTTTTAGGATGATTTATATGTATTTGTTAATTTCATATGGTTTGAGGTAATTGAGACCCCATAAGAAAAACTATTCTACTAAAAACATTTATTTTAATGATTCGATATTCATTACGAATAACTTGAGGAAATATCATATCTGATATCTCATTATTGTATAATCAAACCACTAGATAATTTGTTATATCCTCACTTAGAGATATATAAACCACATATAGAGTAATTGGTTACTGTTAATAATGGGATATTACATTGATATAGTATGATACCCTTGGAAGGGAAAAGTGAAGAATGATACATTTACTGTGAATTCTCATTCTCTCCTTCTTGATACGGGGTTTGAGTAGTATGCATCATTATATATGATTGTGGTAGAGGATAGGGATGAAATTTTTAATTATTCAATGGTTGTGACTCCCCAATTCTTCTACATTTGAGAGAGGCTCAGTTGGGAAAATCAACTGTGAGGAACTACATGACTATAAATCCTCGGATGTGGAAATTTTTTTATAAATGATGTTTAAGTACATTCAACATAATTTTTTTGCTCTAGAATAAGGTGGATTATATCAAATTTAGTCCCTCCATGGATCATATATCATAAGGTGAAGGATGAAAACCATGTTCTAACATGTTTGGGAAATCCAAATGAAATTAATCTTCGGAAATTGGTTTAAATATCATTGTATATTTCGATACGGTTTCCTAGATATTGGGTGGAAAAATTTCCACCAATGTGATTTTGACCAATATATCAAGTCAGTGAACATCCTTTTCATTAGATTGTAGTTTTTGGTGGAGATTTTGGTGATGTTGTATAGTTGATAGATTTTTTGAATACAAGATTTATCCATAATGATTTTCTTCAACCAATAATTGTGCCTTACATCATGGTTTTTGAGAGTGTTGTAAGGGTAATTCATAAACCATTTTAGGATGAGTACCACTTTTGACCACCCAAAGGATGGGTAGAACAATCATATTATCCATTAAATAGAGGATATAATAAGAGATAATGTGTTGGAAATTGGATAAACTAGAGAAGATAAAATTAATTATGTAGATACTTTATATAATAATATTCAGCACTATACTATTAGCAAGGATCCTTTAGTTTCCCAGTATGGTAGACTCGGGAGTTCACCCTTAGGTAGGATTGACATTGGGGAGATTTCCCTATTTGTTCCAAATATGGTATAGGAAACTACAATGGTGGGTCATGTGATCCAAGAGTGTATACGAATAGCCTATAGTAGCAATAAATATGAGACATATTGATGTTGTCGGACATTCTATTTGGATCATAGAGACCATGTTAACTTAAGAGTACCCCACAATAATGATTTTGGAGGTTTAGATTGGGATTTTTGTTATCCTCAAGGATCAATAGGTAGTTGGAGATCATGTGCACGATTAGAGAGATTTCATATTACATATTCCATACCACATGGTTTTTTTAGATTTATGTAATCTTCTCGGAGTCGCCGCTAATGAGGAACCTGTAGAATATTTTACACATTATTCATTATGATGAGCTCGATATCAAGGATTGATCCAAAAACACTAAGTACATAGTGGATACAGAAGATTATTAGGAGATGAACCTTTTGGAATAAACCATTCCATTAGATTTTGGGGTTTTGTAGCACATGAGCATGTAGGAAATCTCTTAGGAGTGTATGAGTAAGATGATGAATCAGAATACCCACCTTTTTGTGTAGCATAATATTTTAATGGTAAAATTTATTACGTGGGGGTGAATGGAATGAATATGTTTTTGTTTGAACAATACATTAAATATCTATATATATTTATTTATTTTTTGGTAGAGTCATAACAGTGTTTAGGGGTCTCGGGACACGGAAAATAGAATATTAAAAATATTAATATATATTAATGCACTCACATGCATCATCTCTATGTTCATTTTTTTTCCAATTCCTTGGGTCCTTCAATGGATATTTTGGGAACATAATTGATTCAGGAATGTGGGGATTATAGTAGGTACGACCTATGGTTGGTCTTCATCTGATGTTTTGAGGAAAGAACTTATTGATGCGTACATTAAAATAAATTAAATAATAAACATATTTATATTGATCTAAATGAAATAATATTTTTCATTGGTGAAATTTTCTATTGTTATCTTCATAAACGTAAAATATTTTTAGAGTATATTTTTATTTTATTAGTTGGTTGTTCATAATCGGATTAAGAAAGGTGATTAGATCGAGGTAGATAGAGTGATGGTGAATGCAATGGGTCACATTTGTCACTAAATAATATGTTATTTACCAATGATCGATCTTTATAGTGGTAAGATTCAATAATTATTGTTCCTAATAATATGATTAATTTTTTCACTGTGTATTATTATCTTTCATTCACGATTTGTGATTTATTTGTTATTAAAATGTGGCCATATAGATTAATTAAATTCATAAATAATTTTTAATATATTTATCACATGCTATCAACATAGATATCCACTTCTCACAATCACTAACTAAGTCCTATTGTCCAATGATGGATTCAATATTTTTATAATGAATTCTCCCAAAACAGTATTTTCTTTCACTATCCATGGAACATGGGTTCATGTATAATCTTTTATAGGGTGGGCATTATAGTGATTGAACCTGCATATTCATGGAGGTTGAGTACACAATGAATGAATTGGTGATGGAAAAATAAATTTTAGGTATGTGGGTAAAATATCAGATCCATAGTGGAATTTGGAATGAGAGGTGCAAAACAACACATTGAAGATCATTGTAATAAGAAAAAAATATGGTATCCAGCAACCTATGGATGGTAAACAATGGCATGAGCTGAACCCCTTTGATTTTGGTTTCCCAACATGTTGGATTTTTTGTAATTTTACAAGACCTGGAAGATTCAAAATGGGACATGCATTTCTATTGAAAACCACATTAAATATTTTTTTGTTCAGAGGACTACACATCATGTACTTTAATTTCAATAGAGATATTGGATTTCATATGAGTTAAAGTTTGAGTGTTGTGTATTTTGATAGACGTTCCATTTGAATACAACCTAGACGTCATTCCATGTTCCAGTTACACATGCCTAAGAACCCATTTGGGAATTCATCCCATGCACTCATAGATTATGAATACATTCCTAGTGATATACGGGGAGACCATAGAACCTCGACACAACCATATACATGGAATCGACAAATTTATATATGCACCCCCAGATGTACATGGGAATTCCTCAAATGGATGATTCATACCGTGTAATGCCTCTACATGTCCTTCAGTATGACATGGATTTTAAATCCATGTTTAAAAGAGAATGGATTTGGTTAAAATGTAGGGTTGTACACCATGTGGACCCTTATACATGGTTTTTATTACCTCTGCAACTTCTTTCTATCATATATCATTATATGGGAATTATATATTTGACCACATGTATCCTATCCTTATTGTTTTCTATATATAAAATTATTGATTTATTCACTGTGTAATATGAGATATAATTCTTGATATTCCATATATGACACCTCTTTAAGGGATGCCTGACAATAAAAGTGATCAGGGAATGATCATCAGAGAGAATCATGGGTTAGAACTCCCCTATCTCACTAGGGTGTCGGTACCATATACTATATATGTATTTATAGGTAGAAACACTGCAAAATAGGCACAACTCCTCTATATATGAATTGGTACTCCAATTTATTTTATCGATGGTGGTGTTCTTGCCCTCCATATGAGATTTCTCTCCCTCTACTATATATAATATTATCGAGCGGAGGGGACATCTACATATATTTTAGTGATGTTTCATTTGATGAAGGCCCTTAGATATAAACATTTGATTTATAAGAAGACACGTCTTATGTGGATAGTTCTGAGATGGAGAACCCCCTTCTCTCTCTAATGGGTTACATAATGAATTTATATATATATATATCATGGGCTTCCCACTCCATCATTAGGTTGTTCTAGAAAATGTAGTATCATTATATTACTCCCATTGTATTTTTCAGAGAATTCTACTTTTTATTAATATACTCACACTAGTGTGGAACTAACATATACATTTTAAGACTTATCAGGATGAAACACATATCAGTAGTGAATTTGGTTGAGAATTATGATTCATAGTTACACTGATTGTGGATAGTTGTCGTGGAGATGATATTTTTAGTTCACGCTCTCAATTACCTTTATTCTAATTGTGCTCAGTTTTGGAAATAAATTATTATTGGGGAAGTATTTTTCCTATTTTTATCACTGTACTTTATCATAATATGGTGTCATGAAAATATTTATTTAATGTTTTGGTTATACTAAATATGATATGTCTTTATAAGTATTCCTCTTCACTATTTTATGTGGATGGTTGGTGAATGTGTAAAGTAAGATTAAGGTATGAACTCCCATTTTATATTATTCATTCTGAGATATTATTTTTAACCAATATCCATAAGGAGTTGGGAATGGGTTTGTGGAGGATTTTCATTTCATCGACCAATACGACCTCAGTGGGTCAGTTCATCAAAGGCTATGTATCTAGTTAGAATTTTATTTCATTCATGATTGATGTTAAATTCACTTTTATAAATGATTTTATTTGAGGGGAAAATTACATTTAAATATTTTATAGTATTGTGAATAGTAAATTTATATTATCAATTTTTAATTTTAAAAAATCACTATATATTTAAAAATCTATAGATTCGTTTGTGACATATTAATTCTCTTATTTTCACTAATGGTTTCCTTTGGGGCATTGAAGATCCTATAATATTGATGAAATCATCATTTATAGGATTTTCTCTTAGATAATTATAAATTTAGTTTGTGATCCCAAATTCAACTATACAGAAATTATGTAATGATATCTCTACAGTCTTGAAATAATATTTTTAATGGAAAATTTTTTAAATGTTGAATTAAATTCATGGTTTTATAAATTATATAAAATAATACTTGGGATACTTATGTCAATGAATGTATAGTCATAAAATATGATGTTGTATTGTACATTATATAAATGGGAATATGAAAATATTCCATGTTATAATATTATTCATTATATAGATGAAGATACAAAACATGTAATCACACTGTTATATATAAAAATTATTCAGATAAAGTAATATCTAATTTCCTACATTATATAAATAAGTTTTTTGTATGTCTAAATTGTTTATTAAATGTAAATTCATTACATTCCCCTCTAAATGATAAAAAAATGATTTTATTGTTACTAAATGGATTTATATCACCTTCATGGGTTTTCTTTAAAAACATAATGATTGGATAGAAATATTATATTCTAATGTTAACAAAGGGTATATATAATAGATTGAAAAATAACATAATAAAAATTCAAATTATGCTAAGATCCTTACATTATTTTCATAAAAAGATAAAAACCATTGTTTACTTATCTTCTACTAAAGCTAAATATTTTTAAAATAGTTTTTTTTTGTGAAAATTTATTTTCTTTAAAACATAAATGAATGGATTTTTTCAATTGTAAAATATTGTATATAAAATGTAACAACTCTAATACTATTGAATATAATAATAATAATATATATTATTTGATCACTTATCATTCTTATATATGATATCATTTATTTTGGGTTAATAATAAAGAAATAAATATATAACTTCTGTTTAATAATATTAGCCACAATTTCGTATATATATTACATAATACCTTTTTTCACAAAATTTTTAATTTTATTACAGTTGATTTGGGATTTATTGATTTTAAATTAGTAAATTCTCTTAAAATTTTGTTTCATAATAGATTGTATTCCCTATATTATTTTATTATATTCTTCTTTACACAATGTCTATTCAAATTTTTATACCCTAACTTATAGATCATGTCTATTTAAATATTTCACTAGTATAAATCCATTAATTAATAAATATTATTTTATCTATATCAGGATTAATACATTTTATATCATTTTAAAATTCTATATGAAAACATTAACAAAATTTCTATTTCTATATCTTTATAAATTTCATATTCAATTGATTAATTGTTTTCTCATTTTCCTAAATTGATATAAATAATCATATTTTCAGCTGTTATCAATCCCTAATAGTTAATGTATTCATAATTTTATGGATCATGTGGAAACAAATGGGATATAATTTTAAATATTCTATGATCTAAACAAATGGTAGATATGATTGTTTATAAATGAGAGTATAACATAAAAATTTTATATACTCCGTGATTGGAATTGAATATGTTTTCTATTGAATAATGTTTGGATAAATCAAGGATGTGATTAATATAATGATGAAATAAAAGATGTTTATATTTTATAAAGTTAATATAATAATCTATATAATCAAAAATATTAGAATTTTGGAGTCTAAGTTATTCAATTTTCACAATGTAGTATTATAAAGTATTTCAATTCATATTTAATGTGATGATTGTTTTCTCCTAGTATACTGATTAAGAAAATTTTTTAAATTCATAATCATCAAAAGATAACAGTGTTGTGGATACTAAATATTCAATGTTCTTTATTTTTTGGAAATCATTTACCCAATGCAATTCCAGTAGAGTATTTGGAAAATAAGAATACATGTATTTGATGTTTATTCAAACCTTTATTTCATAAACAAAGATTGACATCGAGAAAGTAATAACTTAGTTATGGATCCTAATATATGAATTACTGAATGATAAGAATATTAATTTATGGTAATATATTTTGAATTATATAAAACATTTTTTACAAGAGGATTAATTGATATATTATTATCTATATGGTTGTATTCTGAATATTTTTTTTTGAAAAGTAGAGATTAATGGGATAAAAGCCATTAATTGTTAAATTATTAATAAATTAGATGATGGTGTCTCCCAAAACATTGATTATTCATGGAATTATTACTTAAAAAATATAAGGTACATAAAATGAATGGGGAGATGAATTTAATAAAGAATAGAGAGAATAAAATTTATTGACTTGTTGATATTGATCATTCATGAAGAGAATTTTAATAATTTTATGAATTTTATGAAGATATAGTAGGAAGCCATGTTATCCATATTCCTAATAATTATAATATAGAATATAATTTCTATAAGAGTTTAATTAATTATCTATCTAAAAAAAGAGATTGAATTTACCAATGTTGTATTTTTTATGTATATGTCTTAGTGAATGATGACGGTATGGGATTAAAGTCACATAAACCAACGTTGAAAAAACATAAAATATATTATATAAAACTAAATAATGATGGATATGGTTGTAATAATAGAAAATGATTGAATAAAGGTATTCCATTAACATTTTGTGATGATGTTGGTGATTCAATTTCATAACAAACTATTGGGAAAAATCAAGAAGATCATATTTTTCATGATCATATAAAAAACATTAATTAATAGGTTTTTTCTGAGTATTATCATTTGAAATAAGATACATATTATTTGAACAATATACTAACTGAACAAAATGGTAAATTTCACGAATGGAAAGATAACTCTATTTCTAAATTAAATAATGAGAATCATAAATAATTGATGGAATCATAGGTTTACTTTTAGACATGAGTGTCATGATAAATGCTCAATGTTAAATGATATAAAATAGATAGCCTATTTAGCTAGGGTGGTTAAATCATTTAATATTTTTCATGAAAATTTTAAAAATATCAAAATAATATTTGAATTTTTAAACATTTATCCAATAATATGATTTATATTATGGGTGTGAAATAATATATAAAATATTATTTGAGTGAATTTTCTTTAGATGTAGTAATTATGGGTTATAATATTTCTAAATTTCAGACTGACGCTAGGAATTTAGATAGACATCAATAATTTATGAATAAATTCTTATCTATCAAAAAAATATAGGATGGAGAAGTGTGTGGACAAAAATTAAGTTAATAAATTATGATTTATTTTATAATGGATGATGGCATATTCTAAATGTTTCATGTGACATTCTTGTGAAATTATAGTAAATATATGTGTATAGAAAATTTATTAATGTAATGGGATGTTACAATTAATGAAAATTTGTAGTTATTTGGGGATGGATAGATGAAGATATTTGAATTTTTTTTATATAATTAATCACACTATTAATTAATATCCCTATACTTTACAAATGAGGACTCTAAAATTCAAGAAGATCCTACCAATGGAAATGGTAAAATAGTATATAGAGTCATGTTATGGGTATAGTTATATTTTTTCAGTAATTATATATGAAATTCATTTTGACCTATTGAGGAATAAGATTAAATATTATATTCATACATGTATCTATATTATTATTTTCAATACAAAATGAATAATGATAATTATTAGTGGGATTTTTATTACATGGTATAATTTTCTAAATAATTGTTTAATGTATAAAAAATGATGGGTTTCCATTTGAGTATAATAATTACAAAATATATATTGAATAATTCATTAAATATCAAACTCTAAATATGAAAAAACAATTTTTTTTTCATGATGAATTTTAGATAAATTACCAAATTATTATATAGTTTTATGTTATAAAATTCATGGGATATGTTTTTGGAGAACCCATATGGTTTTGGCTATTAATTAAAGGGGTTTTAATCATTCATAGATTTAACAATATTATTTATAACCGTGAGAAATCATCAATAATCTATGCAATGTGATGTTGGGATCCACTATGAAAGTGGGTGATGGACATGATTTTTATTTAAACGATGAAGGTGGAAAGATGAAATTGTTCTTATTACATACCCTACCATTTTTGATATGATATATAGAGATGTTCCAATGATTCTTTGTCATGTAATTATAAAAATTGGTTATTATTACACGGGAATAATGTTAGGAGATTATTTTTACATGAAATTGATGGTATAATACAAATTATTTCAATGATTATTTATAGAGACATATTTTTTTGTGAACAGAAATCATGCCAAAAAATAAATAATATTTTTAATATGATATTGATAGAGCTGATTGTCGATTTGGGTAGTGGAACTATGTTGAGGAAGGGCAATTTATTGACCTGGTAAAAGTAGTGATTAGGTTATCTTTATTTTTTATTAAGTAATTAACATGTTTATCCAACATTTATATCATATGTTTTTTATAAGTTCATTTTGAGGGTATTTTCAACATTATCCCTATATATAATCATATATGGGGATATGTGTGTGACTATTTATGAATATATATATATATATATATACATTAATTTTTCTATTACATGATAATGGAATGGGATGATCCTTATTTACTCACGGTTCCATATGTATTCATCAAATATCACTGTTTACCATATGAAGGTATATGAGACACTAAAGTCCACTCTCTAATTAAACAGGGATAAGGACTTATATAAATGTTTTAAAATAGAATCATATGATTAATTTTCACTTGAAATAACATAAATTAATGATAATAAAACGTTAAATATATTAATATAATGTAATGAAACTAATATCACATAATGAATATAATGACATACATAAAACAAGTTGTCTAAAAAATCAGTGAGACAAATCCTGTGGTAGGAACACTACAAACACATTAAAATGAAAAAAATTCCACAGTCTATATAGAACATCCATCACAATCACTTATTTCCTTTTGTAGACTAGAAAAACATTCATATATTATTATTATTGATCGTACAATCATTTTCATTAGTGTCATCCCATATTTCTATTTATGCATTGGTGGATAAATAATAAAACAAACTTTTTACCTATATCAATACTACTAATTCCCTTTCACTATTATACTTTACTCGCCCAAATCTATAAACAATGACTGAAATATAATATGAGAACAAAATAAAAAATTTTACAGTACATTAACAACTACATTAACTAGTTATACTCATGACCACCAACATAATTCAGATACTAACATCCCATTAATTCGAGTGTAACTAGTTATCCTCATATTAATATTACCGTAAAAATTCATATTAACAATATTCCTTATTCTCATTGAAATATGTTCTTTAATTGCTTCAAAATAATATTTGGGAATATAATCATTATTAAAATAATCTGTATAACCTCCTCCTACCATGTATATACCCACTGTATACCTATAACAACCCTACTATTTATTACACACTAAAATATGATTTATTACATAAACATGCACATAAGAAAACTATGAGGATGTAGTAGTCTAATGTATTAGTTAATTATGAACATTACATAACAAATTAGAAAATAAAACCCAACATCTTTATTAAAAATTTCTTTTACTTCACCACATCATTACTTCGTACATAAAATTTCATGGGATAATCAGAGGAATTGCATTAGAAAAGATTCAGATATATAGCATATTAAGGGCTTAAAAAAGCATTACATGAATAATATAGTACATGTTTTGCAATAGGCATATGAATGGTGCACAATAGAAACATGGAAATAATGTCATGTTATTGTATGAATATCATAACATTGAATTGTAGCAACAACATTTAACATGATATTAGCATGAGCCTAGGATCTTTGCAAATAGAGAATGATTAAAACCTCATTGAAATTGAATTATAATGAGTAAAATTTCATTTTAATTGATGTATCATGATAGTAATATTCACCCAATGTATTGGAGTGCTATTAGGTTGAACCCTTTTTAATCATTTCATTTCTTGAATAAGAGTGCCACATGGATCAAACAACATCGAATCATTCAACATCATCATTTATTCCATGATAATGGAATGAATAATAAATTCCTTAAACTATATAATCAATAAGTAACTGTGTGTAATGTTGAATAACCATGATAGAGAAATGGGAATTTTATTCACAACACAATGACATTGGCTTCGAAAATCAAGGTGCAAATTGGGCAGCATAATAGTGTTACATAATAATTCAACAAAATTGTTGATGAGAGAGATAGGGGTATGTCATCATATTTACATGAAATGGAAAGTGAGGGTTTCATATAAATATATGAACCATACTATGTAATGGAATTTATATTCATAATATCAACGAATTTCTTGAATATAAATGAGTTGAGGGAAATCTCTTTCTGAATATCGACATGGTAACAGGTGTACATGGGAAGCCTTAATGAGAGGTAGATGGGTATATCAACATTTAAACATAAATAAATAATTATAGTGGAGGTGAAAAATCATAACCCAAAATTTTTATGGGAATATAAAAGTGCATAACAACATAATGATATTTGGATAAAAATGATAAAGAAGTAAATCCCTTACATGGAAGTGTGATCTAGAAGGAATCAGTTAGGATTGAGAGAGGATTAATGGGAACTTAGGGCCCCTTGGGAGGATTTTAGAGATAGTCGGGAAGGGTAGTAGCATCCTCAAAGAGTTTTTAGTGATGAGAAGTTGGAGCATTGGTTGGATTAAATTAGAAAAAAGATAGAATTCATTATTATTTGGCTTTTGGAAACTACACATTAAATTAATCAAAATAAAAAACCAACCCATGGTTTTTTACAAAGGGTAGTGGAAGAAATTATATTATAAGGGAAATGGCTGAAAATATTAAAATATTTGCCTTTATTTTATAGAGGTGATTCACAATCTCAAGGAAATCATTATAAAAAGTTGAAATGTTTTATAAGTCTTGGATGGTCCACTAAGGCACCATAAAATTGATCCATAAAATTGAATTCACATTTTTATTAAATGTAAAACATATATTGGCCAGACAACCCCTTTATTGTATTTTATTATATTACTATTATCTCATGATGATGTCATAAAACACGTTATATAATTTATCGTTATTTAATTTTTACCCAAAAATTAGACTGTCTTGGAAGGTTATGAAAAATTGGTTGTTTGATAATTTTGACATCATATTTCAAAAAATAATATTAAATTTATCTAAATAATTTTCTAAATATGTTAATTTTCACTTTTAAAATAAAAAATTATATTGATTGAAAACTAATGGGTTTTGAAAAAAACTACTTTGAAACCATAATTAAAATTTTAATTGTATCCAAAAAAATTATGAGATCATTTATATTTAATGAATAGTAATTTATTAATAATATTTTATTAAAAAAATAGATAAATAAAAAATCCATTTATTCATCAAGATATATTTTTTAATTGAATATTATCTAAAATATTCTATTTTGTCCTAAAAAACTATTTAAAATGTAACAATAATAAAATGAATGTATATTATTTATTCAATAAAATATAATTCATGTAATCATTTAGCTGGGATATTATTTTATAAACCCTTTTAACCCCCACATAAGACCAAAGGGAAATGTGTACAATGCTGAAAGACTCTTGGGGAGGCTCGGATAACATCACTCAGGTGGTAATCTCTATTAACATCCACTTCTCCCATAGTCGGTTCCATTCAAGGTTAACATATCGAATCTCGACTTGGGATTGGTCAAGAGCAAATCCCCGTGACACCACCTCCTTTCCGATCTATGAAAATTGGGATTCATATGGAGCAATTCTGCCAGATGAGGTCAGCGCTTCCTTTGTCTGAGTATATTGGATTTGTTAGAAACCTATATTTATACTAATCATGTGATCTCTATTCAATTTCTATATTAGAAATGATAACAATTATTAACTATATTTTTAAATCCAAAAACATTAAGCTAAAGAAGTACATATTCTATATTAACATTTTATATAATAATACATTTAATTAGATCAAGAGTAATTTTCATTAATAGAATTTTGGTCAATTATAATCTTCCCCCCTAAAAAATTTCACCCACTAAATTTCATTTTCCCACACTAAAACACATGTGTGTAACTCCACCTAATATCTTCCTCCATTTACCATGTTTATTTTTCAATCTTTTGGTTTCCCCACAACACTTTCATGAGGAAATTCTCTTATTTAGTAGGTATTTTTATCTACAATATAAGATCATCACTAGATTTTATTTACATGGGAGTTTATTATACAATAGTACCACCTCTTGATTGAGAACATGTACTGGGTAAGGTATATATATCATCAAGAGTGATACATGGAATACATCATATACATCAGATAGGTTTAGTGAGAGTTCCAGTCGATTGGCCATTGCTACAATGCGATCAATGATCTCAAATGGGCCAATGTACCTTGGACTATGAATTCCCTTATTTCTATATAAGATAATTCTCATCCACGGACATATGCGGATGAATACCATGTCTCTAACATCAAACGATAGGTCTCATTGATGATTATTTGCATTTCTTTTCTTTTTTGACTCTAAGAAGATTTAATGTGCTTCTAGATGGACCTACCATTCTCCAAAATTTCTTTGACCATTTCTGGACCTTGGAGTTTTCCTTCCCCAACATCATCCAAACATTTCGGTGTTTGGTACCTGTACCCATATAGGGCTTCAGAAGGATCCATTTGGATGCTTTAGTGGAAACTACTATTATAAGTGAACTCAACCTGAGTAATATATTTATCCCATCCTCTGTTGAAGTCCATGGATCTTTCTCTCAACATTTCCTCATGTGTGTGGATAGTCCACTCAGATTGGCCATTAGTTTAATGGTGATATGTCGTACTATGGTTTAGAACAGTATTCAGATCATGTAAATGTCTCTTCCAGAACATAGAGGTGAATCATGGTTCTTGATCAGATATAATAGATAGTTGTAGTCTAATCTCACATACCACTTATCTTATATATATCCGTGAATGTTAATCTAATGAGAAATCCTCTTGAATTGAAAAGATGTGTGCAGTCCTTATAATAAGATTCAAAACATCATAGATAGCATTATTTCCTTTGGATGTCTTTGGGTGTATGGTGAAAAAGTTCGTGGTGATGTTCTCCCTTTTCCATGATGGTATGGGTAATGGTTTTATCATCCCCTTATACTTCTGTCTCTCATCCTTCCCTTGCTGAAATTCTAGGGATTATGATTTATACAGTGTGATCTCCTTCTTCCTATGATACCACCAAGAAAGTTCTCATATATCTCAGTATGCATTTGTGTTTCCTGGGTGAATGTAGAAATTTGAACATTTTTCATCATCCAAAAGTTATTTATCTAACCCCGAATTTGATGGAACACATATTCTTGACCAAAATATCACAATTCCTTATTCATTAACATTGGAAACTAATGATTTCCCTTCTATTATAGTTTCCAATTTATTTTGAATTCCCACATCATCCTTTTGGCCATCCTATTAACTTTCTAAAAGATATGGTTTATCAATAATTTTTGAAAGGATTGGTGATGTTCACTTCTTTATAATTTCCATGGACATCATCATCAAATCTATGAGGACTGGATCAATTTCATCTCTCATCAATGATACAATATCTAGGTCATTTATAGTTACAGAATCATCCACATTGTTCTCATTCCTATGGTGGTAATGGATTGATCATTCATACACTATTTCATCTCAAACCATATTTTTTATGCAGATTCAACCCTTCCTGTGTGAATATATATTTAAGGATTTTATGATCCATGTATAAGCAACTTGAATTACCAAAAACAATTCTCCACATTTTGGTAGTGTGAGCACGTGCATAGTGTTAAGCCTATTTTTCAACTCCATCGATCTCTCTTGACATTCATCACTCCAAGTAAAATTTCATCCATTCCATGTTATCATGGTAAGAGGGTATTATAATTTGTGATAAATTTCTCAAAAATATACAACAATATTCAATTAACCATAGGAATCTATGTATATCTATTTCTGATTTTGGCCTCAGCCATCCTTCAATTTAAGTTTTCTTAGGGGGATCAACAGATATGCGATTTCTGTTGATGACATGACCAAAGAATGACACCTCCTACAACCAGTACTCACACATGATATAATTTTTATAGAGATTCTCATTTCGGAAGTTCTCTAGTAGAGTGATTAGGTTCTACTCATGATCTTAACTGGTTTTGGAATATATTAGAATATCGTGTATAAAGACTACCAAAATATTATTGGGGTAATCTCTAGAGATTCTATTAATCAATTCCATATTTATTTTAGTAGCATTAGTGAGTCTAAAAAGAATTACTATGAATTCATAGTGCTCATATTTAGTATGAATATTTGTCCTATGGATATCCTCAATCTTCACCCTTACCAGATAATATCGTAGTAACAAATCCACCATGTAGAAGTATTGTGCTCTACATAGATGATCAAACAAGTCATCAATTTGTGGCAGAGGATAAATTTTTTTTCTACAAATTTTTTGAGAATATAAAAATCTATGATAATGAGCATTGAACCATCCTTCTTCATGAAGAAGAGGGCTGGTGCACCCCATGGTGAAGCACTAGGACATATAAACCCTTTATCCATATTCACCTGTAGTTGTTTCTATAGCTCCTCAAGAACCACAACAGCAATTCTACGTAGAGTAATTGATATTGGAAACACCCCAAGAATAATATAAATTGATAATTCCAAATCTCTTCTCAGAGGAAGACCAGGAAATTCCTCAGGAAACACATTAGAGAATTCTATCACAATAGGCATGTCTTGAATGATGGTTTCTTTCGTAGAATTAATCATTTAAGCAAGATATGCTTTCTCATAGGGCAGTAACATAAATGATTTAGATGATGGTGCTAATGAAGATTCATCCTCCTCATTCTTCATGTACATAATCGGGAGTTGATTCACCACATAGAGTGTGATTTATCTATCATAACAATTTCTATTGGCTCTATATAAGTAAAGTCAATGGATTCTATGGATTGAATCAAATTCAAAAAGATGGAGTATGACGTGTTTAGATGGGATGTTCAATCCACAAATTATGGAAAGGGAGGAGATTTATTGATGGGATGTAATGATTTACCCATATGATGTTCTCAACGACATTTTTTATTCAATTATTAAAGGTGGTTCCGGGATTGTTTTACAAGACATTAGATATATAAATGAATGCGTATAACCAGAATAAAAATGTAGAATCTTTGTTCATGAATGAATAACTAGTATACATTTCACCACTTCGTTTTTGGGATTCACTTAGGTGGTTGAGATGGCTAATGATCACCCTTTTCCCTTGGAGGTAGTTGGTTGCCTCTGAAAAGCCTTTCCTTAGGGGACTTGATTAAAATAATCCCTGGTAATTAGTAGTTGATGCAATGAACCATGTTTTGGTGGTCGAATAGAGTTTTCCTCTACACTATCACAGCCGCGGTTATTTCATTTCAGTAGTTAATGGTCAGCTTCCCTATTCTTCTACATATAAAATATTTCCTCATAATCTTTAGAAAATATCCAGGGTGTTTCTTTCTTCACTTTGGCAAGTGTGGTGCTAGATTTTCTTAGCACCCGTTTATTTATCCATCGGACCAAAAATATTAAAGTCCACCTTATGCTTCTCATCCCCATGATACCCATATGATTTTCAGATCTCCATTTTTATCGTGTGGGAAATTAGACAATTTACTCAAAGCTATTGAAGTCACATATCACTAGGTCTTCTTGTAGGCTATATTTTAGCACACCAAAAAAGTGTTCAACCATGAATTTGCGGATAATGAAAATTGTGGAGGCATATAATGCAGGACATGGGAATTTTTACTCATATAATCCAAGGGATTCATCGTCTTTATATATGAGGGAAATGATGTCACCTTCCATCTTATGTTAGAGGGTGTGAGAAATTACTTATCGAATTTTTTTCTTGGAAAACCTTCTATTCCAACCCCTCAATATCCACATCAAACATCATATTTTTGATCAATTTCCACCATTAATCAGTTTCACCCACAATACTATATGAAGTGATAAGAACCTTATCTTTATTGGACCATTAATAGATATGGAAGATCTTTTCAATTTATTTGATCCATTATTCCACAATTGTGGGATCCGATTATCCATTAAAAGTATGAGGCATGTGTCTCATTATACTCTCGATTGAAAATATTTCTTTTTCTTAGGGGGGATTCAACATACTCCTTGACTGAAATTTTTATTCAAAACAAGAGTTAACAAAATTAGTAGCATGGAAATGTTTGCGATTACCACTCCCATTGGATTGTGAATGTCATGAGAACATTCATCACATTGATCTTCACATCGGTCGTTATCTCGTGTCCTCATATTACCAACCATTGGCTGGAATAAATGGAATGTTAGGGGTAACACCTAAAGGGTAATCCAAAAAAATATAAGGACTTATAAATTTCATTTATCTCCTTAACTAATTAATTTATAGGCTTCAATCTATGTTATCCATGATCTACTTCACAACAGATATTCTTAGGGGAATTATGTTAATCTCTTAAAAAAGGATCATACTAAGATTATTATTTTACCAATGAATATCACGTGGGGGTGTCATATCCAAGAGCTAAGAAAGGCCCATTTTCCTGCCCATATTCCCATTGGATACTAGATTAAAGCGGTGTTTTCTAGTTTAACCCCTAGATACATATATTTTAGATCTTCATATACCTGCTTGTATCTATATAGGGATGTATTTACATGATAAACCACATTCTCAATTCTCACAAAAATTTAGGGATGTTTCTATAATACTTAGTCTTATCCCTAATGCAATCAATAGGGGTTTCTAATCCTAATCCCAAAAATAACTAAACCTATCCACAAATAAGAACCATAAATACCATGATCTTTAATACAAATTTATTCAAGATTTATTACCTAAACATAAACAGAAGACAACACAGATTATTGAGAGGTATAGTGTCTTGGTAAATTAGGAAAATTACATTGCAACATAGATCATAAAACCCAACATCTTTATAGAAAACTTTTTTTACATGACCACAACATTCCTTCATACTTAGGTTTACATTGGATAACCTGAGGACATGCATACGAACAGTGTGGGCTATAAAGAATGTTATGGGATTAAACATGGCATAACATAAATAATATAGTTTATTTTATTCAATAGGAATATTAATGGATCACAAGAGAAATTGGAAAATAAATGCATTATATAGCCAGATTATCATAAGATGGAAATGTGGGAACAACATTTAACATGATTTTAGAATGATCCAATGATCATTTGATATGGATAATGAATAGAACTGTATATCATTTGACTTATAATGAACAAAGCATCATTTCAATTGATGAATCATGATACTATTCTGTACCTAATTCATCATGCTTCTATATGGGATCACCATTCAAAATCATTTCATTTCAGGCATAAGTAAGCCACAAGGATCCAACAACATGGAATCATTCAACGCCGTCATTTCTTCCATGATAATGTAATAGGGAATACATAAATTAAACTATATAATCAATATGTAAAATTATATAATGCTAAATACCCTTGATAGAGAAATGGTCATGGAATTCACTAGACAATGTCTTTTTCTTGGAAAATCGCGGTGCAAATAGGGCAGCATAACCACTTAACATAAGAATTCACAAAAATTGGTTGATAAGAGAGAAAGGGGTATCTAATAATATGAAAATGAAATGTATAGTATGGGTTAATAAAGATAAATTTTCTTGAATATGTAATGGAATTTAGTTTCAAAATATAAAGGAAATGCTTGAATGAAAATGAGAAGAGATAAATCCCTTACAGAATTTCAGCATGGTAACATGTGTACATGGGGGGAATTAATGTGGGAGAAAGAGGTCTCTAATCATTTAATAATAAGGAGGTAAGTATATGGTAGGTTAAAAATCATACCCAAACATTTGTATGTGAAAATAAAAAGTCATAACCACATAATGAAATTTGGAAGGAAATGAGAATAGACGAAATCCATTACATGGAAGTGTGATTCTAACGGCTTTAGTGATGCTTCAGAGAGGCTTCATTGGATATTGGGATGCGTTGGGATGATTTTAGGGATAAGTTTTACAATTTATTTTTCCAAAGTGGAGGGGATTAATTTATATTATAAGTACTATGGCCGAACATATTAGAATGTAAGGCTTTCTTAAGTGGAGTTGAGTTACACTCTCAAGGAAATGATTATAAAATGATAAAATGATTTATATGACATAGAGGGTCAACTAACGCACCATAAAATTAATCAAAAAAAATATAAAATTACTTTTATTTAATGTCAAATCATATATTGGCAATTAATACATTTTTATATATTTTATTATATCACTATTTGGTCATTATTATGTCATAAAAATCATTATATATTTAATCAGTATTTAATTTATACATAAAAATTTTGTTGTCTTAGAAAATTATGAAAAATAGAACATTGTATAGTTTCAACATCCTAATTAAAAAATTAATATTCATTTTCTCTAAATACTTTTTAAATATATGAGTGTTTACTTTTAAATTTTTTTTTGCAATTATCAGAAATTCATGGGTTTTGACAAAAATGGATTTCGAACATTAATAAAAATTACAATTTTACTAATAAAAATTACACGATATTTTATAAAAAAAATTAATTTAGTAATATTTTCATATTAAAATATTATTTATTTAAATAATCCATTAATTTATAAAAATAGATTTCTTAATTGAATATTAACTAAAAATTACTATTTGTGATTTAAATACTATTTAAAAAGTAATTATAATAAAATGAATGTATATGAATTATTTTATACCAAAATAATTCACTTATTCATTTTTCTAGGATCTTGTAACAATACCCTTTATCTGAATTAGGTGTAAGGGTAAGGTGTGTGATGGTGACATACTCTTAGGGAGGCTCAAATAACTTCACTCGGGTTGTAAGCTCTATTATCTTACACTTCTCATGTAAGTAGTTATGTTAAAGCTTTTCATGTTGAAGCATGACTTGGGATTGGTCTAGAAAGAAGCGCAATGAAACAACCTCCTTTCCAAGTTCAAAAAAATGGGCTATGTGTGGAACAATTCTACTATATGATTCCATCACTTCCATTGACTCTCTAAATTGGATTTGTTAAAGCCCAAAATTTATAAAAATCATGTGGTAATTGATTAATGGATATATTAGAAACAATAATAGTTTTTAAAGTATTTTGAAATCCAATAACATAAAACCAAGGAAGTTTGAATTTTATTTAACCTTTTTAAAAAATATGTCATTTAATTAGATCAAGAGTAATTTTCATTAATGAATGTTTCAACCATTTGAATACCCATATAATCAATATAAAACATTAATCCATCACATCTAGTATATTTTCTGGAAGAGATATTGGGAAGGGTAGTACAAATCCATCCATATAACTTATATCTGTGATGATGGTGAATATATAAGGAAGTTAAAACCATACTAGTGTGTAAATTGTATTACATGACATGGTTGTTGGTCTGTAAGAAATTTAAACGAATATTGTAGATATATATATTATATCACATAAACTCATCCAATGGACATAATAAATAATAATACAATAAATATAGGGTTTAATATAATACTGCATTAACAAGAAAAAACTCATAACACCTCCATCATCAGTAACTAAAGAACCTCTATAAAAAAATAGACACTAAATCTCAAAATAAATTTCTCATTATCTATATATCTCGCATATTACTCACAAATAATTTAGAATATTTATTTTCATCTACTCTATTACATTTAATATTTAATTTATATTTTTTATTCGACACATGTTAACATAATTTTAAAAATAATGAAATACATGCCTCTATTCATTAATGATTCAATATACCCCAAACATCTACCAAAAACTCAATTAATTATTTTCTTCAATTCATCAATACACCATAAACAATTCCACATTCTATTAGTCATTAATTTAGAAAATAGTCATATTTTCATAACCATTAACAAATTAATTTTATCACGAATTCAATTAAATAATATATTTTCAAGAAACAATGATAAAAAAATACATAAAATTCTCCCTGATTCAACAAAAAACACATAATCTATTTCCAATAGTTTCTATAAAAATTATACATCATTTATAATAACATTTGTGATATCCTAGTTCAACCACTTCAACTATGAAAAATCAATAGATAAACATCAATAAATATAAAATAATGCATGGAACCACTATTAATATACTTTAATAATTTAATGGAATAACAATTAATAAGTCATTAATAAAAAAAATTTAGAATCAAAGTTCTAGAAAACATCTCATTTATTCATTAATCAACAATATTTAAAAACTATACACTTAAAAAAACATTTATCTTTTCTAGATTGAAACTCAACTTTTCTGTTAATATAATTTTATTGTTCTATAATTTTAAACATTACCTGAAGTCAACAAAAATATATTATTCCACATAAATATATATACTAACCAACCTATGAAAAAATTTATGATCAATTTCATGAAAAACAAGAAATTATCTTTTTGACCACTATCCATATTCTATTTCTATATATAAAATTAATTATCAATAAAAGGTGATTTATGACTACATAGTTAGTTGAAACATATATATGACAATTCCATGATTTAACATTATATGTGGAAATATATTTTCAACCTCCCAATTTATATAAGTAGTTAAAGGTCTGAATGTTTGGGAGATAATCAAATCATTGGGAATATGATGAAAATATTAAAATACATTATAAACATCATCCTATTAACTACACATAAATCATAAAAAATAAAAATTATACCATAGAAACACCAATGGTTTTATGAGAAATAATAATATAGAATTAATGAGTGAATGGAAAATAAAATTATGATAAATTGATAAATAATTAATCCTTTTTTAGAAAAACCATCAATGTATGGTAAGAGTTATAAAACCCAAAAAAATGTAAAATACCAAAAATCATGAGCATTTGATCACCTAGGGTTTGAGGAAAAAAGATGATGTAAAACAAATAGGTGATTATTTCAATGATTTATAATATAAATTTTAGTGACTGACTATATCATATTTAGAGACAAACTATGGATTAGAAATTCTAGCATAAATTGTAATGACCTGACCCTAGTTACCTAGAGTCGGTTCATTATTACATAACATTGGCATGATCACAAGAAAGATCAAATCTCGAAAGACCGATTGGTTTAGTAGCCTTGGAAACACAAGATATATTCATAAGTTTTACATTACATAATAAAGTGAAAAACTACTACGACAACATAATGTCTCCATAGTCCACACTATTATCCCCTCATAATATCCCTGCTGGTCATTCATAACTTACTTCTTCACATACTGGGAAAAATAAAACATAGAAAAGGGGTGAGCTCAAATGCCTAGTAAGGATAACAATATAGCGGAACATTCAAAATAAGCATAAACATTTAAGGCAATGCATTACTAAAACAAAAGCCTTTTAAACTTGAACTTCAACATAGTATAGAAAAAGTAAAATGAAATAATGCCATTTACTTATTCACATTGATATTCTACTAATTGAATAATCACATGCAATTTCAATAACCACTTTCATAATGTTGTAATGCATAATGATGAACTTTAATTTCTTTGTCAATGCCTCATCCCAAGACCTAGGGGATAACTGTAACCGGAACCCAACCCGGAGTGCCTCTAATAACCGGACACCAACCCGGAGTGCCTCTAATAACCGGACACCAACCCGGAGTTCCTCTAATAACTGGAGACCAAACTGGAGTTCCTCTAATAACTGGAGACCAAACTGGAGGGCTTACTTTTACCGGTCCCCAACCCGGAACATACTTCTCTAACACATTCTTCTGAATGAAAGGTTGAAATATAACATAAACATTCAGATTAAAAATAACTTATGAAATGTCAATAATCTAAACAAAAAACAAGAGTGACATAAGAATAAATTATCCACAGTCAAAAAAATAACAAAACCTTCAATAAAATATAGATGTTTTATATCATAATAAATCAACTTCAAATAAGCTTAAAATCCATCAAAGGATGTTGACTTAGATGAAATAAATACTATTTTAGAAAAAATTTCTCTTTCTATTTTGAAATCATTTAAGAGTCTTATATTTATGAAATAAAACAATTTTTTTTGAAAATATTCTTATTATCTTGTAAGGGAAGCTTCGACGATTTTATAACGGCGGAAAATAGCCACACCCGCCGTAAAAGTTAAAAAAAACATTCTTACCTTAATTTTGTCGAAAAGGTTAAAAAGCACCTTGTTTGGAAAATGACGGAAAGATTCCTTTATAAACCTCTTATAAAAAGTCAAACAAGGGTATAAATTAATTTAACCCATATTCTAGTAAATAGTAAAAATGTTTTGAAATTCATTTTTAAGAAACATGGATGTGGATGATAAAGAGATCCCAATAGATTATTACGTATAAACAACCTCAGATAATGAAGAGATTGTGAAATAACCCTTTCCAATTTGGTAAATTATGAAACATACAACCCATAAAAGAGGTATCATACAATGAATATGTAAATACACATAAATTAGAGTGTATTACACAATGAATATAATTATGGGCAGTACATACACCACACAAAAGGTGATGGTGGCAATATGGCATGAATCTCACGGGAATAAAGAGTGAGATGAAAACCCCTTACCTTGTAATTTTACTTGGTTGGGGTAGGTTAACCTCCTATATAATGGTGAAATAATTGTTATTAAATTATTCAAGAATCATATATATTAATATGATATCATATATGATCTTTTAACTTTTCTTTGTTAATAACATCTTAGTATTATCGTTGTTTCGGGTGTTAACTTACTTGTTTTCTTTTATATGTTTTGTTACGTAATCCATCTTTGTAATGGATATATTGTATATTATATATATCCAGAATGATATCAAGTCCATAAACATCATTTTTAAATCATTTAATGATAATTATACTTGAATGGATACGATGGAGAATGAATCTCATCGCATTCGTGGAGACAGTAGTCCGTACGTACGCACGAGCGACAATATCATTTTTTTGATATTATAATAATATATAAATGGATGGTATATCATATATACTGAATAATTAACATGTTATATTTATTATTTACATGATTTACACATCATTATTATACCCATCTAAATAATAATATATTGAATAACAATTACACCACGACGTGGAGACGGTAAGCCATATGTACGCACGTATGGTGACATGTTATCCAAAGGGTGGATAGAATACTGAATATGGTTGTAAAATATTTATAATAACATCACAGTATATATATGATACTGGAGTTATTATTTTATAATGGTAACAACAAAGGAAGAAGAAGTGGAAGAAGAAGGAACTTGGAAAAGGGTGGTGAAATCATTACCTCTTCTTCGGTTTCTTCCTTTTGATTTGATCAAAAGGGCTCCTTAGGTTTGCTTTCTGATCAAACTAAGGCCTCTAAGTTGTATTTAGGGAAGTTGGGAGAGTATTTGGGCAGTGTTTGGCCGAACCAAAAGGTTTTGAAGGTGTGAAGAAATGAGAAGGAGGAGTTCCCTTTTATAAGAGGGGTGAGGGGCACCTTTGGAAAAGTTAGAAATATTTGTTTATAATATATTCATATTCGGTTTATAATGGCTCCAAAGTTGATTATTTAAATGTTAAGGTTAGGCGGGGTCGAAAAAAACTCAACCAATAGAATTTAGACAGGTTTGGGTCCTTATATTAACCACATCTTTAAGTATTAACTCTAAGTTAATTAGTTTCACTTTTACAATGTCTCTTTGTATTTTTATATAATATGGTTAATAAACATACTATATACATCCAAGAGACCCCCAAGTGGTCCATTAATGATGAACCTATCATTATATAAGTCTCTTGGCCGAACCTTAGATATTTAGGAATTTAATATCAATTAATAATACAATATTTGTTTTAAGAACTCTTTTATGTCAATTTTGATACTAATCAATAGTTGATATTTGTGAAACTCATAACAGATTGATTACTTTGAAAAAAGTCAATTAAATCAATCATAATATATCATATTATCTTAGAAAATTAGTTTAAGTCATTAAAAGTTTCATATTATATTTATTGGGGTATATATAATATCAATTATTTTAATTTTTCACTATTATAGTAATTAATTCATCATCATTGTGTCATAAATAAATTAAATTATTTAATGTCTAAAAAATAAAAATAAAATATAATTATGTAGGAAATCTTTTTATATTTCTAATGAATATTTATAATCTAAAATATAACATATATAACCCTATTTAAAAATTGTTTTCCTAAAAGATATATGCTTGGGTCATTTTTGTATTCATTTTAACATAATTAAAATAAAGTGTCCCTATCACCTACAAGTTGCACCATGGGGTCCCACAATCGACCCAAATATGCCTATGGTCGAACATGTATCAATCAATAAGGCTAGGACACGTCTTAGGGTAATTTAGTATTATTATAATATTATTTTTTAACCCTTATTTACCGGATTTACCCTTAACCATGGTAAATAAAATATTTACCGCAGTAATTATTCAAAATGTATAAAAATAAAAGTTACCTATTTACACAATTTGAACTTCCTGATTCCAAATATGGAATACATTGTTCTTAATTCAAAACACAGAAGTGGCAGAAATTAATTTAAAATTAATTCCTGCTGTCAAAACAAAAAGCGTGTTTTTAAGAGATAATAACTATCAAAAGATTGACACTTGTTTATGATCAGTTTAATTGTAAAATTATGTCCAATGACCAACATTATATTAAATGGTAAAAATATATTCTAAATATATTTTAAAACAACTCAAATTCATAATTTATCACTATAAATTATTTTGATTAAAAAAGTTGTTTTTAATTAAAATTTAATAATTTTTACTATTCATCAAAATATGAAAGTTATCCGAAAAGTACCAAAATTTTACCTTAGGCGGAATTCGATACTCCGAATCCAAAAATGAAGTCCATTTGGAGAGATAAAATTTATAAAATTTTAAAAGGTAGGTATTACTATTCATAATGGCTAGTTTGATTGTTTGTGGTGTGTTAGAACTCGAAGTTGCGTACAACACACGCTACTGTATTATTCAAAGTAAAACGTACTGTGGAAGCATGGGATGCTTCATTTTAAATTTTTTGATGTCCCCCATTTAGTCAAAAAGTTTAAAATATTGTATTTAAAAAGGTTTCACTATTAAAAGTGGATAAAAGTGCAATCCTGAAAATGAATCTGTTCTTACATTATGTCTAAGAAACTCATAATATGGATTCTAAAATTATAAGGATTATATAAAGTTTAAAATTTAGTTAATACTATTCATAACCTCTTTTGAATGGATTTTTTTTTGGTATGTCATGGTGTGATTGAACTCGGTGTTGCGTGTAGTGAAAGTTATTGAATTATTTTGAAGAAATAACACACTATGAAATTTTGGGGTGTTACATTATCCCCTTCTTCAATAAATTGCGTCCTCGCAATTTGAAATTGTTCTTCGAAAATAAAAGGTTGAAAATAGAAAATATATTTGTGGGAAAACCCACATTGGAAATTGGGTAACTAAAATTTAGTCTTAATATGAGGAAAAGTGAAATGAAAGGGTCACCACCAAATTATGATCTCGATTAGGAGAACATTGGTGGAAATTAGAGACATATAATTGGAGGAAAAAAGTAAATATTTATAGGTACTGATTGAGGTCATCAATCACAAACAAGTATAAAATTAAGGTCCTTAAACTCATCAATATATGATTATTTGAAATACCATCGGTTCAACAAAACATAGGCTATTGGGATAACACATTTTTGACGTTTCAAAATATCTTAGTTGAAATCCCACATCGAAAAATGAATTAATGAGGCCTCTATTTAAAATAAAGAGTGGAAAGTATCAAGATTACTGAAAATAACACATACTAGGGTTCCATGTAGGAAAATATGGATATGGAAGAGAAATCTAACCATCAATTATCTGATGGAGAGTGGTAGAGAACATGGCTATGAAAAGGCCAACAATCCCAAATCCATAAATTAGTGATGATTTAAGGTACCATGTAGGAAAATATTTTTGTTCTAAGTTCCTTTTATTAATGTTGAGGAATTTATTTATGATATTGGCTAAGATCATAAGGAGATATACTTACTTTATAATTTGAGTTTTATCCATTAATAAATTTCTACCACAAACTCATCATTCACTCTAAAAGATAATAGAATGTAAAAAATTTTCTATTTATACTATTCGTACAGGGTTCCAAAATAAATTAATTTACAACTCTTCTACCAGATCTTTTAAAAAAACTACATTATTTAATCCAGGACATCTTGTGGGCCAGTGGTAGGTGATACACCCTTGTCTCCCTTCGGTTGCGGGTTCAAGTCTCGCAGCCTTGCCGGACGCGACGGGTTGCCGCCTGACCTCCGGGTTTTCCTTTTATGGCAATCCAAAATAATCCAAACTAGAACTATCCAAAATACTTCTGTCCAAACTCACAGTCCAACATTTATAAGGAAGGTAAACATAATGTAGATCCTTTTTACCCCGTAATAGCATATGAATACCTTCATCATGTATTCTTTTAATACATTGAAACATCCTGAATTACCATATTCCTTATTGATTACATTCATGATCCCTTATTCCATATAGTATTATAGATATAATTCATCAATCCAAAAATGTTTTAAACCCCAACAATGATGGAATATACAAATCATTAATCAGTTCGAAGGTAATCAAGAATATCCAATATAATTTATCCAAAACAATCATGTATTATTCCAAAATCACTACCTCGGTATCAGAACTATATTATGGTTTATCATTCTCTCAACCATATATTTTCCAAAAATTTATCCTACTATTGAGTCACTTTTCTTTGTTCCACACAATCTCAAGTCCTTAATGAAATAGCACTGCAATACAATCCTTATATACTCCATAATTATTATAACAAGTACATTGTTGATACAACACTCAATTAACATAATAAACATAAGAACTCTAATCATTCCTCTTCATCTGTGGTAGTATCATAACTTGATTATTATCCAATAGCATCATTTGCGGCATAGTCTGATGACTGGGACATAGGTTCGCGTAGTGACCAAACTCCTTGAAAATGAAGCATTGTACATTTGAAACCATTTTCTTACCCTTGCAGTCATGTACTTTGTGACCTTTTCCTCCACACTTATAACAAACTCCCATTCTTTTCAGGCAAGTTCTAGGGTGTTTCTTTCAACAGTTATCACATATGGGAAAATTCATCTTTTCCCTCTTCCCTTTGTCCATCTTTCTCTCTTCCATCCTTTTCTTCTCTTTCTTCCCTTCAAAGCCATAGGACTCAGTAAACTCTTTACATATCTTATCAACACATGATATTATTTCTTCATATGATGATAATACATGCGAGACTATTTCTCTTGTAAATTCTGGCTTAATCCCATAAAATATATGATCCTTTTTTCTCTTTGTGTCATGTGCATTTCTAGAGTTCTCATTCCTTCTACTGGGCGCCATTTCTAAACAATGGCATACATTAGATTAGTTTATGAATAACAATACCTAATCCCAAACTTGTAAAACACATAACATAAATTAAATAGTTTATGGATATAATCCATAATCATAAAAATGTCTCCTTTGAGGAATTATATACCCATAAACCCTTCATAATGATTTGTAAAGAAAATGAGAGTTATCCTAAGCATGTCCCCCGGGAGTGTCGTAACCAAGAGTGCAGCAAGGCCTGTTGTCATGCACCAGTTCCCGTTCGAGTCTAGCTCAAAGCGGTGTTTTTGGGTTTTACCCCTAGGTACATCTGTGCCAGAGCCGCCTCTACCTGCTCGTATCTAGACAGGGATGTATTTCTAGGAAAAATCACAAAATCTCTACAATACCAAAATTCTAGGAAGTTCTTCTATACTAATCCTCAAAATTCATCTTAAATATATTTGCTCTAATCAGAGTTTATCTAAATATAGCTTCCAAGGTTTTTACTAAACTTCCTCTGATACCAACTGTAACACCCCGACCCTAGTTACCCAGAGTCGGTTCATTATTACATAACATTGGCATGATCACAAGAAAGATCAAATCTCGAAAGACCGATTGGTTTAGTAGCCTTGGAAACACTAGATATATTCATAAGTTTTACATTACATAATAAAGTGAAAAACTACTACGACAACATAATGTCTCCATAGTCCACACTATTATCCCCTCATAATATCCCTACAGGTCATTCATAACTTACTTCTTCACATCCTGGGAAAAATAAAACATAGAAAAGGGGTGAGCTCAAATGCCCAGTAAGGATAACAATATAGCGGAACATTCAAAATAAGCATAAACATTTAAGGCAATGCATTACTAAAACAAAAGCCTTTTAAACTTTAACTTCAACATAGTATGGCAAAAGTAAAATGAAATAATTCCATTTACTTATTCACATTGATATTCTACTAATCGAATAATCACATGCAATTTCAATAACCACTTTCATAATGTTGGAATGCATAATGCTGAACATTAATTTCTTTGTCAAGGCTTCATCAAAAGACCTAAGGGCTAACTGTAACAGGAACCCAACCCAGAGTTCTTCTAATAACCGGACACCAACCCGGAGTGCCTCTAATAACCGGACACCAACCCGGAGTTCCTCTAATAACCGGAGACCAAACCAGAGTTCCTATAATAACCGGAGACCAAACCGGAGGGCTTACTTTTACCGGTCCCCAACCCGGAACATTCTTCTCTAACACATTCATCTGAATGAAAGGTTGAAATATAACATAAACATTCGGATTACAAATAACTTATGAAATGTCAATACTCTAAACAAAAACCATGAGTGACATAATAATAACTTATCCACAGTCAAAAATATTACAAAACCATCAATAAAATATGGATGTTTTGTATTATAATAAATCAACTTCAAATAAGATTAATATCCATCAAAGGATGTTGACATAGATGAAATAAAGACTATTTTAGAAAAATATCTATTTCTATTTTGAAATCATTTAAGAGTATTATATTTATGAAATAAAACATTTTTTTGAACATATTCTTATTATATTGTAAGGGAAGCTTCGATGATTTTATAACGGCAGAAAATAGCCACACCCGCCGTATAAGTTAAAAAAACATTCTTACCTTAATTTTGTCGAAAAGGTTAAAAAACACCTTGTTTGGAAAACGACGGAAAGATTCCTTTATAAACCACTTATAAAAAGTCAAACAAGGGTATAAATGACTTTAACCCATATTCTAGTAAATAGTAAAAATGTTTTGAAATTCATTTTTAAGAAACATGGATGTGGATGATAAAGAGATCCTAGTAGATTATTACGTATAAACAACCTCGGATAATGAAGAGATTGTGAAATAACCCTTACCAATTTAGTAACTTATGAAACATACAACCCATAAAAGAGGTATCATAAAATTAATATGTAAATACACATAAATTAGAGTGTATTACACAATGAATATAATTATGGGCAGTACATACACCACACAAAAGGTGATGGTGGCAATATGGCATGAATCTCACGGGAATAAGTAGTGAGATGAAAACCCCTTACCTTGTACTTTTCCTTGGTTGGGGTAGGATAACCTCCTGTATAATGGTGAAATAATTGTTATTAAATTATTCAAGAATTATATATATTAATATGATTTCATATATGATCTTTTAACTTTTCTTTGTTAATAATATCTTAGTATTATCGTTGTTTCGGGTGTTAACTTACCCGTTTTCTTTTATATGTTTTGTTACGTAATCCATGTTTGTAATGGATAGATTGTATATTATTAATATCCAGAATGATATCAAGTCCTTAAAAATCATTTTTAAATCATCAAATGATAATTATACTTGAATGGATACGATGGAGTATGAATCTCATCGCATTCGTGGAGACGGTAGTCCGTGCGTACGCACGAGCGACAATATCATTTTTTTGATATTAAAATAATATATAAATGGATGGTATATCATATATACAGAATCATTAATATGTTATATTTATTATTTACATGATTTACACATCATTATTATACCCATCCAAATAATAATATATTGAATAACAATTACACCACGACGTGGAGATGGTAAGCCATACGTACGCACGTATGGTGACATGTTATTCAAAGGGTGGATAGAATACTGAATATGGTTGTACCATATTTATAATAACATCACAGTATATATATGATACTGGACTTATTATTTTAGAATGGTAACAACAAAGGAAGAAGAAGTGGAAGAAGAAGGAACTTGGAAAAGGGTGGTGAAATCATTACCTCTTCTTCAGTTTCTTCCTTTTGATTTGATCAAAAGGGATCTTTAGGATTGCTTTCTGATCAAAATAATGCCTCTAAGTTGTAGTGAGGGAACTGGGGAGAGTATTTGGGGAGAGTTTTTCCGAACCAAATGGTTTTGAAGGTTTGAAGAAATGAGAAGGAGGAGTGCCCTTTTATAAGAGGGGTGAGGGGCACCTTTGGAAAAGCTAGAAATATTAGTTTATAATAAATTCATATTCGGTTTCTAATGGCTAAAAAGTTTATTATTTAAATGTTAAGGTGGGTAGGGGTCTAAAACAACTCATACAATATAATTTAGACAGGTTTGGGTACTTATATTAACCTTATCTTTAAGTATTAACTCCAAGTTAATTAGTTTCACTTTTACAATGTCTCTTTGTAGTTTTATATAATATGGTTAATAAACATACTATATACATCAAAGAGACCCCCCCAAGTGGTCCATTAATGATGAACCTATCATGATATAAGTCTCTTGGCCGAACCATAGATTTTTATGAATTTAATATCAATTAATAATATAATATTTGTTTTAAGAACTCTTTTATGTCAATTTTGACACTATTCAATAGTTGATTTCTGTGAAACTCATAACAGATTTATTACTTCGAACAAAGTCAATTAAATCAATCCTAATATATCATATTATCCTATAAAATTAGTTTAATTCATTAAAAGTTTCATATTATATTTATTTGGGTATTTATAATATCAATTATTTTAATTTTTCACTATTATAGTAATTAATTCATCATCATTGTGTCATAAATAAATTAAATTATATAATGTATAAAAATTATAAATAAAATATAATTATGTAGGAAATCTTTTTATCTTTCTAATAAATATTTATAATCTAAAATCCAACATATATAACCATATGTAAAAATTGTTTCCCTAAAAGATATATGCTTGTGTCATTTTTGTATTCATTTTAACTTAATTAAAATAAAGTGTCCCTATCACCTAAAAATCGCACCATGGGGTCCCAAAATCGACCCAAATATGCCTATGGTCGAACATGTATCAACCAATATGTCTAGGACACGTTTTAGGGTAATTTAGTATTATTATAATATTATTTTTTAACCCTTATTTACCGGATTTTACCCTTAACCATGGTAAATAAAATATTTACTGCAGTAATTATTCAAAATGTCTAAAATTAAAAGTTACATATTTACACAATTTGAACATCCTGATTCGAAATATTGAATCCATTTTTCTAAATTCAAAACACAGAAGTGGCAGAAATTAATTTAAAATTAATTCCCGCTTTCAAAACAAAAAGCGTGTTTTTAAGAGATAATAACTATCAAAAGATTGACACTTGTTTATGTTTGGTTTAATTGTAAAATTATGTCCAATGACCAAAATTATATTAAATGGTAAAAATATATTTAAATATAATTTAAAACCACTCAAATTCATAATTTATCACTATTAGTTATTTTGATTAAAAAAGTTGTTTTTAATTAAAATATAATAATTTTCACTATTCATCAAAATATGAAAGTTATCCGAAAAGTACCAAAATTTCACCTTAGGCTAAATTCGATACTCCGAATCCAAAAATATAGTCCATTTTGAGAGATAAAATGTTTAAAATTTTAAATGGTAGGTATTACTATTCATAATGGCTAGTTTGATTGGTTGTGGTGTGTTAGAACTCGAAGTTGCGTACAACACACGCTACTGTATTTTTCAAAGTAAAACGTACTGTGGAAGCATGGGATGCTTAATTTTAAATTTTTTGATGTCCCCCATTTAGTCAAAAAGTTTAAAATATTTTATTTAAAAAGGTTTCACTATTAAAAGTGGATAAAAGTGCAATACTGAAAATGAATCTGTTCTTACAATATGTCTAAGAAACTCATAATATGGATTCTAAAATTATAAGGATTATATAAAGTTTAAAATTTAGTTAATACTATTCATAACCTCTTTTGAATGGATTTTTTTTTGGTATGTCATGGTGTGATTGAACTCGGTGTTGCATGTAGTGCAAGTTATTGAATTATTTTGAAGAAATAACACACTATGAAATCTGGGGTGTTACATAAATGATATCATTATTCTCTAGCCGATTAAATTTCAAAACAACCCTTAATTTGTTGGAAATTTCATAAGAGTTATAATATTACGACCATCCCAAAGATATAAATTCTTAGGAAATTATTTTTTAGACTTTGACCAATGACTAACCATGACCAACTACTATATATGACATTCTATGCCATTAATTTACATCGTGAATCCTTTAGTTATAATGACCATAAAACTTCTTAAAAAATGTAATTTCAAACATTTTTGTGAGAAATGGGGATTTATTTTTTCTATTTCATATATTATATCCACAATTAATAAATCACGGCCCATCCCACGGGGCTCGTGCCATGACATACTCCAACCCCATCTCCTGAATGCCAATGGTTGGCCAATACCACCAAAGATGTCAACCTGCAAGTGTGAGGATTTTATCTGAGTACCTGTATGCACACACATGCCCAACCACGTCCCATGAACTGAATTGGAAAAACAATTATATTGAAGCATGTATTGAGTACCTTTAAAACTAAAAAACAATTTGTCTAGAATAAAAACCATAAAAAATAATTGAAAATAGAATAGTACAAAGGGACTCAGATAATCATCCACTGAAAACACCACCTAATGGTAAGAGTAGTATAGCTACTAGATGGAAAAGTATTATGTCATATCTAGAGGTTCCTACTAATCCCCGCCCAATCTTAGGTCACTACATCCTCTGTCGAAACATTTGTCTTCTACACAAAACAACAGGTGTGGACGAAGCACATGTAGGGGTGAGTAACTCATTAGTCAGTAGGGGAACATGGTCTGCTTGGGAGAAATACCACAATGAAACCACAAATTAAAGACAAAAGGCCATTATGTCTCACCTTAGGTATATTCTAGAGAAGTAATGTTTCATCGATTGTAGTGATGGATATTTCTTACTATGGAGGGATGCATCCTTGAGGAATCAATGCTCCTCAGTAAGGCCACTAAGGATCAACATGACTGTTACTTGTCTCTCAGGCCACTATGTTCCACAATTTTTCTGATTATCTGTCGGTCCACTAAGGATCCACAATGCTTCGTATCATCTGTTGAGCCACTAATGATCCACAGGACTGCTACACGATTGTCGGACCACTAATGATCCACACAGTTGCGTCTCATCGGTCGGTCCACTAGGGATCCACATGGATGATTCATGAACCATTATTCATACCTAAACAACCACTAATTCTAACATAAAATAACCCAAAGAATGATCTCATTGTAAGAGTTAAAACACAATAGATGGCGCATCAAATGGAATACTGATATGTAAGATATGGAAAATTTAATTTAAGGCGCTCGCTTGGATTCGAGTTTGATCAAACTCGTCCATATTCCAACCATTTCCCAACCTCCTGTAGATTATCTCATAAGGACAACACAGGTTCAAGTTTCCTCGTTCCATAGGCAACACATCAATTAGAAGCCCAATTTACATGTTATTAACATTTTAGTAATCAAGGGTCTGTTGTGTCTGGGTCTGGTCTGACCTGGTTTGGCCGACCCGACCAACCCTATCTAGGGGTCCCACAAACCCTAGTTTAATTCAATTGGCCCGACCTAACCTGGATTAGTTTAGAGTAGGTCTAGTTTGGCTTTTATAGTGGAATATGACAAATGGTCCTTGTTGCACCTGGTATAGTTTATTCAGGGGTCCTGCTCGCCGGGTCGCCCAATGACATTATCTCGTCCAGCCCATCCTAAAGGGCGAGGTTCCAATCTTACAACACAGGTCCAATTCATTGGATACAGGTCCGGCTCGGCATGATGGTTGGGGGCATGGCCTACCTACTCAAGCCCTATCCACTAGGGGTAGAACAGTGGTGTGTTCCCTATACACATCAACCGCCTGGCACTGTTTCCAACAGCTACCACGACCAATGGGTCACGACTTCCCCTACACATTAGTCAAGAAACTGTGGCTCTCTAGTTCACCCGGGCAGCCCGGACGTGGGCCGCTGCCACCATGCATCACTAGTTGGAGATGATCCTTCATGTCGCCACTCCCTTCAAGTTATAGCCTCCTGTCGCCACAGGGAGCCCATCAGCGTGTCACCTCCCTCCACCCATAGTTGTTGGCGCACCAATTGTTCCTTCTGTAGGCCACAAGAGTTGATCCGGTGGTCCGTTTCTAGATCCACCTACGCCTGCGAGCTCCGTATGGTGTCACCGTCACTGCATTATTCATGGATTCACCATGCATCCATCTTTGATAATCCATTCAAAAAGAGTGCCCATACTGAGGGGCTTGTGACTTTTTCGATTTGGGTTGGGCCCTCTACGTTAGGGTTTTAAATAAGGGAAGACTAAGGATTACATTTATATCAAGAATAAAATTAATCCTGAAGTGATATCCTCCGAACATCACCCTCCTGCAAGAACCCATGATCCACCGATTAACTTATTCATGGGTTAATCCACGTTAGTCATTTAGAATTAATAATGTGTAAAAAATTAAAATAATTCATACCCCTACATCATTGATGTTTGTTGACACAATGATTTTTCTTCAAGGTTCCCTGAGGTCGATGGTGTTCGTAATTTTTCATGGAATATCAATGTTGGTTATGTCCTTCCATCTTTTTTCATTCTTCATTTGTAGGAAATCTATCATAGGATTTTCAGAGAATTCACAGAGTTTAATCATTGTTCCTCCAACGTTCCAACTATTAAATTCAAAACTTGTCACATCATTTATGTTACGTTATGTCATCGCGTCATTAAACAGTTTCATTTATTATACAGTGTATATTTTACATGTCATTGAACCACCATTATGTTGTGTGTTAATGATCCATTAATGATCTCCAATAATACATTTAGTTTCAGCATCTTCATTGCACTGCAGCGTTGTTGTGTCGTCACATGTTATTGTAAAAATAAATAAAATAAATTTTCATCTTATTTTATTATTATTCAAAAATGTCTAAAAATTAACATTTCTGTTCGGCCCTTTTTGGCCAAGGTTTAGTACTATCTAGGTGAATCCTGGCACTCTGAGTTAAATGGTTCCTTCATATTTTTGATATGATCACTATTTCAAACGATAAAAAAACCTTCTCATACATTTACTGGTCGTACTTAAAAATAGAAAAAAATTACGTCATGGGATCATTGTGCCTCGGAATCATGTTCCACCAAAGCATGCAGTCTAGATTTAATTCCCTAAAATCTAGAAAACTAAACATTGAAATTATGGGTCATTAAATTCTTTCCCATTTAGTGATTTATGTCCCGAAATCTTAAATAATGGATAATCAAACAAATGGTGGTACTCAGCATTAATTTGAGCCTCCCTCTCCCATTTTCTCCCATGAAAGTTCTTTTCCTACCACCGGACATGAATTAGAGGAATCGATCATCCATGAAGGACCCACTATAGTCAATCCTCTATATCCCTAAAAAACTATGAAATTTTTGGCCCACAATCAATGTATAGCTCTCCCTAGATGATGACGTGTGATTGATAAATCATGTACCTCCTTAGATTCGACACCGAAAAAAATCATGCACCTGGTGCATCTATGTGGGAATAGAAAGGCAGTACGACACCTCACCAACTCTGCAGAGGATCTGTAAAGGATCGATAGACCTAGGAGAATACATTCTTCCCTAGACAAATATTTGGAATCACCATCAGGATGAGACATGAATGAAAACATGGTCATCATCCTCTAACTCCAATGGTCCTCCTCTCTTTTCGGAATAATACCTATACATTCTCTATGTAGTCATCATCCACTACATGATGATATGCACCTTCTCAGTGGTATCCCATACCATCTCTAGACCCATGAGTTCCGACTCCCCTAGGTCTGTCTAGAAAATGGATGATTTTCAAGGTCACCCATATAAAGCTTCGAAAGGAGCCTTGAAAATGGGGAAATAATTATTTTTATTGTATCAAAACTCCACCACTTTTAGGTGGGGCTAACTACTATGACCAAATTATAGAACTCAAGCACAATGCATGTTATCCATGGTTATAATAGTGTGTTCCATCTGGCCATCAGTTTGGGGATGAAATGATGTTCTCATGAATAGACGAGTCCTAAACGCCTCTTGTAATCCCTTCAACAATAGGGATGTAAATCATGCATCTTTGTCTGAGAAGATCATCGAAGGAAATCATTGGACACACACTATCTCCTGGACATAGAGGCATACCAATACCTCTACCGGTCCTTTCTACCGTATGGGTAGTGAGTGAGATGATATTGTAATTTTTTCAACTATCACCCAAAAAGAATCACGGGCTCTAGATGTATGTGTTAACCTTATCATGAAGTCTATCATGATACTTCAATTTTCCACTACAGTACCTCATGTGAATGAGCCAAGACTGCTGGAACCTGATGCTCGACCTTAACTTTCTCTCAAGTGAGGCATCGTGAAATTAACAATGCCACTTATTTCTTCATTCCTGACTACTAGTACTGACTACGGAGGTCCTGGTAAATCTTCTACATTCTAGGATATGCCGCCAAATAGAATTTTTGTAACTCCCTCAATACCTCCCCATACAATTCCACTGGTACTATGGTGCACTCTATGAATTGGACTATGTGATCCCCAACTATTGGAATTCCATCAAGAGCATTTCATGAGGATAACTACGGACATCATTCCTCATAGTCATCATTATCTAGCTACTCCTCCCTAACTCACTGTATTAGTGGGGGTGTAATAGTAATCATCTGAAGGTATGATGCTCCATCATCATCCATGATGGTTATCTACATCATGGCATGCAACTGTGTCACCTCACTTAGTAGATGAAAATTGGGTCTCTTACTAAGCCCATATGCTACCACATCCCCCAACCTATGAGTATAGACTACCTCAATTTTATAGTCCCTTAGTAACTCTATTCATGACTTATATCTCTAGGTTAGGTCCTTATAGAAGAAGATATACCAAGGAATCTTATGATCAGAGTAGATTGTAAACCGCTCTCCCATCATGTAGTGTTGCTAAATCATCAAACCAAAAACCAGTACTGCTAACTCTAGTTCATATGGTGCATAGTTCATCTCATGAGGCCTAAACTTCTATAGGCCATAGGTGATCACTACTCTCTCCTACATCGGGACACAACTCAGTCAGTTCCCTAAAGCATCACAACAATCTACATACCCAATGACCTCCTCTGGTAGTCTCTAGAAGGGGGAACCTGTCAATATCTGCCTCATCTCCTAAAAACTCTTTTAGACTCTCTCCTTCCACAATAAAGACTTCCCCTTCCATTTCAAGCCCGACAAGGATGCTACCACTATAGATAATTTGGGCATGGACCTCTGGTAGTACCCATCCAACCCCAGGAAACATCACACCTCATTCATATTCCTAGGTGGCTCCCAAGCTAGAACTCCCTCTATCATCGTCAGTTCCACTGTAACTCAAGACTCTAAGATGATTTCTCCTAGATTTTGGACCACACATATACACAAATGACACTTGGAGAGTTTATCATATGTATGGTAAGTTCAGAGTGTATTCAGGAATATCCACAAGTGTGTAGCATGCTCCTCCTCAGAAGCTGAGTTCACCAACATATTATCAATTAATACAACCATGAAATGATCAAGATAGGATAGATGATGTTGTTCATGAGTCCCATAAACCCAGATGTGGAATTGGTCACACCGAAAGGCATCACCAAGAACTCATAGTATCCATACTAACATCAAAAGGCCTTATTCAGTACATCCTCATCCTGTACCCATAGCTGATGATATCTTTATCTGAGGTCTATCTTTGAGAACCACCTTGCTCTATTTAGTTGATCTTAGAGGTCATAAATCCTCGGTAGTGATTAATTGATCTTCACTGTCACATGTTTCAGGTGTCTATAGTCCATGCATAACCTCAAACTCTTACATGCCTTTTTGGAAAATAATATTGGGTCTTACCATAGTGAATCACTGGGCCTCACGAAGCCCTTCATCTGAAATTCCTCCAGTTGAACCCTCAATTCATGAACCTCTATATGAGACATATAATATGTTGGTGTGGATACTAGTTTCATCCTAGGGTATGGGTCCAATCAGGTATTTTACTCTCGATTGATAGGTAATCATGGAACTTCTTCAAGGGAAATGAATGTATAGTCTATTATCACTATGGAACCAGAGGACTCATAACATTCACTACACTGAGGGTTGATCTTGCCAACTAAATAAGATTTTTCTACTCCCACTTCTACCTGAGTCCGTCATGATGTGCATGGATTTTCCGTTTACGCATAAAGGGATATCTGGTTCCATATCCATTGATAAACAACATCATTTTCCTAATACAGTCAATCCTGGAAAGAACGGTACTTGCACAGACCAAAAAAGTCGTCGTAAGGCCATGAAGATACTATCATGTTATCCCAACTGATACCCTCACCTCCACAAGTCATGTTACAATGTCGGAACAGCTGTGTGGTTATTGGGTCTCCTCTAGTAGGAGCCTCTAAATGTGAAGGTCAAGTCAATGGTCTTAATCAGATCATCTATGTATCTAACATGAAAAATGGTATCAAAGGTAAATCAATAATTCATGTGTCTATCAATACTTTATCTAGAGTAAAATGTCATTCATCGTACCCTAATTAATCCATGATGAATTGGGTTCATAAGCCTCAATTGTTTGCAACTATCTCATCTCCTTTATAGCAGCATCAAGGGTTGGAAAATCCTACTTTATATATCCCTTTTTGTGACAGGCATAGAAAAGACTACCATACTAGAAAGAAGCACGTTTATTCCTCTGAACCCCCTCATTATGAAACTATCATTGCGTACCTGAAATCTATATGTCCTATAAATCCTTTATCTTTGGTGATCATTGATTCAGATTCCCATGACACACATTCAAACCTTGTTCCTCGTGGTTAAATTCCAAAAGAATCATCCATGACTCAGCCTGGAACGATAAATCTACCTAAATCCCTAGTGTTGGGATTTCTATCTATTCAACGGGTGGTGGTACCACTAGTATAACACTCGGTGGGTCCATCTCTACATTAGTCCATGAATGGATGCCTTATAGCATCGTATATTGTCCTCATGACCATGTATCGATAACTGAGCTAACTATCTGTGAGGATGCATCCTGAAATATATCAAGATGGACCACATTCAATGGATTATACATGGTGAGCTGACTCTTATATGAAATAACATAAAGAGATCTTTACGCAACCAGTTTTTTTATGTTTGGATCCAAAAAAGAGAATTCATGGTCTTGATGCATGGATTTATCGGCCACCCCACATACACTTGACTCCCCAGATATAAATGCACATCCCAATACACTCAACACTATTGTCAAAAAACAAAACTATAGACTCTCATCCTTTGAAGTAGAATCAACCACATCTGATACCACATTTTCATTACCTGTCACTTGGGGCCTATGTCGTGTCATACCCAAGCCCGCCTCCCACATACCAAGGGTAGGTAATTATCATCGAAGGCCTAAAAATGCACGTGTAATGCATTTTTTTTGTACATGAACACATACACACGCCCAACCATGTCCCACAAATTGAATGTGAAAAACAACTATAATAATGAAATGTGATGAGTAAAAGTACAACCAAAAACAACTAGTCCAAAATAAAATCCCATCAAAAAGAACTAAAAAACAATGTAAAAAGGGACTTGGGTAGACATTTGCTGAAAACCCCGCCTAATGGTTATTGTAGTGTATCTACTGAGATCTGAAGTAGTACATCATGTCTTCCATGTCCTACTAAGCCCATCCTTCTCCTAGGCCACCATGCCCTCTGATGAAATGTATGTTATCTAAACAAGACACAACTTGTGTGGGCGAATCCTGTGCAAGGGTTTGTAAAATAGTACTCATTAGGGGACCCCAGTACAATAAGGAGAGATACAATAAAGAAACCACTATGCGGAGCCACAAATCAAAGACAGATCACACTAGGTATACTCTATAGGCCATGGTTAATCTATTATAGTGATGATTGTTTCGTAATATTGAAGGACTAATCATTTATGAATCAATGATCATCTTTCGGGTCACTAGGGATCAACATGGCTATTTCATTTTTTCTGGGCCACTAAGGACCCACATGACTACTGCACATATATCACGACACTAAGGATCGACATGGTTGTTGCTCGTCTGACGAGTTACTAAAGATCGACAAGGATTTTCCTTGATTCCTCATTCATACCTAAACCAACCTGAAGCCCTACAAAAAATAACCTAAAGGAATGGCTTATCTTTAGGGATCCAATGCAACAGATGGTTCATGGAAAGTACATTGTTTCATTATGATATGTCAATTTTAGTAAACATGGCCTAATTATATTCCAGACCGATCCAACCTTGTTGTATGCCAACCCTCGCAAAAACTCCCTTAGACTATCTAAAAAGAACCTCCTCATTGGAAGGGTGATTTTTTCATAGACAGTGCATCAAGCAGAGGCCAAATTTTTATGTTATTAGCGTTTTAGTAATCATGGGATCGTTTCATCTACGTATGGTCTGACTCAGTCCGACTAACTTGACCAAACCATCTCGGGGCTCCCACATACCCCAGTTAAATTCCACTGTCCCAACCAGTACTGGTTAGAGTCAGGGTAGGATCAGTTCAGCCTTGCCAATGGGCCTTACTGGACCCAACATAGTTTGTTCAGGGGTCTGACCCGTCGGGTCATTCGATGGCCCAAGCTCATCCGGTCCGGCCTATAGGGCGTGGGTCTAGTCTAAAGAATTGGGTCTACCTCATCAGTGTGGTTATATCCCATCGGTACGGGTGCGCCTCTGCCTGCGAGTTGGAGACCGGTCCGCCCGGGGCAGAACGGTGGTGTGCGCTCGGGATTCGACAGCTGCCTGGTGCTGTGTCAAGGACCTGTCATGGCAGATTGGCCGCGACCTCCCATCCACCTTAGTTGAGTGACTGTGTCTTGATGGGTTTCCTATGTGGCCAAGATGTAGGCCACCACTCCTCTGTGCTGCCACGTGCCACCGTCGGATGCCACTGCCACCGACGTGCTGATGGTTCATACTGCAGGCCACCAGAGTTGTTCTGGTGGTCCGTTTCTTGATCTTCCTGCCCCAATGGTCTCTGTAGGGTGACACTGTCGCATTGATGGTCTCAGATGCACCTTTTTGACATCTTCCACAATCCTTTAACAATGATCGTACATGAAGAGGGGCTCATCCAATTTTTTTGTCGGCCCATGCCCTCCACGTAAGAGGTTTAAAGCATTGAGGTTTGGGATTACATTTCTATCAACAATTAAATTACCCTCAAATAGAAAACCCCAGAACAGAACCTTCCTACAAGAATGCATGATCCGCAGATAAACATGATCATGGGTTAATTTGTGATTTTCCTTTAGAATAAACAATGTTGAAAACATTGCAATAATTCAAACCCCAAACTCATTGAGGTTCTTTATAACATAATTTCTTCCTCTAAGGTCCAAGAGGTTGATGTCATTTCTCATTATTCTAGATCTTTCAATGTCTATGAAGTCCAACCATAATTCATCATTCTTCATTAGGGTGGACATAAATAAGAGGTTTATCAGATAATCCCAACTATTTAATCCTCATTCAACAATGAAGTTAACTATTAAAATGAAAAAATGTCTTAGTGTTTCGATTACGCTACGACATTGCATCGTTACACTGTTTCATTTAGGAAATGAAATTGATGTTAGGTGTCATTAATGATTAGTTATGTTTCATGTTAATGAGACGCTAATGATATCCATTATTATTTATCATTGATATCATGTTTTTGCACCGCATCATCCCATGTCATCGCTCATCAAAGGGAAAAGAAAAAAATATTTTTCTTGTTACTTAATTATTTTTCTAAAAATTATGGAAATTTTATTTTCTATTCGGCCCTTTTCGGTCAATGTTAAGTCCTATATAGTTGAATCTCATAATTATAAGTTCAACAGTGCCATTGGATTTTTTATCTGAGCAGTTGTTCTGATGTTTGAAAAACCCAATCGCATGTTTACTAAACATACATAGAAAAAGTTAAAAATTCCATCATGGGCTCACCAGGCCTCAGAATGATGTGTCCTTAGAGCGTGTGGTCTCGAAATAATTATACATAAATTAAATAAATTACATGGAAATTCCCGGACATTACTGAATAAATTTGGGACCATACCTAACAAAACAAAAATTGTCATGAAATATATATTTATTATAAAATAAACATCCCCAAAATAGTTATTTAAGTTGATAACTTTCTAAAACTATTATTTCAGCCTAACGATTATTCCCACTACTATAAAATACTTCAATCATGACTTAGATATCATATTAATAAGTTTTTATGTCAAAAAATTTCATTAATCATCTCCTCACATCTTAAATTATTTCATGAATAACCTTAAAAATAACAAAAATCCACACCCCAATTAGTTAACTATGGAAGGTTTGGTCCTATATATATTATACCAATCAAAAAATTTATATCATCAAGAATGATATAAAAATGAATGTAATATTATAGACCCCCCCATTAAATAACTATTAATAAAAGAATCAACATTCAATTTTTCACATACAACATAAAAAACTAAATATATTGGGTATGTATATATGACTTAATTTCCCTTGTATACCACTCCAATTCTCCATGACTCTGAATGAAACAAACCAAATTAATATCATCCCAACAAAAAAACAGAATTCATGATGGTAATAAATCATAATAAGTTTCTGAAAATGTATCATTTTATCCATTATATTCATGTCCTTCATATAAATTATATATGATTCCTCATGAAGAGAGATATTATTCTTTGAAATGTGGGATACATTATAATGATGTTCTCTCGACAGAGGAATTTCAAACAGATATTACAGATTCCCTACATTATCTAAAACATTTAATGAACAAAGCAATTAATCATAATGATTAACAAAAATCCTAAAAATAGTCAACATGTGATGATGAAAAAGAGTTAGTAACTCCTGATCGCCACTAACAAACTAAAATGTTATTAATATAAAATTTATAAATGACTTATAATATTCTTGATTATACATCATCTACTAATGAATCACATTAATATAATCTTTAATTTTCTAAAACAATTTTAATTTATAAGAATTATTATTTTAATGTTAGACTAAAATAATTATCATTTTTATGTATATGAATTTAAAACATTGAATGGTGTAATTACATTGAAGGTCTGATATCAATTATAATAATAGAACTCATCAAAAATAAAATCTTTTACTCATGAACCATAATAATATAGAACACATTCATATATCACGTCTTAATTAATGTTATATGTTACCAATCGTGTCATTATTATTAGGATTATATATGTATTTTAAAATAATAACTATGATCTTTAAAAATGTTCTAGGATAATCCATGATCAAATAATTCTTTTATTTTATTTTTTATTTTTTATTTTTGTTCAATGTGTTTATTTTGTTTTTTTTTGTTTCCTAATGTGTCTTTTCCTATATTTCATTGAATTGTTTAATTCCATTACATATTTTCATTGAATTATCTTTTATTGTTTTATTGTTTTATACTATATTGTTTTATCATAAATCTTGGTGTATCTTTATTGGGTTGTTTTATTTTATTGCATCTATGGAGATGACCGTTGCATATTATATTGAATTAAAAATATAAATTCATGTATATAAATAAATTACATTTAACTATACAACAAGATTAATGGATTTTCCTTTATGTAATAATTATGGATTTCAATTAAGTATTTGGGCTCTAAATATCATCAATGTGTCAATACCAATGATCCATTATATGTGGTGATTTATTATCCATTAAATTTATTAAAAAATTGCAATAATGTTTGAAAAAAAAATATTTATTTATTTATTCTAATTCTCATGTAATTTTTAACAACCCAAATATGAATAGAATATTTTTATCTTATTAATTTGTAATCATGAATTATGTAGTTTTATGCATTATCAATATATTAATAAAATCCAAAAATAATAATGGAATTTTTTTGAATTAAACACAATTCATTTATTAATTTTTAAAAAGATTAATATTATTTTTTTGAAATTTAAATTTTCAATGATTATATTATTATTTAATTCATAATTTAAATAAAATATTATAATGAATTTTTGATAGTTTTCTAAAAATTATTGTTTGGTATGGATAGTGGAAACTAATGATTTTTATTAATAATTGTACATTGTTTTAATATATTTACAATGCTAAAGTATGTATAGACTGGTTTTAAATTAGAATTACTTAATATAGATGTAATGAATTTACAATTATAGTTAAATGAATTTTATATTTTTATTTAGTACACAAATATTTCATATTTAGAAACTGATTTTATTCTGAAAATAGGTTTTTATTACTTCATAAATTGTTTATTTTAAATTAAATTCTTAATGTTATGTGTTTTTAGTTTTAATAATTTATTTCCATATTTTCATTAGCTATCCAAAATTAAATAATGTGATTAAATTTATTTTAGGAAAATAAGAAAAGTATATATAGTAATTTTATTACATTGATAAAGTATAAATCAGGTAATTTAGTATAAAAATAAAATGATAAGAACTATTAAATTACCCAATAAATGTACTAAAGTCATGTGAGTATAGTATATACCAACAATTGTAAATCCATGGGTAGAATTTATTAACTTCAGATCCACATAGATTACATTAATTCCTTTATAGTTTTTCAGTCAATTAAATCTTAAACATGACACTATCTTGATAAAAATAAATGGAATATTTTATATATGTTTTTATTTAGAGTCTATTTCCTAATATAAATGGACTTTTAAATAAAAATAAAAATTTTCATTATGTATTTTTTTATGTTATAGGTAAGAACTCATAACCATGAACTATTTCACAACCCTAATGTAGTAATAATACAATTATTAGAAAAATATCAAATTGATAACAACAAAATTATATTAGATATAATTTTATATACATAATTTTATCCATGAGTGTTTAGATGAACTTGATTTGTGTTAGATGTTCTAAAAAAATTTGATTTAATTATATGTGTTTTACTGCTACTAATAATGTCATTGTAATAAATAGTTCCAAATATTGATATAATTGTTATTTTCTAATAAAGAAAGATTTTGTAAAAGATAAAATATTCGTAACAATATTTAAATTTTGAATATTATTAAAATAACAATGTCTATATAAACTATAGTTCCATTATGTGTAATTTTTCATTTTAAAATAAATGTATCAACACTCAAATAATAACAAACTATGTTGAAACAATAATATTTATAGGGGAAAATTACATGTCAAAACTAAAAGAAAAGGGAATGAGTATAGTAAAAACATGTATAAAATTTATTTAATGAGGTAATGTAAAACAAAAATCATATATTCTCTTAAATAACACAACATTGTGCCATTTTTAAGTAAAAAATAAATATTAATTTTAATATTTTGATAAATTCTAAGGGTGTCCATCCACTATATTGTAAATGGTCACTTATGCTTATCATTTTCTCACACTAAAACACCCACTAGTATTGGACATAAATTTCCCAAATCCAATCAAATAATAAATTTTGAAACAATATAATCCTTTTTGTATAAGTATTAGAAATAATAGTGTTATTAAGGTGTTATGGAATGAAGCATTTCCAAATAAGAGGTATAATTTTTATCTACGTCATTCAGTTTTTTTTCTTCGTCCATATCCCCCAATCCTTCATTAACCATGATAATTAATATATATAAAATCATACATACACAAATATGTTATTATGTTAGTTTAATTAATGATATCCACTTCATATTCCATCAAATGGGAGAATAAATTAACATTTGTGTCTTTGTTGGTCTATTGCCTTACGAACCAGTATCATATGTTTTCCACCACCAAATATCATGAATATTTTTAAATGTGAATTTAATGTTAATATATTCATTTCATGAGATATTATTAATTCATAAAATTTAATATATCATTTATGTTTTTACCTTTTGACGCACAAAAAGAATAATACCATTCATGCGTACGTGTAGACAACCATGTCAAAAAAGTGATGAGATTCATTTTTCATCCACGTGTCACATGAATGATTTATATAAATATATATTAAAAAATATTTTTATTTCTATGAAATAATTATAATTATTTACTTAAAAATAAAATCTATCATCTTTCTATAATGGTGGTTGAAAAAATTGAAACATTACACATTGGTTTGTACGACCTTCCATCTCCATGATGTTAAAATATTTAATTTTTTATAAACATATTTAATGGATGGATTTAAAATTAAAATTTATTTATATTAATGATAATTACGTAATTATTATTCTAATTATTAGGTAACATTGACAAATTTTAGCAATCCTATCACACAAAACTCATTTTGGACTTTAGATCCAAATATCATCAAAACAACTAACATGAACATAAATGATTATGTAATTGTATATAACTGTGAATTAACTGATTAATATTAATAATGAGATTTATGAGTGTTTGGAATCATGTATATAAGTTAATGTAGTTTATTATAAATTATTATTAATGACATACACGAAAAATCAAACTCATCTTAGGGAAGTTTCATAGAAAAATAATATATTAATGTTGTTCATTAATTTGTTAATATATGTCGAAAGGAATGTTTTATTTATTAAAAACATTTAGGAGAAAATCCTACCATGATGACACGTATATTATTTTAATCTTCATTTACAGTTTTTTGTTGCTCTCTTCCAATAAAATTTCATTCTTAGAATGTGAGATGTATTTCCATGAAAATAATGCATTTTATGTTAAATGTATTATATTCTGTAACAATAGTTTTATGAAAAAACCATTCAGGATTTATGTTTAGGTTATGGTTCTTGCATGGTGTATATGATTATGGTTAGTCATATAGTTAACCAATTATGTGATGTTACATTATTAACCGTGGATGTGTGGTTAGTTTATAACCTTCCATGAAATGGGTATTATTGATATAGATTTTGACCATATTATTTATTCCATTTGTATGATTGATATGGAAACTGGTGTCCAATTTATCTATATATCTATTATATTCCATATAATATATTTTCATATAAATTTTTCAATTTTCAAAATCGTATATAATATTATTTTTTAAATGATTATTTCCATTCAGAGGTAAAATATATATGTTTAAAGAAAAGGGTTTTCATGGTATTTCATGCTACACACTGGATATACATGTATCTTTCATATTTTGTAGAATGAATATATTTCTTGTGCTCATCTAATTTGGTAAAATTATTTTCACTGGGTTTTAGGGAGATTTGAATAATTAGGGGTTTACGAAATATAATTAGAAATTTATCATGAATAGAATTTTTTAAAAAAATTTCATTATTGGAAAAAATTGGTAATGATTATAAATATCTACCTTTAATGTAATTTTTTACTATGTAATAGTTTATCCTGATTCTATTATGCTCAAAAATTAGATGTATATTAATCTATATATAATGTTGCTTCTTGGTCAAGAACTCTTTTTTATGAAACACATAATGTCTAGGTTTTATTTTTTCTTATCTGAGGAATGTATAAATAACTATAGGAGTTCACTATAATTAGAATATAATAACAATGAAAAAATTTAATTTATGGTAATGTGTATATCATATAGAACTATAATATTAATTTTTCTTTATATACACACTGTTAGTTTGGATTGTTTTGCGAAATAGTTAATGGGGAAGATGTAGTTGGAGGGTATCAAGTGGAAGATATCCTTCGAAACAAGTATATCAATAAGGATGAAATTATAATGGAGTAGTTTGTCATAATGATGGATCAGTTGACCTAATCTATAAATGTTTGTGGTATACATGATAAGTTGGAGATGGATCTACAACATATGAATATGTCAGTAGTGGAGCATTCCCTAAGGCAACATCCCCCATAATTTTGAATACCATCAAACTCTATGGTACCTGATGTATCACTTAATTCCCTAAAGAATATGTTTACATTTACAAGTAATTCCAAACATCATATAATAACTCTTTACATTTTACATATTGAATTATTAGGTGATAAATTGTGGTATTTGGTTATTTATTCCAAAGATAAATATAATATTTTTTAAATGATATGTGATTTTATTAAGAATATAATTCTTGAAATATATTTTCCATTGATTCTTTTAATTATAATGGAGTAATATTTTTTGGCACTATAATAGAAACATTTATATTTTATGGATATGTATGAATAATGTTTTACACAACTGACTAACTATGTAATAGTTTTTATTTGGTACATTAATAGTAATGTTAATATATTTTAGTCTATTTAAAGAAATTATAAAAATATTTTGACTCTATAGAATTTAAATTCAATGATGATCATGTATATGGTGTTGAAAAAAATATAAAGTTTTTTGTTTTTTTCAATTTTCATGAAAAGAGTAATAACTGGTTTTGTTGGATGGTATTCATATACAATTCATCAATAATATTTAGTGGTAATAATATAAAATTCCCATTTTTTGATAACTATGGTAAAAAAAAATGGGAAATGTATTGTGATATATATGAAAGGATTTCAATGTGAGATGATTATTAAAATGGAAAAGACTACATGGAATATAATCCCATAATATTCATGAATGAGATAACATATAGAAATTTAGTGGGGATATATTTTAACATTAATGAGTTGGTAAATTATGATAACCTGTTTTTGAGGATAATAATTTAAGCATGAAATCAGAAAGGACAATAGAAAAAACATGAGGAAAAATATTATTCTACTGTTATGGTTTATTTTGGGCAATAAAATGAATTACTTATTGGTATGATTCTAGTATATTGAAGTTTTTCCAATTTATTATTTCATTCAGGAACAACATATACACTATGTTCATATAAATTTAAATGAATAAGAGAGAATATAACATTAAAATTTAATGATATAACTTTTGGTAAATAAAAATAATGATATTTTTAATGAAGTAATTAATGAAATGAACATTTACCTTATTATCGGTGTAATGAATTTTATTTCAAATAATGTTGAACTACTCACAATAGAGTTTGATATTATTATTATTTTTTATTGGGTTTCATTGTATGAATCTATTATTGACTGTAGAGATTAGAATGATTTATTAAATGATTTGATAAGCATCATAACCTACAAAAAAAATTATATTACATGGAAATGGTACTGAATGTTACCCAATTCATGATGTTGAAAATAAAGAAACTATTCAAATTAGTGTCATATCAGTTGTTAATGTATACATAGAAATTTTCCAAACTAATATCCTACTGTAATTCATGAGCCAAATTTAGATGTTACAACAACTTAGTTCTTAGTGGTAGGACTATTTATAAAACCCCTTATCGAATGGATTAAGTGGGTATTTTGGAATTGAAAAATAAATTTTCATAGTTTATAGGCAATGGTTTGAAAAATAGAATGATCGTTCCCTGAGGAATGTAATTTATTATAGGGCATTGAATAAAATATATATTAAAATAAGGTACACCTAAACCCATATTGTTGATTTTATTGATCATCTCTATATACTGAACAAAAATTTTGAAGAAATATCTCAAGTTAGGGTACCATCAATTGGCGGTGATGGGTCTGGGAGATATAGCAGTGACTATTTTTCAAAATAAGTTAGGGAACCTTGAGATTGTAGTTAATACCTTTGATTTATCCAATGAACCAACTTTATTTATGTATCTAATAAATATAATTTGAGTTGATTTCAAGGATACACTGTGGTATTTTATTGATGATAAAATGGTAAATTTTAAAATTTAAGAGGAATAAGAACGATTCTTAAGTACTTTTAGTTAAACAATAAATTAAAATATACTCTATAAAATATTTATTAACTGTGATTTTTGTAGACAACAATTTTTTTTCAAAGTAATATTGTATCTAAATAATGAAATAAATTTTTTAATGCTAAAACATAATTTTTTAAAGAATGGAGAAGATTAATAACTGTATGATATATTTGAATTTTTCGTGGGATGGTGGGTTTCTATATGTGGTTTTATATATAGTATTCTCCATTATCTAGCCCACTAAATATGTTTAATTGTATGGGAGTAAGAATATTTGGGAAAAAATGTGATGATTGTTTTTAGGAACAATAAATATTATTTCAGAATGACTACTTTTTGGCCTTTCCCTCAAGAAGTTGTCATTTTTCATCTATAGTTATTCTTCTTTGGAATGACATGGTTGTGTCCTTATTTAAAATGATTATGTAATTTATTATATTTCAAATAAATTAAAACATCAAGAAAAAAATTATCATACATATGATATGGAATTAGATTCATTGTTTTTTATAAATATTTTGAGGCATAATATTTATAGAGCATGTGTGAAATATATATTGATCATAATAGTTTGAAGAATATATTCACTAAAAATGTGTAAATATGGATTAATTTAAATGAGGATTATGATATCATTATCCATTACCATCTTATAAAATAAAACAATGTGGTCGATGCATTTTTCAAGAAACATATTTCTACATTAACCTTTTTTTGGAAATGAACACTTTATTTAATAAATTGATTATTTTAAAACTACTAATTTTGGATATATGAACATCATATGCATTTTACTTGGTTATAGTTCAATCATATATATTAAAAAAAATTTAGAAACATATAATGATGATCATGTTTGACATGAAATTGTACAATTGGTCTACATTGGTATGATTTGTAAATTAAATTGTTAAGAAAGAATGATGTCTGGTATAAGACTAAAATTATATATTTTGTGTGATTCGTATTTTTACGAAATAATTTTTAAATTATCCTCATGGTTCCACATTTTTTGTTTATCCTAGAATAACTACAATGTACATAGAACATCAGAAATAGAACTGCTTAGATATAATTAAAATAAATATTTCTGAATTTTCCATGAAATTGTTTACTTCTAAAACGATTAGAGAATAATGAAAATTAATAGAGGGGATTCATTGACCTTTTTAGTTCCAATGTGGTAATAGGAAAATATATCTAATGATTTAATTATTGGACTACTAATAAATTCATATGGTAGTGATGAAATTTTGTTATTTGTTGACTGATTTAGAAAATCAACAAATTTATTTCCCATTTTAAGTACTATATCTCTAGAAAATGTTTCATAAATATATAATAAGAATATCTTCCGGTTAAATGGATTTAAACTCTATTTTTATTTGTAAATGATCATAATTTTACTTCAAATTTTTAAATTCCTTCTTAATACATTTGGCACTGAATTAAATATCACTTATAAAATCATCCACTATTTGTGGGATTCCCATAACATACAATTTAGACCATGGATGGAATTATTTGTGTTTGTTCTATGGATTACCATGTTTGTTGGAATCAGTAATTATTTAAATGAGTTATCATATAATGACAGTTTTTATTCTAGTATAAAATTATATCCATTTGATGAATTATAAATAATGTGGTCTGGAAATATTAAATTTTTGGATGAATTAGGTGAAAGGAAGTTGATGGAAACATAATTAGTAAAGGAAATTAAAGAAGATAGTAAAAAAATTCATAAAAATAATGATAACTCTGTGTATGTAAAATCCTTATGAAAATAAAAGGAGGAAATACCTTTCATTCATGGTATGTGTTAATGTTTTTCAAAACAATATATTTATTGAATAATGTTATCTATTTTTTTAAATGGTTATGTTTTTTCAGGATTTATTAGACCATATTAACTAATTTATAATATGGGATTAGTTTCATACTGTGTAGCCATACCTCCAATATTATCCCAAGGAAACAATGTTTTTCATGTTTATATGATTTGAAATAATGTTCGTAGTTCACCTCTTTTCTTAAGTGATGAAGTAGTTTATTTGGAAGAGAACCATTAATATGAGGATCATGATATTTAGATTCATGACTATAGGGACCATGAATTGATAAACAAGGTTATTCAACATGGTTTGGATTGTAGGAACACCCATATGGTTGAATAAGAAATATAGAAATCGAAAACTGTAAGGAGAGAAATATATCCCATCCAATTTAATACTTTAATAACATTTCAAGGATGAATTTTACAAAGTGGGGGTGGGAGAGAATATAAAAACACATGTATTGGTAGAATTATTTAATTTCATATTTATTAGTATTAATGAATCATGTAGTTATATTATTTGTAATTAAATTATGTAATTATTAAAATCAAAAATGAAATGTTATCAGAAAATATAATTATTATATGTGTTTATTAAATTGGTTTATTTTTAAATTTATGTAATTTATTTGGAGTGAATAAATTTTAGAATTGAAATCATCATGTACAAAAAATATTCTAATGATTTATTTTTTAATTTTATAAAAGTAGTTAATTTTTTTATGAATAGTCTAATACTACTTTTTATTGAATTTGTTTATCCAAAATTAGTGTATTTACGTGGTCAAATTGTATTTTGGATATATTTTTAGTTTTAATTACTACATATTTACTTTAAATAATCCATTTTTATTGGTTTTTAAATGTATTGTAAAATTTTTTCTTATTAAAATATTTTAAATTTTAATTGGAATCAATTTGAAAAACGGGTTTCTGTTGAATTTTCTAGTATAAATTTAAATTAAAATTTTCAACTTTTCAGTATTGAATTTTGAAAAATGGATGACATATTTTGAATCAATTATTATATATATATTAAATATTTCCCTTTATATTGGGACAATATAAACAGTAATCTTTGTAATTTAATTACCACAATAATGATTTATTTGTGTAATTTAGTTTTTAAATTCAATGATATAAACTATTAAATGTTGAAAATATATTTTAATTTAAACTGCCTTAGTTTATATGGACCATTATCATCCACTATCTGAATTTATGGCCTTATTGAGAAACAAGAATAAGATTATGACCATTACAATATTTAATTTAAATAAATATCAAACATTTAACATGCTTGTTTATAATAAGTGAAATACTTTCAATATGATATTATCTAGAGGATGTGTGAGATAATAATTATTTGTTAGAATTATTAAATAATTATATTCATCATGGTAATATATTTTTTCATTTTATTGAGAAATAATTACCTAAAATTCATTCCGAGTGTTAATGTAGTAATAATTCAATTATTGGGAAAATTAAATAAAAGATATAAAAAATATTAAGATAACCATAATTTGAAACATTTAATTTCATCCAAAAAATTCATATATGAAAATTATTTGATTGAGATATTCTAAAATAAATAGAAAGAATTTGATGTTTTATAAAGTTATTATTAATGTCATTTTATCGATTAGTTCATAAAATTGATGTAATGGATATTTTATAAATAATTAATGTTTAGAAAATGATATAAAATAACTAAAAATATTAAATTACTCCAACTGATTATTAAAAATATTTTTATCCACCATGATTTTTTATAAGTGGTTTCTCAAAATATATTAACAATATCGACCCTAAATATGTAAAAATCCATTTTTTCATAGTCATAGTTAAAGCGTTTAAACAAGGATTTTAAATATACTATAACTATAAAAAATATTGTCAAAGAAAGACTAATTTCTATGAGATTATTTCATTACAGAAATATCATTTGTTTTAAATTAATCACATTGGAGATATTTTTAATTGAATATAAGTGTGACTCCCCAACCCATGATTCACTTAACCGGTTCCTCAAGTTGGTGGGTCACATGGAATCATGCGTACCTCCACATATGCCAAAGGAAACTGACTAGTAACGAGGGTATAATGGTTGTACATTGGGGAGACAATACCCACATATTAGTGTGGTAAAAATATTAAACCAAGAATAAATATAACATTAAACCTTGTAACCATATATAAATAGAAAGAGTAATAAAATTATGTTGAATAAATATAATTGATCAAGTGAATAATAATCAAAAGCTACTAGGAAGTGTCATATAAATTAATTCATTAAAATGGTGGTTGAAAAAAGGTAACATGTTACCGGAATATAAAGAAGGTATAAAATTAATAAAAAATTATAATCAACAATAATATATAGTAAGTTGTTGTTCCTATGATGCTATAAACCATCAATGAGAAAAACTGGTCATCAACATAGTGTCGTGCCTTTTCCCTTTCTATTCCAGTAGTCATATTATCTTATCAGGTACTGAAGGAAACATTAGTAGGGTGTGAGATAAAATCACTGTAGGACAACACCTACGATTCCTTGTAGTAATCCATGCAGTTATCATAACTAAATAGTGTGAAGGAAAAAAATTATGTATTAGAAAATGATGAATAAATAAATTACATTCCACTCAATTTCTTAAATGAAACATGAAGACACTAAATTCTTTGGCTAATGTTCATGATGAAAGTTGTGTATGTAATTATATATACAGTAATATTTAATATTTTTATATAGTATAGTGACATATTTCATAAACATATATTGACCATTTACCTGTAGAAATAAGTGGCCATATACCAGGAATACTAGTTGTTGGATGGCCCGAGGCGTATCACAGACCTAGAAAATTAGTATAATGATCCTATATGTTTTTAAAAATGTTAAATTCCTTAAATATTATAATTTAATGGAGAAGTGATGATCATCAATTGATATGGTGAGTTTTTCACCCTGAAATCACTCAAAATAATTTACATTGAGCATCAATCCCATCGCCCAACTAGTGTTAACAGTGTGAGATTACATCTGTGCATCATTTACTACTTCAAAGAGGTACCCTATATGGTTAGGATAATGGATTATGTAACCATGAATAGAATATAAAAAATTTATCATTCCAAGAATTATACACCACTACATAGTCATGATATTATTGTTGAACAGTTCCGAAGATCCATTTAGCTCACAGGTTCCCACTGTTTTCCACTACACACATTAGGGAAACCTTGAAGGCTTGGCCACATTGTTATTCCTAATGGTGTTGAATTGCATTTTATACCCATTTGGGGATCTGAATGAACCCTTTACAATCATTAGAAAACTTTGAAATGATTGTACCTCAAATATTGATCCATTTACATGATTTTAAAACAAAAACAAACTATCCCATGTATAATGAAATGAAATGTTATTATAACCTCCTCTCTTTAAAGAAACTCATCATGAGGTTGGCTTTATAAGGGTCAAGAGTTATCTTCTACATAGAGTTTTATCTAGAGAGATCATATTTTACCATCCCATTTTAACTTCTCATATTGTACCCAACTATTCTTCATAACACCGTGCATCACGTCTCCTCAGACCGTGTGGTCTCGAAATAATTATACATAAATTTAAAAAATTAAATATAAATTCTAGGAAATTAAATAAAAAATTAGGGACCACACTTACCAAAAGACATATTGTCATGCAATATATAATTATTATAAAATTTACATCCCCAAAATAGGTATTTAAGATGATAACTTTTTAAAACTGTATTTTCAGCCTAAACATTATTTCCACCACTAGAAAATGCTTCCACCATGACTTAGACATCATATTAATATGTTTCTAAGTAAAAAAAATTACATTAATCATCACCTCACCTCTTAAATTATGTAATGATTATCCTAAATATTAATAATAATCCATACCACAAATAGTAAACTATGGATGGTTTGGTCTTGTATATATTATACCATTCAAAAATTTTATATAATCAGGAATGATATAAAAAATGTAATATTACAGCACCCCCATTAAATAACTATTAATAAAAGATTCTACATATCATTTTTCATATATAAAATAAAAAACTAAATATATTGGGTATGTATATATTACTTAACTTCCCATGTATACCACTCTAATTATCCATGACTTTGAAAGAAACAAACAAAATTTATGATGGTGATAAATCATAATATGTTACTAAAAATGTATCATATTATCCATAATATTCATTTCCTTAATATAAATTATATAGGATTCATCCTGAAGAGAGAAATTATTCATTGAAATGGGTGATACATTATAATGATGGTCTCTAAACAGAGGAATTTCAAACAGATATTCCAGATTCACTACATTATCTAAAACATTTAATGGACAAAGAATTTAATCATAATGATTAAAAAAATCCTAAAAATAGTCTACATGTGATGATGAAACAGATTTAGTAACACATGATCGCCACTATCAAACTAAAATGGTATCAACATAAAATTTTAAAAAGGCTTATAAGAGTCTTGATTATACATCACCTACTAATGAATCACATTAATAGTATCGTTCATTGTCTACCTCAAATTTAATTTATAAGAAATATTCATTTAATGTGAGACTAAAATAATTAACATTTTCATGGATATGAATTTAAAGAATTGAATGGGTTAATTCCATTGATGTTCTGATATCCATTATAATAAGTGAACGAATCAAAAATAAATTCCTTAACTCATGAACCATAAAAATATACAAAACATTCATATATCACGTCTTAATTTATTTTATGTATTACCAATCATATCATTGTCATTAGGAAGATATTTATTGTAACATAATTACTATGATCTATAAAAATGTTTTAGGATAATCAGTGATCATATGGTTAAAGGAGAATCACAATCAATTATAATTTCATAAACTTTTAATATAATAGAAAACCATAATACACTCTATATTTTCGTAGTAAAAACCAATTTTTACATAACTAGTGTGTTTATTTGAGTGATATTAACTAATTTTTGAGTTTCCCAATGTGTCCTTTATTTTAAAAATTATTATATTTTGATTAAATAAAATTTTCTAGGTAAACACTTTTTCATTTTTCATTGAATTTATTTATTCGTTTACATATGTATTTCTATAAAAGGATAGAAGTAATATATACTATGAGAAAACCCAACTATATTGATAATTTTGAAAATTATGAACCCTTATATTTTAATGTATTACTTTTATATATGAATCCATATTTAGAGATAACAATAAAATGTTGATTTTTTCCTAGGATATTAACCTTCTCTATTTTTTACATCTACAGAGATGACCGTTACATATTATATTGAATTAAAAATATAAATTCATGTATATAAATACATTACTTTTATTGATACACCAAGATAAATGAATTTACCTTTAATTACTAATTTTTGATTTCAATTAATAAGTAGTGCTCCAAATATCATCAATGTGTCAATACCAATGATATATTATATGTGGTGATTTATTATCCATTAAATTTATTAATAAAATTCTAATTATGTTTGTCAAAATTGATTGATTTATTAATCTTAATATTAATGTAATTTGTAACAAACCAAATATGGATATAATATTATTCTCTGATTTATTAGTAATCATGAATTATGTAGTTTTATACATTATAAATATATTAATAAAATTTTAAAATCATAAAGGAAATTTTTGAATTATACACAATTCATTTAATATATTTTAAAAAGATAAATATTCATTTTTTTTTGAAACTTAATTTTTCAATGATTATATTATTTTTTTAATTCATAATTTCAATAAAATATTGTTATATTTTTTGATAGTTTTCTAAAAATTTTGGTTTGGTATGGAGAGATGAAACTAAATAGTTTTATTAAAATTTGTATATTGTTTTAATATATTTACACTGCTAAAGTATGTATTGAGTGGTTTTAAATTCAAATTAGTTAATATAGATTTAATGAATTAACAATTATTGTTTGAAATGGATTTTATATTTTAATTTAGTATAAAAAAATTTCATATTTAGAAACAGATTTTATCTTTAAGAATATTTTTTTTATTAATTTCTAAATTGTATATTTTAAATTAAATTCTTAAAGTTATCTATTTTTAATTTTGATAAATTATTTGCATATTTTTATTCAGCTGGCCAAAATTAAATAACGTGATTCAATTTATTTTGGAAGAAATGAATATTATACATAGTAATTTTATTTAAATGATAAAGGATAAATCAGGTATTTTAGGATAAAAATAAAATGATAAGAATTATAAAATTACACAATAAATATACCAGAGTAATATAGGAAGTGTATATACCAACAATAATAATCCATGGGTGGAATTTATTTACATTTGATCCAAAAGGATTATATTAATTCCTTTATTATTTATCGGTCAATTAAATCTTACACATGACACCATCTTGATAAAAAAAATATGTGGAATATTTTATATATGTTTTTATTAAGAGGAGATTTCCAAACATAAATGGTCTTTTAAGTAAAATTAATAATTTTCATTATGGAATTTTATTTTTATTTGTAATGTATGAACTCATAACAATGAACTCTTGCACAGCCCAAATGCAGTAATAATACAGTTATTAGAAAAATATAAAGATGATAACAATAAAATTATATTAGATACAATTTTACATACATAATTTGATCCATGTGTATTTAGACGAACCAGATTTGTGTTAGATGATTTAAAATAATTGGATTTAATTATAAGTGTTATATTGATATTAATAATGTCAATGTAACCAATAGTTCAAAATATTTATATAATGGGTATTTTCTAATAATTAACGAATTAGTAAATGATAAAATATTCATAACAATTTATAGATTTTGAATGTTATTAAAATAAAAATTCAGATATAAACCATAGTTCAATTATGTGTCAGTTTTCATTTTATAATAAATATATCAAAACATGTATCAAATTTATTTAATGGGATAATTTAAAACTGATATAATATATTCTTCTAATTAACACAACTTTGTGCTGTTTTTAGGTGAAAATTTATTATAAAAATTTAATATTTTGATATATTCTAAAGGTGTCCATCCACTATCACATAAATTGTCACCTGTTCTTACCATTTTCTCAGACAAAAAACCCCACCGGTACTAGAAATTAATTTACCAAATCTGATCAAAGAATAAATTTTTAAATTATATACATTTTTTTCTATAAGAAAAATAAATCATATTGTTATTAAGGTGTTATGGAATAAAGGACTATTAAATAAGAGGTATAATTTTTATTTCTGTCTTTTTGTTTTGTTTCTTCGTCCATATCCCCAAATCCTTATTTAACCATGATAAAATTATATCTATAAAATCATACATATAAATATATGTTATAATGTTAGTTTCATTAATTATATAAACCACATATTCTATCAAATGGGAGAATAAATTATTATTTGTGTCTATGCTGGTCTATTGCCGTACAAACCGATATCATATGTTTTCCACCACCACATCTCATGAATATTTTTTTAATATGAATTTAATTTTAATATATTATCTTCATGAGATATTAGTAATTCATAAAATTTAATATATAATTTAAATTTTTACCATATGATGCACAAGAAATTTTAACACCATCCATGCATACGAGTGGACTACTACGTCAAAAAAGTGATGAGATTCATTTTTTATCCCCATGTCACATGAATGATAAATATAAATATATTTATAAATATAATATTATATCTATGATATAATTATAATTATTTACTGAAAATTAAAAGCTATCATCTTTCCATAATGGTGGTTGAAAAAATTGAAACATTACTCATTGGTTTGTACGACCCTCCATCTCCATGATGCTAAAATATTTAATTTTTTATAAACATATTTAATGGATGGATTTAAAATTAAAATTTATTTATAATAATGATAATTATGTAATAATTATTCTAATTAATATATAACATTGACCAATTTTAGCATACTCATCACACAAAACTCATTTTGGACATTAGTTCCAAATATCATCAAAACATCTAACATGAACATAAATGATTAAGAAATTGTATATAATAGTGGATTGACTGATTATTGTATATAATGAGATTTGTAAGTGTTCTGAATCATGTATATAAGTTAAAGTAGTTTATTATAAATTATTATAAAGGTCATACATGACAAATCAAACTCATGGTAGGGAAGTTTCTTTGAAAAATAATATTTTAATGTTGTTCGTTAATTTGTTAATATATGTCGAAAGGAGTGTTTTAATACCCAAAAAAATTGAGGACCAAATCCTGCCATGATGACAGGTTAATTATTTTAATCATCATTTAAAATTTTTTGTTACTCTCTTCCTTTAAAATTTCATTATTAGAATGTGAGATGTATTTCCATGAATATAATTTATTTCACATTAAAGTGATTATATTCTTTAACAACAATTTTATGAAAAAATCATTCATGATTTATGTTTAGGTTATGGTTCTTGTGTGTTGTATATGATAATGGTTGGTCATATAATTATCAAATTATGTGTTGTTACATTATTAACCTTGTGTGTTTGGTTAGGTTATAACCTTCAATGGATTGGGTTTTGTGGATATAGATGTTGACCACGTTATTTATTCCATTTGTATGATTGATAAGGAAACTGGTGTCCAATTTATCTATATATCCATTATATTCCAAATAATATCATTTCATAGAAAATTTTCAATTTTCAAAATCATATATAATATTATTATTTAAATGATTATTCCCTTTTAGAGGTGAAATATTTATATTTAATAAAAGAGTTTTCATGGGATTTCATTTTACACACTGGATATACATGTATCTTTCATATTTTGTATAACGATTAGATTTTTGCGCTCATCCCATTTTTTAAAATTCATTTCACTGGGTTTTAGGGAGAGTTGGGTTAATTATGGGTTTAAGAAATTTTATTAGAAGACATATCTTGAATATAATTTTTAAAAATTAATTCATTATTATGAAAAATTGGCAATGATTAGAAATATATACCTTAAATATAATGTATTACTATGTAATAGTGTATCTTAATTCTATTAAGCTCTAAAATTATAAGCATATTAATCATTATATAATGTTATTTCTTGTTCATGAACTCTCTATTATGAAATGAATAAGGTCTAGGTTCTATAGTTTTTTATCTGAGGAATGTATAAATAACTATATGGGTCCACTATAATTTTAATAGAATAACAATAAAAAAAATTTACTTATGGTAATGTGGAAATCATATAGAACTGTAATATTAATGTTTTTTATATAAACACAATGAGTTTGGATTGGTTTTATAAATTGTTAATGGGGAAGATTTTGTTGGAGGGTATCAAGTGGAAGATATCCTTAAAAATAAGTATTTCAATAAGGATGAAATTATAATGGAGTAGTTTGTCAAAATGATGGATTAGTTGACATAATATATGAATGGTAGTGACATCCAGGATAAGTGTAGAGACCCGTATCCTGACGTACATGGACATTACATTATTTTGCGGAATACTTAGTACATAACAAAAACACACACACAAGGATCGTAATAGTTTAGTGTCTTTGGAAACTCGGAACGTAATCTTCTAATCGTGGGGAAAGATCTTCAATATCTCCCATAAAGATCTTCCCTTTTTTTACCTAAAAACCTTTCTTTATATCCTGGGGAAAAGAAAACATAAAATGGTGAGCTCAAATGCTCAGTAAGGGTAAACAAAAGAAATATCAATCACATCATATACATAAGAACATAACTTTTGGAAATCTTAACCTGCAAAAGAGCTCATAATATCATAACATGGGATAAATCATAGAAGTGAAAATGAGATCCCCATAATCATAACATGAAACTTGAAACTTTGTGGCATGCACACTTAATCATGGAAAATCATTTCTTGTTAGTCATGACTCATTGCCAAGACTATCTTAGTGGACAAAGTCCCTTTCTGAATCGAGTAACCCTCGTTTCAGTCCTGTTTCACTGAACCGGTATAACCTACCATTCCAGCCATGTCTATCTCATGAGATATAAAATCTTTACCCAATGCATTGGAGGGAGATATAGGTCCCACCCATCTCATAATGATACCATTCTTATGTGTGCCACATAAATCATACATCATTTCATAACCCATGTCATAAAAATGGGATTCTTAAACAACATGACATCATAAAACCATTCATATAAGATAAAGGAATTCATAAACATAATTCCATCACAACATAGTCAAATCAATGTAAAAATATGGATAGAAACAGAACCCTTTATTATATTAGATGGAAAATAATTTTGATAAAACACTTGAAATGAATTCTTGAAGAAAATATCCTTTCTTCTTCAAAATCAATTTATTTTCACAAAACATCATGCAATTTTAAAAGAAAGAGATTTTATTAAAAATAGTCATGAAATCTTTTGTAGGAAGCTTCATGAAAATAAGGCTTTATAAAACCGTAAAAACCCGTTCGTGCCATTTAAGTTAAAAAAACATTCTTCGTACTTTTGTCGGAAAAGTCAAAAAGTACCTCGTATGAAAAACGACAAAAGATTCCTTTCATTTGTTTTACTAAAAACTCACCGAAGGGTAAAAATGGGTTTAAAAAATTGTAGGTGGATGGAAATAATATTACATATTTATGAAACATGGATGTGGATGATAAAATACACCCCAGTAAATACTTACGAATAAACAATCTCGGATAAAAATGAGATTGTGATATTTCCCTTACCTTAGGTCCGATTTTCTTCGTATGTGTCCGAACCTCCTGTATAATGATTTAAATAATGTCATTGACTTATTACAGAATCATATTCATTTTTATTATATCATATATGGTTCACTTATGACATTATATTACCCGTTCTTTTGTAAATTCCATGTTAAAGAAGCGTTTTGGGTAAAATCGTTTCATTTGTCGTAGGTGTTTTGACTTGTAGTTCTTGACATTATTATTACTTATATCATGATTTACTTACTTCCATAATATAAAATATGATTTATATATCATATATATTCAGTATATATATATATAAGAGAGATAGATAAATAAAAATAAAAAACACCGTTCATGGAGACGGTAGTCTGTACGTACGCATGAACGCTGTTTTCCATTCCTTATTGTCTTGAAATGGAAGTAAGTAGATGACATACATATATATATATATACATAAATCCAGTAGCTTTATAATGTCATATATTTCATTATTATTTCTTATATATACTTTATAATCATTCTTAAATGGTTAACATGGAGAATGAATCTCATCGCGTCGTGGAGACGGTAGTCCGTACGTACGCACGAGCGATGATATCATTTCCATAAATATTGAATTGAATTGGAGTGGATTATAAAATATATCAGATTCAATATGATGTTGTAATAACTATGTATAGTTATTATTTACACCATTATACTCATCCATGTAAGGTGGTGGTGGAAAATAGATTACACCACGGCGTGGAGACGGTATTCCGTACGTACGCACGCGCGGTGATTTCTTTTTTTCCGTAGGATGGATAGATGGTGAAATAGGTTTGTTTCATACTTATAATAAAATATCAGTATATGAGTGATACTGATGTTATTACTTCATAATGAAACAACCTAAGAAGAAGAAGTGGAAGAAGAAATAAAGAGGAAAGAATTGGTAACAGTAATTACCTCTTCTTTGAAGCGCCTCTTTGAGACCTCCTCTTAGGGCACTAGAATTGGTCTTTGAGGAAGACCAGAACCTCTAGGATGTTTCTAGGGAAGTGGAGAAGCGATTTTGGCAGGGGTTGGCCGAGCTTGAGTGCTCAAATTGGTGTGAGGAGGAGGGGGAGGAGGTGTCCTTTTATAGGGGAGGAGAGGGGCACCTTAGGAATATCTCAAAATATTATCTTATATTAAAGTCAAAATCGGTTTATAATGGTTCCAAAGGGTCTTATTTCGAAGCTAAAGTGGGGATGGGTCGAAATACTATCAACCAATAGAATTTAGACAAGTTTAGGATATTATTTTAACCTTATCAATTAGATTTAACTCTAAGTTAAATAATTTAACTTTTACCATGTCTTTTTGTTTTCTTTCACTATATGGTTAATACACTTACTATAACATGCCAAACGAACCCCAAATTGTTTATTATTAATATATATATCCTTATCTAAGTCATTTTTCCGAACCTTAGATTTTTAGGAATAAAATAACAATTAATAATATAATATTTGATTTAAAAACTATTTTGTGTCAATTTTGACACTATTTGATATATGATTTCTGTGAGAGTCATAACAGAATTAAATGTTCGAAAAAGGTTAATTAAATCAACATTAATATATCATATTAACCTAGAAAATTAGTGGAATTCATAAAAAGTCTCAAATTACATTTATTTTGGTGTTTATAACATCAATTATGTCAATATTTCATTAATAAGATAATTACTGCATCATCATTGTGTTATAAATAAATTAAATTATTTAAAGTATAAAAATTACAAATAAAATACAATTTTGTAGGAAATCTTTTTATCTTTTTAATGAATATTTATAATCTAAAATCCAACATATATAACCCTATGTAACAATTTTTTTACTAAAGGATATATGCTTGTATCATTTTTGTGTTCATTTTAACTTAATTAAAATAAAGTGTCATTATCACTTACAAGTGGATCAATGGGGTCCCAAAATCGACCCAAAGATGCCCATGGTCGACCATGTATCAACCAATAGGGTTAAGACACGTTTTAGGGTAATTTAATATTATTATAATATTATTTTTTAACCCTTATTTACCGGATTTACCCTTAACCATGGTAAATAAAATATTTACCGCAGTAATTATTCAAAATGTCTAAAAATAAAAGTTACCTATTTACACAATTTGAACATCCTGATTCCAAATATGGAATCCATTTTTCTAAATTCAAAACACAGAAGTGGCAGAAATTAATTTAAAATTAATTACCGCTGTCAAAACAAAAAGCGTGTTTTTAAGAGATAATAACTATCAAAAGATTGACACTTGTTTATGTTCGGTTTAATTGTAAAATTGTGTCCAATGACCAACATTATATTAAGTGGTAAAAATATATTCTAAATATACTTTAAAACCATTCAATATTATAATTTAACCACATAAGATATTACGATGAAAAAAGTTGTTTTTAATTAAAATATAGCGTGTTTTTACTATTCATTAAAATATGAAAGTTATCGGAAAAATATCAAAAATTTATCTAATGTAAATTTTTACATCCTGATTCAAAATAAGAATATTATTTTGTCAAATTGAACATATAAACATATCAAAAACTATATTTAAAGTGGGTGCGCCATCAAAAGGCGGTAAAACTGCATTTTTTTAAAAATACTTATTTTACCCGAAAAATTTATTTTGTTCTTATACCATGTTCTAGAAATGTGTAAGATGAATAATAATGTTATAAAATTCAAAATTTAGTTAATACTATTCATAACGGCTAGTTCATGACAACAATATAATAATATAACATTGTTTATTAAAACCCGGTATTGCGTACAACACACGCTATCGAGGAAGGTCGCGATTGCGTGTAATGCAAGCCAAGTCAGGGTTGCGTGTTGTGAAAGAATCCTTCATTGTTTCGTATAACAGAATCCAACCATATTTCATTTATACATTTAATATATATATATATATATATATATATATATACTCAATGTTGCGTAGAATAACTATTATCAAAATTGTGTGTAACACGATCCAAGAATAGTGTTGCGTATACTGCAAGCCAATACGGTGTTGCGTATAGCGCAAGGTAATCTTGGTGTAGAATACAACACAAGACATTAATGAAATTAAAAGAATATTTTTCATAAAATCTCGAGGTGTTACATTCTACCCCCCTTAAAATGAATTTCGCCCTCGAAATTCGTCGGGGTTATAAATGGTTTACTATTTGAAAGTTTCTTTGATAGAAACCCACATCGTAAAAAGGAATACCAAAACTTATCTTTAAAACAAAAGTATGAAACGTAACGGTTACCCAAATAAACTAATCATTGGGTTTCCACATAGGTGAAAATATGGATATGGAAGAGAAATCTAACCATCATGTTCTGATGGAGAGTGGTAGAGAACATGGCTATGGAAAAGCCAACAATCACAAATCCATAAATTTGTGACGATCTAAGGTACCATCTGATTAATCAGATATAAGAGCACTAGGACAACATTTTTGGTTTTCAAGATCATTTCCCTAAAGTTGATGAATTAAAAGAAATACTTACATGATTTTGTTACAATCTCACTGTTGTTCGTGAATTGAACAATTTCCACTTCATATCATAAAGAAATGAAGTTGAATTTGTTATTCGTGAAGCATTAGCAGATCATGTGATAGAAGGATGGGTCATTCCATCTATTTCAAACAAAGGGTTAGCAAAAGTTATAAGTCCATCTTATAGTGAGATTAATCGTATATGGTTCCAAAAATGAACTTATACTTCATATATCATACCGCTTAATAAAATAAAACTAGTTTCTACAAAACGGGGACTTCCTGTAGGCCAGTGGTAGGCGATAAAGGCCAGTCGCACTTCGGTTGTGGGTTCGATTCCCATAGCCTTGTCCGACGCGATGGGTTGTCGCCCGTCCTGCAGGTTGTCCTTTTTCTAAAACTACATTACTATAACATCCTATCAATAATATCAAAAAAAAAGAACTTCTTTAGGCTTATCCATAATACTGCAGTCCACTTTCATAACATAGTGAAAATTATTACCAGAGATTTAATATCATCATTGATCCCCATATATCATAAGATATGTCTTTTTGGTCACATTCTAAACATTCAAAGTCCTTAATCATGTATTCTCTTGAATACCCATTGAACCTTATTGAAAACATGAATTCTATTAAAAGTTAACTCTTTCCACATACCAAAATCCTCAAAATTCTATATACTCAAACCATGATATCACTTAGTCCTTATATCAATCATGAGCTCATGAATACTGTCAAATATTTCATTTTCTCATTTTTCCTTCATTATGCGCATATCATATTTTTTTTTCAAAAATACCTCAATCACTTCGAATACCACATTAGACCAATACATAAATATTCTAATACACCATAAAAGTACCTCAACAACATTATTCTTGAATACCAATACATAAACACTTCAGTCCATCCACTTCAATGACTGTCCTGGAATAAGTCCTTCCTTGATTTAGAAGTATCTTTTTAGGTCAGGGCATTGAGTTGGGTAATGCCCAGGTTCTCCACAAATAAGACATTGAACTCCATAACAATCTGTCACTCTATGACCTTTTTCTCCACACAGATAACATCGGTCCCTCCATTTGAGGTATTCCTCAAGGTTCTTCTTCCCTTCTTTAGAAATCTCAATCTTCCTTTCTTTATGCTCCTCAACATGCAAACATGCATAATAGTTTATCTTCCTCTTCTTTGATGAATTAGTCATACCACTAAATTTCACCTTGTTAATCATATATCGTGATGACTGATTCAACATAATCACAATATCTTTATCTCTAGGCATTACACAATTTTGTTTCTCATAGTCACCAATTTTTCCATTGGATTTAATGTTAACCGAATTCCTTCTGGTTCCCTCCATTAACTAAAACACAAAAAGAATTTTGTGAGAGGCGAAATCATGCTAGGGAAGACAACATAGTAAAGGGGAAGTACCTTCAATATCTAACATCTTAGGTTTAATTCTATGATCGTTAGCGTAGTTCTAGTACTATAACCTATACGTATACTTAACCTTAGGGACATCCCTAGACATACCGTAGAAATATCTCTAGGGATCTCACTAACGTTTTCACATCCTAGTTTCCAAATTTTGACTAAACCTTTCCTCTGATACCAACTGTAGAGACCCGTATCCTGACGTACATGGACATTACATTACTTTTGCGGAATACTTAGTACATAACAAAAACACACACACAAGGATCGTAATAGTTTAGTGTCTTTGGAAACTCGGAACGTAATCTTCTAATCGTGGGGAAAGATCTTCAATATCTCCCATAAAGATCTTCCCTTTTTTTACCTAAAAACTTTTCTTTATATCCTGGGGAAAAGAAAACATAAAAGGGTGAGCTCAAATGCTCAGTAATGGTAAAAAAAAGAAATATCAATCACATCATATACATAAGAACTTAGCTTTTGGAAATCTTAACCTGCAAAAGAGCTCATAATATCATAACATGGGATAAATCATAGAAGTGAAAATGAGATCCCCATAATCATAAAATGAAACTTGAAACATTGTGGCATGCACACATAATCATGGAAAATCATTTCTTGTTAGTCATGACTCATTGCCAAGACTATCTTAGTGGACAAAGTCCCTTTCTGAATCGAGTAACCCTCGTTTCAGTCCTGTTTCACTGAACCGGTATAACCTACCATTCCAGCCATGTCTATCTCATGAGATATAAAATCTTTACCCAATGCATTGGAGGGAGATATAGGTCCCACCCATCTCATAATGATATCATTCTTATGTGTGCCACATAAATCATACATCATTTCATAACCCATGTCATAAAAATGGGATTCTTAAACAACATGACATCATAAAACCATTCATATAAGATAAAGGAATTCATAAACATAATTCCATCACAACATAGTCAAATCAATGTAAAAATATGGATAGAAACAGAACCCTTTATTATCTTATATGGAAAATAATTTTGATAAAACACTTGAAATGAATTCTTGAGGAAAATATCCTTTCTTCTTCAAAATCAATTTCTTTTCACAAAACATCATGCAATTTTAAAAGAAATAGATTTTATTAAAAATAGTCATGAAATATTTTGGAGGAAGCTTCATGAAAATAAGGCTTTATAAAACCGTAAAAATCCGTTCGTGCCGTTTATGTTAAAAAAACATTCTTCGTACTTTTGTCGGAAAAGTCAAAAAGTACCTCGTATGAAAAACGACAAAAGATTCCTTTCATTTCTTTTACTAAAAACTCACCAAAGGGTAAAAATGGGTTTAAAAAATTGTAGGTGGATGGAAATAATATTACATATTTATGAAACATGGATGTGGATGATAAAATACACCCAAGTAAATACTTACGAATAAACAATCTCGGATAAAAATGAGATTGTGATATTTCCCTTACCTTAGGTCCGATTTTCTTCGTATGTGTCCGAACCTCCTGTATAATGATTTAAATAATGTCATTGACTTATTACAGAATCATATTCATTTTTATGATATCATATATGGTTCACTTATGACATTATATTACCCGTTCTTTTGTAAATTCCATGTTAAAGAAGCGTTTTGGGTAAAATCGTTTCATTTATCGTAGGTGTTTTGACTTGTTGTTCTTGACATTATTATTACTTATATAATTATTTACTTACTTCCATAATATAAAATATGATTTATATATCATATATATTCAGTATATATATATATATAAGAGATAGATAAATAAAATGAAAAACAACGTTCATGGAGACGGTAGTCTGTACGTACGCATGAACGCTATTTTCCATTCCTTATTGTCTTGAAATGGAAGTAAGTAGATGACATACATATATATATATATATACATAAATCCAGTAGCTTTATAATGTCATATATTTCATTATTATTTCTTATATATACTTTATAATCATTCTTAAATGGTTAACATGGAGAATGAATCTCATCGCGTCGTGGAGACGGTAGTCCGTACGTACGCACGAGCGATGATATCATTTCCATAAATATTGAATTGAATTGGAGTGGATTATAAAATATATCAGAATCAATATGATGTTGTAATAACTATGTATAGTTATTATTTACACCATTATACTCATCCATGTAAGGTGGTGGTGGAAAATAGATTACACCACGGCGTGGAGATGGTATTCCGTACGTACACACACGCGGTGATTTCTTTTTTTCCGTAGGATGGATAGATAGTGAAATAGGTTTGTTTCATACTTATAATAACATATCAGTATATGAGTGATACTGATGTTATTACTTCATAATGAAACAACCTAAGAAGAAGAAGTGGAAGAAGAAATAAAGAGGAAAGAATTGGTAACGGTAATTACCTCTTCTTTGAAGCACCTCTTTGAGACCTCCTCTTAGGGCACTAGAATTGGTCTTTGAGGAAGGCCAGAACCTCTAGGATGTTGCTAGGGAAGTGGAGAAGAGATTTTGGCAGGGTTTGGCCGAGATTGAGTGATCAAATTGGTGTGAGGATGAGGGGGAGGAGGTGTCCTTTTATAGGGGAGGAGAGGGGCACCTTAGGAATATCTCAAAATATTATTTTATATTAAAGTCAAAATCGGTTTATAATGGTTCCCAAGGGTCTTATTTCGAAGCTAAAGTTGGGATGGGTCGAAATCCTATCAACCAATAGAATTTAGACAAGTTTAGGATATTATTTTAACCTTATCAATTAGATTTAACTCTAAGTTAAATAATTTAACTTTTACCATGTCTTTTTGTTTTCTTTCACTGTATGGTTAATACACTTACTATAACATGCCAAACGAACCCCAAATTGTTTATTATTAATATATATATCCTTATCTAAGTCATTTGTCCGAACCTTAGATTTTTAGGAATAAAATAACAATTAATAATATAATATTTGATTTAAAAACTATTTTGTGTCAATTTTGACACTATTTGATATAAGATTTTTGTGAGAGTCATAACAGAATTAAATGTTCGAAAAAAGTTAATTAAATAAACATTAATATATCATAGTAACCTAGAAAATTAGTGGAATTCATAAAAAGTCTCAAATTACATTTATTTTGGTGTTTATAACATCAATTATGTCAATATTTCATTAATAAGATAATTACTGCATCATCATTGTGTTATAAATAAATTAAATTATTTAAAGTATAAAAATTACAAATAAAATACCATTATGTAGGAAATCTTTTTATATTTCTAATTAATATTTATAATCTAAAATCCAACATATATAACCCTATGTAACAATTTGTTTTCTAAAAGATATATGCTTGTATCATTTTTGTATTCATTTTAACTTAATTAAAATAAAGTGTCATTATCACTTACAAGTGGATCAATGGGGTCCCAAAATCGACCCAAAGATGCCCATGGTCGACCATGTATCAACCAATAGGGTTAAGACACGTTTTAGGGTAATTTAATATTATTATAATATTATTTTTTAACCCTTATTTACCGGATTTACCCTTAACCATGGTAAATAAAATATTTACCGCAGTAATTATTCAAAATGTCTAAAAATAAAAGTTACCTATTTACACAATTTGAAAATCCTGATTCCAAATATGGAATCCATTTTTCTAAATTCAAAACACATAAGTGGCAGAAATTAATTTAAAATTAATTCACGCTGTCAAAACAAAAAGCGTGTTTTTAAGAGATAATAACTATCAAAAGATTGACACTTGTTTATGTTCGGTTTAATTGTAAAATTGTGTCCAATGACCAACATTATATTAAGTGGTAAAAATATATTCTAAATATACTTTAAAACCATTCAATATTATAATTTAACCACATAAGATATTACGATGAAAAAAGTTGTTTTTAATTAAAATATAGCGTGTTTTTACTATTCATTAAAATATGAAAGTTATCGGAAAAATATCAAAAATTTATCTAATGTAAATTTTTACATCCTGATTCAAAAGAAGAATATTATTTTGTCAAATTGAACATATAAAAATATAAAAAACTATATTTAAAGTGGGTGCGCCATCAAAAGGCGGTAAAACTGCATTTTTTGAAAAATACTTATTTTACCCAAAAAATTTATTTTGTTCTTATACCATGTTCTAGAAATGTGTAAGATGAATAATAATGTTATAAAATTCAAAATTTAGTTAATACTATTCATAACGGCTAGTTCATGACAATATTATAATAATATAACATTGTTTATTAAAACCAGGTATTGCGTACAACACACGCTATCGAGGAAGGTCGCGATTGCGTGTAATGCAAGCCAAGTCAGGGTTGCGTGTTGTGAAAGAATCCTTTATTGTTTCGTATAACAGAATACAACCATATTTCATTTATACATTTAATATATATATATATATATATATACTCAATGTTGCGTAGAATAACTATTATCAAAATTGTGTGTAACACGATCCAAGAATAGTGTTGCGTATACTGCAAGCTAATACGGTGTTGCGTATAGAGCAAGGTAATCTTGGTGTAGAATACAACACAAGACATTAATGAAATTAAATGAATATTTTTCATAAAATCTCGAGGTGTTACAATAAGTTGGAGATAGATCTACAACATAGGAATATGTAAGTTTTGGAGCATTCCCTAAGGAAACATCCCCCATAATTTTGAATACCATCAAACTCTGTGGTCCCTGATGTATTACACAATTCCCTAAAGAATATATTTAAATTTATAAGTCGTTTCGAACTTCATATAATAACTCTTTACATTTATCATTTTTAAGGATAAGGGGATTGATTGTGGTATTTGGTTATTTTTTCCAAAGAAAAATATAATATTTATTAAATTATATGAGATTTTTTTAAGAATATACTTCTTGAAATATATTTTCCATTGATTATTTTACATATAATGGAGTTAAAATGTTTGGAACTATAATATAAACATGAATATTTGATTTATAAGTATAAGTATTGTTTTACATGACTGACTAAGTATGTAATCATTTTAATTTGGTACATTGATTGTAATATTAACATATTTTTGTTTATTTAAAAAAATTATAACTAGATTTAGACTCTATAGAATTTAAATTCTATGAAAAACATATCTATGTTGTTGAAAGAAAAATATGGGGTTTTTTTCATTTTTATGAAAAGTGTAAGAACTAGTTATGTTAGATGGTATTAATTTACAATTCATCAATAATATTTAGTGGTAATAAAATAAAATTCCCATTTTTTGATAACTATGGAAAAAACAATGGGAAATGTCTCAGGATATATATGAATGAATTTTGATGTTAAAATATTTTTATAATAGAAAAGATTTCATGGAATATACTACCAAAATATTCACGAATGAGGTAACATATTTCTATTTAGAGGTGATATATTTTAACATTAATGAGTTGGTAAATAATGATAACCTATTTTTCAAGATACTAACATATGCTTGAAATCAGAATGGAAAATAAAAAAATCATGTGGAAATATATTTTTCAACTGTTATGGATTATTTTGGGCCAACAAATGAATTACTTATTGGTATGATTCTAGTATATTCAGGTTATGAAAATTTATTATTTCATTCAGGAACTTCATATAAAATATATTCATATAAAATTAAAATAATATTAGAGTATATGGCATTAAAAATGAATGATTTAACTTTTAGAAAAAAATATTAATGTTAGTTTTAATGATGCAATGAATTAAATTAATAATTTTCTTATAATCGGTGTCATGAAATTTTGTTCAAATGACGTTGATCTACTCGCAATAGAGTTTGATATTATTATTATTTTTTATTGGGTTTCATTATATCATTCTACTATTGACTGTAGTGACAAGAATGTTTTATTAAATTAATTCATAAACATCATAACCAACCAAAAGAAATTAGATTACATGGATATTGTAGTTAATGTTACCCAATTCATTATGTTGAAAAAAAACTATTCAAATTAGTGTCATGTTAGTTGTTAATGAATACATAGAAATTTACCAAACTAATATCCTAATGTCATTCCTGGCCAAGATTTTGATTGTACTACTACTTAGTTTGTACTGCTAAGAAAATTTATAAAACCCCTTATCGAATTTATTAAGTGGGTCTTTTGGAACTGATAAATAAATTTTCATAGATTATAGGTACTTGTTTTTTTATCTAAAATAAGATTAGATAAAAAGATTGATCTTTCCCTGAGGAATTTCATTTATTATAGTGAATTGAAAAAAAATCAATATTAATATACGGTACCCATAACCCCATATTGTTGATTTTTTGGATCATCTCCATAGAGTGAAATAAATTTTGAAGATATATCTCAGGTTAGGGCACCATCAATTGACGGTGATGAGTGTGGGAGATATAGTAGTGACTATTTTTTAAAATAAATTTGAGAACTATGAGTTTGTAGTTAATACCTTTGATTTATCAAATAAACCAACTTTATTTATGGACCTAATGAATAGAGTTTGACATGATTTCATGGATACAATGTCGTATTTTATTGATGATATAATGGAATATTTTAAAATTTACGAAAAATAAGAACGATTCATATGTACTTTTATTTAAACAATAAATTAAATAAAACTCGATAAAATATTTTTTAACTGTGAATATTGGTGACAACATATTTTTTTTCAAGGTAATATTGTATCTAAATATTGAATTAATTTATGTAATGATAAAACGTAATGTGTTAAATAATTAAGTAGATTAATAGTAGTATGATATATTTAACTTTTTCTTGGGATGGTGGGTTTATATATATGGTTTTCTAAAAATATTCTCAATTATAGAGCCCACTTAATATGTTTAATTTTATATGAGTAAAAATTTATGGGAAAAAATGTGATGATTGTTTTTAGGGACTATAAAAATTAGTTGTGAATGCCAACTTTTAGTTATTTCCCTCATAAAATTGTTATTTTTCATCTATAGTTATTCTTCTTCAAAATGACATGGTTGCGTCCTACTTTAAAATAATTATGTAATTTATTATTTTTCACATCAATTAAAAAATCATGAAAAAAATTATCATACATATGATATGGAATTAGATTCTATGTTTTTTTTTTTGAATATTTATAGGCATCATTTTTATAGAGCATGGTTTGAAATATCAATTTATCCTAAAAGTTTGAAGAATATGTTCACTCAAAATGAGTCAAAAACGAGTCATAGAATATGGCTCAATTTAAATAAGGATTATTATAGAATTATCCACTACTGTCTTATATATGAAAACAATGTGGTTGATGTATTTTTCAAGAAAAATAATGCTACATTAACATTTTTTTGGAAAAAACCCTTTATTTTATAATTTAATTATTTTCAGACTACTAATTTTGGATATATAAACATCATCTGCATTGTACTAGGTAATAGTTCAATCACCTATATTAAATAAGTTTTTAAAAACAAATAATGATGATCATGTTTGATTGGAAATTGTTTAATTAGTTTACGTTTGTATGTTTGGTAAATTAAATGTTAAGAAAGAATTTTATTTGGTATAGGAATAAAATTATTTATTCTATGTGGTTCCTATATTTAAAAAATAATTTCTAATTTATCCCCATAGTTCCACATTCTATGTTTGTCATAGAAGAACTTTGATATAAAAAGACCATCAGAAATAGAACTAGTAAGATGGAATCAAAAGAGATATTTCTGAATTTTCCATGAAATTTTACACATCTAAAATTATTTGAGTAAAATGGAAATTAATAGATGGGATTCATTGAATTTTTCAGTACCAATGTGCTAATGGGAAAATGTATCCACATATTTCGTTGTGGGACTACCAAAAAATTCATAAGGTAATAATGAATTCTTGTTATTTTTTGATCGATTTACAAAATCAACATATTTATTTCCCATTTTAAATACTATATCTTTAAGAAATGTCTTATAACTATATCATAAGATTATTGTCTGGTTAAATGGATTTCCACACTCATTTTATTTGAAAATGATCACAAATTTACTTCTATTTTTGATAAGTCCTTCTTAAGACATTGGGCACTAAATTAAATATCTCATATCAAATCATCCACTATTTGAGGGATAGTCATAAGATACAATTTAGACAATGGATGGAATTATTCATGTCTGTTCTAAGGATTACTCGGTTTGTTAGAATCAATAATTAATTAAATGAGTTATCAAATAATAACAATTTTTATTCTAGTATAAAATTGTATCCTTTTGATGATTTATAAGGAAAGAGGTCTCGAAATGTAGAATTTTGTGATGAATTAGGTGGAAAGAAGTTAATGGTACCGTAATTAGTAAATGAAATGGAAAAAGATAGTAAAAAAATTCATAAGAAATAATGATAACTCAGAGTAGGTAAAAAATTTATGAAAATAACAAGAGGAAAGACCTTTCATTCATGGAATGTGATCATGTTTTTCTAAAAAATATTTATTGAATAGTGTTATGTGTTTTTAAAATGGGTATCTTTTTCCTGTATTTATTGGACCATATTAACTAATTTATAATATGGGATTAGTTTCATGCTATGTAGCCATGCCTCCAATATTATCCCAAGGAAAAAATGTTTTTCATGTTTCTATGATTTGAATTAATGTTCCTAGTTCACCTCTTTTCTTGAGTGATGAAGTTGTTTATTCAGAAGGGAACCATTAATATGAGGAAAAAAATATTTAGATTCATGACTATAGGGACGATGAATTGATAAAAATGATATTCAAAATAATATGGTTTTTAGGAACGCCCATATGGTTGAAAAAGAAATATGGAAATCTGAAACTGCAAGGAGAGAAATATATCCCAACCAATTTAATAAGTGAATAAAACTTCACGGATGAAATTTACAAAGTGGGGGTGGGAGTGAATTTAACAACATGAGTATTGATAGAGTTATTTAATTACATATTTATTAGTATTAATGAATCATGTATTTATATTCTATGTAAGTAAACTAGGTAATTATTAAAATCAAAAATGAAATGGTATCGGAAAAAATACTTCTTATATGTGTTTATTACATTTTTTTATTTTGAACTTTATGTTATTTAATTAGAGTGAATAAATCTTATTTTTTAAATCGTCATGTACAAAATATATTCTAACAATTTATTTTTTAATTTTATAAAAGTATTTAATTTTTATATGAATAGTATAATGCTACTATTTATTGAAAAATTTGTCAACAATAGTGTATTTACATGGTCAAATTGTATTTTGGATATATTTATTGTTTTAATTAGTATATATTTATTTTTAATAATCCAATTATGGTTTATGAAATGTATTTTATACTTTTTTCTTATTAAAATATTTTATATTTTAATTGGAATCATTTCGAACAACGAGTTTCTATTGAATTTTCTTGTTTACATTACAATTATGATTTTCAACTTTTCAGTGTTGAATTTTGAAAAATGGATTAAATATTTTGAATAAATTGTTCAATATATATTAAATAGTTCCCCTTTATTTGGGGAAAATATAAACAATAATCTTTGTAATTTAATTACCACGACAATGAGTTATTTTTGTAAATTATTTTTTAAATTAAATGATACGAACTATAAAATGATGAAAACATATTTTAATTTAAACTGTCTTAGTTTATATGGACCATTATCAACCACTATCTGAATTTATATCCTTATTGAGAAACATGATTAAGATTTTGACGATTACAGTATTTTATTTAAATATATATCAAACATTTAACATGCGTGTTTATGATAAGTGAAATATTTTTAATATGATATTACCTTGGGGATGTGTGTGATAATAATTATTTTTTAGAATTATTAAATAGTTATCTTCATCATGTTAATAGATTTTCTTTATTTTATTGATAAATATTTACCTAAAATTCATTCCCAATGCAAATCCAGTAATAGTTCAATTATTGTGAAATTAAAATAAAAGATATTAAGAATATTAAGATAACCATAATTTGCAATAGTTAATTTTAACCAAAAAAATCATATATGACCATTATTTGATTGAGATATTCTAAAATAAATAGATTTTATTTTATGTTTTATCTAGATATTATTAATGTAATGTTATCGATTAGTTCTTAAAATTGACGTAATGGATATTTTATAAATAATTATAGTTTTGTAAATGATAAAAAATATATAAAAAATTAAATTAATCAAAGTGATTATTAAAAATATTTTTATCCAACATGGTTTTTTATTTTTGGTTTCTCAATATATAGTAAAAATAACAACCATTAAAATGTAAAAATCCATATTTTCATAGTCATAGTTTAAGCATTTAAACAAGGATTATAAAAATTTTATAACTGTATAAATATAGTCAAAGAAAGACTAATTTTTATGAGATTATTTCATTAAATAAATATCTTTTGATTTAAATTATTCACTTTGGAGATATTTTTATTTGAATATTAGTGTGACCCCCAAATCCAAGATCCACTTAACCGGTTCCTCGATTTGGTGGGTCACATGGAATCATGTTCGCCTCCCCTTTTGCCAAAGGGTACAGACTAGCAACACGGGTGTAATGGTTGTACATTGGGGAGAAAATACCCACATATTAGTGAGGTAAAACATATTAAGGAAAGAAGAAATAATACATTAATCCATGGAAGCATATATAAATATAGAGAATAATAAATTTGGTTGAATAAATATAATTGAGCAAGTTAATAATTACCAAAAGCTAATAAGAAGTGTCATATAAATTAATGCATTTAAATTGTTGTAGACAAAAGGTAACATGGGACAGGAACATATAGAATGTCTAAAATTAACAAAAAATCATTATCGACTATAATATATAGTAAATTATTGTTCCTATGATTTTATAAACAATCTATCAGAAAAACTTGTCTTCAAAATAAAGTCAGGATTTTCCATTTTTTATGCCAGCAATCATATTATCTTATCAAGCACTGAAGGAAACAATAGTAGGGTGTGAGATAAAATCATGGTAGGACACCACCGATGATTCCATGTAGTAATCCATGTATTGATTATAACTAAATTGTGTGATGGAAGAAATTATGTATTAGAAAATAAAGAATTAACAAAGTACATTCCACTCAATTTCTTAAATGACACATGAAGACTCTATATTCATTGGCTAATGTTCATGATGAAACGTGGGTATGTAAATATAAAAAAAGTAATATTAATTATATATATAGTATAGTGAAATATTTCATAAACATATATGGAACATTTACATGTAGACATAAGGGGCCATATACAAGGAATACTAGTTGTTGGATGGGCCGAGTCGTAACAAAGACCTATAAAATCAGTATAATGAGCCTATATATCTGTGAAGGATGGGAAATTCCTTAAATATTATAATTTATTAGATACGTGAGGATCATTAGTTTATATGGTGAGTGTTTCATCATGAAATCACTCAAAATAGCAGACATCAAGCATCAATCCCATCGCCCATCTAGTGTTAACATTGTGAGATTTCATCTGTGCATCATTTACAACTTTAAAGAGGTACCCTACATGGTTATGAGAATGGTTTATATAACCATGAATAGAATATAAGAAATATTATTCCAAGAATTATACACCATAACATAGCCATTATATTATGGTTGAACAGTTTCCAAATAGCCATTTATCTTACAGGTTCCCACTGTTTTCCACTACGCACATTAGGAAAACCTTTCAGGTTGGGCCACATTTTTTTCCCTAACCATGTGGAATTGTCTTTTGTACCCATTTGGGGATTTGAATGAGCCCTTTACACACATTAGACCACATTTACTAGATTATACATCATAAATTGATCCATTTAGACGATTTTAATACAAAAACAATCAATCCCTAATATTATGTAATATCATGTAATTACAAACTCCACTACTTAAAGAAACTCATCACCATGTTGGCCTTATAAGGGTAAATAGGTATCTTATACGAAGTGTTTTATCTATAGAGATCATATTTTATCATCCCATTTTGTCTTCTCATTATGTACCCAACTATGCTGCCATAACACCCTATACTAATGAAACTATCCTTCCCTGTAGTGTATATACATTTCAATGCACAATACGATTGGAATAGTCCTTAAAGAGAGAATCTACGCCCAAAATGATATCATTTGGATGAAATACATGTGATATGGAAGGATACTATCGATTAATTTTAGATTCATTAAAGTCATCAGAAATATTATAGTGTCTCTATGGAAGTTAAAACTATTAATCCACTGGTCTAATTCTTTTCAGAACCTCAATGATTCCAACAAACATCAGTTAGAGCATACCATTCCTCCAAAAACAAATTTGGACCTTCCCAGTAAAGAATCAAAAGAAAAAAATATCTCTAGACCTGAACTTTACAGGTCACTATTGTCAATTGGAATATGACTGATTTTTGGGATGAGAGTTAATCATGAAATTTCTGGTCAATTGGACCTGCTCTATAGTCTCCTTAAGACTTTGTCTAAGAAAAACTACCTTCCATGCCTCTATCCAGCACTTCAGTGAGAATAAATTCCTACAATATAACACATCATAAGGATCCATATAAATATTATCATAAATATTTTATTATTAGTTAACTCAACAAGGTTATTGTGTTTCTTCAATGAACTCCCAATTTTAAGGACACAAGCATTGAGAATTTTCTACAGCACCTAAATTTAATGATCTGATGGTTTATCGGTTGGTCAGAGATATTCCATTCCCATATGAAACTATGTACCCAAGGCCGTATAAAACAAATTCTATAACCATTGATTAAAGATAGTGTCATGGATATAAATAATAAAAAAAAGTGCTCCAAGAAGAAATAAAACCTCCTTGATGTAAAGTCAACTATGATAATCATTGATTATAGTCTCCATCATAGGAATGAAATGTGATATTGTCATTAAAGGATAAATAAAAACCCATTATATATCATTTCCATTAGAAAATCTATGTATACAAATCATGATTTCTATAAGAACATCCACTCATTTCCACTCAGGAATTGAAAATTTCTGAAATAGACAAATTGGATGAAGATGTTCCTCAATCACCTGTTGAATGGTGAACCATATAATTATAATGTGGGAAATCTCATATTTTATACCATGACAATAATACTAGAATCATATATCTCAATATATTTTGGGGACACTATGGTGACCATTACATTCTGAGGCATGAAATTCCCACATCAGCTTCTCTCTGATGTCTACTAGGGTCCATACACACCCATGGAATTGTAGTGTATCATACATATCGATGTTCCTTCATGAATACATATCATCATTTTTTATTCTTTATCTTAGGTATAATACTTCATGACAATATATTTATTGTAGACTTAACAATTTGAGAAGAGTAATTTCATAGCTAACCCCATGAGGATTGTCGTCCCACTTCCCTTCAAAACAACAATGAGAATCTATGAGAATAAGGCAATGAGCTACTACTCTCCAATTTCATCAAAAGAAACCTATCTCTGAATCATATGGATAGTATCATCAACTACTTCCTTACCATTACCAGGCATGTAGGAATGATCTAAATAAAATGACTATATGTACTCATCCCACCTACTACATGAGATTTAGATCCTACATGGTAATGAAGAAATCAAGGATTTTTCAATCAGTGATACCAAAATATTCTCCCTAGGTAGATAGTTCCTCTAATACACTACTACAAAAAACGCTCAATGGAAGCACCGCCTTATATCAGAGCTAAGAAAAACCACTGATAAAGGATACATTTATCCGCGCTAAAATGCTAGCGCTGATAAATATAGTCTTTAACGGTGCTTTGTTAGCGCTGATAAAACCTTAGTCCATTTTTTTATAAATTCTGTCACACAATGCCCTCGTTTTATAGCGACTTAATGATCTCGCGGTACTAGAACCCTATGACTCCGCTCTTCCTCCCAATGAGTTCCCATTGCCGGACCTCCTCCGCCCGCATATCTCTTTGCCAGACCGCCGCCGCTCTCGCTTCTTGTTGTCGAACCTCCGTCGTCTTCACTTCTCGTTGTCGGACCTCTGCCGCCCGCAACTTCCACTTTGTTTTGCCGGACCTCTGCCCCCCGCAACACCCGGCTTCTCATTGCCAATCCTCCACCGCCCACAATGCCCTCTTTGGTTTGCCAGACCTCCCCTGCCCGCAACACCCTCTTCGGTTTTCCGGACCTCCCTTTAAGGCATGTTTTCCAAATATTTTTTTAATATTGTTCTTTTTGTTGGTTGAATAATTTATGATATTGATTGTTATGGTGTTCAATTGCATCCCTAGGGCCTTTCCGTAGTTCAGTTGGTGGTTTCATTCTGGTTTTGTGAATATATCATGAAATAGGTAGGTTTTTCAATTATTTGACATTGTTTTAGGTGTTCAATGTGATTTATTTGGTTCTAAAATGGTTTTATAAATTGTATGGGTTGTGTGAAACATGTTTTCAAATTTTTTCTTGTGTGGAAGGGTTTGATAATTATTTGACTATTGTAAATGGTTGTTTTTCATGTTTGTTTCTATTATAGTCAGTGTGATTGTATAAAATAGATATAATTTTATATAGGGGTGGAATTGAGCACAATGAAATCCTAGTTATCTAGGTGGGTAGACTAGGTCTAGTATATTAGGTGAATTAGTCAGGCTGATGATTGGTCTCCTTAATAAGGATATTCATAACAACACTAACTAAACAGTCATGTTCTAGGGATTGTATGCTCAAATAGGACCTTCGTTTCTAAGAGATGTGATCACCCAGAGTACAAGGATCCTAGGACCCTAGAAACCCTAACACAATATAGATTTTATATAGTTCTCATACAATTCTTACCATTATCTAGTCACATTTACTATCTCTTTTATTTCAAATAATGTTTTATTTAAATTGTATCTTACCTTTTCATAAAAAACATGTTAATGATTATCATAATGTTATTACATGGAATATATTTTTGTTGTTTCTTAATAGGAATGTTGGCTCACACCTTATATACACCCTCAGGTTTATGTAGACCTTATTATGTTTTTCCCAGTTAAAGGCAAGGTTCCCTTTCGTGGTGATGGTGGATATATGTGCTAGTAGTTCCCCTTTTAGTGATTGTTATTGGTTGTGGAATGGGGATGTTGACCCTCATGTTTCATGGAGGCTTGGTTGAAGTTTTGGTTCCCTTGCCTTTTTTTGTTATTTTAGTTTTGGTTGAAATTTTTAAATGCTTATCCATTATTGCAATGTTATAATTCGGTCTATTATATTGTGAAATTTGGTTATGATATACTGTTTGATTATTATGTAATATTTATGATTTTTTAAATGAAAAAACCATTCCCAAAGGTGTTACTCAATGCCTAGGCACTAGTTACAACCCATGGGGATTGGTAATTCCCTTTGGAACTTCCCACGAGTTGGGTCAGGTGTCAAGTGGATGGAAACCTGGATTAGTTCGTGAAAAGAAGTCTACACAATAGTATAGTTGTCTAAATCCTGTCTGTACCATGTCCATGGGAGGTTGAAACGTGGTATATTTTTTTATAGTCTCAAATTACATGTTCCCCTTTTTATATTCTTTTTTCTCCTACACAACTCTCATTTGAAATATTGATTCTTTGAGGCTTACAAGAGTCATTTTAACTCCTCCAAACCCCCTTCTTCTCAGATAGAAGCTCCAGTGGATGCATTTGGTTTCACTCTGATAAGGGGATCTCTCATCGATTGGAAATACTCTATCACCTCTTATATCTTCCTTATAGAGTGATATATAATTATCTTTTAAGTGAATCTAATATGTTTTTTTTATGAATCTTGATTATAGGTTAGACTACTTGATCTCTTTATAAGGAAGTGGTTCTCTTCTACTATTTTTGGAAGTCTTTTTTTGTGTACATGAACCATAAATACAAATATTTGAGATTCAAATAGGATGAAGATGAAAAAAGATTAGATGGATGCCAATCGTTTAACAATAGAGTATGAGAATGGAGTGAAAGAGTTAATCAAGTTTGCAAAGGATCACGCATTGGATCCTTCTCAAATCCTTCATATGTGTTTATGTTTTTTTATTCTAGACTACTTACTTCAGAGGAGTTGGAATAACATTTGATATGTCATGGAATAGATCGGAGTTATAATTATTGGAATAGACACGGAGAAAAAGCGAATGTAGCTACTGGCTGGGATAAAAATGTGTTTTATGGATCATCAGATATGAATACAAATATGGATAACGAAGAAGACCATATGGAGGATGGGATTACAGATGTCAATGATGATGATGATTGTATTTAGTAAATTACAAAGACAATCCGAGATGAACTCCGTGATTTCCCAAAATTGATTGAGAAGTTAAAGAGTTATGCAAAGATTCCATTGTATGCTGCTTGTACAAAGTATACAACATTTTCAGATGTACTGAAGTTGAATAAATTGAATGCAAGCAACAGATGGATTGATGTTAGTTCAACTGAACTACTTTCTCTCTTGAATGACAGTCTCCGAGATGATAATGATCACCCAATCCAGACATATGATTCTAGATGAATGTTACGCTCGATGGGAATGATTTCTGAAATAATACATGCATGCTCGAAAGATTGTATATTGTTTCGCAATGAGAAAAAATCACTTAAAGAATCTAAAAAGTTTGGTTCTTCTCGATACAAGAAAGATAAATCCAATCCTACGAATGTTGTATGGTAATTTACAATCATTCCAAGGTTTAGGCGTCTATATTGAAGTGAAGAAACTGCAAGACAATTGTCGTAGCATGAAGATAAAAGAAATAAATATGGGCTATTACATCATCCAGCCGACTCTCTTCAATGGAATAAAATTGATCATGAGTATCCTGAATTTGGAAAAGATCTGAGAAACCTTCATCTTGCATTATCTATAGATGGATTGAATCCTTTTTGTTTTCAAACCATCACTCATAGTACATGTCATGTTATGTTGGTAAATTATAAATTGCCACCCTGGTTATGCATGAAGCAGAAATTAATCTTGTTATCTATGCTTATATCAGGACCAAAACAACCAGGTAATGATATTGATGTTTATCTGGCTCCTTTGATCAAGGATTTGAAGTTATTATGGGACTCAGGTGCAATTTTGTATGATGCTTATAAAAGTGAATACTTCACATTGTGAGCGATGTTGTATGGGACAATAAATGATTTCCCTGCTTATAGAAATTTGTCAGGCTATAACATTAAAGGATCTAAAGGGTGTCCCATGTGCAAATAGGATACATAATCAATTATGTTGAAACATTCATCGAAATATGTGTTTCTAGGAAATCATTGATTTCTACCTCGTTAGCATAAGTACCGATCTTGGATGACATCATTCAATGGAAGATCAAAAAAACACGCAACACCGTCTCCACTAATAGGTGATCAACTTTTTGAGAGAGTAAAATATCTGAATACTATTTTTGGTAACCCATTTTCGAAAAACATTATGAAATTCGGTTGGAAAAAGAGATTAGTTTTACTTGAATTACCATACTGGAATGGTTTGTACGTTAGACATTTTTTTGATGTGATGCATGTGGGAAAAATGTATGTGACAGTGTTACCAGAACGTTTCTAAATGCCCCTGGAAAAACAAAAGATGGAATTAAGGCATGGTTAGACATGATTTACATGGGAATACGAGAAGCGTTGGCTCCCGTGAAGGGTGAAAATCGAATGTTTCTTCCTCAAGCTGTTTATACTTTTTCTAGGGCGGAGAGATATCAGTTTTCCAACTTCTTCAATGATGTAAATGATCCAAAGGGGTACTCATAAAATATCAAGAAAATTGTTTCAATGAATTATTTGAAGTTAAAAGGTTTTAAATAACTTTATTTCTATGTTTTGATGCAAGATCTAATTCTATAGCTTTAAGATTCATTTTTCCCAATAATGTTCTTCATAGGTTAACCAAACATTGTTTCTTTTTCAAAGCTATATGTAGCAAAGTTTTAGACCAGGGGAAATTTCCAGCCATGGAAAAAGAAATTATCATCATATTATGTGAATTAGAAATGTTCTTCCCACCAAAATTCGTTGCTATGATGGTTCATTTGATGATTCACTTGGTGAGAGAGATTCAACATTGTGGTCCTGTGCACTATAGATAGATGTATCCTGTAGAACGATATATGAAGATTTTGAAAGGGTATGTCAAAAATTCAGTCAGGACAGAGGGTTTTATAGTAGAGCGATATATTGTTGAGGAAGCCATTAAATTTTGTACTGAATACCTATATGATGTGGAAAGCATTGGTCTCCCAAAATCTCATCACAATGGATGCATTGAGGGTGAGGGAATTTCTGGAAGAGAAGTTGTGACAATCACTATTACAGATCGGGAGCAGGCTCGTCTTTATGTTTTGCATAACAGTTGGGAGGTTGCTTTATATATTGAAACTCACAAAAAATAATTTAGGCAGTTGAATCCCTCAGGAACTGAAAAATGGTTATCAGATACACATAGTCACCAGTTTATAGGATGGTTTCAAGACCATATTTTTAAGCAGTTGGATAAAAATCCGAATTCAATATTATAAAGACTTCGATGGCTCGCCGATGGACCAAGTGTGTATGTATTATCTTACAGTGGTTATGTAATTAATGGTTATACATTCTATACAGATGAACATGATAAAGATAGTTCCATGAAAAATAGTTGAGTTACACTAGTGGCTAAAGAAATACTTGTATCTGGTAGTATGTATAGAAATCCAATTTATGAAAATATATCATACTTTGGTATTATCAAACAAATATGGGAGTTGGATTATACGACATTCCAATTGCCGCTTTTTCAATACAAATGGATTGATAAGAACATTGGTGTTAAAATAAATGAATGGATATTTGTGAAAGTTGATTTTAGTAATGTAGGGTACAAAGACGAATACTTTATAATGCCATCACAAGCGGTACATGTTTTTTATGTTCGAGATCCCGCAAACTAAAAGTGGTCTGTTGTTCTGTTATCGTCCAAAACTACTGAAGGTTCCGATGAATATTTAGTTGAGGATGATCCTTTTAGTGGTACGTCGCAATCATTTCAGAGTGGTCCCAATGTTGATGATGTTTTTTATGTTAGAGGAGACAACAATGAAGGGATTTGGATAGTTGATAGGGGTTTCAAATCCCTTCAACCATTGAAAAAATGAATTATAGTTCAGTAAATAGGTTATATATTGTTTGTAATATAGATATTGTTATCTCATGTAATTATCTAATAATTAATTAATTTATGTAATCTGAATTAACTGTTAAACCACTTTTGCAGATAATGACTTCTGCACATTCTGGTGCTCCTATCCTTGAGGCTGAACAAGTCTTTCAAGCAGTTGCTGCCATGGCTGCTGCTGCTGTTGCTCCTGCAGTGGCTCCTGTGTCTCCTGTTGCTCCTCCTGCTGTGGCTCATGATGCTCTTGATTCTCCTGCTGCAGCTCTGGTAGCTCATGATCCTCCTCCTTCTGTGGCTCCTGCTACTCTTGCTGCTCTTGCTGCTCTTGCTGCTCCTGCTGCGGCTGTTACTGCTCCTGTTGTTGTGGCTCCTACTGCTCTTAGTGTTGAGGATCAACAACCATCAGCACATATCGTTGATACCATTCTAGATGAACATATAGATGATTTTTATATTGGTGAAATGGTTGGGAATGATGGACCGACGTTGCAGAAAACACTGGTATGTCTTAGTTTGACGGTGATATCCAAATTCTTAAGGCGAAAAGCAAAGGAATAAAATTTGAAGACCGATGGAATGAATGAGAACAACATTTGAATCTCAAAAAGGCTATGTTTAGTAGCTACATCAGAGTTTTCACTCAGCAACACGTTCCAATTGACATAGATTCATGGCACCATGTTGTGTCCGGGATGAAGGCTATGATCTGGGAAGAAATTACGGTAACATTATGAATTTATTTCGTCAATTTACTAGAAAATAAAATTATGAAATAATGCCTTACTCTTCTCAATCTCTTTAAGTGTACATTTATAGTAGACGATTCAATCAAGGATTATGTACTAAGGATTACAGGAAAGATTCCTTGAGGTTTTTTCACTATATTAACAAGATTTCACCTGAAAGATTCCAAAGGTAAAATAAACGCGCACCCACCCATTGTCTATGCTCACCTGATATCCCAAGAAGCATGTAATGCATTTATTGTTCGTTGTGGGGATGATAAGTTTCATGTACATTTTGGGTGATAATACGTTGTTTTAGGATACATGTATTCATCACTTTGATTGTCAATATATTATTTATGAAATAGAAAATCTGTAATGAAAATAAGGAACGTGCATCAAAACCAACATACCCCTATCATAAAGCAAGGATGGGGTATGCTTCATTATAATAGAAAATGGTACGTATTTTAAATTTACAGCAATATTGTTAGGTGACAATAAACACCATCATAATTATCTTTCTATGTGTATATGTATATTGATGATTCTAAAACCAAATGCACTTCTATCCCACGTCATGTGCTATGGAAGTAGGCACGTGTGAACAAAGAAGGGAAGTTAGTATATGAGAACACACATAATGTGGGGGAAATATGTGTAAGTATGACATGACGATAAAAATATTAATTGAAAATTTCTATTACTTAAAAATAATTAGTTATTTTCCTATATCCGACAGTCACAGAAATTAGCTACTCCTGTAGCTGATACAGACCTATTATCGATGGCTTTGAAGAAGCCAGAAAAATATGGTCGTGTTAGAGGTGTAGGGTTTGGGGTGAAGCCCCGAGTATATTTTGAGAAGAATAAAAAAATGGATGATACAGATGAAAAATTGGAACAAATGAGCGAAAAAATAGCAACCCTTGAAGAACAATTGCAATGGTAGGGAGAGTTGCTAGAAACTTTTATGGGTGGGAAGAAAAGGGAAGACACAACTCAGGAACAACCAGCACATGAACATCCCTTCCCACCCCCCACTAGCTTTGATGAGAGCCATTCACCTCAAAGAACTATCTTAGCCGTGGTAATAAATATTCTAATAATTGTTCCCATGAAATGTGAATCAGGAAAACACTGATAAGTTTTCTGTACAGATCTTCTACAGGGTGATAATTATTGTGATTTATATCTGTCAACACCCACCTACCACCTTGTAGAGAGGGTTACAGTGTTCAATATCCAAGATGCCACAGTCCATAATAGACTAATTTTGAAAGATCATCTAAAAGTGACGATTACAGTAGCTCATGAGACAAATGTAGAGCTACCTATTCCACTTGATGATGATGCTATTCATACATTCGGAAAGGCTATTGGGACATTCATTGCATGGCCTTCACAACTTGTAAGAGTACATGCAGAAAAATAGGTATTTATTTTCATTTTTTAAAGCTATACCCTTAAAAATTAAAGAAAAAAGCATCTGAACCAATGATTGTTGTTATAGACAGAGAAAGGGAATGGGGTGACAAACGTCGGCTCAAAACCATCTAAAGGATCATCCAACCAATCCTATAGAGCTACTGAAAGGACAATAACACTACATGTTCTCTATCCACATTTACTATCATTGAAGACTCAGGTGGATACGAAGCTAATAGATGGTAATAGTCATTTATTGGTCTTAGAAGAGAATATATACGTAGAGGAAAGTCAAGATTTCATTACTTCCGAAAATGATAAAGAAATCCATGAAAACAGTTGGCTAGGCATCACAATTGTAAATGTATATATGAGGTATGTTTACATGAATTGATTTTCTAAAAGTTGATCTAATGTGTTAATTATGACTAAACGCATTTTATATTGTTGACAGATGCATTTATGAAAAATAGTTAAAGGAATTTTCCCATGAGCCAATATTTGGACTTGTTAATCCTCATATCACATCAACACAGCTAACAAATATAGAGCCATCAAAAAGGGATGAAATAGTAAACGGTTTGCTGAAAACATTTGAACAAAAGATTACAGATGACAAAATTTTCCTAATACCAACCATGCAGGGGTAATACTCAATGATTAAATCATGTCAATTATATTTTCACTTCATTTATTACTTATTCCTTTTTGTGTTTTTAGGAAACATTGGTGGATAATTTCCGTGAACTTGGATACTCCTATGATTTATTTTCTGGATTCAAAGCAAGGATATCCATCAAACCAACCAAACATGATGGAGTTTGTGAAGCTGTAAGACACTACATCTTACGTTTTAGGTCTAAACATCGAGTAATATAATTTATATTATCTTTTACTGAGGATTCTGTTATGATAGGGCGGTGTATCATTATCTTCTAAAAAACTGAATGAGGACAGGGGCTAAGCATAGTGAGGCGAGCAAGTACTGCGTCTGGACAAATATAGGGATATATATAATAAAATTTACCTATCCAAACACATCTCAACACAAGATACTTATTCTCATTATGATAAATTTTTTTGCAGTTTCCAAAACAAACAAATGATAATGATTGTAGTTATTATGTTTATAAATTTATGAAAGAGATTGTTTTTCATCAGCAAACTAAAATCCCAAAAGAGGTATTTTCAAAAACAATAACTAGTTGGTTTAAGTTATTTATTAATTATTTAGTTTTATATTTTGCAGTACTACTCTAACTAACAAAATCCTCATACTCAAAATACGATATAGATGTGTTCAGAAAAGAGTGGGCTGCATACCTGATTGAAGATTGTACACAAATACAATGAAGATCTGACTTGGGGACATGTACAATTGGTGGTCAATTTTGAGAGGGGTTAAGGGGATCAAATGATGAAACATTGTTGTATGTAAATGTTTGTTGGAAAATATTAATTGTTATTAAATAAAACATCATTTCTCTAATGAGTCATTTTCCCATTTTAACAGATGATATGCACCATCAACATGCAATAATGTTGAACCACTGAAAGGGTCTCTCTTTTTTTAAAAATGGACATCATTTTAATTGAAAACAACAACTAACCTATGGAAATCTGGCCAAATGCATTAGGATTGAATTGATCCTTTATGAGAATTACCCATAGGTCATTTATGACATGTAAAATTCATCCTCGCCTCAATCTGAGGCACGTTGTGACTGTTATCACTCAAGGGGTCTCTCTTATGTTTAAAATGGACACGATTTTAAGTGAAAACAAAAAATGACCTTCAGAAATTGACCAAATGCATTCAGATTGCCTGGATCTTTTATAAGAACGATCCAAGGGTCCTTGGTGACGTGTACAAGTCAACCTTGCCTCAATCTGAGGCATAGTGTGGCCGGTACCACTCAAAGGGTCTCTATTTTTCTTAAAATGGACACGATTTTATGTGAAAACAAAAACTGACCTATGGAAATCTGACCAAACACATTCAAATAGTTCATATCCTAAGGGAGAACGATCCACGAGTCCTTGGTGACGTGTACGAGTAACCCTGCCTCAATCCGAGTCATGGTGTTGCCGATACCACTCAAAGGATCTCTCCTTTGTTTAAAATGGACACGATTTTAAGTGAGAACAAAAATTGACCTAAATAAATCCAACCAAACACATAGGGATTGTGTTGATCCTTCAGGAGAACAATCCAAGTGTCCTTTTTGACATGTACCAGTCATCCCCCCTCAATCCGAGGAACAGTGTGCCCGATATCACTCATAGGGTCTCTCTTTTGTTTAAAATGGACACAATTTTAATTGAAAACAAAAAATGATATATTAAATCCTGAACAAACGCATTCAGATTTCCTTAATCATTTATAAGAATGATCCAATTTTCCTTTGTGATGTGTACGAGTCAACCTTGCCTCAATCCGAGGCACAGTGTCTCCGGTACCACTCAAAGGGTCTCTCTTTTGATTAAAGTGGACACAATTTTAAGTGAAAATGACAACTAACCTACGGAAATTCGACCAAACACATTCCGATTATGTTTATCCTTTAGAATAATGATTCATGGGTCCCTGTTGACATGTATGAGTCAACCTCACCTCAATATAAGGCATAGTGTGGCCGAAACCACTCAAAGGGTCTCTATTTTTTTTAAATGGACATAATTTTTAGTGAAACCAACAACTGACCTACGGAAATGTAACCAAATGCATTCGGATTGCATTAATCCTTTAAGATAATTATCCAATAGTGATATTTTATGTGTAAGAGTAAATCCCACCACAATCAAAGGCACAGTGTGGCCAGTTCCACTCAAAGGGTCTCTATTTTGTTTTTAATGGACGCAATTTTAACTTAAAAAACAACTGACCTACGGAAATCTGACCAAACGTGTTCGGATTGTCTTGATCATTTATAAGAATGATCTGAGGGACCTTGGTGATATGTAAGTGTCAAGACTACCTCAATCCGAGGAATGGTGGGGTCAGTACCACTTAAAGGGTCTCTCTTTTGTTTAAAATGTACATCATTTTAAGTGAAAACAACAGCTGACCTATGGAAATCCAACCAAACGCTTTCGGATTGCGTTTATCCTTTAGGATAATGATCCACTTGTCATTTTTGAAGTGTAAGAGTCAACCCTGACTCAATCTAAGGCACGGTGTTGCCAATACCACTCAAAGGGTCTCTATTTTTTTTAAAATGGACACGATTTTAAGTGAAAAAACAACTGACCTATGGAAATCCAAACAAACGCAATTGGATTGTTTTTATCTTCTAGTAGAACGATCCACTAGTCCATTGCGATGTGTAAGAGTCTACCCCACCTCAATCTGAGGCACGTTGTGGCCGGACCTTCTCAAAGGGTCTCTATTTTTTTTAAATGGACACGATTTTAAGTGAAAACAACATCTGACCTATGAAAATTTGACCAAATGCATTCGGATTCGGTTGATCCTTTAGGAGAACGATCCACTGGTGCTTTTTGATGTGTACGAGTCAACCCCACCTCAATCCGAGGGACGACATGGCTTCTATCATTCATAGGGTAACTCTTTTGTTTAAAATGGATAGAATATTAATTGAAAACAACAACTGACCTATGAAAATCTGACCAAATGCATTCAGGATTCCTTGATCATTTATAATAATGATCTGCGGGTCCTTGGGGATGTGTAAGAGTCAACCCCACCACAAGATAATGAATAGTGTGGTTGGTACCACTGAAAGGGTCTCTCTTTTGTTTAAAATGGACAGAATATTAATTGAAAACAACAACTGGCCTATGAAAATCTGACCAAACGCATTCAGGTTGCCTTGATCGTTTATAATAACGATCCGCGGGTCCTTGGGGACGTTTAAGAGTCAACCCCGCCTCAAGATAATGAATAGTGTGGTTGGTACCACTCAAAGGGTCACTTTTTTGTTTAAAAGGGACACAATGTTAAGTGAAAACAACTACTGACCTACGGAAATCTGACAAAACGCATTCGGATTGTGTTGATCCTTCAGGAGAAAGATCCACGAGTCCTTTGGGACGTGTACGAGTCATCCCCACCTCAATCTGAGGCACGGTGTGACCACTATCACTCCAAGGGTCTCTATTTTGTTTAAAATGGACACTATTTTAATTGAAAACAACAACTGACCTTCGAAATTCCAACAAAACGCATTCTGATTGCCTTGATCTTTTATAATAACTATCCACTAGTCCTTTGTGACATGTATGAGTAAAAAGCACCTCAATCCTAGGCACGGTGTGGCCAGTACAACTTAAAGGGTCTCTCTTTTGTATAAAATGGACCAGATTTTATGGTAAAACAACCACTGACCTACAAAAATTCGACCAAACGCATTAGGATTATGTTGATCCTTTTATAAAAACCATCCTCTGGTCCTTGGGGACGTCTATGAGCCATCATTGCCTCAATCCGAGACACGGTGTGGCCGGTACCACTCAAAGGGTCTCTATTTTGTTTATAATGTAGACGATTTTAAGTGAAAACAACAACTGACCTACGAAAATCAAACCAAATACATTTGTATTGTGTTGATACTTTAGGAGAACGATCCAAGGGTCCTTGGTGATGTGTACGAGTCAACCCCTATTCAATCCAAGACATGGTGTGGCCGGTACCACTCAAAGGGTCTCTATTTTGTTTAAAATGGACACGATTTTAAGTGAAAATACAACTGACCTACAAAAATCTGACCAAACGCATTCGGATTGTGTTGATACTTTATTATAACAATCCACGGGTCCTTTGTGATGTGGATGAGTCATCACCGCCTCAATACGTGTCATGATGTGACCGCTATCACACAAAGGGTCTCTATTTTGTTTAAAATGGACACGATTTTAATTGAAAACAACAACTGACCTATGAAATTCCACCCAAACTCATTATAATTTCCTTGAACATTAATAAGAACGATCCAATGGTCCATTATGACATGTACGAGTCAACCCCGCCTCAATCCATGGCACGGTGTGGCCGGTACCAATCAAAGGGTCTCTCTTTTTTTAAATGGACACGATTTTAAATGAAAACAACAACTGACATACGTTAATTAGACCAAATGTATTCGGATAATATTGATACATTATAATAACGATCCAAGGGTCCTTGGTGACGTGTACAAGTCATCCTCGCCTCAATCCGAGTCACGGTGTGGCCAGTACCACTCAAAGGATCTCTATTTTGTTTAAAATGGACACGATTTTAAGTGAAAATAACAAGTGACCTACGAAAATCCATCCAAATGCATTTGGATTGTGCTGATCCTATAGGATAACGATCCACGGGTCCTTGGTGACGTTTACGATTCAATTCCGCCTCAATCCAAGGCATGGTGTGGCTGGTACCACTCAAAGGGTCTCCATTTTGTTTTAAATGGACACGATTTTAAGTGAAAAAACAACTGACCCACGAAAATCGGACCAAATGCATTCGGATTTCCTTGATCTTTTATAAGAATGATCCAATGGTCATTGGTGATGTGTACGAGTCAACATCTCCTCAATCCAAGGCACGGTGTGGCCGGTACCACTCAAAAGGTCTCTATTTTGTTATAAATGGACACAATTTTAAGTGAAAAAACAATTGACCTACAAAAATCTGAACAAACGCATTCGTATTGTGTTTATCCTTTAGGAGTACAATATAATAGTCCTTTAGTACATGTAAGTGTAAACCCCGCCTCAATCCGAGGCACGTTGTGGCCGGTACGACTCAAAGGGTCTCTCTTTTGTTTAAAATGGACGCGATTTTAAGTAAAAACAACAACTGACCTACGGATATTCGACCAAAAGCAACCACATTTTATTGATCCTTTAGGAGGATGATACAGTAGTACATTGTGATATCTAATAGTCAACCTCACCTCAATCCGAGGCATGGTGTGGCTGCAATCACTCAAAGGGTCTCTCTTTTGTTTAAAATGGACACAATTTTAATTGAAATCAACAACTAACCTATGAAAATATGACGAAATGCATTCGGGATGCATTGATCTTTTAGAAGAACGATACAAGGTTCAATGGTGATGTCTAAGACCAATCCTTGCCTCAATATGAGGCATGGTGTGACCGGTACTACTCAAAGTGTCTCTATTTTGTTTAAAATGTACACGATTTTAAGTGAAAACAACACCTGGCCTACGGAAATCCATCCAAACACATTCGGATTGTGCTGATCATTTAGGAGAACGATCCACGGTTCCTTGGTGACATGTAAAAGTCATCCTCGCCTCAATCCGAGGCCCGGTGTGGCCGGTACCACTCAAAGGGTCTCTATTTTGTTTAAAATGGACACGATTTTAAGTGACAAAACTACTCACCTACGGAAATCTGACCAAATGCATTCAGACTGGGTTAATCCTTTAGGAGAAGTATCCAAGGGTCATTTTTGACTTGTATGAGTCATCCCCGCCTCAATCTGATGCACGGTGTGACCGCTATCACTCAAAGGGTCTCTATTTTGTTTAAAATGGACACGATTTTAATTGAAATCAACAACTGACCTATGAAATTCCAACCAAACTCATTCCAATTGCCTTTATCATTTATTATAACAATCCCTTGGTCCATTGTGATGTGTACGAGTCAACCCCGCATCAATCTGAGGAACAGTGTGTCTGGTACCACTCAATGTGTCTCTCTTTTGTTTAAAATGGACACGATTATAAGTGAAAACAACAACTAACCTACGTTAATTAAACCAAACACATTCGGATTATGTTGATCCTTTAGAATAACGGTCCAAGTGTTCTTGGTTATGTGTATGAGTCATCCTTGCCTCAATACAAGGCACAGTGTGGCCGGTACCACTCAAAGGTTCCTTATTTTTTTTAAATCTACATGATTTTAAGTGAAAACAACAAATTTCCTACGGAAATCCATCCAAACCCATTCATATTGTGATAATACTTTAGGATAATGATCCAAAAGTCCTTGGGGATGTGTACGAGTCAAACCCACCTCAATATGAGGCATGTTGTGGCCGGTACCACTCAAATGGTCTCTATTTTGTTTAAAATGGACACGATTTTAAGTGAAAAAACAACTGACCAACAGAAATCTGACCAAATGCATTCAAGTTGCATTGATTATTTATAATAACAATCCGCAGGTCCTTGGTGACATGTATGGGTCAACCCCGCATCAATCCGAGGCACGGTGTGGCTGGTACCACTCAAAGGGTTTCTCATTTGTTTAAAATGGACATAATTTTAAGTGAAAACAACAACTGACCTACGAAAATCTGACCAAACGCATTTGGATTGCATTGATCCCTTAGTAGAACGATCCACTAGTCCTATGTGATACGTAAGAGTAAACCCGCTTCAATATGAGGCACGGTGTGGCCGATACCACTCAAAGGGTCTCTATTTTGTTTAAAATGGACACAATTTAAAGTGAAAAAACAACTGACCTATGGAAATCCAACCAAATGAATTCGGATTGTGTTGATCCTTTAGGAGAACGATCCACTTATACTTTGTGATGTGTAATTGTAATCCCTGCCTCAATCTGAGCCACGGTGTGGCCGGTACCAGTCAAAAAGTCTCTATTTTGTTTAAAATTGACACGATTTTAATTGAAAACAATAACTGACCTATGGAAATTTGACCAAACGCATTTGGATTCTATTGATCCTTTAGGAGAATGATAAAATGGTCCTTTGTGACAGGTATGAGTCATCCCTGCCTCAATCTGAGGCATGGTGTGGCTGCTATCACTCAAAGGGTCTCTCTTTTGTTTAAAATGGACACAATTTTAATTAAAAACAATAACTGACCAATGAAAATCTGAACAAACGCACATAGGATTCATTGAAATTTTATAAGAACAATATGTGGGTCCTTGGTGATGTGTACGAGTTAACACCACCTCAATACGAGGCATAGTGTGGGCGGTACCACTCAAAGAGTCTCTCTTTTGTTTAAAATGGACTCAATTTTATGTGAAAACAAAAATTGACCTACGGAAATCTGACCAAACACATTCAGATTGTGCTTATCATTTAGGAGAACGATCCACGAGTCCTTGGTGACAAGTACGAGTCAACCACGCTATAATCCGAGGCACGGTGTGGCCAGTACCACTCAATGGTTCCCTCTTTTGTTTAAAATGGACACGATTTTAAGTGAAAACAACAACTGTCCTACGGAAATGCGACCAAACGCATTCGGATTGTGTTGATCCTTTAGGAGAACGATCCATAGGTCCTTTGTGATTTTTAAGAGTCAACCCCGCCTCATTCCGATGCATGGTGTGGCTGGTAACACTGAAAGGGTCTCTCTTTTGTTTAAAATGGACACGATTTTAAGTGAAAACAACAACTGACATACGGAAATTTGAACAAACGCATTCAGATTATATTGATCCTTTAGAATAAAGATACAAGGATCCTTGGTGACATGTGAGAGTCAACCTCGCCTCAATCCGAGGCACGGTGTGGCCGGTACCACTCAAAGGGCCTCTATTTTTTATAAAATGGACACAATTTTAAGTGAAAACAACAACTGACCTATGAAAATATGACCAAACACATTTAGACTGTGCTGATCCTCTACGATAAGGATCCAAGGATCCTTTTTTATGTTTAAGAGTCAACCCCTCCACAATCTGAGGCACGGTGTGGCCGGTACCACTCAAAGGGTCACTCTTTTGTTTAAAATGGACACGATTTTAAGTGAAAACAACAACTGACCTATAGAAATGTGACCAAACGAATTTGGATTGTGTTGATCCATTAGTAAAACGATCCAAGTTTCCTTTGTGACATGTACATGTCATCCCTGCCTCATTTCGAGGCATGGTGTGACCGCTATCACTCAAAGGGTCTATCTTTTGTTTAAAATAGGCACAATTTAAATTGAAAACAAAAACTGACCTTTGAAAATCTGACCAAACGCATTCAGATTGCCTTGATCATTTATAAGAACTATCCAGAGGTCCTTGGTGACATGTACGAGTCAACCTCGCCTCAATATAAGGCACGGTGTGGCCGGTACCACTCAAAGGGTCTCTCTTTTGTTTAAAATGGACACGATTTTAAGTGAAAACAACAATTGACCTATGAAAATTCAACCAAACGCATTTGGATTGACTTGATCATTTAAAATAACAATCCAAGTGTCCTTGGTGATGTGTATGGGTCATCCATGCCTCAATCCAAGACACGGTGTGGCCGATACCTCTCAAAGGGTCTCTAATTTGTTTAAAATGGACACAATTTTAAGTGAAAACAAAAACTGACCTATGGAAATCTAAACAAATGCATTAAGATTTTGTTAATCCTTTATGAGAATGATTCAAGGGTCTTTTGTGATGTGTACGAGTCATCCCCCCCTCAATCCAAGGAACGGTGTAACTGCTATCACTCAAAGAGTCTCTCTTTTGATTAAAATGGGCACGATTTTAATTGAAAACAACAACTAACCTATGAAATTCCCACCAAACGCATTTAGATTTCCTTGATCTTTTATAAGAACGATCCAATGGTCCTTTGTGACGTGTATGAGTCATCCCCTCCTCAATACAAGACACGTTGTGGCCGGTACCACTCAAAAGGTCTCCCTTTTGTTTTAAATGGACACGATTTTAAGTGAGAACAACAACTGACCTATGGTAATTTGACAAAATGCATTCGGATTATGTTGTTCATTTATAAGAATGATCCAAGGATCCTTGGAGACATGTACGAGTCAACCTCACCTCAATCCGAGACACGGTGTGGCTGTTACCACTCAAAGGGTCTCTATTTTGTTTAAAATGGACACGATTTTAAGTGAAAACATCAACTGACCAATAGAAATCCAACCAAACGCATTCGTATTGTGATAATACAATAGTATAACGATCCAAGTATCCTTGGTGATGTGTACGAGTCATCATTGCCTCAATCCGAGGCATGGTGTGGCCGGTACCACTCAAAGGGTCTCTCTTTTGTTTAAAATGGACACGATTTTACGTGAAAACAACAACTGACCTTCGGAAATCCATCCAAACGCATTCGGATTGTGTTGATCCTTTAGGAGAACGATCCACAGGTCATTTTTAATGTGTAAAAGGCATCCCCGCATGAATCCAAGGCATAGTGTGACCACTATCACTCAAAGGGTCTCTCTTTTGTTTAAAATAGACACAATTTTAATTGAAAACAACAACTGACCTACAAAAATCCAACCAAACACATTTTTATTTCCTTAATATTTTATAAGAATGATCCACAAATCCTTTGTGACTTTTAAGAGTCAACCCCGCCTAAATAAAAGGCAAGGTGTGGCTGGTACCACTCAACGGGTCTCTATTATGTTTAAAATGGACATGATTTTATGTGAAAAAATGACCTATGGAAATCCAAACAAACGCATTCAGATTGTGTTGATCCTTTAGTCGTACTATCTAATAGTCCTTGGTGACATGTAACAGTCAACCCCACCTCAATACGAGGCACAGTGAGGTCGGTACCACTCAAAGGGTCTCTATTTTGTTTAAAATGGACATGATTTTAAGTGAAAACAACAACTGACCTACTGAAATTTGACCAAATGCATTCGGATTCTATTGATCCTTTAGTATAATAATCCACTAGTACTTTGTGATGTGTAAGAGTCAACCACACCTCAATATGAGGAATGGTGTGGCGACTATCAATCAAAGGGTCTTTTTTCTGTTTAAAATGGACAAAATTTTAATTGAAAACAAAAATCAACCTATTAAAATCTGACCAAAAGCATTCGGGTTGTCGTGATCTTTTATAAGAATGATCCACAGGTCCTTGGGGATGAGTATGAGTCAACCCCACCTCAATCTAAGGAACGGTGTGGCCGGTACCTCTCAAAGGGTCTCTCTATTGTTTAAAATGGACACGATTTTAAGTGAAAACAACAACTAACCTACGGAAAGCAGACCAAACTCATTCTCATTGTGTTGATCCTTTAGGAGAACGATTAACGGGTCCTTTTTGACATGTATGAGTCATCCCCGCCTCAATCCGAGGAACGGTGTGACCGTTATCACTCAATGGGACTCTATTTTGTTTAAAATGGACACGATTTTAATTGAAAACAAAATCTGACCTATGAAATTCTGACCAAACGCATTATGATTGCCTTGATCATTTATAAGAATAATTAAATGGTCCTTTGTGACGTGTACAAGTCATTCCCGCCTCAATCCGAGGCACAGTGTGGCTGGTACCACTCAAAGGGACTCTCTTTTGTTTAAAATGGACCCGATTTGAAGTGAAAACAACAACTGACCTACGGAAATTTGACCAAACGCATTTGGATTATGTTGATCCATTAGAAAAAAAATTCAAGGGTCCTTGGTGACATTTACGAGTCAACCTCACATGAATCCGAGGCCCAGTGTGGCCAGTACCACTCAAAGGGTCTCTATTTTGTTTAAAATGGACACGATTTTAAGTGAAAACACAAACTGACCTACGTAAATCCAACCAAACTCATTTGGATTGTGATGGTCCTTTAGGAGAACGATCCACGAGTCCTTGGTGACCTGTAAAAGTCATCCCCTCCTCAATTCAAGGCATTTTGTTGTCGGTACCACTCAAAGGGTCTCTATTTCGATTAAAATGGACAGGATTTTAAGTGAAAAACAACTGACATACGAAAATCCGAACAAATGCATTCAGTTGCCTTGATATTTTATAAGAACTATCTGGGGGTCCATGGTGATGTGTACGAGTCAACCCTGTCTCAATCCGATGCACGGTGTGGACGGTACCACACAAAGGGTATCTCTTTTGTTTAAAATGGACATCATTTTAAGTGAAAACAACGACTAACCTACGGAAATCTGACCAAATGCATTCAGATTGCATTTATCCTTTAGGAGAAGGATCCACTAGTCCAATGTGACGTGTAAGAGTCAACCATGCCTCAATACGAGGCACGGTGTGGCTGGTACAACTAAAAGGGTCTATATTTGGTTTAAAAAGGACACGTTTTTAAGTGAAAAAACAATTGTCCTACAGAAATCCAACCAAACACATTCAGATTGAGTTTATCCTTTAGTAGAATGATCCAATTGTCATTATTGATGTGTAAGAGTCATCCCTGCCTCAATCCGAGGCACGGTGTGGCTGGTACCACTCAAAGGGTATCTATTTTCTTTAAAGTGGACACGATTTTAAGTGAAAACAATAATTTACCTATAGAAATTCGACCAAATGCATTCGGATTCGGTTGATCCTTTAGGATAACAATACACTAGTCCTTTTTGATGTGTAAGAGTCAACCACGACTCAATCTGAGGCACGGTGTGGCTGCTATCACGGAAAGGGTCTCTCTTTTGTTTAAAATGGACAATATTTTAATTAAAAACAACAACTGACATATGAAAATCTGAACAAACGCTTTCAAGTTGCCATTATATTTTATAAGAATTATTTGTGGGTCCTTGGTGACGTGTAGGAGTCAACCCCGCCTCAATCTGAGGCAGGGTGTGGCCGGTACCACTCAAAGGGTCTCTCTTTTGTTTAAAATGGACATGATTTTAAGTGAAAACAACAACTGACCAATGGAAATCCAACCAAATGCACTTGGATTGTGTTGATACTTTAGGAGAAATATCCATAGGTCCTTTTTGATATGTATGAGTCATCCCCTCCACAATCCGAGGCACGATGTGACCGCTATCAATCAAAGGGTCTCTCTTTTGATTAAAATGGACACAATTTTAATTGAAAGCAACAACTGACCTATGAAATTCTGACCAAACGCATTCGGATTGCCTTGATCTATTATAATAACTATCCACTGGTCCTTTTTGACATGTACAAGTCAATCCTGCCTCAATCTGTGGCAAGGTGTGTCTGGTACAACTCAAAGGGACTCTCTTTTGTTTAAAATGGACACGATTTTAAGTGAAATCAACAACTGGCCTATGGAAATTTTACCAAATGCATTCGGATTATGTTGATCCTTCATAAGAAGGATTAAATGGTCCTTGGTGACGTGTATGAGTCAACCTCGCCTCAATCCAAGGCACGGTGTCGCCAGTACTACTCAAAGGGTCTCTATTTTGTTTAAATTAGACACGTTTTTAAGTTAAAACAACAACTGACCTACGAAAATCTGACCAAATGCATTCAGATTGTGCTGATACTTTAGAAGAACGATCCACGGGTCTTTGGTGATATGTAAGATTCATCCAAGACACAATATGAGGCATTTTGTGGCTGGTACCACTCAAATGGTCTCTCTATTGTTTAAAATGGACATGATTTTAAGTGAAAACAACAACTGACCTACGGAAATGCGACCAAATGCATTCAGATTGTGTTGATCCTTTAGTGGAATGATCCACAGGTCCTTTGTGATGTGTACGTGTGAACTTCAGCTCAATCCAAGGCATGGTGTGTCCGGTACCACTGAAAGTGTCTCTCTTTTGTTTAAAATGGACACGATTTTAAGTGAAAACAACAACTGACCTACGGAAATTTGACCAAACGCATTAGGATTATGTTGATCCTTTAGAAGAACAATGAATGGGTCCTTGGTGACCTGTAAGAGTCAACCTCGCTTCAATCCGAGGCACGGTGTGGCTGGTACCACTAAAAGGTCTTTATTTTTTATAAAATGGACACTATTTTAAGTGAAAACAACAACTGACCTACGGAAATCCAATCAAACTCATTCGGATTGTGTTGATCATTAACGAGAAGGATCCACGATTCCTTGGTGATGTGTACGAGTAAACCTTTCCATAATCCAAGGCACAGTGTGGCCGGTACCACTCAAAGGGACTCTCTTTTGTTAAAAATGTACACGATTTTAAGTGAAAACAACAACTGACCTACAGAACTGTTACCAAATGCTTTTGGATTGTTTTTGATCCATTAGAAGAATGATCCACGGGTCCATTTCGATGTGTACATGTCATCCCCACCTCAATCCGAGGAACGGTGTGACCGCTATCACCCAATTGGTCTCTCTTTTTTTTTTAAAATAGAGACATTTTTAATTGAAAACAAAAACTGGCCTTTGAAAATCTGACCAAACGCATTCGGGTTTCCTTGATATATTATAATAATGATCCACAGTTCCTTGGTGAAATGTATGAGTCAACCCCGCCTCAATCCGAGGCACGATGTGGCTGGTACCACTCAAAGGGTCTCCCTTTTGTTTAAAATGGACACAATTTTAAGTGAAAACAAAAACTGACCTATGGAAATTCAACCAAACACTTTCGGATTGCCTTGATATTTTATAAGAACTATACATGTGTCCTTGGTGACATGTACGAGTCATAACCGCTTCAATCCAAGGCACGGTGTTGTCAATACCCCTCAAAGGGTCTCTATTTTGTTTAAAATGGACACGATTTTATGTGAAAACAGAAACTGACCTACGGAAATCCGGCCAAACACCTTCATCTTGTGTCGATCCTTTAGGGGAACGATCCAAGGGTCCTTTTTGATGTGTAAGATTCATCCATGCCTCAATCCGTGGCATGGTGTAATCACTATCATTCAAAGGGTCTCTATTTTGTTTAAAATGGACACGATTTTAATTGAAAACAACAACTGACCTATGAAATTCTGACCAAACGCATTCATATTTTCTGGATCTTTTATAGGAACGATGCACTAGACCTTTTTGATGTTTAAGAGTCAACCCCCCCCCCCTAAATATGAGGCACGTTGTGGCCGGTACCACTCAAAGTGTCTCTCTTTTGTTTAATATGGACACGATTTTACGTGAAAACAACAATTGACCAATGGAAATTCAATAAAACGCATTTGTATTATGTTGATCCTTTATAAGAATGATCCAAGGGTCCTTTGGGACGTGTAAGAGTCAACCTCGCATCAATCCTTGGAACGAGGTGGCTGGTACCAATCAAAGGGTCTCTATTTCGTTTAAAATGGTCATGATTTTAAGTGAAAACAAAAACTGACCTACATAAATACAACCAAACGCATTCTGATTGTGCTGATCCATTAGGAGAACGATCCACTGGTCTTTTGTGACGTGTACGAGTCAACCCCACCTCAATCTGAGGCACGGTGTGGCTGATACCACTCAAAGGGTCTCTATTTTTTTTAAATGGACACAATTTTATGTGAAAACAACAACTAGGCTACAGAAATCTGACCAAACTCATTCATATTGTGTTGATCCTTTTCGAGATTGATCCATAGGTCATTTGTGACATGTAAATGTCATCCCCGCCTCAATACGAGGCACGGTGTGACGACTATCACTCAAAATGTCTCTCTTTTGTTTAAAATAGACACAATTTTAATTGAAAATAACAACTGACCTACGAAAATCTGACCAAACACATTTGGATTGCCTTTATCTTTTATAATAACGATCCACAGGTCCATGGTGACATGTACGAGTCACCCCCGCCTAAATACAAGGCACGGTGTGGCCGGTACCACTCAAAGCGTCTCTATTTTGTTTAAAATGGACATGATTTTAATTGAAAAAACAACTGACCTACGGAAATCTGACAAACACATTCAGATTGTGTTGATCCCTTAGGATTACGATCTAATGGTCCTTTGTGACATGTAAGAGTCAACCCCTCCTCAATACGAGGCACGGTGTGGCTGGTACCACTCAAAGGGTCTCTATTTTGTTTAAAATGGACACGATTTTAGGTGAAAACAACAACTGAGGTACGAAAATTTGACCAAATAGATTCAGAAACTATTGATCCTTTAGGAGAATGATCCACTTGTACACTGTGACTTGTACAAGTCAATCCTGCCTCAATTTGAGGCACGGTGTGGCTGCTATCACTCAAAGGGTCTCTATTTTTTTTAAAATGGACACAATTTTAATTGAAAACAAAAACTACCCTATGAAAATCTGACCAAACGCATTCATGTTTCCTTTACATTTATATGAAAAATCCTCGGGTCCTTGGGGATGTGTATGAGTCAACCCATCTTCAATCCGAGGCACGGTGTGGGTGGTACCACTCAAAGGGTCTCTCTTTTGTTTAAAATGCACAAGATTTTAAGTGAAAACAACATCTGACCTACGGAAAGCTGACCAAATGCATTCGGATTGTGTTGATCCTTTAAGAGAACGATCAAAGGGTCCTTTTTGATGTGTATGAGTCGCCCCCGCCTCAATACGGGGCATGGTGTGACCGCTATCACTCAATGGGTATCTATTTTGTTTAAAATGGACACGATTTTAATTGAAAACAACAACTGGCTTATGAAATTCCGACCAAACGCATACCAATTGCCTTGATCTTATATAATAATGATCTAGTGGTCCATTTTGACATGTACGAGTCAACCCTGCCTCAATCCGAGCCACAGTGTAGCCGGTACCACTCAAAGGGTCTCTCTCTTGTTTAAAATGGACATGATTTTAAGTGAAAACAACAACTGACCTACGGAAATTCGACCAAACGCATTCGGATTATCCTGATCCTTTAGAAGAACGATCAAAGGGTCCTTGGAGACGTTTAAAAGTCAACCTCGCCTCAATCCAAGGCACGGTGTGGCCATTACCACTCAAAGGGTCTCTATTTTGTTTAAAATGGACACGATTTTAAGTGAAAACAACAAATTACCTAAAGAAATCCCACCAAACGCCTTTGGATAGTGCTGAACCTTTATGAGTACGAACCACGTGTCTTTGGTGACATGTACGAGTCAACCTCGCCTCAATCCGAAGCATGGTGTGTCCGGTACCACTCAAAGGGTCTCTATTTTGTTTAAAATGGACACGATTTTATGTGAAAAAACAACTGACCTACGGAAATCCGAACAAACGCATTTGGTTGACTTGATCTTTTATAAGAATGATCTGAAGGTCCTTGGTGACATGTACAAGTAAACCCTGCATCAATCTGAGGCACGGTGTGGCCAGTACCACTCAAAGGGTCTCTCTTTTGTTTAAAATGAAGATCATTTTAAGTGAAAACAACAAGTAACCTACGGAAATCTGAACAAATGCATTCGGATTGCATTAATCCCTTAAGAGAATGATCCACCAGTCCTATGTGATGTGTAAAAGTCAACCCCACCTCAATACGAGGCATAGTGTGGCTGGTACCACTGAAAGGGTCTCTATTTTGTTTAAAATGAACACGATTTTAAGTGAAAAAAATGACCTACGAAAATCCAACCAAACACATTCAGATTGTGTTTATACTTTAGGATAACGATCCACTGGTCATTTGTGACATGTTAGAGTAATCCCCACCTCAATCTGAGGCACGGTGTGGCCGGTACCACTCAAAAGGTCTCTATTTTTTTAAATGGACACGATTTTAATTGAAAACAACAACTAACTAACAGAATTCGACCAAACGCATTCAAATTTGGTTGATCCTTTAGGAGATCGATCCACGGGGATTTTTTGATGTGTAAGAGTCAACCATGCCTCAATCCGAGGCACGATGTGGCTGCTATAAATCAAAGGGTCTCTCTTTTGTTTAAAATGGACACAATTTAAATTAAAAAAACAACTGAGCTATGAAAATCTCTACAAATGCATTCGGGGTGCCTTGACCTTTTATAAGAACGATCTATGGATCCTTGGTGACGTGTATGAGTCAACCCCTCCTCAATCTGAGGCACGGTGTGGCCGGTACCACTCAAAGGGTCTCTCTTATGTTAAAAATGGACACAATTTTAAGTGAAAACAACAACTGAGCAACAAAAATCTGAAAAAACACATTCAGATTGTGTTAATCCTTTAGAAGAAAGATCCACGAGTCCTTTTTGACATGTATGAGTCATCCCCGCCTCAATTTGAGGCATGTTGTGACCGCTGGCACTCAAATGGTCTCTTTTTTTTAAAATGGACAGAATTTTAATTGAAAACAACAACTGACCAATGAAATTATGAACAAACGCATTTGGATTTCCTTGTTCTTTTAAATGAATGATCAAATGGTCCTTTGTGACATGTACGAGTCAACCCCGCCTAAATCCGGGGCACGGTGTGGCTGGTACCCCTCAAAGAGTCTCTATTTTGTTTTAAATGGACATGATTTTAAGTGAAAACAACAACTGACTTATGAAAATTTTACCAAACATATTTGGATTATGTTGATCCGTTAGAAGAAAGATATTAGGGTCCTTGGTGATGTGTATGAGTCAACCTCACCTCAATCCGAGGCATGGTGTGGCCGGTACCACTCAAAGGGTCTCTATTATGTTTAAAATGGAGACAATTTTATGTGAAAACAATAACTGACCTACAGAAATCCAACCAATCACAGTATGATTGTGCTAATACTTTAGGATAACAATCCACGGGTCCTTGGTCACGTGTATGAGTTATCCCCACCACAATCTGAGGCACGGTGTGGCCGATACCACTCAAAGGGTCTCTCTTTTGTTTTAAATGGACACGATTTTAAGTGAAAACAACAATTGTCCTACGGAAATACGACAAAACACATTCAGATTGTGTTGATCTTTTAGGATAATGATCCACGGGTACTTTTGGATGTGTAAAAGTCATACCCACCTCAATCCAAGGCATGGTGTGACTGATACCACTCAAAGGGTCTCTCTCTTGTTTAAAATAGACACAATTTTAATTGAAAACAACAATTGAACTACGAAAATCTGAGAAAACACATTCAAATTGACTTGATATTTTATTATAATGATCCAAGTTTCCTTGGTGATGTGTACGAGTAAACCCTACCTCAATTAGAGGCTCGGTGTGGTCGATGCTACTCAAAGGGTCTCTCTTTTGTTTAAAATGGACATGATGTTATGTGAAAACAACAACTATCCTACGGAAATTCAACCAAACACATTCATATTGCCTTGATCTTTTATGAGAACTATACAAGTGTCCTTGGTGACATGTACGAGTCATCCTCGCCTCAATATGAGGCACGGTGTGGCCGATACCACTCAAAGGGTCTCTATTATGTTTAAAATGGACACGATTTTAAGTGAAAACAAAAACTGACCTACGGAAATCCAACCAAACACATTTGGATTGTGTTGATCCTTTAGGATAATGATCCACGGGTACTTTTTGATGTGTACGAGTCATCCCAGCCTCAATCTGAGGCACGATGTGACCACTATCACTCAAAGGGTATCTCTTTTGATTTAAATGGACACGATTTTAATTGAAAACAACAACTGACCTATGAAATTCGGACCAAATGCATTAAGATTTCCTTGATCATTTATAATAACGATAAAATGGTCCTTTTGATGTGTATGTGTCAACCTTGCTTAAATACTAGGTACGGTGTGGCCGGTACCACTCAAAGGGTCTCTCTTTTGTTTAAAATGGACACGATTTTACATGATAACAACTACTGACTTATGAAAATTTGACCAAACGCATTCGGATTATTTTGATCCTTTAGGTGAATGATCCAAGGGTACTTGGTGACGTTTAAGACTCAACATATTCTAAATATGGGGCACGGTGTGGCTGGTACCACTCAAAGGGTCTCTCTTTTGTTTTAAATGGACATCATTTTAAGTGAAAACAACGACTAACCTACAAGAAATATGACCAAATGCATGCAGATTGCATTGATCCTTTAGGATAAAGATCCAATAGTCTTATGGGACGTGTAAGAGTCATCACCTCTTTAATAAGAGGCACGGTGTGGCTGCTACCCCCCAAAGGGTCTCTATTTTGTTTAAAATTGACACAATTTTAAGTGAAAAAACAACTCACCTATGGAAATCCGACCAAACACATTCAGATTGTGTTGATCCTTTATTAGAACGATCCACTTGTCATTTGTGATGTGTAAGAGTCATCCTTTCCTCAATCCGAGGCACGGTGTGGCCGGTACCACTCAATGGGTCTCTATTTTCATTAAAATGGGCACAATTTTAAGTGAAAACAACAACTGACCTACGAAAATTCGACCAAATGCATTTGGATTATGTTTATCCTTTAGAGAAACGATCTAAGGGTCCTTGGTGACTTTTTTGAGTTAACCTTGTGTCAATCCTAGGAATGGTGTGGTTGGTACCACTCAAAGGGTCTCTATTTTTTATAAAATGGATATGATTTTAAGTGAAAACAACAAATGACCTATAAAAATACAACCTAACACATTCGTATTGTTCTGATCATTTACGAGAAGGATCCACGGGTCCTTGGTGACATGTATGAGTCAGACCTACCATAATTCGAGGCACGGTGTGGCCGGTACCACTCAAAGGGTCTCACTTTTGTTTAAAATGGACACGATTTTAAGTGAAAAGAACCACTGACCTACGGAAAATGTGACCAAACGGTTTTGGATTGTGTTGATCCTTTAGAAGAACGATCCACGGGTCCTTTGGAACGTGTACATGTCATCCCTGCCTCAATCCGAGGCACGGTGTGACCGCTATCACTCAAAGGGTCTCTCTTTCGTTTAAAATAGAGACAATTTTAATTGAAAACAAAAATTGACCTTTGAAATTCTGACCAAATGCATTAGGATTGCCTTGATCATTTATAAGAATTATCCACAGGTCCTTTGTGACATGGACAAGTCAACACCGCCTCAATACGAGGCACGGTGTGGGCGGTACCACTCAAAGGGTCTCTCTTTTGTTTAAAATGGAAACGATTTTAAGTGAAAATAACAACTGACCTATGGAAATTCTACCAATCGCATTCGGATTTCCTTTATCATTTATAAGAACTATACAAGTGTCCTTGGTGATGTATACGAGTCATCTCTGCCTCAATCCAAGGCACAGTGTGGCCGATACCCTTCAAAGGGTCTCTATTTTGTTTAAAATGCACATGATTTTAAGTGAAAACAAAAACTGACCTACGGAAATCTAACCAAACTCATTCAGATTGTGTTGATCCTTTAGGAGAACGATCCAGGGGTCCTTTTTGACGTTTACAAGTCATTCCATCCTCAATCCAAGGCATGGTGTAACCACTATCACTCAAAGGGTCTCTCTTTTTTTTAAAGTGGACACGATTTTAATTGAAAACAACAACTGACCTATGAAATTCTGACCAAACATATTCATATTTCCTTGATCATTTATAAGAACGATCCAATGGTCCATTTTGACGTGTATGAGTCAATCCCACCTCGATCTAAAGAAACGTTGTTGTTGTTACCACTCAAAAGGTCTCTCGTTTGTTTAAAATGGACCGAATTTTACCTGAAAACAATAACTGACCTACGGAAATTCATAAAAACGCATTTGGATTATGTTGATACTATATAAGAATGATCCAAGGGACATTGGGGACATGTACGAGTCAAACCCACCTCAATCTGGGGCACTATGTGGCTATTACCACTCAAAGGGTCTCTATATTGATTAAAATGGACACAATTTTAAGTGAAAACAACAACTGACCTACAAAAATCTGACCAACGCATTTGGATTATGCTGATCCATTACGAGAACAATCCACGGGTCCTTGGTGATGTGTACGAGTCAACCCTGCCTTATTCTGAGGAACGGTGTGGCCTGTACCACTCAAAGGGTCTCTCTATTTTCTAAAATGGACACGATTTTAAGCGAAAACAAAAACTGAGCTACGGAAATAAGACCAAACGCTTTCAGATTGTGTTGATCCTTTAGGAGAATGATCCAAAAGTCATTTGTGACGTTTAAAAGTCATCCTTTCGACAATCTGAGGCATGGTGTGACCACTATCTCTCAAAGGGTCTCTCTTTTGTTTAAAATATACAAAATTTTAATTGAAAATAAAAACTGACCTACGAAAATCCAACCAAACACTTTTGGATTGCCTTGATCTTTTATAACAACGATCCACATGTCCTTGGTGACGTCTATGAGTCAACCCCGACTCAATCCAAGGCACGGTGTGGCCGATACCACTCGAAGGGTCTCTATTTTGTTTAAAATGGACCTGATTTTAATTGAAAAAACAACCGACCTTCGGAAATCCGACCAAACACATTCGGATTGTGTTAGTCCTTTAGGTGTACGATCCACTGGTCTTTTGTGACATGTAAGAGTCAACCCCGCCTCAATCCGAGGTACGGTGTGGCCGGTACAGCTCAAAGGGTCTCTATTTTGTTTAAAATGGACATGATTTTAAGTGAAAACAACAACTGACCTATGAAAATTTGAACAAACGCATTTGGATTATATTGAACCTTTAGGAGAACGATCCACTGGTACTTTTTGACATGTAAAAGTCAACCCCACCTCAATCCGAGGCACGGTGTGGCTGCTATCACTCAAAGGGTCTCTGTTTTGTTTAAAATGGAAACAATTTTAATTGAAACAACAACTGACCTATGAAAATCCGACCAAACACATTCAGGTAGCCTTGATATTTTATAAGAATGATAAGCGGGGCCTTGGGGATGTGTAGGAGTAAACCCTGCCTCAATCCAAGGAACGGTATGGACGGTACCACTCAAAGGGTCTCTCATTTGATTAAAATGGACACAATTTAAAGTGAAAACAATAAGTGACCTATGGAAAGCCGACCAAACACATTTGGATTGTGTTGATCCTTTAGGAGAACTATCAACGGGTCCTTTTTGATGTGTACGAGTCATCCCCACCTCAATCCGAGGCACAGTGTGGCCGCTATCAATCAATAGGTCTATATTTTGTTTAAAATGGACATGATTTTAATTGAAAACAACAACTGACCTATGAAATTCCATCCAAGCGCATTCCAATTGACTTGATATTTTATAAGAACGATCCACTAGTGCTTTGTGACCTGTATGAGTCAACCCCGCCTGAATCTGAGGCACAGTGTGGCTGGTACCACTCAAACAGTCTCTCTTTTGTTTAAAATGGACCCGATTTTAAGTGAAAACAACAACTGACCTACGGAAATTCAACCGAACGCATTCGGATTATGTTGATCCTTTAGAATAACGATCCATGGGTCCTTGGTGACGTGTTCGAGTAATCCTTGCCTCAATTAGAGGCACGGTGTTGCCGATACCACTCAAAGGGTCTCTATTTTGTTTAAAATGGACACGATTTTAAGTGAAAAAACAAACTGTCCTACAGAAATCCAACCAAATGACTTTGGATTGTGCTAATCCCTTAGGAGAACGATCCACGGGTACTTGTTGACATATATGAGTCATCCTCACCTCAATATGAGGCATGGTGTGTCCGGAACCACTCAGAGGGTCTCTATTTTGTTTAAAATGGACAAGATTTTAAGTGAAAAAACAACTGACCTATGGAAATCCGACCAAACACATTCGGTTTCCTTGATCTTATATAATAACATTTCGTAGGTCCTTGGGGATGTGTAAGAGTCAACCTCGCCGCAATCTGAGGCATGGTGTGGCCAGTACCACTCAAATGGTCTCTCTTTTGTTTAAAATGGACATCATTTTAAGTGAAAACAACATATAACCTATAGAAATCTGATCAAACGCATTTGGATTGCATTGATCCTTTAATATAATGATCCACTAGTCCAATGTGATGTGTAAGAGTCAACCCCGCCTCAATATGAGGCATGGTGTGGCCGGTACCACTCAAAGGGTCTCTATTTTGTTTAAAATGGACAGATATTAAGTGAAAAAACAACTGACCTACATAAATATAGGAAAACATATTCGGATTGTGTTGATCCTTTAGGATAACGATCCACTAGTCATTTGTGACATGTAATAGTATTCCCAACCTCAATCCGAGGCACGGTGTGGCCGATACCACTCAAAGGGTCTCTATTTTGTTTAAAATGGACACGATTTTAAGTGAAAACAACAACTGACCTACGGAAAATTGACCAAACGCATTAGGATTCTATTGATCCTTTAAGAGAACGATACACTGGTCCTTTGTGATTTGTAAGAGTAAACCATGCATCAATATGAGGCACGATGTGGCTGCTATCACTCAAAGGGTCTCTCTTTTGTTTAAAATGGACAAAATTTTAATTAAAATCAACAACTAACCTATGGAAATCTGACCAAACGCATTCAGGATACCTTGATATTTTATAAGAATGATCTGCGGGTCCTTGATGATGTGTACGAGTCAACCCCACCTCAATCTGAGGCACAGTGTGGCCGGTACCACTCAAAGGGCCTCTCTTTTGTTTAAAATGGACATGATTTTAAGTGAAAACAACAACTGACCAACGGAAATCCGACCAAACTCATTTGGATTGTGTTAATCCTATAGAAGAATTATCCACGAGTCCTTTGTGACGTGTATGAGTCATCCCTGCCTCAATCTGAGGCACGGTGTGACAACTATCACTCAAAGGGTCTCTCTTTTGTTTAAAATAGACACAATTTTAATTGAAAACAACAACTGACCTATGAAATTCTGGCCAAACGCATTCGGATTACCTTGATCATTTATAACAACGATCCAATGGTCCTTTGTGACATGAAAGAGTCATCCCTGCCTCATTCTGAGGCACGGTGTGGCTGGTACCACTTAAAGGGTTTCTCTTTTGTTTAAAATGGATACGATTTTAAGTGAAAACAACAACTGACTTACGGAAATTTTACCAAAAACTTTTGGATTATGTTAATACTTTATAATAATGATCCAAGGGTCCTTGGAGACATGTACAAGTCAACCTCGCCTCAATCCGAGGCACGTTGTGGCCGATACCACTCAAAGGGTCTCTATTTTGTTTAAAATGGACACGATTTTAAGTGAAAACAACAATTGACCTACGGAAATCTGACCAAACGCATTCATATTATTATGATAAATTAGTTGAACGATCCACGGGTCCTTGGTGATTTGTACGAGTCATCCCCGCTACAATCCGAGGCACGGTGTGTCCGGTACCACTTAAAGGGTCTCTCTTTTGTTTAAAATGTACTCGATTTTCAGTGAAAAAAACAACTGTTCTACGGAAATGCGACCAAACACATTCAGATTGTGTTGATCCTCTAGGAGAACGATCCACAGGTCCTTTGATGTGTAAAATTCATCCCCTCCTCAATCCAAGGCATAGTGTGACTGCTATCACTCAAAGGGTCTCTCTTTTGTTTAAAATAGACACAATTTTAATTGAAAACAACAACATACGTACAAAAATCTGACCAAACACATTCATATTGCCTTGATCTTTTATAATATCGATATATGTTTCCTTGGTGATTTGTACGAGTAAACCCTGCATCAATCCGAGGCATGGTGTGGCCGCCACCACTCAAAGGGTATCTCTTTTTTTTTAAATGGACACGATTTTAAGTGAAAACAACTAACCTACGAAAATTCAACCAAATGCATTCAGATTGCCTTGATCTTTTATAAGAACTATCCAAGTGTCCTTAGTGACGTGTATGAGTTATCATCACCTAAATCAGAGGCACAGTGTGGCTGATACCTCTCAAAGGGTCTCTATTTTGTTTACAATGGACACCATATTAAGTGAAAACAAAAACTGACCTACGGAAATTTGACCAAACACATTCGGATTGTGGTGATCCTTTAGGAGAATGATCCAAAGGTCCTTTGTGATGTGTAAGAGTCATCCCCTCCTCAATCTGAGGTGTGATGTGACTGCTATCACTCAATGGGTCTCTCTTTTGTTTAAAATGGACACGATTTTAATTGAAAACAACAACTGACCTATGGAATTCTGACCAAATGCATTCAGATTGCCTTTGTAATTTATAAGAAAGATCCAATGGTCCTTTGTAACGTGTATGAGTTTTCCCTGCCTCAAAACCAGTCACGGTGTGGCCAGTACCACTCAAAGTGTCTCTCTTTTGTTTAAAATGGACAGGATTTTACGTGAAAACAACAACTAACCTACGGAAATTTGACCAAACGCATTCGGATTATGTTGATCCTTTATATGAATGATCCAAGGGTACTTGGGGACGTGTAAGAGTCAACCTCACCTCAATATGAGGCACGGCGTGGATGATACCACTCAAAGGGTATCTATTTTATTTAAACTGGACACTATTTTAAGTGAAAACAACAACTGGCCTACAGAAATCCAACCAAATGCATTTGGATTGTGCTGATCCATTAGGAGAATGATCGAGGGTCTTTAGTGATGTGTACGAGTCAACCCTGCCTCAATATGAGCCACGGTGTGGCCGGTACCACTGAAAGGGTCTCCCTTTTTTTAAAATGGACATCATTATAAGTGAAAACAACAACTGAACTACAGAAATCCAACCAAACGCATTTGGATTGTGTCGATCCTTTAGGAGAATGATCCAAATGTCATTTGTGACATTTAAAAGTCATTCAAACCCCAATCTGAGGCACGGTGTGACCACAATCACTCAAAGGGTCTCTCTTTTGTTTAAAATAAACACAATTTTAATTGAAAATAACAACAGACATACGAAAATCCAACCAAATGCATTTGGATTGCCTTGATATTTTATAATAATGATCCAAAGGTCCGTGGTGACGTGTATGAGTCAACACCGCCTAAATCCAAGGCACGGTGTCGCCGGTACCACTCAAAGGGTCTCTGTTTTGTTTAAAATGGACATGATTTTAATTGAAAAAACAAATGACCTATGAGAATCCAATCAAACGCATTCTTATTGTGTTGATCCTTTAGGCATACGATCCACTGGTCCTTTTTGACATGTAAGAGTCAATCCTGCCTCAATCAGAGGCACGGTGTGGCAGGTACCACTCAAAGGGTCTCTATTTTGTTTAAAATGGACACGGTTTTAAGTGAAAACAACAATTGACCTACGGAAATTCAACCAAACGTATTCAGATTCTATTGATCCTTTAGGAGAACGATCTACTAGTACTCTGTGATGTGTAAAAGTCAACCCCAATTCAATCCGAGGCACGGTGTGGCTGCTATCACTCATAGGGTCTCTATTTTGTTTAAAATGGACACAATTTTAATTGAAAACAACAAATGACCAATGAATATCCGACCAAATTCATTCAGGATGCATTGATATTTTATAAGAACGATCCGCGGGTCCTTGGGGACATGTACGAGTTGACCCCACCTCAATCCGAGGCATGGTGTGGTCGGTACCACTCAAAGGGGATCTCTTTTATTTAAAATGGACACAATTTTTAGTGAAAACAACAACTAACCAACGGAAAGCCAATCAAACGCATTCAGATTGTGTTGAAACTTTATGAGAACGATCAATGGGTCTTTATTGACGTGTACGAGTCATCCCCGCCTCAATACAATGCATGGTGTGACTGCTATCACTCATTGGGTCTCTATTTTGTTTAAAATGGACACGATTTTAATTGAAAACAAAAACTGACATATGAAATTCAGACCAAATGCATTCCAATTGCCTTGATATTTTATAATAATGATCCAATTGTCCTTTTTTTCGTGTACGATTCAACCCCACCTCAATCTGAGGCACAGTGTGGCCGGTACCACTCAAAGGGTCTTTTTTTGTTTAAAATAGACCCGATTTTAAGTGAAAACAACAACTCACCTACAAAAATTAGACCAAACACATTCGGATTATGTTGATCCATTAGAAGAACAATATAAGGGTCCTTGTTGATATGTAAGAGTCAACCTTGCCTCAATCTAAGGCATGGTGTGGCTGGTACCACTCAAATGGTCTCTATTTTGATTAAAATGGACACGATTTTAAGTTAAAACAACAACTGACCTACGGAAATCCAACCCAACGCCTTTGGATTGTGCTTATTATTTATGAGAATTATCCAAGGGTCCTTAGTGCCATGTATTAGTCAACCTTGCCTCAATCCGAGGCATGGTGTGGCTGGTACCACTCAAAGGGTCTCTATTTTGTTTAAAATTGACACAATTTTAAGTTAAAAAAACTAACTTAATGAAATCTGACCAAACTCATTCGGTTGCCATGATCATTTATAAGAACGATCCGCATGTCCTTGGTGACGTTTAAGAGTCAACCCCACCTCAATCTGAGGCACGATGTGGCCAGTACCACTCAAAGGGTCTCTATTTTGTTTAAAATGGACATCATTTTAAGTGAAAACAACAAGTATCCTACGGAAATCTAACCAAACACATTCGGATTACAATGATCTTTTAGGATAAAGATCCACTAGTACTATGTGACATGCAAGAGTCATCCCCACCTCAATCCGAGGCACGGTGTGTCTAGTACCACTCAAAGGGTCTCTATTTTGTTTAAAATGGACACGATTTTAAGTGAAAAAACAACTGACCTACGAAAATCCAACCAAATGCATTCTGATTATGTTGATCCTTTAGGATAACGATCCACTGGTCATTTGTGACGTGTAAGAGTAATCCCCACCTCAATCCGAGGCATGGTGTGGCCGGTACCCCTCAAAGGGTATCTATTTGTTTTAAAATGGACACGATTTTGACTGAAAACAACAAATGATCTACAGAAATTTGACCAAACACATTCAGATTATGTTGATCCATTAGGAGAACGATCCACTGGTCCTTTTTGATGTGTAAGAGTAAACCACACCTCAATACGAGGCACGGTGAGACTGATATCACTCAAAGGGTCTCTTTTTTTTTTAAAATGGACACAATTTTAATTAAAAACAAAAACTAACCTATGAAAATCTGACCAAACACATTCGGGTTTCATTGATCTTTTATAAGAACGATCCGTGGGTCCTTGGTGACTTGTACGAGTCATCCCCGGCTCAATATAAGGCACGATGTGGCCGGTACCACTAAAAGGGTCTCTCTTTTGTTTAAAATGGACAAAATTTTAAGTGAAAACAACAACTGACCAACGGAAATCCAACCAAACGCATTCAGATTGTGTTAATCCTTTAGAAGAAAGATCAAAGAGTCTTTTCTGACGTCTACGAGTCATCCCCGCCTCAATCTGAGGCACAGTGTGACAACTATCACTCAAAGGGCCGATCTTTTGTTTAAAATGGACACAATTTTAAGTGAAAACAAAAACTGACCAATGAAATTATGACCAAACACGTTAAAATTGCCATGATCATTTATTAGAACATTCCATCGGTCCTTTTCGACAAGTAAGAGTCAACCCCGCCTTAATACGAGCCACGGTGTGGCTGGTACCACTCAAAGGGTCTCTCTTTTGTTTAAAATGGACATGATTTTATGTGAAAACAAAAACTGACTTACGGAAATTTACCAAACGCATTAGGATTATGTTAATCCTTTATAATAATGATCCAAGTGTCCTTGGAGACATGTAAGAGTGAATCTTGCCTCAATCCGAGGCACGGTGTGGCCAGTACCACTCAAAGGGTCTATATTTTGTTTAAAATGGACACAATTTTAAGTTAAAACAACAGCTAACCTACAGAAATCTGAAAAAACGCATTCAAATGATGCTGATACTTAAGGATAATGATCCACGGGTCCATGGTGACAAGTAAAAGTCATCCCCGCCACAATCTGTGGCACGGTGTTGCTGGTACCACTCAAAGGGTCTCTCTTTTGTTTAAAATGGACACGATTTTAAGTGAAAACAACAATTATCCTACGGAAATGTGACCAAATGCATTTAGACTGTGTTGATCCTTTAGGATAATGATCCAAGTGTCCTTTTTGACATGTTAAATTCATCCCCGCCTCAATCCAAGTCATGGTGTGACCGCTATCACTCAAAGGGTCTCTCTTTTGTTTAAAATAGACACAATTTTAATTGAAAACAACAACTGGCCTACAAAAATCTGACCAAACACATTCATATTGCCTTGATCTTTTATAAGAACAAACCCATATTCTTTGTTGGTGTGTACGAGTAAACCCTGCCTCAATCCGAGGCACGGTGTGGCCGGTACCACTCAAAGGGTCTCTCTTTTGTTTAAAATGGACACGATTTTAAGTGAAAACAACAACTAACCTACGGAAATTCAATCAAACGCATTAGGATTTCCTTTATCATTTATAAGAACTATTCAAGTTTCCTTGTTGACATTTAAGATTCATCGGTGTGGCCGATACCACTCAAAGTGTCGCTATTTTGTTTAAAATGGACATGATTTTTAGTGAAAACAACAACTGACCTACGAGAATCTGACCAAACACATTCAGATTATGTTGATCCTTTAGGGGAATGATCCACGGGTCCTTTTTTATGTGTACGAATCATCCCCGCCTCAATATGAGGCATGACGTGACCTCTATCACTCAAAGGGTCTCTCTTTTCATTAAAATGGACACATTTTTAATTCGAAACAACAACTAACCTATGAAATTCCAACCAAATGCATTCAGAATGCCTTGATCATTTATAAGAAAGATCCAATGGTCCTTTATGACATGTATGAGTCAACCCCGCCTCAATACCAGGCACGGTGTGGCCGGTACCACTCAAAGGGTCTCTCTTTTGTTTAAAATGGACAGGATTTTACGTGAAAACAACAACTGACCTACGGAAAATTGACCAAACGCATTCAGATTATGTTGATCCTTTAGAAGAATGATCCAAGGGTACATGGGGACGTGTACCAGTCAACCTTGACTCAATATGAGTCACGGTGTGGCTGGTACCACTCATAGGGTCTCTATTTTGTTTAAAGTGGACACAATTTTAAGTGAAAACAACAACTGACCTACGGAAATCCAACCAAATGGATTCGGATTGTGATTATCCTTTTAGATAACGATCCATGGGTCCTTGGTGACATGTACGATTCATCCCCGCCTCAATATGAGGCACTCTGTGGCCGGTACCACTCAAAGGGTCTCTCTTTTGTTTAAAATGGACACGATTTTAAATGAAAACAACAACTGACATAAGGAAATCTAATCAAACGCATTTGGATTATGTTTATCTTATAGGATAACGATCCACGGGTCCTTTTAACGTGTAAAAGTCATCTCTGCCTCAATCTGAGGCACAGTGTGACCTCTATCACTCAAAGGTTCTCTCTTTTGTTTAAGATAGACACAATTTTAATTGATAACAACAACTGGCTTATGAAAATCCGACCAAATGCATTCGGATTTCCTTGATCTATATAAGAAAGATCCACATGTCCTTGGTGATGCATACAAGTCAACCCCCTTCAATCTGAGGCATGGTGTGGCCGGTACCAATCAAAGGGTCTCTCTTTTGTATAAAATGGACATGATTTTAAGTGAAAACAACAACTGACCTACAGAAATTAGACCAAATGCTTTCAGATTTCCTTTATCTTTTTAAGAACTATCCAAGAGTCCTTCCTGATGTGTAAGAGTCATCCCTACCTCAATTCGATGAACGGTGTGCCTGATACCACTCAAAGGGTCTCTATTTTGTATAAGATGGACACATTTTTAAGTGAAAAAACAACTTACCTAAAAAAATCCAACCCAATGCATTTGGATTTTGTTGATCCATTAGGATAATGATCTACTGGTCCTTTGTGACATGTACGAGTCAACCCCGCCTCAATCATAGGCAGGGTTTGGATGCTATCTCTCAATGGGTCTCTCTTTTGTTTAAAATGGACACAATTTTAATTGAAAACAACAACTGACCTATGATAATCTGACCAAATGCATTCATATTTCCATGATCTGTTATAAGAACAATCTGCGGGTCCTTGGTGATGTGAATGAGTCAACCCCGCCTCAATCCAAGGCATGGTGTGGCCATTACCACTCAAAGGGTCTCTCTTTTGTTTAAAATGGACATGATTTTAAGTGAAAAGAACAATTGACCTATTTAAATCTGACCAAACGCGTTTGGATTGTGTTTATACTTTAGGAGAATGATCCACTCATCCTTTACGATGTGTACGAGTCATCCCCTCCTCAATCCAAGGCACGGTGTGACCCCTATCACTCAAAGGGTCTCTCTTTTGTTTAAAATGGACACAATTTTAATTGAAAACAACAACTGACCTATGAAAATCCAACCAAACGCATTTGGATTGCCTTTATATATTATAAGAACGATCCTCGGGTCCTTGGTAACGTGTAAGAGTCATCCCTGCCTCAATTCGAGGCACGGTGTGGCCGGTACCACTCAAAGGGTCTCTCTTTTGTTTTAAATGGACACTATTTTAAGTGAAAACAACAAATGACCACCCCTTGGACCGCCCCACCCCCTGACACCAATCCACCCCTGGACACCCCCACCCCTCTGGATACCCCCACCCCCTGTAAAGCCCCACCCCCCCCCGGACCCCAATCCACCCGCTGGACCACCCCCACCCCCTAGACACCAATCCACCCCATGGACTCCACCACCCCTATGGACACCCACACCCCCTATAAAGCCCCCCCCCCCCCCCCGACACCTTGGACACCAGCCCACCCCCTGGAAAGCCCCCCGTACACCCCCTGCCCCCCCTTGGACAGTCACCCCAAACCCTTTAACAACCCCCAACCCCCTGAATTCTGAATTGAATTCTTTATGTACTTAATTAACCTGTGAATTATTTGATAATGGTTTACATTTATACTTGTTGTATTTGTTTACATGGTCTAATTAGCTTATGATTTATGAGTTAATTTTGTATGGGTAGACATGCTTTAATTATCTTATAGACATGCTTATTTTTTTTGCGGGTGTTCGGGTGTACTACTGTAGATATTTTCGTAGCAGCAGAGAGGGAATTTATCATTACTTTTTTAGATATGATAAAACGTTCTTTTATCAGCGCTAAAAAAGCACTGATAAACTTCACCATTATCTGCGCTAAAGAAGCACTGATAAAGGATACATTTATCAGCCCTAAAAAGCGCAGATAAAAATCATCTATAAGCACTCTTTTAGCCCTGATAAAGGGTGGTTTTATCATCACCCATGTAGCGCTGATAAAGTGGTGATTTGTCAGCGCTTCTTTAGCTCTGATAAAGGACCCCTTTATCAGTGCCATTCTTTACAACGCTTTTTTAGGGCTGTTAAAGCCCATTTGTAGCACTGTTAATGCCCGTATTTGTAGTAGTGATAACATAACGCGCGAACTAATGTTTCTAATTCCTGGTTGTGTGCCTGGTAATCGCTCAACCTATATCAGTATAAATTCATACCTGCTAGCTAATATGTCATATTATATAGTTTAGATTCTACATTGATTTGGTATAATCGTTATTAATATTGAAGTCAACTTTCCCTTCAACTCTGGAAAGGGGACATTATAGGATTTTGACCATATGAATTCCACACCCTTCTATTTCATGCCCGTAATCAACAATGCAAGGAATGGGAAATAATATATGTATAATTATTAATAACCAGTTGTCCCTAAGAAACTATAGAAATCAAAAATGTTCTTGGGAATCCCCCAAGAACCAAAAGGTGCCATTTTATTTGGGTCTACACAATGTCCTTAATCCAAGATGTTGTGACCTAGGATGTAGAATCTGGTTATCCAAAAGTGGCATTTATTGATCTTAGCCTAGAGCTGATTCTCTGTAACTGTGTTCAGTATGATCTCAATATGGTATGCATGGTTGTGTGTAGAGCATAAAAAAACTAAGATATAATCAAAAAAAATACTATAGTGAATTAATACAGATATGGGCAGAATCCTGATTCATTGGAGATATGAAAACAATAGGTGTGTCCGTGAGACCAAATCGAATCTCTAGGTACTAGTATAGACCATACATGCTCTATAAACCTAGGTGAGGTATGTTTAAAGACTGAAAACACACATAATGATAACCCGACTTAAAATCTATGTTCTATAAAACATTTCCTCCCTAGATGTTATCAAATAGGTCATATATTCTAGGCATTGGTTACTGATTCATTATCGGGAGCTAGATCAAACAATGTTACTCAACTCATATAATGAAGATTACATCATCCAATGTGGAAAGGAGGACTAGTTTTCTCCATGGATAATTGACGGGGTGTATAAAGGCATTAGTCTCCATATCTTCCAAATACTTATAGAGTTGAATATGCTCATAAGACACCATCATATAAAGATGAATGGTCACTTTTGATGCTTTTTCAGTAATATCAAGGGTAAAATCGCCCCCCCCCACACATACACATCAACAAAATACCGGTGAAGTCATCAGGAATGATTTCCATAAAATGATTTACTATATGACCAAAATCATTGGGTTTTAGCCACTGATAATCTACGAAAGGACTGGAAATCTGGGATATCACACTACTCAACCACTACATCTCGGATCATGATCACATAGGATTGACATTCCATTCTTTTTTATGCTCATAAATTCCTCCCTATGGTGATATAATCATTTCCCTCTAATTATGGATGTCAGTATTGTCTCGGTAGGGAACTAACCAGTCCATTTTGATGAATAAGACAAATCATGTTATGTCAAGGATGAAGAGATTCCATTAGAAAATGTATTATCTTATCTCAATTGGAAATTCTTATAATGACAATAACCCTTTGATCAGATACCTAATGGGTTGTATAGTGTCTAAACATTATAAAATATATTGATCTATAGACATAGACTCATAATGATTTCCTCATATATTAATTATTGGGATGCGCCAATTTCAAATAAAAAAGATAATAATGTGGAGGCTACTAGAATAGTACCTCAGACATTAGATGGTCTGGTACTATGCCCCTCTATAGTAGGTCTGAATAATTGTAACTGGATTGTACAGTGGCTTTGTGTCACTTTATAACTACCTAGAGCAATCCCTCGTTACAGGAAATAAGAATCATAAATCTGAATTCCTCAACATCGACCACCAATTCAGCTGCTGAGCCGATGGTATTCCAACTTCATGAATATCATAACCTTACTAACACCTCACCTAATCCAAGAGTATGCATAGATATTAGCTCACTAGGCACTGATGGTAATGTTCAATAGAAACATTAAATATGTCCCATCCTGCCACAACCTATATATTCCACTAGATCTCTCAAGAAATGAGTTTTGGTATATCCATGATTCATGCAGCGGTGAAATATCATGAAATTATCTATGCATGAAGCATGACCACTACTACATCCATGAGAATTCATAGAATTAATGTTGTTTCTCATGGAAGTATCACTAATACCTTTATGTGATATACATCCCTCACTGAAAAAAACAACTTCTGTCATATTTCACTCTATGATTAGGTATTAGTTGAGAATTTTAGATATAGTATTAAAAATAAATACTTTGTCTAGTGGATGGATGGTGTATACTATCCAATCCAAGATTTTGTTAGTGTTCATAAGATCATCACCTGATAGATTATGAATGAATCATTACATCTGGGTCAAACAAGAAACGTATTCTACAAGAGACATGCATCTATGTTATAGGTTGTTGAATTTTTTAGGTCTATCAACCCTCACATTTTGAGGAATTAAATATTTTTAGAGGGCCATTTTTAAATTTATCCAGACCATGTATCCATGATGAAATTCATGTGTGATAACATCCCACCATCTCTTAGAAGAATCACATTTCATATAAATTGCAAGCTTGACCCTCAACATTGGAGGCTTTTCTAGATTGTCAAATATGGATATGGTAGCTTCGAGCCATGAATCAGTAGCATGTGGTCCTCCATCACCTAGAAATGTGGTAGGATGCAGCTGTTTAAATTCTCTGGTCATGACATCCATACTATGGGAATATCAAAATATTCCTTGAATATTTTGTTGAATATATATAAAACCCTCCCAAAAAAATTTCATTACTTCCCATATTTTGTATTGGAAGTGGTACCACATTTGGCACCATAGGAAGAATCATTATTGGCTCAAGAGCTGCCCCCTTAGAAGTATAGTCATCACCGACTTCAGGGCATGAGACCAGAGAACATTGTGGTGGAATGATACTAAAATTCTGAACACACACTTCATAAAAGATTACTAACAACATATTATATTGTATGTAGAATAACAATATATGTACATGCATTAATATATAAACTATCATTACTTTATGAATACATATAAATCCCAGAGAATATGGTAGAAGGGACAAAACAACCACATGAACATAAGATAAACCAACTAACCACTACTAAGTCCACATCTGGGTCATAGTCTATGTGTCAGATATATATAATTTTTTCTTGATAAATTATAAGTCAAATTCATTTTATAATAGTTATCATTTAAATATTTAAATAAATAAATAGAGTTGAATTATATGGATTACCATTTTATGATAAAAAATGGCCCATACTCCTTCTTATCCCAAATATGGCATCCATTTAAATCACACCATAACATGTTCCATACCATGAGAACAATGTTTTATGGCTCTCTATTCCATAATTGATTGGTTAAGGTTTTTTATATAACATATTAAGGATTTCACTATTAGGATAAGGCATACACATTAAGTATCAATTTTTTTCAATCCCAACAAGAAGTGTAGAAAATATTGAATACATATTATTGGGACCAATAATATGCAATAATAAAATTCACACAAAAAATAGAGGTGACAAGTCAAAATGCCTGGAATATTTTTCCTAATGTGCTGAATAAAGATTCATGGTAAAATTTGATTCCCTTTTATCATTGGGTGATAGTAATTATATAATTATTTTAATAAAATCTATTTTAATAACTTCACAAATCATGTGTGCCACATAATGGTGAAGCCATATCAACCGTAAATGGAATAATATAAAATAACAATTACCCAAAAAGGAAAATTGGGTTTCCCCTATAAATGGGTTATCTACATCTACACACATGGTCAATTTCAAAAATACCATTAACTCATATGATCATGTCTATACCCAAATAGTAAGGATATGGAAATCAAAGGCTTTGATACCACATTATGGCACCCCGACATGGGATCCACATAACTCGATCTCGATACAGTGGGTCACATGGCCTCAAGCGCACCTCCCCATATTTAATAGGCTTCCAACTAGTAGTGACGGTGTAAATTTTGTACACTGGGGAGACTATACCAACATATTAGAGCTGTACAACAAATATTAACATGAAAACAGAAAAAATTCAATAGTGGAAGCATTAATAAAAAGATAACCCAAAAAATAGTGTAAGAAGAAAAATAACTACAATAATTTATAATAATCAAAATCCACTATGATTTGTCAAATAAATTAATTCATGAACATTATTCATTAAAAAATAGAACAATGGATAAGAATGTACTGAATGCACAAAAAATTAATAAAAATATGCTCCACTAGTATCTCAAGATTATGCTCTATGCTCTACTTCTATGAACCGTCAATAATAAAAACATGTAACCAACCTAAAGCATGAAATTTCCCCTATATATACAGGTAGCCATAGAATCATCTCAGGAATAAATGTCAGCCTATGTAGGGAATGTGATGAAATCCTAGTAGGCAACGGCCAACTATGAAAATAAGTAATCTTAGCAGGGCTTCAATATGAATTGTATCTAGGTATAAATGATGATGTAGGAAAAAGAAAAATAAATAAATGAAAGCCCTCTCATGTCCATAAAGGTCACCTAGAGGCTCTACCTACTTAGTCAAATGGTCGACATGAGTGTTAAATATGTCACAATATATAAATTATAAATATATATTTATTAATGTAATATATTTCATCCACCTATATGGAAGAAGTACGTCCGAAAATAAGTGGCCATATACCTAGAATACATATTACTGACTACACCAGGGCATAATTCAGACATCCGTAACAAGTCTTATGAGCTACTAAGTTTATGAAAAATGGTATATTCCCTATAAATCATTAGAGTGAGATGGAAATTCATTGTCACTAGATATTGTGAGTGTTTCATTATGTCAACACTAAAATAAGGGATCTGTTTTGTCAATCCCACCATCCGATAGTGTTCTATCCTGGACCCAGATGCCACGTAACATATGCCCTGAGCCCAGTAGGGCACATAGCCTCATGAGATTCTCCCTAAATTCAAGAGGCTATAAATTATAAGTGAGAACCTTGGGTGTGCATATGGGGAGACTATTCCCTCAGTAGTTAATCTCCCCCTTTAGATTTTATTGTCACCCACGATTCATAAATCACTAAACTTTTTAACATTAAGTAGTGGAATACTTATCAACAATTCAAAGCCTATGTGAGCTAACTCATTGTAGGAAACAAGAGTTATTAACAGCAAAAACCATGTTGTCCAAAAGCAGTGACTATGAAATCTAATGATCGTATCACTTCAGCCTTCTTCAGAACATCTTTCAATCTATTACTTTGACTTCCTTACTTCTTCAACATTCCTGGAATTTTTTTTCCCTACAACAATTCCAACAAATAGTTAGAGTATTTTACACACATACATGCTGGATTCATAGATTTCGCACAACTCCCCCTTTTTTCATGCATCTATAAGGATAGATTAATGAAACAATTATCCCACTTGAAAACACTATCCAAAGAAAATATGAGAGTGGGGACCGAAACATGTAACTTAACCTTGATGAGAAGGAGGTTAGACTCCCATTTTCATCCTCAATTTTAAAAATGGTTCCTTCGGTAACAGTTTTTTGAATATATCAGCTACTTGTTCAGATGTAGAAACATACTCCAACATAAATTCATTCTTATCCACCTTCTCTTTGATGAAGTTGTACTTTATATCACTATGTTTTGAATGAGAATGATGTACCAGATTTCTTGTTAGATTTATTTAACTCTGATTATCACAACCCAAGAGAAATGGTAGCTTTACATTAACAAGTTGATCTTCTAACTGAGTCTTCTTCCACATTAGTTGAGTTTTATCATGAGTAGAAGCAACATACTCGACTTTTTATGTGCTAAGTTTTACTGAAATCTATTTCTTGGTCTTCCTACTAACACAACTTTTCCCCAGAATGAAAACTCCACCAGATGTGGATCTTTGATCATCAACATTTCCTTCCCAACCTACATCAGAATACCCGAATAAAACAATATTTCATGAGCCATCATACCAGATTCCAAAATTTGTTGTGCCTTTGATGTATCTGAGATTTATTTTTCCACAAATCAAATGTGATTCTTTAGGAGCACTCTGAAATCTTGCACATATAGTGACATCATAGACGATGTTGGGTCTTGAGGCTGTAAAATACAACAGACTTCCAATCAGCTTTCAAAACTATTTCTGATCAACTTCCTTTCCTTATCCATCTTTATACAACTTGGTTCCCACTAAAATTAGTGTGAAAACATTTTTTTAATTTTCTATGCCAAACATCTTCAAAAGTTTCCTTGCATACTTTTCATGAGACAGAAAAACACGATTCTTCTTCTATGAAATTTGTAGCACAAGAAAGTGCGTCAATTATCCCAGCATGGACATCTCAAATAACTTCTTCATCTCCTCAGAAAATTTTTCAAATGATCTTTCATAATTTACATCAAATATAATATCATAGACATAAATAATATTGATCAGTGAAAACTGCTGGCATTCCTTAATGTAGAGATTATTGTCAACTCTCCCTTTATTAAAGTTCATCTTCTTTAATAAAGTATCTAATTTAGAATACCATTCTCTCGGAGCCTGTTTTAGCCCATAAAATGCCTTCTTCAACCTGTAGACATAACTTTCATCATTTCCAATAACATATCGACAAGGTTGATCAATGTAAACGTCCTCATCAAGGACACCATTAAAAATGCAGATTTTACATCCATTTTAGTGATTTTTTAACCTCATTGTGCAAAAATAGAAAGACAGATTCTTATTGTCTCTAATTTTGCCAACGAAGCATAGTTTTCATCAAAATCAAATCCCTTAATTTGTGAATACCCTTTAAAAACCAATCATTCTTTGTTTCTTATTACCTTACCCTCTTCATTCAGCTTGTTCCGAAAAAAACCCCTTGTACCAATGATATTCTTGCTGTCCAGATTTGGTAAAAGTTCCCAACTATCATTATTCTCTATCTGATAAAGTTATTAATTCATTGCATGAACCCATTCTTGATGCTCAAATGATTCATTTACATTATTTGTTTGAACTTTCTAATAATGCGATGTATGTGATATAGCATTCGTTGTTCTCCTTGTTTGAACCATCAAATTTTTATCTCCAATAATGTTGTGAGACTGCAATTGCTTCCTCATCCTAGGATGAGTTTCTTGAACTCCATATTGATCACTTTAGATTTCTAGGTCGGATTCATCTTCTTGATTAGGATTAACACAGTCTGCAGGTTTATCTGAATTGTTATCAAAATCTTCTCTATCCTGCTCAACTTCCACATCAACTTATGATTTCTTTTCATTCTCAACATTTTCAACATCTTTTACATCAGAAGAATCAATAATTCTTCAAGTATCATTGTTGAGACATCTATATCCTCTTCCTTCTAGAGAATATCCAAGAAAAATTACATCATCTCCTCTTTGGTCAAAATTTCCAAGGTTTCCAACTTTCTTATTTATAATGAATGGACTCCCAAAAACTCTTATGTGTTTCAGACATCGATTTTTTCCATAGAAAATTTCATAAGGATTGTTATATGAGTTTGGTCTAAAAGAACATCGGTTAAAAATATACATATCAGTGCTCATGGCTTGACTCCAATAATAATGAGAAAGAATATGCACAAGAAACATAGTTCTCCCCATTTCCAGCAAACTTCGATTTTTTCTTTCTGCAACCACATTTTGTTGAGGCATGTTTGGTGAAATGAACTCATGCTGAATTAGATGATAATCCAAAAAAGATTCAAAATCATCATTCTTATACTCTCTATCATTATCAGTTCTCAAATTCTTCACTGAATACTCACATTCTTTTTCTTATTTTCCTCCTAAAACTCTTAAACATTTTCAGAGCTTCTGGTGTATGTGTCATATACATAACACAAGTAATGCGAGTAAAGTCATTAATGAAAATAATGATGTACTTATCTCCATTTGTTGATTTCTTTCTCATTGGTCAACATATATCAGAATGTATAAGTTCCACGGGTTGTTTTGAGCGAATTTCAAACCTCTTATGAAAAGATTTTGTAATCTTCCCTTTTTCACAAAAAGTGGAACACCAATATCATCTTCTTGATAAATCAGTCATATCTCGGACATTGTCTCGCATTGATAACTTCCACATATTTCTCTGACACATATTTCCGAGCCTTTTATGCCATAATGGATTTTCATCAACTACACCCATGTAACAAGAGTTCTGAACTTCACCAACTCGGAACAAATTACCTCTTCTACGTTGGCCCCTTTTAACTATATTTCCATTATTTTCACTTTTCAAAAATAATAATTCTTTTATGAAGATAACTTTGTTTCCCTCCTTATAGAGTTGTGAAAAACTAAAAAGGTTATGTTTCAGCCCATCAACATATAGCGTTTTATTGGATTTCATTTTTTCTTTTCTAATAATGGTTGATCCAACACCTTTGATCCTTAGAGATTCATCATTTACAAATGTCAATATTCCATATTTGAAGTCTTTCATATTCTTCACCATCTTTAATATTCCTGTCATTTGAGAGGACCATCCACTATCAAGAAACCATGGATGTCCTCCTTTTTAGATTTCAAATAAATTTCGACAACAATATATTTTTTTCTTCCTTTTTTTCACTTCATGTTTTTCTTCCTCCAAATTCATAGCCAATTCAATGTGTTCTATCCAGACAACCATGCACTATTTATTTTCAGACATATCAGACCTATCCCTTTTAGCTTTTAAAAGCTTTGGATTTTGATAATTATTAAGAATATTTTGTTTCTCTGGTAACACACTAAGGCATCCCTTGGCAAGTTGTCCAGGTCGATCACATATTTCACAAATATTTTCAAGTGGATGGAACCTGTTCTCCACTTTCACACCAGTCTTCTCAGATATCTTCTGAAATTTATTTGGAGACGTTACATTTTGGACGGGTTAACTCCCCCTCAATCCTTGTCTTTCGAAACTTGTGGAACAGTTGTAATGTTGTTGGTTGAACCAGCACATATTTTCCATGTGTCCAAATCCACCACAATATCACCATTAACCATAGAATGAATATTTGCCTCTTAAACTTTTATACTGACCATATTTTTGAACACGCTTCTCAACTAACTTCTTTATAGAACTATGATGTCCATCAACCTTAATGTTTTCATATGTAACACCCTTTCTCAATTCAGAATTTACAGCACCAGAAGTATTAGAAGTCCTTATTGACTCGTGATTTTTATGCACTTATGATTTTTCATCATTTCTTACTTTGACCACATATATGGTCTTTCCATCCTTGTTATTTTCAGAACGAGCTATTTCAATCATTTCAACCTTTGATGGTAACTTTTGTGTATCCTTGTTTGGTTCATTCTTACTAGAACATTCACCAACATCTGAGATAGATATTTTGAAACTATTATTCATTTCTTCCACTCTATAAAGTTTCTCTTTGACGAGTTCCAACTCTTATTCTTTTTTACATAATCATTACTTCAAGATGATCATTATGATTCTTTGTATTCTCATGAGAATTTTTCAGATCATCAATTTCCTTTTCCATCGTGATTTTCTCATCATAAAAAGCTTCATGATTGTTTAATGTGGAATTTTCATCTATCATATTGTTGTTTTCCTTATCAAGACTTCTGACCTTCTTCAATCATTCATTCAACTATTTTATCAGTTGATATTCTAGTTGAGTTTTTTTTCTTCTGAAATATTTCCCTTATTCTCTTCATTATTCACTACAGCAATAAAGGAATTCCCTCTATTTGTTTCAGCAAATAATTTCTCGGATTCATCTTCTCTATCTTCTTCATCATCATCTTTAGGTAAAAAGCTTCTTCTTTTTTTATTTGAAGAATTTTTTTCCCTTCCCCTTTGAAAAATATTTATCTTTGTCAGCTTGTTTCTTCTACAACCTTCTTGTCCTTTTGTTATAATCATCATTGTCTTCTTCTTTATTCTTTTGAGGATACTTAGACGCAAAGTGACCAATGGCTCCACACTCATAACATTTCAATGTATGTTTACCCATTTTTTTCCATGTACATCATTTCACATTCTGAGAAAACAAGGATAAAATTTCATCAAAATATTTACATACCTCATCTTTAGAATCAGATTCCCCAACATCATCTTCAATAAGAGTCTTCTCTGAATTCTCTCTCTTTGTAGCCTTGAATGACATTTCTCTATCATATTTTGTTTTTCCCTTCATTTTCTTCTCCCTTATAATCTCATAAGTAATGAGGGTGCTATGAAAATCATTCAAAGATAATGTTTCAGGGTCTCTATCTTCTAATGAAGACACATTAGCGTCAAAATTGTGAGGTAGAATTCACCATATATTTTCAACAACTGTATAATCCTCCACTGTTTTACCAAGTCAACTGATTGTACTGAAAATATCCTTTATCCTGGTAACTAAATCCCCAACAGATTCAGATTCTCAAATTTTCAAGTCTTTATACTTCAATCTCTGGATTTGTAGTTTACCCTTCTTCACTTTTTTATTTCCTTCATAGATGTTCTTCAGTTTGTCCCAAATTCCTTTTCTTATAGAAACACCTTTCAATCTTAAAAATTCACTCTTAGAAAGATAAGAGAGTAACACATTTTTAGCTCTTCCATCATTCTCAAGATTCTTCTTATCGAAAAGAGTAAGTGGAACATTTTAATCAATAGCAAGAAATCCATCTGTTGTAGTTTCAAGAACATCATATCCAAGATACATAAGATAAGGCATCATTCTTCCTTTCCAGATGTGATAGTTCTTTCTATCAAATATCGGAATCCCCTTTCTGTTTCCATAATTTAGATTCTCCATCACTACTTTTATTCAACCACTTCAGCAAGGAATAATCGAAGGGAACCATGTTCTGATACAAATTGATGTTCCCAGTTAGGATCCAAGTATCACTGAGAGGGGGAGGGGGTGAAACAGTGATATCATTTTATTTTTATGTTTACCCATTTTGAAACAACCTTCACCTCCTGTTAAAGAGTTTCCTCCCTAATGAACACACACAACAATATGAACACAAGATTTACAAGGTTCACTACTCAACAAGAGTACCTACGTCCTTGGTATGGTACAAAAACAGTCCAGTACCACACAATCCACTAGAAAACAGTCCTTTGATGTGGAATACAACGAGTATGATATACCCTTACACTCGTGTAGCACTTTGAAAACAATCAAATAGTGTGTGAGGTACCTCTTAGAAAAAATAGGGTAATGTAATGATTCATTTCATTTTAACGAACATTCAAAAATCAAATCATTCAAAACAATTATTCACTTCCCTACCCAAAAGATGGTATGATCCTCCAAGTGAAGATATCTTGCGCGTCACTCCCTACTTGCGTGCCTCCTTTCTTGCGCGCCACCTTCTTGTGTGCCTCCCTGTTTGCACACCTACCTGCTTTCGCGCCTCTGACAACGTGCCTGGGAAAAATTACATGGCAGAACTTGCATGGAAAAACTTGCATGAAAAAAATTGTGTGACACCCTACTTGCTCGCCTTATTAATAACCCTCATCTTGCGCGCCACATCTGCTTGTGTGCTTCCCTGTACTACTTGTGCGATCAGAGCTCGAATTTTATTGTAAGTGTTTATCATTAAAAAAAATAAGTAGGCGAGTCTTCTATTTATATGAATTTTTGTGACTTGTGTGCTCCACATACACTTGCGTGCTGCTACTACTTTCGTGCCGCTCCATCATTTGCGCACAGCTCGATCACATGTGCGCCCTTCCATCATAATGGCGTCACTTTCTTTGCATTGTCATATTTTGATATGATGATGTTTGAATATGACATGAGTGCAACATACACTTATGAACCACTTATACTTGCACGCCACACTTGCGCGCCACTTATACTTGTGCGCCACACTTGCACACCCCAAATACTTGTGAGCCAATTTTTGATTTGCGCGCCAATATTTAGCTTGTGCTCCACATTATTTCCATTGTCATATTTTGATGTTATGATCATGATATATGAATTATGTGCTACATATACTTGTGCGCCAATACTTTCGTTCCAATACTTGTGTGTCACTCTTGACTTGTGCGACACTTTTGACTTGCGTGCCACTGTTATTCCTTTTCCAAAAACACATCTTTACTATATCTAATCTTCATAAGGATTGCATCAAAAGTTCTCAAAACTTATGATATTTGTGAAATAAAACTAAGCAATGCATCTTCATAGTTAACAAGTCCATTCCAAAGTTAATTGATTTAGCTTCATTGATAAGAAAACACAACAATCTGTAACATCAAACTTTTCCTACTTCCTTATCCATCCAACTAAGTCCCAACAATTAGCAACGAGGACATTGGGTGTGCATATGGGGAGACTATACCCTGAGTAGTTATGTGTAATATAGTGGAAGGACATAAACTGCAGTAAACAGCAGAAGAAATATAAAAAATCTACGAAAGAAAACTTATTCAATAGAAAAACGTGAATAAAAATAACTATTTAAACTAGAGAAAGGATGATGTGATGTTATGTTACTAGAAAACTAGAAAACAAGGATATAATAAAATAAGAACAACATGTTCCAAAATGTAAAAGAAAAAGAAGGCTACTCCAAGCATCCTAAGATCCTACTCGTTCATCTACTATCAAGCTCCAGCCTTTCACCACACAATCAAGTGTCGGAAACAGTTTTCTTCCCTTTTTCAACACCTGCTACTTTGTAAACTACTATGGTTACCATGCGGTGCCTGAAGAGGGTGTGAGATAAATAATGGTGGGCCAATAGCAATAATTTCTATAAAATATGGCTCATGTAATGGAATATAGTAGTGTGCAGGCATGAATAAATAATGTAAATAAAATGACCAAATATAAATAAATAACAAAGAACTTACTTCAGCCCTTAGTTAGTGTCTATACATATGACTAGTTCATTAATTATGTAATTACCATTTAATTTTAATTGGTCATGCGTGGCATAGCTAGTACTGACATCACCTCGTGATAGTATAAGTATTGAACCTCCCAATACATAATAAGGCAACCTGAAAATGATAACTGATGAGGGAGTTCCATGGTAATAACCAAGGTAATTTAGATCTCATTGAACACTAACTTAGAGGTATAAGAGTCTTGATAAGGGGAAATAGTGTAATCCAAGAAATCCCCTAATAAGGTGCCTTCCAAGTCCATGGTGATCGACTAGGGTAATTTAGGGCTATGTATGTTATGGTCCCTATTGTATTTAATCATGGAACACACTAAACAACGAGGTATCCAAGTAGTGTATCTGAGGTATCATGAAATAATGTAAAGGACCCTAAAGTAGTATATACGGCAACCAAAGAATAGATAAGTACCAGAGTCTTGGTGGGTGTCAACCCAAGAAAACTTCACCCTAGAATCCGAATGGGGTTCCCGAGTCCTAAGGTATTCTACACTCATAATCCAAGGTGATCATGAGTTAGTCCAATCCTATTTCATATTGTAATAATGTAATCATTCATTAGGCTCAAGCCTTATATTCCATTTTTTAGATTATACTTGTAGTGTTGCGACAATTTAATAAATCTTCATTAACCATTAAGTAATATTCATTTATAGTGTTTCACTCCACTACCTTCCTTCAATACTGAAAGGGGTGCTACAAAAATGTAACATTTATTCCATTTCATTTGATAAGGCCATGTTATAATATTAGTCTACTTTCAATTTCACATTTCACATTTGATAACCAAATTGATGAACTTACCATAGGAAGGTCAAGTGGTGACCATTAATGGTATATTCCATTTTGTAATTCTCATGAATAAAAATTCATTTATAATAGGAAGGATCACCCTTAGTTTGTTTGAGAGAAGGCACAACCGAATTGTGGATTAAATGTGACAAAACAATAAAACCCACATATGACATAACTTTTGACATGGAGGTCGATTGATTTACTAGTGTAACTACTAAAAATAAATAACATATATGGAAACAACATAACCATAAAATTATAACCAGTATAATCATGGAATTTAAATTTAAGAAATTACTCCCAATGAAATCGTCATGCCCTACATGGAAATTCCTAAATCAATGAACATTGTGGATGAGTTATAGACCATCCACCAAAGGGATGTAGGTTCTGTATCCTCTGGTATTGGCCATTAATTTTCCACATATTGGACTAAATCTACAAAAAAGAGAAAATTGTTCACAAGAAGATATATAGATCGATTGAATGATAGAAGAAGAATGGAAAAAGTGGACAAGAGTACTTACCACTGCACATACAATGTAAAGAAAAGAAGCATGATAGAATGTCAGACAATATTGATCTCTTTATCCCTATCATTGGCCTTCTAAAATATGAAAATTGAGTGGAAAAGGGATTAGGCCAGTTGGTTCATAGTTTAGGGAGGAAGTGGGGCGGAAAATTGATCATTAAATGAATTTTGGATAGTATACCAGGACTTTTAGATTGAGCACAGTTTTTGAAACCGTGCCGAAACTGTGCAAGAGGGGATTTCCCAAATTTACATAATATGCACGATTTGATCAAATAGTGTGCAAGTCATGCATGGGTACCTGGGATAATGGATTGGTCATATAGTTATGCCACTCAAACATACACTAACCGTATGAGGTGGATTTATCATGAAAAACATAGTCTTTACAGTTTTCTAAACCATGCATAATTCTTGATCAGTTTACATTAAACCTTATGCCAAGCCCATTTTTTTCCAAAAATATGGGTTCTAGGCACCGAACAAGATTTGGGCACCCTTGGAAACATTACTAAATCATTAGGCATCCATATTCGCTCCAAAGTAAATATTTTGACAGAAAATTAATGGATCCATACCTAAGTGAAAAACCAGTTTCATAAAGTCTTCACCCCTTAAATGAACTCACCCCATATTCTCCTTCTATGGGTAAGGAAACACTATCTGAGAACAATTATGGACATTAGGAACATACATCATCTTCTTGCTCACATGTCACATCGTGTACTCAGTAATGCTGCCATAGAACCCCTACTAGAAGGACATACTAGCCTCATAGAACCTTTGTGCTCTAATCATTGATATACACTGGATACCCCTCAACAGTTCCATCATCATCAATCTCAACTTCCTCGAGATAAAATGTATTTTATGGGTCAGTATGATAATTAGAAGGTTGTGAGACATGAATGGCATCATCCATGACACGGTACCTCTGAGGTAGTAGTAACCAATTGTCTATCAGCCTGACTTTCTATAGGAACTCAAGATACCCTATATAAGTGTGTGACAACATTCCATGATTCTATAACCATTTATTCCCTAGCCTGGGAAATACCCAAAAAACTATCCCGGACCTCAAACTCAAGAGATCATCGATGGTCAACGACATTATATTTCTATCTAGACTAGGAGGTAGTCATACACTTTCTAATCCGATGTACAAGCATTGAAGTCTCATTAACGAGATGACGACTTAGTAGGGATGCCTCCGTTACCTCTAGCAAGAACAAGGGTTAAAAAAATTCCCTACCATATAAGACCCCAAAAGTATCCATCTAAATCGTCACCTAAAAATTGATATTATAGGAGAATTCTATAAGTGGGATAAGATTTCCCCAAGAACCACTGAAATCAAGGAACATTCTTAAAGCATATCCTCTAGAATCTGTATCATCTGTTCTAATACTCTATTGGTCTTTGGGTTTGATGATGTAATTAAAATCACATGATTTACCATAGATTTCAACAAACACATCCAAACCCGTGAAGTGAATCAAGATTCTCTATTTAGAATGATAATATAATGAATCCCATGTTGTAATGAAGTGGGATGATTTCGTTAGTCAGTAAATGTCTACCCATATAGAATTGCTTCCCATCAGTGACCTAGGTAAGCCAACTATGAAATACATAGAAACATCTTCCAATTTCTATTCCAGGACTACAAGCAGATGTAAAAACCCTGCAGATCTCTGGAGATCCATCTTTACTTGCTGTCAAGTGGAGCACCTAGTGGTAATGATTGCAATTTGGAATTTCATTCCAGGCCACCAAAACTGGTGTAATATATCTCAATACATCTTTGAGATTCCTATATGAACTAATCAATGAGAAGAATGAGAAGTATTTCATAAACACTTTTCTCATATATGCGGGAACCTAGGAATGTCCACATACATCATGATTTTCTCTCTGTCCACAGACCAATCTGGAGGTGCGTTATCTCCTACTATACTCTCACGGATAACCAAATCATCACGATCTGAAAAACTACCTACTCTTCACCTTCTCAAGAAGGGAAGTGGTAAACTATAAGGATGGGAGGTCAGTATACTTGTGACTATCATGAAACTCCAGTTGAGTCATATAAAATAGTGCTATTAACATTTATTCATCACTTACTTCATGTACGAATGACATTTTTTTGATTCAGTCTAGTAGCGACCACATTGCCCATTCCAAGGGTATTAGAAAGCCCTAAAACAAAGTATTTGTTGATATTTGACCCATATCCTTTATATAAGTTTCAAGTGATGTTGAGATAAGATATATTTGAAGATATTGTTTTCTTGTATACACCACATAGCGCCCTGGAAAATGATACTATCTCTAGCAATGTAAGGCTTGGGAATCATTTTCTGGCTCAAGGTCTTGTGTAGTGTAATTTTTTTAATGGGTCCTCAACATACAAGGTCAGTACGCTCCAAAATTGTCTTAAAAAATCAACATTGTTCCTAATCTATTTCATTATTCATCAGAGAATATAGTATAACCTATATCTAGATTGGGAATAATTGGAATGGGTTCCAATACAAGCCTCGCCTTCAGATTCTGAAAGGATTTGTCACATTCTTCTAACTATGTTAACATGACACTATTTCTTGTAAGTCTAGTAATTTGTGATGAATGAAAAGATATTTATTGTATGCATCAAATTTAATATCCATCCAGCCCCAACACACTATGTATATCAAAAACGTTCTTGGAATGATCCCAATGAACTACAACACTAAACATTTCATGGTAAACAGATACACCAGACTCCGAAATAATATGACCCATGAAATTGACCTTGTCGATCTAGATGTGGCACATTACAATCATTGAATTAAGATGATTCTCTCTCAGTCTACTCATAATGATCTCAAGATGTATGTAATGGTCGCAATGAGTGGTAGAATACACCAAGATGAAGTTCACAATGACTACAACAAAAGATTCTTAGTCGGGGTGGAAACCCCCATTAATAAAATCCATGAAAATATTAGGTGTATTCCTAAGTCCAAATGATATAACATGGTACCCATATAGACCATACATTCTAGTGAAAGTAGTATGAGTTATGTCGATGGTCTGACTTGTACCTGATGATAACCCAACTTCATGTCGATCATAGAGATGTCCTTTTCTCCCTAGAGCTAGTCAAATAGAACACCTATTCAAGGAAGAGGATACCATTTCATGATCATAAAGTGGTTCAACTTTCTATAATCCATGCATAAAGAACTTTTTCTATATGCCTTCTTAGTGAACCGATCAGGTGAACCCCAATAGAATATTTAATGATTTTTTAAATATTTTGACTCTGGATCCTCTAACAACCTCTTGAATTCCTTGAAATTGGTAGGAGTGATTCTATATGAATGAATGGACACCAGATCTACTCCTTGAACAAACTCGATTATAAACTCTACATTTCTCTTAGGAGATAATCCAGAATAGTATCTAGGAAATAATTCCTAGAATTGATCAACTATTAGTGGGAAAAAAGTTTGAATGAAACTCTAATCCTCTATGAAATGATTTCAAAATCTAGGCGGTCACACCACCTTGCCCCTGATTCTTGGTTCAGCTCACCCTATTAGGAAATTCCACTCACCTTCGAAAAGATAACTACTACCTTCTAGTGAAGTAAAAGAGACCCTATAGATATATCACTTTACATCAAAAATATAGTTCACAAACCATTATATAGTTAGAATGAAATCACAACCCTTCATATCAAGAACAATGATATTCCACATGAAAGGGTAATTTCCTAAATCAAGGGGTCAATCCCAGCACTTGTGTATAACATATGTCTATATTCCCGATGGTGTTTCGAGGGCCACTACACCATTGTGATAATATATCTCTAGTATGATTATTTCCATCATAGATACATCAATGAAATAGTTTTAAGAACATATATCATACAAATCAGAGACAACAGTACATGCTACAAGAATAGTACATCGTACTGTAGATGATTATGCAGCATGGTCCTTTGGTATCAGCTGTAAGGAATGCAACTGACATGATCCACGACCATATGAAACAGATGGACTATTATTATAATTTTACCTATTATAATTTTAATTATATTCTTACCCTCTGTGTATTCATTTAAAAGTTTTTTTTTAAATTATACTATCTAAATTTTTATAATATGTTTTTATTCTACTGTGATTTGTTGGGAAGTATTTTTGTATTGACTACTATGTTTTATACTCAAATCCTATATGGTAACATTGCATCATTTGTGTACTTTTTTAATATAACAAAATAATGTCAAGGTATCATACGTATCCATTAGAATATCATGATACCATGGGGGAGGCACATAGTATATATGCTTGGATATTGTTAGGAATATTTTTTTGAAAATGCCATATTGGTGTGATATGAATCTATTATAACAACCCACGATTTTAAATGAATAATTATTTATAGAATTCATGACATGAAACTATATGAATATATGACAATTTAACACCCCAATACTATGTGATATATTTTTTTTAAATAAATTTATTCTCTCTTATAGATTTTGGTACACGTAACCCAAGGATTTTAATGTTCAATAGCATATTCAACAACTAACCCTAATCTTAAATGAACCAAGATATATATAACCATTATAACATAACCGTTAAGATGATGGGAATGAATTTTATTAACTAAATTATGTTAATATATATATATATGTGTGTGTGTGTTTCATACTCAATAATTTTTATTAATAAAATTTTACTGAATAATCAATCTGAATTTACTAATGTGTATTCATTCAAAAAAAAAATTTCATCAGAAGTGATTTTTTTATTTTCTTGGAAGAATATATTTTAATAAATTTTAGATCTATAATTAAAATATTTGGATAAAATTATCTTTAGTTTTGGAATCAGAATATGAAAATTTTATTTGTTTGAAATTTTGGGACTTTTCAAAAACTATTTACTTTTCAGCTAATATTAAATAAAATATATTTTTGTAAAACTATCTCTTTTTATAAATAAATTAAAAATATTAAATGTCCTAATATGTATTGAATATGTTTTAAAGATACATAGTAATTAATTATTTATTTTTAATATAATAAATTTTTTATTAATCATCGTATTGTTGTATCTTACATTAATAATTTATCTAGGTTTGAAAATGGGTTTTTTATACTCTTCAAAATATAATAATGAATATCTGTTTTATTTATTTGAAATAACTTATAATGTGGAATGATTAAAATTACATGAATATATTATATATCAATAAATGTGGGATGGTAATCATTTCATTATTATTATTATTAAATGTTGTGATGATATTATTTCATATAGTGCTATAAAAATAAAATTTATTAATTTTACCTTTTTCATGGCTACTAATTGAATTATTTTAAAATTATTTTATTTCATGTTTATAAAATATCATTGAAAAACACATTACAAAAATCATCATTAAAACATTATTTTTGGGTTAATTTATGTTAATTTTCCAAATTGTATCTATTTTTTATGAATAGTGAAAAATAGTGAATATTAATTGATTTTTTTTCCTTTCAATTATTGATAAGGTGAAATTATACTATATATTAGATTTAATGGGAAATTATATTAATTTTATATAAAATACTGCAATTTATGTAATATGAATAAATTTTATATTGATAATATAGATATATATATACAGTTAAAATTTTTGAATGATGAGTTGAATTTATATACATTTTTTTGATAAATTTTTTAAATAATAATTTTTAAAATAATCGATAATGTAGTAGATTTTGTATTGTTTTCACATGAATTATTAATTATTGACCGAAATCAAGATATTTTTTAAAAAATAAAAATATGATTTATATGTCATATATTATATAAACAATGTATATTCCTCATTTACAATATGCCCATAGGGAAGTAGACCAACCCAAGATTCATTAACAATATGTGAAGGTATTACACAACCTGTAAATACATTACACGATGTGAATCATTTAAAATTAATAATCCCCCAAAAATTAAAATTAAAACACAATTTGGATAGATTTCATAATTAGAGAGATTTGAAGGCCCGCCTGATCAATGATACAATGAGACACTTTTGAGTTAATGGTGCGTTTGAATTACACAACGTGCAACCAACTTACATGATGTGAAGATGTTGTGACATACGTCGTATAAATATAGTACATGATGTGCAAGACATCTACACCGTATGATTTTTGAGATTATTAATATTTTCAGCTCAATATCATCATGATATTTTATGGTATGTCTATTTTAAATTTTAAATCTTCTATAACTAATGATTCATATAACACTGAGTTAAAAACTATTACATACTATTAAATTTTAACATGCCTTTTAGAATTATAGTGTAACTATCAGGAATAGTTATCTTTAAAATAGAATAATAACCTCACCTATGAATGTTTAAAAAAATTACGTGTATCATAAATCAAAATGTGATATATTTATATCACAATATTAGTAAATATATGATTTAAATATGATAAATTATGTATTGTTATTTTTGTGTAATGTAAATGATTATATAAAATGTAATAATAATATAATGATTTAAAATAAATTTTTTTACCATAATACATATTCATAAATTAATAATTGCAATAATTATATTTATAAGATAATTTTATGACACCATAATTAATTTCAAAATATGTTGTTAAATATGTTTTAATATTAAAATCATTATTTTCCAAATAAATGCTGATATATTTAAAAAATAAATTCATTAAATTTAGATTTTGTTTTTCAAAATATGGTGCCTATTAGTTAATTCTACTTATAAAAAAGTGTTATGGTTAATTTGTGTCATTTTTCTAAAATTTTAGATTTTTTATTAATAGTGAAATATGGTAATTTATTGTATTAAAAATTTCAATCCAAATACATGAATTTTGGTGTCATTGATTATGTATGGATAATTTATAACCTAATATTTCAATCTCATGTTTACTATTTATTGTAATCAGTTTCATGAATCAAAAATATTGATTTTCTTGGGCCCAAATAATAAATAAATGATTAATATAGTAAAAAACACCCTTTTCCCATTAATAAATCCCACCCATCAGCACCAATTGTCTTTACACCCTACCCAATTAAATTCTCAAAACAATTCAATATGTCCAAGAACATTTAGTATTACCGAAATACAAATTCCAAGTGTCTGAAGGAGGTTTCAAAGGAGATGATATCCATGAGGTAAATCACCTTTCATTTCCTTTAAATTTATAAAAATTTAGTATCCTATACTAACCTCCCATATCCAGAGTGTTATTGTAAATTTAGTATCATAAATATATTTTAATATAATATTGGAAATGATACATTCATCATAAACTATATTATCTTAGGAATTTTTTAAATGAAAAAGTATTTTGTGATGTGTCGATTCAATACCTTCGTGGATGATGAGTTTTCATTTTCTATGATTGCCATCAGTTATGGTAATTAATACATTATTAGGGTAAAATAATATTTTAATATACATATTATATGATATATCATTCTAGATATGTAATACATAAATATAATATTAATTAAAACAACAAAACTTTGTGATGGTTGTAAAAACCGGCCAAAATAAATGAAGGCATTTTCCTCACCATTGTGTCTAATGAATCAACTTCATACCATATAACCAAATTATATAAGAGAGAATTCAATATTATGGAATTTAATTAATAATAAATAATTTAAATTCTGGATTAGTTAACCCCATTTGATAAGAACTTTTATATTTACACTCAATCGAACTGACTAGAAAACCATGAAATGAACGCTCCCAAAAGAACTAAAATAATCATTATAACTTTTATTATGGTAATATATTACTATAATAAAATCACTATAACTAAAATATATGTTTAAAAATTTCTTAATTACATATATGATGAATCTAAATTGATTATCTAAGACATTCAATACAATTGTAGAACCCTTTTGGGCATAAGCTAATTGTTTTTCATCCCACTATTACTTCTATGGGATACAATACTTATTCAACACTTATTTATTATGTGTGGTTTACATACATACATTAAATTTATCTTATCATGAATTTACTTATGTTCAGGGAATTCAATGTTTCCATTTTTTGATCAATAATTATATGGTCCATATGGCCGACTAATTACTAAGTTATAGGGCAATTCATAACCAAATTTCCATTATTTGGTATAAACATCTACTCAATTTTTTATATCATTCCCTAATTAGGTATGAAAAAAATTATTGTATTCATATTCATTTCATCATGTATTATGGGGATACAAATATAATATTCATTTTATTAATTCCCAAACATTATATTAAATAACTCTTTTAAATGATTCATATTCGTAATTTAAATGGAATATTTCTTTAAAATTATATGGCATGAGTTGAGTTTACCACATACATGAATCTATAATGTCTTGATAATCTTATACAAGATTTCAAGTATTTTTCTAATAAAATTGTTTTTTTATAAATTCACATCCATTTATTCAAATGATTTTAAATTAATGTTTTATTTCTATAAAAAATATATTAGTGATTTTATTATAATGTTTTCATCTATGTAAAAACCCTTTGTTGAATCTAATCATCAATTGAGATTGGTCTCTTATGATAAAATCTACCATATTCTATTGACTTTTTTTGATTATTTGGGTTGTGGATATTCTATTTTTATAACATTCATCATATTACAATAAATAGTTTATGATTATGTTTATTGTATGGGGAATGTCATTAACATTTCATATAATAGTATAAATATGAATGTATATATTGATTATATCCCACCCTATTCATTTGAGGAATGAGTTATACGTAATAAGTTATTGGTGGGTTCTTTTATATCCCCATTATGCATCAGTAGGTGTCATGATACAAACTATTTTTGGAATATGATTATGTCATACCATGTTATGTATATTTTCTTTGCTGAATCCTTGACGATTTGTTTATGATTCCACACATTATGCATTCCTTCATTATTATATTAATTGTTGAGAATCCATGTGATTTTTATGGTAGTATAATATTAATGGTTATGTTTCATTCTTAAGAGATTACTAATATGGAAATATTTGATCATCTTTATTTCATGAAATATTATACACATGATTATGTATTAATGAAATGTTTTATTTGTTATTCATCATTGCTTATTATTATTGGTTATCTATGATAGCTTCCATAAAATTATTATCGTTATTTATCATATGATGTCACCTTTTATTATGTTTTCTATTTTCTCTAGATGTGATGATGTATATTAATAATCAAATGTATGTATAATCAAATAGAAAATGAGTTTTTTAAATGTTTTTTTATGTGTAGTTTTATTTCAATTAGTAACATAATACTTCTGTTTTATCTAGGATTACTATGATAATAAAAAATTCATTCCATTTGGACATGATCAATTTTAATTTGTAACAATGAAACAATATAAGTCAATAGATATGAACTATCGGGGTCAAGTTTTATTCAATAACCCTAAAAATATGAGAGCTTCTGAAATATTTAATTTTATCTTTTCTTTATCAGCTGTTTTCATTTGTTATATTCTCAAACTAGATTCCTTTATTTCTTGTCATTATTTCAATGAATCTTATTGAGTTGGTAATCATTACTTCACAATTCTTCATACATTACAATAAATTTTTCAATACCAATACCTATTTTAATTCAATAGAATGATTATCATAGATACATGAATTCAGCTTCATACATTTCATCATTTGAAGTAGTTTTGTGATTTTTTGTTATTTTTTAGATATCCAATTGAACATTATTTATTACATTAATTATAAAAATTCAGTTTTTTATTATATTTACATTTCTTATAATTATTTATACAATGATTATTTGATGTTTATTGTTTTATTGCCTCTATTTTAACGATTATATGAATGTGAAAAACAAGATCAATATTTACTTACTTTTTATCATCACCGCCAAGCGTGACTAATCCACATAGGGTTAGGGGTCAAACGTAGGGGTGGAATTATCTTAATTATTTTCTAAATATGGAAACTAGGTAACCATAAGGCTTGTAACTAGTCCAATATCTATATCAAAATATCATTCTTTTTTGTCATCCCGAACAAATAGAGGGGATCATTGAATTTCTATGATCTAGATGGAGTTGTCTAGGGCAGGTACAATAGAGTATTATTATTTATATAAGATTTAAATATTATTTCATGTATTATGTCAATTATAATTGGACAATGAATCATTTCTAACATTATAAGATCAATTAATATGCACCAAGGTCAATTTGTCTTATGTGCCCCTCATCGCATACTACGCCATAGTTCTATACAAAGTTAAAATTTTGATAATCCCTTTTCCAATACCATGAAATTGATTTTGATCATATCCTATGTTAATTAAATTAAAACTAATTACATAGTATTCATTAAATCCAAACCCGAGGATTGATTTTGAGGAATGGTTCAATATGGTTTTGTTCAACTAGTCAATGATTTCTAGTCATCCTCGTGGGATCGACCCCACACTACATATTAAATACACTATTGTAGTAATAATAGTTTTGGAAATTGAATGATTAATAATACCTCAGATTGTGTAAATTAAATGATGAATACTGGCAAGTAAATTGATTGGAATTTATTATTGGGGATATTATTTATCAGGCACAATGACCATCAGATCAATCTCGGGATTACCTTGCACACTCCCCCTTTATTGTTTTTATTCACATTTTCATTGTTCATTTTCCTCCCCTAGGATCACTTTTTCCCTCTCTCTCTATCATTCTTTATTTTCATTGATAGTGTATTATCAAAGGGCCTATGACTTGCTCATGAAACGTGAACATAATAGAACAACATCTATTCTATCATGAAATCAATAGAACCATCACAACACACTACCACTGCACAATGGAAATGCATACCAGTCATTTACTACCACTTCTTATTGATCTTAATTATGCACCAGCTGCCAATCCGAGTGAGCAACTGACACTTCTGGAGTGCACCATTGTGGACGATGGTTTACCATTCATTATTGGAGTTGTTCCCAACATTATACGTCATCATATTCAGTTGTAAACCTTTGAGATTAAATCGGACTCAAATAAAATTTCTATAATTTGGTTCAACATTGGGGTCATGAGGGTAAAGACCCCCATGAATAGTGATCAAACAAAATTGAGGTTCCACAACGATGTATCCAGGCATGGGATGTGTCAAATTTTATTAGTGCTAAGAAGAAGAAGCTAATAAAAGGGGGGCCTTTATCAGCATTAGTGAAAGGTGATGATCTAGGTCACACCATTATCAATGTTTAAAAATCACTAATAAAGGGATGATTTATCAATAATATTTTTAGTGATAATAAATGTTTTTTTTAAAATATTAATAATTTATATAAAATTATCAAATTTTATATTGAAAAGTAATGTTTATTTGTTTACATTTAATAAAAAACACATCTTTTAATTACTTGTTTTTGATAATTCAAATATATATATAATTAATTTAAATAAATAATAAAATTAGTTATTATTATTATTATATATTTATATATTTATAAGTATGTAATTATTATATATATATATATATAATTTTTAAATATTTATATTTATAATCATATAAAAATACTTTTTTAATATATATATTTATAATTATAGTCATATATATATATATATATGTTTCCAATGAATTTGTTAATTCGATGGGTGAATATATCTGACGTTCATATGTTATGTATTATAAACATGAAATATCATTTATATATTACACCCTCATTACAATTCATGTTATCCATATATATGATTCATCGTTTTTTATGAGATATTTACATTACACAGTGTATATGATTCATTCATGTTCCCACGAAGCTATTAGGTTCTCATAAAGACATAAAATCAGGAAAAATATATTTAAATAATAAATATATTCTTTAAATTTATATTTATATATAATTAGTTATATATAATTACTCCTTAAATATTTTTTTTATATTTAAAATAATATATATATATATATATAATAATAAAATTTAAAAAACTATAATGGTATATATATTTATTATATATATAATTTTACATAAATAATTTTTAATGAAATTATTTATAAATATTTTTATTATTAAATATTTCTATTTATTTATTTTGAATTTTTAAATGATATATACATCTATTACATTTATAACTATATATACACTTTTTATAAATATTACAATAAATACATATATAATACATTTTTAATATATATATATATATATTAATATATATATATATATAAACACACATATAAATATATTTATAATTATATAAAAATATTTATTAAAATATTTAAAATAATTATTATTTTATAAATATATAAAATTTTATTAATAAATATATATAAATATTACTAAATATAAATAATAATATATGTGTGTGTGTGTAAATAATTATAAAATTTTGATAAATATAATTACTATATTTATAATTATAATTATAAATATTTTTTTATATTTATTTTTAGTGATAAATATAAATAATTATATATATTTATATATATTTAAATACATATAAAATTAAAATCAAAATATTAATTATATATCATCATAAATATATATATTCAAATACATATGAAATTAAAATAAATATATCAATTATACTTATATTTATAATTATAATTATAGTTATATATACATATATATCTATTTATAGAAAAATTATCAATAAATATATAAATATTTATATATTTATAGTTATATGTATAATAATTACAATTCTTAAAAATATATATATTAAAATATTATAATTTTTTAATATATACAGACACATATATACAGTCAATAAATTATAAAATATATATATAATTAATGTATCTATTTTAATTTCCTTAGTGTGTGTATATATATATATTAATGATGATATATAATTAATATATTTATTTTAATTTCCTACTTATTTAAATATATATATATATACATATATAATTATTTATCTTTATGACTATAATTAAAATATAATTGTAATAACTAAATATTTATAAATTTATACTTACTAAATAATTATAAGAGTATAATAGATATATAAAAAATAAAATTCTAAATATATATAGATATAATTATACAATTATGTAATTATAATACAGATATTAATTATATATTATTATAAATGCAACAAATATATTTATTTTAAATTTTTAACTATAAATAAATATATATTTAATAAATATGAAAATATTAATAAATATTTTTAATTTTTAATTTTTTAATATAAATTACTAAATATGTATTTATTCTATGTGTATATATATATATATATATAATTTATTATCCATATAGTTTTTAGCAGTGATTTTTTGGGCTGATAAAGATTGGCCATTATCATTTCTAAAAAATATTGATAAAATATGTCTTCATCAGCACTAAAATATTAACGCTGATAAAAACTCCATTTATCATCACATAAAAAGCAATGATAATGTCATGTTTTATAATATCTTTCTATTTTAGCTCAAATGAAGCTTACCTTTATCATCACATTTTACCTATGACTAATAAAAGGTTTACCCAATTCTATAAATAAACCGTAACATAATCTTCCCCCTATCGCACGACTCATGGTCTTGTGGAAGTCGAACTATGTCGTTGACTCCTCCACCTCCACCTCTGAAGTCTCTTACTCTTACTCCTCCCCTCATCCACCAACACAAATCACTCCTCCACCAATGTGAATCTCACATCCTCATCCTCCTCGACCACTGAATCCTACTACCATGAAGCCATCATCCACCAATGTGAAGCCCTCCTCCTCCCCCTCTGTCATCGAATCCTCCCATTGTGATGCCCTCCACTTCTATAGAAATGCTAACCTTCATTGTGAAGCTATCCTCTACATACCCAACCTCTACCAAAAAACCCTACCTCTACTATGAAGTCCCACTCCTCTACGAACCCACTTCCACCGTGATCCAATCTCTTCAGGTGCTTCCACCGTCAGTACTCTTGTAATGCTCTATGTAAATTATTTTCAATAATTATATTGTCATATATTTGATTCGTTTGGCCCAATTGATGTTTAGGGGAGAAATAATTGGTTTGTTTGTTAGGTTATTTTAATAGTGGATGCCATATTTGGTTGGAGATAATGTTAAAGAATACAACCATTCTTTTTTTTAGTTTTTTTTATCTATCATAATATCACATGTTCATTGTAATGTTTTTACATGTGGATTTGGTTTGTTTTTTTGAATGCATTCATATAGTGATTTTAGGGTTTATTTTATATTTTTATTCAATTATATATTAATTTATTGTTTGTTTTTTCTGGTTAATTTCTGTAATATGAATGTTTCATGGTGATTACCAGGATATTTCGATTATATATTTTCAATTTACTAAAATATTGGAAATTGTTCCCTACATATTAAACCAATTCACTAAGTGATATTCACCATCTATAGAGAAGCGATTTACTCCCTTAGGGTATTAGTGATCTAATTCATATATTTTGTGATTGGGACGTTAAACATTCACCCACATCTTATCATATTGTCACCTATAGTCATCAAATTTCATGTCAATGTTATAGGAGTAGATTATAGATACCATTATATCTATGGATAATAAAAAATATTAGTTATAATCCAAAAGAATTAAACAATCTAGTAATATACTTTCATCGACTATTCCACCAACCCCAACCCATGAATGTTGTATGGATCCTTTTCTAAGATATTCCTGAACGATTCTTCTATGATCTTAAAGTTATATTGATGGAAACCAATCGTAATCATAAATGATTATCTCACGAGTATGGATTATATTGTGATATATTTAGAGTCATGATTTAAATAGTTCAATTCTATGATGGTCATGTTGTAGCTTATGGGTCCTGATAGTTAAGGATAAATAACAGAAACATCCCAAATACATTCCTAGATTTTGAAATAAAGTTTCTTTCAATGAGGTGTTATTAGTATTATCAAAAGTGTGAGACAATTTTGGAAAAAACAAAAAACCGATTGAAATATATTTAACCACAAAGTGAAATGATCCATTGATAGCTGAGAAGGGTTGAGTACATATTTTCCATTAACATTGACCTAATTGATATCGTCAATAAGAGGAAAAGTTTTTATTATGTACTATATCGGAAGGATCAATAATTGGTAGTACATGATTCAATAATCACTTGTAAAATGGTTTCCCAATTGAAGAGATATGATTTTGTGCTCAAAAGTATCATGGCCATGTGATGATTATGTCTTTATCTATCACTTATTTACTATTAATTATTATTATGAATGTAAACTATTGGATAAATATTATTTATTCATGGGAAACATAATAACCCTTGTATTCATTTATATATTATAAGTTATTGTATATTTTTTTATTTATATATCCGTTATAATTTTACACTCTTGCGATTTATGGATTTGTGAAATTTTCTTAATTAGCTCCTTTAAAATGATTCAAGTGTTCTGAAATGTTTCTCAAAAACTTATCTATGTACAATATACCCTTTTATAGTTGTAAATACCTTTATAAATATTTAAACACTTCGCATGGACTTAGGTTTCATATCAAGTGTTTGGTAACACACTAGAGTGCGTTTCATAAAGGGGTGTGAATGTTTTGAAATTGTATTTAATACTAGTTTCATTATAAAAACGTTGTGTTAGATTAATGAATAATTATTTTAAATGGAAGGTTTTAAAATGGGATTCGTAGTGTTGTTTTAATAATTGTTTCAATGGAATTTGGTGTCAGATGCAAAGGGGATGAGTCCTCGGAAAGAAAATTTTATTATAACTATCATTCAAAGGAATAGTTACCCTTACATGAAAGCCCCATTGGGTATTTATTTTTTAAAATATTAATATTAGTGACTCTAATAGGATGTATTTAAATAATTAATTGTTGTATGCCTATAGTTTCCCAAAAGAGTATGAAGATGGAGTGAAATAGTTCATCCTTTTTGCACAAGATCATGCATATGACACTCATTTAATCAATTGTCTAAAAATAAATTTTTGTTATTCAATACATTTTAGTCCAAAGGATTTGGAAGAAAACATGATCTTTCATGCAAGAGATCTGAGTTATAAATTTTCTAAAAAACATGGGGGAAAAGAGAATGTTTCTATTGGATGAGATTACACTATGTTTTATAAGTCTTCTTATATGATTACATGTGTGGACAATGAATAATACCATATTGAATACAAGATTATAGATTTTAATGATAATGAATATTGTATCGAGGGAGTAAAAAGGATAGTTGAATATGACCTTCATGATTTACCAACATTTCTTCAGCTATTAATGAATTTTTTAAAAACACCATTGTAGGGTGGGTTCACTAAATATACAGCAGTTCCAGCTATTCTGAAGCTATATAATATGAAATTAGGATACTGATTGATAAAAGTTTGTTTTAGGGAATTAATTATATCTTTAATTACATGTTTCGATAATATAATGTGATTCAGTGTCGGACATACTATGCCAAGTGAATGATCCACTCGATGGGTATTGTATCTTGAAGAATTCACCCATTCCCAAATGAATGTATACTATTGTTCAAGGAAAAAAATCACTTAGATAATGCCTAAAGTGTCGTTATACTTGATTCAAGAAAATGAATCTAGTCCTGCTAAAGTTGTTTGGTATATTCTAATCATTCCAAGGTTTAGGCACATATATGGAGGTGAGGACACTGTAGTAAAATTGATGTGGAACACAGTGACAAGAACTAATGAGTGTACACTATATCACCCAGATGACTCTCCTCAATAGAAGGGAATTGATCATGGGTATCCTGAATTTGGAAATGATTGAAGAATGATTTTTCATGAATTATATATAGATGGAGTGAATCTTTTTATTCAATGAAACACTAACAATACATGGATCGTAATGTTGGTAAAATATAACCATCCACAATGGTTATGCATGAAATAAAAATACAAAATGTTTTCTCTGCATATATAGGGACCAAAAATACATTTTAATGATGTGGATGTTTATTTGGCTCCACTAATCGAGGATTTGAAATTATCATGAGATTCATGTGTTGCGTTCTATGATTATTACAGATATAAATATTTCACATTGATAGCCATGTGGTTCGAGATGATTAATTGCATTCTAAGATATGGAAATTTATCTGGATATAACATTAATAGAACTCATGGGTGTCTCATCTGTGAACAAGGTACAAAATCAATTAGGGTAAAATATTCATTGAAATCCATGTTCAAGGACATCATATATTTCTACGCTGATTAAATAAGTATCTATCTTGGATGAAATTGTTCTAATGAAAATCTGAAGAATGTACCACACCATATCCATTATTAGTTGATCAATCGTTTGCAAATTTATAATTTATGGATAATGATTTTGGTAAACCATTTTAAAAAAATCATAGGAAACCCTGTTCAAATTCGAGATTAGTTTTTTATTTATCATCTCAGAATTGTCTATACATCATACATTATCGTGATGTTATTCATGTTGAAAAAAAATATTGTGATAGTTTCATCATCACAATGCTAAATTCAGTCAGAAAAACGAAGGAAATAATTAAGTATAGGTTGGACATGGGAATATGTGAAGCGTTGGGGCTAATGAATGGTGAGACATGAGATATTCTTCCTCCAGATTATTACACTATTTCTGGAAAAAAGAGATAACATTTTTGAAACTTATTGAATGTCATAATGATTCCACATGGGTGTTCATTGAATATCAGAAATATCATTTCCCTGACATATTTAACGTTAATGTTTCTAAAATCAAATGACTTCCATGTTTTGATTCGATATATAATACCAATACCTTTACAATGAATTTCCCCAGAAGATTAATCATATACTAACCAACCTATGTTTCTTCTTCCAATCTATATGTACAAAGTTATAGACCCAGTGAAATTTCTGACTATGGAAAGAGAAATTTCCATCATAATATGTTAATTTGAAAGGTTATTCCTACCAAAATTATTTGATATGATTGTTAATTTGATGGCTCATTTGGTGAGAGAGTTTTGACAATGTCGTCCTATACACTATAGATGGTTGTTCTCCATTGAATAGTATATGAATATTTCGAATGGGCATATCAAAAATCAACGCCATACAAAGTGTTGTATTGGAAAGAAATATATTGTTGACTAAGCTGTTAAATTCTGTATTGAATTACTACCTGATGTGGAATAAATTTCTATACCTATATCACATTACACTGGATAGATTGCGGGTAATGGAATTAATGGGGGGTGTATCCATATTCAATATTACATACCTGGAGTAGTTCCACATTTCTGTTTTACATAATATTTTAGACTTCTCCACACATGTTGAAATAAAAAAATAAATTCATATGAATTTGATTCCATCAAGGGATGAAATATGGATATCAAATACACATAATCAACATTTTATATGATGATTTTGGGATCATATATTAAAGGAGTTAGATGAAAATCTAGATTAAAATTGAGAAAGAGTTTAATAGTTTACCAGAGAATTGAGTGTGTATGTATTTTATTATAGTGGTTGTTTAATTAATGGTGATACATTCTGTAAATTATGATCATGATGAATATAGTACCATGTAAAAAATTGGAGATACATACATGGAATAATTGATTCATGTTTCTGGTACTAATGAAAAAATTCAATTTTTCTGAATATTTTAGAATTTTTCATCATCAAAAAAAATTATGGGAGTTGTATTATACAAAATTCCATGTTCAAATATTTTAATGGAAGTGGGTTAATTACATAAGTGATATTAAAATAGATGATTTTAGATTAATGAATGTTGTTTTCATTAAATATGGGTATACAGAAGAACTGTTTATAATGGAATCACAGGGAGTACTCGTATTTTCTATTCTAGATCCCCCAAACCAAAAGTGGTAAATAATTCTGTAATCAACCAAAACACCAAAAGGGTCAGATGAAAATTAAACTAAGGGTGACCCTTCCATTGGGAAGTTGTATTCATTTCATATTCGTACAAATTTGGAAAACTTTTTGAATATCATAGGAGACAATAATAAATGGATTTGGATTATTAATAAATGGTTAAAATCCTTTCCACATTTAAAAAAAACAAGAGGTCAATATTCTGGTTACATTTTTGTAATATACATCATGTGACCTCATTTATTATACATTTTATGCATTATTTTTGTAATATAAAATTAATATTAAACCACATCATTTGTTAATGACTTCTGCACATGAAAGTGCTTCCGATCCTGAGGAATAATAGGTCTCTCGACCTATTGTTCCTTGTACTATATAAGAACGACCTTCTGCACATCCTGGTCCTCCCATTCCCGAGGAACAACATCTTTCTCAGCCGGTTGTTGCTCCTTATGTAGAGGTACAATGACCATCTTCACATGTTTATGCTACTATTCCAGAGGAAAAAATTGAATATGTTGACTATCGAGATGTGGTTGTTGAAAAAGTAATGACAACACATAAAAAAAATGAAAGTCGTATTTTGAATGTGATAGAAAAAATAATCAAGCTAAAGATCCAAAGGCATTAAATATGCGGACATAAAGTATGTGTGGTGCCAGTATGATAACCCCAGTAAGGCCATTTTTAGTAGTTATATATGAATCGTAACATTGAAGCATATTCCGATTGATATAGATTCATAGAACTATATTGTTCTCGGGATTATGAAACTGATTTTAGAATAGATTATGGTAACATTATGATATCAATTCATTATTTTAGTAAAAAAAACAATTAAAAATTGACTTACTCATGATAATCCATTTTCACAGTGCATTTATACCAGAAGTCTCCAATAAGAAATATTTATTAAAGTTTGTTAGAAGGATTCACAGAGTATTTCTCCCAATTCTAACTATAAATCATTATAAATATAATGAAGGGAAAATAAACCTACAACCACCACATATAAATGCACACTTTATACACCATAAATCATGGGAGTCATTTTCTACTCTTCATAATGATGTCTATTTCCAGGTACATTGTGGCTAGAAATACATTGATTTATGATACATTTATTCATTACCATGATTGAATTTTATTTATTTATGAAATAGAATATGATTTCTAGAAATTAGGAATGAGTAGAAAAACCAATGTACAGTGCAGTAAAGCAAGTATGGGGTATAATTCACTTGAAATGAAATTTGGAACGTATTTTAGATTTACCGTAATTATATTATTTCACAAGAAACAACACCATAATTATGTCCCTTTGTTTATATATAGATTAATGACACCGAATCTAAATATACTTCCATCCCAAAACTTGCGATGTGGAAGGAGTTAGGTGTTAATAATTAAAGAATACAAATTGATGAAAATACACAATAAGTGTGGGAAATATGTGTGAGTATTACATAGTAAAAGTTTGTTTTTATTTAAATCACTATTACTTAACAATGATCACTTATTTTATAATATTTTATATTAAACATACTCACAATAATCATAAACACGTGTACCTGATGAACACATACTATCGTTGGCCTTTAAGTAGATGAGAGAAAGAATATATCCCCTTGAAGAATAATTTAAATGGAAGAGAGAGATGATGGAATCATTAATGAATGGGGAAAAGTGAAGAAGCAACTTAAGAATTTCAACAGCATATAGATCCAACCCCACCCCTCACTAAATATGGGGATCACCATTACAATCAAAAAGATGTCTCAGATGAGGTAATAGATTTTCTAATCAATGTTTCATTGAAATGTTTATCATACAGACAATGATACATTTCCATTACTGGTATTCTATAGGGTGACAATTTCTATGATTTATATCTAGGAACAACCACCAATCACCTTATAAAAAGTGCTACATTGTTCAATATTCAAAATGGCATGCTAAAAAATAACAGTTACAACATGTCTTTTGTGAGTATCGATTAGCATAGACCAGGAGACAAGCATAGAACTTCCTATTCTAATTGGTGATGAAGGTATTCCTAGGGTGAAAAACCTATTGGATCATTTTTCTTATGGCTGTCACATATTGAAAAAAAACATGTCAAGAAAGAGGAATTTATTTTGTATTTACATTTAAATATAAACCATTAACAATTAATAAAAAATGTCTTAAACAATAAATGATATTAAATATAGATAAAGAGAACAAGATGATATAAAAGACCATGTCAAAACCATCTAATGGATCAACCAATCGATTAAGGAGAGAAACTGAATGCATGATTACTCTTCCCATACTATATTTGAATTTACTATTATTGAAGGTACATGTTTATAAAAAGATAAAAAATTGTGGTAATGTCATAATTTATTTTTAAGAAAATATGTATAGTTATAAAGATCACACATTTATTTTTTTTTGAGATTTTAAGTGATACACTCAACAATGATTGGCTAGGTGTCTCAGTTGTAAATGTATACAAGTTGTATGTTTACATGATTTATTTTTCCAAAACTGATATACTTTTTTAATTATGACAAAATACATTTTATATTTTTAGAATACATATATAAAACAAAAATTTTATCGTATTTTCTCATGAATGAAAATTTGGACTCTTTGGTCCTCATAACATCCCCGTATAACAATCAAAAATGAAACCCAAAATAGAATAAAATAGTAGCATGTCTGACCTAAACGGTCGATGAAGAAGGTCAATGTTTAAAATTTATTTTTTTACAAACTACTGTATATGGGGCAAGCAGGGTCGAAACCACAGGGATGTCTATTTTGACCACTAGTCTTCTAAAAAGTAACTAAAGATCCCACTATTGTCAGTAGTGGAAAGGATTTTATATTTCGTTTATATTTTTTAAATTTTATTTTTAAATTGTACAGTAATGAAACACTATAGTCTTTTTGAGTTTTTGTTCTAAACTATTATAAGATAAGAAATAGACTAAGAACAATTAGAAACAGAGATATAAAATGCTGATAAGTGAACAATCATGTAAAATGCCCTAGGAAAAGTCTTCATTCTACTGGTTTTATAAGTATTCCAATTGAAATTAATGTTACTACATTGTACCAAAATTAATAGAGTGACTTATCTACCTCACCATGAGTTAATTCACACAGGATGATTGACTTCAGAGTTCTCCACTCCATAAAAAATCAATTGTAAAAAGTTATAAAAGATAATTACAACACGACGAACTCACTGTAAGTCCTGAAGTAATTGTAAATTGATTATTTTTTAAAGATGTTTCCACGATCAATATCACTGATTTGATTGTGGGGTTTTCGAAATTTAGTTCAAATGGTGAAAAGAAATTGAATGAACTCATCATCAATCTTGTCGATTGATACTGGACACGTTAATGTATGAAAGTAGAAAGGATTAAAAGTAACCAGTAGAAATTGTAATTCCCAGAGGTCAATGGTTTAGCCAATTAATTTTTTCATTATCAATAAAGGAAATGGAGGAATTATAGAACAGAGTACAAGAATTCAATCTAGAAGGAAGAAGAACTCCCCTAATTCAACTATACACTCGGCCTCCTAGGCCCCTAGCTCATCTCCAGAGCAGCTATGCCACCACGTCTGGTTTGTACATCGAATGAATGAGACTGCCATTGTCTACTACTTGTTCTTATTTATGTAGCTACTGTCAAAAGCTACTTTTCACCGAACATATTCCACCGACCTTGAATACTATTCACAAAAGCACCGCAAAACATTCATTTTTCCGCGACTGGCATGTCATACAAGTTTTTCCCTCGTAAAAAACATCCACTGAGTTTGTTGTGTGAACATGGATGTGTTTCCGACATTGGTATAAGCATGCACATGCTAAAAAAAATAAAGCAGTTAAAACTCAAATAGAATAATTAATATTAAGAAAATAACTAAAGTTAATTAAAAAATATCTTATTTGATAATTATTATTTACTTTATTATTATGTATATAATTATTAAATTAATATTACTATGCTAAAACATATATGTATTAAAATTTTATTAATTAAATTATGTTAATAAATATTATTATTATGTTATTAATTTTAACAGTTTAACTAATTTATTTAAATTTAATGACAAATGTAAAGAAAATATTATAATTTAGATTGTATTATTTTTTTATTAATTTAAGTATTATTGTTTTTATTACTAAGAAGTGAAATTGTTAAATTTATTTATGTAAAAATAAATTTTCTAATTAGTTTATTTTAATTTAATAATTATAATTAATACTTTAGTTTTAAATATTTTTAAATTAATTATTATTTTTTATATTTTATTAATAATTATTATGATTTATATATTTACACTATAAATAGTATATTAATTTATTATTTACATTTATTATTAATTTAATTTTGTATTTTAATTTTAAATTTTTCTATTTATTATTATTATAAATATACGTTTTAAAAATTCTATTATATCCATTTTATTTGTAAAAGTTAACTTTACATTAACCTTTTTTTACATTTTTTACTATACTTTTATTGTTTTTTTTATTTTTTTTTATTTTTTTTAACTTCTTCCATCCCCCAACCCCTATTATCGACGCACAGGGGTAAGGGTAAGGGTTTCTGGATTTCTTCCATAGGAAGGCCCCACCGGCGGACCCTCCAGTCAATATCCAGAAATGGCACAGCTCCTCAGTACCGACGACAAAGGTTCCACCTCTCATAGTAGTGTAACAGGAACTCCTAGGCTTCGATGACTTAGTTCATCACAGTGGAGGTCTTCAGCTCCAACAGCATCCAGTAGTGGCGCGGCTCCCTTTCTCTAGTGGGTTGATATGTTTCCACCAAGATAAACAGTGGCGAACCTGATTTAGCTCAGCTACCCTGCGACGTGGACCTCCTTGGAACTTCAGCTATAGTGACAGGGTCCTTCACATCGGTTACCCACATTCGCGGCTCTGTAATTGTTTTTCTGGATTTGGTTTCTGGTTAAAGTTTGTGAATGTTTATTGATTACATGTGTGGTTGTGACATTGTCAATGCATCAGAGAAATTTAATGGTGAGAGGTGATGAGGAAATGTGATGCAACAAGAAGAGACCGAAGGTCTTAGTGGTAGGGAAAAAAGTGTCGTAATGGATAAGTGCAAAAGGTGAGAACCAGGGGAAAAAAGTCTAACGGTGAACATGAAACTTATAGAAAAATAAGGGTGATGGGTGGAAAGGGCGGTAGCGGGTCACTGGTATAGAGAAGTAACAGTGTGGTGTAGGGTCATTGATAGAATAATATTATAGGCTATAGTTAAGTATAAAAATAAACTGTTACTGATTTTTTAAATTAAATAGACACGCTTTTGATAATGATAAAAAAATGTCACCGATAGGTATAAAATATAACCTCACCATTGGTGAAAGGTCACCAATAGCACATTTGAATGTTACCGATAAAATAAAAAAATGGGGTCACTGTTAGCGGTAAAAATAAAGAAAAATTGGACCGGCGACAATCAGTGAGAATTTGGGTCATTGTTAGCTTAAAATCAAAGGGAAGCAGTGCAGTGAAAGGTCACCAATACAAAATAAAAAATATGGATCTTACCGGTACATAACAAATAAAAATATAAGCTAAATGTTTAATTAAAATAGAAAGGTCACTACTAGTATAAAATAAAGAGCTAATTACAACCATAAAAATAACTTAAAAGTAAATGATAAGTAAACTAAATAAAAAGACTGAAAATAATTAATTAAAAGAATGTTAAATACCAAAAATTTAAAACATGATTTTTATTAAACTACAAAATATTAATACCACAACTAAGATTATTAATTGACAATAGTTAAGTTAAGTACTAAATGATTAATAAACTAAAATGCTAAAAGGCTTCAATTAAAATAACAATATAAATAATTACAGGGTAGCAGCAAGTGAAAATAAATAGTATCTGTGACTTAGTAGGTTACTGCAAGTTATATTCTACCTCGCCGATTTGCTAAAACCAATAGAAAATGAATTAATAATCAAAATGAATATAATAAATAATATAATTAATATTTAAAAACTCTTAATTAATTAATAAATTAAATATTTCAACACATAAAATTAAAAGAAAACTACATATTTTAATTTAAAACACTTTTTATTATTTAAATGATTACTAGTATTACTAAACATATTAATTTATAAAGATAAAATATTTTAAGAAAATAAATTTAAAGGATAATATATTAATATAAATTCAATGTTAATTAAAAAACAAAAAACGATGTTATAGGATCATTTATTATTAAAGTCATATTATTAAATAGTGATTATATTGGCATTAACACAACTAAAAAACATATAATAAATTTATATAAAATAAGTAAGATTAAAATTCTTAATTTAAAGACTAAAACACATAAATAATTATAAAAACTGATTAATTAACAAAGTAAACTATAAAAATATAGAAGTAAAATTATTTAGTATAAAGTGATTAAATCATTAATTAAATCATTAAAAATTAAGTAAAACGATGTGGCAAAAAAATGTAAAAATAGATCCACATCAAATTCCCCAACACTTAAACATTGTTTGTCCACAAACAATCTCATGTTCTATTTTCATTGAAAAACAATGGTATGGTATTAATTATTTTTCTCAAAATGTAACATGTCCTACACTCAACACAGAAGACAATATATAACAGTAGGCTTTAAAAAAATTCATTTCTCATATGAATCTTGCATATAACAAATACTCAATGGTAATTAAGAAAGCTATGAATCATCAAGCAATGAAGATGTCATGCCTCATACGTGATACAACGTAATGACTCACTTCAATCTAATCTCAGGTTCTAATTTCGAGAGTGACATAAGGTAAAATATAAATGGAATTAGGACATTAACCAAGGAACTTGGTACTTTGATAGAATACTTGGTTCCAAAAATAAATAACATTTTTTTCGAATCACCTTATTGATACAACCTAAATGATTACCATAAAAAACAATTGACCCCTTCTTCATCTGCTGTGCATCATTCCCCTCACCTTAATGAGCTCATTTTGGACCATAGACCCTTTATTTTATTTTTCCCAAGCCATGTATCATGTGTTAAGCACTATGCAATACACTTATTCAATGTGAACAGAGGGATTATAGTTAAAAAAATGAATCCAGCATCTAGGGCCTCAGAGACTCATCGTGGGATCTCATATGACCAAATTACTACAGTTGAAAAAGATTTATATAAACAATAATTTACATTGGATAATTTAAGAAGTTACATTTAATAATTAAAAGATGAAATAGGCCCCTAGAATCACAATCAAACTTACAGTTACAAGGGTTATTATTATAGATCCACAAACATGTAACCCATATCTCCTTTAGAAGTAGGTCCTAAACCAAATTTCAATCAAATCACTAAGTAAGAACACTTAAAAATCATCCATTATCATTAATTTTAGAATCAAATCATTTCTCAACTACCCTAAAGAAAGATTACCAAAGGAAAGACCCAATCGAGTATCGTGTAAATCCTAAAATTATGCTAGAATTTTGAAAAAAATTACCATTTTTTACAAGAAATTTGAATTGATGTGGGAATTAATGGGATTTAAATTACAAAACGTTTACACAGTCAAGAATTGACCCCTACCCCATTATTAAATCCCAACTTTGTCCACAAAAGTTGACCTATAAATATGAAGAAGACAATTTATAAATTATCGTCCAAAACAAATTTTAAATTAAGTAGATTATGACATGTATAAAGGTCACAATGGAGATCAAAGAAATTGTTTGTCACAATGAATAAATTAACCCAGGTTCATTAACAAGTATATGCATTAACATTGATGTCCAGTGACAAAAAATTTCAATATAGCTCTAAAGTAGCATATAAGGTGTGGGTGCACAATTAATTGGTTGTAAGCATTTTAACAATGTATGATTCAAATGGATGTTCAATATAACTGAAAGATGTATTCTAACACCCCTTAGCAAAACCATTTTAATGAAAAACCCACTAACTATCAATCATGTACCCCCAAAAATAATATTATGTAGTGAATGGGTTTCAAAAAACGAATTTCATTTTACAACAACATGCACATGCAAAATTTTACATTCCAATATGAGCAATATTTTATTAATAAGTTTAAAATATTTCAAACAAGGAAAACATGCTATAGATTTTTTTCTAAAGCATTAAAGAGATGAAAAATGAAACAGAAAATAACAGTAAGATACTTCCCTGACTAGGTTTTCCATTACTCCATCAGCATGGGAATTTCACTTCTTAAATGACATAGAAATATCATCCTATAAAAAGAGAGTATGTAAACCACAGAAAATTAATCAGTATGGGCAGTGCATACGGAAGAAAACATTGATTCACATAATTCCATGTAAAACAAGTACATAGACAACAGTAATCACAAATAAAAGAACACGAGTTGACTCCCAAAAAGCACTGAATTTAAAGTCTTTAGTTAGAAATTATTTAATTAATATTTTTATTGAAAATAAAGGAATGCCCATGGAATTCTTCCCATGCAGTTCTTGGTTTAATTTCCCCAACCATACATCATTCAAGAACAACTTTTAAGCACATTTAAGGCACTGAAGCCCTTCAAATGTCCCTCAAAATAAAGTTTCACTCTTTTCCCATTTACCAACATGGGATGATTCTCATCACATAAAATTTCAATAGAACCATTATTCAAAACTCTCACTATTTTAAAAGGACCAGACCATTTGGACTTCAGATTTCTAGGAAAGAGTTTGAGTCTAGAATTAAAAACAAGGACCTTCTGTCCAGGTTTTATCTCTTTTTTTGGAATGATAGAATCATGAAAGATATTTTTCCTTTCATTATAAATCCTTGAATTATCATAACTCTATATCCTAATCTCATAATGTTCACTCAAATCAATTAATATAATCTCACCTAAACTCTTAAAATCAATGTTAAGATCCTTAACTTCCAAATATTACTTATGTTTCCACTCCACAGGTAAATGATAGCATTTCCCAAATAGCAGCTTGTATGGAGACATACCTATTGGGGTTCTGAAGGATGTTCTACAAGCCCATAATTCCTTATCCTATTTAAGTGGCCGGCCTTTCCTAGAATTCGACACAGTTTTCTTATGAATTTTTTTAAGTTCCCTGTTATAAATTTCTACCTGTCCGCTGGACATTGGATGATAAGTAGTACCATTTTTTTTGGACACATCTATATTTTTCCATCAAAGCATTAAATTTATAGATCATAATGTGTGTACTAGTATCTATAATAAAATCTCTTGGGACTCTAAATCTTGTAAAGATGTTCTTTTTCACATATTTTATTATAGAATAGTCTTGATTGTTGGCAGTGCCACTGTCTCAACCCATTTTGAAACATAGTATACAGAAACATGATTATACACATTCCCATGAGATGATGGAAATGTTCCCATAAAATATAAACCCCATACATCAAAAATATCAACTTCAAATTTTTTTTGGGGTAACTCCTGCTTTCTACCAACACTACCCATCCTCTGACATCTATCACAACCTACAACAAAGCTCCTAGAATCCATAAAAAGTGTCAGCCAATATAAACTAGATTGTAGGACTTTTTGAGAAGTTATTTCACTACCATGATGACCTCCCTAAGGTGAGGAATGACAAAATTCTAAGACAGTCAACATCTCTTCATCAGGCACACACCTTCTAATAATACTATCCGCACACCTCCTAAACCATTGAGGATCATCCCAAAGATAATATTTAAGATCAAAAATGAATTTCATTCTTGTGTAATTGGATAGATTTTTGGGAAAAACACATGATGCTAGGAAGTTGGAAAAATCTACAAACCAATAAGAATGCATGATTGACATAGTAAGCATATTTTCATCAGGAGGGGAAGATCTTTTCTCCTTAGGATCTTCAAATTCACATTGATTGAGAGGAAGACTAGATAAATGGTCATCAAATAAATTTTTTTCTCCCTACTTATCCTTAATTTCTTAATACAACTATTGTAGTAACAAAATCCATCGAATCAGCCTGGGTTTAGTTTCCTTCTTTGACAACAAGTATTTTAAAGCTAATTGATCAGTGAATATGATGACTTTAGAACCTAAAAAATACTGTCTAAAATTTTATAAATAAAACACAACAGGTAACAACTCATTTTCATTGGTGGTGAAATTTTTTTGGGAATCATCTAACATTATTCCAGCATAATACACCACATGCATCTTTTTATCACTCCTTTGTCCAAGGACAGAATCTACATCCATGTAACTATCTTCACACATAAGCTCAAAAGGTAGTTTCCAGTAAGGTGCAGTGATGATAGGTGAGGTAGTGAGTTTCTCTTTAAGAAGATTAAAAGATTTCAAACAGTTTTCATCCAAATTGAAAGGTGCATCATTGACCAACAAAGAACATAATGGATTAATTAATTTAGATAAATCTTTTATGAATATCTGGTAGAAACTGACAAGCCCTATAAAACTTCTAGCACCTTTGACATTTACAGGAGGAGGCAATTTTTGAATAACCATAATCTTAGTAGTATCAACTTATAAACCTCTTTAAGACATCATATGACTGAGCACAATATCTTTTGTAACCATGAACTGACACTTCTCCCAATTTAGAACAAGGTTGGTTTCAATGCATCTCTTCATGACTAATTCAATAATTCCAAGATAAGTATCGAAAGTACTACCCACTATGGAAAAAGTCATCCATTATGTCCTCACTGATTCCCTCAATAATATCTGAAAATATATCCATCATAAACCTTTTAAAGGTGGATAGAGCTCCCCACAACCCAAAGGGTATCCCCATGTATGAAAATGTTCCAAAGGGGAATGTGAAAGTAGTCCTTGCCTGATCCTCTGGATCAAAAGGAATCTGGTTGTATCCAGAATACCCATCCTGAAAATAGAAAAATTCCTTTCCAACAAGCCTCTCATGAATTTGGTCCAAGATGGGCATTGAAAAATGGTTATTCCTAGTGGATGAATTACGTGTCCTTTAATCATTATAGACTCTCCATTTTGTGGCATTCCTAACATGGACATATTAATTTTTTTAATTTTTAACAACCGTGAAACCTCGCTTCTTGGGGAATACTTGGAAAGGGTTGTCCTGAGATCTATTAGAAATGGGATAAATCATTCCAGTGTCCAGCATCTTGATCACTTCATCTCTCAAAACTTCATTCAGGTTTGGATTTAACCATCTTTTTCATTCTACCATAGGCTTATGGTCAGGATCCATAGGAATCTTGTGCATACTGAATAAGGGACTAATAACCATAATATCTGCTATTGTCCAGACTATGGTAGAATTAAACATTTTTAAAATAGTCATCAATCATTCCTCTTGGTTTTCATTGAATTCCGTAGAAATTATTACAAGAAATGTGGATTTCTCACCTAGAAACGAATATTTTAGATGAACAAGGATGGGTTTCAGTTCAAGAGTGGGTGGTTCTAGACAAGAAAGAAGACTCGTATGCCTGAGAGGTCCAATATCGTCAACTTTTTTCTTGTAAGGAGTATTAAATGATGAATTATTTTCAATTTCATGCTTAGAATTAGAAGTAACAGTGTCATTGTCCAAATTGGGCAGTACACTGTACAGATTTTCCCGATCAAATTTCAGTAGGTTTATCAAGGAAGAATCATCTAATTGTGTTATAAGTTCTCCCTCAACATCATAAAAGTGCTCAGAAAGGTTGGTGTTATCAGAAAAACCCTCAAATTCACTCATAAATCTCATATGTTGAGAAAAAGAGGACTCTTCGATAGAAGAAACTAGACAGTTGTCTTGTTCTACAAAATTTTCCATATTTGGAGATTGAGCATCATTTTCAATTTCTAAAACATATTCAAAAGGATTTTCAGCTTCAAAAATGTTTTCTTTAACAAATGATTTATTTTCCTATTCATCAGAGTTTCCAATTGTGTTCTAATCTTCTAAGGACTCTAGTATTGAATAGTTTTCAAAATAAGTTGGTCCTTTAACATTTTTAAACACATCAAACTCTTCTTGTTGTTCTCCAATTTTAAAAATTAATTGACCCTTAGAGACATCAATAACAGAACCACTGGTGGCCAGGAAAGGCCTACCCAATATTATGGGCACCTCTTGATCACACTCCATATCCAAGACTAAAAAGTTTATAGGTAGAAACAGTTTCCCAACCCAAACTAGTAAATCATCTACCCGACCCAAAGGATGAGTGAAAGATCTATCAGCTAACTGTAGTATGACTGTAGTAGGTTGAAGGTCACCCAACCTCAACTATTGAAATAGTAAGTATGGGAGTAGATTAATACTTTCACCTAAATCACAGAAACAGTTTAGTTGATTAATGTTTCCTAGTGTTATATGTACAACAAAACTACTTGGGTCTTTCAGTTTAGGTGGGATTTTCTTTTGAAGAACAACACTGCACTCTTCAGTGAGGCTGTAAGTAGAAATTCTTCTAGAGTTTTTTTAAAAAAAAAATTATACCAAGGTTTCAGATAAAATGGGATTTAAATTAAATCTTGAATGAAAGGAAATTTTACTTGAAGTTTAGAGTGGAGACCAAGGAACTGATGAAGTTCAACCCAGGTGTTACTTTGAGGATTCAACTTCTTAGGGAAAGGGATGGGTAGAGAAACAAATTTCAGAACAGTAGGTATATCCCTCAACTCTTCCTCAACATTTTCTTTTTCTTTATTCTTTTTATTTTTTGAAAACATTTGAGCTTGAGTTTTAGGTGGAAAATTCAAATTTATACCATTTTCAAGACTTTTCTTGGAATTTACAACATATGTGAAAAGTAGATTTTTATTTCTAGATTGAAGCAGATTTTCATTTTGGGCATTTTATGTTTATCTTTCACAAAAAAATTGAGCATTATGCCCACTTATAGTTACAAAAGCCATGGAATTCTCCCTAGGGTTATATCCAGTGGTACTTGGAAGTCTACCTTTTTCTGTAGATTAAAAGTCTCTAGCACGTTGACCGAGTTTTGTTTCCACATTTTTCATTCTAACATCAGTTTGAATTTTTTCAATCTCATATTGATTTTGATGTTTGGAAAGTTGAGATATTTTTCTTTCTTATTGAGAGTTGATTTTATTCAATATTAGGTCTAGCATAGAATACATGTGACTATCATTGTTTCTTTGTGTATTTTAAGAATCATCCCTTTGTTGGTTTTGAATGTTTGGTGTTGATTTATTAGAGTAATTAGAGGAAATGTATAGTTTAATTAAACCTTGATATTTCTAGGATAGATTCAGATTGTTCCTATAGACTTGGTTTTAATTTTCTAAAAATGGATCTTCTTTAGGAGTCATTCTAGGACCATAGTTAAAAAATGATTGAATTCTACTGTAGTGGGGCTGACATCTCAAAGTTAGGGCAAAAAAATTTAGTATGCCCAAAAATACCACAACAGACTCATTGTTCCCATAAATATTAATTGGTATTTTGACAACCTAGTTGGTTAATAGTTTGTTTTGAGTTCTTGTTCATTAAATATTGATGTTGATTGGTAATTTCAGCCAGTTGAGTTTGAGTTTCATTCATTGAATTACTGTTTGGGTTATCATTTCTATTGAGTCTTTTTCATCTTGAATTTTTATTTTGTGAATTTAGTGAAATCTTATTAATGATCTATCTATGTTATTTATCAGTTTTATCATTTTAATTACACCCAAAATATTGATCAACTAGATTCTGTCTAGAGGAGGACATCCCTTCATAGAATGTATCCATGATAAGGTGTGATGAGAGTTGATGATGGGGAATCTACCTAAGAAGATCCTTGAATCTATCCCAAGCTTCATGAAAAGCTTATCCATCATCTTGATAAAAACTAGTTATCTTTGTTCATAATTTACCTTTTACACTAGGAGGATAAAATTTCATAATAAATGAGTTATACACTTGATCCCATTTTTCGAAAATATTCTCATCTAGACTCACAAAACAATTTCTAGCATTCCCTTTAAGGAAAAGGGGAAAGAATCTCCTTCGTAGTTCCTTTTATTTGAGTCCTATAAGTGGTAACTGTTGTACAGAGTTATAAAAGTCTCTAATGAAGGATAGTGAGTCCTCATTAGAGAGCTCATTAAAATTAGTAAGTAGTGAAATGTTTTATTGTTTTAATTCATAGTTTATGTCCCAAGGACTAAGTCTGATTGATGATGGATTGCTTGAAAAATGTGGGAGTTGGAATTCCCTCATCCTAGGCCTTTCATGTTCAACTAAACGTTAAGGTTTATTTTATAATTTTATGGTGTAAGAACTCTATTTTCAATGTTTTCCATTTCAATTTTGTTCATTCTTCTTAGAATAGTGAGATATTTATCTAATTCATGGTTAAGGGGCTCTAATATAATAGTAGATGTTATTGTGCTCATTCGAAAAGCAATAATAGATAGTACTCAACAGTAACAATTCAAAAAAAAGTGACACAAATTTTTATTTATATTTTCAATTTTTAAATTTTTTTAAAATATATTTTATGTGTTTTTTTATTATTTGTTTAGTAATGGCCCATGCCTTCCCGGAAAACGGTGCCAAAGACATGACCTGAACTGTCGTTTAAGTCGGTCAATGATTAAAATTTATATTCCTACAAACTACTATATATGTGGAAAGCAGGGTCGAACCCACAGGGAATGCTATTTTGACCACCAGTATTCTAAAAAGTAACTAAAGTTCCCACCATTCTCAGTAGTGGAATATATTTTCTATTTTTATATATATATTTTTTATTTTTTAAAATTGTACACTAATGAAGCACGACATTTTTTTGTGTGTTTTTCTTCTGAAATATTATGAGACAATAAATAGACTAAGAATATTGAGAAATTGAGATATAAAAATCTGATAAGTGAACAATCAAGTAAAATGACTAGGGAAAAGTCTCTATTCTACTGGTTTTATAAGTATTACAATTCATATTAAAGTTACTGCTATGCACCACCATTAAGAGAGTGACTTATCTCCCTCTCCAAGAGTTATGTCACATATGATGATTGATTTCTGAGTTTTCCACTCTAGAACAAATCAATTGTGACATGTTATAGAAGATAATGGCAACAAGACGAATATGCCATATTTCCTAAAGTAATTGTTAATTGATTATTTATTAAAGATGTTTCCATGATAAATCTCATCGATTTGATTATGGAGTTTTGTAAATTAGGTAGTAGTGGTGATAAGAAATTTAATGAACTCAGCATCAATCTCACTGATTGATATTGGACACATTATTGTATGAAATTTGAAAGGAAGAGAAGTAACCAGTAGAAAAAGTAATTCCCCAAGCTCAAAGGTTTAGCCAATTTATTTGTTCATTATCAATACATGAAATGAAGGCACGCTAGAACAGAGTACATGATTTCCTTCTAGATGGAAGAAAAACTCCCATAATTCTACTATGCACTCAGGATCCAAGGCCCCAAGCTCGTCTCCAGAGCTGCTCTGCTATCACATCTAGTTTGTTCGTCGAATGAATGAGAGGGACCTTGCCTACTTCTTGATTTTCATTAAGTAGAAACTGTCAAAAGCTACATGTCACTGAAAATCTTCCACTATCCTTGACAACCCTTCACAAAAGCACCACAAAACATGCATTTTTTCATGGCTGGTATGTCGCATAGTTTTTCCCTCGTAACTAACTTCCAATGAGTTAGTTTCAGGAACATGTATGTGTTTTCGACTTTGGTATGAAGCTGCACATGTTAAAAACAAAATAAAGAAGTTAAAACTCAATGAAAATAATAATTATTAATAATTTCACTAAATTTAATTAATAAATATCATAGTTGATAATTATTATTTAATTTATTATTATTTATAAAATTATTCACGTATTATTACTATGGTAAAACATATGTTTATTAAAAAGATATTAATTATGTAACGCCCTGACACCAGTTACCAGGAGTCGATGCATTATTACATAACATTGGATTGATCACAAGAAAGATAAAATATCGAAAGACCAATTGGTTTAGTAGACTTGGAAACACTAGATATATTGATAAGGTTTACATTACATCATAAAATGAAAACTACAACAACATAGTCTCCATAGTCCACACTCTTATCCCCTCATACTATCCCAGCAGGTCATTCATAATTTACTCCTTCACATCCTGGGAAAAATAAAACATAGAAAAGGGGTGAGCTCAAATGCCCAGTAAGGATAACAATATAGCGGAAACTTCCATAAATAAGAATAAACATTTAAGGAAATGTGTAACTAAAACAAAAGCCTTTTAAACTTGGAAATCAACATAGTATGGAAAAAATAAAATGAAATAATGACATTTACTTAATCACATGGATATTCTACTAATCGAATAATCACAGGCAATATGAATAACCACTTTCATAATGATGGAATACATAATGCCAGACTATCATAACCACATAGCCAAGGCCTCGTGCTAGGACTAAAAATAAGATTTTGTGAAGGCCTTGTTACAAGACACTAGTTTGACTCATGAGACCTACCGATTCATCGAGGAGCTATAGCGGGCTCCACCCGTCACATATTAAGTCCAATGCATTCCCATATGAAAAGGTTTAAACATAACATAAACATTCGTATTAAAAGTAGCATACGAAATGTGAATACTTTCACCATAATCCATGAAGGATATAAAAATAACACAACCATAGTCAAACATATCAAAAAACCTTTAATACAATATAATAGTTTTGTTTCATAATAAATCATCTTCAAATAAGCTTAAAATCCGTCAAAGGATGTTGACATAGATGAAATCAAAACTCTTTTTAGAGAAATATCTCTTTTTATTTTGAAATCATTTAAGATTCATATAAAATAAAACATTTTATTTGAAAATATTCTTATAATTTTCTAAGGGAAGCTTTGACGATTTTATAATGGTGGAAAATAGCCGCACCCACCGTATAAGTTAAAAAAACATTCTTACCTTAATTCTGTCGAAAGGGTTAAAAGCACCTTGTTTGGAAAACGACGGAAAGATTACATTATAAACCTCTTATAATAATTCATATATGGGTATAAATGACTTTAACCCATAGTAATAATGTTTTGAAAAACGTTTTTAAGAAACATGGATGTGGATAATAAAGAGATCCCAGTAGATTATTACGTATAAAAAAACCTCGGATAATGAAGAAATTGTGAAATAAACCCTTACCTTGTACATTTCCTTGGTTGGGGGTAGGTTAACAGACTGTATAATGGTGAAATAATTGTTATTAAATTATACAATAATCATATACATTTATATGATATCATATATGATCTTTTAACATTGCATTATTAATATTATATTAGAATTATCGTTTTTTCGGGTGTTATCTTAGTTGTTTTATTTTATATGTTTTATTACATAAGCCATGTTTTTCAGGGATAGTTTGTATATTGTTCATATCTAGGATGATATCAAGTCCTTAGACCTTATTTTTAAATCATAAAATGATAATTATATTTGATTTTATACGATGGAGAATGAATCTCATCGTGTTCGTGGAGACGGTAGTCAGTACGTATGCACAAGCGACAATATCATTCTTCTGATATTAAAATAATATATAATTGGATGGTATAGCACAGATACAGAATCCTTATCATGTTATATTTATTATTTACATGAATTACAAATCATTATTATACACATCCAAATAATAATATATTGAATAACAATTACACCACGACATGGAGACGGTAAGACGGATGTACGCACATATGGTGACATGTAATTCAAAGGATGGACAGAATACTGAATATGGTTGTCCATATTTATAATAATATTACAGTATATAGGAGATATTTTATTCATTATTTTAGAATGGTAATAACAAAGAAATAAGAAGGTGAAGAAGAGATGAATTTGAAAAAGGGTGGTGAAAACATTACCTCTTCTTCGGGTTCTTCCTTTTGATTTGATCAAAATGCTCCTTAGGTTGTCTTTCAAATAAAACTAAGGCCTCTAGGTTGTAGTGAGGGAAGTTGATAGAGTATTTGGGCAGGGGTTGGCCAATCCAATAGGCTTTGAATCTATGAAGTAAGGAGAATGGGGAGTGCCCTTTTATAAGAGGGGTGAGGGGCACCTTTGGAAAAGCCAAAAATATTATTTTATAATAAATTCATATTCGGTTTCTAATGGCTCCAAAGTATATTATTTAAAGGTTTAGGTTTGGATAGGTTGAAAACCACTCAAACAATAGAATTTAGACAGGTTTGGGTCATTATATTAAACTTATCTTTTTGTATTAACTCTTAGTTAATTAGTTTCACTTTTACAATGTCTCTTTGTATTTTTTATATTATATGGTTAATAAACATACTATATACATCCAAGTGACCCCCAAGTGGTTCATTAATGATACAACTATCATGATATAAGTCTCTTTGTCGATCCATAGATTTTTACGAATTTAATATCAATTAATAATATAATATTTGTTTTAAAAAATCTTTTATGTCAATTTTGACACTATTCAATTGTTGATTTTTTGTGAAAATCATAACATAATGATTACTTCGAACAGAGTTAATTAAGTCAATACTAACATGTAATATTAACCTAGAAAATTAGTTTAATTCATAAAAGTCAGAAATTATATCTTTTTGGGTATTTATAATATCAATTATTTTAATATTTCTCTATTATGGTAATTACAGCATCATCATTATGTCATAAATAAATTAAATTATTTAATGTCTAAAAATTATATATATAATATAATTATGTAGGAAATCTTTTTAGCTTTCTAATTAATATTTACAATCTAATATATATTATGTATATACATATATTAATAATGTTTTAGTAAATAAACTTTGATTTTAACTCTTTTAACTCTTCTTTGAATTAAATAATAATAAATGTACTAATCTTATCCAAGTTGACCTAAATGATAATATTTTATTTCTAAGGTTGTTTTTGGTCGAGATACACTTGTACAATAGAATTAGGACATGTGTTAGGGTAATATTAATTACATTTTTACCCATAATTACCCAATTTACTTTTAAAAGTGGTAAATAAATTAAAAAGTTAATATTCACAAAAAATTATTTTCATCTCATTGAACCACATTTTACTACTTGATATTAACCTCGTCTCTTGGATTTTCGAAATTCCACTCACAGAAGTGGTAATATTATGTTTTATGAAAAGTTCAGTTTTTTAACTACCACTTAGTGGTTTCACTATTCATCAAAAATTGATGTTTTTCAGAACAATGGAAAAATTTCAACCTAAGCTATAATTGATATTCCAAATTAAAAAATGATGGATATTTTAAAAAATTCCAAAAATATAAGTTGCATTATTTAATTTTATAATTAATTCCCGCTGTTACAACAAATAGTGTGTTTTTAAGAAACAATATATATCAAAAGATTGACAATGGTTTATGTCCAATTTCAAAGTGAAATTAATTCTAATGAACACCATTGGATAAAATGGTAAAAATAAATTCTAATTATAATTTATAACCACTCAATAATATGATTTATCACTATAAATTATTTTAATTAAAAAAACTGTTTTTAAGTATTTTTCACTATTCGTAAAAATTTAAAGTTCTCAGAAAAATACAAAAAATTAAACTTAGGATAATTTCGATATTATGAATCCAAAAATGAAGTCCATTTTGAAATAAAATATATATAATTTCAGAAAGTAGGTATTACTACTCATAACGGCTAGTTTGATTGGTTGTGGTGTGTTAGAACTCGATGTTGCGTACAACACACGCTATCGCATTATTCAAAGAGAAGCGTACCGTAGAAGCTTGGGGTGTTACATTCTCCCCTCCTTCAAATAATTTCATCCTCAAAATTTCGAGAATACTACCGCATGAAAATACTCGGGTTGTTCTTCATCATAAGTTCCTCGGGTTCCCACGTTGCCTCTTCCATCTTATGGTTTCTCCACAAAACTTTTACCAAACGCGTCGTCCGATTTCTCAGCACTTGTTCTCTCGTATCAATAATCTTGACAGGCTCTTCGCAATAAGACATATCGGGTTCCAGTTCTAATTCCTCATACGTGAGTACATGCGTTGGGTTAGGCATGTATTTCCTCAATAGAGATATGTGGAAGACATCGTGAACTTTGGAGAGACTAGGTGGCATTTCCAATCGGTAAGCTACAACCCCAATTCGTTCTAGAATTTTGAAATGTCCGATGTACCTGGGACTCAATTTACCTTTCTTACCAAAACGTATGACTCCATTCCATGGAGATACCTTCAGGAAATCATGATCACCGACTTGAAATTCCAAATCCTTCCATCGGTTATCAGCATAGCTCTTCTGCCTACTTTGAGCCGATTTGATGTGATTTTGGATTAACATCACCTTTTCCATCGTTTCCTCCACCAGTTCTGGACCTACATGTTTTCTTTCACCAACTTCATCCCTACAGGTTGTTGTGCGACATCTCTTTCCGTATAACGCTTCATATGGTGCCATTTGAATACTCGAATAGAAGCTATTGTAATAGGAAAATTCTACCAGAGGTAAATATTGATCCCACATACCCTGAAAGTCAAGTGAGAAAGATCTCAACATGTATTCTAAGGTTTGAATAGTCCGTTATGATTATCCGTCTGTCTGAGGGTGGTAGGCAGTGCTCAAATGAAGTTCAGTATCCAGGGATTTCTGAAGGCTCTTCCAGAATCTTGAAGAAAAATGGGGATCATGATCAGAAACAATCGATAAGGGTACTCTATAAAGTCTCACAACTTCATTAATATATAGTCTTGATAGACGGTCCAGTGGTAGATATTTTCTTATAACAAGAAAATGTGGTCACTTGGTAAGACGATCAACAATAACCCATATTACATCATTCCTTCTAGGAGTCTTTGGTAGTCCCATGACAATGTCCATCGTAATATTGTCCTTTTTCCACTCATGTATGGGAAGAGGATGCAATACTACACCAGGCTGTTGCCTTCCAGCATTCACATGTTGACAAACCATACATCTTGACACAAAATCAGCAATCATCCTCTTCATGTTGTCCCAAAAAAAATGTTCCTTCAAATCTCTATACATTTTGGTGCTCCTAGGGTGTATAGAGAAATTGGAACTATGAGCATCATCCAGCAATTCCATTTTTAAACCAGGTATATCGGGAACACAAAGTCTCTTCCCGAATTTCAAAATTCCTTCTTCATACACAATATCTCTCAATCTCCCATAATTCACAGCTTTAATCTTCTTTTGAAATTCTTCATCATCAGTATGAGAACTCTTAATACTTTATAGTAATGATTGTTTGGCAACCATTTGAAAAATCATTGATGTTTCACCTTACCTGGTTATTCCCATGTCCATCTTCACAAGATCCATGAAAATCGGATCCCTTTCAATTCTCTTATTATTCAAAACTCCATGATCATTTATTCTCAAAGAATCTGCCACCTTGTTTACTTTCCCTGGGTGGTAGTGTATCGTACAATCATAATCCTTGAGTAATTCAAGCCATCTCCTTTGCCTCAGGTTGAGTTATTTTTGTGAGAAAATATACTTTAAACACTTGTGATCAGTATAAATCTTACATTTTTCACCATAGAGGTAGTTCCTCCATATCTTCAAAGCAAAGATCACAACTGCTAACTCGAGATCATGAGATGATTAAAAAAGTTGTTTTTAAGTATTTTTCACTATTCATAAAAATTGGAAGTTCTCAGAAAAATACCAAAAATTCAACATAGGATAACTTCGATATTCCGAATCCAAAAATTAAGTCCATTTTGAAATAAAATATATATAATTTCAAAAAATAGGTATGACTATTTATAACGGCTAGTTGATTGGTTGTGGTGTGTTAGAACTCGATGTTGCGTACAACATACGATATCGCATTATTCAATGAGAAGCATACCGTAGAAGCTTGGGGTATTACAAATTAAATTATGTTAATAAATATAATTACTATGATATTAATTTCATCATTTTTAACTAAGTTATTAAAAATTAATGACATAAGTAATGAAAAAATTATAATTTAGATTGTATTAATTTTTTATTTACTAATTTAATTATTATTATTGTATTTAATAAGATGTTAAATTGTTAGATTAATTTAAGTAAAAATATATTTATAAATTTGATTATTTTAATTTAATAATTATAATTAATACTTTAGTTTTAAATATTTTTTAATTAATAAGTATATTTAAATAGTTTATTTATAATTATTAGTAAATATATATTTATACTATAAAAAATATATTAATTTGTTATTAATATTTATTATTAATTTAGTTTTTTATTTTATTTTAAAATTTCTCTATTTATTAATATTATAATTATAAATTTTACAAATTCTATTATATCCATTTGATTTAAGAAAGTTAACATTAACTTTAACCATTTTTTATTTTTGTTTTACTTTTGTTTTATTATTATTTTCATTATTTAATTTTTTTGTTAAATTCTTCCTTCTACCTCCCCCATTATCGGCAAACTGGGGGGAGGGTAAGGGTTTTTGGATTTCTTCCATAGGAAGGATCCACCGTCGGACCCTCCATCGAACAACCAGCTGTGGCGTAGCTCCTCAATACCAGTGATGCAGGTTCCTCCTCTCACAGCACCGGAACAAGAACTCCCAGGCTTCGATGACTTGGTTCTTCATAGCGACGGTCTTCAGCTCCAACCATATCCAACAATGACGCATCTCCCTTGCTCAAGCGGGATGAGTCAAATCCTCTAAGTAGAACAACGGTGAACTGGCTTTTGATTACATACCCTATGACGTGGACCTCCTAGGTACTTCGGCTATAGTGACCACGTCCTTCCCATCAGTTACCCACAACAGAGGCTCTGTAATTTTTTTCGGGATTTCATATCTGGTTAATGTTTGTGTAGGTTTATTGATTATAAGTGTGGTTTTGACGTTGTCAATGCATCAGAGAAATGTAACTGTGATAGGTGTTGAGGAAAGGTGATGCGGCAAGAAGAGACCGAAGGTCATAGTGGAATGGATAAAAATGGGTCGTGAAGGATGAGTGCAAAAGGTGAGAAGCATGGGATAAAAAGTCTAACAGTGTGTAGGTTACTGATAGTAAAATAAGGGTGATAGGTTGAATGGGGAGCAGTGGGTCACTAGTATACATAAGTAACAGTGAGGTGCAGGGTCACTGATAGAATAATATTATAGGCTACCATTATGTATAAAAATAATAGGTTGCTAATAGTTTAAATAAAACAGAAACGCTGCTGATAATGATAATAAAATGTCACTGATATGTATAAAATAAATGATCACTATTGGTGAAAGTTCACCGATAGTACAGTCTAATGTTACCGATAGAATAAAAATAAAGAGGTCACTGTTTGCAGTAAAAACAATGAAAAAGCGGACCGACGAAAATCAGTGAAGAGCAGGGTCACTGTTATCTTAAAATCAAAGGGGAGCAGTGAAATGCAAGGTCCCCGATACAAAATAAAAATTAAATATCTTAATGGTACATCAAAAATAAAAAGATTCACAAAAATATTAATTAAAATAGATAGGTCACCGCTAGTATAAGATTAAGAGGTAACAGTAACCTTAAAAATAACATAAAATTATATGTTAAGTAAACTAAATAAAAAGAATGAAAATAATTAATTAAATGAATATTAAATACCATATATTTTTAAAAAATATTTTTATTAAACATCAAAATAATGGAACCATAAATAAGATTATTAATTGACAACACTTATGTTATGAACTGAATGATTAATAAACTAAAATCCTAAAAGGATTATATTAAAATAACAATATAAATAATTACAGGGTAGCAGCAAGTGAAAATGAAGAGTATCAGTGACCCAGTATGTTACCGTTAGTTATAGTATACCTCACCAGTATGCTAAAAAAAATAGAAAATGAATAAATAATCAAAATTCATACATAAAATAATATAATTACTGTATAAAAACTCTTAATTAATTAATGAAATAACTATTTGAACGCATAAAATTAAATTCGAACTAATTAATTTAATTTAAAACACAAATTATTTATATAAATGATTAGCAGGATGACTAAACATATTAATTAATAAAATTAAACTATTTTAATGAAATAAATTTAAAGGATAAAATATTGAAATAATTTCAATGTCAATTAAAACACAAAAATATTTTTTAGATGGTCATTTATTATTAAATTTAAATTATTAAATAGTGATAAGATTGGCATTAACACAACTAATAAACATAAAATAAATTTATATAAAATAAGTAAGATTAAAATTATTAATTTAAAGAATAAAGATACATAAATAATTATAAAAAATTATTAATTAACAAAGTTAACTATAAAAAGGAAAAAGTACAATTATTTAGTACAAAGTGATTAAATAATTATTTAAATAATTAAAAATTAAGTTAAATGTTGTGGAAAAACAATGTAAAAATAGAGCCACATCAATGTGTGATCAAATAATGTGAACAAAAAATTTTAGACGAAATACTCTATTTAATTCCATTGATGAATAGTTAAAACTATACAATTAAATAATATCAAATAATTTTTTATTTCATTAATTAATAATTATTATTTGTGTTTTTGGAAGCATTGGATTATTATTTTTTCAAATTTGGATAACCGAATTCTTTATTTCCTAGATGTAATTCATAGATACCAAAACAATTGTCCACACAATATGTTGTTTTTAAATTAGTAATACTATACATCCATATTTTATAACTAAACATAATGTTATATAATTTATATTATCTTTTAATAAGGAATTTCTTATGAGAGTGTGGTGTATAATTATCATGAAAAACAAGGAATGAAACCAGGGGTTAAGAATGAGAATGAATACATGTTCTATAACTAGATAAGTATTAGGGTATATATAATGGTATTTCACTAATCAAAAACATTTCAAAACAAATTACTTATTCCCTTCAATGTTTTTGTTGTGTCCGAAAGAAATCCATGGAAAATATTGAGGTTATTAGCTTTGTAAACATATGAGAGGGATCAAATTCAATGAACAAACTAGAACCATAAAGGGTTATTTTGAATATAATTATTGTATAATTTAAAATATTTATTAATCAATAGTGTATTTTTATTTTTTCACAACTATAATGACTGTAAAAAAATCATATTCACGTGAAGATACAGTTGTTCTCCGAAAGGAATGGGAAACATCCTGATGGAGGAATGAAAAAAATAGCATGAAGATGTGACTTACATAGAAGTCGTGGATTATTTCATATTAATTATTAATTTACTTAATTGTAATATTTATAACATAATAATAATTATCTTTCAAATGTGGACACCGTTGTTTGAGTTGGACCAGTTTATTTAAAACCGATCATACTCATAAGAGATTTGAGATTTAAGCTTCAACTCAGAATTCAATGATAAGTTAACTTTTTTATTATAATATGTTTTCCCTCATAATATTTTATTTTATATACCTAAAATAAATGTTATAATACTCATACAATTAGTTTCATGCACATACATACTTTCCCTCAAAACCTTCTCACCCGAGCATTGTTGGGATTTACCACTTTCCATCAAAGGTAGTTGAGGGATCATGAAAGAATGTGATAAAGGTCAAAAATTTGGTGATTCTTTTTCATGAATGAAATAAAATGGAATTTGTGGTAATGAAAAATTTGGTCAGTTTGACTCAAAGTGTGTCTTTTTGTGTAATTAATAATTTTTTTTCAACATTCCACCTATTATTTGTAAGTTAATTTCAATATATGATAACTGATATCTTATATGTTTACACTTATTCATCATATATGATCACCCTTTCTAATGTTTAAATTCCTAGGGTTATTGGGAGTGGTTTTTTGAAATGATATGTTGGTGATGGTTTCAAGTTAATAATAACATAATGAGATGCTCTTGTAAAGTATTTCATTATTTTTCCACGTTTCCAAAAGAACTAGACCAAACATGTTCTTGTGTTGAATATTATGTCGGGTAAGGATTATTAGTCTACTAAAATGTGATATCCACGTATGAAATGTTTCGGTCAATATAGTTAGTATTCGTGCAATTGACTTACATAAAATAGATCCAAAAATAACAATTGACTAGTATCACTAAAAGAGACTCCTTTTAATTTAAACCGACATTACTTATAGTAAATATAACAAGTGAAATACTAAAATTATAGAAAATTCATTAGAGTTGTTTGGATATTATAGGAAAATTATCCATATTTCATTTGAGATTTTTATAAATCTACCACATATCAACCCAAGGCATAGTGTGATGGGTATAAATAAAAGAGTCTATAAGTTGACTAAAATTATATTTTAGTTCAAAAAGTGTCAATCACAAAAAATCAAACCAATGTGCTCTAACTATCTTCATAAGATTGAAATAAATTCATAAGTCATTAGTAAAGTGTATGATGCCGTCCCACATCAAACTGACATATTATGTGATCAATAAGACTCATATTTCATGTTTTGTGTTAGAATAACATGTTAGTAAAATAACAGAACTAACATACTAAAAAATAAGAAAACTCATTCAGAATGAATTGATACTTTAAAAAAGCTATATATGTCATTTTTTATGTTTATTAATCAACCATACCTAAATAAGTTGCACGATGTGATCAATATAACTTATACTATCTTTTTATTTAAAATTGACATAACATTCGGTACAAACAACAAGTGACATAATGAAAACCATGGAAAAAATTCATAATTTTTTTTAATTTAGGAAAATATTTATACATAATGTTTGACGCATTAGAATAAGCTACACTTAAATACAACCCAAAATGTGTCTGGTATCACTCAAAGTGTCTCTTATAATTTAAAATTGATATTAGTTTAAGGAAAAACAAAATGTGGGATATTAAAAACCAATAAAACACATTCAGATTGTTCTTATTTTTTAGAAAAATATACATGAGTGATTTGTGGCTTATATGAATCAACCATGCATTAATATGACACATTGTGTGACAAGTATGACTAAAAGTGTCCATTATCAATTTAAAATTGGAATTTTAGTTAAAATTGTTTCACTCACTAAAAAGCATTTAAAAGAACTCCAGTTGTCCTGATAATTTTGAATATATATTCATCAATGATTATTTATGTGTTTTAATATTTTTAATGTCAAAACATCATATGATGAGACTGTTATGACTCACAATACATGTTTCTAGTTTGAAGTAACATTTTAGTAATAAAACAAAACAGACATACTGAAAACCGTGATAATGTATTCATATTGTTTTCATTATTTTGGATAATAATATATATATTATATTACATTTTTAATAATCATCTACGCCTCAATATAACGCATATTTTGGTTGTTATAACTTAGAGTGTCTCTTATTTATTTAAAATTGACATCAATTTCTGTAAAAATAATAAGTAACATACAAAAACAATGAAAAGGAGTTTGGATTATTATCATAATTTAGTAAAATAATATATATATCATATGTTATGTGTAAGAATTAGACACACTTAAATAAGATTCATGGTGTGGCTAGTATCACCCAAAGTGTCTCTTTTTTTAAAACAAAATTTATATTATGTTATGTAAAAACAACACGTGTCATGTTGAAATCTGATAAAATTCATTTAAATTGTTTTCATACATTATGAAAATGATCTGTGGCTAATTTGTGACTGGTACGAATCAACCACACCTCAATATGGCTTATAGTGTGACTGTTATGACTAGAATTGTCCATTAATAGTCAAAAACTGACATTTTATTTCAAAATGTGCCACTCACTAAAAAACAATAAAATGTGGTCTGATTGTCCTCATAATTTTGGGAAGTGATTCAGAACTCATTTGTGATATATATGATGTATTTTCACATAAAACCAATTCATTATGAGACTAGTATGACTCATAATGCATGTTAGTAGTTTGAAATGACATTTTATTAAGAAATAACCATACTGAAAAATGAGAAAACATATTCAGATTGTTTTTGTACTTTAGGAAAATGATCCATCTATAATTCATGATAGGTAGGAATCATCAGTTCTTAAATATGATGCACAATGTTTCAATTATAACTCCAAATGTGTCATTATTTAAAAGTGACTTTGATTTTATTAAAAGAACATATGGGATTCTCAAAACTGAAGAAACACATTCATATTGATTTGATATTTTAAGGAAACAATCCATAACATATTTTTGAGTTGTATTCCTCAACTGCAACTGAATCTGATGCATGATGTGACTAGTATGACTCAAAATGCATATTTCTCATTTAAAATAAACTTTTATTAAAAAAACACAACATGTATATTGAAAACCGAGCATCTGAATTCGTATTTTTATAATATTTTTTTAAAATAGTATATTAGTCATTTTTGACATATAGGAATAATCCTCACATAAATATGATGCATTGTGTGGTTAGTATAACTCAATGTTTTTCTTTTTCATTTCTAATTTAATTTAATTTATGTGAAAACAACAACAAAAATATTGAAAATAAAACAAATGCATTTCGATATTTTTGATAGTTTGGGACAAAAATCTATTAGAAATATTTCCTGTTTATAAATTATCCTCTGCTGAATACAATGCACAGTGTGGCTGGTATAACTCAAATTTTCACTCTTTATTTAAAATTGACATTAATTTTAGTAAAAACAACATGTTACACACCATAAACTGAGAAAAACGCATTTGTATTGTATTAATATTTTAGGGCAATTATATATTTGTCATTTGTGACATATAGGAATCAGTCACACCTCAATTCAATTAAATTTTATCTGATATTATTCAAAGTGTCACTTTTTATTTAAAATTTACAATAATGTATGTGAAAACATATAGTGACAAGCTGAAATCTGATAAAACCCATTCGAATTGTTCTGATAGATTAGAAAAAATATCCATAAGTCTTTTATGATTTGTAGGAGTAAACTTCACCTTAGTATGATGCACAATGTGACTAGTATGACTAAAAGTGTTTTTTACTAGTTTAAAATTAACAGTTTAGTTCAAAACATGTCACTAACTGAAAACCCAGAAAATTTGCATTGAATGTATTGATAATTTATGACCCCAAATCTTAATTCATTTTTGTCGTGTATGATGTAGTCTCATGTCAAACTAATACACGATGTGACTGATATTACTTATAATTCATATTTATTGTTTTAAATGACATTTTTGTAAAAAAATACACAACTACAATACTATAAAATGAACGAACGCATTTAGATGGATTAGATACATTAGGAAAATGATACATTAGTAATTTCTGACATGTACAAATCATCCACTCCTCAACCTAAAAAAATATGATTGGTATAACTAAAAATATTTCATTATTTAAAATTGAAATTAATTTTAGTTAAATAACAAGTGACATAATAAAATCCTATAAAACACATTTAGATTTTTGTGATATTTTAGTAAAATGATCCAAATCTCATTATTGATATGATGGAATAAAATCCACCAAAATAGAATGTCTCGTGTGACCAGTATAACTCCAAAAGTATCTTTTTTATTAAATAATCATATTTTATTAATATATTCATTCATATTAATGATTATTTGATTTCATTACATTTTTTCAAATATAATATTTCTTTTTAAAATTAGATGAATCTTTTGGAAAGGTTGAGATTATTTTTTTTCTAAATGATACTAAGGGAGGACATTTTGGAGAGGGGATCATAGACATAAAAAGATGAAATATATTATAAAACATTTTTATGAATAATTCGAAATTTAATTATAAAAAACATTATTGGGAATGTAAATAGTTATTTTTTGTATATACCATGGTAATAAAAAAAATTTATTCGTGATTTCAATTAAATGTATATATCATTGTACGAAATTATAGGATTGTCTAAAATCACGGGTTTTATATAGCATTTTAAATTGAATGTTTTTTCTTAGTGATGTATTGTTATATTAACATCACAGTGCAGGAAACTATAACATTATCGGTGTGATTTTTATCAACGATAAAGGGCCCCATTTATCAGTTCTAAAGTAGTGTTGAAAAGGGGACCCCCTTATAATTTCTATGACTAAAAATGTTTTTTTAGTAGTGTTAAAATCATATTTTTGTACTGTTAAATGACATATGTCTAGTAGAGTTTGTGATACCTTTGAAAACCAAGGTGTATCATAAGACACAGTAAGACTCTATGTCTCCCATTTCTACTTTCATGATAGATTAATGAACTGGTTAAAGATTCACGCTCCCAAGTCAATCAAGACATGGGAAAAATTAGAAAACAAATTCATATGCATGTACATCCCACAAATACAGACTTGGAATCTCATGAATGAAATATAAAACATCACACAGGTTCATGGATAATATGTGTGGGAATCATGGGATATATTAAATGATCATTACTAGATGTTCCCACATCATCAACTATATGTATGTATTCAACATGAGACATATTACCATGGAATTATTTTGACATCACATATTATATTAGACACCCATTTTGATGGCAGACTTATGCACAAGTTTTTGGAAGTCAGCCAAAAAATATTTTTTAATGTCTCCAAAATTCTAGTGTGTGGAAACATTATAGAGGACTTCCAGATATTATAATACATTGGGTGTAATAGACCACCCACATTTCTACTCATACATTGTCTTGGAAAATGATGCTTGAATCATTCCAGAAACCTGCTGCACTACCACCCCCACTTATTCCTATTAAATAAATACAGCCATGTGATATTCTTGGACACCTTCATTTATAAAAATTCTAAAGGAAATTGGTGGAATAACATAATTATCTAGATTGTAACTACATAAAAAATACAACAGGTCCAATAGTATCGTCATCCCCAATAGTACCAACAACCACAAAGCTATGAGAATATAATAACTAGGGTGAATTAGAGAATTATATATTAATTTCTAATGAAGAGTAGAAGGGTAAAACAAAGAAACCATGGACCACCTGGGTACCATAAAAATTGACAATCTCTAGGAAAAAATATAAATTACAAAAACCTTTCTCTACAGCTCTCTAGTGCCCATCATCACAACACCATTGTATCAACAAGATCCACCAGGACCACCATAATAATACGATCCTCTCCAAGAAAATTTGAAACACTTCCTAGTTACTATATGTTAAATTTAAACCAATGGATAAACTCCCAAGATATTAAAATGAAAAACCATAATGATTCATTATTTAACATGGAAGATAAAATTTTAAAAAAAATTAAATTCATTATATAATTGATTAAAATGTACATTTTTTGGTATTACCAAGGATCATACATGGAAATAGGCTAATATTATAATGGTTAAAAGTGATAATGTGCTGTATTTTGAGAAAAAAATGGAGTTACGGAAAATCATGTAGTAGAATCAAATGAAGCTTGTTAGTAATGGAATCAATTGTTATAACAATTTGAGAATGATTCAGCTGAGGAATATATGTTAAAGGAAGATCACTATGTGGCACCACCTGGATACAAGAAACATATACCCTTTCCAGAATGATTTTAATAAATATAAAGGGAGTGGAAATATAAAATATTTATGAAGTACGTGAAAAAAATTCCTATGAATTTCCTTATTTTAGATAAAATTGTTAAAGTACCAACTAATGATCAATTCGTTAAGAATACTCTAAAATAATAAAAAAACATTAAGTTATAGAAATTAACTATAACATCTGTCGAGACCCGAATCTTGATGTACATAGACATTACATTACTTTTGCAGAATACATAGTACATAATAAAAACAGACACACAAGGACCGTAAGAGTTTAGTGTCTTTGGAAACTTGGAACGCAATCTTCTAATCATGGTGAAAGATCTTCAACATCTCCCATAAAGATATTCCCATTTTAGTTTCCTTACCTAAAATCTTTCTTTTATTCATAGGTGTAATGAAAACATAAAAAGGGTGAGCTCAAATGCTCAGTAAGGGTATGCATTGATAAAATAAAACATACCATATATATTTGAACATAAAAAAACATGAACATTAAAAATCATGAGAAAAGACATAAAACATTGAAGTACATAAGGCATAGATCTTAATGGAACATAAATCATGATAATAGAGCATGGGAATAAAACATATAATTGTGGCATCTATTAATCACATGTAATGATTTCCATAGTAGCCAAGGCATTGCTGCCAAGACCATATTAGTGCACAAATTCGCATTCTGAATCGACTTCACTCCTCGTTTTAGTCATGTAACACTGAACCAGATTAGCTTTCCATTCCAGCCATGTCTATCGCATGAGATATAAAATATTTACCCAATGAATTGGAGGGAGATATAGGTCCCACCCATATAATAATGAAATCATTCTTACTCGTGCCACAAAATATACTTAAAACATTCATCATAACCCAAAGAATAAAATGGGTTTCATAAACATCATCCCATCATCTCATAATCCATATAAAACAATTGGACATTTCATCATATGAAAAGTGAAACCATGTAAATCATAGATAAATTAATATCGAAACATACACATATGAAATAATGTCATCTTAGATGGAAAATGGTTTTGATAAAACACTTGAAATGAATTTTTGAGGAAAATACCCTTTCTTCTTTAAAATCATTCTCATTTCACAAAATGTCATGAAATTTTAAAATAAAAGGATTTTTTTGAAAATAGTCATGAAATCTTTTGGAGGAAGCTTCATGAAAATAAGGCTTTATAAAACCGTAAAAATCCATTTGTGTCGTATAAGTTAAAAAAACATTCTTCTCGTACTTTTGCTGGAAAAGTCAAAAAGTACCTCATAACGCAAAAAAAAAATATGGCTTACATACCATGTAGTAAATGTCAAAAATGGGTAAAAATGACTTTAAATATACATGAAAACACTTTTATAAAACCTGGACATGGATTATAACAATAACCCCAGTAAATACTAACGTATAAGCAATCTCAGATAAAAATGAGAATGGAAAAGTTATCCCTTACCTTAGGTCTGATATGCTTCGTATGTATCGGAACCTCATGTATAATGATTTAAATAATTTTATTTACTTATTAATGAATTATATTCATTGTTATGATATCATATATCGTTCACTTATGACTTTATATTACCCGTTCTTTTGTAAATTCCATGTTAAAGAGTGTTTTGGTTAAAATCGTTTCATTTGTCGTCCATGTTTGGACTTGTAATAATTCATATGATTACATAGATCATGATTTAATAATTCCAGAATATAAAACATGATTTATATATAATATATATTCATAATATACATATATATAATAGATCGATAAATGGAATGAAATACACCGTTCATGGAAACAGTAAGCCGTACGTACGCATGAACGTTGTTTTCATTTCCTCATTGAATTGAATGGAATTAATTGGATGACATACATATATATATACATATATACAGTTTCATTATTATGTAATATATTTCATGATTACTTATTATATATACATTATAATCATTCATGAATGGTTAATCATTGAGAATGAATCTCATCACGTCGTGGAGATGGTATTCCTTACGTACGCACGAGCGATAATATCATTCCCATGATCGTGGAATTTTATTGGATTTTATGTATACTATTACAGAATCAATAATACTTTAAAATAATCATATATAGTTATTTATTTTCACCATTATACCCATCCAAGAAAGGTGGTGGTGTAAAATAGATTACACCACGTCGTGGAGACGGTATTCCGTACGTATGTGCGCGCGGTGATTTCGTTTTCCAGAGGATGGATAGACGGTGAAATATGATTTTTTTCATAATTATAATTATATATCAGTATATGAGTGATACTGATGTTATTACTTCATAATGAAACAACTAAAGAAGAAGAAGTGGAAGAAGAAATAAAGTTGAAATAATCGGTAACGGAAATTACCTCTTCTTTGAAACGCCTCTTTGAGACCTCCTTTTAAGGCACTAAAATTGGTCTTTGAAGACGACCAGGACCTCTAGGATGTTTCTAGGGAAGTGGAGAAAGGAATTTGTCAGGGTTTGGCCGAGCATGAAGGCTCAAAGTGGTGTGAGGAAGAGATGGAGGAGGTTCCCTTTTATAAGGGAGGAGAGGGGTACCTTTGAAAATACTATTTTATTATAAAGTCATATTTGGTTTTCAGTAGCTCCAAATTGATTTATTTCGAAGATAATGTGGGGATGGCTCAAAATCCTCTCATCCAATAAAATTTATACAAGTTTAGGTTTCTATTTTAACCTTATGATTTAGATTTAACCTTTAGTTAAATAATTTTACTTTTACCGTGTCATATTGTTTTCTTACACTATAAGGTTAATAAACATACTATAAAAAACCAAAAGAACCCCAAGTTGTTTATTATTAATATATATAACCTTATCTAAATCCTTTGGCCGAACTCTAGATTTATAGGAATAAAATCACAATTAATAATATAATATTTTTTTTAAAAACTATTTTATGTCAATTTTGATACTATTTGGTAATTGATTTTTGTGAAAATCATAACAGAATTATTAGTTCGAAAAAAGTTAATTAAATAAATTATAAAATGTCATGTTGGCCTAGAAAATTAGTGGAATTAATAAATGTCTCAAATTTCATTTATTTGGGTATTTATAACATCAATTATGTCAATATTTCATTAATAAGATAATTACTGCATCATCGTTGTTTCATAAATAAATTAAATTTTTAATGTCTAAAAATTACACATAAAATAACATTATGTAGGAAATCTTGTTATATTTCCATGTAATATTTATAGTAGAATTTATCTTATGTATTACCCTCTAGTAAAAATGATTTACTTATAAAACATTGATTTTAACTATTTTAACCCTTCTTTAAATAAATTAATACTAAATGTCCTAATCTAATCCAAGTGGACCTAAATGGTCATATATTATTCCTAAGCTTGTTTTTGGTCTAATTACACGTATCCAATAGAATTAGTCCATGTGTTAGGGTAATAATAATTTCATTTTTACCCTTAATTACCCTATTTACTTTTAACCGTGGTACAAAAATGTAAAAGGTTACAATTCATAAAAAATTATTTTCATCTCATTGAACCACATTTTAGTCCTTGATATTAAATGTGTCTCTCTTATTTTCGAAATTCCAATCACAGAAGCAGTAAAATTATGTTTTATGAAAAATTAAGTTTTTTTAACTACCACTTAGTGGTTTCACTATTCATCAAAAAATGAATGTTTGCAGAAAAATACCAAAAATTATGCCTAAGATATATTTGATATTATGAATTCAAAAATGATGTCTATTTTAACAAATTCATAACATATCAGTTGCATTAATTAATTTAGAAATTAATTCCTGTCGTCAAAACAAATCGCGTGTTTTTAAGAAACAATTACTATCAAAAGATTGATACCTGTTTATATCCAATTTCAAAGTGAAATTAATTCCAATTACCAAAATTGGATTAAATAGTAAAAATATATTCTAATTAATCTTTCATAACAATTAAAAATATAATCTAACCATATAAATTATTTCGATGAAAAAAGTTGTTTTTAATTAAAATATAGCGTGTTTTTACTATTCATTAAAATATGAAAGTTATCATAATAATATGAAAATTCTATCCAAAGTAAATTTTTATACCCTGATTCCATGGAAGAATTATATTTTCTCAAATTGAACTTATATACATGTCAAAAAAATATTTAAGGTGGGTGTGCCATCAAAAGTTCGCAAAACTACATTTTTTTAAAAATACTTATTTTACTCGAAAAATTGATTTTGTTCTCATACCATGTTCAAGAAAATGTGTAAGTTGAATAATAATGTTATAAAATTCAAAATGTAGTTGATACTATTCATAACATCTAGTTAATAATAATATTATAACTATATATCGTTGTTTAGTGAAACCTGGTATTGCGTACAACACACGCTATCGAGGAATGTCGTGATTGCGTGTAATGCAAGCCAAGTCAGGGTTGCATATTGTGCAAGACTCCTCCATTGTTTAGTATAACAGAATCCAACCATATTTCATTTATACATTGAATATATATATACACACACTCTTAAAATTGTGTGTAACATGATCCAAGAATAGTGTTCTGTATACTGCAAGCTCATACGGTGTTGCGTCTAGCGCAAGGTAATCTTGTTGTAGCATACAACACAAGACATTAATGATATTAAAAGAATATTTTTCATAAAATCACGTGGTGTTACATTCTACCCCCTTAAAATGAATTTCTCCCTCGAAAGTCATCGGGGTTATAAATGGTTTACTATTTGAAAGTTTGTTAATAGAAACCCACATCGTAAAAAGGAATACCAAATCATGGCTTTAAAAACTAAAGTATGAAACATAACGGTTACCAAAATTAACTCATCACTGGGATTCCACGCAAGAGAACATAGGTGAAAATATGGATATGGAAGAAAAATCTAACCATCATTTTCTGATGGAGAGTGGTAGAGGACATGGCTATGAAAAATCCAACAATCACAAAGCCATAAATTTTGATGGTCTAAGGTACCATCTGATTAATCGGATATAAGAGCACTAGGAAAACATTTTTGGTTTTCAATATCAATTCCCTAAAGGTGAAAATTTTGAATTATAAGAAATACTTGTTTGATTTTTGTACAATCTCTCTGTTGTTCGTGCTTTGAACAATTTCCACTTAATCTCTTAATGAAATGAAGTTGAATTTGTTAGTCATGAAGTGTTAACAGATCATGTGATAGAATGATTGGTCATTCCAACTGTTTCAAACAAAAGGTTAGTAAAGGTTTTCAAGTATACATACTCCATCTATTGTGAGATTAATCATATATGGTTCCTAAAATGGACTTATACTTCATATATCATATTGCTTAATATAATAAAACTAGTTTCTACTAAACAAGGACTTCCTATAGGCCAGTGGTAGGCGATAAAGGCCAGTTGCACTTCGGTTGTGGGTTTGATTCCCACAGCCTTGTCCGACGCGATGGGTGTCGCCCGTCCTAACAGTTTTCCTTTTTCTAAAACTACATTATAAATAATATCGGAAAAAAATCTAGCCTTAAACAATACTAACTTATGTTCAACATAATTCATTCCAATCTTTAGGCTTATCCAAAATACATATGTCCAATCTCATAGTATAATGAAAATGATTACTTGAAATGTCATCAACCAAGCATGTGAATACCGTCATGTATCCCCCATATATCTTGTTGGTCACATTCCAATCATGTGAATACCTTAATCATGTATTCTCTAGAAAAATGAATACCTATTGAACCTTAGTGAATACAGGAATGCTGTCAATAGGTAACTCTTTCCACATTCCAAAATCACAAAAATTATATATACTCAAACCATGATATTACCTTCTCCTTATATCAATCATGAGCTCATGAATACTATCAGACATTTAATTTTCTCATTATACCTTAATTATGCTCATATCATCTACTTTCCAAAAATATCTGAATAACATTTCATGGTCACTGGTACCATTCATCATATACATTCAAAACTTAAGGAAATACAATAGTGTAACAATCCTTAGATTACTCTTTATTCCATAGTACCATGAGATTACTTATACAACATTACACTTGATAAACATGTAATCATTCCACTACCTTTTTAAACCATTGATCGAGCTTCAACAATTCTTTCATCTCAAATATTATTTGTAGTCTCTTCATCATCATCAACATAAATACTACCCAGACGACCATACTGATTCTCTTCATGAGACATTCCCTTAGGGAATTGGTTTGCATAATTCTCTTACGTTCCACATTTAAAACATTTATCCATTGTTGTTTTCGTATCAATACCATTATCCTTGTCCATGGTGTTAATTGAACCTTTTCCTTTTCACTTACTGGATTTGTGTCCTTTTCCACACCCAAAGCATCTTCCAGTTCCTTTGAAACATTCTCCTTGATCCCTCTTCCCACATGATTTACATAGGGGAAATTGAACTTTCTTGCCTCTATGATTATCATGAAACTCCATCTTTCTCTTATTAGATAAGTAAGTTAACATACCGAATTTGAGTTTATTGATCATATTATGAGATTTATGATTCGACATAATAATGATTTTTGGACTTCCAAATCCCGTTTCATTTGGTTTGTCAAGAATAATATCATTCCATTATCCATCATGTCCTCCACTATCGTGAATCTTCCTGTTTCCATCCATTTTCTAAAACCCAAAAAAATATAGTTTGAGAGGAAAAAATCATGATAGGGAAAAAAACATAGTAAAGGTGGAGTACCCTCAATATCTAACATCTTAGGTTAAATTCTAATATCGTTACCATAGTTTTAGGACTATATCCTATATGTATACTTATCCTTAGGGACATCTCTAGACATACCTTAGAACTATCTCTTGGGATATCACTAACATTTTCGAATCCTAGATTCCAAAGGATAACTAAACCATTCTTTTGATACCAACTGTAGTGACCCGAAGCTTGACGTACATAGACATTACATTACTTTTGCGGAATACATAGTACATAACAAAAATAGACACACAAGGACCGTAATAGTTTAGTGTCTTTGGAAACTTGGAACGTAATCTTCTAATTGTGGTGAAAGATCTTCAACATCTACCATAAAGATCTCCCCTTTTTTGTTTCCTTACCTAAAATTATTCTTTTAATCATTGGGAAAAGAAAACATAAAAAGGGTGAGCTCAAATTTTCAGTAAGGGTAAGCATTGATAAAATAAAACATATCATATACATTTGAACTTAAAAAAACATGAACATTAAAAATCTTGAGAAACGACATAAAACATGGAAGTACATAAGGAATAGATCATAATGGAACATAAATCATGATAAAATATCATGGGAATAAAAAATGTAATTGTGGAATCCATTAAGCACATGTAATGATTTCCATAGTAGCCAAGGCATTGCTTCCAAGACCATCTTAGTGGACAAAGTCCCATTCTGAATCGAGTTCACTCCTCGTTTTAGTCCTGAAACACTGAACCGGATTAACTTACCATTCCAGCCATGTCTATATCATGAGATATAAAATCTTTACCCAATGCATTGGAGGTAGATATAGGTCCCACCCATATCATAATGAAATCATTCTTACTTGTGCCACAAAATAAACTTAAAACATTCATCATAACCCAAAGAATAAAATGGGTTTCATAAACATCATCCCATTATCTCATAATCCATATAAAACAATTGGAAATTTCATCATAAAAAAAGTGAAAGCATGTAAATCATAGAGAAATTAAAATTTAAACATACACATATGAAATAATGTCACCTTAGATGGAAAATGGTTTTGATAAAACACATGAAATAAATTCTGGAGGAAAATATCCTTTCTTCTTCAAAATCATTCTCTTTTCACAAAATGTCATGAAATTTTAAAATAAAATGATTATGTTGAAAATAGTCATGAAATATTTTGGAGGAATATTCCTGAAAATAAGGCTTTATAAAACCATAAAAATCCATTCGTGTCGTATAAATTAAAAAAACATTCTTCTTGTACTTTTGTCGGAAAAGTCAAAAAAGTACATCGTAACGTAAAGAAAAGAAATATTGCTTACATACCATGTAGTAAAAGTCAAAAATGGGTAAAAAGAACTTTAAACATACATGAAAACACTTTTATAAAACCTGTACATAGAGGATAACAATAACCCCAGTAAATACTTACGTATAAGCAATCTCAGATAAAAATGAGATTGGAAAAGTTATCCCTTACCTTAGGACCGATATGCTTCGTACGTATCTGAACCACCTGTATAATGATTTAAATAATGTCATTGACTTATTATAGAATCATATTCATTGTTATTATATCATATATGGTTCACTTATGACTTTATATTACCCGCTCTTTTGTAAATTCCATGTTAAATAGTGTTTTGGGTAAAATTGTTTCATTTGTCTTCCGTGTTTTGACTTGTAATTATTCATATGATTACGTATATCATGATTAAATTATTCCAGAATATTAAAATTATTTATATATAATATATATTCAGAATATAAATATATATAATAGATCGATAAATGGAATGAAATACACCGTTCATGGAGACGGTAGGCCGTACGTACGCTTGAACGTTGTTTTCGTTTCCTCATTGAATTGAATGAAATTAATTGGATGACATACATATATATATACATAAATCCAGTATCATTATTATGTCATATATTTCATGATTACTTATTATATATACTTTATAATCATTCATGAATGGTTAATCATTGAGAATGAATCTCATCTCATCGTGGAGACGGTATTCCGTACGTACGCACGAGCGATGATATCGTTCCCATGATCATGGAATTTTATTTTTGTGTATGTATACAATTACAGAATCAATAATAATTTACAATAATAATATATAGATATTTATTTTCACCATTATACCCATCCATGTAAGGTGGTGGTTGAAAATAGATTACACCAAACCGTGGAGATGGTATTCCGTACGTACGCACGCGCGGTGATTTCATTTTCCGTAGGATGGATAGATGGTGAAATATGGTTGTTTCATACTTATAATAACATATAATTATATTAGTGATACTGATGGTATTACTTCATAATGAAACAACTAAAGAAGAAGAAGTGGAAGAAGAAATAAAGTTGAAAGAATCCGTAACGGACATTACCTCTTCCCTGAAACACCTCTTTGAGACCTTTTTATAGGGCACTAAAATTAGTCTTTTAAGAATACCAGGACCTATATGATATTTCTAGGTAAGTGGAGAAGCGAATTTTTCAGGGGTTGGCCAAGCATGAAGGCTCAATGTGGTGTGAGGAAGAGAGGGAGGAGGTGCCCTTTTATAAGGGAGGAGAGGGGAACCTTTGGAAATATTATTTTATAATAAAGTCATATTCGGTTATTAATAGCTCCAAATTGTTTTTTTATAACCTAAAGTTGGGATGGATCGAAATCCTCTCATCCAATAAAATTTATACATGTTTAGGTTTCTATTTTAACCTTATCATTTACATCTAAACTTCAGTTAAATAATTTTACTTTTACCGTGTCTTCTTTGTTTTCTTACACTATAAGGTTAATAAACTTACAATAAAAAGGCAAACGAACCCCAAGTTGTTTATTATTAATATATATAACCTTATTTAAGTCATTTGGATGGACCTTAGGTTTTTAGGAATAAAATAACAATTAATAATATAATATTTGTTTTAAAAACTATTTTATGTCAATTTTGATACTATTTTGTAATTGATTTTTGTGAAAATTATAACAGAAGAATAGTTCAAAAAACGTTAATTAAATAAATAATAAAATGTCATATTAACTTATAAAATTAGTTTAATTCATAAAAAGTCTCAAATTACATTTATTTGGATATTTATAACATCAATGATGTCAATATTTCATTAATATGATAATTACTGCATCATCTTTGTGTCATAAATAAATTAAATTTAATGTCTAAAAATTACAAATAAAATACCATTATGTATAAAATATTGTTATCTTTCTAATTAATATTTATAGTAGAATTTATCTTATGTATAACCCTATATTAAAAACTATTTACTTATAAAACATTTATTTTAACTATTTTAACCCTTCTTTAAATAAATTAATAATAAATGTCCTAATCTAATCCAAGTGGACCTAAATGGTCATATTTTTTCCTAAGGTTGTTTTTGGTCGAATTACACTTATCAAATAGAATTAAGACATGTGTTAGGGTAATAATAATATCATTTTTACACTTAATTACCCAATTTACTTTTAATCGTGGTCAGAAAAAGAAAAAGTTACTATTCACCACAAATTATTTTCATCTCATTGAACCACATTTTAGTCCTTGATATTAACCGTGTCTCTCAGATATTCGAAATTCCACTCATAGAAGTGGTAAAATTATGTTTTATGAAAATTTCAGTTTTTTTAACTACCACTTAGTGGTTTCACTATTCATCAAAAAATTAACGTTTGCAGAAAAATACCAAAAATTAGGCCTAAGATATATTTGATATTATGAATTCAAAAATGATGTCTATTTTACCAAATTCAAAACATTTCAGTTTCATTAATTAATTTAAAAATTAATTCCAGTCGTCAAAACAAATCGCGTGTTTTTAAGAAACAATTACTATCAAAAGAATGATACTTGTTTATATCCAATTTCAAAGTGAAATTAATTCCAATGACCAACATTAGATTAAATGGTAAAAATATCTTCTAATTACACTTTAAAACTAATTAAAATGGTAATCTAACCATATAAATTATTGCGATGAAAAAAGTTGTTTTTAATTAAAATATACCCTGTTTTTACTATTCATTAAAATATGAAAGTTATCAGAATAATATGAAAAATTTAGCCAAAGTAATTTTTTATACCCTGATTCCAAGGAATAATTTTATTTTTTCAAATTAAACATATAGACATGTCAAAAACAATATTTAAGGTGGGTGTGCCATCAAAAGGAGGAAAAACTACATTTTTTTAAAAATACTTATTTTACTCGAAAAATTGATTTTGTTCTCATATCGTGTTTTAGGAAATGTGTAAGTTGAATAATAATGTTATAAATTTCAAAATGTAGTTGATACTATTCACAACGGCTAGTTTATAATAATATTATAACTATATATCATTGTATAGTAAAACGTGGTATTGCGTACAACACACGCTATCGAGGAAAGTCGCGATTGCGTGTAATGCAAGCTAAGTCAGGGTTGTGTGTTGTGAAAGACTCCTCTGTTGTTTCGTATAACAGAATAAAACCATATTTCATTTATACATTGAATATATATATATATATATATACACTATCAAAATTGTGTGTATCATGATCCAAGAATAGTGTTGTGTATACTACAAGCTCATACGGTGTTGCGTGTAGCGCAAGGTAATCTTGTTGTAGCATACAACACAAGACATCAATGATATTAAAAGAATATTTTTCATAAAATATCGAGGTGTTACAACATCCCTGACATGGGATCCACTAAACTCATGCTCTGATCCGAGTGGTTAAATGACCTTAAACACATGTCCTCAAACACAAAAGGATTCCAATTAGCAGTGGTGGTCCAAATAGTCAATTTCGGATACGATACCTCCTTCTATCTGACTAAGCCCCAAGAGAAGATAAACAAAATAGAATAATACTGACAAATAATACCAAAGAATGGATAAAAAATTTCAATAAATGGGGTACAACCATTTCCAACCGTAAATATTAAATCACATGTTACATGTACAAAATTGAACAAAACCCAAAATGTAGACAACTGTAAAAATCTCAAATATAGTCCCAAAAACATGTCCAGGTCCTCTTCTAGGTACAACCATGCCATCCTAACTGATATGAATGGGCATTTTACCTTCTCCTTAATAGAAAACTTGATGTTTTCTTGGGTACCTGATGGCGGCCCAAGAAGGGTGTGAGTACAACTTAGTAGGCACCACCAATAGTTCATAAAAATATCCAGTATTAATAATTTTGTATGCAAAAGGGAAATGAGTAAAACATAAAATATTAAATATTAAATGAACATATCCATTTTAGGTCCATTACCAATATTTATTACTATTTCTATATCATACCATTTCATCCCAATTTCCATTACATACCATTTCCAACAAATTTAACAAGGGTTTACCAAACACAACAAGTTACATGGGCTCAATGTGCATAGTCATATGCATGAGGAAAACACACACGATGATCCTATCTCATCATAACTATCATCTTCATTTCAACCATATCCTCACCTTGAATCCATAGTTCTGGTGTATGCAACTGTTAGGTGAATAGAGCCTGAGTCATCTTCCCTAACACATTCATTAGGGGTGTAGTTCAGATCGTGAGTCCAACTCCACCAGTGGGAGTAGAACCAAAATTCAATACCCCACACAACCAAGCCATGTTCAACTGCTATAAATATATGTATCCACTAACCGTTCAAACAAAATCACTTCTATTTCCCAAGAAAACATAAATCATAAAAATAACAAAAGAGTTAATATCATTTCCTAACTCATTATCATATTTACAACATTTCACATCATCTAGCCACTTAGCATGATTCAACTATTATTATGCTTATACCACTAATAATTAATTCGTTTTTCCTTTCTCACTAGGATTCGTTCATTATGCTTAAATCACTAGGTTTCATGACATGGCTCATAATACATTTCATTAAGAAATTTAATCATTTCCATGTTAACCAAATATCCATTACTTTAGTACTAAGAATAGGGGAATCAATTAACATCCAATTCCCTACAATCAAACACATAAACATGTTTATGAAGTATCTAAATAACTTCCCAACAGTCACAATGTTAATTTAAAAATCCCTGGTTTGGGATTGTCAGAACACCCCATGGGTGGCCCATGATTAGTCTCATCACCCATGATGAATCCCATTGTGATATTGAGGGTTTCCATTTAATTTCTTAATAACCATTTTACCTAATCATGCCATGGGTGATGAAAACATTCCATGAGACACCAAATAAAAAACCACGCATTCACAAATCTACAAATAAGCCATGGAATATAAGTTGTAGTCCAACTACCTCACTTTCTCTGGTGAACACACTCTTAGTTTAGAACATAGATTCCTCTTCAACCAAACCTTGATGCTTCGTCCTAGATCTCAACCAAGGAGTATGGATTTAGTACTTCAAAAGGAGTGGAGAAAGCGATACAAACCCTAAACTCAAAAAAGAAACATTGATGGTATTAGCCTTACCCAAAGAATCGATGCACATCCAAAGGAACCAAAAAATCCATAGATTATGAGGAGGATTGATCTATTAGACATATTGGTAGATATGTTTCATTCATAGGGTGAATAGTGGAGAATGTGGAGGAAAACATGAGTTTTTTATTAAAATCACAGAGTTGAAAATTATAATTTTTTAATTGTTTCTAGGTCATACTATTTACCCATACGTTTTTCAAAACCATGAGAAAACCACGTGAAGGCCGTTGTCCAAAATCCCAACTCCTGCACGGTTTCATGGGTTGTCCACAAGGTTAGCACAAACCATTCAAATAACGTGTGGCCTATCGGGAAACCCATTTTTCTCCATTTTTTACGTCCCAAACCCTCAGAACACCCCAAGCCTCCTTAATGATTTTTTTAAGCACTTAATTAAAAAATATGGATTCAAACTAAAAAATAAATGACAAAATTCATTTATAAAGATCTAGGATCCTACAACCTCCCAACCTTATAACAGATTATTCCCACGTGAAGCTCCCATGCTCCACTTGAGCTTCCATGGAAAAGAGATCGGGCCACTAAGCCTGCATATCTGATTCCTTCTCCCATGTTCCTTCCTGATCATTCCCATGTTTCCTTAGTACTCGCACTAATGGAACAAACATTCCCCATATTAATTTCTTACCATGATCCACTACCCGAATTAGATTCCCCTCAAATGACACATCAACCTCAATCTCATCATCAACAAAATATAAAACATTGGATGTGTCACGGTGATATTTCTTGAAGGTGTGAAACACGAAACACATCACCATCCCATTATACCACTTTGGAAGATCCAATCAATATTCCACTGGCTTAATCCTCTCCACAATACCAGATGGCCTCACATAAATGGGAAACCACTTTCCCTACTTCTGAAACTTCTGGTGACCATCCTTGGAAAAAATGAAATAAAAAACTATCACCCACATCGACCTCAAGAGGTTTATGACTCTGATCTTCTTCAAAATTCTTCCTAATCTAAGATGTTACCATCAATTTCTTATTAAAATCAAATTTCTATGATGTATCCTAATGGAGACTCGGTCCAAACAACTCAGATTCACCAGCCTCCAACAAGCATAGCAGGGATATACATGGCCTCCCATGGAGGACCCAAAACAGATCGATTTTAACGATTTCCTGAAAACTGTTGTTGTAGGATAGTTCAACAAGACACATGTGATTCTCATAGGAAGCACCAAAATCAAACATATAATCACCCAACATGTCTACCAACACATCGATTGTATGCTATGACTGCCCATCTATCAAGAAGTGAAAATCTGTACTCAGAAGCACTTGTGTAACTAGATCCTTCTAGAACCCTTTTCCAAAAGAACAATGTGAAACAATGATCATGATATAAAACTATAGTCTGTGGTACACCATGAAACTATAGTATTTCCCTAACAGAAAACTCACCCAACTAGTCAAATATATATGTCTCATGAATCAGTAAGAAATGATCCACTTTAGTTAGTTGATCAAAAAACATCCATTTTGTGTCATTTTTCTGAGGCATCATTGGAGCACCACCACAAAAACTATCGTCACATCATCCCACTTCCATTTTGGAATGGGAAATAGATGTAACAAGCCACCTGGGCATTGATTCTCGGACATCACCTAATTATAAGTAAGGCACCGTGCCACAAAGAATGTAACTTCATTTTCATTCTCAACCACCAAAACCACCTGCGGAGATCACGATACATCTTTGTCAAACCAGGATGTACATCCCATTTCAATGCATGGAACTCACACATCAAGTCATCCTATATTAATAACAGAAAAACCAAACTACCATGAACATAAACATCCCCTTATACACTGACAACTGAACCAAAAGGCAGATCCACTACATTATTTCTTACCTTAATGGCCAAAAATTCAGGATTATTGAGCTGGAATTCCCGAAATTTACCAAAAATCATCTACTCAACCTTCATTGAAGAATGATTCACTAGACCATTTTCATCCCGCACCTCCAAGGACATCCCTGTGAACAAATCCATAGCCTTACACTCAGTGCTAGATTCCATAACCACCTAGCTTTATGCCTTTCTACTCAGAGAGGTAGAAACACTATTCCCTTTTCCCTAGTGTAAATACCATCTCAATGTTAAAACACTAGAGATACTCAACCAATATTTACATTTGATGATTCAAATATTGCTTCGAAAATATTTAATTTAGACTCATGTGATTGGTATACATCGTGAACCATTTCCCCAAAAAATAGTGTCACCAACACTTTACTGTAGATGTATCAAGATCAAGAGTGAGATAATTCCTCTCATGTTGTCTCAATTTCCACGACCCATAATCCAAAACCCACTCATCTTGAATCAATACAACCCAAGCCTAATATTAGACACATCATAGAAGGATACATCCTTTCTAACATTATCAGGTATGATCAAGATCAAAGTAGTCATCAATCTCATTTTTATCCAATGAAAAGCATTCTCACTAGCCTTAATCCACTCAAAAATGATTCCCCTCTGTTTGAAACCCGATTGTGTTTCTACAAGTGAGAGAAATATAGGATGAACCTACTGTAATACCTGACAAAACCCATGAAACTCCAAACATATAAACCAATTTTGGGCCGCTCCCAATACACAACAACCTGAACATTATCTGGATACACTGACACACCTTCCTTAGAGATGATGTGACCCAGAAAATGCACTTATCCTATACATAACTAACACATTGACAACTTAGCGTATAGTCGATGCTCTCATGGTGTAATTAGAAAGATGTCAAGATGATGGGCATGATCGTCATGATTTTTTAGTACACCAAGATGTAATTAAAAAAAACCTCAAACTTATACAATTAAGGATGATGATTTGATTAATCAATTCCATGAACTCCGTAGGAGCATTGGAGAAGCTGATAGGCATCTCCACAAACTCAAACCTCCCATACTGACTCCTAAAAGCGATCTGTGGTACATCTGAATGCCTCACCATCAACTGGTGATAACCCAATCATAGATCAATCATATAAAACACTAATGCACTCTTAAAATGGTCAAATAGTTCATCCATTCTTGGAGTAAGATAACAATTATTCACAGTCATCTAATTTAACATCTGATAATCAACACACAACCTTAACAACCAATCAACCATCTTTTCATAAATCATAGGATATCGCCAAGGAGGCGTAATAGGACGCATGAACCCCTTACGTTCCATCTCATCAAGATGAAAATTTTACTCATGGAGTTCTTCCTGTTCCATATGGTATGGGGGGATACAAATTGGCTCCGCTCCGAGCAGTATCTTAGTCATGAACTCAACATTCCTCTCGGGTGGAATCCCGGAGAAATCCACCGGAAACACATTATGAAACTCATCCACTGTTAGAGGGAAGATAGATTGTTCTCCTCATTCCTAAACAAGAAAAAGACATGCTACTTAAGCCGTAAGCCTGCCGAACTAATGAAAAACAGTCCTGCATGACCATGTAGAACATCCCACTCTCCACGATAGACAAAAACATCACTCTCAATTGACCTGAAAAATAACCTATGATCGCAATAGTTTATGTGCACTTGATTTAACACCAACCAGTCCATACACAAGATCATGTCAAATCTTGACATCTCGATAATGAACAAATCCCATAGGAAAATAAAACAACATATTTCCAGTGTACATGTATTACACATCCTGATATCTTCATTTGACACCACCAATAGATTGTCAATTGGCATAACCCTGCACACACTCTGAACAAGAAAACCCAACACTACCACAATGTAAGAAGAAATGAAAGGGTGTGTGGAACATGTATCAAACAACACACTAGAAATCATATAAGATACATGGATCAAACCTATAATTTTCGATGACACCACCTTGCCATCACCGAGTGCTGACAAAACTGCATGAAGAAGACCTGCCCCCCTACCATGGGCTCCCACCTGTGTGCCTTGCACTGCACTACCCTGCTTACATGGTCAATCATTCCATGATGTTATACCCCCACCTCCCTTGCTAGTAAGGCATGTGGAGCTAACACATCCTTCCTGATATAGATAAACTAATCCCTTGCCTCCATTTGGAATCTTCTTGTCCCCGATATTCATGCTCACACACAGATGTTTCCGGGAGAACCTATGCACGTCTCCCAATCTGCCGCATGACTGGCACTCAACTAGTGGTCGAGGACACTGGCCATGTAATTTCCCAAAACTTCCACAATGATAGTAGAACATCTAATCACCACCCTAGGATGATGACCCTATATTCTGACCACCTTGAACACTTCTTCCATGCTGAAAACATCCAAAAGAACGCTTCCAGGACACGAAAGATTCACCACTAGCTGGCATGAAAGTCCAACTACCTTAAGCTCCTTTCATGATCTTTTATGTGTTCAGTGCATGATCTACTACCTCTATAAATCTCTTCAAGATAAATATATTCATCTAATACATGATCTCTTGTCTCAGTCCATCCTAAAAATGCCTCGTAACTACCTCCCCATCCCCCACCAATACTAGAACAATGCATCTCAGGTAAGTGAAGCATCCAACATACTCCATCACCGAAATCGATCTCTATTTAAGGATCATGAATTCTGTAGCCATCTCATGCATCAACATCTTGGTATAAATATTATCTAGAAATATTTCATAGAAATATTTCCATAAAATCACCTCAGCATGCTCAGTCTGATCTTGGATTTCCCAACAATGTTTTGCTGGGCACCACAACATATAAGCTGACAACATAACTCACTTCCCAACATGAGTCTCCAGATGATCAATTATTGTCTGGACAGACTCTATTCAAAATTGAACATCCACTGGACCACCCTCTCCGGTAAGGGTCATACGGTTCTGCATTTGAAACACTATGGTAAGATCAAACATAATTGGTGTAAAACACCCTAGGTCCCGATCTAATATTTGAATAAAACTAGACATGTTCTCTTAGAAATAATCTACTATATATTACTAGATCACCACATTCTCTTTGTCCTCCACATGATGAGTTTTCTTAGTGACATCCTCTTGCTTCCCAATGTGCACTCGATTTCCTGGTGGCCTTTATCTATATTTCCAAACACGAGGATTAGAACACAAACCATAACAAATTAATAACTTAATAACATGAAGGCACTTAACCATCCACAACAACTCCCAAGACATGCACCATCTCAACAAACCGTAACATTTTGAAAAGATTACTTGGACCATACCTATCATTGACCATGGTCCACAGTGGGGTAATGAATGATACACCACCACAGGGTTCATAAAAATGTTACGAACAAAATTTACAATTTAGTACAAGCCTTTTATTACACATAATTCATTAATCATCACTTATCATTCTTTTATATTACCCAAATTCATTGTTTCTTTTACGAAATTTTTCCATTTATAATTACCAATATTCAAGGTGCATTCTATATTTCATGCCTCACACACCCAACCCGTGTGTGCCTACCATTGTGTGTGTCACATATCTCTCTACGTCTCTACAATGATGAATGAATCCACAACCTCATGCCATTGAGGCCATGTTCCAAATATCATAAAATCTTAACATCACACAACATGTTCATCAACCAACGGTGAAATATCATAAACAATAACATCGAACAATCAAAAACAACAATTCCCACTCTTGGTGACTTGGGTTTCCCCCCATAATTTGGGTAGCTACAACCAAGTATGAGCTCATTGACAAGGCCTCGCACATTCCTAAACACTTGTCTACTATCCCTAAATAGAAGGATTCTAGATAAGGAGAATAAAGATATCTTCTAATACAACTTTGTAATGTCTTGAACCTGTGATCCACTAAATCAGTGCTCCAAGTCGGTGGTTACATGACTTTAAGTGCCCCCCCAATGAAAAAGGTTTCCGTCTAGCAGGGGGTCCAAATAGTCAATGGGGGTAAATATACGACTTTTGTTATCAATGTAAGCAACGATAGAAGATAAATATGATAACAGAATATTAACCAATATTACCTGTGCATGTATAAAAAACCATTCCACAAACGGGGTACAACCATGTATAACAGTAAATATGCCATGCCATGCTTCAAGTTTAAATGTGAACAAACCCCAAAATATAGATAACTGAAAAATCCCCAAAATTGTCCTAACACCATGTCAGGATCCTCATCCACATACACCCATGCCACCCAACTGCCTAGAATGGGATGTTCCCTTCTCTTAACCTCCAAACATGATGTCTTTTTGGGTATCAAATGCAGAAATAAGCAGGGTGAGTGTAAAACTCAGTAGGCCACCAACACCGGTGTTTACAAAATATCATGTATAAACATTTGTAAATGGAAAAGGGAAATTATTAATAAATTATAAGGAAAATATTATGTGCCCTTAGCCAGTTAAGGTCCATTACCAACATTTATTACGATTTCCAAAATTTACCCTTTCATCCCATTTCTATTTACATACCATTTCCCACACAGTTAAATGGTTTCATCAAACACAACAAATTACATGACACTGAAGTACACAAACACATGAATGAAGAAAAATAAATTTTTATCTTATACCACGAGTATTGTCTTCCACATTAAAACCCTATCATCACCTCAAAGACTCAGTCTGGGGGGATGCAACCATTAGGGGAACAGAACCTCATTCCTATTCTATATCCCATGCATTATGGGTGGAGTTTGGATACTCCGTCTAACTCGACCCATGGGTGTAGAACATCAATTCAATACCCCACACTAGCAATCCATGTGAACATTCTATACATATATGATATCCATTAACCATTAATTGGAAATAAAAACAATTTCCCAAGGAAAACATAAGTCATAACAATAACATAAGAGTTAATACCTTTCCTTAACCCATTAACACATTTACCACATTTCAGAAAATTTAGCCACTTATCCAAATTCCACATTAATTATTCTTATCTCACTAAGCATTCATTCATTTTTCCTATCTCACTAGGAATTGTTCATTATTTCTAACTCACTAGGATTCATTACTGGGCTCATAATCCATTTCAATATGGTATTTAATGATTTCTTTATTAACCCAATACCCCTTAGGTTATTACTAATCCAAGGTGGATCACCTAGCTTCTACATAAATTTAATCGAACACACCAATATGTTTATCAAGGATCTGCATTACTATATAACAATTTCACATGATCTTTACAAATCCCTATGCCCTTGAGAGTCGGCACACCCCATGGGTGTCCCTAGATTACTCCCAACACCCTTGAGGCATCCCATGGGGATCGTGAGGGTTTCCATTTACATTTTTAATAACCATTTTACCTTTACATGCCAAGGTTTGTCAATACATACTAATAGACACACATGAAAAAAAACCATTCAAGAAAAAATCCTCAACTATAACTATGGGATATTAGTTGTAGACTACATTCAATTATTCTACAGGTGAACGCACTCTTAGTCAACCCCTTATATTCTGCTTCAACCATCCCTTGAAGAATCAACATAGATGTCACCCAAGGAGTATGGTTTTAGAGCATCGGAAGGAGAGGAGAAGGAGACACAAACCATAATCTAAAAATAAAAGAAAAAATGGGATTAGCCTTACCTAAAGATTCAATCTGTAACAAGAAACGCCAAAACCACCTTAGAATACAAGTAATATCGATCTCTTGGATCTCTTTGGGAGAAATGGTATGTTAGTAGGGTGAAGATGATATAATGGGGAGGAAATACTGAGGTGGGTATTAAAATACCCCAATGAAATTTTTAAAAAAAATTTAAAAGTATCTTGGCTACACGGTTTACCCAAACAGTTTTCCAAATCATGCAAAAACCGTGTGGAGGCCACTGTCATAAAACCCACCTACTGCATGGTTTCCGGGATTATCTACATTGTTATTAATAACTATCTGTAGAAGTTGCAGCATTCCCAAAAAACCGCATCTTCACCATTTTTCTTGTCCTAAACCCTCAGAACACACTTGATCCTTTTTAATGACTTGGGTAACAAGTTATTTTACCAAAAAAGGGATTCATACAAAAACATAAATGAGAACATACCATTCCATTATCCATGATATTAAATCATATATCATAATAAACAAATTCTCCTTAGTTTTCCAAAGGAAATTGAATAAAAAAAGAGAGTCCCGTGATTTTTTTCAATTGAGTAAACTTTTTGGACATGTACGTGAAAATATCCTTGTGTGAGGTAGGTGAATGAATAAAATTAATGACCATGATTGTTTACCTGATGTTTAGGGCTCAGAGAAATGGAAATAAGTGTAACATCAGCATATGGAACAATTAGCCAAGCACCCTTGAGGATTAATGTAAGAAGTCATAGAAAAAATAGAAAAAATAATTCATGCCACTTATATTTTTTATTATAGGTATGGATGATGTCTGCAACACACCCCTCGTTTATTAAAGATCATGTGATTCCAGTGGATTTTAGATGAATAATGAAAACATAGGGATATAAATTTTTAAACATGTTGAATATAAATTTGGATTCAACATTGTAATATCACGTTTCTCTTTTGACAAGTAAATTTCAAACAATGTTGTGGTTTTCTTTTTCATTGTCGGGGTAGGGCCAAAAATGAAATGGGTGGATACCTGTAATGGTTAAGATTGAGTTTTATTGGAATTTATTGCATGAAATTTATTTGTTCTGCATCCTTTTGGTGATTTAATATATGTGTAATATGGTTACATGGAGGTAAACCATAAATGAAAATATATACATTTTTTATCATAGTAATACGAATTTTTTTAGAAATCATTAGACTTATCAATTACATGATGTGTAATTGGGTTACAGTTAGTGTAAAGTCATGATGTTTATTTATAAACAGGAATCCTGACTAATTTCTTTTTTTTTAGTCATCCAAATATCCTTGGTCATAACCTATATCATTTCCCAAGAGCATTTGGGAGCCTCTATCCCAACAAGTCCTTTTTATTTAGAGAATTATCACTGTATAGATCACTATTTGTCTTTCAACATATTAATTCTTCCTTCATTTTGTCTATTTCTCTATTCCTTTTATGTTGTTTGATGTGTCATCTTGGTATTGATGTATCTAAGACACGTGTTGTTTAATCTCATTTCTATGTTGAGATCACATATCTACCATTCATTTATTATGGTTGGTGGGTTTTGTTATTGGAATTGTGTTTCAATTAGGAATGCCAGTGTTTCTGTATTTGGTTGTCAACTTAATTATCCATTATTTTCATGATTTTAATTCAGTTTGATTTAAAATGAAATTTTCTTAAATCAGATATATTAAATTCAATCATTTTATTTAAAACATTGTTCCATTGAATGGGGGTTTTTTCATTTTGTAATAAAATTAGAAAACCACTAATTTCATTGAGCTGGGGTGTGTTCATTGGAAATTGATAAATTTAAATTATTTATTTTAAATTGTTAATTTGATATAATGTTGTGAAAAGTACCATTTCCATTGAATTGGGGGTTTTTTATGAAATTGAATGATTTTTTTGAAAAAATAATTTATTCGAATTACTAGTAAAATGGATTTTGAAATTTCATGAATGAGCTAAAAATACTTGTTTTGTGTAAATATATTTAAAATAATTTTGATGGAATCACCGTTGTTCCGCATTTGTGAATGGGAATGTTTTTTTATTAATACCCCATTAGGTTTTAAAGATAAATTAGATAATTTTAAATGTATAATGGAAATTGATTTTATTTTATGCAGTCAATAAATAAATTGAAAAAAAAATTAAATGAGAACATTCAATCCAAAGGTATCTAATATGTAATTTGGACACAAATATATGATTTACAACATTATAAAACCACATTTCAAAAAATCCTATTTTATAGGTGATGGTGATGATTCCCCATTTCCTTAGGCCCTAAGGGGTGTATGTACATACATGAAGATTCATGGTGTTCGGTACCTATAGACATAAACATACAAACCTATTTGGAATATGAGAATATTCGTATCATTTTATATTTCAAATTTATATGAAATTTTATAATCCGTTTTACATGCCTAGTAAAATTATATAAACAGTTGCATATAAATTTTTTACTTAATCCTTTTTTTGAAATGTGAATTTTTTTAAACGAAACTTTTATTATTGGAAAATATCATCATGGGATAAGTATTTCAATCATTTGAAATGTGAAGCATTATTTTAAAATTTATTTACATCTTTTAAATTGGAATGAATGATTTGGTTAGATATGATTTTGTGCAATCCAAACCTATTTATTTAAAATTTGGAATTACATTATGGTTTAATTTTATATTGTAATAGTTTAATATAATCTGAAGCAAAATATTATAATTTTTGGGCTCACATACCACTTATGCCTTTGAGTATTATTGGATTATCTAATTTAGGTTCGATCCTGGGAATAGATCTCTTAGAGGTGAATCTAGTATCGGAACCATGGAAATTTTGAGTTGTGTCATATTATACTAGTTTTGTTTTCCCTATTTTAGTTCTTTGGATGTAGTACATTGGGTTTTAGTTATCTTAAAGAAATTAGTACAATAAAATAAGTGGAGATTCTTTTGATATGAATATTGTCTTATTTATTTTACATCCTCATTTTTAGTGTAAAAATTAATCCCAGATTTAGTTTTTATGATTCTAGGTCCTTGTCATCAACCCATGGGGATCAGGAACACGCTTAGGGGTATGTAAGGGCTAGATTAGTAATCGGGTTTCCAAGGTAACTAGTTTGGTTTGTGAAATTGTTCTATGATAGCTCCAATTTAATGTTTTTATATATGTTCATATGCATTTGTATAATATTTTCAGGACATAAAATTTATTTATGATCATGTTCCTGGGTAGATCTCACCATAGTGAACCTTATATGAGAAGGGGTAGTTAGGGAATGCCATATTGTGGAATAGATCTGGTCATTCCCCTATTTCAATTTGGATAATGTGAAATCCAAATCTATTTTGTTCTGTCTATTTGGATTAATTTTACTTTTTTCTTTGTTTGAGTAGAAATATAATGTGTTATTTATTTTTTACTGATGTTGGGTAGAATCATGACTCTGAGAATTAATTTGAATAAGATCATGGAGGACGATGTTGCTCAAACACAGCAATAAAATCCTATTTTTGATCAAAACATGGTAGATGTGATTTAGTGTACTTTCCAAACACTGGTAGAGGAACCACCTCTAGTTCCAATTCAGTTTCAGCTGTGGACCCTCAATGAGACATCCTCATGGTTTTTTGTCAAGAGTTATTTCACTAGAAGCCAAAAATACTCAATGTCTTAAATGATCATCAATATCCTAATGAGTAGTTGAGTAATATGGATTTCTCCTTTGGGTTCTTGTATACACCAGATTAGATCAAAGTATTCATGCTGGAAGGGTAAATAAGGATATGGTGATGCACTATGGTAACGATGATGAAGCATTAGTGCTTAAAGTGGATGCCTTCAATGTTATTTTCATCCAAAAGTTCTATCCAGAAAAATATTTATGGACATGTCTACTAATGTAACGCCCCAACCATATTTTCCTAGACCTGGTGCATTTTTTCATTACATTAGACACATACAAGAAAGAATTATCCTGGAGGACCAAGTAGTTTACTAGTTTGGAAAATTAGATACATACATAGGTTCAACATTAGAACATGAAATGAAATAAAACATATAAGATTTATTGGTAACATCCAAAACTCTATGTTTTACCCTACAGGTAATTCATAATAAACTTCTATATGTCCTAAGAAAATCAAACATAAGAATGGGGAGACCATAGATGCTCAGTAAGGGTAATAAACCCTTACCTTAAGTATGAAGGATTTATCCACATGATTTTAATGACCTGAATAAAAAAATTTATGTTCATTAATTAATAATAACTTAAACTCCATTGAATTTATGTGATTTATTATAACCTATTTAAATTCATTCATGGACTTATTGACATGTTAAGAGGTTCAATTTCGTTGATTGGGTCTGTGTGTTTCATGATCGGTATAATTTTATACAGGAATAGAGAATAGTGTAAAATGGAAATGATTTTTAGAAAAGATGTTATATGTTATTATTGAAAATATATAATTTTACATTGTGGTAAATTTCATTTGGATACATTGGGTGATGACGAAACATTATATAAATTATTCAATGATAACCATTTGGGGTAATTGGTGGTTTTTAAAAACAACGAACTCGTTTTTAATTAAAAATATAACCCATGTTTACCAATATATTGTTGATATATAGATGATAAAAAATACTTATATTATATTATGGATCAACCATAATAATTTTCACGATCAGAATTGAAGACAATAATAGAAATTGATAAGCCATCATCCGTGAATGTGGTTAATTAGAACATCTCAGATTCTATTTTTTACTCCTTTCATAAAGGATGGGTAAATGAGAGATGATAATAATCTATTACATTATCATAACAAATATAAAATACATTTATGTTAATGTAGTTTTTACAACATTTATTTGGAGATATATGATGATATAAAAGAAAAATATATGAACTTGAAAATAAAGTAAAAGAATTGAAAATAGGAATTTACCTCATGAATTATTCTTTTTTGAGAGCATCTTTAGGTGAGTGGATTTTGTCATTTTATGAGACCAAGGACTGATGGATGTGGGGGAGGTTCTTGGTATGATATTTATGTAGAATTTATATAATATATGAGGACCTAGACGAGTGAAGAGAAGAGAGAGTGAGATGGGTTTTATAGTGGAGAAGAGGAGTAGTTTTTGAATATCGTAATCAATGTTCTTTTATTTTTCACATAACCAACAATAGTATTGATTCTTTTAATTAATAATATAAATATGTGCATGTGAGTTTGAAATAATTGGTCTTAAATAATCCTTACATTACATAGGACTCTATAATTCATGTATTTAGTATTTATCGTAAATTATGATAATTTACTATTCGTCTATTATTGAATTATTTTAAAAAAGTCTTTAAATTCACCATAATAATTATTAAATCTCTACAACCCAAAAATCTATTCAATTTTATTTAAATAATATTTTAAATATTTTAAATATATTATTTATATAAAATAGTTATTTAATTGAATAATAGAAGTTTTATATTTTAAAAGACTTTTGTAATACTTTCAAAAATTAACAAAGGACAAATAAAATTATCCAAAAGTCATTATAGAAAAAAAATATTTATTTAGGAACATGATTTTTGAAAATGAATTTTAAACCCATTTATTAATTTAAAACTATTATTAAATATTCATCACACACAAATACACCAATAATTAATCCATAAATTATAAAATGTTTTATTTCATTTATAATGTGTCTATATTATATTTATACATCCATGGGTGAGGATTCTATTAATAAGGGTAAAATACTATTAATAAGAGAAAATTGATATTAATAAGAGTATGTTACTATTAACTAAAAATTATGTTGATTCTATCAGACTCCAAATATCACAGTGAATGCAGCTGTGTATTACAGATTTTTGAAATTCAAAACACAGAAGTGTAAAAATTATCTTCATTGGCAGGTTTAGAAAAAAATGTTCTTTTATACAGACCCAATGTTTCATTAATTCAATATTAAATCTATTTTAAAATCTAAGGGATGGTACATTTTTCAATCCTTACAAAAAAATTCTTCTAAATATTAAATTGGACATCAATTGTTAATGGTTGATACTTGAAAATTCTATTATGGGAAACCCATATAAGGAATATGGTTTTAATATCTTCTTAATAATACATAAAGGGAAATGAATTGGTTACTACAAAACTACACATTCTAATTGGACAACATGGTCATGGAATAAGAATTAATTCATTATGTTTGAATTAAAGTGATAGAAAACATGCTCAGATGAAATATCATTACCACAAAACCATAATCAACATTTATGAAATATTTCACCGATATCTGGAAAAAATATGATAATAGGACAAATTTTCTATTTAAGAATATTTTCCTAGATTTGAGGAATTAATCAAATCTTATAAGAGTACAAATATACATTTATATTTCATAAACAGAACCTTATCCTTTTTTTGTATCTTGAATTATATATATTACATCTCTTAGCACATGTTACATCATGTGAGACATTAGACTCTAAAAAATTATACAATGATAAACATAAACAATTAATTAAATGGATTAACGTTCCAAAATATCATGATCCAATACATTAAAATAATTCTCATATCCATCCTTGTTATGTCCATATACACGGGGTCCTTGGAAATACTTCATTAGAACTCAATGATATATCCTTCTCAATGCATCTGTTACATTATTTTCCTTTAATCAACATTAAGATGCCCTAAATTTTCACATTCAAAATATGTGATTATATTCATCATGCATCCTATTGAAATATGTTAATAACTCAAATTACAAAAAAACCTTATTAGAAAACCTTCATTCATCCTTAAAATATATATTAGATATATTCCTTATATCCAAAAATTTTTTACATCCATCAATGATAGTGTATACCACTTTTTGACATGTTAATAATAAATTATATCCAAATAAATCATTTGTTCAACATTATCATAATCACCAGTAATATATTTAGGTCATTAATTCCCTCATCCATATGCATTACCAATATATTAACATTCTACTGAGTAACTTATCTTTGGTATAATTCATCATAAGACAGCAAATTCCTATTGAAATAGTACTCCAGTACAATAATAATATATTTCATTACCCATATGATGTGTACATTTCTGATAAAATATTCAAATTAGCTGAATTAAGATGATGAATTTTAATCATTCTACATCATATGTTGTAGTATCCTGACTTGATCATCATCCCGTAACATCATTTAGGGTAAAATCCATTGATTCTTAGGAAAAGATTCACACAGTGTCCCATTTCTGTGTAGTTAAAGTACATTAAATTGAAAACTAGTTTCATACCCTTGAAATAATGAATTTTTTTCCCTTTTCTCCACATATGTAATAGACTCATTTTCCATTTATGATGGCTCTAGGGTGTCTCCTTCCTCATGTACCACATGTTGGAAAACTACTCTTTTATGTCTTACCTTTATTCATTCCTTCATCTTCCACTCTCTTATTATCATACTTCTCTTCAAATCCGTAAAACTCGAAGTAATATTTATATAGCTTGGTAACACATTATGTTATCTCATAATATAATAAGGATGCATTGGATACTATCTTACTTTAAAATGATTTTTTATGACCATAGGATATACGATCCTTCTTACTCTTTACATCACAGGAATTGGTCATGTTCTCAATCGTTCTACTATGTGCCATTTGTAATCAATTTCAAATAATAAATTAGATAATAAAATTATGAAATACATATAACCCTAAACATAATATAGTACATAACATAATTTTAGACATACCAAATCCTAGAACCATATACTCTCAGTACATTAGGGGCATAAAAACTTCATAATGACTTATAATGAAAATGTGAATAATCCTATGCATAACCATTAGGAGTGTCAAACCAGAAGAACACTAAGGACCGTTATCATATACAATGATACCCCGGGTCATGCCCAAAACTCATTGTGAGAGTTTTTACTCTATGGTACATTTGTTCAAGAACCACATCGACATGTAGTATCCAGATTGGGTTGTATTTTAAAGAATGGTCCACATAATCACTTCCTTATCAAAATTTTCGGATGTTCATGAATACATATCCTCAAAGTCTAGATAAGGGTTTTGTACTCTAATGAATTCTATCTAAAGCTGTTTTATAAATGTTTAATAAAAAATTTAATTCTCCGACCCTAGTTTCTCCGAGTCTGTGCACTAATTCATTACATTGGCATTTTTTCAAGAAATATGTATCCTGAAGAACTGAGTAGTTTTGTAGTTTTGGAAATTAAAATACATACATAGGTTCAATATAATATCTTGTAATGAAATAAAATATATATGATTTATTGAGAACATCCACAACTCTATTTTTATCCCTACAGATCATTCATAATAAACATCTTCATGTCCTGAATAAATGAAACATAATAAAGGGGTAAGGTCATATGATTAGTAAGGGAATGAAATACAGAGGAATATATCATTAACATAAACAATAATAATGTTGAATAACTAAAAACACATTCCATTAAAAATAAAAAAGAACACATTATTATTAAATAGGAGCTGAATAAATAATGAAATAATAAATCACAATAAGGGTACTCTACTCGTCGAATAACCGCATGAACATTAAATTAATAGTTTCATAATGAGGGAATTAAAAATGATGGACATCAAAACTATTCATTGATGGCCTCATTCCAAGACCATATATATCTGTTTTTCAAGAAATCATGCCATGTGTAAGAACCTGGATCATCTTTTGAGGTATGTTTTTTCCTTTTCTGGTTGTTTTTGGGAAAAAAAGGAAAATCTGGAAAAAATTTATGTACAAGCCATGTACATCGTTGCCGCGTGAGGTCATGTGCTAGACGTGTAAGGTCCATACATAGTCATGTAGGGTGACATGGAGGCCTTGTAAAGTGGAGTACAGAAACAATAAGTACACGCTGTATACTCCAAAACTACACACCATGTTTTTTTGTTTAATTATTAAACGCATAGGGGTCGAATCGAATGGAATGAACACCCTCATTTTAGCTTTAGTTTGTCCGAGAGAGAGGGTACGGTCCCAGCTCTTCTCTGAGCCCTCAAGCCTCCGTCTGTTCTCCAAATCGACCACCATTGAGTGCATTGGAATCGCAGCGGTAAGCTCTACCTTATTCTAGATCATCGTTTTCCAATTCCTCTTCTTTTCAAGTTATCTTGGGTTGATAGTTTTGTTCATTTTCATAGATCTATAATTTTCTAAGGAGATTCAAGCCTCGTGGTTCAATTATATTGATATACTATCACCAAGTTAGGTGATTTTTTCCTTTCTGTTGAATGTCCTTGAATTTTATGTGCAAATTCCACCAATACCCTTAAACGGGGTATTTTGTGTTTACCGTTTTACCCCTGTTATTTTCATTCCATGCTAGTATGACTGTATAGAAGATGTTGAATATGAATATGTTTGAACTACTATGCTTTGTAGGTTCTTCCCACACACGCTCTGTTATGCCCATTTTGTCATGTTTTTCCTTGGCTGCTTTTTCTATTTCCATGCTTGTTGTATTAGGATGGAGAAATGATTTCTGACGTGCTTTGTATGTTGTAGAACTTTTTTGCCAAGTAGTTTTGTATGTCTACTTTGCCCATATTGTACTTATATACCATTATCCTACATAGGGCTGTGAGAACCGGGTGTAGCAGACTATATGGTGATAGACCGAGTGAGGATCCTTAGAGTGTCCATGAGCTTTCAGCTATACAGGGATTGATTGAGTGATAATCATCAGAGAGCCTAGGTTTACATTGGGAAAAAACGGGATAGACCGTGAGATCATACATAGAGAGAGTCCTTGATTGCTTCAGACTATACGGGGATAGAACATGTGATCTTCCTTAGAGAGTCTCTATTTTTTTTGTCTGAATCACCAGATTATCATAGTATATAGGAGGGATTGACTGTGTGAGTGTTCTCAGAGAGTCTATGAATGGCTTGAGATTTAAGGGGAATTGACCGATTGTGCTTACTTAGGGAGTCCTTGACCTTGGGGCTATAAGTGGAATTGATTGTGCGAGATTTATCAAAGAGTTACTGACAACCCTAGACTATAAGAGGATTTGACTGCATGTGCTTACTCAATGAGTCTTTATAAATTCTGTATGACCAAACAACAGGGGCCAGGTTGAGTGTACTACCCATAGGGTTGTTGGCACTTATTAGGTTGGATTAGAGGGGACGGCTGTGAGTACTTCCAAGAGGGTTACCATTTTGTGCTTAACAGCTTGATAGCCTTTTCTGGACTTTGGAACTGTGGTTTGTTTATTGTTCAGCATGTTCTTGTTTACTATTTCCTGTACTTTTACCTTCCATATATTCACTGACTAATAAGAACATATATTCAGGTGGTTTCCTACTAGGATTTAGTCTCACATCATTTTTGGGTCATGCTTTTGGGCCCAAATAGTATATATTATTCCAGGTATAGACAAGGGAAAGCACCCTTTGACTTCAGGTACTTGACTTGCTGTGGAGCTGGAGAGCATGGGACCAAGCTTAGGTTTGCGATGCTGAGGAGCTGTTATCATTGTTTTGTATTTGTTTTAGTACTGTTTGTATTTATTATATTGTGACTTCTTTGGATGCTTTCCTTGACATATGAACCATGCATCATATATATATGTGCTCCTACTGTTTATCATATTTCATCTCCCGTTGTCCACTTATGTATAGATTGTTTACTGCTTCTACTATTGATTTTTGTTTCTTTTCCACTGTCTACTCTTCCAATGAGGGCATATATTCCCCACTATCACACCCAAGGCCATCGATGCTAGTCGGCAGCATCTGGATTTGGGGAAATGTGCTTGAGGCTGTGTAACCAACCGGGTATGGGGCGCCTCCCGGTGGATTTCAGAACCATGATGTTACAAAATGCTATTACAGGGTTTTCATTCACTTGACTTACTTTTTGGAGACTATAGACAAGGATAGGAAATAATAGGTACTTGGTAATAAGCTGTGTCCGGGAGTTGCTAACCTGGGTATTGGGAAAAGACATACTACCATGTTTATTGCAATTTTATTGGTTGGAAAATTTTACAATTTATTTGATTTCACCATTATGGGATTCACATGACTATTCTATTACCATTTTGTTAATATGGTTATATTTCTATCGCAACACGATGAGATTATGGTATTCCATCTAATTCATCATATGGGTACTAGTTATAAATCACATGCCATGCATTCTTTCCTTGTCATCTAGGATGAATTGGTGATTTAATGTTTTTGTGATAGCAGTTGTGTAGATTATGCATGTTGTTGTGATAGATTCTTTGATAAAATCCCCATTGTTTGATGGGTAACTTGTTAGTATAGTGCTTTGCTTAGATGGATTCCAAACTTTGGTTCCTGAGTTGTTATGGGCCCTCATGGACCGGAATTTGGTGTATAACTGCTTTTTTCCTTGTTATAAATGGTATAAGATAGAAAACGTTGATTCGCGGGGAGTATGGTCCCTTACGGATCGGAATTTGTCACCTTAACGATGGTTTTCTAGGCTGAGGAGGCGTTTCTGAGGCTATTATCTAGAAAAAACCAGAATACATGACTTGTACATTATGAATACAAGCCATGTAGTCTATAGTCGTGTCAGTGACTATGAGAGAAGGGACACATGGTTGTGAAAAATCTTGTAGGAATACTCTATGTAATAGTTTATCATGCCATGTAGTATGAAATAGGTACACCAGCCATGTCATGAACAACACAGGTAGTGTTATCTTTTCACACACACATTGGGTCTGAATTTTCCACGTCCTGTAGTCTGATCTAGGTAACCGGCTCTGTCATGAACAACACGAGTTGGTGTTACCCTTTATTGTACATGTCATGTCTGTCTGGAACACGCCATGTAGTGTCTGTCGTGTGTCAGGTCGTGTCACTAAAAACATCGGCCAGGTAAGGCATGTCTAGTACATGCTGTGTCTGCCTTGAACACGTCGTGTAGTTTTGTCTTAGAGTATCCATGTGGCTTACCCGTGTAGAAGCACTTGGGTAGGGAAGAGGTTTCAAGTACACACCGTGTGTTAGGATAACATGCCATGTATTTGGAGTTTTACACGACCAATTTAGGCAGAAGTACACACCCATGTGAGTGACCTAAAAGAATATGCCGTGTAGGGAATGAACACGCTGTGTAGGCATGTTTTTCATAACTTGAATGCCTTCATTTACACGTTTCTTCACGTCCCTTCAGTTTTCATTCCTTTTTAATCCTGAATCTATGGTGTGAGTTTGACATTACAGAATCATGTCACCTAGACGTCCTCCGATTGACCTCCAGTTACAGGGGAGTGATCAGACTCCCAATATGGACGATCAGGGACTTCCTGTATATCCCCCTATTACTCCAGCCTTGTCACCAATGGTTATAACAGTAGCAGGTACCAAAGTACAATTTAGGGTGGTTTTTTTGAGGATGATACAAAACTTCCACGGAGCGCAGCCTCCGGCATATCGATGGCTGATTTGATGTGGGTTTTCCATTAGCAGTATCCCCTCACCTTCTCTGGGGAAGGAAGACCTCAAGATGTAGTGTTGTGGCATGAAGCGACGATAAGAATCATTCATCCTCTTGAGGTACCACTAGAGATGAGGGTTAATCTCGTAACCTACAAGCCCCGAGAATCTTCCAAGAGGTGGTGCGATGTCATCTCTCAGGCGGGACGTCGGTAGAATATGTCTTGGAGGAGTTTCAGCGTATCAACTATGATTACATCCACCCGGAGACCTTAAGGTCTGAATGAGCCCGGGAGTTCATGGTCATAGAGCATGTTACTCATTATGTGGTCGATTATTCCTCTCTCTTCACGAAGTTGCAGCGTTTTATGCCAATCCCAGCAGGTGATGAGTTGTTCCTGGCTAGGAAGTTTGAGGATGGAATCAGGCAGGATATCCATTTCTAGGAGAACTTCGTCAAGTTAACTTTGATATCCTCTATTGTGAAGTAGGTTTTGATCAAAGAGTGAAATATGAGAAATTTTGGAGCAGTGATCTAGGGTGGTTCGACATCAAGAGTTAGTGTTCCTTCTTCTGATAGCGGGAAGCACCGCTGGGAGTCTGCTCGAGGAGATTATGGTTGAAGGGATGAACCTCCCGATCGTCAGGTAGTGTGCTACTAGTATGGGTGGAGCGGGCATATGAGGCCATGATTCCCGAGAGACCCGATGGAGTGCCGATCTTATGGCAGGATGGGCCATCTCCAGCGTTTCTGTTAGTTTTACACTCCAGCGTCTTTGATGTCTCCGCATTCGGGAGCATCACCACCAGTTTCTCACTAGTTTGGGAACTTGAGTTCTTTCGGCCGTTTAGGCGAGGTGGTGGTTGTGTCTGGGGTGGTAAGTTTCCAGTCTATTAGTGATAACATGGATGATTACCCCAAAGCGGTCATGCAGGGTCACAAGGCCGTGGAGAAGGCTAGAATTTTGCGATGGATCACACCTAGTAGGAGAAAAATCCAAAACCATCCACCGTTCAAGGTACGAAATTAGTATCCTCAGTCTTATCTTCTACTCTTTTTGACATCGGGGAATCCCATAGCTTTATCTTTGTCGTCATTGTGGAGAGACTTGGGCACTTTATCTTTTCTTATGCTGATGTTTTGACACTTGACACTCTATTGGGGACTAGAACGGCTAGTGTACGATAGTGCAAGGACTACCCTATAGAGATTACTGGGTGTCACTTTCTATGGGATCTTTATGTCCCAGAGATGTCAGGATATGATGTCATTCTCACAATGGACTTCCTAGTTCCCTTCCAGGAAGTCGTTGAAAGTTAACGTCATAGGGTGAGTTTCATACCACTAGAGGGTGGATCTTTTCGTCATAAGGGCGAGTGGGTGGTCCAGGTGAGCAGAGCAGTTCTAGAGCATCATGGGCTCGGAGGAGTAACAGCCCAGATTGCTAGTCTATATCTAGATGACCAGGGGACTTCACAGTTAGACCTTCCTCCAGTGGTGGATCGTTTCATATATGTCTTTCTAGAGGAATTTTCATGTTTTCCTCTAGAGTGTGAGGTAGACTTTTCTATTGAGCATGTTCCCAAAGTGGCACTAGTGTCAATTCATCCCTATATGATGGCGACACCAGAGTTTGAGGAGATCATGATGTTTAGTCAATAATTTTTTCCTTATTACTTTTCCATCCCTTCTTGTTTTGAAAATCACAAACACCTTATACTTAAGAAAATGTATGTTTTACCCCCATGAAGAAAATTTACTTCTTTAAGGAAATTTACCATAACATATATTTTCGTATACATAGCAATATTATTCTTAAATTCAAAAACCTGATTCATACCCCAAATCCCGGATCCATATAATGAAAAGATTTTGAGCATTCTGTTTTTAGGATCCGAATTCTGGATGTGATCTGTAATGTAGTTCTAATCCGAAATCTGGACTCCGAACTCTTTTGAAGTTTGACTCCAAACTCTGAAGAAGTTTGACTCCGAACTCTGAAGTAGTTCGACTTCGAACTCTGAAGAAGTTCGACTCCGAACTCTCAAGTAGTTGACTCTGAACTCTTAAGTAGTTCGACTCCAAACTCTGAAGACGTTCGACTCCAAACTATGAAGAAGTTCGACTTTGAAATCTCAAGTAGTTTGACTCCGAACTCTTAAGGAATTCGACTCCGAACTCTTAAGCATTTTGAATCCGAACTCTTAAGTAGCTTGACTCCGAACTCTAAAGAAGTTTGACTCCGAACTCTGAAGAAGTTCGACTCCGAACTCTTAAGCAGTTCGACTCTGAACTCTTCTGTAGTTCGACTCTGAACTCTGCAAGTTCAGAATCCGATCTCTGGTGAAACCAGACTCTGAATTCCTATGAAACAGAATACGAATATTTCTTAACATAGACTCTAAACTTCATTTTGGTTTGACTCCAAAATTTTGACTTTCTTACACTCCGAAATATCGATTAGCGTTAAATTACATATTCTTCATTTCAAAACGATGTTGTACATTAATTTATACATGGTTTGTTCTAAAACGTTGTCGTCTGTTCTATTCCTAATTAACCATTGGATGAGTTACATGTGTATAGGTCCCTCCGAATATCATGGAAAATATGACCATTGGAGGAGGGAGCCGACCGTTGAAAATTTGCCTATAAATAGGACCTCTTTTGGAAGAGTTCAAAAATGAAGTTGATCGATCTATAGAACACACACAGTTAAGGTGATTTCTAGAGAGAGAATCTTTTCATGCCTTGTTCATACTGAACTACTCGTTCCGATTGCTTTGTGCGACTCTGGATATTGGTGATTACATTCGAGACCTTCCAGGGATAGGATGACAGAGGTGCCGACTACCTTGATGTTCGAGGTCTTCCTTGCTGTGGAAGACAGAGGTTCAACTACCTTGAAGTTGATGGATTGCGGGGATATCAAGAAATGGATTATGATCTTCGTATCGAGGGCTTATCCCGGTGTGGGTAAGACAGACATTCTTGAATGTATAAATCAAGAGACCTTTATCAAGGTGTTTTGATACCCTCCTCTTTGGGTTAAAAGAGGCATTGTTTGTTACTTGTAGTTTTACTAATTGTTTGATTCCGCTTTATATTTTATTATAAGAAATTTATAATCATCTTATACTTCCTTATACTTGTACTCTGATTAGTTAAGATTCTATATGCTTTAAGGTATAATATTATATCATTATCTTTGGTTCCAATTCTCCAGTTGGTGATCAGAGGTGTTGTGAATTTGATTAGTTTAACTTTGTTAAACCTAGATTTTCCTTGTCTAAGGAAAACATAGTTATCCATAACCAACTTTAAAGGTTCCAAATGAATTTTTAAAGTGTACAATTCACCCCCCGGTATATTGAGCACCTACATTGTTTTTTTATCCTACACAAGAAACGGTTGGAGGAGTTGCAGGAAAAGGGTTTCATCTGACCCAGTACTTCTCCTTGGGGTTTACATGTTCTGTTTGCGAAGATGGCAGACAAAACCCTAAGGATTTGTGGGGATTATCGGAAGCTAAACCATTTGACAGTCAAGAACCAATATACCTTTCTAAGTATTTTTGATCTCTTTGATCAGCTTCAAGGATTTCTAGTATTCTCGAAGATCGACTTGATGTCCGGTTATCATCATTTGGGCGTTAGACCATCAGATATACCTCTCACATCCTTCTGGATCAGATATGGTCTACATGAATATATGGTTATGTCATTCGGTCTCATGAATGTGCCTACATATTTCAAGGCACTGATGAACAAAGTGTTCCATCCATACTTGGATTTATTCGTTGTGGTTTTCGTGGATGTCATCTTGGTGTACTCTCACACTCGAAACGACCATGCTAACCATCTTGAGATCGTTCTGAGTACACTGAGAGAGCCTAAGTTATATGCTAAGCTATCGAAATGCCACTTTTGGGTGGACTAGATACCATTATTGTATCACGTTATCTCAGAGATAGGTGTATCAGTAGACCTAGATAAATTAAATGTTTTAGTTTCCTAGGAGTAGCCAAAGAATGTTTTTGAGGTGTATAGTTTTATAGGGCTGACTAGTTACTACAGACGCTTCATACAAGACTTTTCACACTTAGCAGCACTACTGAAAGGTCTGACTGAGAAGGATGTGAGGTTAATATAGTCAGATTATCATGAGTAATCCTTTTAAGAGTTGAAGGGGATGTTGACGTCATCATCGATACAAATATTTCCATAGTTTGGACAGCGCTATATTGTTTACTGCAATTCCTCAGGTATTTTGATGGGAGTTTTGCTGATGCTAGGATATGGATTCGTTGCGTACGGGTCTTGGAAGTTGAGGTCACAAGAGAGGTACTACCCAACACACGATCTAGAGCTGGTGGAAGTTGGTCATGCCTTACGATTTTGGAAAAACATTATATTGTGGGAGATCATTTTTTGGTTTTAACTAGACACAAAAGGCTCAAGTACATCTTCACCCAACTTGATCGGAATCTGAGATAGCACAGGTGGGTCAAGTATTTTCAGTTCTTTGACCTTGAGCTTGTCTATACACCAGGGAATGGCAACACACTGGCTGACGCATTGAGCAGGAGAACTCAAATACATGCCATCCAGGAGGCCATCAGTGAGGGGAATCTTATGGCTATGTTCTCTAAGATGCATTTGGAGGTTCATGACAGACAGGGGCAGACTTTTCAATCTTCTGTAGTTGTAACCTGAATTCTTCTCGATCAGGTACGGATGTGGCAGCTATCAGACTCAGAAGGCCTAGTCCTGCAGGAGAGTTTGTTAGGATAGGACCCTCTTCCTAGATGAACAGTGGGCGAGGATGAGATCGTAAATTTCCAGAGAGGCATATTGGTTCCATCAGACATACGTGAGGAGATGATGCGAGATTTTCATTCCTCAGTTTGGGCATTTCATCCTACCATCACCAAATATTTATCGTGATCTACACTGCAAGTATTGGTGGCTACATATGAAGAGATATGTTTCTATTTTCGTCATGAGGTGTTACACTTGTCAGCAGGTGAAGGCAGAGCATCATCCACCAACATGGATTCTACAGCGGTTACCCATTACCGAGGGGATGTTGAATGACGATGGGATGGATTACGTGTCAGGGATTTTGAGGTCTCCTCAAGCGAACAACATAGTATGGGTTGTCATTCATCGACTCACAAAGGTTGCTCACTTCTTGCCGATCAAGGAGACATTCAGTGTTGATGATTTGGGACAGTCGTACATCTGATAGATTGTACCTCAACATGTAGTTACACACTCCATCGTTTTAGACTGGGATGCATGTTTTACCTCTCGTTTATGGTAGGGGCTACATAAAGCTTTGGGTACACAAGTGCTTCTAGGTATAGCCTACCATCATCCGATAGATGTCCAATCCGAGGGTACGATTCTGATGCTTGAGGATATGCTCCGAGATTACATTATAGATTTTAGAGATTATTGGGAGAAGCATATACCTCTTGTGGAGTGTTCCTACAATAATAGTTTTCATGCATCTATTCAGATGGAACCCTATGAGGCATTGTATGGCAGGCCATTTCGATCACCCTTATGTTGGCTGGATGTAGGAGAGGCAGCTTTTTCGGGACCTCGTCTTGTTTAGGAGACCACATAGTAGATAGAGTTGATTCGGAAGAGGATGGATACAACATAGTCCCGTCAGAAGACTTATGCTGACTACTGGATCCATCCTCTAGAGTTCGAGTTCTAGGATCATTTTTTCATGTGTGTCACATCTAGGTTGGGTCACAAGTGGATTAGGAGACATGGCATGCTTTCACTGAGATACATCATGCAGTTTGAGGTGTTGGATAGAGTTGGGCCGGTTTCCTATCGGTTGTAGTTAACTCAGAGGTATCGGGTTATGCATGATGTCTCCCACGTTTCTCAGCTTCGACGTTACTTTTAGGACTCGTCTCATGTCTTTTATCCCAAGGAGGTTGAGGTCTATGTTGATGAGTTGTTTGAGGAGAATCATATCTGGATTGTCGATCACATTACAAAGGTTCTCTGTGGCTAGTTTGTTCCTATGGTACGCATGCTATGGAAAAAAGGGAGAGTATAGGATGAGACTTGGGAGAGGCAGGCTGATGTACGATCGTACTGGATGATATTGTTCTTGGATTCATCTTTTATATTGCATTAGGGAAATTAAGGGAAGAATTTCTTTAAGGGGGGTAGTTTGTAAGAACCAAAATCTTCTTTTCATGTATGTTTTTCCTTTTCTAGTCATTTTTGGAAAAAAGAGGCAAATTTGGAAATTTTCAAAGTACAGGTCCTGTACTTTTTGAATACATGATGTATACTTTGTTGACACGCGAGGCCGTTTGTTGGCAGTGTAAGGGTCACACACACGGTCGTGTGGGGTGTCATGGAGGCAACCTAAAGTGGTGTACGGAAACAGTAAGTACACACCGCTTATTCCAAAAATACACGTCCTGTATTTTGTTTTTTTATTAAATGCAATGGGGTCCCGTCTGATGGACAGAACACCCTCATTTTAGCTTTAGTTTATCTGAGAGCAAGGATATGACATCATATCTTCTCTAATCCCTCGAGCCTCCATCTGTTCTCTGAATCGACTGTCGTCGATTGCATTGGAACGACATCGGTAAGATCTCCCTTATACTAGTGCATAGTTTTCCAATTCCGCCTCCTTTTCATGTTATCATGGGTTAAAAGTTTTCTATGTTTTTGGATATCATCGACATTTTATAGAGATTCAAGCCACATGGTTAATGTATATTGATCCCCTTGAATCAATGTAGGAGGTTTGTGCCTTTCCATTGAATGTCCTTGAATATTATGTTCAAATTCCACAAATACAGATGAACGAGGTATTGTGTGTTTACCATTTTACCTCTGTTATATGTTTTCCATGATAGTATTCCTATATAGAGAATGTTGATTATGATTATGGTTGAACTATATGATTTGGACGTTCTGCCCACACACATTCTATTATGACAGTTTGGTCCTATTTTCCCTTGGCTACTTTGTCTGTTTCCTTGTCTATTTTAGTAGGATGGAGAAATGTTTTCTGACATTTTTTGTATATTGTAAAACTATTTCACCATGTAGTTTCTATAAGTCTAAATTGAGAATATTGTAATGCAATGTCATTATCCTACATAGGTCCAAGAGAACCGGGTGTAGTAGACTATAAGGGGATAGACCGAGTGAGCTTCCTCATAGAGTCCTTGAGCTTTAGGCTATACGAGGATTGACTGAGTGAGAATCCTCAGAGAGCCTAGTATAACATTTGTAAAAAAGGGGGTAGACCGTTAGATCTTCCTCAAAGAGAGTCCTTGAATGCTTCAGACAATACGAGGATAGACCATGTGAGCTTCCCCAGAGAGTCTCTATTTTGTTTGTCTGAATCACCTAATTACCATAGGATATAGGTTGGATTGACTGTGTGACATTCCTTAGAGAGACTAGGAACATCGCGGGCTATAAGGGGAATTACCCAAGTGTGATTCCTCATAGAGTCTTTGACCTTGGGGGTATTAGGGGAATTGACTCTGCGATCTTTCTAAGAGAGTTCATGACTACCCTAGTCTATAAGAGGAGTTGGCCGTGTGTGCTTCCTTAGAGATTCATTATAATTTCTGTATGACCAAACCAGAGGGGTCAGGCTGAGTGTACTGCCCAGAGGGTTTTTGGTACTTGTTAGGTAGGACCAGAGGGGATGGCTGTCAGTAATTTCCATAGGGTTACATGTTTGTGCTTAGCAGCTTGATAGTTGTTGCTTGACTTTTGAACTATGGTTTGTTTATTGTTCATAATTTTCTTGTTTACTGTTTAGTGTAATTTTACCTTCCATATATTCACTAACTGTTAGGAAAAGATCTTCCGGTGGTTTCCTATTGGGATTTAGTCTCACACCCTATATGGGTCCTTCTTTTTCCCCCAAACAGACTATATTTTTGCAGGTATTGACAACGTGTAGCACCCTTCGACTTCAGGTACATGACATGCTGTGGAGTTAAAGAGAATGAGACCAAGTACAGGATTGCGATGCTAAGGAGATGTTATCTTTTTTTTGTACTTGATTTAGTACTGTTTTATTTCCATAATTATGAATTGTTTGGATACTTTCCTAGAAATATGTACCATGAATCCTATATATATGTCCTCTTGCTGTTTATCGTATTTAGCCTTCCACTGTTCACATGGGTATGTATTGTTTACAACATCTTCTATTTTTAATTGTTTCTCTTCCACTGTATACTCTGCCAATGAGGGCATAGTTTCCCCACTATCGCACCCAAGGCCCTCACTACTAGTTGACAGCCTCTGGAATTTGGGGAAATTCTCTTGAGACCATGTGACCAACCGGGTATGGGGCACCTCTGGGTGGCTTCTGGAACCGGGACATTACACCAAGGATATAGTTGGTATAGAAAGACGTACTGATTCACCGAGGGGTATCGTGGGCCCCACGCGAAACTTACTAAGTCCAATGCATTCCAAATATGAATGGGGATAAACATAAACCACATACACATTAACATTGAAACTAACTTATGAAATGTAAATAACTTTCTTCGAAAATTAATCATAACAATTAACCATTCAGATTATATTGGTGAATGGTATCAAGATAAAACATGAAAATTGAAACTAATCATAATCCCTTTGATTAGTTATTTTAGATAATCTGATAAGTTATAATCCCCCAATAAATACAATATTCATCAATGGATGATGAAATAAATAAAGATATATTTAAATGATACCATTGAGAAATTATTGGAGAAATAATCCTTAAACATTCCAAAGTGACCAATTAAACCTTCAAAAATTCATATCACAATCCCTTATAATATCATGTGAATTAGGGCACTCTTGATATTATATAACAAGGTCTATTACATTCCCCACATATAAAGAATATATGGATAAAATGGCTTATATCTGATAAATGTTAATGTGTGGTGAGAAAATTCTATTTTAGTTTGTGATGATGTGTTCTTTTAGAAACTCATTAGTATTTTTCATAAATTTGGTTTAAAAATTTAATATCCTAGAGAAGATAATTTAAATACATTTATATTATATTTCAGTCATGATTGATGTCCTACTGAAGTGAAATCATTTAAAAAGTGTTTTAAAGAAGCTTTAGAATTAAAACATTATAGTGCGGTTTAATGAATTTATTAAAAAGATTTTATAGTGAAAAGGAATAATTTCATTCATAAAACCATAAATTAAATAAAATATACTATTCATGTCAAATTGATTTATTTTAGAAAAAGAACTTTCTTAAAACAGATTATATATTGAACTTCAAAATAATTATGAATTTGCGATGTTCATCAAATCGAGACGGAATTTTGGAATTATTATTTTGAAATATTATTTTAAAACATGTAAATCCCTAAAATTAAGGAAGTATTGTTTTTAGAACACATATATAGAACATTCAAATATATTTTTTTGGACTAAATAATAATAAATAATAATTTCATTGATGTGAGTTGAGAATAATAGCCACCTGAATGAAAATGGAGCTTCAGATAGAAAATACATAAAACTTTGTATTCAATTGAGTCGTATGACACAAAATTAATAATAATAAAATAATAAATTAAATATCATGAAAATAAATATTTTTATGATATTAAATGTCAATGGTGAGTATACATACCCCATACACAAGTAATAGTACTGATATCCGAATATCTCCAAAAAATGGATGTGAGTCGAAGAAATCCTTACCATAAGTCTGAAGGTGTTCTACACATGATCATAATGGCTTGAATAATAAAATATAGGATCCATAATCAATAATTACAAAACTTAATATCTATTTAATTAATTTAATTTAACCTTATTAAGTCCACTCATGGATTTTTTTGACGGGTTAAGAGGTTCAATTTCATTAGTCAGTTCCGTTTGGTTCATGATTGATATAATATTATAAATGAATGCAGAATCATGTAAAATTAGGATGGATGTATTGAATTGAATTTATATGATATTATTTATGATACATATTTTCACATGGTTCTAAACATCGCATGGTTATGTGGGTGAATATGAATCATTATATAAATTATTGAATGATAACTGTTTGTGTTAATTGGTTGTTTTTTAACACAATGAACTCATTTTTATTTATAAATAAAAATAATGTGTAAAAATTAATACAAAACCATATGTGATACATGATACATTTATTATAGTATAATTGAGACATTATGATAGTATCATGATAATAACTGAATATGGTAATAGAAATTGATAACCAATCATCCTTGAATGTGGGAAATTAGCACATATCAGATGGTGTTTTGTTAATACTAGAATAATAGAAGTGTAAAAGATAGATGATAATAAATTTTTACATAATAATAAAATCAATATAAAATATTTACAAAACTAGATTTATAAAATTATATTGATTAGGAAATGTAAGGATAGTAAATAAATCAAATGGAACGTGGAAGGAATGGAAAATAATTGAAATGATGAATTTACTTCTTGAATTAATCTTCATTGAGAGCCTCTTTAAGGGAGATGATTTAGTATTTTTATGAGAATAAGGGCTGATGGATGTGGGACATGATCTTGGTACTATATTTGAGAAAATTTTATATAAGGCACATGTCTTGAGAGCAGCGATGAGAAGCAGGAGTGAGTGGGGTTTTATAGTGGAGGAGAGGAGTAATTTTTGAATATTATAATAATTTTTTAATATTATGCTCAAGACCAACAATAGTATTAATTATTGTTCCCAATTATAGTAATTTGTGCATGTGAGTCTGAACCATGTGTTATCACATCATCCTTACATCACCTAGGACTCAATTAATCATGTATTTATTATTTATCATAAATTATTTGTATTATTATATTCACCTAGAAATAATTTATTTTAAAAAACCCCAAAATTCAATATAACCATTTTTTATGTGTAAAATCGAAAAATGAATTATATTTTATCGAAATAGGTTTCTAAATATATGAAATAAATTTTTTTATTAAAATAATTATTTAATTTAAAAATATAGATTTTAAATTAATAACTGATTTTGTAATATATTAAAACATTAATCAAGGCCTCTAAAAATTATCCCAAAATAATTGGACAAAAAATATTTATTTATGAAAATGTTTTAGGAAAAAAATTTAATTCCATTTATTAATTTAAAAATGTGAGAAAATATTTATCACTCATAAAAATACAAATATTTAGGCAATAAATTATAAAATGTTTTGTTTCATTTACAATGTTTCTAAATTTTATTTATACATCCATTGTTCAGGATAAATTTCCTAAAGGTATATCACTATTCCAAAGGGTATGTTACTATTCGTGCAAAATTATGTTGATTCTATTATAATCTTTACAGCTCCCTGAATGCAACCGTGTATGTCATATTGTTGAATTACAAAACATATATGCTGAAAAACATATGATGAACAGCTAGTTTATAAAACATATTGTTTTGTAGGGACACAAGGTTTCATGAATTCAATATTAAATTTATCATCAAATCATTGGGTTGTTACAATATAGTTCTTCAATCAAGTGTAGGCTGACAAGACAATGATAGTTTATGAAAACTATTTTATAGAGCTCATTCTTTTCACACCTCAGTTTGTATTGAATTATAGTATGAAGGATGAAATGTTTGAGTAGGGACTTTATCATGATATTCAATCTCATGCGTATTTTTTTTTTCTGAATATGCCTTCTTATTTTTATGTACTATTTTGGGAACTTATGGATTAAATGGATAGGTAAGGAAATTTGGGGTTATTGTGAGTTTCATTCTCTCCTAGTGGTAGCATGAGTTCCTTCAAGGGAAAGAAAAATCATGATGATAATCATGGAATTTCTCAATTACATGGAAATTATTGACCTCTTGATGTACCTCAAAGAGTTTTTTTGGTTTTCTACCAATACAGAATGATATGGCATTCCTTGGTGTACATCACTAAGGTATCCATGAAATGTGGCTCCTATGGACACTAAGGGAACATGAATCGATTCTATTATATTTATTCCAATATAAATAGTGGTACAATATCATCACCCCTCCTAAAAATATGGGGAAAACAGATGCTTCAGTTGAAAAAGGATTCTAGCCACAAGAATATGGAACAAATATTCTTCACATTGTGAAAGAGTCTCTTGAGGAAGGGGATATGTGTCATGAAACTATGATATGTACCATTAATATAGCTCCATAATTATTGAAAACTCTATTTTATACATGGTATTCTAATTAATTTATTTCAATGTATATTGTTAATCTACTATATCTTCCAATAGAGCAATTATTTTATGTGATGGATTTTACTACACTCATTGGTATGATGATAAAGAAGGGTATGAATATCCTTCATGTGATTTCTCTCTATGAAAAGTTGAAATTGAATGTATTTTTTTGGTTATCAACATGAAAATTCTTCACATTAAATTCAGGATGTATTGGCTCATCGCCAATAAAGCCCATATTTATTATTATATTTGAAGGGTCTCTATCTCTACACACGGTGGTGTGTTTCGTGTCATTCAAGGATAATGGGACCCACATTCAAACAGAGATACACTTTCTTGTCCAGAGTTAGGTTAGTTGATTTTAGGGGTTTTCATTGACCTTGATTTGGAATCCTTGATATGTTTTCACCCTCCAATTATATGCGAGTTTCCAGAAAATATTTCTTCTGACATCTATGGTTTTGAACCTATGTGAGAGTCTGATTTTTACATTGACTTGATCATAGTTTGGAGAACGGTTTCTATGCCCTCATACTGTATGGCACTAGAAGAAATGAATGAGTTTAAGACCCAATTAAATGATCTTATAGATAAAATAATTATTTTCACAAGATTTTCACCTTTAGCAGTGGATAATCTAATTTCTATGAATGTTAATGGTTCACGATTACTTTATGTTGATTATAGAATACTCAATAGAGTGACCATAAAGAACAATTGTTAATTTGAATAGATTGATGATCTATTTTATAAGTTGATGTGGGTGAAGTGGTTCTCAAAGATTGACATTTGATCTGGTTACCATCGGTTCTGAATAAAAGAGTATGAAATTCTGAAAACCTCCTTTCAGAGTATGTACAACCATTTTGAGTATCTTATCATGCCCTTGGGTCTACCCATTACTCATCAGATTCCATATCATTGATGAAAATTATATTTCATGAGTGTCTGGAGAAATTTTTATTGGTATTTATGGATGATATCCTCAATTACTCTATTCCTAAAAGGTATCTTCTACATCACCTGAGAATAGTTCTGAGTTCTCTAAGAGATCAATGAATTAATTCCAACCATTCTAAATGAGATTTATGGATTCAGAGAGTGAATATATTAAGACATGTTGTGATGGAACAACAAAAATCAGTTGATCCTGATATTGTGAATGATGTAATGTCAAGGTAAAACCCATGAAATGTCATTCATATGTGGAGATTCCTAGGTATAGAAAGATATTATCATTGGATCTTCAAGGTCTTATCAAATTCGTAATCATCTATGACTACACTAACATGGAATAAAGTATAGTTAACTTGTGATGAGAAATATCAAAAATTTTAGTTATGTTGAAATTCATTTTGAAAACTATAATGGTGTTGAATCTTCAGGAGGTTAGGACGGGCTATGTGGTCTATTGTTATGCATTGGATTCAGACATGGGTTGTGTTCTTTTCTATGGGAATTAAATAATTGTTTATGGCTATTGTCAGCTTAGGCCTCATGAGATGAATTCTATGACCCATGAACATGAACTTATAGCTATGATTCATGATCTTAAGTGCTTCCAGTATTATCCCAATGGAGAAAAGATAGCATGTTTTAAGACCATACTAGATTGATTTATATCTTCTCATAAAATTATTTAAATCTCAACCAAATGTGATGGGTAGAATATATTCGGTCTTTTTATTTTGACATCAGCTATACCCTGGGTAAAGAGAATGTGATTGAAAATTCCTAAAGTGTGAAACATCTGACTCATACAGTAAAAGAAATAATATAATGAGAAAAATTTGATGGTTCTCTTTGCACAGTTGCATTTTAGAGTTCAGGAGAAAGGGGATGGATTTTCTTTTTCTACTGTTTAGTTGAAATCATCTATTCATGAATTTATTCCTTAGTAGCAGTTTCCTAAAGATGAGTTTCATATTATTAGAAACTATCTATATGGTGGCTAGACATTTTACCAATGGTCATCCTCCGAAGAGGGAATTTTATGCTATCAGAAACATTTTGTGGTACAATCATTGGTAGCGAAAGCTATGATTGGGGATTAACATAGTTCCTATTGGGAAGTGAACCTAGGAAACACAAATATGTTCTATGACATGCAGTATTGTTTCTGGAGGCCAGGTATGATTAGGGTCATTACTTTGTTTATTCCCATTTTTATACAATTCAGTATGAGACGGTTGAGAACATGAAACCTTCGGTTTTTCTTCTACAAAATAATGTACCTAAATTGAAGTGGGATCAGATCCATGTAGACATCATGGATGGGTTTCTAGGTACAAAAAAATGATGAATTTCATATGAAATATGATCGATTTGCTGACAAAATCAAATCACATTACACATATTCATGACATAGCTAAAGATGAGGAGTTTTGAATCATCTATATTAAAGATATTGTTCATTTACACAATGTTCTATATGATATAGTATCTAATAGGGATCTATGGTTTGCCCCTCAAGTTTGGAGAGGCCTTTAAGGGGAAATGGAATATCACATCTATTAGAGTATAGAAAAACATTCGAATTTGGATTTCCAGATAAAGAGAGCTATACAAATTCATGAGGATATGGGTAATACCAGTTTTCTAGACTTTTGTGGGGAATTTGATGTCCAGTTGGGGTTGGTTGAGTTTTCATATAAAAATAGTTAATATTCCCTAATCTGGATGTCTACTTTTGTGGCATTGTATGGCTAGCTTTTTAAATCTCTATCGCGCTGGTAGGAGATTGGTGTATGTTCTTTGGTTGGTTTGAAATTTGTTTAGGAGATGTCAACAAACATTTAATTGATTATTCATTGAATATTGATGGCACAATGATTATTTTTATCATATTTTGATCGTTTTCATAGTCCTTTGGAATTCTCAATTGTTAACTAATTTTTATTTAACGATTCACCATGGTTGGATAATCTATGGATTGAGAGTCAAGGGAATATTTCTCTAAATTTTATGGTTTTTTAGAATTTAGAGAATGTTTGTTATTGTTTATAAATACTTTCACAGTTCACATCAATACATAACATATTCCATGTATCATATCTCTAAAAGTATATATCTGATCCATTTCATGTTCTGATCTAGAGTGACCTTGATGTTGACCTGTTTTATCTATTACTAAAGAACCAGTATGTATAGTTGATTTTGAAGCCAAGGTAATTCATTAGAATATGATACCTTTGTTCATGTCATATGTCATCAAAACTATAATTCACATGAAACTTGGGAGAGGGAGGTATTGATGATATTGTAGTGTGATATACTTTTTTGGCATTGGAGCTTATTTGAAGAATTTTAATAGATGAAACGTTTTTGGGGTGGTGAGTTTGTACCATTAAATTACTATTCAGACATGTACATTTTATAACATTTTGATGTATCCTTTCTTATTGTATGATTATGGACTTGAATGAAAAATAATGATACCGATAATGTAGAAATCATGGTTTTGTTGAATTTTTAGGAATGAAATATACTGGTTTGGTATCCTACTAATGATTAACACACCATGTAATTTGGTTACACCATTTGTAAACCCTAAATGAAAATAAATCAATTTTTATCAAATTTTGATGGGTTTTGGTGATTATGGGTTTTATCAACTACACAAAATGTAATTGGGTTACACATCAGGTGAAATCTTGATGATTTTTTTTAAATAGGAAGCTCAAAAAATTTCCCTTTTATTCATCTTGTGGACTTTCTTATTCTCGTAGCATAGATAATTCCCTTTTATATAATCCTTGAACCCCTCGAGTCCTTTTCATTTAGTGATTGATAAATGTGGCCATTAGGGTGTGTCTTTCTAGGTATTCATTCTTCATGAATCTCAATGTCCTTCTCTATTACATCTATAGAGTTTGATGGATCATCTTGAGTTTGATGCCCTAAACCCCTTGTTTTTTAATCACATTTCTAGGGTGAGTTCATTGATCTTCTATGACTTTCTTCTTGTTAGAGGGGTTCATTGTGAGTATTTTGTTTCCAAGAGAAAGGTATATGGTTCCATCTTTGGTTCCAAATTAAATAACATTTAATTGATTGATTTTAGTTTAATTTGATTTAATATTAATTTTCTTAAATTGAACAAAATTCATTCAATCATTTTATGAAAAACCAAATTCCACAAAATTTGGGTATATTTTCATTTTTCACATAATATTTGAAAACCCCATAATCTACATAATGTTTTTGTGTTTACAGAAAATTGTGAAAATTAAATTTCTTAATTTAAATTTTGAATATGATATAATATTGCGAAAAACACTACTACCATTGAATTGTGGGTTGGTTCTGAAATTGATGGAATTTCATTGAAAAATTAAATAGTTTGATTTATTATTCAAATGGATAGTGAAATTGAAGGAACTTGTTTTAAATACTCATTTAAATAAATTGTAATAAAAATGTTTTTAACGAAAACCCAATGGTTTCATCTATTTGAAATGGATGCTTTTTCATTAAAAAATCGCTATTATTTTTAAAGATAAAATTTCAATATTTGAACTGGGGAATTGTATTTTATTATTATTAAGTTGTGTCTAAAGAAAATTCACATCATTTTTTTACATGAAAACATGAAATCCATATGTATTTACAGTGTTATTTGGAAAAAAACATTATGATATATAATTTTATAAAACCTTATATCATCACATTCTATCACTTAGGCGATGGTTATGAGTCCCCATTAACATAGGCCAAATGGAGAATATATAAATATATTCCATTCCACAATGTGAGGTCCCTATATACTAGAACCACTTTATATATTTTTCACATGACCATGTTTTTTTATTTTAAATTAATATTCTATTGTTATAAATTTCATTACATGCATTTTAAATTTATATAAGCAGTTCTATATAAATGTGATTATTTAAGACATGTTAGGAATAGTTTATTTTTCATAAAGAACCTTTTTAAAGGAAAATTCCATCACGTGAAATGTATTTATTTCATTTGAAATGTGGATCAAAAATTAATAATTCATTTTAATATTTTAAATTGTAACGAATAGTTTTCTTAATATGACCTCTTGAATTCCAAAACTATGTATTTAAAAATTGGTTTCACTTTATTGGATAATTTATTTTCTGAATCATATTATAGAATTTTGGGGAAATCATACTCGACTTGGTCTCACACCCAACTTGAAAATTCTTGTGTTTGCAAACTATATCCTTCTAGGTTCATGTATGGTAAAGGGATCTCTTCGTGTTGGATCTAGTTGTTGAACATTGGATTGGTGAGATGAATCAAATGATACTTTGGTTGTTTTCCCTGTTTTTTTATTAATTATAGTACATTCTGATTTATTTCCTTGTTGTATTCTTATAAATTTCTCATAGTGGAATTTATTTTTATATTTATACTCACTTGTTTCTATTACTACCACAATTTTTATGTGTAAAGTCATTCCCACTTATATTTTTTTCTTTTTCTAGGTAGTAGTCACTAAACCATGGGGTTCGTGAATGAACATCAAGCTATGTTAGTGTTGGCTTAGTTAGTAGGTTACCAGGGTACCTGGGTGGGTTAATGACAGATGTGGAGAAATCCCTTAAAAAACAACTTGTTAACAAATTTTCAATCCACTTATAATGCTCATAAAAAAGAATATCATGTGGAATATGCAGATTAAAAAAATAAAATAACCACATTTTGATAAGGGATCTAGTTCTATTATGATTGAAAATTGGATGGAATATATTACAAAACATGCAATACCACATTTCCTTCCCTAAATCATAATAAATTGTTCTATGAAGAGTACAAGGTCAATTTTAAATTGTTCTGCTTTTGAAAATATATATCTCCAAAAAATTAATAAATAACTAAATGGAAGGCATACCAGAAAAGGTTTAATAGGGTGTGGTATGGTTTTTATTCATTTTATATTTTACAATTATATGAGAAGTATGTATAGATGACATAATCCAAAAGGTGATAATTTTCATAATACATGTTCTGTAAGTTTTACAAAGAAAAGAAGAATCATGAAACTAAAAAAAATTAAATAAATTATCTAGACACAATGTATTCATTACATAGTATTTAATTTTATATTTTATTAAAATCAACCATGGACATAGGTTTCATGTCGATCCCCCTCCGAGCACATGCATATATGATACCACCCATATTTTGAGCTTCCTCTAGTTGACAATGAACCGACCATGTTAACCATCCACCTCTCCTCCTACTCTCTTCTTATGTATTTACTCATCTCAAAATGCATATCTTTTCCCTCTATATAATATAGAATTAAAACCAATTAAAACCCCTCTCACTAGTGCGCTAATTGAGCCCGATGACCCTACCCCTCCAACCATGTGAATGAGGTCTATACGTTCTAAACCACCTGCATATCTATCATCTTCATATGAAAATGCATCAGATTCAGAATGTTACAATTTTGGAGACTCTTAGTAATCCTCTAAAAGATCATATGGTCATTATAATCCCCACAATCATAATTTCATATACTTTTCCAACACTATGCATGAGGTTTGTTTGGTCCACTTGCAGGACATGCTGATGAGAGGAAATAAAATATTGTTCCTTGCAGTCTCCAATATTATCCACATCCACTATGAACTACTCCACCTCATGGACTGCCTACACATGACCACAAGCACATGTGTGTGTGAGGATACATATAAGAAGATATTCCTTGAGTTCCTTATCATATTTTATATTATAATCAACTTCGTTGACTTCATACCAGAAGGATGAACATGGGAGCTCAGCCTAGGATATTCTGAGGTGGGAATCAGCTCCTATTCATATGAGTTTTTTACTTCACCCATATTTCCACAATTGAATGTTGAGGCTAACAAGAGATAGGATCCATGAATTTGGCATCAGATCTCTAGAGGATGATAGATTTTGTTCCACCCCAACACACAAAATTGGACCACACTATGATGTTTTTTCATCTGGAACCTTCAATGTGCCCCCTCAAATGTATTGATGGCATGGGGAGATTCCCCTTACGTTGTAAGAAACATTGAGGTAATCAATCTAGAATCATCCATGGGTGGCCCCAATACCATCATGGCTAGATTGTTTGGTGGGTTCTATATAATTATGATGAAATAGAATCATGACACAATCATGGGTGGATCATTTGTGGCCCAGTTAGCAAGGAATTTTTCTTATTGAGGCCACCCATCCCGTCATATCCCTTGAACCTATGGAGGGAGTAACAATTATACTTATCAGAAATATGGGGATATTGATGAAGGATAAAAGCATCTACTCATCGATTCTAGTATATGTAGATGATGCAAATGAGGGCCCTACTCAGGCCACTACTGATCCTCCCACTGCCCCTACCTCTGCATGACATTATGCTTCTCCCACCTGATTCTTCACCATCATAGCTTCTATCAATACCATAACACCCACCACCATTCCTATTGATTTTACCAAAAACATTCCTATCCCATTCACTACTTATCCCAAACCATCATCAACCCAATACATCCCAACCAACTTCTTTGGCTACCACCTAATTATTCTGGTGAAATTTAGCCAGATCTATCACCACTAGGAAATCCATTTCATTTCACCCACATTCATTAAAGACCATATTGTACCACAATCCCCTGCATACCCTCTCACCCCAACACAAGTAGGAAAATCATTATCCACCATGCGACCCCCAATTCATACTCTAAAATCGAAACTATCTGAGTTCACCGACCCCTTTTGAACCGTATTTTTTTGGAAAATAATGCTTCCGGGAAAACACCCTAACTTTTCCCATATTTTGAGGTACCATTGATGGAACCAAATTAAAGATATACGGACACCCTCAGGATAAGTACCTTGCAAATAATGTTTTCCAAGATCACAAAATGCACAACATTATCCACTACAATATTTGATAATGCAGTACAATTATCCATCACTGATACTCATCGAGTAGGGAAGCACTAAGATCACATTATATGAGAGTGGAATCTATATGTAGATCTGTATGATTTTTATAATACTACATATTTTACCATGTACCCCACAATATTTTTATACTCGTCATAGGTGATAATTTTTGTACTGATCGACATCCCTGCTTAGAATGCTCCTGATTTGGTTAACCCTAATGAGCATTGATATGATCTCAATGAAAAATCCACTTATTCCTATATGATGTAGTATACTTCGGAGTAGATGTATTCCACTAACTAATCTGTTTTCTCACCTTTCTGGCTTATGATGTCATTGTTAGTTTTTTAAGGGAGGAAACCCATATTTAATTTTTTTCCCTTTATTTAAATTCCTATAATTTTTATTTATTATATTTAGTAACATTTTTTCTCGTATATTTTCCTTGATAATCAAGTCATACACAAATTTTTCATGTATCTGATTAGATCATCATTACAACTCACTATGTGGACATTACTATTTCACTACTATAAAAAAAATTATACCCTATTGAAAAATGTTTATCCAGTGTAGATATTTTCTATCAACACATTATATAGGTATCCTTATTTGAACTCATCATCAACCTGTTTCCGTATGGAATGAAAAATTGTATTGGAAGACTTGATCCCTAATATTATATTTCCATGATTCTATTTTATTTGTTCTATGTAATATGCATGATGCACCTCCCACAATGATTTGTGGGATAGTCTAAACACTATATGATTTTATGTTTCAAGGATTAGATGATGAGATTTACTATCCATACACATGGATTATTACTTTTTATCACCTTACAAGGATATTTGATTCACTAAATGATTTTTTAAACGTGAAATCTCATTACACCAATTTTAATAAAAGTCAATGATAGGTTGTTAATTGTTAAGGTTCCTCTTTAACATATGTTTTGATTATTATAATGACGTTTTAGTATAGTATGTTAAATCATGTTCCATATTTTTGAAATTTCCTTTAACGACTTTTTTATTAATGCTTTTACCCTGAGTAGTTTCCACTTATTTTTTATAGTCCCATTAATAAGATGATTTTGGACCCACATTTTCATATTCCATTTAAATAATATTTTTTGAGAGACCCCTAGTGTATCTGAACCTGTTAGAATATGTGATGAAATATTATTGATAATATGAATGATCAAAATAAATTTTAATATGATTGCATCAATCGTTGGTTATCCACTTTTCTTGGGACCCACATTAAATATACAATTATACCTCCAATATTTTCAATAAATAAATATGTTAATATTGATCATTTCCAGGTTGATTATCCCTTCCTACCATGATCTTTATGTTATGTGTGATTATCCATTCAAAAAGTGTAGTGAAATTTATAGCAGGTGGACATTGAATTTTATGATTGAAGATATGTACACTGATTAGTGTTATGAGGCCCCTGAAAGAGAAGAATTAGTTCATCCAATTGTGTATCTGGTCTACAGTATTGCTTGTAAAGAAATCTAAGCCTATAATGTGTATGATTACTAGGGAGATGGGTACCCTCATATACTCTATTGGGAAGATTATTTGATGCATGAGAAGGCCGCTTTGAATAGCTGACGTCCAACCTATTGAACTCCTATTTAAGATGAATAAAATGCTATTGTCATTGTTAATTAGTCTTCCAGTACAGTAGAAATACCCTTACTGAGCCTTGTGGAGTCCTCTGATCGACCTAGTACCTGCATTCATATAGAGGATGGTGTCTTCCAAAAACATGAGTTGAGAGATGGCTCGATATCCCCTATACCTTTGGTAGGGTTGAATATCTCCACTTGTAAAACTCCTCGGATTAATACAGATCAAGATGTCTTGTTAGATTATAAAGAGACGTAGAGAGATGGGATCACTATGTCTAAGGATGTAGGTGGGTTTGAAGAACACATAAAATATCCTCATTAACATGATTGTTATCCATGATGAGGAGAATCTTATGAATATAATATCAATATTCTAGGGAGAGAACCTCATACCATCCGACACCCTATTAAGGAATCCCCATTCCACCGGATCAAAATCATTGTTTGTATCCAGTTTAATTTCCAAATTCTCTCCAAGTGTATTGAATTTTAGGTCTTTAATCATTTCCTAGGCATGTGCTATGGCTCCGTGAATTGATCTCCCTCGCAAAAATCCTTGTTCCTCCTTGGAGATCGAACTGGGAAGATGGAGATAGATCATGGAATTATTTATAACAACTATGATCTTATAAGTGAAATTGAAAATGATCATTGGGTGATATTTCATGTCATAGGTGGGGTTCCTTGTTTTAGTAATAATCACCATATAAGTGTCACACAAGACCCACAATAATCTTATACCACAAAAATAAATCTTGGATAACCAAAATGATATCGACATTACAATATCCCACGCTTCTTTCTTGAAGGAGTCTGGGAAGCCATCCTAGCCTGGGGCGCTCTCCAAATCAAGGCTTGGCATTTCCTCCATGTTATCCATTTCCTCTAGATTGGATCCTAGGTTTCCATTGTCCTAGTTGGACATGGAATTGGATATCCCCTCGAATAATAATGTGGGTCTAAAAGGGTACACGTTGGCCAAACTCGGATTAGGCACTATAACAAGATTCTTGAAGAAGTTGTGTTCTAGGTCTCCCACCAAAGCTATGTTGTTCATGTTGGGTCTTCCTTCCAAAAATAATTTTTGGTTGCACTCGACATTGTCTTTCCTTAAGACATGCATGAAAAAATGTGTTATTTCTATCCCCCTCCTTGAAAATCTTGATCCTTCAATTATCCCTCAACAGAAGTTTGTACCATAGTATTCTTTCATCCAGATCCAGAATCATGAATGAAAGCTCCTCTAATGTGGGATCATCCCGTTCTTCTTCAATAATACCTTCAAGGCATTCCACCACCAACATTGCCCCCTCCAAATATTCATCTGGGGAAGAGTTCTCCATCTTGAACTCTTGGTCCCATTACATCAAAAGCCTGTGCGTGCTATGGATAGCAAACCAGGAGTGGCCCTGGGAGGGATCCTACCAAACTGACTGGACAAGAGAGATGAAGCCCGACATGTTGACCCACCATTGAGAGAATCAGAGACACCCCTAGAGATTCCGACCTGATACCAATGAGGCCAAGAGCAGGTCATGATCAGAAGGGCCCCACACCTAGTGTCCCACCCCTTCAATGGAGAACGTGGTGGTGGTATATAAGTTGGTCATACATCTTTCAAGGTGGCTCCACAAACGATGTGGGGCTTTTGGGTTGTTACACCACATTAATTGGTCTCCTTGGAATCCATCATCTATGAGGCTTGATCCCAACATGAACTTGCCAAACTCCAAGCTAGATTTCTAGAGAATGGGGCCTCTTCCTGTCTACTTTTCTGGATGTTCCACAACATTGATGTCTTCTCCAAGTACCCTTTTGAGGGACCCTAGATCAATGGATGAGGGAAATCTCAAAATCCTTCCCATTTAGTGAAGATCACAACTTCCACAGAAAAAAGTACTGAAGAGGCATGAGTTGCTATTAGAAATATTTTTGGTGACGTATTGGTCTCCTAACTGATCCAAATCAACCGAGTAACTGTTGTTCTAGAAGATCTAGATGTGAATTTATGGAGGGGAATCATGCATGGCTGCATGCAAATTGATTTTCCAAAAAAAGTTGCTGATCCTGGATGGGTTTTGTTAGTTCTCTATAATTCCAACTACTACCATAATGTTATTTTTTTAGGTGAAGAGAGACTGATGGTTTTTACCCTAGCTCCTAGGTCGTGGACATTCAAAAAGTGGATGGGAATCATTAGAAAAAATGTGCCATGGAATTGGCCCTACAGCTCAAAGCTTTCATGTAGAGGGAGGATGAATGGACTCATAAGCTCCTGGAGTGATATCGTGTACATAATCCAACATTGGTGGAGAGCACCTGATCATTGGGTGTGGAAACATCATGGAAGGAGGGGTGGGGGTGCATGCCTTGGAGGGGGGCAGGGGGGAGGCCTTTGAGAACTTGTAAGCATATATTCCTTCCTGTCATGGGAAAGATCCTAGAGAACTAAAGACAGAGGCATGGTAGGTGGCCTGGATGGGGGAGGTACCAAAGGGCCTATATAGGCTAATCATGTTGGGTAAGCACTAGGGAGGTGGGAGGGGGAGTCAAGGCCAGAAGGGCCGGTGGAGGGGACTTGGGGATACAATGGTAGGAGTCCATTCAATGGATATTGGGGGGCAGAGGGGGTAGAGCAGGAGGAGGGTCTCTATATCCAGAGTGGGTGGCCCTGGACGTGGAAAAAAGAACCTAATGACCAAATTTTATTAGATGAGGGTTAAAAGGTGAAGGGGAGGAGGACTGAGGTGATGGATCTGGGAATAAGTGGTTGAAACATTATGAATCTTACCTAGGGAGAGCTTTGATAAACAACAGTTGGGGGAGGAGCTGAGGAAGAAGAGTGGGGTGAGGCGAGGGGCACAAGGGCACATGGAGGACAACGCAATACCCCTTCATAGCTCTTTAGACACATCTGGAAAGACTTCCCTTGGAGCATGCAATGAGCACAGAACCCGGGAAAGACTGGGTAAGAGATGTACTGGCCCAATAAGAATCCATATTTCACTCGAAGAATAATGTTATCCCTAAGGTGGTTGGAGTGATCCAATTCGACATAGATCTAGGAAACTGAGGAATCCAAGTAGCACCTAGTTCGAGCATCTGAGAAAAGGAATCTTCTTAGAGCATTACCTATCGCTCTAAAGGAGCCTTCATTCTGGAATGACATAGGGAGACCTGAGAGGAGAATCCAAACCACATATTGGGGGATCTCCTTACACATTATGGATCTCTTTCCCTAGATTTATGGTATGATTAATATTTTAAAAATGGATTTTTTTAACCCTTGTAGGGATGTGTTATTATCAATGATAAGAAAGTTTTCAATTATTGGGGAATTTGATAAGATGAATTTATATATAAAATTTGGATAAGTTTTTTAATTATTATCCATGAATTATTTCATAATGAAGAGAGTTTTGGTTAATTATTTCAGGAATTATATATTATAGTCTTATATGATATAATGATAATAAAGTACCCAAAATTTTATTTACACACCGATTATCACATACACGATGTCTAGGAATCATTCCAACCATTCCTAAAGCATAAAAGTCCTACCCATGAATAATCATCAAGACATGATTATTATACATAATGTGAAAATATATTACATGATGTTCAACATTAAAAATATAGAATCATTCTATAATTTAAATTCACACATAAAATGTAGATTTTTCATGACTGACAAGATAAGAAAGAAAACTCGGTAAAAGATACGAAAAAATTATTTAGTTTGAAATGTGTATCTTAATTACATGGAGTAAAACCAATTTACATGATGTGATGATGTAATGACCTAATTAATTTAAATATAGTAGACAATGTGTAGGACTCACTCACTATTTATGTTATGTTCCAATTAATATTCACATTTCCCTCCATGCATTAGAGCCTTAGATTTATTTTATTTTAACTTGTAATATTTGGTTGATTTCATTTATTCCCTTCCAAATCTGGATTCATTTCATTACATTCATTATTTCACTAAATCATAGTTCTTTTTCAATTATTCCTTTTCCATTATTAACCAGTTTCATTATCATCTTTAATACCAACATTTGATTCAATTCCTCACTTAGATTTACATCAAAACAAGAATTAATCTTCACATGTTTATTTATTTTCATTATGTTTTTGATAGTTTTTTATTTTACGGGATACCAAATTCCTCTTTCTTATAATAAATTTATTATGAAATGTTAATTTTTGTTGACAATTTTTATTATAATTGTTTAAAAATTTATTCATTCATGTTTAACCCCAGATAGATTCTTTTGAATCATTTTTTAGACATAAAATGATTTATATTTTTATTCTTTTGATCATCACCTCTATTTTTGGATAATAATATTAGGTATAAGTGTTAAATTTATGGGTGGTGGGTCATAATGAATAAATAGTCAGAAATCTGGTATCATTATTTCTATTAACTAGATTTGGATCATTTGTTAAATCTCATTATTTTTCATTATATCAAACCATCATAGGTGAAAATTAAATGACGATTTCTATATAAGAGAAGAACAAAGAATGAAAAGTATCTTGTAAATATTTCTTTGTAGAAAAAAATACTATGTGATTAAGTTTTCAATTACTATAGGCAAATGATTCTATCACCTGTTTGGTCAATCCAATAGGATAGAACAATGTCAATTGATGTTCACATCCCTGTTTATCAGCCTATACCATAGGCCAATCCTAAGGATAATACATTTTCATGTAAAATGAGATAGATCACAATCACATCATTTATAACATTGTTTCCGACCAAAACACATATTATTCATTAAAATGAATCCTAAATATTGATAGTGATTAATTCATTAAGATGTCTTTGTTTGAATCGTCACTGTCCTACCCTTTGTCTTTATAGGATCAACCCTACACTACCACATTGTTACGACCTTGTTCTATGTGTTTTGAGGAAGTTGAATATTTAATACCTCTGGAGGCTATGTGAATTCCAAAATGTATATAGGTGATTCCAATTTTATTCTGGACCCTTATGACATATGGAAAATGTAGGCACACTCATTTCATTTCGGAAATATTAGGTTTCTGCTCTACCCTTCTTATAAATAGCCATAAACTCTCCCCTTCAGACCTTCAAACTACATGGGATTGGTAAAGGTGGACCCAAATCGAATCTCTAATTCCATACCCTCATCCTAGAAAACTAATATTGTGTATAAATCCACCCTATGAATTATTTTGGATAAAACCTATAGAGGATACCTGAATATGAGTTAATGTTATCTGAGAAGCATTTTTTATATTTATTTCTCCAAATACAGTAATTATAATTATGACATTATTACATAATAACCTCAAAATTTTCAATATATTAATATGTTATTATGTTAATTTTATAACCTTAATCTTTTCCCTATTTCATGAAATTTTTTATTAAGTCATAATTTGTTTGTACCGAGGACTATCGCCACACGAGACATTGTACTTATTTTATCCATTAGCACCTCTCATAGTTGGGAATGACAGTAGATAGAATGAAATTATATGATATTCATTAAATATTTATACCTATTAATAAATTATATAATATAAACCATTATACATTCTATTATATAGGGTATAAAATTATATCCCATGTATGTATAGCGGACTATCGTTATACGAAGTGATATGATTAATTTTTCAAGGTTTCATTTTATAGAAGGTAATGAGGGTAAAAATATTTAATATACCTAATATAAATTACGAAATTATTATATTCATGACATATTTATCAGCAAATAAATATCATATATAATTTTCTTTCTTTTTTTCACTCACTAAAAAAGTTATAACATCATTTGTGGTTGTGTAAACTATCGCCACCTTAAAGCGATGTGATTATTTGTTTCATCAACACATTACATGATTTATATATATTAGAATATATAATTAAATATTATTTTATTTATGAAATAATGATAATTCTGGAATGATAAAATATCATATACCATCATTCTATAATGATAAAATAAAAATTAAAATGTTACTCATGTGTTCGAACCACCCATTTTCTCTATGATTGTAACACATACCATTTTTCAAAACCATAATTCAAAAAATTATTAAAATTATATTCACTTATAAATATTATAACTAATTCTATATTTTTATTATGTAGATTATAATTTAATGACCTCTTTTACCTTAGTAATCCTACAAAAGCCATTTTATGACACATAAGCCAAAAATGGTCAAAACATCTGACTTAAACATAATTTACAATGTTATAAAATATGAAATGGAAATATGTGAAATCAAATAAATATCAAATATAGAAACGGTATTCATAATGATTATAAATAACATAATTTTAATATTTATGATGATAAATAACATGTTTGATGAATCTAACACAAGATAATGGTTTTCCCATCTAACATTTGTGTCTGTGAGATTTATGACATATTCAAAACGTATTTTTTTTGTTTGGTGTATATACATGAAATGAATATATTTTATGATTCTTATACAAGTTTGTTTCATATTTTCATTACCATGTAATTACCTCTCATTCATGGGGTCTATAGTTCTTAATTTTACTAATGTGGTATTTTAATTTTGTCTCACTTTTCCTTCATTGAGACATATGATTTCTTATACTCATATCATCATTTTTAGGTGTATATACTTCTGATTTTTCATTTTATATCCTAAAAATACTTATTTTTATGATATTTTTGGTTTCATTTTATGATATTCATTCATAGGTCTTATGATTCAATGATACTATACTATTAATATATGTATGTTACAATCTGAACATTTTTTGAGATTATATGTGATTAAGTACCCAAATATGGAATATTATAATCTACCTACAATTAATTTCATTAATTTTATTTTTATTTTATTATTTAATAATAATTAATTTTTACAATAATATTCTTTAAATAATATATGCAAGAGTTTAATAAAAAAATTATAAAAAACATTATTTATAAAAATATTCAAACGAATTTTTTTTTATCCCAACACCATATTATCTAAAAATAATTTCGATTTTTTTCTATTTTAAAAATGGTATACGAAATAAAATTTTAACCATTTTTCATTTTCAATGTTTTTAAAATTTACCTTCATGTAGTTTTCAAAAACAATGTCTAATTTTTTTTAAAAATGAAAATGAAATCTATATATTATCATTTTTGGAATAAACATAATTTTAAACCATTATCATCATTATGTTTTGTCAATATAAAATTATAATACTTCATTGTTTTTTTTCAATGAAAAATTATATTGAAAATTTTTTATGATTGAAGTGGATTTTTTAATTTTTAACGCATAATGTCCTCCAAAATTTTTCAAAATTGTTTTTTAAATATTCATTTATATGATTACAATGTTTCTTAAAATAAAAATATTTTGAAAATATATTGTGGCTTATAGTTTATAAAAAATGATTTTCAAATTGGAACTATAATTTTCCAAAAAATATATATCAACTTAAATCTTAGTGGTATTTTTCGTCATCAAGAACCCTTGATATTACATATTCTTCAATATGGATATTTTTTATGACACATTTCTAATTATTTCCCTACATGGATTAATATAGTTTCAATGATATATTTATGGATCCTATTTCATTTCCACATGATAACTATGATTTAAGGAGATTATTGTGGAACCCATTGGTTTTCCAAATGATAATCATGTTTTGAATGGATTGGAATGAAACCAATTTCATTCCCTTGGGATAATCATTCTATAAAAGGAATATTGATTTATTTAATGAGTTAAATAATGATTTAGAAGATATTTTTACTTTATTATTGTTGTTGTTATTTTAAATTGAATATTTTGGGTGTACCCAGATACACGAGGTGATCCTATTATTATTTATGTGATTGGTTCACCAAGATAGTGATCTAATGTATTTTATAATGATTATATTCTCCATGGAATTATATTCAATGTCGGTTGTATGGTTATATCATGTGTAAGTATTCTGTAATTTTGACATAAAGATGATGTATCAAGAAACTGACTTATTTGGTCTATTTCTAATATGTGTTTATAAGGGTTGATTTGATCAAGATTGATACTACCTGCATCATAATTAATAATTTTTATGACTCATTCAAATTTTAAATAATGATGCTACCTTTTCATGTTTCTTGATCCATGTATTGACAGATATGAATATTCTTTTGTTATACTAATTCAGATTGATTAACTCATCAAACCCTTATGGTCATCTGATGATCACTAAAGATATTCATTTTTATGTGATTTAGTTTTCCATAAATAGTAATTTCATATCACCCTTAGTATGTATCCTTTTACCCTAGTTATATAGAATGATGTTTAATGAATTTTGTCAATAATTGATTTATTATCGATGATGATTATGACACAATGTATAATAAAAAAATTGGGATAAATAAGAGAAATGATTATTTAGTGTTAGTGGAATTGTTTATATATGATTTTGTTCTATTTATATATAACTATAAATATAAAAGGTCCCGAAGAATGTAAGTGACCATTGTTATCATTTTTATATTATTTGTTATATAATAGGAAAATATTGGCTCTCAAATTTCCACATCAAGGGTAAAAATGTAATGTTTATTTAATTTTTATGGTCGGGTCCCAATTGTTATTATAAAAGGAAAATTTTATATAAATTTTAAAATTATAATGTTTTTATGTGTTGTAATATTGACCGTAATGGATAAAATAAAAGGTATATAATATTAAGGCTGATCATAAGGTCATTTTCATAGAAACCCAATTATAGGGAATTAAGTAGCTATAATTTTGAGGTTATTAATAATATATTGGGAGAAATTTTTTGTTGTTTTGGTATTTGTAACCCCTAGTATCATTACGAATTTTTTTTATGGAGAATATCATTTTTCATGATTAAAGAATAATCTGATAACACAATGTCTGAGTTACAATGAGACCCATCTGGGTTGGCCTAAGGGTATGAACCCACAATAGATTAGTGACAATGCTATATCACCTACCATGTGCGTACAAAATTCCCTAGATAGTACGAAATTGATACAAGTATTTGATTAGTGTATTTTTAAAACATATGTGATTTTATTTTTCGCATAATAGTTTACTTATCATGGTAGAATATATGATCAAAACCATGTAATATTTGGGTTTCAAACATAGTCAGTAAATTTTTAAGGATATTAAGGATAGTTATTTTTATATTGATTTGTTTTTTTACCTTGGGTAATACAATTTAATTTTGGATATTAATGTTTGATGTTTATTTATTTTCAGAATTATCTTACCATATACTAACCAATTTGGATTTCGTTAATTTCAACAGATATGAGGAATATCTTGTTATCCAGTTTATATTCATGGTGTATTTAATTTTCTATTTTAGTACTTAATTATTAATGAATTGATCTTGGATACTAATATTTTGTAAAAAATATGTCCATTGTGTTGTAATTGACAAAATGATGTAATTCAACTCATCATGAATGTATATTTATCTATGATCTTAGTCTTGAGGGAAAATACTTTCTAAACTCAATGAAAATTTTATGGAAGCAAAAAACTTTTCTGTTAAATTATTATCTATGAAATAAGATGATATTTAAGATAATCAATAATTTATGGTTTTGAGGCCCTTAATGATCTGTTTAAAAATTAATTTCCTCAGATTACTGACCACAATAACATTATATAATTATTTACACATTTCTTCAGTTCACACCAGTATTATTATATTTGGGATCCTATTCATGTTTTATTCCGTATTGAATTTTTAATTACCTTTTATTTACTAATAGATGTAATTTTTAATAATAATTTTTACTATTTGAGTTTCAAATATATATAATTTCAAATGTAAATCATTTTATTACTATGATTATGTTAAAAGTGGGAGGATGAAATGTAGTAGGGGAGGTTGTATGTCTTTGAAACATTAAAGGATGAAAAATATTCATGATAGCATAAAATATTCAAATAAATGGAAAACAAATGAGAATGAAAATACCCCTATAATTTATTATATAATTAATTTGAAATAAATTTGATCCATTCAACAGCTTGTACTATATGTAACCCCGTGATGGTTTTTTTCGATTACATATTCATCAAGAAACACTTAGCTTATGCCATCCGTGATATATATAAAATTTATAACATAGATTTGAAATGGGATTCTATGAATAATTTTGACTAATTTATGTATATATGTCATATGAAATAGAAAATATTCTAAATTTTTTATTAATTAATCAATCAATTTTATGTAATGTGATTTTATTCATCAAAAAAATGTTTTTATAAAAAATGATTCATTGATTTTTTTAATGAAAATAATATTTTAAATAAATTTTGATCATTTTGTAAAGTAATATTATAAAATTAACTTCATTTGAAAAATTTATAAATAAAAATTTACTATTGGATAAATTTTAGGACTTTTTGGAAAATCATTAGTTTTCAGGAACTGTGAAAAAAATTCAAATTTTTCTTGTACTGCGTTTTCATTTCAATAAAAAATTTCATTTAAAAGTACTATTATATTTTGAATATGTTTTAATTTAACATAATTTTTAATTATATATTTTTAATCTAATTATTTAAATTTAATCAACTTTATATTGTATTTCTTATATGATTGTTTTTAGGTTTGCAATTGGTTTTGATCAAAACAATTTTAACGTGCATCATTAGTATACATCCAAAATAATTAAAATAACCTATAATGATGAGTTATTTAAATGATTTTTATATATCATATATCTGTAATTTTAAGATTATATACATAGAAGGATTTTTATTATAAAGCGTTAATATAAATAATCTTCTACATGAACTATACACTTATCGAAAACCTATGTTTTCATCATATTTGTGATTTTTTTTAGTTTAATTTTCCAAATTTATTAAAATTAATTATAAAAAATTTTCATTACATTTGTAATCATAATGTAAATATTATATCAGTTATAATTTTTGGGAATTTTCTGAAAGGATTTATTTCTTGATTTATTGTGAAATTACTAAATATTAATTGAAAAAAACAATGTCTAAATAATTATAAGGTTAAAGTGTATTTTAAATTGGTTCTAAAGTAAAATATTAAAAATTTTATTTCTAATAATAAATTTTATTTATGTATAATTAATTTTATAATTTTCATTCTTATAAAATTAGTTTCATATGTTGAACTTTCTTCTTTATAACCATTTTTATAGTCAGGTCCGTAGGATTAATTTAAAAATGATTTTATCTATTTCTATTAATGGAATTTTAAAAAATGGATTTGATATTTAGAATAATTATATTTTATAATGTTTAATTAGTTATGATTAATTTTTTCAAAAAATTATAGGGAAAACAGAAGAAATTATATTCAATGGTTAGTGTGAAAATTAGTTCATTGGGGGTTAAGCAAAAAATATATGGTTATTGAAACCATTAAACATCTCAAAAAAATATTCTACAGGTATGTTAAAAAATAAACATATAAGGATCTCTATTTTTTCATTTTTCTCTCATTTAAATATAGAAATGGGTTATCAGTAATTTCATATAAAAAATACCAGATATGCCATGGGCTACAATTATAAATGGCCACCCCCTATCACCACTTCTTCAATCCTCTTTGGTTCAGAAAATACCTTGAAAATAAATTAAAAAATTCACTCCAATCATCATAGAAGAATTATTTTTGGATGAATTTTAAAATTTTATATATTTTGCTGCAAACATAAGAAAGACACATAGAGAAGAGGTATCGTTTTTCATGAGTGTTTTTATAGGATTTTATAATCCACCTCCATAAATTCATCATAAAATATATTATATAACATCCTTCATAACTCCCATATACATATTTGTTATTCTGTTAATATAAGAACCTAAATATTTTCCCTATTCCATCAAATTAATTAATAAATCATCATTCATGTTATTGGAATATTACCGCATCATAAAACGATGTCATTCATTTATTAATTACCACCTATAATGGTTGGGTATGATGAGAGATAACAAGCATATATATGGTATTTATAACATAAATATACATATTTAGTCATAAAATCGTTTATATATATAATTTTTTATACTCCATTTCGTATTGGATATGATAATGTCATTCATGTGTATAGTGGACTACCACTTCTCGAACCATTGTGATTGGTTTTTTCACAAACATGTTGTATTGAAGGTAATAAGGTTAAAAATAAAGAATATATGTGATATAAATGATTTACTTATTATATTAATGAATATTTTTCATTATATTAATATAATTTATTATTTTATTTTTGACATTTTTATTTACTGAAATAGTGATTACGTCATTCATATAGTTGTGGACTACCGCCTCATCAAAACAATGTGATTCATTTTTTAATAAAAAAATAATAAGTATGAAATATATAATTATATATAAATATATATTATATTATTCGTGAAATAAATATAATTATTGAGTATTAATTTATTACATAACTCATCCTCATAATTATTATTGAATCATGGAAATGTTACACATGTGTTGGTACAACCTACCGTCTCTATGATTACATCTTTTCACATTCATCATAAAATAGATTATTATTGTATTATATTATAACTAATTTATAAATATGTTAATATTTTAAATATTAACATTTTTTAAATGTTTGTATACTGAACTTACTTAACATATTATTCCCACCAATATCTTTTTTGAAGTAAAAGCCAAATTTCGTCAAAATATCTATGATGATCTTAATTGATGTATTAATCATATATAACATTGTAATAATTGAAATGAAAATAATATTAACGTTAGAAGGCTTGTTAATAAGCTATTTAATTCACATAATTATATAATTCCTAAAGTCAAAGAACAAGTGTGCTGAATCAATCATGAGGTATGTTTTTTCTTATCTCACTTTAATTTCTATGAGATGTATTGAATATACACCACTTATTTTTGTTATGTTGTTTACATATTTCACATGAATTCATTTAATTATCCATATACATAATTTATGTTTTTTTTCATAAAAATTTTACCACGTCCCATTTACGTGGTTTATAATTTTTAAAACATTAAACAGTGGCATAGATTTTTTTTTCTCCATTTCCCTTCTTTGAGACATGTTTTATGTTAAAAAAAATATTATTTTATGATGTGAATATACTTCCTATTTGAAATGATATATTATAAACCTTATTATTTGAATATTATTCTATAAATCATTTTATGATATTCTTTCATAGGGATTAAAAGTAAAAGTTATGAATGCCTTATCTGTTTTAAGATTCAATGTCGTCGTTTAAAGAGATTGTATTTTAATAAGTGTACACTCTTAATATATTATGATCTAACTCTCATCAATTATATTAAATTAAACAATAAAATTATTAGGTTATTAAAATAATTTATTCTAGTAAATTTTCTCCCTTTAATAACTCAAGATTATAGGAAAATGTATTTATAACATATCATATTCATTTCTCACTTCGAATAAAAACCATATTAATCAAAAAAAGATGTTTTCTTAAAACGTTTTCAAAAATCATTCTAAAATTTTCAAAAAAATATTAATGGTATTTTTACAAATGTTCGTATTTTATTAATGTTTTGATAAATTATTTATCATTTCATTTTTCAAATCTATTACATATTTAATTAAAAAAATATGAATGGAATCATTGTTTTAACATTTAAGGAACGAATGGAATGTCCCACCACAATAAAAATTATTCTCATTGATAATTAAATTATATGTTCATAAAGTAATTTTTTAGGAAAATAAATTTAAAATTTATTTACTTTAAAAAAACAAATTGGAAAAGATATTTTAAACAAAAATTTTATGAAATTATTTTTCAATGACTAAAATACATTCTTCCAATTTTTTATCAATGAAAATTATTGTTAGTATAATTTTTGAATTTTTAGTTTTATAAAAATGATATTGAAAATGAGAATGATATTTTCCTCAAAATGCATTTAATGATATTTAAATGTTATTTCATTTCATGAATTTCAACAACCGTTGGTGTTAGTTAATATATAATGAGGATATTTTGAAATGATTCAATTGTATTCTTCCTCTATATGTACTGTTATTATTTCAAATAGATTGTTATGGAACCAATTTATTTTCAATGGTTTATAAATATTTCAATGTGATTATTATGGAACCCATTTCTCTTACATGTATTAATCATGTTTCAAATGGATTCTTGAGAAATCCATTTCATTTCAGTAGGTTAATCATGTTATGAGTTGAATAATTATTTTTTATGAGAATTATGATGAGATTAATTTTATTTTTACATTATTATTGTTTAAGTTCACAGAAGTTATATATGATGGGTGTACCCATATAATGCTGGGTGAGCTTGTTATAGCATACATAATGGGTGTTCTCTGATAGATAAATATTTCATTATGTAATGATTATACTCTCTAGATATTATATTAGAATTCAACCATTTGATTACTCTAATATTTAATTGTTCAGTAAGGGTTCAATATGTATTCTATAAAGATGATGGACCAAGATAAAAATACAAATTCAATGCCTTGTGCGGGTTTATGAGGAATCAATTTTCCATGTTTAATATCCCATAGATCATGATTATTTATCATTTCTACTCTTTCCATTTTGAAACAATCATTTCATTTTTTTCATGTTTGATAATATATGATTTATTGGGAATAAATATTAATATGATACACTCATGAAAAGTTGTTCTGTCATCATAATAATATTTTTTTATTTTGATTGCTAATGTAATTCATTTTATAATGTTTATGTTTCCCCTCATTGAGTATTTTAGCTAACCAGTCTTATGTTTCCTTCCACCATGTTATAAATAATGATATTAAATAAATTATGTCTACAATGTATTCCATATGTCTGATGATGATGACATATTGTAAAATAATAAAATATATGATAAAATGTATAAACGATCCTTTAATAACAAGGAAATTGTTTATGGATTATATTGTACTAAATATTTTAAACTCTAAACCATAAAGTTACATGACAATATTTGAGACGAAATTTTACATTTGATATTTTGTGGTATATATGGAAATAATATGGGTTCAAAATTATCGCCATCAAAACTAGAAATGTTTTGTTTCATTAAGGATTAGAAACGAGTATTTATATATGTCATCTTTAGGTCTTTATATGATGATATATCTTATATACATGGTTACTCTAATATTTATCTTATACTGGTTTTACCATTTAGTTTTATTTTTTATACTATTTTATCATATAGATGGTTTGGATATTTATATTTTTTTGTTGAATTTATTTTTAGTTTATATATGGAAAATAACCCCCCAATGTGCTCTTAATACATTGTAATTTATTACCATCCATTAGTGTCTTGTGGATTCCACATAATTCTAGTGGCATCACTCCCTCCTATGAAGAAAGTTTTCAATGATGGGATGTAATAATATGGGTATTTCATGAAGCATGAATAAACAGTTCCATTATATTATCACCAATATATTATTCTGTAATAGATATAAATGTATAGAAAAAATATTTTATGAATTCGGAATGAAGAGATATGACCTAATCTTAAAAAAAGATAATTCTTTGAGAGAGAGATATAGATTAAGATATATATTAGGAATTATAACATATAATCCCCAATATATATATATATATATTTATTAAGTTTTATCATCGATAAATATAAATGGAATCATGATCTCCTGATGTTGCCTCAAATTTTTTAAATTGTTTAACTGATATATATGACAAGGAAAGCTATTTGTTATTTCATGATGAATATATTTATTTTCATCAGAAGACATCAAAGGAGACAATGTTCCATTGATCATTAAGTAAAAATTATGTTTTCAACATTATATAAGACATCATCCTTTGATTAATAAAATAATCCTAAAATTAAATCATAAACTAATGATATATTATTTCTATTTAATAGTAATCAATATGATTATTTTTTTATTATCTTTGAAATTTAATTTTTTGTCTCAGTCATTCATGATAAATAAATGTCAATAAAAATCCCAATAACTACATTGTTATGTATGAATTGTTTTTCCCATTTCAATGCCCACTATATATGTGATATACACCTTTTATAAAAAAATTTACTGATAATAGATGTTTGATAATGTTATTTGGATCAAAAAAATTTACACTACTAATTCATTAAATATTATAATTATATTCATTTTGATATTTTATTAGTCAAGAAAAGTTATGTATTTTATCTTATTGATTTTATGATCACAATGATGTGGAGGATTATTGAAATATTGTATTTTTTCAAAATAAACCCATACACTCTATGTTTTTATAGTCTTAAAATTCGTTTTTTACTGATGTGTTTATTATATGTTAAAAATAGTTTCATAGAATTTTATAAATTATATATTAATATTTCTTGTTTATTATGTTTATATTAGAGAAACATTACTGAGTACGATCATTTATGTGGACCTGGGATTTTAGAATTTACATTAATGTATGAATTTTTCCAATAGAAAAACAAATCATTCATATTAAAAGAGAAATCATATGTGTGAGGAATTCAAAAACATTGTAACTATTATATTTTATAGCTTGAAATTTACATAATAATATATTTCTAGAGTTAATAATTACCCATTATATATATATAGATAAATATTATGTATTGTTTTTTTTTCAATTAAGATAGGAGATAAATATTAAATTCATGTTAGAATTTTCCTATATGTATTCAAATAATATTCATTTTCATATGAAATAGATTGTATAATAATAAATTTCTTTATTAAAAAAGGCATCCATTACATTTTTGAAGTCAAAATATTTATTTAGAAATTTAGTCTCTGTCCATTTATAAGAGATGATTATTTGGAATTCAATTTTTATTATTATCAATTATTATTTAAGAATTTAGGATTGAGATGATTCAATTCATGGCTTCTAAAATGAAAAATTCACTTTTAACATATATATATATAAATAATTTCATGGAGAATATCTCATATTTCAGAGAGATATGTAATCTCTAGATATTATATATATTTCATCACAAAACAATTATAATAATAAATTTTTATTCATTTAGTAAACGATAATTTCTTATAATTTCTCTTATTTGACTTAGTAAATTATTTTTTTACATTTTTGTTGAAATTTTTTGAAGGAAATAAATTTATTATTTCTTTGAGTTTATTATTAAATATAATTTTTTTGAAGAATTTCGTTTTGATATAATCAAAAAAAATTATATTCTATAGAGATGTGTAATAAATTATTTGTTTCCAAGAAAACTATCAAAATTCAACTGTATTATGCTTTTATATATTCATATTTCTGTTTTGAATTTTTACATTTTATACTATGCTTATTTTAGTGATAAGAAAATATATATTATAATATAGATCTTGATATATTCTCTTGTAAAATGTACATGATGTTTCAGCTACTTTAACAGAGTTATGAGATCCAAAGATAATGCATCTGTGTAAAAATAACTAAACCATCCATGCATTATTATATATTATAATCTTTTAATATAATTTTTTTCTAAACAACTATAAAAATCTATTTTTCATTCTCCATAATTTTTTTCCATACTAAATATATTACAATGAAATGGGAAGATTAAATTATTTATTAATTAGGATGCTTTAAACTATAATTAAATTACAAAACTCAATTGACCCCCTCAAGATCTATCGCATTCTATCGATGAAAAAAATCATTTATAAAACCTGAATGTATATGGAATGTCCTCTCCATATACATGATCACTAAATCATCTACTAAACCTGACCATATTATTTATAAGAAATGTCATACTAATACAATGGTATACATTATCACATGGATAGAATCCCATCATCCTTGTCACTATGGAATATATGTATGGAAATATATAGAAATTTTCTCCTACTTATATTAAGTAAAATCTAATTCTCAATAAATACTTATAAGATCCTAAATCACAATCTTGAGCTTCCAAAAAAGTAGCCATATATTGATAAACGCTCTTATAATCACCCTCATTCCTATAAAACAAAATATTACAAAAATTATAACATACATTATTGGTATACACAAAATTTCAACTATTGTTATGCTTTGAAAATTTTGAACAACAACATATTTCACAAATAGTGGAAAATATGGCCACTCTTGAAATAAAAACTGAAGTTGATCTTCCACCTCCTGCACCATACATGAATCCATGAATAACTCAATCCCATAAAAACTTCCTTGGAATCATGAGAATAATAAATTTACATTCTTCTTCAGAATTATTTATTAAAATGTGATATAATATATGCATCCACTTCCACTAACATCATTCAAATCAAAATGTAATGTTATGATTTCATCTTTTATAGACATAATAAATGTAGAGTCATAATGAATATTCCTCCAAATTACTTATTATTGTATAAGGTACAATATTCCCTTTTCCCTATTCTATAATATGTTTTCGACCATAGTCCAATAGAACTCCCTCAACCACCTCTCATGGTGAAATAAATCATTTAAATAGATAATATATATCATTCTATTATGATTCTTAATTATCAATATTTCACACTAATAATATAGTTTGGCCCTAGATTAGTGAAAAATATATTCACGATGATTGAGATAATGTGATGTAAAATTAAATTTATTTGGTCATCACTGATGTGGACATAAATGTTCACCCTAAAATATAATATCAAAGGACAACACATTCCATTATTCGATGGAGCTTAAGAGAAACCTGAACAAACACATCATCATAACATGAAATAAATTTATCATTAAATAACTATATATTTGGATATTCAAATTAATCCAAACACTAGTCTATCAATATCTATTGATGACCCTAAATGTTAAATTATTTCAATGGTTCCTGAGAAATGTAGAAATCAGACAAAATCCTCTATTCGTATGTTATAAAACCCATAAAATTAGAAAGATATAAATCATTATTAACAACATACAATGATATAATAAAATCATTCATTTGTTCATATATTAATTCCCTATGATGTTAAATTACATGATAATTGAAATTCAACTCTCATGTATAATACATTCACATGAAAAACATCCAATAGAGTTGTTGTAATTAAAGAACTTATAGAAAAATCCTTTAAATTATAATCATGGTTCCCATATAATTTTGAATAAAATATAATTCCAGTGATAATCATGCTCATAAATGTATCATGGACCTCAATAAACAATAATTTCATTAATATCATGAAAACTTGTTAGGAATTATTTAAACATAATGGATTTAAAAGGTAATCAAATTTATCTTAATGATTCTTGAAGACAATCTTCAAGGTATATTCCTCCATCACTCTCACATTATAACAAATCAACCAAAAACATATCATTGATGACCTTATAGATCCCCTCAAAATTGTTACCTTTAAAATAGTGAATAAATTATTAATTCATGGAAGATGATAATAGTTCATTACCATCACTTGATTTATCATTATTTATTTAAAGAATATTCATAAACCAATATTATAATTTTTCATAAGGAATGATTCAAAAATATATGTTTACCTAATGTTCTTGATGAATCCTTTAAAAAACATACTATTTAACATGATCCATTTTTCTCACAACACATAAATCCATATCCAATAATAATACCTCAATATAAGATATATATCAACTAGAATATATATTCCAAATTTAAATATTTATTGATGTGTTAAGGGAAAACACATTTTGGAAATACATTAGGTATAATGAACCATGAAATTCAAACTCGGATATTTCAAATTATTAGATGAAAATTCAATACATTACAAATGTACATACCTAATGAATTAAATAATGTATACCCTTGGAGTTTTTTAAACACAATCTTCTAACATAGTGAAATATCCTTAATGTCACCCATAAATAACATTCCCTTTAGTACTCATTCTTAAAATCTTTCTTCATTACATTGGGGGAGGAAACATAAAAAAGGAAGAGGTCAAATTCAAATTTTATAACAACCCACTTCCTTTCATACATATCTATTACATCTAAGGATACTAATATTCCTTACACGACATAAACAAATCACACAAAACCTTATGGGATTGGGGAAGTTGGAGAAATTAAAAAAATGGATCATAAATCATCTAAAAATATATATCATATAACTACATAACTAAAACCTTGTTTAACATATCATACTCAACAAATTTAATTTTATCATAAGGAAATGACACATAATAAATGGTTGAGCTAAGATTCTTTGTAAGGGTAAAAAGAATATATATCAATCATAACATAAGAATATTGTAATCAGGACATGAACTAGACATTTTAAAATTATATTCTACATATAAAAATTCCAATCTCATATCAGATAAAAAATCAATGAATTTAAAAAGACATAAATCAAAAGAGAATAACATTTGAATAATAAAAGAAAATTTACTATACACATAAACATAGAATATAATTTCATCAATAGTCAATGATCATTTATAATATTATCATCGTGGAAGGGGTTAACTCTGTAGACTATCATAATATTCATGGGTCACTCTTTTGAATATCATGGAATATGATGCCCCTCACTGAAGTGGTTTATCTGACTATTCTTATCATGTCTTTATGAAATGAGTTCACCTCCCATTTCAGACATGTCCTACCGTATGGGGTTCACATACCATTTCAGTCATTTCTATATCATTATATTTAAAACATTACCCATGTCATTGGAAAGAGATACATGTCCCACCCATTATTTTATATAACACAAATACCATCATTAGTTAATATATAACAACTATCTAATAATAAAACCCATACATATTTGTTCCACAACAACATAGATCATTCATCATATAGGAAACCATGTATTGGAATGAGTTTCATACTAATTTTATCATAATATAACTCAAGTTATCAACATAGGTTTTAAAAATATCACGACATCATAGAAATAACCAAACAATAATATAAATAATGATTGTTTACTTGAATAATATCCAAATTAATGTATAAATATCATTTCATTATGTAATCATATATGGATTTTTTTTAAAATATCACGTGAAATAATTCATTAAAAAACAATATTTCTATATTCAATACATTTTTTTAAATAACCAGTAATTATAAATGAAAAAATTTACATTTAAAACAAACATGTAATATTATAAAAGAAAAATTAAATCATTAATATTTTAGTATTGAAGATAAAACACAGACATGTCATATATGTTAAATAAAATCACTCGTTTCACATTTTTGTCCAAAATATCACAATGAACATCTTTTAGAAAATGAATAAATGAATCCATTCAAATAAATTTATAAAAAATAAAAATTGTGTGAAAATTACTTTAAACAATAATTATAGAATAGTTAAAAACATTTAGATTCAAATTTAGGAATCATGTACAAGGAATAAAAAGAGAGGTATAAGGAAAATTTTAAGAAGATAATTTTTAAAAGAATTTCACGTATAAATATCATATCATTGATGTTAGTATTAATTAATAAATTAGAATAAGAGTATTCAAAATAATTAAAAATAAATAATGTGGATATAAAATGTAAATAAATCATAATTAATTCCTAAAATAATATTATTATAATCTAACCAATTAAGTAGAAAATCATCCCAATGAATGAAAATTGAGTTATGAATTGTCTTACCACCTAGTAATCAACTAAATAATATTCCCCCATGAATCTAATTTTTATACAATAAAAAATTATGTACCAATATTATAATGAGATTCATGATATGATATATAAAAGGTAATTATCTTCAACACATATAGGAAATAAGTGTTGATAAAGGAATATATCAAATAGATGTAAAAGTGAGAGAAGAAACATGTACTAAAAGGAACCCTTTAATTTTCAGTATATTAACCTTCTTTTTATAGGTATAATGAATTTTATTAATTAATCCCAAAAAATTATCCATATTAACAATACATTTTATGATATATTCGTAAAATTATATCACCCATTCAATAATAATATATCACATTCCCACTGTTTTCTCTGCACTCGTTTCATGGTTTCATGGTGGGTTCACCTCTTTATAATTATGGATTTTCTTAATAAATTTAAATTATAATATATAAGTGAAAATAAATCGTATTGATGTACTAAAATATTTATAAAGGATCCCATATAGAATATATCTATATTACATGTAGATTATTCATATGTTAAAATGTTAATGATAAATGGTTTGTTTAATTTGGGGGCTTTTTCGACCATCACGAACTGATTTAATTTTATTTAATATTTTTTTCAATATATTAAATAAAAATATATGTATGATATAATAAAATAATTATAATATTATTTTTCCATACTAATACATTTATTACCATCCTTGATGATAGTTATAGAAAACAACAAATCATCATGCACGGAGATGACTATCCGCTAAAATATAGGCAATGGTATCACTTGTTTAAATAAAGTAATGTAATAAAAGGAAAGTATATATGATATTCCATCAGAAAAAAATTTAAACATTTAACAAATACTATAATTATTAGGCCTTTATGGATGAAGGAGGTGAGGAGAAGTAAGATAAAGGGAACAAATCAATAGAGGTTGTTTGAGGAAGTGACCTCTTGAATATAAACACATTAATGAAACCATTAATATTGTTCTATACAACCAATTTAATGGTTTTTTATAATAGTAATGTTAATATAATAATATTTTTTAGTTCTACTATGGTTATATTTTTTTGAAATATAATTTATTAATGAGATTAATTTTTTTTTTAAAAAATTGACCTATTGTAAAATATATGGGTTACTGATTATACCCTATATAAATTAATTTCAATAGTAAAATTCATCAATTTAATTCCTTAAACCTAGTTTCTCGGAGTAGGTCATTATTATAATAAAACGGAATTATTAAAAGGAATCGAATCATGACGGACAGATCTGTTTAGCATCATTGGAATATAGATTACATACTTGATCATTGCAATACAATTAAAAAACATAAAATACAACATTGATAATTTATTGATAATTACATTATTATCATTTCATAACCATTCATATAAACACTAATAAAAATCTTAGAATTCTAGTAATATAAATCATAATAAATGGGTGAGATATGATGCTCAGTAAGGTAAAACAATACAGAAGAAGCTTTCTTAAATAAACATAAAATTTTATGTCATGGTTTAAAATTAAAAAGACAAGAAATTTAAACATTACCTAATGAATAATGTGGAATGAATAAATTATATAACACTATTTAATCATTCACATGGATATTATACTCATCATATAATAACATGTAATATTAATAACTAATCTCATTATGATGGGATTTATAATATTAGAAATCATGAACATATTGTTAAGGCCTCATGCAAAGAACATACATAAATATACCATCAAGGAACAGTTATAAGACACAAGTTTTTCTCATTAGATGTAATGATGCATCGAGGGGCTATATTGGGCCTCCCCCATCACTTTATAAGTCTAATGGTTTCCTTATATGAAACTGGTGAATCATAACATAAACATTCTTATTAAAACTATCATTAAAAATGATAATACAATAACCATTAACCATAAATTGTATCCTAATAGTATATCCACAGTCAAATATATTTTAAACACTTCAATATAATATCAATGCTTGAATCATAATAAATAAAAATTAATTAAGTATAAAATTCAACAAAGGATGTTGACATAGATGACATACTCTAATAAATTTATTAAAACTATTTAAGAGATATATCCATTTATACTTTTAAATAATTCAAAAGAATAAAAATTATAAATGAATTTATTTTCGAAATTACAATATATTATTCTAGGGGATTCTTCTAAATGTTAATGCATCATGACGAAAACATAGCCCCTCATGATGTGTATGTTAAAAGGAATTCTTTCACTAATTTTCCAAAATGGTTCATAAAGTACCTTGTTTGGAAAACAATAGAAATATTTTTATCAAAATGTTTTATAAAAATTCAAACATGGGTAAAAATGGCTTTAAAAATGATTTATAATATTTTGATTTACATTTTTGAAAAAATAGACATGGATGATAAAGATATCATAGTATATAGTTACATATAAAAAACCTCAAATAAAAATGATATTGATAAATTAAAACTTATGTAAAGAATCACATAATGTTTATTTTTCAAAACATTTTAATAAAAATAAATTGAGACCTAAACTTTTCTTTATAATACATTATATAAATATAAATTAATATGTATGAAAATATCAAGAATATAGAAATGGATAATTGATTAATTATTTATACATTTAATGCATCCCATACCACTATGAGCATTTAAATAATAAGATCAATATATAAAAATTTACCATTAAATACCATGATTATAAAATTATGAAATAGATAAATCTAATAGGGCCCGTACCTAAACCACACACAAGGAAAAATTTGTGAAAATGTGTTATATCTCATTAAAATTAAAATTAAAACAAAATTCCCTTACCTTATGTCTTATACTCTATGTATGTGTTTGAATCTACTATATAATGGTTCTAAACATATTATTAAATTATAAAAGAATCAAAATAATATCTATGATATCATTAATTAATCATTTATTGCATTATATTACCTATTTCATAATAATTTCCATGTTAAAGCAACATTTTAGGTAATAGTCACTTTCTTTATCGTACATGATTTTACATTTTATTCAAGATAAAATTTGTTGGATAATGATTTAATTACATCAATAATGTTTAAAATGGTCTATATATTATATATATTATGAATATAAATATATATAATCGATATATATATGATATTAATTACACCGTTCAAGGAGATGATAGGTTGTACAAACGCATGAACACTATTTTTATTTTCATATCGTATTTAATGGATGTATGTGAATGACCTATAATTGAAAAAAAACATATATATATATATAAATTATTAACATAGAATTATTATTTAATATATTCCATCTATATTAATATTAAATGTTTTTGTACGCATTCTTTAATGGTGAATGTGGTTGAAGAATATCATCACGACGTTGAGATGGTAAGTCATACATACACACAAGCAACAATATCATTTCCTTAATGATTAAATGGTTTGTTATTGGATTAAATATGAATTTTATAGAAACAATATATTGTTATATGTATTATTTAGGTCAATTATATTCATCATTATACCCTTATAAATAATGTGTACAATAAATACTGTTTAAACAAGGGCGTGGAGAAGGTAAGTTGTACGTACTCACACAAGGTGATATTGTTTTTTGTAATATGGGTAAAATGAGGAATATGGTATTACCATGATAATAAAAAAATATCATTATATATTAGATTCTGTAGTAACTACTTTATTATAAAAACAATATAGGATGTGGATATAGAGTATGAAATGAACATTGAAAGAGGTGATAAAATAATTACATATTTATTGGTATCTCCTTTTTAATTTATCAAAAAGTCTCTATAAGATGGATTTCATCCCAATATATGGAATATAAGAATTATTTAAGTAATTTTTTACAGGAAATTTTATGTGTTTGTCCAAGAAAGAGGGATTTGGAGGTATTAATTAAAGAGAATGATAAGTACACTTTTATATTATAGGTGAGGGGCACATTTAGAAGATCTTAAAATATTAATTTGAAATACACATATTTTCATTATAAAATAGATCAAAAGTTAATAATTTCTTGTATGAGATGAATATGTGTCTAAATACTCTCAATCAATGAATTTTAGACTTTTTAGGTTTTTAAAATAACCTTATATTTTCAATTTTACCCTTCGTTAAATAATTTATCTCTTACCATTTCATCTTCCGTGTTTACACTATTGTGTTAATATAGTTAAAATAAAATGAAAATCAATCCCCAATAGGAAAATTTATATGTTATTTAAAATTATAAATGTTTCTTAGATTCACTTTATATTTTTTGAATTTTATAACATTTAATAAAATAGCATTTAATTTAATATATCATCTACGTCCATTTTAATACTATTCAATATTTTATTAATTGATAATATAAATCCTTCATTATTTCTTCAATCCAATACTTAAAATATGTAACTAACATGTCTATGTTTTCTATAAATGTAGTTTATTTCATTAATTAATCCAAAAAAAAATTATTTTAATATTTTAAATATAATTTATTTTATATATCGATACATTAAACAATTAATGTATCATCATTGTGTCACCATTAAATTAATTTATATAATGTCTTTAAATGATAAATAAATTATCATGATGCGTATAAAATTCTTATATTTCAAAAAAAAAATATTAATATTTGACAATATAACATTCGTAACCTCATATTAAAAATAAAAAAATATTAAAATTTGAATATGACATTTTTAACTTTTCATTAAAAAAAATAATAAATTTCCAAGTAAAACACAAGTTTCATAAAAAGGAAAATACGTTAGATATATGTTTTTTTGTCTGATAATCACTTTTTAACAAAATTAGGATTTGTTTTAGGGTAATTTTAAGTTATTATAATATTAATTTTTACGTTTAATTATTTTATTTACCATTAGTCGTGGTAAATAAAAGTCTAATTGAAATATTCATCAAAAATTTCTTTCATACTATTAGGAAAAAAATTCATACTGATTACAACCATGTATATCAGAGTTTCAAAACTTAATTCATAGAAAAAGTAAAATTCAGTTTAATGATAATCTATAAATGTGGCTAGAAGGTGGGTAAAAAGAAATTATAAAAGTTCAATGATTTATTATATAAAATTATATTATAAAAATGATTAAAATGACATAAAATAGGGTAATATATGAATTATTTATCAATTTTTAATTTAAGAAAAATTAACTAAAAATAATTAGTATAATAAAAAAGACGGTTTTTAACAACAATTCATTGTTTTCACTATTCATAAAAATTTAATGTTTTCATAAAAATAAAAAAACATCACTCTAAGCTAATTTTTGATATTATAAATACAAAAATGAAGTCTATTTTTACAAAATTACATTTTTTTGAGTGTATAAAATAAATTTTATTATTTTTCATAATAGGACAAAATAGATAGTTCCTTTAAGAAAATATTATTTCTAAACATATAACAATATTACTGAAATGTATGCATTTAAATATAAATATTTGTTATATATTTGAAAAAAAATTAATAAAATTTTAATAAATTTAATTACTATGTATGTCAATATATTTAAAATAAAAGTTATAAATATATCATTTAAATAATTTCAACAGTAAAGTGTTTTTCACAAAAAGTCAATCTTTTGCGTTACACATGCCGAGCTGGTGTTGCATGCAAAAAAAGATGTTGAAAATTACGTACCATGAAATATTGCGGTGTCACATTATCGCACCCTTCAATAAATTTCATCCACTCAATTTAGAGTTATAATCATAATCAATGGGTAGGACTTTTCAAAATAACATTATTGAAATCCCACATTGGAAAAAGATTAATGAGACATCATTTTTAAAATAAATAAAGGAAACTATGAAGGTCTCTAGAGATAACACATACTAGGGAACCATGTATGAAAACATTGACATTAATTAAAATTAATCCATCACATTTTGATGGAGTTTGATAAAGAAGTTGATTCGGAAAATGTAAACAACCACAAAGCTATAAATCTATAATTATTCAAGGTTACATTTGATTCATTGAAAATGAAATTACAGTGAAGTCATTTTTTTTAATATCCATTACCCAGAGTTTAAGAATTAATTTACATCACTTAATAAAAATAAAAGTATGCATAATTACATGATAAGTAGAATTCCATCATTTAACTAATTTCAACTAGAAACATATATTTCTATAAAAATTATAATAATATTGGAAACATATTCTATTTTAATTTTTCATATAGGATTTAAAAAATGAATTTATAAATAATTTAGCATTATTTTTAAATATAATACCATGTTATACAATCCATGACATCATGTCGGCTAATCGTAGATGATAAAGCCTAGTCGCACATTGGTTGTGTGTTTGATTATTGGAGCCTTTGACGACATGATGGGTTATCACCCGACCGTCATGTTGTCATTTTCATTAAACTATATTGTTATAAAAATCCAAAAATAATATTATTAAATTTTTTAACCATAAATAATACTATCAATTTTCTAACATAATCCATTGTAACCAATATACTTATCCAAAATACTTATTTCTAAACTCATTTTCCAAAAAGATATATTGAATGTCACAGAACATAATTCAAATATTTTTGTAACATGACAAGCATGGGAATACCTTCATCATGTAAGCTAAAAAGCAATTTAATATCACTAATTACTATAAAACTATATCTGAATACATTCGTTCTTCCTTATTCCTTAGTTAAAAAATAAGAATACTGGATATACCATATGGATTCTAAAATGTCATAAACATCAATAATGATGGAATAAATAGACCATTAATCAGTTCCAAGGTATTGTATAATATCAAATATATTTTATAAAAATAAATCATCTCTTTATTCCAATATCACTATATCATACATATTAAGGGTTATCATTCCCTCAAACAAGTATTTTCCATAATTATTAACTTCCAATTATGTCACATTACACAGTACCATACAATCTCAAATCCTTAATGAAATTATAGAACATTAAAATTCTTATACAATTTAAAAATTAATATAAATAGTAAATAATTCATATAATACTCAAATTACATAATTCATCAATGAAAACATAACCACATTAATCATCCCTCTTCATTTGTGTTAGTATCAAAACAAGATTATTATCCAATAACATCATATGGGGTATAATATGACAATTGGTACATTGATTCACATAGTATCCCATCTCCTGGGAGAGGAAGCGTTGTACATTAGAAACTTATTTATCACCCTTTATATCCTGAACATGGTGATCCTTTTATCAACACTTATAACAAACTTCAATTCCATATAATCATTTACTAGGGTGACTCTTTCAACAATTATCACACATGTTAAAATCATTCATTCACTTATTCACATTATTTTTTTTCTCTTACATCATATCCTTCACTTTCAACCCTTAAAAGTCATAATAATTGTAGAGATCATTACATATCTTATTAACACATGATATTGTTTCATTATATGATGAGAATATGTGGGAGATTATATCCATTGTAAATATTGTATTAAGGCCATGAAAGATATGATTCTTCTTACTATTTTGAAAATTTGTATTCACAGAGTTCTCATCACTTCTACTAGGTACCATTTCTAAATGACGATATACACAATGATAGATCATATCATAATGTATTATCCAAAAAACTAGAAAAATTATAAGAATTAATTCAATATTTACACGCATCGTATCTCGTAGTCATAAAAATTGTTTCCTTAATGACATACATACTCATAAATCCATAATGATGCTTTGTATAAATTGTGAATTATCCTACGCATAACCCCAGGGAGTGTCAAACAAGGTGCGTAGTACGACCAGATGTCATGTACCTGTTTACCACATGTCATGCCTGGAATACCTTATCTGAGTTATTACTCATAGGTACATCTGTTCTAGAACCACGTCCACAAGTAGTATACAAATTGAAATTTATTTTCTAGGAAAACCAACGTCATCTCATCATTTCCAAAATTTTAGGATGTTTCGATATAGTTTTCCTCATAGATTATCTAAGTGTTATGATCCATTATCTAAATTTTCTATATCTATCTCCATGTTTGTTTCTAAACAGCCTATGATGCCTACAATAAAACCCCGATCCTAGATTCCTAGTTTCGATGCTATATTTTAATACAATGGAATAATTAAAATGAATCAAATCCAAAATGATCGATTAGTTTAGTAGTTTTAGAAAATATATGAAAAACATGAACATTAAATTTCAATTCAATGAAAAAAATATGAAATAGAAAATATGTTGATATTTCCATTATTATCCTATATTAACACTTCATATATATAATTATACACTTTTTGGAATTCTAGTAAATTTAAACATAAGAAAGTGTTGAAGTTAGATTCATAGTAAGGTAAAACAATACAACAGATTCTTTCATAAATAAGCATTAAATTTTATGGAAAGCTATAAAATAAAAACCAAAGCCTTTTAAAAATTAACTATTTCATAAAGTGGCTCAAATAAATTAAATAAATCCATTTAAATATTCACATGGATATTATACTAGTTGAATAATAACATTTAAAGGATACAACTAATCTCATAATGAGGGAATGCATAATGTTAAAAATATTAAACATAATCTCAAGGCATCGTGCCCAGTCCATACATAAATATATCATCGAGGACATATGATAATACAAAATATTATCTCATGATATTTATAGATTCATCTAGGGGATATAGTGGGACCGACCCATCATTTACTAACTCCAATTCATTCCTCAAATGATAAGAGTGCAACATAACATAAACATTCAAATTAAAATATCAAAAGAAACATTAATACATTGACTATAAATCGTGAAGGGTATCAAAATTGTACATCTATAGTCACATATTCCATTGGATCATAAATACAATATGAATTATTGTATCATAATAAACTATCCTCAATTATGAATAAAATCCAACAAAGAATGTTGACATATATGAAAATAATATAATAGATTAATTAAAACTCGTTGAGAGAAACATCCATTTTGACATTGAAATCATTTAAAAGATACTTAATTATAAAGGAAAACATTTCTTTTCAATATTACTATGTATTCATGTAAGGGAAGATTAAAAATATTAATGTGTCATGATGGCAGAAATAACTTCTCACGTGTTAAAAAAACCTTCTTTCCATAATTGTTTGAAAAGGGTCATAAATATGCTCTTCGGAAAATTATGGAATGATTAATTTCAAAACATTTTATAAAATTTCCAACATGAGAAAAAATTACTTTAAAAAATTATCGATAATGTTTTGAATTACATTTTATGTAACATGTCTAGGGCTGATAAGGATGTCCCTGTAAAAACTTATCAATAAACAACAACAAAAAAATGGATTGTGATATTAAACCATACATTTAAAACATAAAATATTTCTTTTTTAAATCATTTGAATAAACATTAAAATATATATAAATTGTTATCTATATACCATCATATACATATAAATAAATGTGTATGATAGTATCTTAAATATTGAAATGGAGAAATGATTAATTCTTTTAACATTCAAAGCTTCACACAACATTTTAAACATTTAAATAATAAGCTCAATAAATTCAAATTAATCATTAAATACCATAAATATTAAAGTGTTCGTTTTATAAAATAGAATAGTGTTTGTATGTATACAACCCACAAGACAAAGGTGGTGAAGATATCTTATATCTCATCGTAATTAAAATTAAGATGAAATTTCCTTACCTTAAGAATGATACTATCTGTATGTGTCTTAAACTCTTGTATAATGGTTTTAGTCATATTATAAACTTTTACCAGAAAATAATAATATATATGATTCTTTTATGAATTTATATTACCCATTTGTTAATATTTTCTATGATAAAAGAACATTTTTGGTAATAATCAGTTTCTTAATCATTCATTTTTGTCTTGTTGTTCATTATCATATTCCATATGTAATGATTTATTTAATTAAATAATTTTTAAAAGAATTTATATATCATATATAAATTCATAAAATAATTATATATAATAGATAGATATATGAAATAGAATACACATTTCATGGAGACGGTAGGTCGTAGATACACTTGAAAATTGTTTCAGTTTTCTAAAAATATTTAACGGAAGTAAGAGAATGAAATATATGTACATAAATATATATATTATTCATATATAATTATTATTCCATATATAAAATAATTATTAATAATCTATATTTTTATATTAATTCTTCAATGGAGAATGTGGAAGATAAATCTCATTGTGTCGTGGAGGCAGTAAGTCGTATGTACGCACGAGTGGCGATATCACATCCTGAATGGTTAAATGGTATTAAAATGGATTAAATATATATATTACTAATACAATATCATGATATATTTATTATTTACATCATTTAAATCAATATTTATTCACATAGAAAAACAAATATAAATGAAAAACAGTTTACACCATGGTGTGGAGACCGTTAGTCATGTACACGCACACATGGTAATATTTATTTTCATTGAATGAGTAGACGTAGGAAAATATTTTTTTAAAAAAAATTATAAGAATTTTTTATATTATTTATTTATTAATTTAGTATGTTAAAAACATTTAAATAATAAGTAGAAGATGAAATTAACCTTGAAAGAGGTTATAAAACAATTACCTCTTTTTTCGAGTGTTTTTTTTGATTTTCACAAAAGGACTCTTTAAGATGGTTTTATACAAATTGGTAATGGACCTGACCTCTCTGGTCCATTTATTTGTGGAATTTTGGTGTTGGAGGTGTTTCGGGAGGTCAAGGGGACCTCTCCCCAACACTTTGCCAATTTTCCAGTTCGTTGAACAGTGATTCCAGTTTTATAAATAGTAATAGATCGGTCTGACTGATCGGTCTCACAGATTGGTCTGACAGATAGGTCTCACAGATCAATCTGAGAGATCAATCTCACAGATCGGTCTGACATATCCGTCTCACAGATCGGTCTCATTGATCGGTCTCACAGATCGGTCTGACAGATCGGTCTGACAGATCGGTCTAAAAGATCGGTCTAACCGATCGGTCTTATAGAGCGGTCTCACATATCGGTCTGATAGATCGGTCTGAGAGATTTCTCTCAGAGATTGGTCTGACAGATCGGTCTCACAGATCAGTCTCAAAGATCGGTCTAACAGATCAGCCTGACAGATCGGTCTGACATATTGGTCTGACAGATCGGCCTGATAGATTGGCCTGACAGATCGGTCTGACAGAGCGGTCTCACATATCAGTCTCATAGATCGGTCTCACAGATCGGTCTGATAGATCGGTTTCATAGATCGGTCTCACAGATCGGTTTCATGTACAGTAATAGTTGGTGAACAATGTTTCCAAATTCCTATAGTTTGGCCCATTTTGACGTTTCCTTTGACGTCAAATACATATAAAGCCTTATTTTATGGGTTCATAAGGCCTTTTCAAAGTCCATAAGTCATATTTTAATTATTACTATGACTTGGAATGTTTGACATGGTCAGTCCTTGTATGTTAATGTGATCCGTTTTTAATGGATAATTAAGCGCATCTTAAACCATCACCCTATTAAATCTTCAAAAAGGGACAAGATATAATTCTACCTTATTCTTCCTCTTTGTTCTCAGCTATGAGATGCTAAAACCATTCAATCCTACCCATAAGAGTTTCTCAATCAAACATTAATCCTCAGATGAGTTCTGCTCTATTTTTATGCAATCAAGTTGTGTCGATCATTCTTTGAGATAAGGAATGTTTATCATCATTCCTTTGGGGATTATCTTCTCTTGTTCTCCTTTTAATATTATCATGTAATATCCATACTTCTAATGGGGTTTTCTTGGGGTTTTTTTGGTGTGGATATACCTTGGTATCCTCAGGTGGATGCAGTTGTCATGAGAGAAGGATCGTGACCCGTTGTGTGGATAAAGAACATGAGGAACTGTTTGAGGTATGGGATTTATGGAATCTCTAATTGTTATGTGAAATCGTATAGTTACAATGATATATCCCTTTGGATCATAATGAAATTGACCTAATTAAACACTTGAACCAGATTAAAATAATTGGGTTAATCACATGTTGTTTCTTTGTACCTTGATAATGGTTTGCCTCTTGATTTCCTAGATAGTGTGATTTCTATGCCTTTCTTGATAGAATGTTATTCTTGATGAATGCTTTTCTAGAATGCCAGGGAATAGGGGGAAAGTAATTCTGTATAGAAATTCTGAATAAATAATGTTATCCCATGGGGTTTTAATTTCCTAGAACATAATGAAGTGGTAGTAATTTGAGAAGGGGGTAAAGTGGACTGTGGGTGTAATGAAAATGATGTTGAATGTTGGTTGTTCATGGTTAATTAATGTTTAAAGAATCATTTAATGTATAATGGAACTGATACAAATAGAATGAAGTAATATAATAAATCTCATCAAATGGTTTTATTCTTATAGATACCTAGTCTTAGAAGTAGCAGCCGGAGTCTACGACGTTAGCTGCAGTTGTGTCTATGACTAGGTAATGCCCATAGTGCGGTTGTGAGTTATATATATTCGGTAATTTTTGTGTTTCTATATGCTACTCCACCCTATCGGTAAGGAAAACTGACACCCCGAGGATTCTGAGCCCTGGGGGGTGTTTCCCCCAACATTTTGATGGGAGGTTATATGGATGACTACCCTCTTTATCCCCGCTCTCTTCTCTTGGTAGATACTAGTGCCTTTGGCACAACGGTTAGTTATCCCCATATATGTGTGTGGAGGGTTGTAATGGCTTGTGGTTATTTCACAAACATATATTCTGGATATTTTTTCCTATGGACTACTATACGTGTAACGTGTATAGGCTATGATGGTTTGAGGATCATTACTCGGCGTATGGGTTCTGATGGCTTGTGGTATAATACCCGACGTATGATACACGTTATGCGGGATGTGGTGGCTCCCGGAAACTACTTGGTTACTTTTGGTTGTGATGATGGTGTGGTGCTTAGCCCATGTGTCTGCACGCAAGCCTTTATGGTGCACGTGGTGCAGATTGTGGTTATTAGCCTATGTTTATACGAGAAAGCCTTTGGAGAGAGATGCGTAGGACGTATGTCATTGGGGAAAAGAGAAAAACCAGTGGGGAAGTAGTAGAGGGGTACCCTTGATATTATTTACTATATGCTATATTCTTGTATGCATTACTTTGTGAGAGTATCTATTGTGAGGTAGGGAACTTAGTATACATGTTTAGTTGACGAGTTAGTTTCACTTGTTGTTATTTGTGATTTAGCATGATTTATTTACTTTTTCATGAGAGGTTTCGGGGAGGATCCTACTGAGTATACTGTTATACTCACCCTATGTATATATAAACTATTTTTTAGGTCACATGGAGCAGGTTGGAGATCAGGCTGGTTACTACTAGCTTGTGGTTGCAGGAGCTATTCGGGCTTGTGGTTGCTGCTGTATTTTTCTTTTCATTTGGTTACTTGTAGTTTCCCCTTTCAGTTGTATTACTTTTTCATGACATTGAATATGTGCACTTGGGTTTTATTTTATATTTTAGTTTTGAGTTGGAGTTGGGTGGTGTCTATTCCATATCTATCTTCTACATGTGTTCTCTTAGAGGGTAATAACTCACATTTGTGTGTTTACTGTACACTCGGTGCTAGTCGCCAACCCTGGGCCTACTGGAGGCGGGTCTCGGGGGTCATTATCTCCCTTCATACATTTCCGGCCTTGGAGGGGTACACCTTGTGGGGAGGGGTTGTGACAGAGTGGTATTAGAGGTCTGGTTGAGGGATATAAAGTATATTGGAGTTAGGCACAGGTGAAGTTGCATGGGTTGGTAGGGTAATGGTGTCACTTGTGTTTAATAGGTGGGGTAAACACTAGAGACAGGTAGAGACATAGGCATTTAAGGCCCCCTATAATCTATTTCTTAGACCTTTATGGTTACTATAGCTACTAAACAAGGTGATACTAGTTGTAGGGTAGAGACCTAGGAAAGTATCATGCATCATTCTTATTTGCGCCTATGTTTCAATGGGTAGACCGTGGGATGGGTTAACATAAAATAAAAAAACAATAAATTAATTACTATTGAGTCTTCCATATTCCAGGCTTATGAGCTCTAACAGTTTTTTCTTTTGCAGGTATGGATCCAAGTCGACATCCTCGTCAGTTTTGCATAGAAGATATCCAGCCGGCTGTGCCAGAAGATCGATGTCGAGTAGATGTTGACGATGACAACACATTGAGTAAGACACATCGAGAGTTTCATCGCCAGAGTCTGTAGAAATATGAGGGCTCCATTTCAGATGCAGTCAAAGAAGACTGGTTAGAGGAGGTCGAGATTGGCTTCAGTTCGATTCATGCTCGGAAGGAGCACTGGGTGTCCTTGTTTGTGACAATGATGCGTGGAGCATCGAGGCAGTGGTGCCTCTTGTTCCTCGGGGATCGTGAGGAGTTAACGATCTCATGGGGGGAGTTTCGAGACACGTTCAGGGATGAGTTCCTTTCTTTGACTACGAAGGCGTCCAGTCGTTAGGAGATTCTTACCCTTCAACAAGGGAGCTCCAGTGTTCGAGTGTTTGGAATCCATTTCATGAAACCTTCTACGATATGCTGTCGACCTGTTAGCAGATGAGGAGGCCAGGGTGAGGCATTTTGGAGATGTTTTGCGTCCAGATATCTAGCGCTAGGTCACCCCATTTATGCTGAAGACATATCTTGAGGTGCTGGTGAGGGCAAAGGTTGTTGAGAGGACATTTTCCAGGACTGGGTCATTACGAGAGGGGAATCGTCATGATTCCTCATGAAGCAGAGCTGTGGTCAGGGGTTCCTGGTTTTCAGGGAAGACGAGTTTTTGTCCACCTGGGTGTAGGTCCTAGCACTTCCCATCTCGTTTCTCCAGTGGCAGCAACTCTCGGTCCAATGCCAAGGGGCCAAGAAATTGTTTTTCTTGTGGTGGTCGTGGTCATCAGTAGCGGGAGTGCCCGACTTTTCAGAGCAGTCATCGTGCACTAGGCACTCAGCTCCAGGTTCCTCCGTTGAGGCAGTTCCACCCGATGCCATAGCAGCTGGATGCAACAACTTTAGATCACCAGAGGGGAGATGTGGCAGGCATAGGACAACCCCATAATGCTAATCATCCTCAGAAAGTAGAGCGCGGCCATAGTGGTGGTCGCCATCAGGGTCAGAGAGGCCGTGGAGGCCATGGTAAACTTCATGCTCTAGAATTTCCAGCCCCATGCGAGCCAGATGTCGTTCGAGGTACCATTTTCTTGTTTTCTACCTTGGATTATGCCTTGTTTGGTCAAGGAGCGACACACTACTTCAATTCACCTACCCTTTTCCATGGTTTGGGACTTGAGGTAGAGAGGCTTCCAATGCCCTTGGCGTTGACTACACTAGTTGGAGGTTGAGCTAGTTTGTTTGAAGTATGTAGAGACTGTGAGCTAGTGTTTTGGAAACACTGCTCTTGCGGAGATTTCCTATGTCTACGAATACAACCATATGATTTCATCCTCGACCTGGATTGGTTGTAATCAGTTCAGGCTATCGTGGATTTCTTTAGGAAGAAGGTCATCTTCTTCGGTGTGGATGGAGAGTAGGTGGTGTTTGATGGTGAGCGAGATCCTCAGATGGGTCATAAGAAGGTTTCATCCTTATCATCCTTGATGGATGAGTTGAGGATGAGTTCTTTAGAGGTTCAACAGTTGGCGTTTCCTTGGGTTGTGGAGGAGTATCCTGATGTCTTTCCAGAAGAGGTCATAGCATTGCCCCCTCGACGATAGATCAATTTTGGGATCGAACTACAGCAAGGAGAATCTCCTATATCTATGTCTCCGTATAGGATGGAACCTTCTGAGTTACAAGAGCTACGTATACAACATGATGGTCTATTGCATTGCAGTTTTGTTCGGCCAAGTGTGTCACCATGGGGTGCACCAGTTTTGTTTGTGATGAAGGCTGACGACAGTTTTCAGTTGTGCGTCAATTATCGTTGCTTAAACAAAGTGACAATAAAAACCGCTATCCTATTATGCAGATTGATGACTTATTCGATCAACATAAGGGTGAAAGTTGGTTCTCAAAGTTAGACATGTGGTCAGGATATCATCAAATGCGTGTGAAGGATGTGGATATCCTGAAAACTACATTCTGTTGTCGTCATGGGCATTATGAGTTCATTGTAATTCCATTTAGTGTGACGAATGATCCATCTGTTTTCATGGGTTTGATGAACGATGTGTTCTGTGAGTTCACGGAAAAGTTTTTGGTGGTTTTCATCGACGACATCCTTGTGTAATAAACATCTGAAGAGGAGAATGTAGAGAATCTACGAGTCATTTAGGGAGTTCTTCACCAACATCAATTGTTTGGCATGTTGGGGAAGTGTGACTTTTGGGCTCAAGAAGTCGGTTTCTTGGGGCATGTTGTGTCCCGATAGGGAGTAGCTGTGGATCCATCGAAGATAGAAGCATTTTTGTCTTCGGTACCACCTAAGACAGTTTCAGAGGTGTGAAGCTTCCTTGGTCTGGCAGTATACTACAAGAGGTTCGTAGCCAATTTCTCCCGAGTTGCGACTCCTCTAATAGCTTCTACCAGGAAGTATCATGTCATTGTGTGGACTGAACATTGTCAGGTAGCTTCTGAGTATCTAAAGGATAAGTTAGTAAGTGCTCCAGTCCATTGTCTTCCAGGTGAAGGAGTCCAGTTTGATGTTCTCTATAATACTTCATATCGGAGGTTAGGCTGTGTTTTCATGTAGCAGAGGTCAGTTGTTTCTTATGGGTCTTGGCAGTTGCATCCCCATGAACGCAACTATGCCACCCATGATCTTGAGTTGACAACCATGGTGTTTTCTCTGATGTTGTGGAGACATTACCTCATTGGGTAGCACTTTGTGGTTTTCACCGACCATATGAGTTTGAGGTATGTTTTCTCCCAGTGTGACTTGAACCTAAGACATCATCGGTAGATGGAGTTCTTGTAGTAATACGACTTAGAAATATCGTATACAACTGTAAAAGGGAATGTTTTAGCTAATGCGCTAAGACGAAAGTCACGTAGTGATGCTATGCGTAAATCCAGTTATTCCTGGAGAGTAATGGAGGAACTACCATCTTTACATATTGATATGGAATAGGATGGAGGTTGAGGTTGTCTTTTCTAAATGACGGCGTAGTCATCCCTGATGTAGAAGGTGGAAGAGTCCCAGTTGGGGGATCCATAGGTGGAAGTTTGGAGAGACAGAGTTGTTTGTGGTGAGGCCCGTGATGGTTGGTTGGAGGATGAACAACACCAAGTGTTGTATCATGGCATGATTTTTTTTTCACATGCCAATGCGTGATATGGTTCTCCGAGAGTTCAATAGTACACCCTTAGCAGTACATCCTGCAGTGAAAAAGATGTACCGATCCTTGAGGTGTCAGTTTTGGTAACCTGTAATGAAGCTTGCGGTTGCGGAGTTTGTGTCTCGATGTTTGGGCTGCCAGAAGGTGAAGGCGGAACACCGTGTTCCTGGTGGTCTTATCCAGCCATAAGAGATTACTCAGTGGAAGTGGGAGGACATCTCAATGGACTTTGTTACAGGTTTACCACGAGCACTAGGAGGTCATGATTCTATATGGGTGTTAGTGGATCGTTTAACAAAATCAGCCCACTTTATAGCGATCAAGGAGTCGAGCTCAGTTAAAGTTTTGTCAAGGCATTATCTAGAAGAGGTGGTGAGACTTCATGGACTACCTAGGACGATCATTTTCGATCGAGATCCTCATTTTACCTATAGGGCATGGAGATGTCTCCAACATGATTTTGGCTCTCAGCTATTCCTTAACACTGCATTTCGTCCTCAAATGGATGGTCAGACAGAGCATACCATCCAGACTCTTCATGACATGTTACGATCTCGTGTTCTTGATTTTGGAGGTTCATGGGTGAGGCACATACCCTTGGCGGAGTTCCCTTACAATAATAGTTTTCCCTCCACCATCGGTATGGAACCGTTTGAAGACTTGTATGGCCTGCCTTCCCGTTCTCCATTGTGCTAGATTGGGGTAGGAGAGTCAGCAATTCTCGGACCGGAACTAGTGCAGAATACAACATATATGGTTCAGGTGATTCGTGAGAGGATGAAGACAACACAAGATTGTCAGAAATCATATGCTGATCAAAGGAGGAGACCCTTGAAGTTTAATTTTGGGGATTATGTGTTTCTGAAGGTGACTCCCTGTCGTGGGAACTGAATGTTTGGTTGTGGAAGTAAGCTTTATCCCCGATTTGTTGGGACTTCAGAGGTGTTATCTCTTGTTAGAGTTGTGGCGTATCAAGTAGCACTTCATCCACAGATGAATTGGATACGTGGTGTTTTCCATGTATCACAGCTCCATTGTTATCTTCATGATGACTCTCATATCATCAAATGGGGAGAGATCGAAGTTGATGATGATGCAACCATTTAGGAAAGACCTATGGAGATCCAAGACCATAAGGAGAAGGTGTTGCGTGGGTTTTATATTCACTTAGTTCGTGTCTTGTGGTGACACTGAGGCATGGAGGAGAGTACTTGGGAACATGAGTCACATATGCAGGTTCAGTACCCAGAGCTATTTTAAGTTGTTGTGCTGAGTTTTATTTGATTTTTTATGTACCTTTGATGTGATGATATGATTTAATGGTAAGGATATGGATTTTTTTCCCTTTCTCTTAGATTTCGTGGTTTTGTTACAGCTTTAGAACAACTCAGGGTGGTTTTCCCCTGAGTGGTATCTTACGGGGATGTTGTTAGGACCCCTCTTTTATTTAGGTTGGTTTTAAATTCTCTAGGACGAGATAGTTTTGGGAGGTATCTGATGTAATGTCCCAGACCTCTCCGGTCCATTACGTTGTGAAATTTTGGTGTTGGAGTTGTTTCGGGAGGTCAAGGGGACTTATCCCCAACACTTTGCAAATTTTCCAGTTCTGTGAACAGTTATTCTGGTTTTATGAATAGTAACAGATCAGTCTGACAGATCGGTCACACAGATCAGTGTGACAGATCGGTCTTAGAGATCGGTCTGACATATCGGTCTGACAGATCGGTCTGACAGAGCAGTCTGATAGAACAGTCTGACAAATCGGTCTGACAGATCAGTCTGATAGACTGGTCTGATTGACCTTTCTGATAGAGCGGTCTCAGAGATCGGTCTGAAAGATCGGTCTCACAGATCGGTCTCACGGATCAGTCTCACAGATTGGTCTGATAGATCCGTCTCACAGATCGGTTTGACCGAACGGTCTGACAGAGCGGTCTGACAGATCGGTCTAACAGATCGATCTGACAAAGCCGTCTGACAGATCGGTCTGACAGAGCGGTCTCAGAGAGCGGCCTGATAGATCGGTCAGACAGATCGGTCTCACAGATCGGCTTGACAGATCAGTTTCATGTACAGTAACGATGGGGGAATATTGTTTCTATTTTCCTACAGTTTTTCCCATTTTGACATTTCATTTGATGTAAAATACATTTACAGCCTTATTTTAAGGGCTGATAAGGACTTTTCAATGGCCATAAATTATATATTAACTATTCCTAAGACATTGAATGTTTTACAAGGTCAAACAGCTTGGGTTAATGCAATCCATTTTTAATGGAGAATTAAGCGCATCTTAAACCGTCACCACAATAAATCTTCAAAAAGGGATAAGATATCATTCTCCTTTGTTCTTCATCATTGTTCTCGGCTATGAGATGCTATAACCATTCAATCCATCCCATAGGAGTTTCACATTCAAACATTACTCCTCGTATTAGTTCCGCTCTGTTTTGATGCAATCAAGTTATGTTGATCATTCTTCGAGATAAGGTATGTTTATCATCATTCCTTCGGGGATCATCTTCTCTTGTTCTCCTTTTCGTATTATCATGTAATATCCATGCTTATCATGGGGTTTTCTTGGTGATTTATTGGTCCGGATGTACCGTGGAATCCTCGGGTGGATACAGTTGTCGTGAGAGAAGGATCGTGACCCGTTGTGTGGAAAAAGAACGTGAGGAACTATTTGAGGTAGGGGATTCATGGATTCTCTAGTTGTTATGTTAAATCGTAGAGTTACCATGATATATCCCTTTAGATCACAATGAAATTGACCTAATTAAACACTTAAACCGGATTAAAATAATTGGGTTGATCACATGTTGATGCTTTTTACCATGATAACGGTTTGCCTCTTGATTTGATAGATAGTGTGATATCTATGCCTTTCGTGTTAGCATGTTGTTCATGATGAAATTGATAAAGAACGTAAATATGGAATTAATTGGCTAATGATAAAGAGGCATATAAATGAATCTGATTGTTGTCATTGTTATTGTTGTTCTAATTCTTTTATAATCAAATTGGCATAGTAAGCATGTTAAATCTTTTGAGATAGCTAACAGAATAGGTTTCCTAGAATTGGACCCTGTGAATTGAATCTGATAATTTAAGAGTGATTAAAGAACATGTTGTTGAGAAAAGATGATTCTTGATTGGGTTCTGAGTTACCCTCTAGCTTGTAAGGCCGAATTCCTAGTGGTTTGGAGCCATGAGTGCTCATTATGTATGAAGTATTTTTTCCATGTTAAAGGGCCAAGAGGACATCTGATGTGATGATTGATTTTTCCTACTGCTTGTATTGTGATGTGACCCTGGCAGGGTGTTTTGATATGTGGAGGCAGTGATGCTTTGTGATTTTGGTAGCGTATGACGCCTAGTGTGGCGAGATGCATCAGATTATGCATGTGGGTGTCAAGGAGGACACCAAGGATGATGGTATGGGATGGATGTGATGGATGGATGTTGTTGGTTTTGTTTGGTTTTTATCTGCTTTACTTTTCCCACTGCTCAAGGCAGCTGGTTCTGCTTACCCTTCTTCCGAAAGGGGCGAAGATACGTGGGGTATGCCACGTTCTTTCCATGTTTAGCCTCTCAAGGGAAAATGGTCTTATACACTTTCTATAGGCGGAAAAGGCTCGACGGGTAGTACATGTACTCACTGTGTTGAGCCCCGTTGTGTTTAGTAGCATAGAATGCTTTTCTAGAATGCCTAGGAATAGGGGGAAAGTAATTCTGTATTGAAATTCTGAATAAATGATGTTAACCCATGGGGTTGGAATTTCCTGGAACATAATGAAGTGGTAGTAATTTGAAAAGGGGGAAAGTGGACTGTGGGTGTAATGCAAATGATGTAGAATGTTGGTTGTTCATGGTTAATTAATGTTTAAAGAATTAATTAACGTATAGTGGAACTACTACAAAGAGAATAAAGTAATCTAATAAAGCTCTTCAAATGGTTGTATGCTTATAGGATACCTAGTCTTAGAAGTAGCAGCCGGATTCTGAGAGACGTTAGCTGCAGTTGTTTCTACGACTAGGTAATGCCCATAGTGTGGTTGTGAGTTATATATATTATGTACTTTTTGTGTATCAATATGCTACTCCACCATGTCGGTAAGGGAAACTGTCACCCCGGGGATTCTGAGCCCTGGGGGTGTTTTCCCCAAAATTCTTATGGGAGGTTGAAAGGTTGACTACCCCCTTTAGCCCCGCTCTCTTCTCATGGTAGATACTTTTTCCATTGGCACAACAGTTAGTTTTCCACATATTTTTGTGTAGAGGGCTGTAATGGCTTGTGGTTATTTCACACACATATATTCTGGATATAGTGTCTTGTGGACTACTATAGGTGTAACGTGTATAGTATATGGTGTCTTGAGGATCCTTACTTGGTGTACAGGCTGTGATGGCTTGATGTATAATACCCAGCCTATGATACACGTTATGTGGGCTGTGGTGGCTCCCGAAAACAACCTTGTTACTTTTGGTTGTGAGGATGGTGTGGTGCTTAGCCAAGGTGTCTTTGGGAAAGCCTTTATGCAGCACGTGGTGCAGATTGTGGTGCTTATCCCAAGTTTATACGGGCAAACCTTTTGAGAGAGATGCACATTATGTATGTCGTTGGGGAAAAGTGGCAAACCAGTGGGGAAGTAGTAGCGGGGTACCCTTGAAATTCATTACTATATGCTATATTCTTGTATGTGTTTCATGGTGAGAGTATCCATGGTGAGGTTGGGAACTTAGTATACCTGTTTAGGTGACGAGTTAGTTTAACTTATTATTCATTGTTCTTTAGCATGATTTCTTTACTTTTTCACGAGAGGATTTAGGGAGGATCCTACTGAGTATACTGTTATATTCACCCTATGTATATATAAACTGTTTTTCTAGTCACTTAGATTAGGTTGAAGATTAGGATGGTTACTACTAGCTTGTGGTTGCAGGAGCTATTTAGGCTTGTGGTTGCCGCTGTCTTTTTCTTTTATTTTAGGTATGTGTAGTTTCCCCTTTCAGTTGTAGTTTTTTTTTCATGACATTGCATATGTGCACATGGGATTTCTTTTATATTTTAGTTTTGAGTTTGATTTGGTTGTGGTCTATTCCATATCTCTCTTCGGCATGTGTTCCCTTAGAGGGTAATTCCTCCCATTTGTGTTTTTACTATACCCTCGGTGCTAGTTTCCAACCCAGGGCCTACTGGAGGCGGGACTCGGGGGGTCATTATCTGCCTTCTAACATTGCCGTCCCAAGAGGGGTACACCTTGTGAGGAGGGGGTCATGAAAAATTAATGGAATATAGGATCTATATAGGGAAGTTTAGAGAGGAAATATTTAGGGTTTGACGGATCCAATAGTCTATGGAGTTTTGAATTAATGATAAGGAGAAGTGCCCATTTATAAGAGAAGTGAGGGGTTGTTTTTGAAGATCATAAAATTATAATTTATTATAAATGGAATTTGTGTTTTAAAAATCTTGAAATTAATTTATTTAGAGGATAATATGAGGATATGTAAAAAACCTCACAACCAATGTCTTTATACATGGTTAGGTTGTAAAATTGTCATTATAATTAGGATTTAACACTTATTTAAACAGTTTAAATATTACCTTATCTTCTTGTTTTATAACACTATTGGGTTAATATAGTTATAATAAAATACAAAATAAAGAGAAATTGGATCATTTATTAAAAAATTGACATTATCCAAATTATTTTTCCAAACCATAGATTTTGACGACTTTTATATCATTTAATAAAATAGGATTTATTTTAAAATATCATTTGTGTCATTTTTAATACAATTCATTATTTTCAATTTTTTAAAATAACAGACTTACATGATAACTTCCAGACAATGTTTTCAATATTTCACTAAATTTTCAAGGATATCAATACAATTATTTTAGGTTATTAAGTAAGTAAAATTTTATTAATTTTAATATTTTAATATAATTTATTTGATATCACAATTAATTAAACAATTATAACACCATTAATGTGCCACCATTTAATTTATTTATTTGATGTCTAAAATTTATAAATAACTGACCATGATTTTTAAAATTTTCTTAATATTTAAATATATTTACAATCATCCATATCAATTAAATAAAATCCTTTTTAAAATAAAATAGTTTATAAAATTTGAATATGACATTTTTAACAATTTATTAAATAAAATATAATTTTTTTTATTGAAACTGTATTGTATTAAAGGGGTCATATTTTAGAAATAAGTTGATTTTGTATGAAAAATACTTATCCAATTAAATTAGGAGAGGTGTTAGGTAAATTTTATATTATTATCATATTATTTTTACCTATATTTAGTATATTTACATTTAACTGTGCTAAATAAAATTCCAAAGTTACTAATCAAAATAATTATTCTCATCTTATTAGAAAACTTTTATCATAACTCTTAAAACCATATATGTCATATTTTTTAAATTTAGTTAGTAGAAGTGGTAAATCAATGTTTAATGCTAATATGAAAATGTGGCTAGAATCCAGGTAAAACGTCGTTATGAATGTTCAATGAAGTTTTATATAACTAATTATATTATAATAATGATTCAGATGAACTAAATTTGGTTAATATATATATTATTTATCTATTGTGACATTAAAACAAAATTAACAAAATATAATTATTTAAATGAAAATGATAGTATTTTAGCAATAATGTATAGTTTTTCACTATTGATAAAAAATGAATGTTTTTAGAAAAATAAAAAAAAATTAACCTAAGGTAATTTTGATTTTCAGAAGTCAAAAATGTATTTTATTTTATCAATTTCAATTTCTATTATTGTCAAATATGAATTTTATTATTTTTTCCAAAAGGAAATAAAAAGGTAGTTCCTTTTGAGAATATTATTTCCAATCATATATCCATTTTACTGAAACCTTTACATTTAATTATAAATATGTTTTATCTATCTAATAACATTAAAAATATAATTAATAAATTATTTATTACTATTTATATTACTATACTAAATGGATCAGTCATAAATATGTCATTTAAATAATTTTAATATAATATTATTGTTTCATATTTATTCAATCTTGCATGTTATGCAATCCACGACTTTTTTGAGTGAAACTAATTCTATAGAATATAACGTACCAGGAAATATTGGAATTTTATAGTCAATCAGATATAAAATGAATAGAAAAATATTCTAAATAAAATCCTCAATTTCCTACATTGTTTCCTCAAATTTTTGGTCTCTGTAGAACACATTTACATGATCAGTGGTCTTGTTTCGTAAATCATTATCTCTATGATCGGGAATCTCTACTGATTGGTCCTAATAAAAAATATCAATCTCTAAATATATGACCTCTAAGATTCATGCATGTGAAGGATCATGTAAGTACTTCCTCACGAGTGATACAAAGAATTCCTCATGAACTTGGGATAATTTTTTTGAGGATATAAATGATTAGATATATTCGTGATACGATAATGAATGTTAAAAAAATAGCATCACAATTAAAAATTTCAGATTGAAAATGAAAGGTGGATATTTGAAAATTACATTGTGGTAAACCCACATCATAAAAATGGTCGATGAAACATTCTCTAAAAAATGTTAATATAATATGTGAAGACCACCACAAAACTAGGATTACTATTAGAATAATAATACATGGAAGTGATAATACAGACATGGAAGATAATGATAACTACGATGTTATGATGGAGAATAATAGAAAACATGGAAATTAAAAGGTTTATGACCATAACAACAGAGACCAAATAGTTTGGAAAATGGTCATTTATATCTTTAGATATGATTTTAATAAGATGAAATATTATTTCAAAATTTTTTGAGAAGATATACATGATTTATATCAACTCATATGTACAATATAAATTGTTGAATGATCATAGATCAAATTAGGCATCATTGTTTTACTCCAAGAAATTATTTTCATATTGTAATTCCTAAAGAAATAGTGGTTTATATGATACATAATTGGAAGGCAATTCACTACCTTTGTCTCCAATAATCATCATAAAAAAATTAGCACGTACAATTCAATTCGCATACATCTTCATATCACTACTGGAAAACCCACGATTTCAAACTGTGGGTATAGCCCATGAAACCATTCGTATAGGCTATACACACGGTTTCATGACTTGTGGGCTCCTATGGTGTCAAGATTTCCCTATAACCATGTTTTTCACATAACCGCGGTGAATGACTACTGGAAATTTTATTATACCCATGATTAAATTAAACATTCAGTATATATCTATTCCCATAGTTTTTAAAACTATGGGAAAATATTTTTAACAAAATATAATATAACCAGAGTTCACTAAATTGTTGGTATTAGTAATTCACTTAATATCATAATACCAATAGTTTTCATGAACTGTCGGAATATATTATTACAGAAATATGCTTATTCCAACGGTTAAATAAACTAAGGGTATATGTGATTCGCTGTGGTAGCACCAGCTACATGACCGTATGCCACTTCTTGCTTCCAGCTGCTACCCCGCCTTCCCACATTCTTCTTCCATCAATCTTTCAATCAAAAAATAGATGTAGTTTCACGCAATATAGACCATGTTTAAATGAAAACAAATCATGTTTTTCTACAATCCACTCACATTACTCTATATACATGGTTTTATATGTGTTCTTTTGGTAATAATATTTTTTAAATATCTAATGAAAAATCAGGGATGGTATGATATCTCATTATATTCCAACTTCTCTCAGGGTTTTCAAGTGTGATTTGGTGGTGGAGGGAATCAATGATGAGTAATAACCAATAGTTGGCACTAGATGTGGTCACTGTAGAGATGATACAGTGGATAATTCTTGACGATTTGAGAAACATAGATCAATGTGAGATAGAAGTGTTTTAAGATATTCACAAGATAGATCCTCTACATTTTCTGACACCTAGGATAGTTCATATCTGCTGAGATAGAGGTGGTGCTACTCAAATGATGGTCAGGGACATGTCATGTAGTTTTTTTAAGATGATATCTAAATGTTGGTATTATGGGTAATTAAAAGCCAAGGTAGACACATAAACTAATGAAGGGAGTTCCCCAATTAAGAATACTTGTAAAATTTGCTAAGAGAGAAGTATAATGTGGTTTATTGTTTGACCAGTTACCACCACCAACCACACTTTTTCCATGATATCCTAAATGATCTGGTCATCATTGAAGAGGGATGTTGTAGGCTTCAGAGGATTATGGCCAAAAGGCTCTAAGTATTATTATAGGAACTATCTGTGTCTTTTTTTAATATGGCTACATTATTTATATATGTAGTTCTGATCCATTACATTTTTTATTCCCCCACTGTTCAATACCTTGAGACTCTGTTAGGGCCATTGGCTCGACCTTCACCTTCGAGTCTTTTATAAGGTTGATTTAGGGATTAAAAACATCTTTGGATTGTCAGACCTAACTCTTGGAGGATAGAAATTCATATTGTATCTATTTATATCATTGATACATAATTATTGGTATAGACAACACATATATAGTTCATGGAAAATTTTACTATTTCTTGCAGAATAAGTGGTGTGCCCGAAGAAATAGAAGTATTTGAACACAATATAGACCAAGAAGAAATGAAATCAAACAGTTTTATTTCTATGAAGAACTTTTTGGTTTCCTTCATAAAACATTGTTTTCTTTTGATTTATTTTATGAAAAAACATATCAATTGTTTTCAATGGCTAAATCATTTATTAAACATAGCTATGATAAAACTGAAATATTACTATCATGCATCCCTACCTTCCGAATGGAATCCATCTCATACTTCGAAACATGGTTTAATTAACCTTCACTCACCCCGACTCTACTCATTTAACAACCAATATCCATTATGAATTTCATAACCACAAGTAACAATTCAATAGAATTGGGAAAATCATTCACCTAATAAATATGATTCTATTGGGTATCAAGCCACTATTTGACCTCTTAAAACAAGTCCATAGAAGAATCAACTAGACAATTTAATTAAAAACAATGTTAACATTATAAAAAAATGTAATAATTAAAAATAAGATCAATATGAAAAACCGAATTGCTTAATAAATAAAAATATTAGATTTGTCTCACTGCTATGATGGAATGGATATAGTGGTGGATGGTGTGTAACATCAACAAAAATATAATATTTGTATGGGGGGAAGGAGAAAAAATCAAAATGTTTCAAGCCCTAAACCTATTCTTAAGAGAGGGGAACCAAAAAAGTGAATTTCAGTCAGAATCATGTATCCTCAATATGTGAGAGGGGGGTAGGGTGATACAATAATATAAAAAAACTAAAAAAATTCGATATAATGTCATAAAAAATAAATGGAAACACATTATAAAAACAATAGAAATAAAAAATCTGTTTTCATTCATGATGCATTCCATGTTTTTTTCATTCTAAGTTTTAATTAGAATTAACATCATACCACCAATTGCACAAAAAATAAATAAAATATATCCAAGCCTCAAAAAGATGAACAATATAACCTAATTCAGATAATTTAAATATTAAACTTGTTTCCTAACACGATATATCTAATTTTGATTTGCAATATAGTTTTTTTAAATTAAAAGATTTTGTCATACCTAACTTCATTAGGTTGGACTTTTTATTAGTTCTCAGGTTTTGAATCAAATTAAGATAGTTAGACAACATAGAATACAAAAAGACACCAAATATGCTAAATGGAGGGCACCTCACCTAACCCAGAACTACAACTTCCCTAAAAACCATCATGTTACTATGTCAAACCTTCTCTTCACCTGCATTGCATAAGGTAACTTATTAAACTATTTTTATACTTTCCCAATAACCAAATAAAGTTCAATACATGTAAATCCCTAAAAATACCATTTTTTTCCTTAAAACATGCATCCACTCACTGCTCATATGTACATAAATCTCACTTTCTCCCAAACATCAACTACTATTGGGGGTATTCTTGAAATTAAAGCATGTACCACTATAGTCTTAGCAAAACAATATTTAGTCAAAAAACTATTAATGGAGAACCACTTGAATTGCTACTTTAATAAATAGTAATGATTAAACAATGAATCAATTTAAATTAAAAGAGTAATAAAGAGTACTTGTGATCTTTAATAATACTATTGACAAGAATATGATAATGTTAAGATAAAATCAGCTGCGATGTTAATATGGTTCTTAATTCACAACCACAAAAACAACTAAAAACATGCGCACAACACACATAGATATCATGGGATATAGTATTGGTGGAAAATGTAAACATTATATCTTACAACTTTAGTTTATAAAAATTATTAATTGTTATAGAAAAAGATACATAACAGGTTATCCAAGGTAAAAAGTTATCCACATGAGATAAAATTGAATGTCCTACTTTTGAGATGTTTTAGAAAATACAACAACAAGTAAATGAAAACATGTATCCTTATAGTGAAAAAACAGAATTTAAATAAAAATAATCACAAATAGAAAACATGGTGTTGACCTTTTCATGTATGATAACAAAAGGCAGAAATAATAGAATCAGTGTCCACATAATATGACCTTTAGAAAACACAAAATAACATCAAAATGCATCTTCGGTGCACACAACTGGTGCTCCACCACATTCCCCATATTCAACACAAGAAACAATATAAATTTCCCTGGGTTGTAACTGGTCATCATTATTAGCTTCCACTTGCCAAAATCGAGCTATATATTCCCCTGAGAAACACATTGTGTGACGACCTACCCATGATCATGGAGCAAGACCAAATGGTTTCCCACCTTATTGTAGACTGAGTATTGAGAGATATGTTGTCTTGGAATCACAAGAATGGTACAATATTTCATCATATTTAGGATCCAATGGCTGTTTAATCAGAAGGAAGAAATATAACTAGTCTAAAACTGTGATAATTAAAGGATTGAAGTTTATTTTTCTCCCATAATACATGCTTAAATCTATCAACTGGCTTTCTCTAAGATCATCCAAATAGATTGAAAATCAATTAAAATAATGATAAAATAATGAACTCATGGTCACATAATGAACAGAATGATCAATCAAATCAATGAGGCCCTAATATTATTTAATTACCTAGACGACACACACCTGAGAATCAAGCATCTGGGATCCTGAGCGTGCAACCCTAGACAACATCACTAGTGTATGTTGAATCACCAATATCATTGCATCCAATAGTAAATTAAATATTAAATATTGTGCATCTTGCATTTTTTTTTAAAAATTACTAAGTGCTTCAATATAATAATCCAATGCGATATGTAGTAAATATTCATTATAATAAATCGACTCCCAATGCAAGTGATATGTTCCAATCAGTTTCATCTGCAACTGACTCTACCATTAAAACATTATAGCATAAACCAAGAAGAAAGATGTAACTATTTTAATTTAAAATTCCAGTCTTACAGGGACCTAACACCCAGTCATTTATTGTATTCATTGAGCAACCAGAATAAACTCTTTTCACTGTAGATATCCACTGAGTGTTCATATAATAATTTGTATTTCTTCTAGAATAAGTAGTATTCATTTCAAAAAAAGACATGGTATATTAAAATATGCATATCCACAAGGAATTCTTGGATAACAAGATTTCAATGGCTTCTTAATCTGATGAACTAGTACACAAATGATTCAAATCAATAGAACACTATCGAAATAACTTCAGTACCAAATCAAAGAGGAGACGAATCAATTCTCAGAGAATCCTCTATATAAGGAAATGCAAATAAAAACACTAGATAAAATAACATACATAGCATCATCAAATAAAATGAATATACATGACACAATCAGGGTTATGAAAAAATTAGATAAAATTTTTCTATACCTTCTCATCCCAACAAAAAAACTAAGTGACTAGGGAAACCCGATTTATGAAGGCAGAGGTAATCATTATGTGCTTGTAAGGGGGAAATAATTCATCAATTTCCAATAATGTATCATAGATTATCCTACTAGATTTCATGAATGAACTAGATAGTTAGTGATAGAAATGAAAACAAATAGAAACAAAATCTCCCTATGAAATGCATTTGTTCAGCCATGGGCGGAGAGGTGACTACCCTGGTTCTCTTTTATTTTAATAATCCATTCTTTTATATATAAATCATATTATACCTATAAAACTACACATAAATTGTTCTAAATTTTTTTAAAGGATGATATTCTCTCAAAAATACCGAATTCAAAAAAGTATTTTTATAAAACATCATTTATTTTTCAGGGATTTTAAACAACATTCTTGCAGTCCAAATTGCACGGGGTTAAATATCATGCTATGGAAATTCAACATTTAATTAAAACATTTTATTTCAAAAACATTAATCGATGAAGCTATTATATGGATGATGTTTTAAGAATCCATGAATTCATTGAATGTGTTATATTTTATGTCAACCTTATATGTGAGTATACTCCACACCTTATATGGATGAATGTTCTTGAGAATCTATTAATGTTTAAGTCATATGTTGTCCAAATTTTAATCATCTGGTAGATATTATGGGGAAAATGCATTTCCCAAAGGCAAGTTATGTAATCATAGGATGTTATAGCTATTATGTGTCTAGAATATATGATCACTAATGTTACATGTTATGCCATTGAAACTGATAATCGTATGTTGCTCTCACAGAATGTGTCATGTATTAATATTTGGAAGGTACATGTGTTCTAATTGGTTGGTGAGTTAATGGTAAAGGTGAATGTGAATTTTAATATTTCATCTATTTGTTGGAGACATGATGAGTAAGGAGTGGTGTAAGAACCATGGTTTTGGAACGAGTCAAAATCTCGACCCTATTTGATTTTTTGACTTGTTTTTATGAAAACTAGAGAAATATAGGAAGTTCTATATATTTCTAGTTTACATGCCATGTACTCCAAATTACATGTCCTGGATGAGTTATGCATGTTTTGGCAGCAAGCTCACCGAGTATATTCAGTGTGATGACCATGTATGATTTTCCTCCAACACGGCGTGTAGTGTTTCATGACACATCATGTATTCTCTTTTCCGCCAACTGGATGAATTCTAGTAGTGTGATGACCCATGTGCCTTTTCCAAGCCATGTTACTATCTTCTCTTAAGCAAGAGTAAGGAAATTTAAAAAACATGGCTTGTAGTAATTTATACACACCATTTATTTTTATTTTTCTTCTCTTAAATGATTGAGCTTTGTGTATTATTTAGGAAAACATCTTCTTCATCCCCATCTTCGGAACAGTCCCATTCTGAAATACCAAACTATATACCTTGCCCTAGATTCTTCATACAATGTCTGTTCTTCTATCCATTCGTGGCTATGGAATCACATTAACAAGGCTAATCCCATGCCACCTATTTCATTCTATTTTTATTACATCACACACCGCAGATTCCATCCAAGAGGAATTGCTGGGAATTGAATGAAATGTAGATCTGTGAAGAACAACTTCTAATTGAAGAATGATATCATATGTTACTACATCTATGAGTATCTGGTAGGTTGTGCTTACCACTTTTAATGTTTCCATGATCATTTTGGTGGCACGACCTTTAGCGTGTATTTGGGTATTTTGAGTGTGACCCTGTTTTGCCTACTATTTCATAGTAAATTATTTATTTGACATATGGGATGCCTTTGGTTATGGTAGGTTTCCTATTTTACTTTAGCGTGTCTGGGCCAGGGTTCATTGCTCATTTGGGGCTTTTGGTCAGGGGTGTAACATGGTATATGTTGTTTTTGATTGATTAGACTACTGCGTTTAATTTGATAAGTGATTATAGACATTTCTAGAGGGTTCCATGACCTTAATGCTTTTACGGGACATCCCAGAGCAAGTGGAATTCAACTTTATATTTTGTTTTTCCAATTTAAGTATTATTTTTTTTATATATGTGTTGTGTGAAATTTATTATGCTGGAACCATCATGTTCTGTTGGGCATGACATGGGTGTCGTTGAATGATGTTGATCACAAGTTGGGCTTGGCCCAGTTTACACTAGGTTGTTCTGACCATGTGATTGGGAATCATGGACCTCGTCTTGAGGTAGTGTGATTGTCACATTATTCATGGACCATGTAACTTGGATGGAAAGGAGATCATACAAGAGTGACAAGGTCACAGGGTCACAAGGTGTCAACGATGTTGTTGCTTGGGTACTATTTTGATGATTACTGCTAACACAGAACATTGAGTATTGTGCACACAGAGAGACTCTATGATGAGGTGGTTTTAACTACTCATGTGGGTAGGGGTCCAATTAGTTATGGCTATGTTACTAGTGGTTTGTGGGTTCTATCTTTAGGAAGCCACGTGGAAGGTGAGGAGCCTTCAAGGGATATATTTGAGGCTATCATGTTGGGGGCAGAGGCTCTCCGTGGTTTGAGGGAAGACATCACTGTCCCTCTAGTTACATTATTGAGGGAAGACATCACTATACCTATAGTTACTTATTTTAGGACATTCATCACATTTTATTTGAGTTACTACTTCTTGGGGATGCCTTCGGACAATCAGTACATGAGACACACGATGTCAGGGGGAACATGGTGTCGGGTTACATGATAGAGATTCTAACAATGGACGAAGCAGGTCACATTCCATGGTTTCTGCGGAGCAGTAGTGGAGTATTTGATTGTTTCTGCAGTGTATTATTTAATATTTTTCTTATAAATGCATGAAGGATTAAAAACTTATATTAGTTACACACTATTGGGTGGTATCCTATAAATATTCATCTAACACATTACACTGTCCCTTAGGTACACATGTAGACTTTATCTGTTTATGTGAAGGAAAGAGATCAGCTTAAGGAGAATTATTGTTTTATTTATTGCATGGGGATGGTATGGACTTTAAGGTCTTTCTTAGCTGGAGATTAATTTTTATTCTTCATTTCCTATATTAGCACAATTACATTATTATTGTAGCTACTGTCTGTTATCCATTAGATCCCTTTTATTTGATGACTTTCTATGGATGCATGAATTGTATGATCCAGTTGTTGTTACAAGATGTTTACCATGTCGTTGTGTTTACTTTCCACTTTTATTGTTTCTATTTTTTTATGCTTTTTATCTACAATTGATTGTGCTTCCGCTCTGTGGGTCTGGTTTGAGTCTGGTGGCTCATTAATTTCAATTACATGTTATATAATTTTGCTTGGACCAGTACCACTATTATCCTATGATAGGGTATAGCCTACCCACTATACCTATCAGGCCCTCACATCTAGTTGGCAGCCATTCTAATTCGTGGAGGTGCACCTAAGGTAGTAATACATGACCCGTTTGGCACTATTCGGGTTTTGTTCAGTTCTGGGGTGCTACAACGTGGTATTAGAGGTTTTATTGAAAGGTATTTAGTAGTATTGTTTCACTGGATAATCTTGAGATTGAGACTTCTCTTAGGATATGGAAGACTAGAGATAAATTGAAATTGGAACTATACTTCTAGTATGTTCTTGAGTGCCTACAGACCTAGGTACAAGTGATGGACCATGATTCATTTGGTGAGAATTTTTTTATTTTTCATAGATTACAATTTATATGATTTCTACCTTAGTGGATCACTTGGTGTCTGATGTAATTGATTGTGATATGTTACCCTTGACCCGGTGCGGTAAGGGTGAATTGGTCCTTGGACCAGTAGGGGATGGCATGCTTGTTTAGTTTTTGAGAGGCACATTTTTAGGGTATTTCAATTTTATAACTACACGTATATTTGTGAAGTGATAATGCCATGAGAATAATATCAATTTTCATGCTTCATGTTCATTTAAAATGTCAATAGGTGAAATTCAGGATAAAATTTCTAATTTTTGGAAATGTGTTATTCCATGCATTTAGTATTGTAGAATTACACGTGGTTGGATATTTGGGTTAGGCTCTTGTACAAGTAGGAAGGTACTATGGTTGAGTTAATTTTTCATATAAGGATTGGGATACATGGTCGTCAATTTGAGGCAACGTTAGTTGTCCCGACGGGCATTCCCCATGGTAATTTTGCTACTTATCTCTATTGAGGGTGGGTAAGGAGGCCATCATGTTGTGATGTTGTGGGTATGGGTGGGGATATGGGAGAGTAAGGGTTGTTGTTTTATACATCCTCTTTACTACTTTCCTTATCTACTTTGATTATATATTACTATATATGTGGGTTGTCATACCATTTTTGGAATTCAACAGGTTCCTTTTAGTTGACTCAGATTGAGAATCATGAAGGAGATGGAACACTACTGCATGAGCATGATCATGTTCATGATCCGGTGTAGGTAGAGCAGAAGCCATAGTTACAGGCTCAAGGAAAGGATCAGGATCAGGATCCAGTGCAATCAGAACAACAACCGGGTTTGGCAGTGTTTGGGTTGTGGCTCGACGAGCAGCTCCGAACTAGCCTAGTATGTATCTTTCATGGGATTGATAAAGATTCACAGGGCACAGAGACATATATGAACTATCATAAGTTGGAGTTCCAGTTGCATCATCCTCCACTCTTTCATGGTGAGGGTAGTACACTAGCAGTATAGAACTGAGTATAGCGCATGTAGATGATCTTTGAGCAGCTCGAGATGCCTACTTGGTGAAGGTTCAATCTTGCAATGTACATGCTGAGAGAAAAGGTGAAGCATTAGTGTGATGTGCATGTGAAGTCTCATAGGCACTAATGGATAAAAGGGATGGACATTGATGACAGGTTATTTGAGAACTTTCTCCCAGAGACAATGAGGGAAGGGATATATTGTGAGTTCTTGATACTCTTACAGAGATACATGTCTTTCATTGACAATGCAGCTAATTTGACTATGTTTTCTCGCTTTTAACTATGTATGGTAAGTGATGACTCAAGAATGGGTGAGGCGCTTCGAGGATGGATTACGACACACCATTTGGATCAATGAAAATATCTGTAGGCTATGTTCATTCGTAGTGGCAGTGAATCATGAACTCATAGTAGAGTGAAACCAGAGGGATATGCCTTAGGTTTGTCAGGAAGCAGCTTTAGGTGACGGTTCAGACATCTACAAGTGAGGGAGGGATGTGTTTCAGCAGGGAAGACTGGCTAAAGACTCAGCTAGACCACACTGTAGAAGTTCTTCAGTGGTTTGCGTTCAGTGTAGACAGACATGACATATTTGGACTCAGTGCAGTAGGCCTTTGAAGGAGTGGTGGGCGTTTGGACAGATCGGTCATTGTGATAGGATCGTAAGGATGGCTTCTCAGATAGATGGTAGGCATGGACCATGACAAATGGTGGCCTAAGGAGTTGGTTCATGTTTGGAACTAGGATAGGGTAGCCGAGGTTCAGTTGCACTTGGGGGACATGATAGAGAATGTAAGACCTAGATGAGGGGTCTGGCGTCGATGATTGGAGTTGCGCTGTAGGTAGGATAGGATTCAGGTAGCCCTGTGTCAGGTCAGGTGGACACCGTTCAGCTGTTAGGGGCTGATCAGGCTGGTGGGGTGGTAACGGTTAGAGGTACACATCAAGTGTGGTTTTGAATTGTTTTAATTTTTGCATGACCTATTGAGGCATGTGCATTTTGAGTTCACATGGTGTAAAATATATATGTGGTCTGACTAGATGATGGTCTTTTGGATTGGAACCATATGAGTTGCATGATATTTTTATATATATTTTATGATATGTGTGGAATTGGTTCATTGAGGATTCAGGTTAGTTGAGGGGTTTTGGTCATCAAGGAATTGAGGATGTGGGTTAAATGAGGTGTCGTTTTCATCGGGGCATTGATGATGCGGGTTACATGAGGTTCATGGCACTAGCATTATCATTTATAATGCATGGAATACATGACCTTGTAGAGGTGGACATCGATGCGGTATGGGATATGTTTGGGTGTTGGAAACAATGTAGGAGCACCAATCTGGTGCAAGGGTGACAATGCGTCACGAGATAACCATGAGTCCATAAAAATGTTAGTGAACCTTTTCATGGAATGAGTTTTGATCCGGTGAGAATGAGTTTGGAAATTCTTAAGGAGTGGATCCCCTTGATGAATTTTTCTAGAACATTTATGACTGGGGTAGTCCAGGTTACATTGGTCGGGGTGGTATTATTGGTTCCATCATAGGTATTCTTTTGATAGTTCGGAGACCAAATATGTTAAGGTAAGGAGATTGTAACATCCTGAGTTTTTAGAATGGGTCAAAATCCCAATCATGTTTGAATTTTTGACTTGTTTCTGAGAAAACTAGGAAAATATAGTATGCTTTGGATATTTCTAGATTACACACCTTATACGCCAATGTACACACCATGTATGGGTTAGACTTGTATCGACCACATGATTTCTGAGTACATGGCATTTGATGAAATTTTATTAATTTCCTCTTACATAGTGTGTAGTGTGGATGGACACACAGTGTACTCTCTTTTCTACATACCAGTTTAATTGTAGTCATGTGTCGACCCATGTAGCGCATCTAAGCCGTGTGGCTACCTCCGCTTAATCCAGAGTAAGGAAAATTAAACTACATAGAGTGTAGTCATATATACACACTATGTACTTTAATTTTTATTGTCTTAAATTGAAGAGTGTGGTGCTTTATTTCAAAACACATATCCTTCTTCCCCAACTTCGGAACAGTCCCTTTCCAAAATCCCGAACCATATACCATTCCCTTGATTTAGCTTATGAAATCCATTCTATAATCCTTTGGTGGCTGCAAGATCGAATCATCAAGGCTTAACCCACACACAATATTTCATTCTAGTTTCCTTACCTCGCACACAATATATTCCATCCGAGAAGAATTATCGAGATTTGAAGAAACATATATCTACAATGGTCTGATTTGTATTGGAGCTTGATATCATTCATGCCTACATCTATGAGTCACGTGTAAGTGGTTCATAACTCTTTTCGCATTTTTGTGCTCATTTGGGTGGCACAACCTTTATCACATATTTGGGTATTTTGAGCGGGACGATGTTTTACCTACTATTGCATAGTAAATTGTTTATTTGACATATGGGATGCCATTGGGCACACAATCTTTACTTTTTTTCATGAGTGGGGTCAGGCAAGGGGCCATTGCTCATTTGTAGCAATTTGGTTAGAGGGTTCCCAGATGGTATAAGTTGTTTTTGTTTGATTAAACTGCTGAGTTAAATTTGTTAATTGATGATATGAATTATTAGAGTCTTCCAAGACCGTGGATCTGGTATGGGACATCACATAGCTATGGAAATTCAACTATTTAGTTTATTTCCCTTTTTAAGTATTTATTTTGATTATATATATGTGTTGTGTGATATTGCATATGCTGGAACCTTCAGGTTTTTTATCTCATGACATAGGTGTTGTTGAGTGTGTTGATCTTAGGTTGGGCTTGTCTCGGGTAACATTGGGTGACTCTGACCATCAGATTGGGCATCATGGATTTCAGCTTGATGTAGTGTGACTCTCAGGTTGGGCATTGAATGAGTGACTTGGATGGAATCTCTTGGATGGAAAGGCCATCAGAATTGAGTGACAAGGTCATAGGGTCATGCAATGTTAGAGATATTGTGGCTTGGGTACTATTTTAGTGATTACCACTCACCCAAATCTCCGAGTAGTGTGCAAAAAAGTGACTATGTGATGAGGTTTTTTTGACCACTCATGTGGGTAGAATCCCGTGTTAGTTGCGATTTAGGTAATATTGGTTTGGGGGTTATTTCTGTAGGAAGAAACATGGAATATAAGGATCCTTTGTGGGATAATGTTGAGGATACCAGGTTGGGGTCAGAGGCTCTCCATGGTTTGAGGGCAGGCATCACTGTCCCTCTAGATAGATTATTGAGGGAAGACATCATTACCCCTATGGTTACTTATTCGAGGACATACATCATTTTTCCTCTGAGTTACTACTTCTTAGGCATGCCTTCGGGATGTCAGTTCTTGAGACATGCGGTGTCAGGGGGGCACATGGTGCAGGTAACATGACAGATACTCCATCGTTGGGAGAAGCAGGTTACGCTCCATTGTGGCTACTGAGCCCCAGTAGAGATTGTGTCTGTTTGTGCATTGTATTGTTTACTGTTTTACTTATAAATTCATGCCTTCTTGAAACATGAATTAGGTAAGAACCATTGGGTAGTATCCTAATGAGATTCCTCTTACACCCTACATGCGTCAATCAGGATGTGTGTAGACTTTGTGGATTTATTTTTAAGAAATAGATTAGATTTTGGAGCTTGATTGTTTTAGATGTCACATGGGGATGGAATATACTATGAGGTGTTGTTTTGTTGGAGTTTACTTTATTTTTATTCCTTTTGGGTATCATCAAACTTACATTATTATTTTAGTTACCGTTGGTTATCCATCAGATTCCGTTTATATGCTGACTTTCTAGGGATACATGACTTGTCAACAACAATAGTTGTTACAAGTGGGTTTTCATGCCATTGTGATTAATTTACGCTGATATTGTTTCTATATTTCTCCTATTATTTAGCTGCTATTGATCGTGCATCTGCTCTGTGGGTATGGTTTGAGTCTTCAAATTTTTTTTTCTACAGCATGTTATATAATTTTTCTCAGACCAGTAACAATATTATCCTACGAGAGGGTATAGCCTCCCCATTATATCTATCAAACCCTCACTAATAGTCTGATTCCTTTTTCATTTAGGGAGGTATGCCAAAGGTAGTAACACCCGACCCATTAAGCACTATTTGGCTGGCTGTTTGGGTCTGGGACATTACAAGTGGTTGGATAATATTTCAGAACTTGAGGTTTCTAAATGGAGATTCAGGACGTTTAAATCAAATTATGTTTTTTATCTTTCAAAGTAACAACATAATGATAGTGTGAATGTTGTGATTAATGTTGAGATCAAAAGTTATAAAATATATGATAAATAGATGCTAATAAAGCTTAGTTGATTGGAGATTGAGTCGAATATATTATGTTTGTAACACCATAAGTCATGGGTTATCATAGAGCATCATGTAATGTAGAGTCCCAGGAGTTGAAGCATGCATCAAATATTCAAAAGAACTGTATTTAGTGTATAGGAGATAATGGTATATTTGGAAATCTATGGACGTTAAGATGGTTTGATCATATGTTCAAGAAGCATATATTCAAACAATGTTTGAGGGAAACAAAATACCAAATATGGATGTATGGAAAAGATTATTTGAGAATACTTTTCCAAACATTGTGGAAAAGGAAATGTTGTCACAAATATGAGATAAATCATGAAAAATTAATGCACCATAGTACTTTTTTTTGTGTTGACCTTATCACATTTTCAAAAAGAAGGTGGCATATTTTTGGGAATAACATTGATCTAAGAATAAGATTTATTATTTTTATAAATAATGTTTAGTCACATCTTGGTGCAGAATCAGACCTTATGTGTGGATCCTTATGGTGTGCATCACCATAAGACGAAATATGAATCATTTGATGTAACATATGATTATCTCAATATATTATATCATGTATGATTTTCATAGATATATTTTGATGATGATGATAAATTTCTTGTTTTTTGATGAATATCAGACATTGTGGTTGTATTTGTGCAGTAGAGTCCCATTTGACATTCCAGAGGAGAAATCAAAGAATTAACATGAAATGGTGACGAGGATAATTTGGGTTTAATGGATAAAATTACACTATGGAATATTGGGAATGAGAAATGATATGGTGGGGAGGTTTTAGAAACATACTTTTGTCAGAGATTAGAATTGAAATAAAAATTTGAAATTATGGAAGGATGGCATGAGAATGTTTTCTAAAAATTGAGATTTGAAATTAAATTCAAGTGTTGGGGAATTTTTAGTTGATTTTTTATGAAATGGTTTGATTCTAAGAGGTTGTTTGACTTTACAGGTGAGTGTCAGAATCCTTAAGTTGAGTTTTTGATACATTGGAATATTTTTCACCAGTGCACAGTGGATATCCTTTTTAGGGTAATTCATGTAGATACCTTTACACATGGTTGTTTTTAGTCCATTTTTTAAGGTTAGAGGTTGGACCTCATAGTCATTACATAATTAAGGGATAATGATGTATATTTTAATGAAAAGAATCTAGGTTGGAATGGTTCATGGGCATGATGCAGGGTCACCACCTAGCTAAAAAAACCCAACAATGTATGGGTGAACACTGTCTTTAGTAAAAATAATTTTTTTCCTAAACATAATAATAACAGTGTACTATCAGATAGTTAGATCATCGTCAAGTTCTCTAATCCCACTACCATGTATTGGTATACACTGTATTCAATACATTTTATAGTAGATTTATAATTGTTTCTTTGTCTTTTTGAAAAATATATTAATGTTTTCAATTAATTGAACTATAATCATCTTTATTAATGAATTGAACCATTACTTACTCTACGAATTATCAAACCATATCAATTTTTTTGGAAATATGTATCTTTTAATTATAATCCCTTATGAACGTCAATGAAAAATATATAATTCCATCATATTTTTTGGATAAGTGAATTGATTTTTTTGATAGAATACAGTATAGTTGAATTTTATTAGATTAGTTCTACGATACATCTAGATCAATAACTTCACCTCACACATATGACAAAACCCCAAAAAATTATGGGAAGCACTGCAGGGAAGAATTCTATCACTAGAGGTAAGACATAAAGTCACATTGTCTAAACTACTTTCAGAAATAAAAAATCAATTTAGATTTTTTATTTCATTATTTATAATGATCCCACCCAGTTTTACATTCATGTTATTCCCATTCTCCCATAAGATCATATTAGGTTCCATCATGAGAAGATAATGTGGATAATTTTTAATATTAATCAATTAAGTCATTGAATTTTCATTATCCTATACATGAAAATGAGATTATCAAATATGCTCATATCTAATGTATAAATATCTAAAAGGAGTCAATGAAATATTATAAAAATAGTAATTGGGTGAATTTTTTTTACTATTTGATAACAACATGACAAAAGATGAATATATAATCACAATACTCTGAGTTAATTTCACATTTTGTCAAATGTGAGATGGTAGTATCTTATAAATAAAATAATGGGAAGCTATAATATCAAATAAAACATATATTTATGGTATAATATATCAGAAAAACCCCTCACCATATAATGAGCATATTCATCATCATCCATAATCTAACAATGCATACAAAACAAGATAGATCTATCATGGTGACCTTATGAAATAGATATCTACCTAGGTGATGATTTGGCTGATTATTGGATTTTCCATTATTACATGTTACCCCACATAGACGTATCAAGGGTTGGATAAGTTCATGCAGTATAATTCACATTATCTCAGACCAATGTTTTATGACACTACTGAGGTCATTTTCTCATTATTAATTTGTTCATATATGAAAATCCCCTAGAGATTACCTTATTTTCCACATCAAGGGCACTACAGTAGCTTAGAAATACTTGCAATCCTAGTGTGTCCTTCTCAAACACATTGGAAGCATAAATATTGATAACAGTTATGCCTAAGAGGAAGGTAAATACCACTATAACATTTAGGGTAGGGTCCTCCCAAAATTATATCATCCTAGCATCGCTTATGACTAATAGAATAACCAAAAACTCGCATACCACTATGGAAAGCTTTTTCAACAAACACTGCAATTTTTAGCACCTCACAGAAAGAAGTGAGATTGAAAATCTACAGTTGGGTCTACAATCATTCCCATAATCCTATCTAAAACTATCTCAAATCATAATAAAGGAAGAACTGGTCATTGAGTCAAGATCTATCAACAAGTTATTGAAATGTCACACCATTCTTACAAAGATTCATATAAACCCAAAAAAAACTCTTGCATGTTACATATCATTAAGGGACATAGGATATCATAAAAACAAACCAGTCTAATCTATATAACAACATCAAATTTCACAAAATTCAAAATATTGAACAAAACTGAGGAATATTTTCCCTTTTCACATTCATTAACATAGAACATTCAATTCAAAAATTTAACAAAAATAAAGATATCATAAATGGAATCCAATGACACTATATGGGCTATAATTTTCAAATAAGTATTCTATGGTAGTAAGGGAATCACGTACCCATATACATGACTAAGGATTCTAATGTTATATTTATGTAAAATAATGCAAAAATAAAATATGAACTTTACAGAATAAAATAAATTAACCATTCCCATCCATACAAAAATTATATTCAAGTTCATAATGTACATACCTAAGTCTACTTAATAAGTCAAAAATATATGTGATTAATATCCCACCCATCAAAAACATCTCCATCACCATATTCATACCCGTCATCATCATCATCAACATCATCATCATCATCATCATCAGCCTCAACAACACCGTCAGTAGCCACATCACCAAAAGATGCATTAGCAACATCCAAACCACCAATAGATCAATCATAATCTCCTTCATCGCCCCTAAGATCTTCATTGGAAAAAATATGCATCATTAATAGTTAGCATTAATCCCATATATTATTCAATTGTAGAAAAAACCTATGATATTAGTGACTGACTCTAAACATCCATAGATTTCATGAAATTCATGGAGATCTGTATACTTCTTTCACAGTCATGTAACGCTATATTCTTTTGCACTTCTAGATTAGCATGAGCTATTTATAGATCAGAGGTTTGGGAGGCTTGAGGGGGTCTGATGATGACCAATACCTAGAAGAGATGATGTCTTCCTTGGTTTAAACCATACTATCCCTGGTTTCTTGTCACATAATATCTTACAGAAATGATATTGTGGCCCGAAGGTGTCATATTCCTTAACATATTGGTCCTCCAAGGTAGTCTGTTGGATATATAAACATATTTAATTATGAAATTAGTATAAAAATTTAATATATAATTAAAAAACCTTAAAATTTAATATTGTGTCTGTGCATTTACTTCACTTCCATCCTTTTTCATTCTACTGGTCCAAAATAATTTGGATTTAGGTACAAGACCATCGATTCCCAATTCAGCTTACTGTAAATGAGAAATGAAAAAAAATATATTAGGATTATATATGAGAAATGCACAAATCTATCCTCTGTCTATTCAGTAATATTGTCAGTGGTGCATCTTGTATAACATCACAATACCTTGTTAATGTACCTAGTGCTTTTAATGATTGGGAAGTGTAGTGCGACCCAATGTGTGAAAATATGTCATTATATCCCTACTCATTATGTTTTTCTATGACACTTCCAAAAAAAATCCAAAACATGTAATACGAATTATTCTTTATATGAGAACCATTAAATATTGAGATTTTGTTAAACATAGAAGTCTTTTAATGTGCAATAATTTTTTTATTATCTTATTAGAAATTCGGAGAATATGGATACCCTATCTATGTCACTGCCAACCCCACTTTTACAACCAACATACAACTCATGCTTGTATGAGTGTCAGGACTCCCCTACATCTATCAACCTTGCTGTATTAGTAGCTTCTCCGTCAAGAATATTAAAACAAATCTTCAATGAACTCGTTATTTCATTTAAATACCCAAATAATATTTATTTGGATTTACAAAATTTTCAAACCCATATTTTATCCCATGATTTGATCATGATATATTTACTGATACATCTACATAACACCGGTTCCACTAGAATGATATCGTGATACATGGCCAATGTGTCCTTGAAATGTCCAAACTATGTTTCATTTGGACAAACCATCCGATATTATCAATTTTAATCCACCATTAGATATGTATTCTGATTACAACATTCCTTCATCCGAGTACTCCCACGTCTCCAAGAAGAGGATCCCATTCAATATGAAAATGATGGGGAAAATAATTAAGACACTATAAAACATGACAAAAATAATTTGATATAATTTCAAAATGTTATAATCAAAAACCAGTTTGAAGGTATATCAATAGACTATGATGGATCTGTGGACTATCATGACTCAGTAGACTCTGTAGGAAGTGTTTGTTCCACTGCATGATCCAGGTGGCCTTCATGCACTGGAGTTGAAGCTAATAGAGAAGACTCATCAAATGATGGATGGATGTTAGGAATTACAGGTGGCGCAGACATGGAAGAATATGGGTATCAGGATGGGGGTTACATCATCGGATATGGAGATGGTAAAGGTGAAAACATATGTGGATATTGTGTAGTCATTGTTTGGGAATAAGAGGAAAAATGATATTATGGAGGCACCAGTGGGATCATGCATGATGTTGTAAAAGAAATGGCATGTGAATAAGAGGGTAGCTGAGAGGATGATGGAGGCCTGTATATAAATATCTCAGGAGACTCAAGAGGTGGATGAAGAGGTGTGATGGAATGGGTTTTTGATGGTGGGTCATTGTTGTAATGGGTATGACTGGTGATTCATCTTGGTCTAGGAGCATCCCCACTCATACCCATTCTAGTAGGATTAGGTGTCACATCTGGTGGAACTAAATGTCCCTAAAAATTTGATAATGAATACTAACATGAAATTATATGTAATGCAGAAGAAAAACATTAAAATTATAATACTCACTGATGGAACTTAAGGCAACACACACTCATGCCCCGATCGATTGGAATCAAATAATCATATCCATAGACCAATTATAGTATTTTTAATAGTCTACATAAGAATGAAATGTAATTTTTTAAGAAGTAGTTTTTACAAATCATGCATACGACTTATATCTATGAACAATTAATTTTGGGAACCAATATGACATATTTTAACTAATAATTTTATAAATCATCATAACGAAAATATTGACATGGTTTTTAAAATTACATCAACAAGTTATTCATTTTTTTAAAAAAAAAATATTTAAACCATTTTTTGAACATTGAAATAAATTTGATTTAATAAAATGAAGCTAGAAAATAAAAAAATCAAACATATCATTCCAAAATGATACATAATTATTGTAATTATAGTAATAATATCCTGAGAAAATCATTTCAATGTAAACCAAAAGAACAATAAACATATATGGTTTCTTCTATAATTTACTATCAACCACATCAGGTTCAACATTAACTCTCACAATGGGAAAATTTCATTCATCAAATGAGATATTTTATCCAACACTAATGGAGGTTTCAGTGGTGGAAATTTCATCACCAGCATCATGATAAATATGTATGAAGATTTTGTCATTAATGACACCATAATTGGGTCTCAGATGATTATTCATATAAAACACTTGGTCAGCTATTGATGCCAAAAATGTATGGTTCATCAGTATGTAGGAATTGACTCGTATCAATAACTCAAAATCCATAGTTATCAATAAATGTACCCGTAAATCTCATTAAATAAAACCATTTACAATTTATCACAGTGACTCTACCTTGACAGTAGTAATCCAATAAAAATATTTTCCCAAATAATCTATAATAATACACATCTTCATATCAAGGTCGAGAATCACTGGCAAAATAATCCATTATAGCAGTTAATATAACAACATAATGTTTTGTTCTCATTTTCACCAATTGATCCATTGTAAAAAATTTATAACCACTAAATATTAATGATTTTTATTCACGATCCAAATAATTAAGACCAAAATCCAATGATCTTAATTCTTAAAAAACTGAGTAAATAGGTAAAATCAACACCTAAAATATTTTTGAATAATCCAATTAAATAGATATATATATTTTGACTTAATTAATGTAATGGTAATACCTTTTTTTCAACCTTCCAGTAAGTTCTTTTCTATGAAAGGCCTCTCACAATCTCAAAGGAAAATATTGATGAACTCTTCATATAAATTTTTTATATTCCAAAAATAAAATTATAATAAAATTGTAAGGTATATGTGGACTTTCATAATATGGGATAACATATAAATATCCAGATTACTTAATTGATATATTCATCGAACAAACCACAATTAATCAAGACTGTGGGATGTGTCATCACCCGCTCTTCAAGGATCAGTGCAGCCAAAGTATAAGACACAATAATTCCCTTTATGGGGAATAGATGGAAACAAGGTATCAATTTCTCCATACTAGTCATCTTAATTTCTCATTGGCCAGTTATATCTTGTGGTGACATCATACAGATACATTGAATAAAAATCCATACATTCTTGAGCCAGATAACCCCTCACAATAGAACAATTTGGATAAACATATTTTAGACATATGATTTCATTATGGACATATTTTTTTCAATATGATGAATCCACATAGAAGAAACTAGTCCCCCAATAAGTGTTTTAGTTTTAAGATGAACCGTAAAATGAAAATTGCATCTGAAAAATGATGGAGGAAAAATATTTTCCATATCACATAAAATTAATGGTGCCTCATTCTGAATTTTTCTCAAGAATGGCATGGGTAAACTTTTAGAGAATCTATCTCCTATAAAGTGGAACAAGATAGTCACTTTCACCAATACTTTATTTTATAGAAAATGTAGTACTACTATTGGATCCAATTCATGAAGAATGGATGTGATAATCATGAGTTTTCACAGACTTTAGATTCACATCACTTATGTTGAATCTTCTAGATATATTAATGGAATAGCCATTGAGAACGTTTATATTCTCAAATATAGTAGAAAATTTATCTTTCTTTGACAGTGTCATCACATAACAAGCTCACAGAACATTACATTTGTTTTCACCGATACACACGGGATGCAGTTCTTGGAGAATACCATAGTCCAACAAGTCCCAATGGGATCTAAAGTCATCTTTTGTCTCCCCCTTTATATTTAGAATAATTACAATCCACGTTGATGATATATTTTTTTAATATGAATTATATCTACACAATGATGTATCAAATTTGTACGAAAATATGGAAACTCAAAAAAACACTTCTCTTTTTCCAATTGTAAGTTGTTTCATTGTCAAAATTCTTCATCTTTTTAGATTTCAACCTACGATTACCTAATGAAAATCTAAATTATTTAAATAATTAACCACATTACATCATAATATACATTGATGTGGTTGTTCAGTCTGAACGGTATTATCAAATCTTTGATGATTCATCTGTTATTGGTTATCCACTGGCATGAATCATTGATGCCCCATGAAACTGAAACTACAATGATATTTAACACTTCTTGATAGTGTAATCATCATACAAATAAAACATGATAGTTTTATCTTTTTAATCTACCCATACATCATTTCAAAATTAGGGAAATCATTTATGGTCTATGGAAGGGAAGCACGCATCTGAAACGTCTTTTTTGAAGAAGCATCGAATGTACACACACCCAAAAACCAGAGTTGTTTCAAATCCCCTGTTAAATGCTGAAAGAATACATATATATCATTACCATGATCCACAGTTACACATATAAGTATACTATTGAATGTAAACGTTATTTTCATAAGCATCCATGGAGGAAGATTATAAACATGAAGAAAAACTATCCACATTCTATGAGAAGAATGAATCTGACAAAACAAATTAATACCATCACAGGAGAGACCCAACCTGACCTTATGCACCTCAGTTGAGAAATCAGGATGTTTTGCACCAAATTTATTCACTTTTAATCCATATGTTGGATGAAAAAACTCATCGTTACCTCTAATTATCTCATCATCATAACATCACATAATTTCTATGATTTTTGTAGTCTTGAATATATTTTTATGTCTAGGAATAAATGGAATTTTTCACATGACTTTATATGCCACATGATATGGTGTCCCATCGTAATTTGACTTCCATATAGATGTAAAACATTCATTATTGTCATTAAGGTCAGTTATTTCTTCCAAAAAAATGTGAAATCAGTTAGACATGGATACGGATTATTATTATCAAATCTAATATAATTATTTAACATAAATTCCTTGTAATTATTTGTGGGAATTTCTGCACCATTAAGAAGAAATTATATAAAAAATCAAAGAATATAATCAGTAGCATATTTATTAATTCCACACATGGTTTTATGATGATATAACTGCATTAAAAATTATAACATTGTTATTTTAGTACATACCTGATATAATGGGTTTTCGCATCATCAAAAAAAATAACTCTATCATCATCATCTTCATCATTTTCTTCATGGGTATTGATATCATTGACATCTTTAAAAAGAATAATATCCCTATCGATATGGTGGAAAATTGAAAACCGATCAAATATCAACCTATCCATGTCACTTCTTTCATATTTTCATGAGTTGTAAAATATTGACTCCTCTCTACATGGTGATACCGAACAAAATAGTTTATTTGAAATAGAAATTTCATTATCTTTTAGCTGACATCATATCAAATTAACCATGGTCTTCAAACACATTTATATCACGCACACTATATACATCCTTCATCTATAACATTGTCAAATGAAAATACTAAAAAAAATTCCAAAGTATTTGGAATCATGGTTGAAATCATATCGGTACAATACATCTAGCTTTAATCCATTCCATAACAAGAGAAAAATAGTTATCTTCCATTAAATAATATAAACCATAATTAAAAAATTGTTATCTACTATTGAAAATAAAACTATGAGAATAGAAAACAAAATAGTTAATTGACATTTGTGTTGCAAGTGCCTTATTTTTTATAACTAATATTAGTCATTTCATCTTCTTAGATAAAATTCATACCTCTTTCTTGTAATGGGATGATCAGAAAGGTATACTAGAATGGGACCACAATTTTCCACTTTTATGATAGAGTGGTATGTTTCATTATAGTTGAACTAAGGGAGAGATAAAAAGATTTTCCTCCAGAAGTTGTAACATAAAAAAACAAAATTTTAAAATAAAAAGACATTGTTAAACATGGATTATTTCATTTAAAATGCAAGGGAGAGATTAAAAATCACCCATCATCAAAAATATTTTAAATGACCTCCATATTCATTTAATTTAGTATTTTCCATGTGTAAAATTTTAATTTAATAATTGAAAACAAATTTAATGAAAACCACTTGATCTCCAAGAAGGAAAATCTTTTAGATAATTTATATAAAAAAATCATGGTTATCAAATATAGGTATAAGTATTCTAGATGAGGACATTAATAAACTAATTTTCTTCATGAATTGTTTTAATAAAATAATTACCTAGAATCACCAACTACATAAAATGTGGTAGAAGTCATAATAACACTCTTAAATAGGATAATGTCATTTTGGTAAAATAAATGAATTTAATATTCATTGAAAAATAATATACACATTATTAGATATAAATTGAACACTATATTTTAAACACAAAATTATTAAGGTTCTCATTAGAAATGAAAATGAGGGAAATAAAAGTTATATGACCATGGGAATCTCCCCTGGGATTTAGGTATTTTCTTATGTATCAAATGTCATTGATTACTATTTGGGATTCTTTTAGAGTACCCTCATTTATTTTTCAATGTCATGTTAATTGGATTAGACTTGATCTATTTGGCTGAAATACCTCCATTGTAAACAATGGGTTATAATACTACAATTATTCTAAATTTCATGGATGTATCCTTGAGTTTATACTGGAAGAATGGATTTAGATTAATGGAAAGGATCACCCAAATATATTTTGTACGAGTTTTATTGAGAGAAAATGCTATATGAATTCATATGGGTTCTCTAATATTATTATTCCCCTGGTTTATATGGTTATTTACATTGATAACATATACTATTTGACATGTACAATGACTATAGGCTCACCAGTGATGAAAAAATTAGATACAAAATGATGTTTAATGTCACTATAGAGATCAAACATTACTGGTATTTTTATTAGACATTAACATAAATTATAAATTTGTAATATATTAATATGATAATAAATAATTTATTATTAAATTATATATCATTGAAAATAAAACTACTAAATTTTAATTTTAGGGACACCATTTTTGAGTCTTACTGAGTTATAATAAAACCCATCACATTCTACCATGGATGTAGGAAACCTGAGCTCTTATCATTATTATACGTTATATTTATATTTGGGAAAGATACTAATGTATTTTATTTCATGGTTTCTAGGTATAATCATGGGTGTTGGGTCCAGTTTGATAGTCGAGAACATTCTTCATAATTCTCATTGTTTTATTTTTTGATATTATGGTTATATAATGACTACGTGTATGTAATGCATAAAATTAATTTTCCATTGTATAAATTATTATTATTGTTGTTAAAAAAATTCATTGTTTCATTAAAATTATTATTTAAATATGTTTATATTAGCATGTTTATATCTACTGCTTTTTAAATCTAATATACAAGTATAGTCTTCCTACCATAGTACTTCACACCCTCACTGTGAGTCATCATCCTCTATTTTATGTGCAATAATACCTAGGGTAGTATATCATCCAATGGTCTAAGAACCTATTGGTGTTATGTGGTGGTGGTACCTAGTAAAAGGTTATTATAGGTTTTATTAATCATAATATTTTGGAAAGGTATAGAAAAGAATAATCATATATGGAGACATGGTATAGAGCTTTTCCCTTTGACTTTCCAACCCATGTGTGAGGAAAGTCCACGTTTTCTAGGAATAAATTTCTATTTATAGAATTATATTATATAATTGATCTAATTTAACAATACGTGGAACACATGATTATGAGGTGAAGGATTTATAGTATTCTTTTCACAAAATAGTATGACAATAGGGGGTGTGTTCTGGAATATTATCTATTATTTAAAAATCCCGTGCATAATGGAATTTTATTGTTTACATGAATATTGACTTGAATCAGATATTTCACATATTTTAGAAAATATATATGTTTTTTTAATATAAGTGTATAGTTTCATATTATATATCCATTGTAACGACCCAAAATATTGAATAAATCGTGTTTCCTAATTTTGTGTATTATTTAATTTTTCATACTCAACAAAACTGTTTCATTTGATAACATGAGTATAATTAAAATGAGACCGTTGGGTTTTAAATGTTATATGACCATTGGTAAATATGACCAAAGGAAACTAAACGTTTTGATTATTATCTCTAAATACAAGCAATCTTGGTTAACTAATATAGAAAGAAGATTTGATGTCCTCACCCAGTAGTCCTGGACCGATCGAAGCCCATCTAACAGAACTTGAGAAGGAGGTAGCACCACTGGGCTTTGCTCTAGACCAACCCCAAGATGAAATTCATCGTGTAATTCTAGAACGGAATCCCCTTTGTGAGAAGGTCAAACTGATAGAAATTACTACTCGTGCAATATTGGTCGAGCCTCCATCAAATTCTCTCACCTTAGCACACCTTACACTTAGGTCCTATGCTGGTGTGATAAGGGGCTATGTAAGGAGACCATAACTGCCTTGTGTAATCCTTTTTTTTAAATAAAAATTCGGATTTCTTCTTATGATTAAGTTTATGAATTTTAAAATGACCGGATAAATATAGTATGCATATTTTTGATGAATTTTATAAAAAGGATATTTTAAAAATGATTATGTAAACCTTAAATAATTAAAAACATGTAATGATATTCAAAAAATGGTCTTCTAAAATTATGTCCAATATGAAATTTAGAGTCTAATAAGGTCAACCTGATTTTTGATGAATAGTAAATTATGAATAGTGATTTTATGCTTAGGATTAATAATGTGATTAATGGATTATTAATCTCACCTAAAGAAAGTATTAATATAAGCTAGGCACCATGATTATGTAACGTGATTCAATAAAATGGTTAAATAACAGTTTCATAAATTATTATTCAAGTATTAGTTTTTTCAGGTGAATAGTGTTTTTTAATTAAAAATTAAATTTAAAATATTTAGAAAATTATTTTTATAAAATGGATTTCATTTTTGAACTCAGAGCATCGATATTATGTTAAGGTAATTTTTGGGGATTTTTCTGAAAAAATTGAATTTTCGGTGAAGAGTTTATTTATTTAAAAATTAAATTATAAATATTTAGAAATTTATTTTTATAAAATGGAGCTTATTTTTGAAATCATAGCATTGTTATTTGGTTAAGGTGAAATTTTGGGATTTTTCTGAGAAAATTGAATTTTTGATGAATAGTGAAAATACAGTTTTTAAGTTACGGGTGTTTAATGACATCATTAAATGATGTATTAAGTAAGTAATAAATATGGTCTACTTTTGAATAGTAAGATATGTTATGAGGTGTCCCATGTGGTCAATACCATGGGCAAATACCATGGGAAAGCCCATGGTTTTTCCAAAACCACTAATGAGGTGTCCCTTGGCCATTAATGCCTTGTCCCCTCACTTTCGCTATAAATACCAAGCCATAATCTCATCCATTCGACTCTCCACTCTCCCCCAAAGAAGTTCTTGTTCTTATGTTGGAGGATGTTATTTTATATTACTTTTACTACCCTTTTCATGTTCATTTGATGACAGATCACCTCTTACTCTCATCATTTGATTTTATAATAGTTTAAGTGGTGTCGTTAGGCTTCCAATAGTTTTGTAACGGATTCTTTCACCCTTCTTATTTTCAAGTTCAATTTCCTTGTCAAGTCTATAAAGTTCTTTTTTATGTTGGGGTATGATCTCTATATCTATCATAATGATATTTTATGGTCATATGATTAGAGACCCCATTTTATCTCTTCAATTCAGTATTTTTTATTTTCAAGTGACGCCGTTAGGCTGCCAAATTTTTAAGTGGTTCTTTCACCCTTCTCGTTTTGAAGTTCTACATTCATGTCAAGTCATTCAAGATCCTTTTTATTATATTGGGGTATGATATCTATATCTATCATACTGAACTCTTATTTTCACATTATGAGAGACCCTATTTGATTTTTTCAAATCATTTTTGTTGAAGTTTAAGTGACGCTGTTAGGCTTCCGAATTTTCATAAGAGAAATATAATTTTTGTCTTCCTTCCATGTTTTTCATTTCAAATGGTATGTCCTTAAAATTTCATTAACATGTTAATATATCCTTCTTATTCTGTCCCTATACTGTTATAAGGGTCATTTATTAATGTTTGACCCATGTTCCCTCTCATTTCAATGTTTTTGAAACCCCTGAAACATTGCCATTATGCTGCAGAATTTTCGTCTCAAAATGCCTCTTTCTTTTCTGAAAATTATTTTATGTTATAAAGTTAATACTCAACGATCTTATTTCTATAGTGGTATTCACATATATATCAAAATGGTTTATTTTAAATTCTGGGATTTACATACATGACACCCACTCTCCCCTTCCGTGGGTTTAAAGTGACGTAAAGATCATGTCTTTAAAGCAGTTTTTGAAAAGTTATGATTATGAAATGAAACCCATTTATTTTATGCTATATGGGTTATTAATGAAATTTTTGAAGATTATATATGGGGCTCACATGATAATAAAGGAAAATTTAAGGGTGCACCCTGATAGCACTCCAATGCATTGGGTAATGATGTGACCACTAGAGATTACAATTTTCACGATATCTTGGTGAATAACCTTCGTAATTTTCAAATGACACCTTGGGGATGGACCTTGGTGATATGTTCATGATTTTCTATGTTAAATTATGTAGCCACATTTTCACGTTATAACAAATGTTATTTTTATTATGATATATCTCATGATTCCTTTCTCATGCCTTACAGTTCTTTTCCTGACCTTATTAAAGTATCTCAAGTTCCAATGTAAAATGTTTCTCTTGTTTCCATTAATTGGCCTTATGCTCACCCTTTCTTTTGATGTATGTCCCCAGGTTATGAGATGTAGTAATGAACCTAGGATGAACATGAGGAGATTCCTTTAAAGTGTATAAGAATAATGTTTTATGTTTTCAGGTTTTAGGTTCCTGGTTTCCATGACACTAAACCTTAAAGATCCTAGGTTTTGTAAAATGTAATGAATGTTTATGTGATAAAAAGGCGGGATGATGTAGTTGGTATCAAATAATGGTTTAGTTATTTGTGGAAATTAGGATATGAAAACATTAGGAAGAATCCTATAGAAAAGTATATATATAGGGAATCATCCTGGTATTTTGGTGAGTATTGAGTAATGGGTTGCCATGCAGATACATCCCTGTCTGGATACGAGCAGGTAGAGGTGGCTCTGGAACAGATATACATAGGGGTAAAACCCGAAAACACCGCTTTGAGCTAGACTCAAACGGGAACTAGTACACGACAACGGGCCTTGCTGCACTCTTGGTTATGACACTCCTGGGGGATATGCGTTGGTAAATTCATAAGATTAGTATGAACCATTGTTAAAGGAACAAAGATAAAATAAAATAAAGATTCACATAAGAATATATGATCATGGATAACCTAGATGGGAACCTAGGGTATCACAAGATAGGGTATATTTTCTTCTACAAGTTATCATTATATGCTTTAAGTTCCTTTTCATAATTATTGGATAAGTATCTAAGCCCCTAATTATACTTCATTTTCTTAGTTAATGGTGGGAAATAGAAGAACATGTCCCAAAAACCAATGTGATAGGAAATGCAATGATTGACATATTAATATGATAGAGATGATTAGGGGATTAAAGGATGATTATTATTTTGGAAGACGTTCACTATTTTAGGGACCCTATATGATCGAGGTAAATAGATTAATATGGTATTTTCATTGAGGAGTATGTTGACTTATATTTTGAAGGATTGATGAATTTAAGGTAGACTTATAGTAATTTAGGATACTTATGGGAATGATTAAACTATCTTGGGTAAAATATGTTTAGTTTAGCTACTTTTGTTATAAGATGTTAGGTGTGGTTGATGTTGTTTGGATATGAACAATGATGTTTATTTGGGAAGACTATGTTATCAAATCCTTCTTGTATTTGTGTTTCAATCTTAGTTTGGTTTATTTTGAGGAATTTTTAAGGATTGTTTATTATGCAATGGCCTATGATGAAATTTGGGTAGTACCATGGAACTTTAAAGATTAAAAAATAATTTCCATTCCTATGGGATTCTTTCTTTTTGACGAGTTGTTTTACCTTACCCTTTCTGTTTTTTGGGATAATGTTAAAAGATAGAAGAAATAGATAGTTAATCTTTTGTGGATTATGCGATTCTCTAGAAGATGATTCTTCTGTTTTGATGAGACCAAGTAATTTTTAATGCTAATCATTTGGAGAAAAGATTAGTTTTGGTAGAAACATATTAAAGGATGAAACTCTACATGAAGGTTGGTATATTTCCTTTTCATTTTGTCCTATGTAGTAAATGAATTCCTCAAAATTATGAAAAGAAACGTAAAACAAAAATGTTGTCGGTTTACGTTTCCTACTAGGTAATCAAAGACCATTTACACACATCATAAGTTTGGGATTTTCTTGTGGTCAAAATTTTCCTAATAATGTTTTCTATCACTCTCCCCTAGAACTTGACCCTTTGTTTTTTTCTTCCATATCCATGTTTTCTTCCATGGAATCCTAGTATGGGTTAACTCGGGTGACCTTTGTACTTCCCTTTCGTTATTTTAACGTAATAGTGTTACTGAATCTTTTTCTGATGTGGGACGTTCAATGAAATTTCAAAACCCAATTTTAAAAATTGCGAGGACACAATTTCTTAAGGGGGGAAGATTGTAACGACCCAAAATTTTGAATAAATCTTGTTTCCTATTTTTGTGTGTTATTTTATTTTTCATACTCAACAAAACTGTTTCATTTGATAACATGAGTATAATTAAAATGAGACCATTGGGTTTTGACTATTATATGACCATTGGTCAATATGTCCACTAGAAACTAAAAGTTTATATTGTTGTCTCTAAATACAAGTAATCTTGGTTAACTAATATAGAAATATGATTTGATGGCCTCACCCAGTAGTCTTGGACCGATCAAAGCCCATCTAACAGAACATGAGAAGGAGGTAGCACCACTGGGCTTTTCTCTGGACCAATCCCAAGCCGAACATCATCGTGTAAAGCTATAAAGGAATCGACTTCGCGAGAAGTTCAAAATGATAGAAATTACTACTCGTGCAATGTTGGTCGAGCCTCCCTCGGATTCTCTCACCTTAGCACACCTTATACTTAGGTCCTATGCTGGTGGGATAAGGGGCTATGTAAGGAGACTGTAACTACCTTGTGTAGTCCTTTGTTTTAAATAAAAATTGGGATTTCATCTTATGATGTAGTTTATGAATTTTCAAATGACCAGATAAATATAGTATGCAAATTTTTGATTAATTTTATAAAAATAATATTTTAAAAAAGTTTATGTAAACCTTAAATAATTAAAAAGGTGTAATGATATTCAAAAAATGGTTTTCTACAATTATGTCCAGTATGAAATTTAGAGTCTAATAAGATCAACTTGATTTTTGATGAATAGTAAATTATGAATAGTGATTTTATGCTTAGGATTAGTAATGTGAGAAAATGGATTAGTAATCTCACTTAAAGAAAGTATTAATTTAAGCTGGGCACCTTGATTAAGTAATGGGATTCAATAAAATGGTTAAATAACGGTTTCATAAATTATTATTCAAGTATTAGTTTATTCAGGTGAATAGTGTTGTTTAATTAAAAATTAAATTAAAATTATTTAGAAAATTATTTTTATAAAATGGATTTCATTTATGAACTCAGAGCATAGATAATATATTAATGTAATTTTTGGGGATTTTTCGGAAAAAATGAATTTTCGGTGAATAGTGTATTTATTTAAAAATGAAATTTAAATTATTTAGGAAATTATTTTTATAAAATGGAGTTCATTTTTGAAATCAGAGCATTTATATTTGGTTAAGGTGAAATTTTGGGATTTTCCTGAGAAAGTTGAATTTTCGATTAATAGTGAAAATACTGTTTTTAAGTTACAGGTGTTTAATGACATCATTAAATAATCTATTAAGTATGTAATAAATATGGTCGATTTATGAATAGTAATATTAGGTATGAGGTGTCCCAAGTGGCCAATACCATGGGAAAATACCATGGGAAAGCCCATGGATTTTCTAAAACCACTAATGAGGTGTCCCTTGGCAATTAATCCCTTGTCCCCTCACTTTCACTATAAATACCAAGCCATCCTCTCATCCATTCGACTCCCCACTCTCCCCCAACGAAGTTCTGGTCTCATTACCTCCCAAAGAGTCCTCCCAAGGCACCACAAGCCCTCATGTTTCAAACCTTTGAGTTTTAAGAGTTACGTTTTAAGGTAAGGGATCTGACCTCTCTCTTTCTTTTCATGTAATCTCTTTTATGTCATTTATTTTATGCTCCATGTTATTATGTTAGAGGATGTTATTTTATATTCCTCTTACTACCCTTTTCATTTTCATATGATGAGAGATCTCCTCTTACTCTCATCATTTCATTTTATAAATGTTTAAGTTGTGTTGTTAGGTTGCCAAAAGTTTTGTAACAGATTCTTTCACCCTTCTCATTTTCCAGTTCCATTTCCTTGTCAAGTCTTTCAAGTTCCTTTTTATGTTGGGGTCTGATCTCTATATCTATCATACTGATATTTTATGATCATATGATTAGAAACCCCATTTGATCTCTTCAATTCAGTATTTTGATGTTTCAAGTGACGACGTTAGGCTGCCGAATTTTTAAGTGGTTCTTTCACACTTCTCGTTTTGAAGTTCTACTTTCATGTCAAGTCTTTCAAGATCCTTTTTATTTTTTTGGGGTATGATCTCTATATCTATCATACTTAACTCTTATGTTCACACGATGAGAGACCCTATTTTATCATTTCAAATAATTTTTGTTGATGATTAAATGACGCCGTTAGGCTGCTGAATTTTCCTAAGAGAAATCTAATTTTTGTCTTCCTTCCATGTTTTTAATTTAAAATGGTATGTCCTTAATATTTCATTACCATGTTCATATATCCTTTTTATTCTGTCCCTCTGTTGTTTTATGGGTCATTTATGAATGTTTGACCCATGTCCCCTCTATTTTCAATGTTTTCTAAAACCCCGAAACATAGCTGTTATGCTGCAGAATTTCCGTCTCAAATGCCTCTCTCTTTTCTCAAAATTATTTTATGTTATAAAGTGAATACTCAAAGCTCTTATTTATACAGGGGTATTCACATATATATCAAAAATTTTATTTGAAATTCTTTGATTTACATACACGAGACCCGCTCTCCCCTTCCGTGGGTTTAAAGTGACGTAAAGATCATGTCTTTAATGCAGGTTTTAAAACGTTATGATTATGAAATGAAACCCATTTATTATATGCTATATGGGTTATTTATGAAATTTTTGATGATTATATATGGGGATCACATGATAATAATGGAAAATTTAAGGGTATTCCATGATAGCGCTCTAATGCATTGGGTAATGTTGTAACCACTAGAGATTACAATTTTCACGATATCTTGGTGAATAACCTTGGTAATTTTCAAATGATACCTTGGGGATGGACCACGGTGATATGTTCATGATTGTCTATGTTAAATGATGTAGCCACATCTTCACGTTATGAAAAATGTTATTTTTATTATGATATATCTCATGATTTCTTTCTTATGCCTTAAAGTTCTTTTCATGACCTTATTGAATTATCTCAAGTTCACATGTAAAATGTTTCTCTTGTTTCCCTTACTGGGCCTTCTACACACCCTTTATTTCGATGTATGTCCCCAGGTTATGAGATGCAGTAATGAACCTAGGATGAACATGAGGTGAAGCCTTTCACGTGTTTAAGAAGAATGTTTTATGTTTTTATGTTTTAAGTTCCTAGTTTCAATGACACTAAACCTTAAAGATCATCGGTTTTGTAAAATGTAATGAAAGTTTATGTGATAAAAAGGTGGGATGCAATATCCATTCCCATAATTTATAAATGGCTTCTTCAATGACTACATAGATATTTATCCAATAATTCTAACTAAAAAATACCAATTATTACACAAATAATTTCTTCCTAAATAATATGTAATTGAAATCTGATTTAACTAAGACATAGCTATGGACTTTTGGGTAATCATAAATGGTTAAGGTATAGTAAAAATTTCCACAACATTATTATTATGAAGCACCATCTAAAATAAAATTCAAATTATGACATAATGAGTGTTTTTCTATTATATTTCATTGAAATTTAAAATATCCAAGCCCTTATTATGGAATTTTTAAGATAATATATATTTTTAAAGATTAATGAAAATAATTGAGTTATATATAGAAATATATATGTGCGTATATATTGGTGAAATAGTGGGTAGTATATGTGGAACATATGTTTGGGTGGTTGGGGATATTGAGAGTTCCAGAGTTATGTGGTATCCCTATGATGAGGAGGATCTTAATAAGTAGTTATCTTTTATGTAGTTCACGGTGTGAGTGAGCTTGTTTTGAGATGTGTAGTGATTACTTCTGAAACTGTTAGTTTATGCTTGAAATATGAGTAGTTGGGTCAAAATTCATTTCAATGGTTGGTTGAAAATTAAATGTATTTATTTTTAATGGTAAATTACATGTTACCTTCAGATGGGGATAGGTTCGACCCATAGTTATGAGCACTGTTAGGAATGCTATGTGGAGTGCGTTTGAGAGATTGTTCACCTTATTTATTAGTACTTCAGGATTGGAATTTATACTTTCTGACCTTTGAGGGTAACCCATCATACTTGTTGGAAATTTTTTAGATACATTTAGGTGTGTGAGTAACAAGTTAAAACTTGGGATTATTATATAAATTAAAAAAAAAATTGACAATGTATTTGTGATAGGTTTGTAAGGTTACATGGGTTCTTTAAGATAATTACTTATGTGGTAGTTCTTTTATCATTATGGATGGTTTCAAGATTTGAAGTCTCATTTATATTCCTATCCAAGTTGAAATCGGTACATGTCAGGAAGAACAACTATATTCATGGTGGATAGAATGTCCAGTTCCCATGGGTTATAACACTCTTGGAGGAGTTTGGGGTTAGGCATATGGAGATACATAGTGATCTTCAGATGAATACACCATGTGAGTTAGTGTTTCAATAGAATTTAATGATTTCAATGGAAAATTTATTATGCCCATGGCCCTATATACTAAGGGTAATATTTTAGAATAATAGTGAGATTTTGAATTAACTCTTATTGAATTACATAATAATTATAAAATAATGAATTTTTATTTACGTGGTTTGACACTGTGACACGCCTATGATTTCTATATACAGTAAGTGTTTTCTAAGATTAGTGATATTGGAATATAGAATAGCAATGTATAATTTTTAGGATGTGTAGTGATTGTATATATTAAATGTGGGTCATTGGATCATGGAAATATTCTTCAGGATATGCTTGTGCATAAGGATGTAGTTACTGAGTTTTTATGTAATCATGGAACCACCCTTGAGTGGAGATACAATATATTGTTTCAATTGTGGAGTAGGCTTACAATACACAAGGGAAACTTGAACATGGAGCTGGACTAATCTATAATCAACCTAGTTGTTAAATATTTCAATGGTTTTATTGGTGTTTGGGATCCTACAGACTCATATATTTTCCTATATAGAATAATATATCCTATATAGTATTAAATAAAGAACCACAAGGGAGTTTATGTGATAAATTAATGAGGGGAATGTCAAATAAATATATATATTATTTATAATTTCTATCTAATATGATTAATGTAGTTATTAGACTATGTTGTCACAATTCTAGAGGAATTGAATGTCTCGGCAAAGAAGATGCCCTCCATGGTGGAGAACATTATTCCTCGACACTAGCACTGGAAAGAAGAAGTGAAATAGATGGTGTAATTATATAGGTATTTCACTGGTGTTTTTTGGTTCTTTGATAATAAAAAATTACTCGACAATAAATGGCATTACATGATTATAGAGAAGTCTCATGAGTGATCAGGTGCAGTTGATGTTTACCAGACGCTAAAGTTATAATTAAAATTGGAATCAAATATGGTCCACATTATTTGACAACCATTTTACACCAAGAATGGATGGTGAAATATATAGAGAATATTTCTAGCAATGGGAAATAAAAATCAGTCTATTAATTACCTCTATTCAATGATATGTGAAGATGATGCAAGGAGATCAATGAAATATTACATTTCTACTTCTATAAATAATCACATGTTTTTAAATAACTTATGGATCATAAAATATGAAGGAACATATGGGAGAGTAATTTGAATTTTTATCTGGGAAGGGCATATTATAAAGGACCTCAACAACATTATCCTAAATTATTAGTGTTTTTGGTTATATCCAATGAACAAAATGTAGTGCTATAAAACATTGAAAAAGAAAAAGGATGTTGCATTAAAAATGATAGCAAGTACAATTTAAAATTATGATGAATGATTATTTATTAAATAAAAAATGAAAAAGATCAATTGTGTAGTCAAAATTTTGGGGCTATTAACATGATCCTTATGTATTAGTGTTTTTGGTTATATCCAAAGAAAAAAATGATATGGTATAAAACATTGTAAATGAAAAATAACGATGAAACAACAATGAGGGGAAGACGAATTTACCTGTAAGATGAATTATTATATATTAAATAAATAATGCAACATTGAAATTTTTTAGTCAAATTGTTGTGGATATTTATATATGATTATGCGATTAGTTTAAAAATATTAAAAAATCATGGAGATGAAATTCCAAACCTAGATGCAATGAATCAGGGGGGACATTTCTGGAGGAGAGGTAGTCAATTGAGGGGAAGGGGGATGTCACCGAAGCTTGAAAAAATGAGGCGGAGGCATAGACGTTGAGGAAAAGGCGATAAGTGGGAGGTCAAGGTTGGGAGTTGAGTCAGATATGGGAGGTGGAGGTGAGGGAGGGGTGGAGATGGTCTAGAAGTTGTGGTCTGATGGTTGAGAGGCGGAGGATGGAGTGTGTAGGAGAGATCCAAGAGGCAAAGGTCAGATGGTCAGTAACTGGTGGTCATAGAGGGGAGGAGTGGTCTGGGAGACGGAGGTCGAGGAAGTGATGGTTCGTGCAGGGGAGTGCGATGGAAGAGGGAAGAGTATAAGCCTAATGGTGCAATGAGATTTGGGATTTAATACCCATGGATTCAATAAAACTGTGGGTATAGATAATAAAACAAATACTTGTCCCCATGGTTTTTCTACACCTTGGGTATATATGCGTGGGGATATACCCCATTTTTGTAGTGAATGGATGAGTAATAAATTTGTATCTAAAACCATATCCTCTTATCAATTGAAACTATTCCATAATTGGTTAACCATATAATACAAATAAAATTCATATTTTTATGGAAGGTCCCAAAATTTTAAAAATCAACATATAAATTATCCTCATATGCCATAAAGTATCTATTTATTGTCACGTACCAAACACATGAATAACTTACTCAGTTATTCCCTTAAATAATAATAATAACCTGAATTTATGAAAAAATCTTAATCAAAAATGTCATTCATACATACACATTAAATAAAAAATAGAATATTTTATATACACAATAAATCAAAAAATGCTATAATTTCAATTTACCAAATTGTTAATGTATACATTATCAGTTCTGAGGAAAAATATATAATCCAATTTACATTATCCATATCAATCATCTCATTATCCAAAACTAAACATCACCCTTAAATCACTTATCGAGGTCATCTTCACCATTCAAAAAATTACTTCAGATCCCTACTGGAAAATAGATATTTATTTCATGATTAATATAACATGGTCATTGAAACCCATGAATAAATACTTCATTGATACCACTTCCCTCTCAAACAATTAACGATGCCTCATGATCATAGTCCTAAATAGAAATTAATTTTCTTATGTTATTCATGGTCTCCTAATCCTCAGTAGTATATCATTTATTCAACACACCTTGTCGATTCTCTTCATGCGATTTTCACATAGGTCATTTATTCTCAAAATTATGAAACATTAATCATTTAATATATTTAAATTATTACGATTCCTTAGGAATAAAATTTTTCTTATACATTTCTGTAATTGATCATTCCACTTTTCATTTATATTGCCTTTATTTTTTCATTATTTTCCACACCCAAATCATATTACCTTTTATAGGGTCTCAGGATTTAAATACATTGATATTACATAATTTTAGATTAATATTAATAATGTTACAAAAATTCATGTCTGAGGACTACATTTTTTATTGTCTCTGGAATATTGGAAACATAATCTTATAACATGGGGAATGATATTTAAGATCTCCCATAACAATCTTAACCTTTAATACACATACTATAAAACATTATTTATAAAATGGGGAAAAAATAGAAATGTCTCAGCTTAGATTATTTTTAAGGGTAAACAAGTGGGATATTCTTGGATACTAGTGCATAAGGGAAAGAGGATAAGATATTAACCATTGAAGATTGCACTCTTCATATCAATGTTCATAATCATGATTCATGCCAAAATGATTTACAGGTCCATATAAACTAATGATAAGTTAATCGAGAGGGTTATACAAAAAATAATAAGATATGAATTATACATGGAAAAGTTTAATACACATCAGATTATAACACTTTGGACATGTAATGAAGAATCATATTCAATAATTATGTTAAGGACATTAAATAATTCCCTTACATAATCCTATTTACATAAAAACTGGTATATACATAAGGTTGTCAGCATCTTATTAGGATTATTCATAACATTGAGAACATGTAATCAGGTTCATGAATAAACATATGGACATTCAACTAGGTCAATCCATTACATTGTGAGCATGTAATCAGGTATATTCATAACATTGTGAAAATGTAATAAGGATCACTCATGGCATTGTGAACTTCAGAATAGGTCCATGAATAAAATTAATGACATCAAATAGGGTCTATTAATAACATTTTATATATGCAATCTGGTTCACACATAATATTATGAACATGTAATTAGGTCCATGAATAACTATGTCAAAATATATTGGGGTTCACAAAAAACATTTTTAATCATGATTCATATATCTTTACCCAATACATTGTAGGGAGATATTGGTCCCACCCATATTCTAATAAAATCATTCATAAATGTGACTAATTATTATATAAATCATCATATCATAACCAATGAAATTAAAAGGATATCATATGTATTTTATGATATCATCACCTATGGAAAATATAAAGGTATCATAATCATTTACTCAAATAATAACCCATGAAAAGAATTATTTTACAAAATCATTTAACACAATGAAGAGAATCTAGGTACATAAACAACATTCCATCAAAACAATTGTCCATTAAATAAAGAATGTAAATATTATTTTTGAATCATTTATATAATAAATTATAAAACATAACAATGTATGTAATATATAGTGGATATGGTTTTTAAAAAATCATGTAAAACATTTCTTAATGAAAATATAACATAATTGAAAATCCCTTTCAAAAGTCCATTTCAAAAATCAATCCCATCTAAATAAGTCTTAACAAATTCATTAAAAACATTTATTTAATAAACTATATTTTCCTTATTGAAAAAATATTAAAACAAAACTAATTATTGAAATCCTTTTTCTTTAAAAATATCTTCAAAAGTATAAAGTAATGTTGAAAATATTTTAAAACAATTTTTTTCCAAAACACACTGAAAGCTCATAAGTAAATCTTGTAAACATTTTGAAAGAATTCTTCATTAAAAATACATTGTAATCATAAAAAGGATTGAAATCATTATAGAAATAATTTTCTATAAAATGGTTTTAAAAACCGATAAAGAAAACATGATGTCATTGAAATCCTTTTATATAAAAATAACAATTTAAAAGATATAAATTATTCTCTATAAGTCATTTAAAACACATTTTAAATCAAAAACGTTTTTTTAAAACCATTAAAAACAATTTTTAAATGAAACAAATTTCCGACCGAAAGGGAAAGTATAATAGATAATCATAAAACCATTTTATTAATTATCGTAAGTACCAATGAGTAGGAAAATTGTACTAAAACATGAATATATCATGGATAACCAGAGGCTATGATATTTCTCAAGTGTTCTTCATAGATTTATCATATGATTTAATAAACGGAATCATAAAAGTAAATAATCTCGATAAATGTAGAGATTGTAGCAATAAAGTATTAAAACACTGGTAACATTGAATAACAATATAGATGAGATATTAAAATCACATAATGAATATAATATCATGAAATAATTAGGTTCAACATATTACATTAAGATAGAGTTATATAAATCCCATTGAAAAATATATGTTTGTAACATGGAAAGTATCTCAATGAGTGGAATGTGAGACAAAAATTACATTAACCATTTTGTATATTTTTAACCATAATCCATATGAAATAAATAACATAAAATATATTTTTAAATAAACATAAATTTAATAGGATGAATCATATAAGAAATTAATGGGAAGTATATACACTACACACAATAAACAAGAGGTGATTAAGGAAAATATCTCACAAATAAAACAAGCGAGGTGATAAAACCCTTACCTTAAGTCTTGAAGTTATTAATTAATATTCAATATTCCTGTATAATAAATATATGTTTATTTTAAAACTACCACATCACCATATTATTATATATATGCATTGTGTTAATGTTATGTTTTTGGTAATATCTTCTTTGTTTAATATGTTCTTTCTTGTAATTATCGATCATTGTACTTAGATAATGATAGACATATTTACAAAAAGTAAAACGTGATATATTTATCATATATATTAATAATTTATGTAATTTTGGCAATCTATAAAATATTTAAATATGAAATGTAATACACAGTTCACAGACACAATAGGTCTTGCCTATGCAAGAACATTGCTTCATTTTTAATGTCATATTGAATGAATGAAAGAATGAAAATGATATATATATATAATATAATTAATGTGGAATAAATATATCATATATCTTAGTTAGTACCAATAATCATGTAATTAATATATTCCATGTAATGTGTGAATGAATCAAATCCCTATGAAGAGAGGGCAGTCCACACATCCACAAAATGAATATATCATATTTACAAAAAATGGTAACTATGATGGAATGCATTATATAATAATTTTAGTATAATAATTACATCATAATTATCATATATATAATATAAAAAAATATTTTACATCATAATTTCCAACCATGAGAGGTGTTAGAGAAAAAATAAATAACATCATTTCGGGCGGTGGTAGTTCACCACAGACAAGAATGCTAGGTTTGTTACCCATTAGATGTCTTTTGTATATATATATGTTGAACCTGTAAAAAAAATTTTGTATATTTTTTATGATAATTATTTTATATTATTATATAATAAGAAGATTTTAGGGGTTGGAGAATGAAAATAAAACATATGTTCTTGAGGAAGAATGTTACATATTCTTTGGGTAAATACATTTTGTTTACACCAAATGGATTTGTTGGAGGGTTTATTTCCAGAATAAAGGATTATATGATGAAATTAGGGAGGTTATAAGATTATTTTAGAAGATTTTTGGTGATAAAATTTTGATGAGTGGTGTGAATAAGAGTGAGGGTTGAATAGCTTTTTATAGCAGAGGAGGAGTGGAATTCTAGTAAATATTTTAAATGGGAATTTTACCCATGTTATTCAATGTTAATTAGCTCCAATAATAGAACCAATAATATAAAATTTATTATAGAGTCCATATATGGATAGGTAATGGATTATGGATAAGTGTTTAGTTAATTATTTCCATTTATTTTATTTCATAGTAACTTGTTAAGCGTAATTTTTCCTTATCACTGTAATTAATTTTAATTAAATTCTATAATTTTTTGTTAAAAAATAATTTGACCTGATTATAAAATATAAAATATTTTGAATCAAAAATATGGAATCCATTTTTCTCTATTTATGTCATGGATATGGAAGAAATTAATTTAAATTTAATCTGATAAACAGGAAGACAATACAAGGATTTAAAGTACACACATTCAAAAGTTTGATAAACTTGTATATCCATTTTCAATGTGAAGCTGAGTTAAATGACTTAAACATGATTAATTAATGTATAAATTATATAATAATACATTTTAAAAAATATTAATATAATTTATCCTTATATAGAAATTAGAATAAAAAGTGGCATTGAATTAACATTTTGTATTTTTCAGTATTTATCAAAAAATGAAACATTACAGATGAATACCAAAAGATCACCCTAAAAAAATTATACATAAAACATAATTTTAATTTTTACATATAAAATATATAATATTTCTAGATTTTATAATTAAAATATGTCCACAATAAAAAGACTCTAAAACTGCTTTTATAAAAAAAAATGTATTTTGTTTCATATTGTGTTTTTTCATATCATATTTCTATCAAAAATTGTATATGAATGTAAAAAATATATTATTGAATATATAAAATATATAATTCGTTTATACAATACACTTTTAAATAATTTATTAATCAATATAAAATTACTTTATTGGCATTAAAGTAGTATTTAAAAAAACATTTCCTAAATATTAAATTGATTATTATATACATTTCTAATTAATTTGTATGAAATGAATTAAAAGATTTTTTTCATAATTTTTTTAATCCAATTGATAACCTTTAACATAATTACTTTGATATATACTATTACAATACAAAATTATAATTTTAATTATATATTATTGTTTGGTAAGACATGATATTGTGTTTTACATAATCCATTGAGGAAGACTTTCTTTCCTATACTGTAATCTAACCTCGGTGTTCCATGTAGAGAAAGAAAAAATTTAGGTTGAGTTTATTTCAGGATGATCATGGTGTTTTATATAACATAATCCAAATATAGAGATTTAATATAAATAAATTATTTATCAGTTTTCCTTGAATAGAGAAATATTAAAAATATTAAATCAATTAAAAAATATATTTCACATAATTATTTAGCGTAACATTTTAAACCCCAAAAAATTAATTTCACCCCTGGAAAGTTTCTAGGTTATTATAGGTTTAGAATATGAATGTTAAATTAATAAGAACCCACATCATAAAAGTGATTACTAAAACATTATTTAAAAATGAAAAGTTAGAAACATAAAAATTACTAGAAGTAATATCTAACAGAGTATTCATATAACAGAACATAAGAAGAAAGTGAAAATATAGTCATTTAGAAAAATCGTAAATATTTATAGGAAGTTATTGGGGTCATAAATATCATTCATGTGAATGATAAATGGAATGTTAAAGTCTTAACGGAATTACCGATCCCTATGTGATAGAAACTAGTTTTGGTCATCAAAATTAATACATTCCAAAATGATTAAATACTAATAAATACCCAGGTTAAATATCCATTGCAGAATGAAAAATATGACCCAACAACTAAACATTAATAATATACAAAACTAATCCAGATATAAAAATTTTCGAACATAACTACAACTGAATACAAATGTAAAATTGTACCACACCATCAAGATATCATTGTGACCTCTCAGTCACCACCATCTACAAAACCAACATTATCCTAGTGAAAAAACAATCGAGAAACCTATAACTACAAAATGGATCATGTCTCCTGACACTGAATGGAATGAGTATGGTGTGAGATTAAACATCTCAGTAGGTGATCAAAAAAGAATCCTTACATGTCTATTATTGAAGGATTTCAGGAATAATGGTTTAAAAATAAAAATATAAATCTAGGTGTTTTTTATTTTAATCAATGATCACATATATTCCTTTTCTAAAAAAATAAACACTATAAAACTATTTTTAATTGTGATTTAACATTAAAAAAAACAATGTAGTGAAATACCAAGAAGAGCTGAAAATGAACAAGTTGTATAAGTTAAAAACCAAGCGCAACAGAATATAAATAAGAAGATACAGATATTAACCATTGTCTTTACTAAATATCTATATACACATTGCTTTATGTACTCAAGTTGGACTCACATTTTGTAATATGTTGAAGCTCCATATTCAATAACATGCAGGCAGCTCTAAACAAGCCTCACTAGTCACACATCCCACTTAGCCTCTATGAAATCCAATGTGTTTAAACCCATCTAGTTGGGGTTGATTTGTAACCATCAATCAACCCTCTAAAAGATGCCCAGGAAATACAAGGTAACATAATACAACGCAATTAGAGGGACGTCTATCATATGACTCCCCCTATCCTTCCACCACTCTAGTTGCATACACCAGACACATACACCTCATATATGACAACCAACATGGAGAAAATCCTTAATAGTGGTGCCCATAAAATAAAAAAAATAGATCAAAAATTCCAACTAATCCATCAAATCACAAAATCTATCATACCATTTCACAATACACCTTAGGTTTCCAACTGAGCATTCACATTTGATAAACCACATTAATTCCCAAACATTAAAAAAGCCAATGTGGACTTATATCACCTGTATATAAAGTACACATTCTAAAAACTTCTCATCCATTTTCAATAAACAATAAGAACAAACACATTCAAGAGTGAAATATCATTAATGTCACTCATAAATGAAATTCCATTTAGTACTCATTCGTAAAACAATTATTCATATCATCAAGAGAGGAAACATAAGAAAGGGATAGCTCAAATTGATATTTTATAACAACCCAATACCTTTATTTCAAATCTATTACATCTAAAGATACTAAGATTCCTTATATGACATAACCAAATCACAAAAAAATTGAATAGGTTTAGTGAAGTTGGAGAAATTCAATAAATGGTTCATAAATCACTAAAAATCTATATCTTATTTCTACATAACTAGAACTCTATTTAAAATATCATAGTCAAAAAAAATTATTGTATCATAGGGAAATGAAACATAATAAATGGTTAAGCTAAGATGCTCAGTAAGGGTAAAAAAGAGGTATCAATCATAACCTAAGAATAATGTAATAAGGACATGAACATGACATTTCAAAATTATATTTTACATATAAAAAATTCGAATATGAAGTCAAATAAACAATCATTGAATTTCATAAGACATAAATCAAAAAATAAGAACATTTGAATAATAAATGAAATTTTGTTGTACACATATACGTAGAAAACCATTTTTTTAGTAGTCAATGGTCATTTATAATACTATCACCGTGGAATGGGTTAACTCCCTAGACCATCATAATAGACATGGGTCACACTTATGAATATCATGGAATATGAGGCCCCTCATTGAACCAGTTTATCTAGCTATATTTTTCATGTATTTATAAACTGAGGTCACCTCCCATTTTAGACATGCCTTATCGAACTGAGTCACATCCCATTTCATTAATGTCTATATCATTAGATTTAAATCATTTCCCATGTTATTGGATGGAGATAAAAGTACCACACATTATTTGATATAACAAAAATAAAATCATTAGTTAGTATATAACAACTATTAAATAATAAAACCCATACATATTTGTTCAACAAGAACATATATCATTGATCATATAGGAAACCATGTAAAGAAATGAGTTTCATTATAATTTTATCATAACATAACTCATGTGATAGAAATAGGTTTTATAAATATCACGACATCATAAAAACAATCAAACAATAATGGGGTTAAGGACAGTATCCTTGAATAATATCCAATGTAATATATAATTATTATTAAATAATTTAATCATAGATGGAAAATGATTTTGAAATATCACGTGAAATAATTTTTTAAAATACAATATTTCCATTTTCAAATACATTATTTTAAAGAACCAGTAATTATAAATGAAAACATTTACATTGAAAACAAACATGTAATATTATAAAATAAAAATCAAATAATTATTGCTTTATTATTGAGTTAAAACACACACATGTCATATATATTAAATAAAATCACTCGTTTAACATTTTTGTCGAAAATTTCATGAAGAACATCTTTTAAAAAATGCAAAATTGAATCCATTAAAATAATTTTATAAAAATTAAAAATTGTGTGAAAATGAAAAAAAAGTATAATTATATAATAGTGAAAAAAATTGGATGAATATTTAAGAATCATGGAAATGGAATAAAAAGAGAGGTTTAAGGAAAATTTATAGAAAGTAATTTTTAATAGAATTTCACTTATAAATATCATATCATTGATGTTAGAATTAATTAAATGATTAGAATATGTGTATTCACAATAGTTCCACATAAATAATGTGGATATTAAACATAATTAATTCATAAATAAATCCAAAAACTATCTTATTATGGTATAATCAATGAAGTAGAAGATCAACCCAAAGAATGGGAATTCAGTTAAGAATTATCTTACAACCTAGTAGTCAACCGAATCATATTCCAAATTGAAACTAATTAATATAAAATAGAATCATTATGTACCATAATTATAATGATATTCATTATATCATATATAAAAGTGAATTATGTTAAACATATAAAAGAAATAAGTGTTGTAAAAATATATATCCAATAGATGTAAAAGTGAGAGAAGAAACTCATCCCAAAATGTCCCATTTAATTTTTAGTATATTGACATCCCTTGTATAGGTCTGGAGAATTTTATTAATTAAACAAAAAAAGTAATTCATAATAATAAAACATTTTATGATATATTCATAACATTAAATCACACATTCATTAATAATATTTCATTATTTGCACTGCTTGATGTGCATTCGTTTCATGGTTTCATGGTGTGTTAACCTATTTATAAGTATTGAGTTTTTTTATTAAATTGAAATTATAATATATAAGTGAAATTAAATAGTATTAATGAACATAAATATTTATAAATGATTTCATATATCATATACCTTTATTACAAGTGGATTATTCATCTGATAAAATGTTAATGATAAATGGTTTGTTTAATTTGGGGGGTTTTTCGACCATCACCAACTGATTTCATTTCATTTACTAATTATTCAATATACAAAATAAAAAAAATATAAATATGATATAAAAAAATAATTAAAAATTTATTTTACCATAATAATACTTTTATTATCATCCTTGAAGGTAGATACGGAAAATGAAAAATAATCATCCACGTAGATGTCTAACCGCTAAAATATAGGCAATGGTATCACTTGTTAAAAATAAGAGTATGTAATAAATAGATTGGATATAATATATTCCTTTAGAAAAAAAATTAACCATTTAAATAATACATCAACTATTATGCCTTTATGGTGGAAGGAGGTGAGGAGAAGTGAGAAAAAGGGAAAAATCAATAGAGGTTGTTTGAGGAAGTGACCACTTGAATATAAACACTATAATTAAACCATTTTTACTATTCGTTACCACTAATTTAATAGATAATTTATAACAATCATTTTAATATAATTATATTTTGGATTATTACTGTGAAAACCTTTTTTTGAAATGTAACTTATTGAAGGGAATAAGATTTTTTTTAAAAAAAATTGACCTAACATAAAATATAAGGGTTATTCATTATAACATATATAAATTTAATTTCAATATTGAAATTAATCAATGTAATTCCCTTAATCTAGTTTCCTGGAATTTTTAGATTATTTTAATATATTGGAATGGTCAAAAGGTATCGAATCATGAAGGACTGATCAATATAGAATCATTGGAATATAGATTACATACATGAACATTGCATCATAATTAAAAAACATAAAATACAACATTGATAATCCTTTGATAATTTCATTATTACGAATTCAAAACCATACAAATAAATCCTAATAATTTTCATGGCATTCTTGGAATATAAAACATAAGAAAGGGGTGAGATATGATGCTCAGTAAGGTAAATAAATATAGAAGAAGCTTTCATAAATAAACATAACATTTTATGTCAATGTATGAAATTATAAATCCATGAAATCTAAATATTACCTTATGAATAATATGCATGAATAAAGTAAATAACATTATTTAATCATTCACATGGATATTCTACTAGTCATATAATAACATGGAATATCAATAACTAATCTCATAATGAAGAAGTTCATAATATTGGACATCATAACCATATTGTCTATGCCTCATGCCAAGAACATACATAAATATACCATCAAGGACTCATTCTAAGACACATGTTTGTCTCATGAGACCTAATGATGCATCAAGGGGCTATATTGGGCCTCCCCTGAAACTTTCATAGTCCAATGTATTCATTATATGAAAAGGGTAAATAATACCATAAACATTCATATTTAAACTATCATTCAATATTTTAATACATAAACTATAAACAATGTATTGAATCCAAATAATATATCCACGGTAAAATATATTGTAAAACCATTAATAGAATATCGATTCATGAATCATTATAAATAAACCTTAATGAAGTATAAAATTCAACAAAGGTTGTTGAAATAGATGACATAATCTAATAAAATTATTAAAACTATTTATGAGATATATCAATTTTTACTTTGAAAAAATTTCAGAGAATAAAAAATATAATTGAATTTTTTTTTCAAGTAAACAGCTATTATTCTAAGGGAAGCTTCAAAATGTCAAGGCGTCATGATGGTAGAAATATCCCCTCGTAGTGTATAAGTAAAAAAAAATCCTTTCTCAATTTTCCAAAAGGGTCATAATTTACCTTGTTTGGAAAAAGGTAGAAATTTTATTATCAAAATGTTTTATAAAAATTCAAACTTGTGTAAAAATTACTTTAAAATGATTTATAATATTTGGATTTACATTTTAGAAAAAAAATATGTGGATGATAAGGATTTCCTTGTAGATAGTTACATAAAAACAACCCCAAATTAAAATGATATTGAGAAATTTAATCACAATTAATGAATCAAAAACTTATATTTTATTCAAAACATTTTAAAAACATAAATTTTGAACTAAATTTTTCTTTAAAATCCATTATATAAATATAAATATATATGTATGAAAATATAAAAAATAAAGAAATTGATAATTAATTAATTCATTAAACATTTAATACATCCCGTACAACTATGAGAATTTAAATAATAAGATCAATATATTCGAATTAACCATTAAATTTTGTGATGATAAAATTATTCAATATATAAATATAATAGGGCCCGTACCTAAACCACACACAAGGAAGAAGTGGTGAAAATGGCTTCTATCTCATTAAAATTAAAAGTGAAACAAAATTCCCTTACCATTAGTCTTATACTCTATATATGTGTCTGAAACTACTATATAATGGTTTTAAACCTATAATTAAATTATAAAAGATTCATAATAATATCTATGATATAATTAATGATTGATTTATAGGTTTATATTAATTATTTAATAATTATTTCCATGTTAAAGAAACATTTTATGTAATAGTAACTTTCATTATTGTACATGTTTTTACTTTTAATTCAAGATCATATTTATTAGATCATGATTTAATTACATCCACAATGTATAAAATGTTTTATATATACTATATATTTAGAATATATATATATAATAGATATATATAACAAATGGATTACACAATTTAAGGAGACGATTGGATATACAAACACATGAACTCCATTTATATTTTCTTATAGTATTTAATAGATGTCGGGAAATGATATATATGTGAATAAAAACATATATATATTATTAAAATTTATTTATTATTTAATATATTTCATTAATATTAATATTGAATGTTATTGTAAGAATTATTTAAGGGTGAATGTGGAAGAAGAATCTCATCAGGTCGTCGAGATGGTAAGTCGTACAAACACACTGGTGAAAATATCATTACTTTAATTGTGAAATGGTTTATAACTGGATTAAATATTAAATTTAAAGAAACAATATAATGTTATATTTATTATTTAGGTACATTTTATGCATCATTATACCCTTAGAAATTTTTTTTACAACAAACACAGTTTTCACCATGGCGTTGAGACGGTAAGTCGTACGTACGAACATAAGGTGATATTGTTTTTTGTATGATGGGTAAACTGAGGAATATGGTTTTACCATAATAATAAAAAAATAATGTTTTATATTAGATTATGGAGTTATTACATGATTATGGAAACAATATAGGAAAAGGAAATAGAGTTATAAAGGTTCATTGAAAGAGGTGATAAAATAATTACATCTTTTCGGGTATCTCCTTTTTATTTTCAGAAAATGACTCCATAGGATGGATTTCATCCCAAAATATGGCCTATAAGAATTATTTAGGTAATTTCGTACAAAAAATGTTATGGGTTTGTCCATGAAATAAGGATTTGGAGGTGTTAATTTTAAAGAACGATATGTACACTTTTATCAGGGAGGTGAGGGGCACTTTTGGATTATCTTAAAATATTAATTTGAAATAAATTTATTTTCTATTTAAAATAGATCAAAAGTCATTAATTTCTTATATATGATACTTATGGGTCTTAATACTCTAAATAAATGAATATTATACTTTCTTAGGTCATAAATTAAACTTATATTTTTTATTTTACACTTCGTTAAATAGTTTTACTATTAACATTTCTTCTTTTGTTTATACATTATAGTGTTAATATAGTAAATATAATATGAAAAACGAACCCCAATAGGAAAATTTATAAGTAATTATATATTATAAAAGTTTCTTAGATAAACTTATATTGTATGACTTTTATAACATTTAATAAAATAGAATTTAATTTAATATATCATCTAAGTCCATTTTAATACTATTAACTATTTTTTTTAAGAAAACATAAATCCAACATAATTACATTGATCCAATACTTCCTATATGTCACTAACTTGTCTATGGTTTATGTAAATATAATTTATTTCATTAATTAATCAAAATAATTTTATTTTAATATTTTATATATCAATTATTTGATATTCCGATTAATTAAACTATTATTGTATCATCATTGTCTCACCATTTAATTAATTTATATAATGTCTTAAAATGATAAATAAATTATAATTAAGTGTATGTAATTCTTATATTTCAAAAAAATATTAAATATTCGACCATATATCTTTTATAACTTCATATTAAAAATAAAAAATTTATTAAAATTGGAATATGACATATTTAACACTTTATTAAATAAAATATAATAATTTTCCTATTCAAAAACATGTTGCTTAAAAATAAAAATTCATTCGATAAATGTTTTTTGTATAATAAATAATTATATATGAAATGGGGATATGTTTTTATGTATTTTTAAGTTATTATAATATATTTTTTACGTTTAATTACTATATTTACCGTTAACCATGTTAAATAAAAGTCAGTTGAAACTATTCATCAAAAACTATTTTCATACTATAAGCAAAAAAATATCATACTGATTACAACCATCTATGTCTAATTTTCAAAACTCAATTCATAGAAATAGTAAAATTATTTTTCATTCTAATCTATAAACGTGACTAGAAGGTGGGAAAAAAGATGTTAAAAATGTTCAATGAATTATTTTATAAAATTATATTATAAAAACGATTCAAATGAACTAAATTAGAGTAATATATGAAATATGTATCTATTGTTAATTTAAAATAAATTTAATTGAAAATAATTACTAAAATAAAATAGTTGATTTTTTAACAATAATGCATTGTTTTTCACTATTCTTATAAAAATTGAATGTTTTCAGAAAAATAGCAAAAATTCACCACAAAGAAATTTTGATATTCTGAATCCAAAAATGAAGTCTATTTTACAAAATTAAATTTCCAAGAGTGTATAAAAATAATTTTATTATTTTTTAGAATATGACATAAAAGGTTTTTCTATTAAGAAAATATTGTTTCTAAACATTTAACAATATTACTAAAACTTATGCATTAAAATATAAATATTTTTTATTTATGTGAAAAAAAATATTAAAAAAATATAAATAAATTTAATTATTATTTATTTTACTATATTTAAAAGATAATTTGTAAATATATCATTTAAATAATTTTAACAGTAATGTTTTGTTTCACAAAAACTCAATCATATGCATTACGCAAGACAAGATGTTGTTTCATGCAACACAAGATGTTGATAATTTGTACCATGAAATATTGGGGTGTCACATTCTCACCCCTTTCAATAAAGTCCATTATCTCAATTTAGAGTTATAATTGAAATCAATGGGTTGGACTTTTCTAAATATCTTTATTGAAATCTCACATTGGAAATGGATTAATGAGATATTATTTTTAAATTAAATAAAGGGAAGTACGACGGTCACTAGAGATAACACATACTTGGGAACTATGTATGAAAACATTGACATTAAATAAAATATAACAATCATATTTTTTTGGAGAGTGATAAAGAAGTTGATTAGGATAAAGTGAGAAACCACAAAGCTATAAATCTAAAATGATTGAAGGGTCCATTTGAATCATTGAAAATAAATTACAAGGAATTAATTTTTGGTTGTAATATCCTTTACCAAGTGTTTATGAATTATTTTACATCACTTAATAAAAATAAAAGGATGCATACTTACATGACAAGTAGAATTCCATAATTTAACAAATTTCTACCACTAACTCATCCTCCTCTCCAAAAGATAATAAAATTCAATACATATTCTATATATGTTATTAATATAGAATTTCAAAAATAAATTTATAATTAACTTATAATTATTTTTAAATATAAAACAGTGTTGTACATACCATGACATCATGTAGTCTAGTTATAGGTGATAAAGCATTGTCACGCTCCGGTTGTCTGTTCGATTACCAGAGCCTTTTCGACACGATGGGTTGTCTCCCAACCTTCATGTTGTCATTTTCATAAATCTATATTTTTATAAAAGTCCAAAAATAATATTATTAAATGTTGTAACCTTAAAAAAATACTATCCAATTTCTAACATAATACATTTTAACAATTAGACTTATCCAAAATAATTCTGTCTAAACTCAATGTCCAAAAAGTTATATTGAATGTCGTAGAACATATTTCAAATATTTTTGTAAAATAACAAGCATGTGAATACCATCAGCATATAAGCTAAAAAAATGTAATACCCCTAATTACCATAAAACCCTATTTGAATACATTCGTTCTTCCTCATTCCTTATTTAAAAATATAGAATACTAGATATACTCCACATATCCTAAAATGTCCTAAATATCAATAATGATGGAATAAATAGACCATTAATCAGTGCCAAGGAATTCAATAATATCAAATATTTTTTATCCAAATAAATTACCTCAGTATTCTAATATCATTATATCATACATATTAAGGTTTATCATTCCCTAAACCTCATATTTTCAAAAATGATTAACATGTAATTATGTCACATTACATGGAACCATAAAATCTCAAATCCATAATGAAATAGTAGTATTTATAGAATTCCTATTCAATTTCATAATACATATAACTATTAAATAATCTATATAATACTCATATGACATAATTATTCAATAACAACATAAACACATTAATCATTTCTCTTCCTTTGTTGTAGTACCATAACAAAATTATTATCGAATATCATCATCTGAGGTATAATCTGACAATTGGGACATTGACTTGCAAATAATCCCATCTCCTTGAAGATTAAAATTATACATTAGAAACCTATTTATCAAACTTTCTATCATGAACTTGGTTTTCCTTTTCTCATCACTTATAACAAATTTTCATTCTACACAATCATTTACTAGGGTGATTCTTTCAACAATTATCACGCGTGGGAATATCATTTGTTCCCTTCTTCCCATTATCTATATTTTTATATTACTTACTATTCTTCTCTTTAAAACCATAAAAGTAATAAGACTTGTATATATAATTACTTATCCTATAAACACATAATATTGTTTCTTTATATAATGAGAATACATGGGAAACTATTTCCATTTGAAATGTCAGATTAAGACCATGAATGATATGACCCTTCTTAATAATTGGATACTGTGTATTTTCAGAGATCTCATTCCTTCTACTACGTAGCATTTCTAAATGAAGAAATACACTAGGATAGATCATATCGTATTGTATAATCCAAAAAACTAGAAAATTTATAAGAATTAATGGAATACTTACACGTATCGTATCTCATAGTCATAAAATTTGTTTTATTCGGGACATAATTACTCATAAATCCCTCATGATGGTTTTCAAAAATTGTGATTTATCCTATGAATATCCCCCAAGAGTGTCAAACAAGGGGCACAGTATGACATGATGTCATGTACCAAGTTACCCCAATTCATTCTTGAAATATGTTGTCTGAGTTATTACTCCTAAGTACATTTGTTATAGTAACAATTCCACTAAGCGTATCCAAAAAATGTATTTTCTAAGAAAACCAACGTGATCTCATCATTGCCAAAATTTTAGGATATTACTATATAGTTAACCTCAAAGTCAATCTTAGTCTTATGATCCCTAATCTAAATTTTATAAATCTATCTCCAGGTTTGTTTTTAAACATCCTATGATACCAACTATAACACCCCGACCCTAGATTCCTAGAGTTAGTGATTTTTTTTAATTCATTGTAATGATTACAATGAATAAAATCCTGAAGGATCGATTACTTTAGCAGCTTTTCAAAATATATTAGATATAGGAAAATTAAATTTTAATTCAATGAAAATAATATATCATTGATAATAAGTTGATATTTCAATTATTCTCATATATTAACACTTAATATAAATAATAATACAATTTTTTGACATTACAGGAAATTAAAACATAAGAAAGGGGTGAGCTCAGATTCTTAGTATGGTAAAACAGTACAATAGATACATTTATAAATAAGCATTAACCATTAAGGCATGGTATAAAATAAAAATAGAATCCTTTTAAACATTTCCTTTTTCATAATGTATGAAGAATAAATAAAATAAATCCATTTGAATATTTACATGGATATTCTACTAGTAGAATAATCACATTTTATATAAACAACTAATCTCATAATGAAGGAATACATAATTTCAAACATCTTAAACATACTGTCAACACCTCGTGCCAAGTCCATACACAAATATATCATAAAGGACATATGAAAATACAAAATATTATCTCATGATACCTACAGATGCATAGAGGGGCTATAGTGGGTCCCACACATCATTTACTAACTCCATTTCAATCGTCAAATGATAAGAGTGCAACATAACATAAAAAATCACATTAAACTAGCATATGAAATTTTAATACATCAACCACAAATCGTGAAGGGTATCAAAATTATACATTTATAGTCAAATATGTCATAAGATCATTAATACAATATGAAATATTGTATGAAAATAAATTAACCTCAATTTAGTATAAAATTTAATAAAGGATGTTGACATAGATGATAATAATATAATAAATTAATTAAATCTATTTGAGAGAAACATCCATTTTTACTATGAAAACATTTCAAAGACAATAAATTATAAATGAAAACATTTCTATTCAAAATTTCCATGGATGCATGTAAGGGACAATTAAAAATATTAAGGCATCATGATGGCAGAAATTGCTTCTTAGACAATATAAGTTCAAAAAAACTTAATTCATTAATTGTTTGAAGAGGGTCTCGAAGTTGCTCATTTGGGAAATTATGGAATGATTAATTTGAAAAAAATTTCTAAAATTTACATTATGGGTATAAATGACTTTAAACAATTACCGATAATACTTTTAATTACATTTTATGTAACATGTACAGGGGTGATAAGGACGTCCCTATAGATACATATCATTAAATAGCCTAAAAATAGATTTTGAAATTAAACCTTACATTGAAAACATAAAATATTTCATTTTTACAAAATTTGAATAAACATAAAAATATACATAAATTTTTTTTTATAATACTTCATATAAAAATAAATAAATATGTATGATAGTATCATGAATATTGAAATGGATAAAGGATTGGATTTTTATACATTCAAAGTGTCACATACCATATTGAACATTGAAATAATATGATGAATATCTTAGAATAGATCTTTAAATACCATAAATGTAAATTTTTTCATTATATCATATATAATAGTGTCAGTACATACACCACAGACAAGATAATGGTGGTGGAGATGGCTTATATCTCAGGATAATTAAAATTGAGATAAAATTTTCTTTAACTTAAGTATGATACTCTATGTGTGTGTATACAACTACTATAAAATGGGGTTAAACATATTAATAATGTTTACCAGAATAATTATAATATATATGATTATTTTTGGAATTTAAATGACCTTTTTGTTAATATTTTCTATGATAATAGAACATTTTGGGTAATAATCAGTTTCTTTATCGTACATGATTTGACTTGTTGTTCATTATCATATTGCATATATAATGATTTAATAAATTAAATAATGTTTGAAATGATTTATATATCATATATAAATTCAAAAACTAATTATATATAATAGATAGATATGTGAAATATAATACGCGGTTCATAGAGACGGTCGGTCGTACATACACATGAACGTTGATTCAGTTTTCTTATAATATTGAATGGAACTAAGATAATGAAATATATGTATATAAATATATATACTATTCTAGTATCATTATTAATCCATATATTTAATACATATTAATAATCTATTTTTTTGTATTCATTATTGAATGGTGAATGTGGATGATTGATGTTATCGCGTCATGGAGGCGGTAAGCCGTATGTACGCACGACAGATGATATAATTTCATTAATGGATAAATGGTATTAAAATGGATAAAATATAAATTTTACTAATACAATATCATGATATATTGATTATTTATATCGTTTATATTAATTGTTATACCCATATAAGAAAATTTTAAATGAAAAATAGTTTGCACCATAGTGTGGAGACTGTTAGTCGTACACACGCACACATATTGATATTGATTTTCATAGAATGGGTAAAAGTAGGAAAATGGTTGTCAAAAAATAATAACAAAATTATATGAATATGTTATATTATTATTTTGTTAATTTAATATGTAAACAACATTAAAAGTGGATGTATAAGAAGAAAAAACCAAGAAAGAAGTTATAAAAAAATTTCCTCTTTTTTAAGGTATATTTTTCTAATTTTGTCAGAAGGAATATTAAGAATGTTTTTATACAAAATTTATGGAATCTAAGATCTATTGAGGGAATTTTGGAGAGGAAAATTTCAGGTTTTGACATTGCCAATAGTGGTTGGTGTTGTGAATTAATGATAAGGAGAAGTGCCATTTTATAAGATAAGTGAATGGATGTTTTTAAAGATCATTAAATTATATTTTATTATAAATTCATTTTGTGTTTTCATTAGCTCCAAATTTAATTATTTAGAGGATAATATGAGGATAGGTATTAATATTCTAATCCAATGAATTTTATTCATGTTTAGGGTTGTAAAATTGTCATTATCTTTAGGGTTTAACCCCTAGTTAAATAGTTTAACTCTTATCTTATCTTCTTGTATTATAACCATATAGGGTTAATATATTTACAATAAAATTATAAATGAACCAAAATTGGATAATTTATGAAATCATTGACATTATCCTAGTAATTTGGATGAACCATATATTTTAATGACATTTATATATTTTAATAAAAATAGTATTTATTTTAAAATATCATTTGTGTCAATTTTAATATTGTTCAATGTTTTCAAAATTTTAAAATATCAAGCCTACATGATAAATTCAAGGAAATTTCTTCAATATTTCAGTAGGTTTTTAAGGTTATCAATAAAATTATTTTATGTCATTAATTAAGAAAAATTTTATTTATTTTAGTATTTTTAATATCATTTATCTGATATCTCATTTAATTTAACAATTACAACATCATCATTGTGTCAGTATTTATTTTATTTATTTGATGTCTAAAAATTATAAATAAATAACCATCATTTTGATATATTTATTATTTTTTAAATATATATAAAGTGATCAATATCTTATATATAAAATTATATTAAAAATAAAATTGTTAATAAAATTTCAATATGACATTTTTGACTATTTATTTAATAAAATAAACATATTATATTGAAACACAAATGTATTAAAGGGGTCATATTTTATACGTAAGTTGATTTTGGATGAAATATACTTATCCAATGAAAATAGGACACATGTTATGTCAATTTTATAATATTATCATAATATTTTTAACTTTATTTACCATATTTACCTTTAATCGTGCTAAATAAAATGTAAAAGTAACTAAAAATGTTATTTTCGTCTTATTAGAACACGTTTTTCATACCAATTAAAAACATATATATCGGATTTTCTAAATTCAATTAGAAAAAGTGGTGAACCTATATTTAACGGCAATATACAAATGTGGCTAGAAGGCAAGTAAAAATACATTAAAAATATCATTGAATATATATATATAATTATATTATAAAAATGATTCATATGAACTGAATTGGGTTAATATATTTATTATTTATCTATTGTGACATTAAATACAATTAAATGAAAAATAATTACTTAAACAAAAATGATAGTTCTTAACAATAAATTAGTGCATTTCCCTTTTAATAAAAAATATATATTTTTAGAAAAATACAAAAAAATAAACCAAAGATACTTTTGATTTTTAGAATTAAAAAATTTAGTTTTTTTACCAAATTCATTTTCTGTGATTGTGAAATATAAATTTTACTATTTTTTTACAAAAGGACATAAAATTTAGTTCATTTTAAGAAAATATTATTTCCAATCATATAATCATTTTTCCAAAAGCATTACATTTAATTGTAAATATGTTATATTTATCTGAAAACATTAAAAATATAATTAAAAATTATTTATTACAATTTATATTACTATAAAAAATGGATCAGTATTAAATTAATCATTTAAATAATTTCAATAGAAAATTATTATTTCATATAAATTCAATAATGCATGTTATATAATCCATGTCCTTATTGAGTGAAACAAATGATATTTAAGATAACGTACCATGAAATCTCAGGATTTTTTAGTCAATAAGATATAAAATTTGGATAAAAATCGACCAAATCCAATACTCAGTTTCCCAAATTGTTTCCTCAAATATTTGGTGTCTCCAGAACATATTAACCTAATCAGGGGCCTTGTTTCTTATATCATTATCTCTATGATCTGGAATCTCTTCTAAATGTTTCTAATAAGAAATATCTTTCTCTAAATGTATGCCCTATATGATTAATACATGTGAAAGATAATGTAAGTAATTACTCAAGAGTGATACATGGAATGCCTCTTGAACTTGAAATACATGTTTTTGGAGGATCCAATAGATTAGATATAATCATGATACGATAATGAATTTTGCAAAAAAATAAAAATTACAATAAAAATGTATAGATGAAAAATAAAAGGTGGATATTTTAGAATTACATTTTGGTAAGCCCAAATAATAAAAAGGGTCAATGAAACATTCTCTAAAAAAATTCTTAATATAAAATTTGAATACCACCACAAAACTAGGATTCCTATTAGAATAATAATATAAGAATGTGATAATACAGAAAAGAAGATAATTATAACTACGATGTTATGATGGAGAATGATAGAAAACATGGAAAATAAAAGGTTTATGACCACAACACCAGAGACCAAGAAGTTCAGAAAATGGTCATTGATATCATGAGAAATGATGATAATAATATGAAATATTATTTAAATTTTTTAGTGTTGGTATACATTATTTATTTCATTCAGATGTACAATATAAATCATTGAATGACCCTTGATCAAATTAGTCATCATTGTTTTACACCAATAAAAAATTTATATATTTTAATTCCTAAAGAACTATTGGATTATAAGACACATAATTCGATGAAAACTGATTACCTATGTCTCTAGTAATGATCATAATAAAATTGTTATCACGTATTATTCTATTCACATACATCATCATATCACTACTGGAAAACCCATTGATTCAAACCACAGGTATAGACCATGAAACGGTGTGTATATGCTATACACAAGATTTCATGAATTGTGGGATCTTGAGGTGTCGATATTGCCCTATTACCACATTTTTCTCAGAACCATGGTGATAGAATACTGGATTCTTCATTATTCCCACAATTTACCTAAACGGTTGGTATATACCTATTCTCATCGTTTTTTAAAATTGTGGGAAAATATTTTTAACAAAATATAATATAACCATAGTTCACTAAACTGTGGGTATTAGTAATTAAGTGAATAGAATAAGACCCACCATTTTCATGAAATGTCGGAATATATTATAACAGAAATATGTGTATTCCCATGGTTAAATGAACTGTGGGTATATGTGATTCCCTTAGGTAGCAGCAGCTGCATGCCTGTTTGCTTCTTCATGTTTCCAGCTACTACCTGCCTTCCCACAAACTGCTTCCATCCATCTTTTTAACATCTAAATTGATGTAGTTTCACAAAATATAGACCAGGAAGAAATAAAAACATATGATTTTTTTCTACAAGCCACTAAAGATACTCTATATATATGGTTTTAGATGTTTTCATTTGATAATTATATCTTTTTAAAGTCACCATATAAATATTTGGGATGGTATGATAACTAATTATATTCTAACTTCTCTTAGAGTTCTCAATTGCGATTTGGTGGTGGGGCGGATTCTATGTTGTGTAGTACCCGATAGTAGGAACTAGATGTGGTCACCCTAGGGTTGAGACATCAAAAACTTCTAGACAATTTGAGAAACATTGATCTATGTTAGATAGAAGTGTTTTAAGATATTCACATGATAGTGAGTCTATATTTTATGAAACATTGGGATATTTCAAGTCACCTGATATAGAGGTGGCACTAATCTAATGAAGGTCAGGGATATGTCATGCATTATTTTTTAAGATGATGTCCAAATGATAGTAGTATGGGTAATGGACAACCTATGAAGACACATCAACTAATGAAGGGAGTTCCCCATGGAAGAGTACATGTAATATTAGCTAAGATATAAGTATAAGGTGGATGATAGTTTGATCAGTTACCACCCCCAACCACAATTGATCCATGATATGCTAATGGATCCGGTCATCATGGATGAGGGAAGTTGTAGGTTTTAGAGTCTTATGACGAAGAGGCTCAAAGTATTATTGGAAGAATGATGTGTGTGTTTTTTTAATATGGTCACATTATTGATATACATACCTCTGATCCATTCCATTTTTTATTCAACCTTAGTTCAATACATAGAGAATCTATTAGGGCCATTAGCTCGACCATTACCCTTCATGTCTCATATATGTTTGATTTATAGATTACACACTTCTTTAGATTGTCAGACCTAACTCGTGGAGGATCGAAATTGATATTATATCTACTTATATCATTGATACATAATTGTTTTTATTGACACTAAATATATAGTTCATGAATAATTTTTCAATTTCATATAGAATAAGTGGTGTTCCCAAAAAAATTTAAGTAGGTGCATAAAATACATTACAGGATGAAATGAAATCAAATAATTTTTTCTATGAAAAACTCTTTTAAATGATTTTATAAAAAATTGTTTTCATTCGATTTTTTATGAAAAAACATATCAATTATTTTCTATTTCCAACTCTTTTATCAAACATAGCTTTCAAAAAACTAAAATATTACTATCACGTTTCCCTACCATTTGAATGGAATCCTTCTCATACTGTAAAACATGTCAGAATTTACCTTCACTCACCCCCTCTCTAATCAATTAACAATAACAACCCTTATGAATTCTTGAACTGTGAGTAACAATTCAAAACTATGTTAAAATGATAAATAAAACTGTAATAATTCAAAATAACATCAAAAGGATAAACAAAACTGCTTAAAAAATAATAAATTTTTATTTTTCATACTGTTATGATTGATGGGATATAGTGTTGGAGGGTGGGTAACATCAACACCAAAAATAAATGTTAGAGGTATGGAAGGGGAAAAAATACCAAAGGTGTCATCTGCTAAACCTATTCGTAGTAGAGGGGAACCAAAAAATTGAATTTCAGACTAAATTATGTATCTTCTATTTGAGGTAGGGAAGTAGGGAGATACAATAATATAAAAAATTATAAAAATTATATATAATGTCATAAAAATAATAAATGAAAACACATTAAAAAACAATGAAAATGAAAAACTTGTTTTCATTAATGATGCATTCCTTGTTTTTTCATTATATGTTTTAATTAAAAATAACATCATACCACCAATTGCATTAAAAATGATGAAAATATATTCAAAAATATAAAAGATGAACAATATAACCTAATTCCGATAATTTATTTTTTAAAATTGTATCTTGACATGAAGTAACTAGTTTTGATTTTATTTATAGCTGTTCTAAATTAAATGAAGCTTTAAAACTTAAAATCATCAGGTTGGACTTTTTTTCGATATCGGGTTTTGAATCATTTTAAGCCAGGTAGATAGCTTAGGTTCCAAAAAGACACCAAAGATGATCAATGGAGGGAACCTCACCAAACCGAGAACATCAACATTATTAAAAACCTTAAAGATATTGTGTCAAACCATCTGTTCACCTACCTTACATAAGGTAACCTATTAAACTATAATTATACTTTCCAATAAACCAATTAATATTCAATACATGTAAATCCCTTAAAATACCATTTTTTGGCTTTAAAACATAAATCCACTCGCTACTTATCTGTACCTAAATCACACATTCTCCCTAACATCAACTACTATGGCGGGGGTAGTCTTGACATTCAACCATTAACCACTATAGTCTAACCAAATCAATATTCAGTTTAGAAAAATTTAATGGTGAACCGCTTGAACTTCTACTTTAATAAATAGTAATGATTAAACAATGAAACAATTTAAATTAAATTATTAATAAAAAATAATTGTGATCCTTAATAATACTAGTGAAAAAAGATGATGATGTTAAGTTAAAATCAGGTGAGAAGTTAAAATGGATCTTATGTCACAAACATGGAAATAACTAATAAAATGTGCACCACACACATAGATATCATGGGATTTAGTTGTGGTGGAAATTTTTAAACATTATATCTAACCAATATATAATATACAAGTTATTAATTGTTAGAGAAAAAGAAACATAACAGCTTAACCATGGATAAAAATCTATCCACCTTGAGCTAAAATTAAATTTTGCACTTTTTGGATGTTTCAGAAAATACAATAATAATTAAATGAAAACACAAAACCTTATAGTGAAAATAAGTAATTTAAATAAATATAATCACAAATAGGAATCCTAGGGTTGACTTTTTCAGGTCAGATAACCGAAGGATGAAATAATAGAATCGGTGTCCACGTATGATGACCTTTGAAAAACTCAAAATTGAATAAAAAACAATCTTCAATGCACAGAACTGGTGCTCCACCATGTTCCACATATATATTACAATAATCAACATAAATTTCCATGGGTTGTAACTGGTCATCAATATTAGCTTCCACTTTCCTAAATCGAGTTAAATTTTCCCATGAGAGACAAGTTGCTTGAGGGCCTACCCATGATCCTGGAGAAAGAAAATATGGTTTCCCAGTAGATTGTAGATTGTGGATTGAGAAATATGATGTCATGGAATCACAAAAATGTTACAAGATTTTATCATATTCAGTATTTGATTTCTATTTAATTAGAATGAAGAAACATAACTTCTCTAAAAGGGTGAAAAGTAAAGGATTTATGTTTATTTATCTCTCATAATACTTGATTTACTCCATCCACTGGTTTTCTCCATGATCTTAAAAATCTATTTAAAATAAATTCCTATAATTAAAAAATAATGGACACATGATCATGTAAAGAAAAAAATAATCAATCAAAGCAATGAGGCCCGGAAATTTTTTCATTACCTAGAAGACACACACCTGAGAAACAAACATCCGACTGCTCCTAAGCATGCAACCTCAGCCAACATCACTTGTGTATGTTGAATCACCAATATCATTGAATCCTATAGAAAATTAAATAGTAAATACTATACATCTAGATTTTTTTATAAATTCCAAAATGCTACAATAAAATTATCCTTTTTTATATGTAGTAAATATTCTCGATAATAAATTGATTCCAAATGCATGTGATGTGTTCCCATCGGTTGCAAATTCAAGTGACTCTATCAGGAAACCATTATATCATGAACCAAGAATCTAGATGTAACTAATTTAATTGAAAATGACAGTCTTACAAGGACCAACACCCAGTCATTTATTCTAATAATTGAGCTACGAGAATCAACACTTTTCATAGTAGCTATCCACCCAGTGATCATAAAATAATTTGTCTTCGTTACAGAATAAGTTGTATGTGTTTCAAAAAATATATGGTAGAATAAAATGTGTATATCCACAAGGTATTCCTGGATAACATGATTTCACTTGCTTCTGAATCTGAAGTACTAGTAGAAAAATGATTCAAATCAACCAAAGACTATTGAAATCCCTTCAATACCTAATCAAATAGACCACGATTCCATTCTCAGAGAATCATCTCTATAAGGAAATGCAGATCAAAACACTAGATAAAAGAACATATGAAACATCATCAAATAAAATGAATATACATGACATATTCATGGTTCTTAGAAAATTAGTTATCATTTATCTATTACTTCTCATCCCAAAAAAATAACTATTTGACAATGGAAACCAGATTTATTAAGGCATAATTCATCGATTCTATGCTTGTAAGGGGGAAATTATTCAGAAATTTCCAACAATGTAACATGGTTTTTCCTATTGGTTTACATGAATGAGCATGATGGTCAGTGATAGCAACCAAAACAAATAGGCATTGAATCTCCCAACGTAATGCATTAGTTTAGTAATGGGGGAGAGGTGAATTCCCTGGTTCCCTTTTATTTTAATACACCATTTCTTTATAAATAATTTTTATTATCCCTTTATAACCACACATAAATGGTAATAACAAGTTTTAAAGGATTAAATCCTCTCAAAAATAATAAATTCAAAATAGTATTTCTATAAAACATCATTTATTTTTCAAAGATTTTATAAAACAATCTTTCACTACAAATTGCATGGGGATCAATGTCATGATATGGAAATTCAACATTTATATAAAACATTATATATTAAAAACAACAATCGGTGAAACCATTAAATTGAATATGTTTTAAGAATCCATGAATTCATTGAAAGTGTTATATTTTTTACCATCCTTACATCTTAGTATACTTTTCACCTTGTATGGAAGAATTTCCCTGAGAATCTATTAACGTTGAAGTAATATGTTGTCCAAAACATAATCATCTGAGAGATATTATGAGGCAAATTCATTTTCCAAAGGCATTTTGATTCATTATTGGATGTTATATCTATTCTACGGCTGGAATATATGATCACTAATGTTAGAAGATATGACATAGAAACAGATAATCAGATGTTGCACTCACAGAATGTGTCCTATTTTAATATATGGAAGGTACTTGTATTCTATGTGGTTGGTGATTTAATGGTAAAGGTGAATGTGAATTGTAATATTTCATCTAGTTGTTGAAGTTTGTATGAGTAAGGAGTGGTGTAAGATCCCAGATTTTTGGAATGTCAAAGTCTTGACCATGTTTTAATTTTTGACATGTTGTTTAGAAAACTGGGAAAATATGCGAAGTTCTGGAAATTTCTAGATTAGATGCCATGTACTCCAAAGTACATGTCATGTATGGGTTATGCATGTTCTAGTTGTGTTCTCACTGTGTACATTTAGTGTGATGACAATGTAATAATTTCCTCCAACATGGTATGTAGTGTTTCCTGACAAATTGTGTATTCTATTTTCTGCATACATGATGAATTTTACCAGTGTGACAACCCGTGTGCCACGTCCAATCCGTGTCGCTATCTTCTGTTAAGAAGGAGTAAGGAAAATACAAAAACATGTAATGTAGTAATTTATACACACCATGAAGTTTTATTTTTATTCTATTAAATGAAAGAGTGTTGTGTATTATTTAGGAAAACATCTTCTTCATCCCAATATTCAGAACAATCCTATTCTGAAATCCCGAACTATATTCCATGCCCTATATTCATCATACGATGTATGTTCTTCAATCTGTCAGTTGCTTTGGTATCACATCAGAAAGGCTAATCCCACTCAACCAATTTCGTTCCATTTTCATTGCATCACACGCCACAGATTCCATCCAAGAGGAATTGTCGGGATTTGACAGAAATGTATATCTACGAAGATCAACTTCAAATTGGAGCTCAATGTCAGATGTTACTACATCTACGAGTCTCAGGTTGGTTGTGAAAACCACTTTTCATCTTTTCATGGTCATTTGGTTGGCACATACTTTAGCGCGAATTTGGGTATTTTGAGTGTGACCCTATTTACCTACTATTTCAAAGTAAATTATTTACATGACCTATGGGATTCCTTTGGGCATGCCGTGTTTCCTATTTTACATGAGTGAGTCAGGGCAAGGGGTCACTGCACATGTAGGGCATTTTTTCTGGGGGTGTAACATGTTATATGTTGTTTTTTACTAATTAGAATACTGTCTTTAAGTTGATAAGTAATGATATGAATTGCTAGAGGGTTACAAGACCTTAGTGATGGTATGAGACATCACATAACAAGTGAAATTCAACTGTATAGTTTGTTTTTTCAGGTTTAATTATTTCTTTTGATTATATATATGTGATGTGTGATATTGAATATGCTGGAACCTTTGGGTTGTGATGGGAATGATCTGTGTGCTGTTGAGTGATGTTGATCACAGTATGGGCATGGCCCATTTTAAACTAGGTGGTTCTGACCACGGGATTGGGTGTCGTGGACATTGGCTTGAGTTAGTTTGATAGAAAAGTTAGTCATGGCCCATGTTACTTGGATGGAAAGTCCATCAGACATGAGACACATGGTCAAAGGGGCACAAGGTGTCAAATATGTTGTTGCTTGGGTACTATTTTGAGGAATAACATTAACCCAAAACATTGAGTAGTGTGCATTGAGAGAGATTTTGTGATGAGGTGGTTTTTACTACTTGTGTGGTTAGAGGCCCCAGTTAGTTGTGGTTTAGTTACTAGTTGTTTTTGGGTTCTTTCTGTAGGAATGCACGTGGATGGTGAGGAACCTTCAGGGGGGTAGTGTTGAGGCTATCAGGTTGGGGGCAGAGGCTCTATGTGGTTTGAGGGAAGACATCATAGTCCCTCCAATTACATTATTGAGGTAAGACATCACTTCCCCTCCGGTTACTAATTTGTGGTCATGCATCACTGTTTCTCTGAGTTAAAACTACTTGGTCATTCCTTTAGAACATCGGTACATGAGAAACATGATGTTAGGGGGAACATGGTGTCGGTTTACATGGAAGATATTCCGACAGTGGTTGAAGAAGGTGACACTCCAAGGTTATTGTTGAGCACTCGTGGAGTTTCAGATTGTATGTGTATAGTGCAGTATAGTATTTTCTTTATAAATGCATGATAGATTTAAAAAATATATTAGGTACAGACTGTTGGGTGGAATCCTACAAATATTCACCAGACACCCTTCACGGGCCCTTTGGGACACATGTAGACATTATGGATGTACGTGACAGAAAGAGGTTAGTTTTAAGAGATTTATTGATTTATTTGTTGCATGGGGATGGTATAGACCTTGAGGTTTTGCCTAGCTGGAGATTAGTTCTTTTCTTCTAATCTTGTATCATCACAATTACATTATTATTTTAGCTACTGTTTGTTATCCCTTAGATCTCTTTTATATGTTGACTTTCTAGGGATGCATGAATTTTATGTTCGAGTAGTTGTTACATGTGGTTTACTATGTTGTTGTGTTTACTTTCTATTGTTGTAGTTTCTATTTTTCTTCCCCTATTTATCTACAACTGATTGTGCTTCTACTCTGCGGGTCTAGTTCGACTCAGTTGGGTCATTTATTTCCATCCCAGGTTATATAATTTTTCTCTGACATGTACCACTATTATCCTATGAAAGGGTATATCCTCTCCCCTATACCTATCAGGCCCTCACTTTTAGTTGTAATCCTTTCGCATTCGGGGAGGTTTGCCTAAGGTAGTAACAACTGATCCATTTAGCACTGTTCGGGTTATTGTTTGGGTCTAGGGCATTGCAAAGTGGTATTAGAGGTGTTCTTGAAAGGGATTTAATAGAACTATTTGACTGGATACTATTGAAAGCGAGACATCTCTTAGGATATGGGGGACTGGAGATAAATTGAAATTATATCTATGCTTCTAGCTTATGCTTTGGTTCCTCCAGCCCTTGGTACATGTGATGGACATAGTTTCATTAGGTGGGAATTGTTTTTTTTCTTTTTCTCAGATTAAAATTTATATGATTTTCACCTCAGTGTTTCACTTAGTGTGCAATCTTAATGATGTTGATATATGACCCTTGACCCCGTGTTGTAAGGTAGAATTGGAACTTGGCTCAATATGGAAAGGCATGATTTTTTGGGTTTTTATAGGAACATTTTTAGTGCATTTCAATTTCATAACTACACATATGTTTTGTGAAGTGATAATGCCATGTAAATAATATCAATTTTCATGCATCGTGTTCTCTTAAAAATTGCTTAGGTGAAATTTATGATAAAATTTCTCGTTTTCTACAATGTGTTATGCGATACTTTATATATTTTAGAATTGCATGTGTTTTGATATTTGGGTCCTGATCTTGTACGCGCATGAAGGTACTATGGTTGAGTTAATTTTTCTCAAAAGGATTGGGATACATGGTCATCAGTTTGAGGAAACATTATTTTTCATGATGGGCATGGCCCAAGGTAATTTTTCTACTTTTCTCTATTGATGGTTGGTAAGGAGGCCAGCAGGTTGTGATGTTATGGGAATGGGTTGCGAAAAGGAAGAGTAAGGGTAGTTGTTTTATACATCCTCTTTACTACTTTTCTTATCTATGATGATAATATATTGTTATATATCTGTGGGGTCTTAACATTTTTGGTATTTAACAGGTTCGTTTAGTCAACTCAAATAGAGCTGCATGAAGGAGATGGAACAATACCACATGAGTAGGATCAAGTTCAAGATCTGTTGCAGGTAGAGCAGGATCTGCATGTATAGGCTCTGGGACTAGATCAGGATCATAATCCAGTTCAATCTGGACCACAACTGGATTTAGTAATGTTTGGGTTGTGGCTCGATGAGCAGCTCTAAACTAGACGGGTATATTTCTTGAATAGGATCAATATATATGAATTGGTAATATAGACATATATGTTGTATAAGAGGGGGAGTTCCTGTTGTAGCACCCTCCACTCTATCAAGTTGAGGGAGGTCCACAGTCAGCAGAGAACTAGATATAGAGGATGCAGATGATCTTCGAGCAATTCGAGATTCTTCCTGGGTGGAGGATCAATCTTGCGACGGACATGCTGGGAGGAAAGGTGAAGTGTAAGTGAGACGTTCATGTGAAGGCTCCCAGACATGAAGAGACAACATGGAAGGATTTTGATGACAGGTTATTTGAGAACTTTTACATATAGTAACTGAGGGAAGAGGGAGATTTGGAATTCATGAGACTTCTATAGGGAGAAATGTCTTTCATGGACTATACAACTAGTTTCACAGAGTTGTCTCGCATTGCACAAAGTTTGGTAAGCGAGTACTCGGCAAGGTTGATTCCCTTCAAGGATGGATTGTGACACGCCATCCAGATCCTAGTAAAAATATTAAGGCAAGATTCATTCTCAAAGTTAGTGAATTATGCACTCATAGTGGAGGGAAACTAGGGGAATATGACTTATGTTTGTCAGGAATGACCATTAGGTGATAGTTCGGACAAAAGGTTGTGAGGAAGGGATGAGTTTCATTAGAGAATTGTGGCTAAGGACCCAGCTAGAAAACATTATAGCAGTTCTTCAGTGGTTTTGTTTCAGTGTGGACTGATAGGACATGTTCGGACTCAGTGTGATAGGCCTCTAAAAGAGTTCTAGGCATGTGGATAGGTCGGTTGTCTTAATAGGTTTGGTAGGAAGCCTTCTCATATAGACGGATGGCAGGGACCAGGAAAAATGGTGGCCTATAGAGTTGGTTCAGGTTTGGTACTAGGAGAGAGTATCTGACATTGAGCTGCACGTGGGGGAAACTGTAGAGAATGTATGAACAAGATGAGTGGTACGTGGCCGACGTCAAAAGGATAACCATAGGTAGGATAGGCTTTAGGCAGTCGTGTGTTAGGTCAGGTGCACACTTTTGAGCTATTAGGGGCTGAGCAGGCTGGTGGGGTGACGACCGTTAGAGGTACACAATGATTGTGGTTGTGACTGGTTTTCTTTTTTGCATGACCAATTGGGGAATGTGTGTTTGGAGTGCATGAGGTGCCAAAGATATAGGTGGATTGACTATATGATGGTCAGGTGGATTGTCTCCATATATGGTTTAAGATATTTATAAATATATGTATGATATGCTTGGCATTGGGTCATTTAGGATGTGGGTTACTTGAGGTGTTGTGTTCATCGAGGAATCGAGGATGTGGGTTAAATTAGGTGTCATGGGAAAAAGGGCATCGAGGATGTGGGTTACTTGAGGCTCATGGAAGTAGGATTATCTTTGACCATCCATGTGATGTAAGACCTTGTGGAGGTGGACACTGATTTAGTGTGGGATAAGTTTGGGTGTCAGAAATGACACATGATAAGAAATTATTTTCCATGGTTACAATGCTTCATGAGAGGACCATGATTCCAGAAACAAGTTAGTGATCCTTTTCATGGTGTCAGTTTTTTCGGGGTGAGAACGAGTTAGTCAATTCCTAAGGTGGGGAGCCCCATGAGGAATTTTTCTAGAACATTTATGACCGGGGTAGTGCAGGTAACATTGATTAGGGTGGTTTAATTTTTTTCATCTCTTGGTTTCATTTCATAGCTCAGGGAAGAGCTATGTTAAGATTGGGAGCATGTAAGAACCTGAGTTTTTGGAATGGGTCAAAATCCTGGCCCTGTTTGAAATTTTGACTTGTTTCTGAGACAACTAGGAAAATCTCGGATGTTATTGAATTTAAAAAATTGCCCACATTGTACAGAAATGTAAATGATGTGTATGGGTTAGGATTGTATCGACCACATTATTTTTGAGAACATGACATTTGAAGACTGTGTACAAATTTTCCTCCTACATTACGTGTAGTTTTGCTTGATAGGCAGTGTATTCTCTTTTCTGTGCACAAGTTAAATTGTAGTCATGTGTCAACCCATGGGGCATATACAAGTCATTTGGATACCTCCGCTTAAGCCAGAGTATGGAAAATGAAACAACACATCATGTAGTCTTTATAAAAAATGTGTACATTTATTTTTGTTGTCTTAAATGAAAGAGTTTTGTGCCTTATTTCAAAAAAAATATCCCTCTTCCCCTACTTCAGAACAGTCCCTTTCCGAAAATCTTGAACTATATACCATTCCCTAGATTCTTCATACGTAGTTTGTTGTACAATCCTTCGGTGGCAGCAAGATCGCATCAGCAAGGCTTAAACCACACCGACTATTTCATTTTTATTTCCTTGCCTCACACACATTATATTTCATCTGAGCAGAATTATCAGGATTTGACGGAAATGTAGATCTAAAAAGATCAGCATCAAATTGGTGCTTGAAATCCTACATGCCTATATCTATGAGTCATAGGTAGGTTTTTCATACCTCTTTTCATGATTTCGTGCTCATTTCTGTGGCACATCCTTTAGCGCATATTTGGGTATTTTTAGTGTGACCCTGTTTTACCTGCTATGGCATAGTAAATTGTTTATTTGACATATGGGATGCCTTTGGGTATGCCATGATTCCTATTTTTCTTAACAATGTCCAGGGGAGGGTCCATTTCTCATTTGGGGAAATTTGGTTGGGGGTACCCTGATGGTATAAGGTTTTTTTGTTTGATTAGACTGTTGAGTTAAATTTGTTTACAGATTATATGAATTTTTATAGGCTTCCAAGACTGTGGTTTCGGTATAGGACATCACATAGTTATTGAAATTCAGGTTCATTGTTTATTTTCATTTCTATGTATTTATTTTGATTATATATATGTGATGTTTGACATTCCATATGTTGGAATCTTCATGTTCTCTGTTTCATGACCTAGGTGTTGTTGAGTGATGTTGATCATAGGTTGTGCTTCTCCTGGGTAGCATTTGGTGGTTCTGACCATCCGATTGGACATCATGGATGCCAGCTTGAGGTAGTGTGACTCCCAGGTTTGTTATGGACTGAATTACTTAGATGGAAAGTCCATCAGAATTGAGTGACATGGTAGTAGTGGAATGTGTTGGTAGAGATGTTGTGTCTTGGGTAGTATTTTGGTGATTACCACTCACTCATAACATCGATTAGTGTGAAAAAAGTGACTCTATGATGAGGTTGTTTTGGCCACTCTATTGGGTAGAGGCCCCTGTTAGTTGTGATTTAGGTAATATTGGTTTGGGGGTGTGTTCCATAGGAAGCCTCATGGAAGGTAAGAATCCTTTTGGGACAGTGTTGAGGCTATCGGGTTGGAGGTAGAGGATCCCCATGGTATGAGGGTAGATGAAACTGTGCATCCGGTTACATTATTGAAGGAAGACTTCACTGCCCCTCCGGTTACTTATTTGAGGATAGACATAGTGGTTCTTCTGAGTAACTACATTCTGGGTGTGTCTTTGGGATGTTAGTACTTGAGACATGTAGTGCCAGGGGGCACATGGTGCATGTAACATGACAGATATTCCGACATTGGCCGAAGTAGGTTACACTCCATGGTGGATACTGAGCACCAGTGGAGATTGTGTTTGTTTGTGCATTATTCTATTTTTTTGTTTTCCTTATAAATTAATGCCTTCTTAACACTTATATTAGGTATGATCCATTAGGTGGTATCATACTGAGATTCATCTCACAACCTGCATGGGACCTTTGGGATGCATGTTGACTTTATGGCTTTATGTTTAGGAAAGAGATCTGCGTTAGGAGATGGACTATTTTTCCTGTAACATGTGGATTGTATGGACCATGAGGTGTTACCTTGCATTAGTTTACATTATTTTTATTCATTTCCTGTATCAGCATGCATACATTGTTATTTTATGTAATTTTGGTTATCCATTAGAGCCCTTTTATATGTTGACTTGCTTGGGATGCTTGACTTTTCTATTCAAGTAGTTGTTACAAGTGGGTTTTTATGTGGCTGTGATCACATTCCGTTGATATTGTTTCTATTTTCTTCTGTTATTTAGCTGCTATTCATCGTGCTTCCTTTCTGCGGGTATGGTTCAAGTCTTCTAAGCCATTTATTTTTTCTTCATGATATATAATTCTGCTAAGACTAGTACCACTATTATTCTATGAAAGGGTAGAGCCTACCCACTATACATATCAGAACCTCACTGCTAGTTGGATGCCTTTCCCATTTAGGAACTTATGCCAAAGGTAGTTTCACCCGACCTGTTTAGCATTGTTCGGCTTGTTGTTTGGGTCCGAGACATTAAAATTGGCTTGATAACATTTGAGATGTTGAGGATTCAAAAGGGAGAGTCGGGAGGATTAAATCAGATGATGTTTTTTTATCTATCAAAGTAACAACATTATGATAGTTTGAATGCTGTGATTAATTTGGAGACCAGAGTTTATATGTTTTAAAAATTATCATATCATTCTAGTTAAGTTGATGAAGGTCAAATCTGTGATGAATAGAATCTAATAAAGCTCACTTGATTGATGATTAGGTCAAATTTGGAATTTTTGGAAAACCATAAGTTAGGGGTTCTCTTGGAGCATCATGCACTGTGGATACCCAGGAAGTGAAACATGAATCAAATATTTAGAAGAAAAGTATTTTGTATTTAGTAGATAACGACATATGTTTAAATCTATTATAGTTAAGATGTTCTGATATTTTTTTCATATAGCATATGTTCAAACAATGTTTGATTGAAACAAAAGACCGAATATTGAATAAAGGAATAGTTTATTTGAGAAGATTTTTCCAAACATTGTGGAAACATAAATCATTGACAAATATGAGAGAAATCATGAAAAATTAAAGAACTATAGAACATATTTTTGTTTTGATATTATCCAATTTTTAAATATAAGGTGGAATATTTTTCCGAATCACATTGACCTAATAATAAGATTTATTATTTTTATAAATAAAGCATAATCACAACTTGGTGCAGAATCAGACCTTATGAGATGATCCTTATGGTGGGGAGGACTGTAAGACAAAAAATGAATCATTTGATGTAACATGGTAATATCTTGATATATGATATCATCAATGGATTTTCATTGATATTTTTTGATGATGATGATATATTTCTTGATTTTTGATGAATAACATACCTTGTTTTTGTATTTGTGCAATAGAAGCTCATTCGAAATTCCAGAGTAGAAGTTAATGAATTGAACATGGCATGGTGATGAGGATAAGTTGTGGTAAATGGATAAAATTACACTATGGATTATTACGAATGAGAAGTTCTATGGTGGGGAGGATCCACAACCATAATTTTTTCTGAGTTTAGATTTGAATTAAGAATTTGAAATTATCGAATGATGGCATATGAATGTTTTTTGAAAAAATGAGATTTGGAATTAAATTCAAGAGTTGGTTAATTTTTAGTTTCTTTTCTTGATATGGTTTGATTCTAAGAGGTTCTATGACTTCATAGTTGTTTTTCCAAATCATTCGGTTGAGTTTTAGATTGTTTGGAATATTCTTCACTAGTGAACAGTGGATATCATGCTTAGGGTAATCTGTGTAGATACCTTTACACAAGGCTGTTTTTATTCCATTTTATAAAGTTCAAGGTTGAACCTCATAGTCATTACATAATTATGGTATAATCATGGATATTTTATGGAAAACATCTAGCATGGAATGGTTCATGGGCATGATACATGGTCACCACCTAGCTGCAAATACCCAACAATGTAAGGGCATATACTTTATTCAATAAAAATAAACTTTTTTCCTACAAATAATAATACAAATTCACTATTAGTTGATTTTCCCAAATTTACCCTACATGTATGTGGTCGTTGTAGTACAGATAGGGGTCGAATCCAGAGGGACTGAAGAAGAAACCTAGAGAAACTCTGATTTTAGAGAGATTTCTCTATGGAGTGGCCAACTATTTAGATTGATTTGATTTCAAACTAGTGATTTAATTTAAAGAAAAAAAACATTTAATTAAATAGTTTAAAACAATTAATGTAGATGAGTGGATCCTAATATTTTACTAGGGTTAGATTGGATGTATTTATTTTTTGATAATGTTTCAGTTCACTAATTCAAGATGTATCCAAAAAATGATATAATTCCTCATCATCATTCACCTATTTAATCCTTAAACAATTTCAAGGCTAATCACCAATTCGCATAGAGTATCAATTTAATTATCACTCCAAGTAATTGGATCGTACCAGCACTCGAAATGTGTCATTGTTAATGTTGGCGAAGATGAAGAAGAAAATTATCATCAAATAGAAATCTTAAATTAATGAAATGATTACAAAATTCTAGAATATAAGATAACGTCAAATCTTCACCCAGACAACTCCCAAAGACCAACACATAAGGATTTATCCCTCTATTGATTCTATAATCTCAAAGGAAGCAGAAAGTAGACTAATAGGGGTGGGATTAAAGAAGAAAAATAAAATAATTAAATGATCCCTCCACCGTTGTGTGAATAAATTCACAAGGGTTTGTGTGAATAATACCTCACTATGGGGAATTGATATAAATCTGAAAAGATGAATAAAAAAATGAAATGAAGAACTATTATAAAGAATTAATTTAATTCAAAACAATTACATGAGTATGAATAATGATTACAACATCAAATTGATACCATAAAATTACAATCAAACAAAGAACCAAAGATCCTTAAATACTCCTCCAATACTACCTTAAATAGGAGAAAAGGAAACCTTGGGTCGAGCCACCACTCCCCAGGTCTCTTTAATTAATTTTGGGAGGCCAAAATTGGTGGACATTAAATGTTGAGGAGACTTTTCAACTCATGCCTTGATGTGGGAGACAACTTGCATCCACTGAAAGAAAGCACCAAAATAGCCTTCTAGATGGCCGAACTAGAGGGGGTAATATTGGACTTAAATGAAGATCAGGATGTCCCATATTATCCTGTAATATTTTAGCCCAAATTACTTTTTGGTTTGCGAGAAATGATTTAAATGGTGGGATTTTATTTTTGGGGTGCGGAATCTGGCCCAGAATTGCATCTTCAACAGGGGCCACCTGAAACACCATTAAAACATTCGAATTAGCTTGGACCACTGTCGAATGAAATGCTACGCATTATTTCTTATATCCCCAAAAAAATTGTGAGACACTTTGGGCTTGAATCGTGGCTGATACGGTACATTTATTGGGCTGTTGTCCAGCTCACTTCGCCAAGACTTTGGTTAGTTCAATGCCTTCTCTGGTTGTCTTCCAAATTTAATCTCCAAGTGCTTCAAAAGAATTAATTGTTCCTTATATCATGGCAGACATTAAAAGAATATATCAAAATAAAATCAAGACCATTTGGTGTTTTATGAGATGTTAAAAAATGTATCATGTAATAGTTCATTATAAGAAAGAATTGCAATCATGATGTGAAACAATGTTCAAAGTGTAAAATGCACTAAAATGGTATTTCTGAATAACAAATCAAATGCAAAATTTAAAATTTAAAAATGAATATTATCTTTATCCAGTGGCTAATCACACCCCCCAACTTGAGTATTCCTAGTCCCGAGCAAAATATATCTCACAAACATTAAATTCGAATTACCTTTTCCAAAAACATTTTAATACATATTTCCCACCCAAAGACCTCATACAATAAAATTATGAAATCCATAAAAATAATTTAAAACAAGCTACATCCAGAGACATAACCGAAGCCCAATCCCATTCCTTTTTTTCAATTCAATGACATATTTCATCTAATTTCAATTAATCAGGATGAAGTTTTGTGTATCACAATAGACAAGGGGGTTCATTTTCATTCGAGGGAGAAAAGATTGAAGATCTAGGAGAAATCAAATTTTAATATTATGATGTTTTATTTTTTATTTTTTTTGGTTTTTTTTTTAATTTTACCATGGTAATTGAAATTGAACTCAATAGATTCAACCCATGTAGCAAGACTTTGCCAGTAACTCCATGGCTCAAAGACCTTAGGGCACCAATTGAAGCTCACATACTCGGGCATAATCTCGAGGTAACTCAATCAAAACCAAAATCAAATTTACACAAATAGAGATAATATTACTGACTCCAGGATAGAAAACTATGGAGTCACGATCCCCAAGTAAAAAAGACACACATTACGTTTTTTCATTTCTCTACACGCAAATTGATTTCTCTTGAATACTCTAGTTAAAAATAAAATGATCACCAAAACAATGCCATTTATTATGGGCCCCAATGATCTCAAACTAAAAACCCACAATCTAGAGGATGTGAATAGTGTTTTTTATTAAATGGATGAAAACATATCAGTGAAAAATCACATCAGACAACTGAACTTTCCAAAATCTATGCACATGAACCTAAACTTGCTTTAACATCAGAATCAAGGAATGCAAAATTATTTTATATCAAATTATAGAGATTTCAATGTGTGTAATCATGTTCAAGGTTAATTAAATTTTTCCTTCCACACTATTTTTTTCCACAAAACATTGATTTTTTTTCATCTCCCCCCAACTTATAATAAAACTTTCCACAGTGTTTAAAGAAATTAAAAGTCAAAAGGGGGTAGGATAGGAGTTCAAAGAGGAAATTGAAAATGATAAACATGGAACAATTTCACCTGGTTTTTCAAGTTGAAGTTCATGATGCTTCAGATTACTCCATTGATCTCTTGGGGGATGTAGGAACCTCCATGATTGAACTTGTATCACCCAAAATAGTCAATGAACAATAAAAATAAGAACAAAATAGACAAAACTAACAACATAATAAATTATTTAATTCCAAGTATCATAATTTTTAGGTTTTCCCTATTTTTTTTTTAAATTAAACTAATGATATGTTGTCTTCTTTTAAATTTCTAGGTAAGGTATTACTCTGGGATCACACCATATGACATGGATAAATACGGTGCTCCCCTTTCACACCCATACATACTAATAATAGAAGAACGAATACATAGTATAATGTTTTTATAACCTAAAAAAACATAAATAAAATAAAATAAACTGATGATACATTGTATTCTTTTAAATTTCAGGGTAAGGTATTACTCATGGATCACACCGCGTGACACGAATGAATACAGTTTTCCCCTTTCATACTCATCCATACTCATAAATGAAGAATTGGTCAACAATCTAATGTATAATAAAATTATATCAAAATGACCCACTAATCCTATTTGAATTATAAGGTTTATTAAACAACAAAATTATTGGAAACACGGAAACCATGAGTTGCCTCCCAGGCAGCGCTTAATTTTACATCTTTAACTAGACATGAACCCCCAAAATTATACAATTCCAACTTTAAAAATATTAATGACCTAATATTTCTCCACTACAACAAGATTGAGAATGCGTATCCATTGTGGTTGGTAAGAAGATTTTGAATTTTATTCATGAACATTCATATTTTCTAAAATGATTGGGAAAATCCAAGGAATATCAGAAATGTTGATCTTTTATCTTCTTTAGCCTTTCGTTATAAATCTAATATCAACCCAATTTTTTGTTTCATGAGATGAGTGAATGTAAAACCCATGCAATTTCATATCACAAATGATGGGAAACTTTAGTGGGGAAGGAAGGACAATGATTTTGAGTTTGTGTTGATAGAATTTTCTTATAGAAGATTTTCAATTTATATCAAAATCATTTTCCTCTACAAAATTTTTAGAATGAATAGGTTCCTTATTAAACTATGATTCATCACCAAAAGTGTCCATTTTAATTGTAAGAGTGGGTAGGAGCTCAATATTTTGGATTTCATCAAATGGTTTAGGGATCAGTGGTTCAAAAAATTCACTAATGAAGCCATGTTAAGGAAACTCAATCTAGGATGTCATGTTCTAATATTTTGAATTCAAAAAATCAATTTCCTCCTAATTTAGACACTCTTAATCTTGATATTCTACATTATCTGACCAATTAAATTCATTATCTTACTCTTAATTCCCAAATTCTAAAGCGTGTTCTTCACATGTTTAAATGTTTTGTAGTTCTAACCACAAAGATGAAACCTTATAATTCATTATCTCTATTTGATTACACAGTTTTTCATGAAATGATTGTGGAACATAGAGGATGGGATGTTGAACATTATGGAATTCACTAAGATTGGACTCTTAAATCATCATTTAGACGGCAGGAAATTGATAATTTATAAATTTATTATCCACTTGATTGTACGTCTCATCGGGTGTGGGGTTATCATTAAAGGGTTGATCAAAGAAAATAACTATGTTTTTTTCCAAAAATTGATTTTCAAATTAATTCCAGATTGGTTCTATGTTTGGGTATTGCTAAAGATAATCCATTGGATTAGAGAGAGATTTTGATTTCATATTTTTTGGACACCAAAAAACGGAAATGGGGAGAGAGAACAGAAATGGAGGTGAAAAAAAGGGAATTTGGGGTGAGAAATGAAACTAAGTATCAAAGGTGACTTACATGGGTCCCGGGAAATGGTACCAAAATTTGGTTTTGCTGAAATTTACCCTACAGGTATGCGCTCATTGTAGTACATGTAGGGGTCGAATCCACATCGACTGAAGAAGAAACCTATAGACACTCTGATTTTAGAGGGATTTGGCTATGGAGTGGCCAAATATTTGTATTGATTTGATTTGAAACTCGTGATATATTTTATTGAAAAAAAATTCAATTACTTATTCTAAAACAATTAATGGAGATGAGTTGATCCTAAATTTTTACTAGGGTTAGATTGGATGTATTTATTTTCTTATAACATTTCAGTTCACAAATTCAAGACGTTTCTATAAAATGATATAATTCATTAACATCATCCAACAATTTTATCCTTAAAAAATTCCAAAGCTATTCACCAATGCACTTAGAGTATTAATTTAATGATCACTCTAAGTAATTGGATCACACTAGCACTCGAAATGTGTCGATGTTAATGTTGGAGAAGATGAAGAAGAAAATAATCATCAAATGAAAATATTAAATTAATTAAATGATTACAGAATTTTAGATCATAAAATAACAACCAATATATTCCATGAAAATCCATATGTCCAACCCAAAAGGCTTTAGCCCTCTATTGATTCTATGATCTCAAAGGAAGTAGAATTTAGACTCATAGAGGCGAAATTGAAGAAGAAAAATAAAATAATGAAACGATCACTCCGCTATTGTGTGAATAAATTCACAAGTGTTGGTGCGAATAAGATCACACCTTGGGGAAACAATATCAATTTGAAAAGATTAAAAAATGAAAAATAGGAAATTAAGAACTTTTATAAAGAACTAATGTAATTCAAAAAACTTACCAGAGAATGAAGAACAATCACAACATCAAATTGATAGCATAACATGAAAATGAAACAAAGCACCAAATATCCTTAAATCCTACTCCACTACTACCTTAAATAGAAAAAATGAATCCTCTGGTCGATCCACCACTCCCAAAGTCTCTTTAATTAATTGTTGGGGGCCAAATTGTGTGGACATTAAATGTAGAAGAGACTTTTCAACTCTTGCCTTGAAGTGGGATCCAGCTTGCATCCACCGAACAAAAGCGCAGAAATCACATTCTAGAAGGCCAAATTGGAGTGGGAAATAACATACATAAATGAATCACCGGATGTCTCTAAATAGCCTGTAAAATTTCATCCCAATATAATTTGTGGTTTGCGAGATATGATTTAAATGGTGGGCTTTTTTCTGGGCTGCTAAATCTGGACCAGAATTGCATCTTCAACATGGGCCACATATAAATCCATTAAACAATTCGAAATAACATGGTGCACGGATGATGGAAATCTTCCACAGGATGTCTTCTATCTCCCGTAAAATTTTGACACTCTTTGGGATTGAATCATGGCCGCTACAGTACGTTTATTGGGCTTTTGTCCAGCTCACATCGCCCAGAATGTGGTCAGTTCAAAGCCCACTTTGGTGGTTATCCAAATTTAATCTCCAAGTGCTTCAAAATAATGAATTTGTCCTTATATCATGATAGACATGAAAATAACATTTGAAAATAAAATCATTAACATTTGGTGTTTTATGATATGTTCAACAATGTAACATGTAACAGTGAATTTTATGAAAGAATTTAAATCATGATGTGAAATGATGTTCAAAATGTAAAATTCACAAAATTGGTATTTATAAAAAAAATCACATGAACACTATATAAATTAACTATTAATATTAGCCTCTTCTTTTGGATAATCAATTAGCTGATTAAATCATCTTCATGTTCTCTAATCCCACAACCATGTATAGGAATACACTATATTCAATAAATATTATCGTATATTTATAATTTTTTCTTGTCTTTATGAAAAATATGTTAATGGTCTTTATTAATTGAACTATAAAATTATTCATTGATTAATTTTACCATTACTTCTACTAGGAACTATCAATCAAAATCAATTTTTTTAAGAAATATGTATCTTTTCATTGTAGTCCCTTCTGAAAATCAATTAAACAATACATAATTCGATAATATTTTTAATGTAAGTGAACTAAAAACATTTTTGATAGCATACAATATAGTAGAATTGAATTAGACTATTTCTAAGAGACATCAAGATCAATAAATCCACCACACACTTAAGACTAAACCCAAAAAAATTATGGGAAACAAATCAGGGATGAAGCCTACTATGGGAGGTAATACTTAACCTCACATTGTCTAAACTAAGTTGAGAGATAAAAAAGTAATTTAGACCTTTGATTTCATGATTTCTAATGATCCCACCCATCTTCACATTCATTCTAACACAATTCTCCCATAAAATCATATTAGGTTCCATCAAGAGAAGATAATGAGAACACATTTTAATATTAATCAATAAAGTCATTGAATTTTCTTTAACCTATCCTAGACCATGATATGATAAAATATGATCATATCTAATTTATAAATGTATAGAAGGATCCAAAAAATATTATACAAATAGTAAATAAGTGACGCTTTTTTTACTTCATTAGAACAACATGCCAAAAGATGAATATATACTCATGATACTCGGAGTTAATTCCAGTTTTACTAACATGTGAGATGGTAGTTTCTTAGAAATAAAATAATGGGATTCTATAAAATCGAATAAAACATATCTAAGGGTATAATATATTAGAAAAACACCTCTCACAATCTAATGATCATATTCATCATCACACATCAACTACCAATGCATAAAAACAAGATTGATTTATCTTGATGACCTTATGACATAGATACCAACCTAGGAGATGGTTTGGATGATTATTAGATTTTCCCTTATTACATGTTACCCCATATAGACATATCAAGGGGTGGAGAAGTTCATGCAGTAACATTCCCATTATCTTGGACCAATGATGTAAGACTCTACTGAGGTCATTTTATCATAATCAGTTATTTTAAATGTGATGATCCTCGAGAGATTACATTATTCTCTACATCATTGGCACTACATTAGCTTAGAATTACATTTAATCCCAGTGTGTCCTTATCAACCACCTTGGAAGCATTAAGCTTGAGAAAATTTATTCCTATGAGGAAGGGAAATCCCACCATAACATATGTGTCAGGGTCCTCCCCAAATTATATCATCCTAGCATCACTTATGACTTATAGAATAACCATTCAGTCACATACCACAATGGGAACATGTTTCAAAAAACACTGCCATATTCAGAAGCTCAAAGAAATAAGTGAGATTTATCATTTCTAGTTTAGTCTACAATGATTCCCACAGTCCTATGTCAAACTATCTCAATTCCTAATAAATGAATAACTGGTTATTGAATCAAGCTCTAATATCAAGGTATTGAAATGTCACACCCTTCTTACAAACCATCCTATAAGCCCCAAAAAAATCTCTAGCATGTACCATATCATTGTCGGACTTGGGAAATAAAAAATCCTAACCATTAGAATATATAGATCTACTTAAAATTTCACAAAATGAAAAATATTGAAAATATATATGGAATATATTCATTTTTTACCTTCATTAATATAGACCATTTAATTCACTAATTTATGAAAAAGAAAGAGATATCAAATGGAATCCAATGACACTATATGGGATATAATTATCAACTAAGTATTATATAGTAGTAATGGAATCACATAGCCATATACAAGACTAATTATTCTAAGGTTAAATTTATGTAAATGAATGAAAAAAAATTGTTTTTTTCAGACGAAAATAAATTAACCATTCTCATCCACACAAAAATTCTATTCAAGTTCATAATGTACATACAAAAGTATGCCTAATAAATTGAAAATATAGGTGATTAATATCCCACCCATCAAAAACATATCCATCCCCATGTACATTCCCATCATCATCATCATCATCGTCATCAGCAGCAACAACAACATCGTCAGCAACCTCATCACCAAAAGCTACATCGGTAACATCCGCACCACCAATAGATCTATCACCACCACCTTCATATCCACTACAAACCTCTTTGGAACAACATGATGCATCATTTATTGAGATCATTGATTCCATATATTAATCAATAGTACAAATAACCTCTGATAGAATCGACTGACTCAAAACTGCCGTAGATGGCATGAAATTCTTGGCCATCATCATACTTCTTTAATAGTCCTCTAATGATATATTCATTTACTCAACTACTTCCTCTTGATATATTTCCATCTCATGGGATTGGGAGGCTTGAGAGGAGTCATATGAAGACCGATACAAAGAGGGGATGAAGTTTTCCTTGGCTTACTTCGTACTATACCTAGTTTCTGCTCACCTAATACCTGAGTTAAATGTTATTGTGGAACGAAGTTGTAACCATCCTTAACATGTAGGGCTTCCAAGGTAGTCTGTTGAAATTATAGATAAATTAAATTTATAAATTTGTATAAACATTTAATATATAAATAAAAAACCGTACAATTTTATCTTGGGTCAGTGCATTTACTGCACTTCCATCCTTTTTCATTCTACTACTCGAAAATAATTTGGCATGAGGTACAGGACCGTAGATCCCCAATGCATCTTGCAGCAAATGAGAAATGAAAAAATTGAGATTAGTATTGTATATGATAAATTCAAAAATCTAGCTTATGTCTATTAAATAATATTTTCAGTGGAACACCTTGTATAACATCACAATACCCTGTTAATGCACATGGTGCTTTTAATGATTGGTCATTGTAGTGTGCCCCACTATGGGAAAATATGTCATTAAATCCCTATTCATTATGTTTTCCTCTGACACTTCCAAAAATTTTTAATACAAGCAATACTAATAATTTTTTAAATGAGAACTATTAAAGATAGATATTTCCATAAATATAGAAATCTTCCAATATGCAATAATTTTTTTATGTTGAATTTTTGGAAATTTGGAGAATATGGGTACCCATCTATGTCAGTACCAACCCAGATTTTCGAACCAACATACAACTCATGTTTGTATGAGTTTATGAACTCCCCAACATCCATCAACCTTACAATTTTTGTAGCTTATATGTTGGGAAGGTTAAACCAAATCAACAATGAACATGATATTTCATTTAAATACAAAAATAATATAGATTTGGCTTTATAAAATTTTTATACCCATATTTTATACTATTCATTGATCATGATGTCATTACTGATAAAGATCCATGACATCAGTTCCAATAAAATGATATCATGATACTTGGCCAATGTGTCCATAAAACTTCAAAACATTGTTTCATTTAGACTTACCATGTGATTTTATCAATTTTAATTCACCGTTAGATGTGTCTTCTGATCCAAACTTCCTTCAACCTAGTTCTCCCACATCTCCAAGTAGATGATCCCATTTAAAATGAAAATTTGGGGGAAAAATAATTTAGACACTATAGAACATGTAAAAAATAATGTGATATACTTTGAAATAGTAATAATCAAAAACCCGTCTAAAGGCTGCTCAATAGACTGTGATGGATTTGTGGCCTATAATGACTCAGAAGACTCTATAGAAAGTGACTGTTCTATTGCACGATCCCGATGGACTTCATGCACCGGAGTGGAAGCTAATGGAGCAGACTCATCAGATGTTGGCTGGATGGTAGGAATTGGAGGCGGTGTAGGCATGGAAGCATATGAGTATCAGGATGGGGGTTACATCATCGGATATGGATATGGTAAGGATGAAAACATATATGGATGTGGTGTAGTCATTATTTGGGAAGAAGAGGAAATATTATATTATGGAGGCATCAGGGGGATCATACTTGAAGGTGTAAAAAAATTGGAATGTGAATAAGAGGGTAGATGGGATGATGATGGAGGAATGTATAAAAACATCCCTAGAGACTCAAAGGGAGGATGGAAAGGTGTGTTGGAAGGGGTTTTCGATGGTGGGTTAGTGTGGAAATGGGTATGATGGGTACCCCATCTCAGTCTAGGAGCATCCCCACTCATACCCATGCTAGCAGGATTTGGAGTCAAATTGGGTGAACAAAATGTCCTTAAAAAGTTGATAATGAATACTAACATGATATTATATGTAATGTAGAAGAAAAACATTACATTTATAATACTCACGAATGGAAGTGAAGGCAAAACACACTCATGCCTCGGTCGATCGGGAATCGAGAGTTGTATCCTTATACCATTTTTCGTATTTTTTATAATCTACATTAGAATGAAATGTAATGTTTTTAGAAATATTTTTTACAAATCATTCACAAGGATTATATATATCAACTATTCAAGATAGAAACCAATATGACATATTTTAACTAATAATTCTATAAATGATAATAAGGAAATGATTTAAACAATTTTTAAAATTACATCACCATGTTATACATTTTATTAAAAAAATATTTGAACCATGTTTTGAACATTGGAATAAATATGATTTAATGAAACGATTCCATAAAATACCAAAATAAAACAATTAATTCCAAAATGAAACTCAATTAACTTTAATATAGTTATAATAACCTGAGAAACTCATGTCAATGTAAACTAAATGAACAATGAACATACATGGTTGCTTTTATAAATTACTATGCACTACATCAGGTTCAACATTAACTCTCACAGTGGGAAAATTTGATTCATCAAATGAAATATTTTGGCCAACACCAATGGGGGTGTCAATGGTGGAAATTTCATCACCAGCATCACGAAAAATATATCTGAGGATTTTTTCATTAATGACACTATAATCGGGTCTCAAATGATTTTTCACATAAAACACTTGGTCAGCCATTGATGCCAAATTGTACAGTTCATCAGTATGCAGGAATCGACTCATATCAATAACTTCGAATCCAAAGTTATCAATAAATTTACCCTATCATCTCATTGAATAAAATCATTTAAATTTTATCATAGTGACTCTACCTTGAGAGTAGTAATCCACGAACAATATTTTCGTTTCAAATCCATTATAACACACATATTCCTATTATAGTTGACAATCACTATCATAACAATCCATTATAGTAGTTGACGTTACAGAATAATGTTTTCTTCTCATTTTCACCAATTGATCCTTTCTAACAAATTTATAACCATTTATTAATAAATATTTTCATTCACAAACCAAATAATGAAGACCAAAATCCAAAGCTCTTAATTCTTGAGAAATAGAGTAAATAGGTATACTCATCACCTAAGATATATTTTAATAATATAATTAAATGGATATCTATATTTTAAACTAATTAATTAATTCTAATACCTTTGATTTCAACCTTGAAAGAAATTCGAATCTATAAAATGACTCTCACTTTCTCAAAGGAAAATATCAATAAAATCTACATATAAATTGTTTATATTCCAAAAATAAAATGATAATAAAAGTGTAAGGTATAGGTGAACTTTTATAATATGATATAACATATAAATATCTGGATTACTTACTTCATATAGTTGGTGAACAAACCATAGTTAAAAAAGACTGTGGGATGTGCCATCACCCGCTCATCAAGGCCTAGTTTAGCCAGTGTATAAAACTGAATAATTCCTCTTTTTGGGGAAGAGATTCAAAAAAGGTATAAATTTCCCCATAATAGTAATCTTAATTTCTCATTGGAAGGTTATGTCTTGTGGTGACATCACACAAATACATTGACTAAAAATATATACATTCTTGAGCCAGAAAAACCTTCACAATCGAACCATCAGCATAAACTTGTTTTGGACATATAAATGCATTGTCAAAATATTTTATTCAGTATGATAATTCCAATGAAAAGCAACTATTCCCCCAATAAGTGTTTAAGTTGGAATATGAATTATTAAATGAAACATGCATGTGAAAAAGGATAGAGGGAAAATATTTTCCATCTCACCAAAAATTAATGGAGCCTCCTAGTTAATTGTTGTCAAGAATGAAATGGATAACCATTTAGAAAAATTTTCTCTTAAAAAATTAAACAAGAGAATCAATTTCAACCTTAAATTATTTTATAGAGAATGTATAAATGTTGTTGGATACAATTCATAATGAAAGGATGTGATAATAATGAGTTTTCACAGATTTTAGATTCATATATCTTATGTTGTATCTATAGATATGTTTCTAGAATAGCCATTGGAAAATGTGATATTATGAAATACAGTTGGAAATTTTTCTTTCTTTGACAGCGTCAACACATAACAAGCACTAAGAAGATTACATCTTATCACTAATAGACACGGGATGCAGTTCTGGGAGAATACTGCAATCAAAAAACTCCCAACAGGATCCAAAGTCAACATTGGTCATCCCCTTGATATTCAGAATAATTACAATGAATATTTCACATATATTTTTCTCAATATTCATTATATCTACACAATGATGTAAAAAAATGGTAGACCAATATGGAAACTCAAAAAACACTTCTCTTTTTCCAAATGTAAGTGGTTTTAATGTCAACATTATTCCTCTTTTTAGATTTCAACATACATTTACCAAATCAAAAAACTGAATTATGTCAATTCACTAAAAACACCACATAATAACATACATAGAGGTGGTTTTCATTCTCAATGGTATTATCAAACCGATGATGATTCTTCTGGTATTGGTGATCTATTGGCAAGAATCATTGATGCACCATGAAACTGAAACTATGATGATATTTAAGCCTTCTTGATCATGTAATCATCATACAAATATGACATGATTTTTTAACCTTTGTGATCCACGCTAACATCATTTAATAATCATGGAAATCATTTATAGTCTATGGATGGGCAGCACACATCTGAAACATAATCTTTGATGAAGCATTGAATTTCCATGCACCCAAATACCAACGTTGCTTAAAATCTCTTATTAAAGGCTAAATGAATAAATATATATCATTAATAGGATAAAATGATCCACATATCATTATAATAATGAATGTAAACATTTTTTCATACACATCTATGGTGGAATATTATAAAAATGAATAATAACAAGCCACATTCTCTATGAAGAATGAATCTAACGAAACAGATTAAAACCATCACATGAGAGACCCAACCTCACATTATGAAACTCAACCAAAAAATCAAGATTTTGTGCATCAAATTTCTTCCATTCTAGTCCATCTGTAGGATGAACCAACACATCGTTACCTGTAATTATCTCAGCATCATGCCATCACATATTTGCTATGATTTTTGTAGATATGAATATATTTTTAGTTCTGGTAATAAATGGAACATGCGTAATGACATTATGTACCACAAGAGATGGTGTTACCTCTGCATTTGACTTCTATCGAGATGTACGACATTCATTACAGTTAGTACGGTCAGTTGTTTCCTCCAAAAATAAACTGAAATAATTCAGAGAAGCATATGCATTATTATTATCAAATCTAATATAATTAATTAACACATATTTATTGTAATTATTTTTGGGAATATCTACACCATAAGGAAGAAATTCCTTAAAAGAAATGTATGAATATAACCAATAGAAGAATTAAAAATTCCATACATGGTTTTTCGATGATATAACGACATTAAAAATTCCAACTTGGTTATTTTAGTACATTCTTGATATTATGGGGTTTTCCCATCATCCAATAAATATTTTACTCTCTCGTCATCATCTTCAGTATTTTCCTCATGGGTATTGATATCATTGTCTTCTTTAACTACAATACTATCCCATCCGAATGATGAAAAAATAGAAATCGATCAAATATCAAAGTATCTATGTCACTTCATTCATTTGTTTCAAGACTAGTACAATTTTAACTAGTCACTTAATGGTGATACCAAACATAATAGTTTGTTTGAAATTGAAATTTTGTTATATTGTAGATAACATATTCTTAGATTAACCATGGTCTTCAAACACATTTATAGCATGCACAGTGTACAAAACCTCCATCTGTGGAATTGTCAAATGAAAACTGTAATCAATTCTCAAAATTATTTTGAAATGTGGTCGAAAACATATCAGTACAATACATCTATCATTTATCCATTCTATAACAAGAGATAAAAAGATATATTGAATTAAATAATTTAAACCATAATTAAAAAATGGTTATATATTATAGAAAATAAAACTATTAAAACATAAAAACATAATAGTTAATTGACGTTTGTGTTGCAGGTGCCTTATTTTTTATAACCGATTAAAACCCTTTCAACATCATATATAAAATTCATACCTTTATCATGTAAAGGGATTATCAGAGAAGTATATTATAATGGTCCCACATAGGATTAATGTTTATGATAGAGTGGTATGTTTCATTATAGTTGAACTATGAGAGAGATAAAATTCTTTTCTTCCCGTAGATGTAAAATAAAAACCAACTATTAAAATTAAAACACATCGTTAAACATGGGTTATGTAATTTAAAAAGATAGGGAGATGTAAAAAAATCATCCATCGTCACTAATATTTTGAATTATCCCAATATTCATTTATTTTAGTATTTTACATGCATAAAATTTTAATTTTAATAAGGAAACCACTTCATCTACGAGAATGAAAATCATTTAGATAAGTTATATAAAACAATAATGGTTATCAAATATCGGTATAAATATTCTTGATGAAGACATTAATAAATTAAATCACTTCATGATTTTTTTTAATAAAATAATTACCTAGAATAACCTAATACATACAAACATGAACAAGTCACAATAAAAGTCTCAAATAGGACAATGTCATTTTGGTAAAATAAATGAATTTAAGATCCAATGAAAAATCAAATACACATTATTAGATAAATATAAAAGAATTTATTTTAAAAAAATTGTTTTTAAGGTTCTCATACGAAATAAAAATGAGGGAAATTGATGTGAAATGTCCAGAGGAATCTCACCTAGGATTTTGGTAATGTCTTATGTATCAAATGCCATCGATTAATATTTTGGATTCTTATAGAGTACCCTCATTTAATTTTGAATGTTATGTTAATTGGATTAGACTTGATATATTTGGATGGAATACCTGCATTGTGAACTATGGGTTATAATTATACCAGTCATCTAAATTTCAAGGATGGAACCTTTAGATTACATTGGAAGAATGGATTTGGAGGAAGGGAAAGGCTCACACCATTGTGTTTTGTATGATTTTTATTGAGATAAAATTCTATATGAAGCAATATGGGTACCCTAATATTATTATTCACTTAGTTTCCTTAGTTTTTACATCTATATCATTTGATATTTTACATATACAATGACTATCGACTCACCTATGATGCAAAGAGTAGATACAAAATGATATTTAACGTCATTGTATAGAATAGACATTAGTAGTATTTTCATTAAATATACACATAAATAATAGATTTTTCAAATTTTAATATTATGATCAATAAGTTTTTTTAAATAACATCTCATTAAATAAAAACTACTGAATTTTAATTTTAGGGACACCATTTTTGAGTCTTACAGAGTTATAATAAAACCCATCACATTATACCATGGATATAGGGAACCTGAGCTCTTATCATCATTATACTTTATATTTTGATTTGGGAAAGATAATAATGTACTTTATTTCATGAGTTCTAAGTATAATAATGGGTGTTGGATCTAGTTTGATATTCGAGAACATTTTTCATAATTTTCATAGTTTTATCTTCTGATATTCTGGTTATATAATGACTACGTGTATGTAATGCATAAAATTAATTTTCCATTGTATGGATTATTTCTATTATTATTGAAACATTTCATTGTGTCATTGAAATTATTATTTAAATATTTTTATATTAGAATGATTATATCTACTACTTTTTAAATCTCATATACAAGTATATTCTCCTTACCATATTACTTTACACCCTCACTCTTAGTCATCATCCACTTTTATATGTGCAAGAATTCCTAGGGTATTATATCTTCCAATGTTCTAAGAACCTATTGGTGGTATGTGGTGGTGGGACCTAGAAAAATTTTATTAGAGGTTTTATTAATCTTACTATTTTGGAGAGGTAAAAAATATAATAATAATATGACGATACATTCTATGAAGCTTTTCCCCTTGACTGGCCAACCCATGTATGAGGAAAGTCCATGTTATCTATGACTAAATTTCTATTTATTGTATTCTATTATATAATGGATCTAATATAACCATATGTGGTACACATGATTATGAGGTGATGGATATATAGGATTAATCTCATGTAATAGCATGACAAGAGGGGGTGTGTTCAGGAATGTTATCTATCATTTAGAATTCTTGTGCATGATGGAATTTAATTGTTTACATGAAATATGACTTGAGTCAGTTATTTCATGTGTATTATAAAATTTGGATGTTTTTTTAATATATGTGTACTGTTTCATCTTACATATTCAATCCCTTATTTTTATAGAATACATCTTCTATGACTACTTGGATATATTATCCTATACTTCAAACTAAAAAAATTCTAATTATTACAGAAATATAATTTTTAAATAACATGTAATTGAAATATTATTTAACTGAGCCAGGGCTATGGAGTTTTAGATAAATGTAAATAGTGTAGGTATATTAATATTTTCCATAAATTATTATTATGAGGAACCATATAAAATTATAATCAAATTACTACATAACAAGTCTTTTTTTTCTATAATATTTCAGTTAAATTTCATGCATCTAAGCCCCTATTATGAAATTTTTGGGAGAATATTAAATTTTAAATTGTAATGAAAATAATTGTGATATATATATATATATTGGTGACATGGTGGGTAGTATATGTGGAACCTATGTTACGGTGGTTTGGGATATTGAGAGTACCAGTGTTATGTCGTATCCCTATGATGAGGAGGATCTAAAAAAGTAGTTATTTTTTATGTTGTTCACAGTGTGAGTGAGATCGTTTTGAGATGTGTAGTGATTACTTGTGATATTTTTGGATTATGCTTGACCTATTAGTGGTTAGGTCAAAATTTATTTCAACAGGTGGTTGAAACATAAATTTATGTATTTGGAATGGTAAATGAAATGTTACCTTGAGATGGGGATAGGTGCAACCCATAGTTATGACCATAGTTTGGAATAATGTGTCGAGTGGGATTCAGAGACTGTTCAACATATTTATCATGACTTTTGGTTTGGAATTTAGTGCATCATAACCATTGGGGGTAACCCATAGTACTTTTTGGACATTTTTTAGAAACTTTTAGGTGTCTTAGGAATATGTAAAAACAAGGGTTTATTATATAAATTAAAAAAAATTGACAATGTATTTTTGATATGTCTGTTAGGTGACTCAGGTTCATTGAGATAAGTACTTATGTGGTAGTTCATTTACCATTATGGAGGGTTTCAGGATGGGATGTCTCTTCTATATTCCTAGCCTATGTGAATTCAGTACATGTCTGGTAGAACAACTCTATTCATGGTGGAATATTGTCTGGTTCCATTTGGTTGTAACACTCTTGGAGGAGTTTTGATTCATGCACCTAGAGATACACGGTGATATTGAGATTAATAAATTCTGTGAGTTAATGTTTCGATAGAATTTAAAATTTTCAATAGAAATTTGATTATGATCATGGCCTTATATACCCAGGATAATATTTTTGAACAATCGTGAGACTATGAATGAACTCTTATTAAATTAAAAATTGATGATAACATTGTGATTTATCATTTACATGGTTTGACATGGTGAGATGTCTATGGTTTTTAGATATAATAATTTTTTTCTATTTTTGGTTAGATTGGAATATTGAATAGGAATGTCTAGTTTCTAGGACATGTGGGGATTGTATATATTAAATGCGGGTCATTGGATCATGGATATAGTCTTCAGGATATGCTTGTGCATGAACATGTAGTCGCTGAGTTTTTATGTAATCATGGAACCACCCATGAGTGGAGATATAATATATTGTTTCAATTGTGGAGTAGGCGTACACTACATCTTGGAAACTAGAACATTGTGCGGGGATGATCTTGAATCAACCTAAAAGTTAACGATATCAAAGGTTTTATTGGTGTTTTGGAAGGTATGGACACCAATGTTTTTATTTATTGTATAATATATCATATATATAAAAAAATAACGAACCATAAGGGAGTTTTGGTGATCAATTAATGTCAGTAAACTAAATTAAATATATATATGATATTGATTTCTATCTTAGTGGATTGATGTAGTTACTGGACTTTGCTGTCACAATTCAAGAGTAATTGAATGTCTCGACAAAGAAGATAGCCTCCGTGGTGGAGAACGTTATGCAACGTCACTAGCACTGGAAAAAAGATGTGAAATAAATGGCGTAATTTTATAGGTATTTCATTGGAGTTTCATGGTTCCTAGATAATAAAACAAAACTCAACAATAAAAAGAAATACATGATTATAGAGACGACTCATGACTGATCAGGTGCAGTTTATGTTTACAAGACACTAAAGTTATATTCAAAGTTCAAAACAAATACGGTTGACATTATGTGAGAACCAATTTAAATAATTAATTGAAGGTGACATAAATAAATAATATTGCTACCAATGGAAAATAAAAATCAGTCTCCTAATTAGATGTATTCAATGATATGAGAAAATGTAGCAATGAGATCCATGAAATATTTTACTTCTACTACAATAAATAATCACCTGTTATTAAATAACATGTGGATCATAAAATATGAAGTTCTATATTGGAGAATTCATTAAATTTTTATCTGGGAAGGTAATATTATAATGGACCTAAACAAAATTATCATAAATTATTAGTGTTTTTGTTTATATCCAAAGAACAAAATGTAGTGGTATAAAACATTGTAAATGAAAAAGGATGTTGCATTAAAAATGCAAGTAAGTAGAATTTACGACTAAGATAAATGATTATTTATTAAATAAACAATTAATAAGATCAAATGTGTAGTCAACGTTTTGAGGCTATTAACATGATCCTAAATTACTAGTGTTTTCACTTATATGAAAAGAAAAAAACACGATGGTATAAAACATTGTAATCGAAAATTCATGATGACAAAGAAATTAGAGGAATACAAATTTACCTCTAAGATGAATTATTACATATTAAATAATCACTAAAAAAGTGAAATTGTATAGTAAACTTGTTGGGGATATTGATATAAGATTAACTGATTAGTTCAAAAAGAATAAAAATCAAGGATAATAAATTCCAAACCTAGATGCAATGAATCGGTGTGGACATTTCAGGAGGAGAGGGAGTCGAGTGGGGGGAAGGTGGATGTCCCTAGTGCTTGTGGAAAGGATGTGGACGCTAGGACGTTGAGGAAAAGTTCATGGTTGGGAGGTTGAGGTCAGAAGTTATGGAATATATCGGATTTGGAGGTGAGGGAGTGGAAGAGTTATTTTGGATGAGGTGGTCGGATGGTTGGGAGGTTGAGGTCAGAGTGGGGAGGAGAGGGCCAGGAGGTGGAGGTCGGATGGCCGGTAACCGATGGTCGTGGAGGGGAGGAGAGTTCTGGGAGACAGAAGTTGAGGAAGTGATGTTTCATGTTTGGAAGTGCGATGGAAGAGTGAGGAGTATATGACTTATGGTGGAATAAAATTAGGGATTTAATACCCACGATTTTAATAAAACTATTGGTATAGATAATAAAAAAACACTTATCCCCTTGGTTTTTCTACACCCTGGGTATATATTCAAGGGGATATACACCCTTTCCAGTGATGAATGGATGATAAATAAATTTATCTCTATAACCATATCCTCTTTTCAATTTAAACCATTCCATAATTAGTTAACCATATAATACAAATCAAATTCATATTTTAATGGAAGGTCCCAAAATTTTAAAATTTTACTTATCATTTATCTTCATATTCCATAATGAATATATTTATTGTCACATGCCAAACATAGGAATACCTTACTCATTTATTCCCTTAAATCATAATAACAACCAGAATATTTGACAAAAACATAAATAAAAATTTCATTCTTACGGGAGGTTTAAATAAAAAATAAAATATTTGTTACACTCAATAAAAAAAATGTGATAATTTCCATAATGAAAATTGTCTATTAATAATTTATTAGTTCTGAGGGAAAATATATAATCCAACTTACTTTATCCATATCAATCATCTCATTATCCAAAACTATACATCACCATTAAATAGCGTCTCTATGTCATCATCATCATTAATCAAATCACATCTGATCCTTACAAGAAAATAAATATATATTTCTTGATTAATATAACATAATGATTGAATTCCATACATAAATACATCATTCATACGGATTACCTGTCAAATAAATTAACAATGCCTCATGATCATAGTCCAAAATAAAAATTCATTTTCTTATGTCATTCAGGGTCTCTTTATCATCAGTATTATATCCTTTACTCAACACACCATGTCGATTCTCTTCATGTGATTTTTTCTTAGGGCATTGATTCTCAAAATAATGAAACATTAAACATTTAATACATTTAAATATATTTGATTCATTAGGGATAACATTTTTATTATACATTTCTTTTACTGAACATTCCACTTTTCCATTACAATTACATTCTATTATTCATTATTTTCCACACCGAAATCATATTACTATTTAGTGGGTCTCGGGATTTAAATACATTGATATTACCTAATTTTAGATGAATATTCATAATGTTACAAACATACATGTCTGAGGACTACAACAGTTTATTGTCTCTTGAAAATTGGAAACACAATCTTATAACTTGGGGAAATTTCTTCAACATCTCCCTTAATGATCTTACCCTTTAATACTCATACTAAAAAACATTCTTTATAAAATGGGGAAAGAAAAAATTAGAAATGTGTAAGCTTAGATTTTTTTTAAGGGTAAACAAGGTAGATATTCCATGATAACAAGGGTATAATGGAATGATGACATGATATTAACCCTAGAAGATCATACTCGGTATATCAATGTTAATAATCAACATTCATGCCAAAATGATATAAACATCCAAATAAATAAATGTTAAGGTAATTGATAGGATAATAAAAAAAATATTTACATAAGAATTATACATGGAAAAGTTTCATACACATCATATTATAACATTTTGGACATGTAAAGAAGAATCAAATACATTTATTAAGTAAAGGACATTAAATAAGTCCCTCCCATAATCCTATGTATATAAAAACTGGTCCATTCATAACATCCTAAGCATGTTATTAGGTTTATTTAGAAAATTTTAAACATGTAATCAGGTTCATGAATTAACATATGGACATTCAACCAGGTATATCCATAAAATTGTGAGCATGTAATCAGGTTTATGAATAACACTGTGAACACGTAATAACGATCACTCATAACATTGTGAACTTGTGATTAGGTACAAAGATATAATTAAGAACATAAAATAAGGTATATTCAGAACATTTTTTATATGTAATCTGGTTCACAGATAATATTATGAACATGTAATCTGGTCTATGAATAACTATCTCAATATATAATGGGGTTCAGAAAAAACATTTTTAATCATGATTCAAATATATTTACCCAATGCATTGGAGGGAGATATAGGTCCCCCCCTTCATATAATAAAATCATTCATAAATGTGACACATAATTATACAAATCATCATATAATACCAATGAAATGAAAAGTGTATCATAAGTATTTAAGGATAACATTACTTATGGAAAATAGATAGTTCTCATAATCATTTCATCAAAATATAACCCATGAAAAGTAGAATTTTTCTAAATCATATAACACATAGAAGAGAATATAGGTTCATTAAAAACATTCCATAAAAAAAATCATTAAAGAAAGAATGTAAATATCATTATTGAATCATATACCTAGTATATAATAAAATATAACAATTTATGTAATAGTAAGTGGAGAAGGATTTTGATAGATCATGTAAAACATTTCTTAATGAAAATATAATATAATTGAAAATACCTTTCAAAAAACCATTTCCATGATCAATCCCCTTTAAATGAGTCTTAAAAACTTTAATAAACATTTATTAAAAAACATTATTTTATTCATTGAAAAAAAAAGTAAAAAATAAATCATTTTTAAAACAATTTTCTTTTAAAATATCTTCAAAATATTTAAATTAATGATGAAAATATATTAAAAAATGTTTCTTCCAAAACACATTGAAAACTCATAAGTAAATCCTGTAAAAATTTTGAAAGACATATTCAATAAAAATACATTGTAAACATAAAACAAGTTTTGAAATCAATATAGAATACATTTTCTATAAAATGGTTTGAGAAAATTATAAGGAAATCTTGAATTCATTGAATTAATTTTATTTAAAAATACAATTTTAAAACAAATAAATTAATATTTGTAATTAATTTTAAACACATATTAAATTGAAAACTTTTTTTGAAACCTTTAAAAACAGTCTTGAAATGAAACAAATTTCCAACTGAAAGGGGAATTAGAATGGATAATCATAAAAACCTTTTATTAAATATCTTAAGTACCAATGAGTATGAAAATTGTACTAAAACAGAAATATTTCATGGATCACCATAGGCTAAGATATTTTTATAGTTTTCTTCATAGATGTATCATATGATTTCATAAATCGAAGCATAATAGTAAATAATCTCGACAAATGTAGAGATTGTAGCAAAAAAGTATTGAAACCTTGGTAACATTGAATAACAATATAAATGAGATAATAACTTCCCATAAAGTGTAGAATATCAGAAATAATTAGGTTCAACATATAACATATAAAAGAGAATAATATAAATCCCATTGAAAAATATATGTTCATAACATGGATTGTATCTCAAACAATGGAACATGAGACAAAAATTAGATTAACCATTTTGTATATTTTGAACCATAGACCCCATGAAATAAATATAATAAAATATATTTTCGAATAACCATAAATTTAATTAGATGAATCATATAATACATTAACGAGAAGTATATACACCACACATAATAGATGAGTGGTGAAAATGTAAAATATCTCACAGATAGAACAAGTGAGGTTATAAAGCTGTTACCTTAAGTCTTGACATTATTAATAAATATTCAAACCTCATGTATAATAAATATATGTTTATTATAAAAGTACCTCATCACAATATTATTTTATATACACTCTATGTTAATGTTATGTTTTTGGTAATACGTTCGTTGTTTTTTTTAATTTTTGTCTTCTAATTATAGATCACCATATATAGATAATGATATACATATTTACAAAAAGTAAAACATGAAATATTTATCATATATATTAAAAATTTATGTCATTTTGATAATAATTAAAATATATAAATATGAAATTCATTAACCTATTCACAGACACAGCAGGTCGTGCGTTTGCAAGAACGTTGCTGCCTTTTTTTTTTATTGAATGAAAGGAAGAAAGTAAATGATTTATATATATATAAAATCATTACTATAGAATAAATATATCAAATATATAATATATTATCACTAAACAAGTAATTAATAAATTCAATGTAATGTGTCAACAAATCAAATCCATTTGAGGAGATGGTAGTCCACACATCCAAAAATGAAGATATCATATTTAAAAAATCTAGTAACTATGAAGGTATGCATTATATAATAATTTCAGAAGAATATTTGTATCATTAATATCATACATATCATATAGAGGAATATAAAAATTTATTTCAAAAAATTATTAGGTGTTACATTTTAACACCCATAATATTAATTTCACCTCTGGATTATTCTAGGTTATTATAGGATTAATACATGAATGTTAAATTAATAAGAACCAACATCATAAAAATTAATATTAAAAAATTATTTATAAAGGGAATGTTAGAAATATAACAATTACCAGATGTAACATATAACAAGGGATTCATATAGGAGAAAATAGGTGAAATGTGAAAATATAGACATTTAGAAAAATAGTAAATATGTATAGAGAGTAATTGCAGTCATAAATATTAAAAAATTGAATTATCAATAGAATGTTGAAGGCCTCAATTTCATAAAATGTGATGATTTAAAATTAAATTATTTCACGAACCAAGAGGAGATGCCATCCAACCCAACATCTGACCTGATCAGAGACAAGACCCAAAGGGAATTACTGATCCCAACAGGATGGAAACTAGTATTGGGCATAATAAATAAACAAATTTGGAATGATTTAATACTAATAAATACACAGGATCAAATATCCATTACTGAATGAAAAATATGATCCAACATCCGATCATTAATTATATACAAAACTAATCCAGATATAAAAATTGACGAACAAAACTGAAAATGAAACCAAAAGTAAAATTGGACCACACCAACATGATATCAATGTGACCTCTTTGTCATCACCATCCAAAAAACCAACCTTATCCCAGAGGAAAACAATCTAGAAACCTATAACTACAAAATGGATCATGTTTCCAGACACCAAGTGGTATTAGTACGGTGTGAGCTTAAACATCTCAGTAGGTGATCACAAAAGATTCCATACACGTCCATTCATGAAGGATTCCATGAATAGTAGACAAAATTTGAAAATATAAAAATAGGGTTTTATCATTTTAATCACTGACCACATGTTTTAATTTTAATAATATAAACACCACTACACTATTTTTAATCGGGATTTAATATTTTAAAATAAAAACCCAAACCATGGAAATACCAAGAAAAGCATGAAGTGAACAAGATGTATAAGTTGAAAACCAAGCGTAGCATAATATAAACAAGAAGATACAGATAGTAACAATTGATTTTACTAAATATTCATATATAGTTACCTGGATTTACTCGATTCATACCCACTTTTCGGGGTATAGAGAAGCTCCATATTCAATAACATGTTGGCAACTCTAAAATAACCTCACTGGACAGACAACACACTTATCCTTTACGAGATCCAAGGGGTTCCAACCCATCTAATTGGGGTTGATTTTTAACCAACACGCAACCATCTAAAATATACCCAGGGAATCCATGGTAATAATATACAATGTAATTCGAAGTACCTCACACATATGACTCCCCCTATCCTGCGACCACTCCACATGCCTATTCCAGACACTAACACCTCTTATACGACAACCAACAAGGAGAAAATCCTTAATAGGGGTGCCCATAAAAAAATCAAATGTTCCAACCATTCCATCAAATCACATAAACAATAATACCATTTCAAAAAACACCTTAGGTTTCCAACTGAGCATTCACATTTGATAATCCACGTTAATTCAAAATAATTAAAAGAGCCAATGTGGCCTTATATCATGTTCATTTCAAGTACACATTCTAGGAACTTCTCAACCATTTTCAATAAACAATACGAACAACCACATTCAAGAGCGAAATGCACAATGGGCCTTTATACCAAATCCAACGTCATTTCAAACCTTATTTCAGAATAAAGTTGAAAAAATAAGTTTCCATAAATGATTATAATCATGATTACATATAATTTATCATCTTAATATATTTTTAAAATTACCAAATAGTCAATAATATTTAACATAACATTTGGAAACATACTTGAGTAATTTGTAAACAAAGAGAGTATAGTTAAACTCCCAGAGATTAATGTAGATAGAGATTTTCATTGAAAATTGGGTCATATGTTAAACAAAACCATCATCAGTTGTGTCACCCTCAATGGGTATACTTTGGCTACACATGGATGTTCCCACATCCAATAGAATACCACAAGTACTCGTTCCCCAATGATATTTACAACAAAATACAAAATGTTTTCTAATTAACACGACATATAACAATATAAAAATGACCATGTTCCACATACCACACCCAAATGAAAATCCAATAAATTAAATAAAACGTTTCTAAAGAAATATACCACTCAAATAAATAAATTTTACTCTAATATCTAAATAATAATTTGATCAATAACATTTGGTGTTGATTTACATATTAAGGAATCGCTTTGAAAACATTTTTTAACAAATTCTACCAACAGAAAAACACCATTACCAACTAAAAAATTCATTAATGGAATGGAAATCATTTTAATAAATTTATTGAAATATTTAAAGCATCAATTGAATGCATCAGGAAGGAAATAATAGAGACACATACATCAATGATGTGTTAATGCGAAAAACTATCCAGGAAGGGTGAATACACCCTGAAGAACAATTCACACACCCGAACCATCAAGAAAATCAAACTACACGTCAATATTAACATCTAGTATTATTCCAAGTGAGGGTCTACCAATGATGAACCATGAAATAGAGAGAAGATATGAGGATGAGGGTGAGAAGTTCCAAAACCCCAAAAAATCACCATAGATTATTGGAGGAGATCCCATGGAGGAGGAGAAATAGAGGAAAGGGGGTTTTGGGACACCTTCATGCACCAAAATCAACCTAGTAGGGAGGGTCTTCATTTTGAGATAAAAATAGTGAATTATAGTTTAAAGATTTTAACATTTTAAATATATGGGATGCTCACATGATTTCTCTGAATGGTTTTCCAATCTATGTAACAACCATATGCCTGACACTATCCATAAGGTACGCCCCACATTGAATAACCACAGGATATCCAAACCATGCGCCAACCAATCCAAACACCACTACCTAAAAATGAAACAAATCAACATGGTTTCATTAAGAAGTCACTAAGATTCCTCTAACCAAAATTGAACCATGATCACACCAAATATTAACCTGAAACTTCCAATATTAAAAAATTTAAACTTGCGTCCAACCCTAACATCAACCAATAAGATCCAAATCCATGAATAGAGTAATATAATGACATATCCCAGGTTGGGGTGTGACACATCAGTTCAAAAAAATATTGCATTAGGAAAATATTGTTTTTCTATATCATTTACATAACATTTATAATTAATTAGAAAAGATATAGATAAATTTTTTCATGAAAACCCCAACCATTGTTTTTCCATGATTTATTCCACTTCATTTTTATTTTATGAAATGAAGGAGATCTTTTAATTCCAAAAGCACTAGAAGATCATGAGTTTAATAAATATAATGATAGATCACACAATATATAACAAGAAATGGTTATAAAGGCTTATCCAATATATTTAACTAGATATATAGAGATATAATACTTTATCCTCTCAAATCTCATTCAATGTATAACATAAAAAATTCCATAAATTGATAACCTTATAAACCATCCAAAAGGTAACATTCGAAATCATTAGAATGAAGGTCCTAAGATCATCAAAACATTCGTCCCACATATGTCACAAAGTAGTTCTTGATTGAAACATTAAAAAACATATAATACCTTAATCATATAATTTCTTAGAACATGTTAATAAACTGAACAATCATATATCCTTTTTGGAAATGATACATGCTACCTTATTCAAAAGATTACTAGATATATTCAATAAAACCAAGCTGTTGTAAACATCATCAATGAGTAAATAGACCACATTGTCAACAATCAATAACCAGTTATAGGGTAACTAGTACTATCCAAATTACTTTATCCATATCGATCATCTCTTTATCTGAGATAAAAAAATTTCTCAACATCAGAGACACATTAAGTGTTATCTTCCCTTAATCAATACATCACATTTCAATTAAATCCCATTAATTATTCCTCAATTATATTCAATTAATTTTTTAATACATAATGGTATCAATATACATCATGACTTATATGACATAATTCTTTAAATTCTATATATATACACATAAATCATCCAAATATAATCTCAAACCATTACTCAAGAATCATCATCTTATCACTTAATACTCCTTACCTTGACTATGAAACATGAATCCTAGCATAAGTTTCCTCAAGATCAATCTAATCATGATTCTTTCATTTAATTTAAATAATACTTGAGTAACATCTCATGCCTATCAATTTTAATTTCAATTCACTTTATCTTTAGTGACATTACCAATACCCATAGAACGTCAGGATTCTCTTCATTATATTTCCACATAAAAATAAATTTTCATCATTCCCATACTTTTAAAATCCAATAAATTCAATGTTAAACTATTTTCATCATGTTCCTAATATTAAATAAAATCATAAATCATAGGTTGATAACCACTTATCATAGTTTCAAAAACATAATCATATAAACATACATTTAATATTTTTAAATAATTACGCATACTTCTTTAATATAGGAAACCGTATATTAAAAAAGATTATTCATAGTATTCTTCCATTTAAATCCTTTCTAATGGTTTGAAAAGTGTGTTTGAATTCCCAAACCATATGCCCCAGGAGTGCCAAAACAAGTGTACAACTATATCTATTTTTGATCAATAGTTTGTGATCGAGTGTAGCTCAATATTGTTTTTTTGGGGTTTTACCCATATGAGTATCTATTTTAGAGCCACACCCACATGTAGTATCCATTATGTGATGTATTTATATAAAACTACTCACTCTACCCTTTACCATAATTCCAAAAAATTTGATTAATCATTAAATAATCATTATACAAATCCATGGAGACATCCTTAGAGATATCCAAATAAAAAACACTACAGATTTCACTAAATTTTTCACATCCAGTATTTATAAGGTTTACTAAACCATTCATTTGATACCAAGTTTAGTGACACAGACTTAATATATTTGGATATTACATCATTTTATTTGAAAATTAAGCACATTACAAAAATACATGATTGAGGACCATAATTTTTTTGTGTATTTGTAATCACATAACCATAATATTATATCACAATGATTGATCATAATCATATCCATTAAAGATCAACCATAATAGTACTCAACATAAAATCCCTATTCACTACATTGGGAACAGATACATATGATATGTGTTAGATGAAATGATAAATAAGGGAATTCAATTGAGATATTTAACCATAAAATAAGAATAAGGGTATGAGAACATGACCATAAAATTAAATGATCATTGCCTATATATATAATATCATAATAAAGATTCATATAAAAAATAATGAATGTTAATAACATCTGAATGATATGTTAATCATGAAAATAATCCCCAAAATACTATCATTGGAAGAAGTAATGGAATTTTGGAATACATGTCATTATATAACAGTGAGAATATATAAAAGTAGAAAAAGGTTCATTATTTATGTATAGGACACTAAATCAGACCCTCTCATAACCTTATGGATATGAAACTAGGTCTACTCATAATGTTGTGAACATGTAATCTCGTTCACACATAAAATTGTGAAAAAGTAATAAGGTTCACACATTAAATTTTGGCCATCAAACTAAGTCAAGGCACAACATTGTGAACATGTATTCATGTTCACACATGACATTGTAAGCATGGAATATGGTTCACTCATAACATTGTGAACATGTAATTTGGTTCAGACATAATATTATGGAAATAAAATTAGGTCCATTCATAACATTGTGAACATTTAATCAGGTTCACTAATAACATTTTGAATATGTAATCTGGTTTATGCATAATGTTTTGAACATATAATTAGTGTGCAGCATAACTTGTGTACTCCTGAGACATCCATAAATTCCCAATGAATTTGAGGGAGATATAGGACCCAATTGTCACATAATAAAATCATGCATACATGTTTCAAATGATAATAAACAATAATAATATCATAACCCATGAAATTGAAATTTATATCATAAAAATTTCATTATATCATTAACTATGGAAAGTAGATAGGTTTCATAATCATTTGTTCAAAGAATTGCCAATTGATAAAATATGGTTTCAAAAGAATATAACCAATGGAAGACAAAGTGGTGTCATAATAATAATTATATCAAAAACATAATTCAATCATGAAATAATATAAAAGGTATTCCTAGATAATGTCTTTAATAAACCATAAACTATAACAATATATGTCAGCAATGATGGAGAAGGATTTTGAAATATCGCATGGAAAAATTCTTATAAAAAATTTCATTTCATTTAAAATGATTTATATAAAACAAATTTAAATTCATTTTCATATAAATAAGTGTTTATAATTTCATTTAATACAATTCTAGAATAAAATTTCATTTCCTCTTTAAAAAACACTTCTTTTATTAATAATTATTTTGAAAACAAAAATCTTTTATTATAACATTGAAATCATTTAAAGGAACATTGATAATACAGAGAGAACATGTTTCTTTGAAAATACATTGAAAACACATAATGAAATATAGAACTCATTTTGAAAAAAAATTATTAGAAAATAATTTTAAAACATAAAAAGATGTCTTGAAATAAAATTGCAAACACATTTATAGATAATTGTTTTTGAAAAATTATAAATAATACAAGAAATTATTGAAATATTTTTTTATTCATAATAAATGTATGATAAATTATAGTGAAATATCTAAATAACATTTAAAAAATTATTTTATTCTTAATAAATATTTTGAAAAAATCTTACAAATTAAAATTTTGAAAGAACACTACTTTCTGCCCAAAAGGAGAAATAAATTTAGATTAAATAAACATATTCATAATTATATGAAGAAAACACAAGTGTAAAAATTTAACAGTTACAAGAATATATCATGTATAATCGTATGATAAAAAAATTTGTCACTGTTATTGAGGGATCGATCATAATAATTCATCAATAGAAGCACAATAATAAACCATTGTGATAAATGAGGAGATTGTAGCAACAAACAATTAAATCATTTGTGAAATTGAATCTTACTCTACCCAAGAGAAAAAAAATTATATGATTCCTAAAATATAATTAAATAAATATTTTTATGATTTAACATGTCAAAAAGATGTATATACACCCAATACAAAAATATAGGTGCATAACATGCGAATTAACTCAATGAAGGGAACATTAGAAAAGAATAACATTAGTGATTTGGTTGCTTCTGAACCGTAAACCCTTTGAAATAAAGATCATTAAATGGATATTTCAATAAAAATAAAATTATGTATAATAATTATATAATAAATTCATTAGAAGTATATACACCACAACATTGAATGTAGTGGTGAATAAGGTTTGTATCTCATTGAAATAAAAAGTTAGATGAGAAAACATTTAGATTAAATATTGATTTTCATCCTACAAATTCCAAAATACTATATAATATTTATAATACTATTAAAAAAATTCAACCAAAACATATTATTAACTCTAAATCCATATATGATATTTTTATGATGTTATATTATCTATTTATTAACAACTCTACATTAATGTTATGTTTTAGGTAATATCTGTTTTGGTTGTTATATATGTTTTGGATTTTTATTCTCAATCATCTTACATAGATCATGATTAATATATTGAATCACATTAAAAAAATGATAATAATATCCTATATATTTCTTTTATTTTTAATTTTAATAATCTATAAAATATTGAAATATGAAATGGAACAAAATATTCATGTTGTCGTTTGGTCGTATGTACTCATGGATTCTCTTTCCATTTTATTAGAATTTTTAAAGAAGGAATTTAACTAACATATATATATATATATAATATCTTTATATTATAATGATAATGTAATATATGTCATATAATTGTACTAAAACCATCCTCAATACATTCCATGAAATGTGTTAATGAATCACATCACTTTGAGGAGGCGGTAGTCTACACCTCCACAATCTATGTTAGTATAATTACAAAAAAATAGAAAGAATGCGGTTAAGGTTTATATACAAATTCAATAAGATTATATAAATCATAAATAACATGTATATCATACTGAATTACAGTTTTCATTATAATTCCAATACAGGAGATCTTATAAATGAAAAATTAAGAACACTATTTTTTGAGGTGGTAGTTCCCCAAACAATAGAACATTAATCTTGTTAACCATTATATAGAAGTATGTGTAATTTTTTTAAAACAATTATAATAACAATATAAAATTATTTATAGGATATTAATGTTTTTATATAAGAATTTGGAAAAAGAAAATATCAAAGGAATCCTAGTCATTTCTTTCAATTTCATGAAGAAAAAATAATATTCTTAATTAAATTAATCGGAGTATATAGTAAAAATATTTCTAGAAATGAATTTTATAAGAGATTATAGATAATTTAGTGCCTATTTTTATGGTTTAATCCAATGTAAATCTTAATTATAACTAAATTTAATAAATTATTTTTAATTACATTCACTAATATTTTTGGTAAAAAACTATGTTCAACTCTTTATAAATTATAAATAATTCATATAAAAATTTGGAAATACTTTTTTCCAAAGTCTAGTTACAGCAGTGGTAGAAAATAATTTAAATTTAATCCCTCAGAAGAGACTAGAATGCTTGTTTTTAGAGTTAACACTTCAAAAGAATGATATGTTTTGTTTTTTAAATTCAAAATTAAAATTGATTTGAATGTCCAAAATATGATTATAATATTTATTATGAGTATAATTATACTCTAAAACAAATTGTAAGAATAATTTATCCTCATAAAAAAATTAGGGAAAATAGTTGTTTTGAGATAAATTCTACTATGGTTAATTATTCATTAAAAATTGAAACATCATAGGATAATGTTAAAACAATCACTCTAACCTAATTTTAATGCTTAAAATTCAACAATGAAGTTTATTTCAAAATATATAATTTAGAAGGATTGCAAAAGTTATATTTAAAATTTATTTTCATTAAAAAGGTAGTAAAACTGCTTTTTTAAAAATATAGGCTTATATGTTTAATATTGTTTTAGTTCCTATATTATGACTATAAATATATTTTATGAATCTAATTAAAATTTAATGAATATATAAAATATACATTTCATTAATATTTTAAAATAATAATTAATTTATAATATAATGATAACATTTTTCAGTATGAATAAAAGTAGTTTTTATAAAAACATTCACTTTATATTCAATTTGTTCTTATAATAATTTCTTATTTATTCGTAACCAATAAAGAAAAGGAATTATATTAATAATTTAGTAATTAATATTTATAAATAAAAACATTCAGTCAAGGTTTTGTTATATTATACTAAATAAAAATATTTTTAATAATATATTTTTGTTCTCTTAAAAATAGTCATGCATGTTACACAAGACATAAATGAAAGTCCATCTTGTGTATACTGTAATCTATGATCGTTGTTCTATATAGATAAATATAAAATTTATTTTGTGTGTATTACACGATTAACTTCATTTTTCATAGAACATAATCCAAACAATGTGATTTAATATAAAAAATTATTGTTAGTGTTGCATCAAATGAAAAATATCAAAAAGATTTAATTGAATTAAAAAATAATATTTGACAAATTTTCTTGGTGTTACATTATACATTTTATTCCATATCAATCATGTATCATCCCTCAGGATTATCATGTGGAAAATTAATGACTATTCCACTATGTCCACAATGAAATTCCATATTTCTATTATTATATGGGTCCTGAAACTCACCAATTTTTAGATTATTTATCATATTGTGATATTGTTAATTACACATTATAACATGGTTTCACCTCTCTTCTCCAATTTAATTTGGTTTCTCCCAAGGAATATCATTCCATTCACCCTTAATATGAATCCTCTTGGTCTCATCCATTTCATAATAAAAATAAATAATAGTGAGAGAAAAATTAATAATATTTGGAAAGCCACATAATAAATAGATATTACTTATAAATATTCAATATATGTCTAAATAAGTTTTTTTAGTTTATTCTTGATTATTACAAAAAGTCTTGGATTGTATCATAGTCATAAATTGTGGTGTATTATGTATGTTTTCTCAAACTAATGTACAAATGTTAACTAAACCTATATCTTATTTCTAATATAATGACCATCTACATTATGTACAACAATATAACATTTAAATAGATGAATACTCATTACATGAAATAAAATACCATTCCAGAACCATGTGTGATAAGTGACCTTGGAATCATGGGAAAAAGTAAATTGTTTCATTAAACATAGACAACTTCTCTATCTTATTAAATCATAACAAGATCCATTTTGACATATAATTCTCAAAAACATTATTTTTATCATGGGTAAATGAACTCCAAGATAAGGGTGAGCTATGATGATCAATAAAGTTAAACATGGGAGATATAAATTATAAGATATCAATAATCACATATGGATAAGATTATAACATTAGGAAATTTTACACTGATTATAAAATGATCAAAATCATAATTCATGTATTTATTTATATTTATCTCCTTATACAAGAATCATAATAAAATAATTTCGGTATATGTCCTAAAATTTTGGAGACACATAATCATAGAAGATAATTTCGTTATTCGTCAAGTGTCTAGGCCAATACTATCATAGTGGAATGGGTTAACACCAAAATCCATTGTAGTAGTAATGGTCCACACATAATAAATTAATGGTGAAAGGGAATAGTAAATTATTTGGTATCACTTCCCATTACAATCATTTCATAATGAATTGAGTTCACTTTTTATCTCAGTTTGGTCTTACAAATCATAGTTCACATCCCATTTCAATCTTGTCTATATAATTTGATATAAATCACTACCTAATGAATTTTTTTTGAGATATTACCCTTACCATTCATTGGTTATAATATTTCCACGTTACATGGTTATGATGTGTCCACCATAACATAATGAAATCCATAATTATGTGTTTCACATGAACATAGATCCTTCATCTTTAATTAACACATGTAAACAAATGACTTTTATAATCACATTATCATAAAATAACTCGTGTAAAATAAATGGGTTTCATATATATAGATTCATAAAAAAAATAAAAAAAAAGTATTCGGATAGTATACTTGAAAAATATTATTAGAAAATCATATATAATAACATATAATTTCATTTTAAATGGAAAATAACTATCAAATGTCACATGAAATAATTCATTAAAAACAATTTTTATTATAAATTAAATTATTTTAATGGTCCTCATAGTTGTAAATGAAAAAAAAATGACTCAAAATAACCATTCAATCAAGTAATGTAGAGATCAAAAAATTATTTATTAAGGATGATTTGGAAAATATTCTCAATATTTATAAAATAAAAAATCATTCCTTCATTATTTATGTTGGAAGAGGCACAATGATCTTCATTAAGAAAAAGAAAAAAACAATCCAATCAAATAAATAAGTAAACATTATAATACAAGTAAAAATGAATTTAAAAATTAATAGGATAATAGTAAAAACAATTGGAATCAATTTTAGCAATAATGGACCAAGAAGCATATGTGTGTAAATATGTAATCGTGAATAGGACAATTCTTAAAAGAAATTACTTTATAATTATCATATAATTGAAGTGAGAATTAATCAATTGAATTTAATATGTTTATATACTAAAAATTATAATAGAGAATATGATGTAAAATAATGATATTGAAAAAAATACACACTATACAAGTAATACAAAATAATGGATGTATTTCTAATGCACCGACCACAGTTACCTAGAGTTACTGCATTATTACATAACATTGGAATGATTACAAGGAATCAAATCCCGAAATATCGATCATTTTAGTAGTCTTGTAAAATATAATATATGCATGAAGTTCAACAATACAACTTGAAAAGAAAAACAGTAGTAATTTATTCCATTAGAAACATTCAATCCTCCTAGATTATTCATGCAAGGCACTCATAACTATCTTTTTCATATCTTGGAATGACAAAACATAAAAAAGGGATGATCTCAGATGCTCAATAAGAGTAAATAATTTAGTAGAAGCTATAAACATTTAAGGAAAGATGTGTAATAAAAAATAGCCTTTCAAAAATAAACTTGATACTAATTTGGAAAAAACAAATCAATGATTAACATATAATCATGAACATGGAAATTATACTAGTTGAATAATCACATGAAATAATTAATTTCACAATGAGGGAATGTATATTACCAGACATTAATTTCTATTTCAAGGCCTCGTGCTACGACCTTTGGGCTAACTGTAACTGAACCCAAACCTGGAGAGCCTCTTTAACTTGACTCCATCCCAGAGAGCCTCTGTAACCGGACTCCAACCCGGAGAGACTCTCTAACCGGACTCCAACCCGGAGGGTCTTCGTTAACTATACCACAACCTGAAGGGATTAATTTACTGGCCCATAACCTAGAACATACTAGTCCAATTCATTCATCATAAGAAAAGTTTGAAATATAACATTAACATTCATATTAAAATTAGCATAAAAAATGTCAATACATTATCTATAATCCAATAATGGTATAAAAATAAAATATCCATAGTCAATAATATCACAAAACATTAAATAAAATATATAAGATTAGTATCATAATAAATAATCTTCAAACAAGTTTAAAATCCATTGAAGGTTGTTGACATAGATAAAAATGTTCGATAATGTTTTTTGAGAGAAATGACCATTTTTCATGAAATCATTTAAAATTATCAGAATTTATAAAGGTAGTAAGTTAAAAAGGATTTTTGAATCATAGTTTCCCATACCACTTTTAATCTTTTTAAATTAATTATCATTTCAAAACATTCATGTCCATATACATAAATCCTTAAATAAATTTAAAAAACATGGACATTAATTAAATGGGTTTAAAAATATAAATCGTCAAAACATTTAAAATGATGATCTAGTTTAATTGAACCTCCTATAAAACCTTAAAATATTCCTTTTGAAATCATTTTTACAAAATATCGGTATCTATGTTAATTATTTCCTAGAAAATACTTACACATGAACAAACTCGGATAATTACGAGATTGAGGAAATAACCTTTACTTCATTGTAATCAATCGAGTCATATGAAATATAGTCAAAAACCACAAAACGAATCCCAAGATATCTTGAATATTTATAGAATCATGATAATATATTTCAAATGTTAGTACACAATACACCACATGTAATAAATAAGTGTTGAACAGTGGAAATATCAAAGAATTAAAAATGACATAAGAAACCCCTTACCATGTGTCTGACTTTACTCGCTCGTTTGATCCTTGTTCTTCCTTAATAATAAAATTAAGTTGATTAAAACTTGATTAAGAATACTTTATGGTTTATTATTCCTTTTATATCACATATTACCTTTCAATAACAATTAGTTATTATTTGAGTTCAAATCAGGCATTTTGTCGATGTTCAGAACATGAGTAAAAAAGGATCTTGTTATAATTAAAAATTATACATGTGGTCAAAAGTCCATTATCTATTGAATGATATTACTAATTTATATTTCATATATATAATATATTTCTACTATATATATTTAGTTATAATAGTACACAAAATTTAGATATAAGAATTGAAATGCACCGCTCATGGAGACAGTAAGCCGTACGTACGCATTAACACTACTTTCATTTCTGTTTTTTATTTTAATGTAATTAAAAAATAATGATGAATTGTTATATTATAATTATAGTATAATATCATATATAATATCATTTACTCCATACTTTATATGTCCATCATAAGTCATTAATGAGTCATATCACTTTGAGGGGGCGGTAGACCACACTTTCTAAAATGAAATTATCGTGTTTTACCAATAATGGAAACCGTAAAGGTATGATATAAATGAAAATACATAAGCACAGAGAAAACATAAAAATAATATATATATCATAGATAACGTTAGGTCCATTTGACCGGCCACCATGAGAAGTGGTAGGAGAAAATCGAACAATCATTGTTTCGTGAGGCGTTAGTTTTCCAACCACAAAAATAATATCTTCTTCACCCATTAGACGGAGGTGTCTATAACTGTAGTAAGGATAGTTCCCATAAAAAATCCTATTATATATAGGATACTAGTTTCTTCAAAAATTATATAAATTAAAATAGTTTGTGTGGTTTTATATGTAAAATAAAACAAAATTAAAGAAAATAATTTAAGAGAGACCATTACCTTTGATTTGGGTGACTTCCTTTGGTTTGAACCAAAAAGGATTTTTGAAGTGACTTATGACTGAGGCAATTCTTCTAGGTGTAATATAAGGATCATGAGAGCTTATTTGGATAGGTTTTGGATGATCCAAGGCACTTGAGAGGTGTGTGGAATGGGTTAGAAGTGGTGTCCTTTTATAAGGGGGAGGAGGGACTCTTTCAGAATTTGTGAATATATTATTTTATTATATAGTGATATATGGTTTCTAGAGGTCCAAAACTAATTAAATTCAAAGATAAGATGACTCAAGTCGAAATAAAATAATTAAATAAGAATTGGACATGTTTTGGATATATTTTTAATATTAATAATCTTATTTATTTAAATCATTTATTAATGAGGTAAATACTACATCATTATTGCATCATAAATAAATTAATTTATATGATGTATAAAAGTTATTAAAAAATACCATAATGTATGAAATTTTCATAGAATTAAAATTAAAATATATAGTCGAAATTCTGACTTAGATAACCCATTATAAAAAATAATATACAAAAAGATATTTGATTATTTAATTTTTACATTACGTTATGTTAATTAAAAAAAGTGTCATTATCATTCATAAGTGTCTCCATTGGGTCCCAAAATCAACCCAAGGATACCCATTGTTAGACATGAATCCTCAAATATGGTTAGGACAAGTTTTAAGGTAATTTTTTATTATTATAATATTCTTTTTACCATGAATTGCCTTATTTATCTTTAAGCATAGTAAATAAAAGTCAAAAGTTACTAATCACAAAAAATTATTTTCATCTTATTGAACCAAATTTTACATACTGATGTTAACTGTGTGTCTCAAAATTTTTAAATTCAACTCATAGAAGGGGTAAAATTATGTTTTATGAATATTTGAAAATTCTCCTAGGATGTGCGTAAAAGATTATTAAAAGTTCAATAAAGTTTTTATATATCTAAACATATTATAAAATGAATCCAATGATTTATATTTAACATATATAGGTATTATGTATCTATATTAAAGTAAAATAAATTAAAATAAAACAAATAATTATTTAAATAAAACCCCCATTTTAACCAATAACTCATTTTTTCACTATTCATCAAAAAATTAATGTTTTCAGAAAAATAACAAAATTTCACTCTAAGATAATTTTGATATCCTGAATTAAATAATTATGTCTATTTTACCAAATTAAAAACATTGAAGTTTAATTTATTAAATTAAAATTAGTTCCCGTTGTCAAAACCATAAACTGTGTTTTTAAGAAATAATAACTATCAAAATATTGATACTTGTTTATGTTCAATTTCAATGTGAAATTATTTTCAATGAATAACATTGAATTAAATGGAAAAATATAATCTATTTATACTTCCAATCCATTAAAATTTATAATTTAACATTACAAATAATTTTGATTGAAAAAGCTGTTTTCAGATAAAATATATCAATACTCACTATTCACCCAAATATAAAAGTTATCAGAAAATTAGAAACAATTTATTAAAAATAAATTTATATGTCCCAATTCAAATGAAAAAGTTTATTTAGTGAAATCTAATATATAAATGTTTCAAATATTGGATTTAAAAAAAGTTCTCCACTAAAAGGAGGTAAAATTGCATATTTTTAAAAAATACTTCATTTATCTGAAAAAAATGAATTTGTTCTTTCATTATTTCTAAGAAACTAATAACAAGGATTCTAATATTATAAGGATTAAATAAAGTTAAAATTTTAGTTAATACAATTCATATCCTATTTGAAATATCTAGTTTGGTAAGTCGAGGTGCGTTTGAACTTGGTGTTGCGTGTAGTGAAAGTTATTGAATTACTTTGAAAAAATAATGTACTATGAAATCTTGGGGTGTTACATTCTTCCCTTATTCAATAAATTTCGTCCTCACAATTTGAAATTGTTATTTAAAAATAAAAGTCCAAAAATAGAAAATACCTTTGTGGGAAAAGCCACATCAAAAATTGGTTTAAAAAAATTTAGTCTAAATTAGACGAAAAGTGGATGGAAAAAGTCACTACCAAATTATGATCTCGATGAGGAGAGGAAATTGGGGGAAATTAGAGACACATAATTGGAGGGAAAACATAAATATTTATAGGGAGTGATTGAGGTAATCAGTCACAAACAGTTGAAGAATTGAGGGACTCAAAGCCATCAATATATGATGATTTAAAATATCACTGGTTCAACAAAACATAAGGTATTAGGATAAGACATTATTAGTTTTAAGATCTGTTACCTAAAGATTAAGAATTAGTTTATTCAGAGAATAATAGAAGATAAAAATATATACTTGACAAGTAGAGATCCATCCTTTAAAAGTTTTTTACCACAAACTCATATTTCACTCTAAAAGATTATAGAACTTAAAACAATATTCTATTTATCATATTCATATAGTGTTACAAAATAATGAAAATCTAATTAATCTACCATACATTTTTTAAAAACTACATCATTCAATCCAGGACATCACGTGGGCTAGTGTTAGGTGATACACCCTTGTCGCCCTTCGGTTGTGGGTTCAAGTCTCACAACCTTACTGAACTCGATGGGTTGCCGCCCGACCTCCGGGTTGTCCATTTTATGGAAATCCAAAAATAATCTCTAACTAGACATATCCAAAATACTTCTATCCAAACTATTATATCGATTAGGAGAACATTGGTGGAAATTAGAGACACATAATTGGAGGGAAAGCATAAATATTTATAAGGAGTGATTGTGGTCATCAGTCACAAACAATTGTAGAATTGAGGGCCTCAAAGCCATCAATCTATAATGATTTAAAATATCATTGTTTCAAAAAGACATATGGTATTATGATAACACATTATAAGTGTTATGATCCTTTACCTAATTTTTAAGAATTAGTTTCTTCATAGAATAAGAGAAGAGAATGTTATACACCTAACATGTAGAGTTCTATCCATTAAATAATTTTTACCACAAACTCATATTTCACTCTAAAAGATGATAGAACCTAAAATAATATTCTATTTATCCTATTTATTTTGTGTTCCAAAATAATGAAAATCTAATTCATCTACCAAACCATTTAAAAAAACTACATCATTCAATCCAGGACATCACATGGGATAGTGATTGGTGATACACCCTTGTCGCCATTCAGTTGTAGGTTCAAGTCTAACAGCCTTACCGAACTCGACGGGTTGCCGCCTAACATCCAGGTTGTCCATTTTATGGAAATCGAAAAATTATCTCAATCTAGACTTATGCAAAATACTTCTATCCAAACACAGAACCCAAAATTTATGAGGAAGGTAAATACAATTAAAATCCTTTTGGGCATCTAATAACATCTGAACACCTTCATCATGTATTCTTTTAAAACACTACAACATCCTAAATTACCATAAAACCTTATTGATTCCATTCATTCTCCCTTATTCCATATAGAATACTGGATATACTCCTTCTATCAAAAAATGTTGTAAACTCCATCAATGATGGACTATAGAAATCATTATTCAGTTTCAAGGTAGTCAAGACTAAAAAAAAACAATTTATCTAAATCAATCATGTATTATTCCAAAATCAGTAAGTCATTATTAGAACTATATTATGGTTTATCTTTCTCTCAGCCATATATTTTCCAAAAATTTAACCTGTTATTGAGTCACTTCTCTTGTTTCCATCTAATTTCATGTCCTTAATGAAATGGTATTGCAGTAAAATTCTTATATAGTCTATAATTCTTATAACATGTAAATCATTAATACAATACTCAACTGACTCAATACTTTAATAACAATGTAATAAATATAATCATTCCTCTCCGTCATCTATAGTATCATAAAATTATTTTTATCCAATATCAGAATTTGGGGTATACTCTAATGATTTCGACATTGATTCTTGTTGTGTCCCAACTCTATTTAGATGAATCATTGTACATTTGAACATAATAAAACAATATCCTTTTAAACATATACATGAACATATTATGGAAAAAATAAATCAATCATTATCATATAAACATGCACATGGATATTATACTAGTATAATAATAACATGTAATAACTAATATCATAATGAGGGAATGTATAGAACCATACTTTAATTTATGTGTCAATGCCTCAAGCTAGGACCTAGGGGCTAACTGTAATGGGACCTAAACCTGGGGATCCTCCATAATCAGTCTCCATCCCGGAGAGCCTCTGTAAACAGAATCCAACATTGAGAGCCTCTATAACCAGACTGCAACCCGAATGGTCTACTGTAATCAGACCCCAAACTGAAGGGATTACTTTTACTGGTCCCCAACGTGGAACATACAATTTCAAAACATTCATCATAAGAAAAGGTTGAAATATAACATAAACATTCGTATTAAAACTAGAATATGAAATGTCAATACTTTATCCATAATCCATGAATGGTATAAAAATAACTCATCCACAGTCAAACATATCAAAAAACATTAAATAAAATATTTAAGATTTGTATCATAGTAAATCAACTTCAAACAAGTTTAAAATCCATTAAAGGATGTTGACATAGATGAAAATGATCCAAAAAAAGCTTTGAGAGAAATAACCATTTTCCATGAAATCATTTAAAATTCTCACAATTAATAACGGTAGTCAATTAAAAGGGATTTTGGAATCTAATTGTTCCATAGAACATTGAATTTTTTTAATGAATTTTCATTTTAAAACATTCAAGTCTATATAAATAAATCCTTAATATAATTTGAGAAACATGGACATGAATTAAAAGGGTTTAGAATGATGAATCATTAAAACATTATAAATGATGATATAGTTAAATAGAACCTCTCATAAAACAATAAAAGATTCATTTTAATTCATTTTTATAAAATATTGGTATCTATAATAATTATGTCCTCAAAAATACTTACACATAAACAATCTCGGATAATAATGAGATTGGGGAAATAACCCTTACCTTGTTGTAATCAATCGAGTCATTTAAAAAAAAGTTAATAACCACCAAATGAATCACGGAATATAATGAATATAAAGTGACCCATGATAATATATATCAAATTGAAGTACACAATACAAAACATGAATTAAATAAGTGGTGAACAATGGAAATCTAATGAAATTAAAAGTGAGATGAGAAACCCCTTACCACGTGTCTGACTTTACTCGCTCGTATGTTCTTTGTTATTCTTTAATAATAAAAATAAGTTAATTTTTTAATTTATGAATAATATTTTCATTTTTATTATTCTTTTTATATCACTTTTTGTTTTTCCATAACAATTAATTAATTATTTGAGTTCATATCGGACATTCTTTCGATGTTCGGAACATGAGTAAAAAAGAACATGTTATAATTAATAATTGTCCATTTGGTCAAAATTCCATTTTCTATAAAATTATATTAATAATTTTTATTTCATATATATCATATATTTCCAGTATATATTTCTATTTATAACAATACATATCATTAGAAGATAAGAAATTAAATGCACCGTTCATGGAGGTGGTAACTCGTATGTACGCATGAACGCTACGTTCATATCTATTTGGAATTTTAATGTAATTAAAACATAATGGTACATTGTTATATTAAAATTCCAGTATAATATCATATATAATAACATTAACTCCATAATTTTTACATACCACATAAGGCATTAATGTTTCATATCACTTTGAGGGGGTTGTTGTCCGCACATCCCCAAATGAAATTATCGGTTTTAACCATAATGGAAACCATAAAGGTATGATATAAATGGAAAATAAAGAAGTCCAAAGAAAACATAAATATAATATATATACCATATATAAATATAGTTCACTCTTAATATCCATAATGAGAAGCAGTAGGAGATAATCGAACAATCATCGTTTCGTGAAGCATTAGTTTGTGAACCACAAAAACAATATGTTCTTCACCCATTAGATGGAGGTGTGTGTAAGTGTAGTTCCAATCCATCTCATAAAAACATCCTATTATATTGAGGATATTTTTTATATCATAAATTAAAGGAATAAACATAGTTTATGGGGTTGAAGAAGTAAAATAATAAAAAATAAAAGAAAAAAATTTAAGAGAAACTGTTACCAATAATTTGGGTGACTTTTTTAGTTTGAACCAAACAGACTTTTTGAAAGAACATCTGCCTTGTTAATGTATCTAGGTGTTATATAGGGATCTTGACATCTTATTTGGTAGGGGTTGGATGAGACAAAAGGCTTGAGTGCTGTGTGGAATGTTTTATAAGGTGTGTCTTTTTATATGGGGGGATGGGCTCTTTAGGAAAGCATGATAATTTTATTTCATTATATAGTGATATTATATTTCTAAAGGTACAAAAATAATTAATTCCAAAGTTAATATGACGCATGGTCAAAATAAAATCATCCAATAAGAATTGTACATGTTTTGGATATAGTTTTAATGTTAATAATATTATTTATATAAACCATTTACTAATGAGTTAAATAATACATCATCATTGCGTCATAAATAATTTAATTTATTTGATGTTTGAAAATTATTAAAAAAATTACCATAATTTAGAAAATCTTCTTAGATTTCCAATGATTATTTATAGTAAAAATGATGACTTATATAACCCCGTGTAATTATTTATTTACTAAAAGATATTTTTTATGTCATTTTTGTCTTTACTTGAAGTTAATTAAAATAAAGTGTTGGAATCATTCATAAGTGGCTCCATGGGGTCCCAAAATTGACCCAAGGATTCCCATTGTTGGAAATGTCTCATCCGATATTGTTAGGACATGTGTTAATGTAATTGTGTATTATTATAATATTCCTTTTACCATGAATTACCCTATTTATCTTTAACTGTGGTAAATAAAAGGAAAAAGTTACTATTCAAAAAATATTATTTTCATCTTATTGAACCACATTTTACTTATTGAGGATAACAATGTCTCTTTATTTTTTGAAATTCAACTCAAAGAAGTGGTAAAATTATGTTTTATGAAAATTTTCAATTTCTCCCAAGAATTGAGTAAAATACAGTAAAAAGATCAATAAAATTTTTATATATCTAAAGATATTATAAAATGACTACAATGAATTATATTGAACCTATATTGGTATTATGTATCTATTTTAACCTAAAATAAATTTAAATAAATTAAATAATTATTTAAATTAAATGTCGGTTTTAACCAATAACTCAGTGCAATTAACTATTCATAAAATATTTATTGTTTTCAAAAAAATACCAAAGTTTCAACATAAGATAATTTAGATATTCTGAATTCAAAAATTAAGTCTATTTAACCAAATATAAATCATATAAGTTTAACTTATTAATTTACTACTAATTTCTGTCATCAAAACCAAAAAGTGTTTTTTCAGAAATAATCACTAACAAAAGATTGATACTTGTTTATGTTAAATTTCAAAGTAAAATTATTTCAAATGAATAAAATTGGATTAAATGGTTAAAATTTAATCTATTTATACTTCCAAACCATTAAAATTTATAATTCAACACTACAAATTCGTTGTATTAAAAATGTTGTTTTCAGTTAAAATATAGCATTTTTCACTATTCACCCAAAAAAGAATGTTATCAGAACAACACCAAAAAAATTTTAAAACTAAATTCGAATGTCCTGATTCTAAATAAGAATTTTATTTGGTAAATTGAATATATAAAATTTTCAAATATGGTATTTAAAAAAGGTTCCCCATTAAATTGTAGTAAAATTTAATTTTTTTAAAAAATACTTTTTTTATATGAAAAAAATGAATTTGTTTTTTCATTATGTCTAATAAACAAATTATATGGATTATAAAACTATAAGGATTATATAAAGGTCATAATTTAGTTAATACATTTCATAACATCTTTTGAATGGCTAGTTTGGTAAGTCGTGGTCCGTTTGAACTCAGTGTAACGTGTACTGCATTTTATTGAATTAAATTGAAGAAATAATGTACTGTGAAATCTTGGGTTGTTATAGTATTAGTTTAACCCATGGAATAGATTTTGGGTTATCAATTCCCGTACCACTTAGAAATCAATCGTATCATATTCACCATAAAAGTAATAATTAATAAATTAAAACATGAATACTAAACTGATAATTAGAATCATTATATTATATATTAAATGGAATTATATATTAAACAATCAATAATTGGTAGGTGATTAAAGAATGTATCTCTAAAAATTAAAATTCAGACTAGAATCCCTGACCTTATGCTTCCTGTAAGAATTTCAAGCATTAGACTAATATATAATGGCATGAATAATTTTATTAATACGTTAGAAAAACATATTCCTATTTACAATACCATATAATGTTATATTATAACATATTACTACCTATTTATTAATAATATTTCATTATTTTCGTTGTTCTAGTACATTTGTTTAATGTTATAACGGTTGGTTCACATGTATATAATTATGAAATATCATTTATAATCGAAATAATACTCTTGAATTCAAATTAAATGGTATTAGATATCCTCTATATGTTTAAATGGTTCCATATATCATTTATCATTGAAAAATAAGAAATATACATTAGAAAATATGGTAATCATAAACTTATAGTTTAATATGGATGTTTTCTTGACCATCATGAACTAGTTTTTTTATTAAATATAATGTCTACATATCAGTTTATATTATAAAATATGTTGTAGTATAACCATTAATATTTTATTATTCAAGATTTAAATTTTTATGAACTACAGTTATGTTGTAAATCGAAAATGAAAAATCATTATCCCCAGAGATGATTAAATGCAACAATTTAGGCATTGGTTTCAATTCATTGAATAAGGGGATGTAATAAAATTTAATGATACAAGATATTATATTGTCTACATAAAATTATAAAATATACATGATACTATGTTTATTATTCCTTGATGGATGAATGAGGTGAAGAGAAATGGAATAGAATAAAAGAGAGTAATTTTGAGAATCTCGCCTTGAAAATATCACTTCATTGAAGAAACCCTTAAGGAACATGAAATTTTTATTTTTTTGAGAACATAATTTCATGGAAATTATAAGAGTGGGGAGGATATTGTTTTAAATATATTTTAAAACAGTAATTTCTTATATGGATAATATGGCGGTGAGTGGTGGAATTTATAATCGAGGGATGTGATTTCATGAGATTAAATAATAATTTTTTTATATTTAAAGGAATCCACATTTAGGAGGAATGATTTACAAAAAAAACTGTGGATAATTAATGTATTAAGTGATTAATATGGTATTTAAAAACATTAATCACAAATTTTATGTTTTCATTTTAAGGAATTTAATCTTTTACATTTTTACATTTTTGAGCATCAATACTATACCTATATTACTGTAAATATTTTTTACCATGGAATATTTATTAAGTCAAAAATTGAAATGAATGTTACCATCTAATTTAAAATCTTTATTCTAATTATAGAATAAACTTATAAAAATTCATAATATAAAATTTTCAAAATTAAATGTAATAATAAATCATCAATATGCAATGAATATATAATTCTAGGGAATTGTTTTTCTAGCATTAAATTATTTTTATACAAAAACAATGTATAAAAATGATTAAATTAAATTTAATAGATTATATTTAACTCAAAAGTACTTAAATTACTTTGAGAATATTTTAAAGACATATAATAACATTTAATTATAATGAAAAAATGGTTTTATAAAAATCAGTATTTTTTATTATTCACTACAATATTATACTTTTTCGAAGATTTTCCTAATTTCACCAGAAAATAATTTTGACATATTGAATCCGAAAATCATTTTAGATCTATTATAATTTTTTTATAAAATATTAAAATATTATTTATAATTATTTCCTCATAGAGCAAAATAAAAATAATTTTTTATGAATACAAATATTTGAAAAAAAATATTATTTTAGTAAATAATTATGTGTATATTTACAAATAAATAATAAATATAATAAAAACATGTCGTAGAATTGTATATTTCATATTATGGTATGTAGTGTTCTTTACCACTAATATAATTACTTTTTATAGTGTTCATGTTAAAATAATAATATTTTAGAGTTCAGAGAAGCATGATGTTATATCCAACGTAAGCTACCATATAGATTGGCGATATTTAGAGAAACGGATATATAGTAAAATATTGGGGTGTTATACCGTAATGTTAAATAAAGGTGATATGAATGTATAAAATGAACATAATGGTCTGATAACTTCATCATAACATTTGAAAACCATACCCTACATATCAAGGATCATAATCATAACTCATGGAAGAAGGATCGTAAGTTAATAAGACATGACTCATTAGGGAATGGAGATAGTAAGCCTTGAAATTGTAACCTATGAATGATAGATGGATATGTACTAAACAAATAATAACATAAAATAATTCCCTAGATTTCAATACATATTTTTAAAACATATCAGTGCACTTCATGGTGGATACACCTATTTAGTAGGACCCACCACCATCCCCAATTGAATTAATTTTCTTATTGTGTAAGGGGTTCATTCCGAAAACCACCATAATGTAAAAAATACCTTATTGTAAAAATGTCACACCCAGTTCCAACTATTTATATCTCATGATGTATATATTATTACCCAACCCTTTAGAGGGAGATATAGGTTCCACCCATCTCAAAATGAATACTATATTTATTTTTTTTACCAGATCATAAAACATTCATTATATTATAAACCATGAAATGTAATGGGAATCATAAAATTTTCATTATATGCAAACAAGTTGATAATATAAATGTTTCATAATTATGTCACCAAATAATAACCCATGAAAAGAATTTTTATTCATTAACATTTCCTCATGTAATAATATGTGTAAGTGAGACAGGTTTCATGAAAAAATTTTAATCATAAACATATACCTTTCAAAGAATGAAAGTGAATGGTGACCATGTATTATATCCTTATTAATGATTAATCTAGATCAATGGAAGTTATTTTATATAGGTAAGGATTTTTAAATATCAATTGAACATTTCATACGAAAATAACTATTCATTGAAAATATCTACTTAAACCATAATTCATTTTCAAAATCCTAGTCCACTATATCCAAATTGATTACAATAAAATTGATCACTAAAACTCATTTTGAACATTTCACGAAAACAATCTCCGTTTTTCATTGATAAAATACGTCTAAAACAAAGAACATTTTCAGACATTTTTATATAAAAAATAACTATGAAATCATATATAACAATTTTAAAATCATTAAGTATTCATTATATCAAGATATACTAATCATGTTTTATGTGTTTAATAAAACATTATTTTCATAATTTCATTAAAGCATAAATGGATATTTCTTGGGATGTTAAATGAATATTATTTTGAATTTTTTTTTATTAAAAATGTAATTATGAGATCATTTTTATAATTTTTAAAAAACGAAAATATTTTCAAAAAACATGGTTTGGATGAAAATAGATATCTGGTAGAAGAGAGAAATAATACCGCATCTTCATAAAAACAATAACTAAGTATATCATGAACCAAATAGTATAAAAATTATAAAATTAAATAAAGATAAATTTAATAAACCGAAAAAAATATATGTCATGATAAATCATGAGATATAGATCATTATATTTCATAAATCGATTATTGATAATAAAAAATTAGATATAAGATGAGACTTTATTAATAAACACTTTCCACATTAGTATCATTGAATTATAATTCCCAATAAATAATTAAAATACATTAAGCATAAAATATACTAATGTGATGTATATATTCATGATATAAAATTTAAAATTGGAAGTATGTATACCTCATAAAATAATATATGAGAATAATATAACATGTGTCTCAATGAGGGACAATTAAGATTAAATTCTCTTACTGAATTAGTAATTATTAAACCATAATCTGCCCTAATGATATATAATAATAGGGTAAATAAATCCCATTAATTAATTGTATAATAATCCTCAAATACATTCATTTTTATTAAACCCACCATATAAAAGAAATATTTTATGAACATGGATTGTGTCTTATAGAAGTTAAAAGTGAGATTGAAGTCCCTTAACAATAGTCTTGAATTTTATTATATGAATTAAAAAATCATTTATAACAAATATATGATTATTTTAAATCAATAAAAGATACATATTCCAATATTTAATATGATTTATTATTTTCTTATTACATTAAATAACCCTTTTGTTACCAATTTCACGTAATTGTTTTCTTTCTAGTAAAAACCACATTGTTTTATCGTATATATTTTGACTTTGTAGTTGATTATTATCTTAATTAGATCATTTTTAATAATATAAATATTTATAAAAAAATTTAAATATCATATGTATTTATTATATATATATATTTATTTATATTAATCTATTAATGTTAGTTATATTAAATGAAATACATTGTTCCTGGAGATGTTATATCGTACGTACACATGAACATTGTTTCCATTTTCATGTCATATTGAATTATGGAAAAGAAAGTTATATATATATATATAATAAAAGTTTAATTTATATTTAATATATATCATATAATTATATTATACACAACCTTAAAATATTCCTTCTAAAGCATGAATGAATCACAATTCTTCGGGAGGTGAGTGTATGTTATACACATGAGGGATGTTATCATATTACCACAAAATTAAATTCATAATGGAATGTGTTATATAATAATTCATTAATAATAATGAAATCATAAATTTGATAAATAAAATATATATAGACATTATATTCATCATTATTCCTAACCATGAAATGTGAAAATGGAAAATGAATGACATTAGTTCACAAGGCAGTAGTATTCAAAAAAACGTGAACGATGATTTCATAGTTCATTTTATTGAATTGTGTGTGGTTTTCGGACTTACACATGAAATAAAAATTATCATTATAATGAATATTAAATTGTTTTAATATAATCATGATATAAAATTAATTTATGGAGGTGTTGAGGTAAATAAAAAAGAAAACAATATTAGAAGAACATTACATCTTCTTAATGTATCCTCCTTAGGTTTGAACCACATCCTTGAACAACTTTCTACTCTACCAATATATTTATTCTAGTGTGAGTGTATGGATATTCATAAGTTATTTGGAATGATCATTTTATTTTCAAATGTATTGAGTGGTTTGATGAAGTGGGGGAGTGAGTGGCTTTTTATAGCTCATGAGGAGGGGGATTTAGGTAAATGCTCAAATATTTTTACTATAAGGATGTTATGATTACGTGATGTTGCTCAAAAATATATAATTAAATGTTTTTACTGAGTAAATTTTCAATCCACTCCTTTTAAAAAAATTTATACATACTTGTCAATCATTTGGTTCCATGACTCTTAACATTTCTTATTTTACTATTTTTGTTTTTCATTATTTTAAATAATTTTCCAAAGTGTATAATTTATTAATTAATACTATGTTAGTGTGATACATATCAGATCATTGAAAGATCGTATTATAAAAATCATATCTAAATATTAATTTTCATATCTCTTGTGTTTTGGAAATCAATAATAATACAAGTCCGTGTAACACGCAAAAAACACCGCTTTAACAATAATTGTACTAACAAAATTTTATCTATTTAATGGTCAATATAGTTATTTTTTAAAAATTGGATATTTATTGATCATATTTTATATTTTTTAATTATTTAAAATCATATTATGGATGATAATATTTTTAATAATTTTAATTTTATCTATAAATTATCATTTATTATAAAATAACATTAAGGTAAATTTTAACAGTATTAATTTATTTCAAATTAAATAATATCAATAAATTAATTGAAATAAAAAACATTGTTTTCAATACTATGTATCATTATATATTATTCTATTTTATATTATAATAATTCATTAAATTTATAACACATTTAATGTTTTATTATAAATTTATTTATTTATTTACTAACTAAATAAATCTGGTCTTTGTGTATTTTAATAATTTTTCGTAATTATATTAACTCAAAAACACATAAAAAATGTTTCATTAAAAAAATTATGTTATATTCAAAAATCATAATTACAACCTATAAAATTCCCCACTTTCTAATGCGTTATATAGATTTAGAATAAGAAAAGAAAATGTTTTATCTTTTTATTTACATAATTTATTATATGGATCACATTTTTGGAGATGCTTCCGATAAATTCATAAAAATAGATATTAGTTTCATAAGGTTATAAATATGTCTACAAATTTGTTTTAGAAAACATTTTGGATCATTAATAAAGTATTTATAGTATGTTTAGGCAATAAATTAACTCGTTTTTACATTTAATAATTTTAATTAATTTTAACTTCTTTCACTATCACCTTGATCAACAAAATCATTTATTACAAGATATTATAAATTATTATAATTACAAATATTGAATAAATTTTTACAAAATCATTTCAAATAAGTGGAAGAAAATTAATTTAAAAATAATCCATAATACTAAAGAGAAAGCAGATTGTTAAGGAAAAAAAATTACGAAATGATTACAATATTTATATTTTTAATTTAAAAAAATAATTGATTCTAGTGACCTAAATTGGATTTATATATATATATTTGAACTAATTAAACAGTAAAATTTAATTCAAATTTAATATAAATTTATAAATAAAATTAATGAAATTCCAATGTTCAATTATAACTTTGAATTTTTCACCATCTATAAAAAATGGAACTTCTTATAAAAATAGTAAAACATCACCCTAAAGTAATATTACAATTTAAAAAATTAAGTTTATTTTGTAAAATTATTTTTTTATTACTCGTCCAATTTAATAAAAAATTATTTAATCCATGAACGATTAACCTTTATTTTAGAAATTTTATTATTTTTCAGAAAAAATTTCATTTAGATTTTAATGATTCTTTTATATATATAAAAATTAGATAACTAAAAAACTTATGTAAATAGTACATGTTCATATGTTAGTTAATATTTTTTATTCCCTCCATTCCCATGTCATGGAGGTAACTATAATATTAAATAATAATATTAATTTCGTATTAAATTACTACAAATCAATAACTTTTTTCTAATCCAAGAAAATTAAAGAATGTTGTATTCTGTGTAACACATTGAAAACACAGTGTTTCATATAACAAAACATAAATGTATAATTTCTTATATCACATGTTTAACATAATATAGAACATAATAAATTTTCAGCTATGTTTTTCATGCAACCCAATCCAAAAATGAAATTTAATTTATTCGACATATAATTACTGATAAAAATTGCATGTGTTAAATTATACCCCCTTAAAATTATTTTCACCATCAAATTTATTCTCAGATAAAAAATGATTAATAATTAAAACATTTGTTCAGATAAAACCAAATTATTAAAATATTCAATAAAAAATCATCAAGAATATGATAATATAGATATGAAATGTTTATTTTGAATAACACATACTAGTTTTTTAGATAATAAAACAATGTTTTGAATGGAATAAAAGAATAAACAGTCATATAGAGTGTTACAGATCACTGATCATAAGAAATTGAATGATCTAGAAAATTTTAACAATCCCAAACCATATTCCATGTATTCGTGAAATAGTTAATTGATATCATCAAAAACAATGATAGTGGAGAAAAACAACTTATTCAAATTTCATTTTAATAAAATTTATGAACTTACCAGATAAGATAAACATTGTGGATTACATTCAATTTGATATCAACAATCTCACCAATTGTTATTTCCAAATTCAAATTACACTTCATCTCTTAATCTATGAAATCAACGTTAATCTTTTATGAATGAATATCCAATAGGTCTTATGATCCATGAGAAAAATTATAACACATTCCATCTATATCATGTTATCATCATAAATACAATTTTAGCCCAGGTTATCCGATATGAATAAATCGTCATATGGAGATGTAATAGGATAGTCATTAAAACATAATCAAAATTTCATCTAAAACCATTTTATAAAAGGTCGTATTTTTGACCCATCTAAAACATTAAAATAGAAAAATGTTTAGAGAATTTAATTATGTTTCCAAAATCAACTTATCATTAATCCACCAAACACAATAACATATCTGGATTGATTTATACACAAAACGGGATTACCCCCATCATGTATTTTCATAAAATAGGGTAATAACAAAAACTTCCATAAAATCAAATTGAATAAATAAATTTTTCATCATTATATATATATATATATTTTTTGATATATTACTCAAACCCAAAAATTCAATATACTTCTTCAATTATAACAGAAACCACTTTTTCAAAAAAAAAATATTATTTTTTCGAAGGTAATCAATGCTATTGAATTTAAATTATACATATTAATCCCCAATTTATACCAAAATCATTATGTCAAAATTAGGAACATATTAATGGTTATTTTTAAATTAACCATTAATTATCCATTAATATCACCTTTCAATTAATTAACATTTCTAGTAAATCAACCTCATTAAACATATTCTTTCGAATCCATAGGGATAAAAATATATAGAACAATATGTACATATGTCCGGATTTAGGTAATAAAATCGTTTAATACCACTATATAAATACACAGTTTATCCAAATTATTTATCCAACAATTCATTATAATTCATTTTAATATTAAATAATACTTTTTTCCTCCTACATTTCATTTATAATCTCTTCATCATATGCTATATAATGATTAATCATACCAAATTTTGGATTTTTTTCATACACGATCATAAAAGGACATTAATTTTCATAATACTCATAAAATTACTCATATATATCATTAATTTATTGATAATACATTAAAGAGACCAATATTACCATCCATTATAGTTACCTACATTGTTTCTATTGTTGTTAATTTCTTTGTATCCACCAAACACTTCATTTTTCAATTTTAGTTACTTCATTTTGAATTTTTTTCTACATTTCGAAACATACTCATTTTCTAATATGTATTTAACTTGGGTGTTTCATTATAAATTCTCAACAAAATTGAAGCATAATATTCTTTCCTCCATGGTCTCTTTTACATGAAATCTCATAGAACCCTTTCTATCTCTTCCTTGGTGAGTCTGAGAGTTTGTTATGGTACACATTGTTAATCAAGATTCATGAACATAGATTAGGTTTATTAAAATCATTGTTTAGTCTGGTTATCATCACATTTAGCTTATTATACATAAATTTAAAATAAAATTCCTTACTAACCATGTACCATCTGGTTCCCACCATTTTATAATACAAAAAATCATAGTTTTAGAAACACTAATCATACTAGGAAACAAAGAATATATGAAAAATAACTTATATGTTGTATAAATCGTGACACCTTCATTCATATGTGAAACCTTAGGTTTAACCAATGTAATTATTCATCATACTATATTTATTTCAATCAATATAGATCATAAATATTATTTGAATTTCTAATTTTTATCCCCCAATAGTGTCAAACAATGTGAATAGAAAGGGTCACTATCATGCACCATTTGCTGATTGATTCTAGCTCAATATATTATTTTTGGGGTCTCTACCACTACGTACACCACTTCCAGAGCCACATACACTTGTAGTATCAATAAATTGATGTTATTATATAGAATATACTCCCTCAGTATTTTTCCAAATTTCAAGGAAATTTTCCTAAATTTTTACTCTTCCTTAGACATATATTTAGAGACATCTCGATTCATACACTCATAAATATCCAAATTTATCATGGATCATAAAGATGATTTGTGGAATAAATATCAATAATTTCATAGTAAATGAATCGTAAGATTGAGAAATTATCCTAACCCAATAATAAACCATAGGTTCATGTCATATAAACATGTATCCATTATATTTATAGAAACAATTTCAAATGTTAATAATACCAATTAAGACCATTATATCATAATATACAAAATATTACATAATTCATTAACATGGGATATACTTTTCACTAATCGCATAATGAATATATTTCATATGTGCCATACATGATCATAAAACATTTACCATATCTGAAACCATGAAATGAATTGGGGTTCACAACCAATTAATTATAACAAAAAAATATTGAATAGAAAGAGATTTCATAAATAAATCATATAATCATCATGTCATTACCCTTGGAAAAAACATGTATTCTGAAAATATTTTTCATCATAAGAAAAAACAATTTATAAAAAAAATAAGGATTGTCTCGATATGGACTATACCATAAAACATCACATAATAATGAAATATATTAAATAGATAGTTGTCTTAGTGTTGAGGATCATTTATGTTTTATCAATATTTATAAGTAGATCATAAATCGGTCATAAAAACTAAATAAAAAATGCTGACAAATTTACTTTATGTCAAAATTTTCAACTATAGAAATTATTTTTAAAAAACATGATTTATTAACAATAATACACTTTATGATATTCACCATGACCCTCTATTTTTCCTTAACCAATCCTTATATGATGTGTTTTTTTAAAGTCAGATAAGAAAAAATGCTTAGTAAGTGACATTAAAATAAGAAAACCAATAGTCTATTGAAAAGAAGAAAATCCAAGAAAACCTTTTTCATAAAAACATATCCATTCACCCATAATGTTAATTATCATATCATTAAAAATATATTTTATACTATATTTTTATAATAAATGATTTCCACTAATACTCACTTACAAGAATAAAAAAATCATGTATGTACCTTCGGACATCATCTTAGAAAACCATTAAAGAAACCCATAAAACCCCTTAGAAATTGTAATAACCATATGAAAATCATTCAATATAGTTATATGGATAACATATTCATTACCCACTGCTATATATTTGTCATGACCCATCCCCCGAGACCCTTGTCGTGACTACCCGAAACCCGCATTATATAGGAAAGGCGCTAGCGACTAGAACCAAAGGCGTAAATCCCTAAAACTAGGTTGGAATTGCCTTTATGAAGTGTAAACACACAGACTAGAATATGAGCTAGAAGTAAAACAAAAATAAAATCTATATACAAAGGAGTGCTGAAAAGTAAATGGGGCCGGAAATACAAGCCCAACAGAAAAGAACACGTACAACTGAAATATATGTAATGATGGAAAAAAAGTATAGAAGCTACTGGGTTATCCTCCGAGGAATCCTAACTAATGGTTAGTTACAGATGGCCTCCTCAGAACTCCAATTCCGTTAGTATCCTCCATGTAACGACTCTTCGTAAGGTCTACCATTATGTACCATCCAGTCCTGCTACTCTGATCCTCAGTCTGCATTGTCCGTCATCCGCAACCAACACAACGAGGGGTGGGCATAGCCCATGCAGGGGTGAGTATAACAATACTCAACAGAGACCCTGATAACCTCAAGGTCTCACAAAATCCAACAACGATAAGTCACAAAGTATAAAATCAACATACACATAGGTATATTCCCATACATATACCTAAGTTATCATTTAATCCATCTCAATCATGAGGTAAACACAAAATGTTACTCAATCAGCTAAATCTAAGATTTTTGTAATTGAATCCACGGATGCTGGAGAACACATGCTCAAATGAGTACAGTGGACATGCCCCATCACATTAAGGCCCTTACCATTAACATTATACTACTGATGTTCTTCTACGATCAAGTACAATGGGTCTGCTGCGCTCGTACAGAGGCGCTCCCCACCATGGGTCTGCCGCTCTCACACAATGGCATTCCCCCTCGTATCCTGTAATGGTACTCCTCCTGTTGAGTACCGCGGGTCTGTCGCACTCACCCAGAGGTGCTCCCTACCGTGGGACTTCTGCAACACCATGGTGCTACCCACTGGGTCAATCAAAACACTCTGAGTCGAATCGATCAGTAGTCGTCCGGTCTCAACCAACTACTAGGTCTCCTCAATATGCACAGTCAACTTCTAGAGGATCCGCTCCATGAGCTACTGTTCGATGCTCAAACTTTCCTGAAGTCCCAAGTAGAAGAATCTCAATGGTCTGTCACGTCATAGTGGTCTCAACGCAACAGTTTGTGCGTCAATTGGACACCCAATCTGTGAGTTATTAGCCTTTTAGTCCCAGGGCCCCGGTTGGATTCATGTACGATCCAACCTGACTACATCTCAACATTACCTTGAACTTTAGTGGGGTATACTCAAAGGGACTTTCACACTCCACGAAAACCAGCGCCACTGACGATTCGTCAAACGGTCGTCCGGTGCCAAAGATATGACCAAAAAAAGTAAATGTTCATGGTGGGCCGGGTCTAGTTTGACCCGGTCAGACCGACCCGACCAAACCCGGTCATGGCTGACCTGATCTGGGTCCACCCAGTCAGACCTATTGGGTCTAGCCCGACCCATTGTCTGGGTCGGCCTATTAGGTTCTGCCAGACACGTTGTGCCCAGCCCAGCTATCCGCGAGGGCGGTTCGGCCTGGCCTCGGGGCCGGTTCGGCCAGGACCGTCGGGAGGTCGCGACACAGCATGGCTCATCCTAGGGGGCACGGTCAGGCCAGTTCGGTGATGGCAATGTGAGGGATCCAGGACACTGGCTCGGTCGGGAGGCAGCGAGGAGGCCGGGACACCAGCTTGTAAGGGTGTCTGTGAGGGGGCCGGCTCGGGGAGGCGCGTGTGGCGCACAGAGGCCTCCTGATGGGATGGTTTGGGGAGGTGCATGAGGCATGCATGGATACTGGAAGGCATAATGGTAGCTTTTGGTTTGTAATGGTGTAGCCATGCGGGTCGGAAGTCAGGAGATGGTAGGGCAGGCCGGTTCGGCCCGATGTGTGCATGTTCAAGGAGGCACGTGGGGCACACGCGGAGGCTGGCTGGTTGGCCAATGACATTCGTCCAGGTAGGGCATGTCCATGCAGGCTGGGAGGTGGGAGGCGGCGTTCGGCAGGGTAGGGCGTGGCCAGGTGGGCTGGCGGACAAGAGGCGGCATTCGACCGGGCAGGGCACGACCAGGTGGTCCGACGGCCAAAAGGTGGCTGGGCAGGCGGGTTCGGCATGACTCGGGCCAGTGCGGGCTGACAACGTTCGGTCGGGAGCACCAGATTGCCACGAGGGCAGTGTAGTTTGCGGAGTCCATGGGAGCACAACCTTTGTCATCACTGCCTTCATCGTTCTGTCACCTCATTTCCATTTCGAAGTTCATCCAAAACAAGATCCGTGTAGGGGTTGGGCCATGTTGGTCTGGACCGCACCATCCACGTTTAGGGAGGTATCAAAGGGTAAATCGAAGTAGTACGACAAAAAATAATTACTTTACAATATATGCATCGATTCCATTCCAAATGAAGATGATAAAAGAAAAGGGATAATACACAGATAAAACCCCCTAACTTTGATTGTCGGTTGTTGATGTTGAAGTCTGGGGAAGAAGACGAAGGAGTTCTTCATTCATTGCATCTGCTGCATGCTTCCTATAGCATGTTGTGTCGGATTTTTAAGATGATCTATGTTAGTAGGTGTACTGGGGAGAAGTCGAAGAAGGATCGTCACCGACGTTCTTCTTTGGAAGAAAGCATTCTTCATTCTTCGTTCTTCGTTGGGAGAATTCTATTCCTCCCAAGCCTTCATCTTCCCAAACATCCACCCAAATGATAATTTTGTGCCAAATAATAGATTAGAGTATATATTAATTTGTTGACGAGAATTCGATAGGAATGAATTAATTACTTGGATCCACCTAATTAATGTGATGTTTTGGCACATGTTAATTAGGGGAGTTGGAACAATTGAATTAAAAGGATGGTTAGGAGGCTCATCCTCACTAATAAGGGAGAGATGAGAGGTTTTACTCTCTTTCATCAATAGAGGTGGTTTATCCCCATGTGGTCCCCAAGTCGTAACCTCTCTTGGGAGATTATGTTCTGGTGGGCCCCACCACCATAACCTCTCTTGAGAGGTTAAGGTGCGGTGGTCCCACCTCCAACTTCTATGAGAAGGTTTTAGCCACCATACACCCACATGGTGGCTCAAATAAAATAGATTGAAGCTATCTTTATTTTATTACATTCCATGAAAACCCCATAATTCATCTTCTATCCTAAACTCACTGTCGTCCAAGTGAATGTATTCTTATGTGAATGTCGGCACTACGAGATCAATGATTCCCTCGGATTTCAGTTTCAAGCACTGGTTCAAAGGTTATAAAATCCTACTCTTACATTTACTAAACGTACCTGAAAAATCTTCAGAAATGGATTCCTGGCACACCGGGCCTTGAAATAACGTGTCGTCAGCTATCGCAGACTTGTAAATTTTTCATGTATTTAATAAAAAATTATTTCACGGATATTCTAGGTCATTAAATTCTCCCCACCATAGGTATTTATGTCCCCGTAAGCTATAACTCTAACTAAGAGAACAAGTGGGGGTACTAAGCACGCATATGAGCCTCCTGCTCTCATGTTCTCTCCTGGAGGTTCCCGTACTGACAGCGAACACGCACCAGAGGTATCGACTGTCTACGTAGGATCTTCTTCTGTTGATCATCAATCTCCCCTGGAACCTCCGTAAAAGTCACCCCATCGTCTAATTTCAACTCTCCATGGTCGATGATGTGAGAAAGGTCGTGAATGTATCTCCTCGGCAGAGATACGTGGAAGACGTCGTGCACCCGGTACAACTGAGGTGAAATATCTAAGTGGTAAGACACAATGCCAACTCTACTGAGGACCTGAAATGGTCTGATGAATCTCGGATATATCTTCCTGCCTTTGGAAAATCTCTATAGACCTTGTCTATGTGAGTATTGTAGGAAGATGTAGTCACCATCCTCGAACACCATAGGTCTCTATCTCCAGTCAGCAAACGACTTCTTCCTACTCCATGCAGTCTTCATCCCCTCCAAGATGATATGCACCTTTTCTGTGGTACCTTGAACCATTCCTGGTCCCACTAGTTCTGACTCCCCAGGGTATGTCCAGCACAAATATGATATGAAAGGTCACCCATATAACACCTTAAAAGGTGGCATCCCAATGGTGGAGTCATCGTTGTTGTTGTATGCAAACTCCACCAATGTTATGTGATCCTCCCAGTTGTGATCAAAGTTGAGGAAAGAAGCACACAACATGTCCACGATGGTCTGAATGGTCCACTCAATCCGACCAACCATCTGTGGGTAGAAGGCTTTGCTCAACAAAGATAGTTCTTGAAATACTACTACAACCCCATCCATAACCTGGATGTATACTGTGCATAATGATTATAGAAAATAGATGAAGGTAATCCATATAGCCGCACAATCTCCAGCACATAGAGGAATCCCAAAATCTCTAATGAACCCTGATATCTGATTGTTAGGAAGTGGGCCTACTTGGTGAGTTGGTCAACGATCACCCAAATCGATTCTTTACCCATAGATGTACGTGGAAGTCCTGTCACGATGTTCATGGATATCCCATCCCACTTCCACTATGGGACCTCTAATGGTAGAACCAAGCCTGCAGGTACCTGGTTCTCTACCTTCACTTACTAACAAGTGAGGTATCAAGAGACAAACTCCGCTACATCCTTCTTCATACCTAGCCACTGGTGCTATCATCGACGGTCCTGGTACATCTTCGCCACTACATGATGTAGTGCCATTGGGGATGTGTGGAACTCCATCATTAATTCCTCTTGAAGTGACACTGGTACAATATTACATTCTCTAAAGAGAAGGAAATTCTCCCCACCTTTAGAAAAACTATCAGGTGCATGTCCTGTGGATATCTGAGCACTTCCTATCTCGTAGTCAGTGTCACCGTACGGTGACTGCTTGGCCCACTCAAGACATGGGGGAGTGACTGTAAGAGACTGTAGAAAGGCTGCTTCGTCTCTATCCAAAAAGGATTTTTGTAAGGGAGCCAGCTGCTCTGTCACCTCTCTTAGAAGATTTATACCAGGTCTCTTACTGAGTGCATCTTCTACAATGTTCCCCTTCCCAAGAGTATAGACTATCTCAAAGTCATAGACTTGGAGAAACTCAAGGTATAGTCGCTGTATCGGGTTCAGGTCCTTATGAGAGAAGATATACCATAGACTCGTGTGATCAGAGTACGCGGTAAAACGCTCGCCCATCATATAGTGTCCCCACATCTTCTAGGAGAAGACTGATGCTGCTAACACCAGGTCATGAGTAGCATAGTTAAACTCATTTTGCCTCAGCTGTTAAGACCCATATGTGATAAGTACTCACTCATTCATCCGGACACAGCCGAGTCCGGTCTCTAATGCATCACAGTAGACTACGTATTCTACACCTTCCATGGGAAGCCTCATGTTGGAAGCACTAGTCAGCCTCTATCTAAACTCCGGAAATCTCTTCTACAATATCTCCGACCACATGAAGGGTTTCCCATTCTTCTTCAAGGATTCTCATGGCACTCTATCTCTGTAAAAGTCTATCACAAATCTTTGATAATATCCAGGAAAACCCAGGAAACTCCGAACATCTGCCACACTCCTGGGTGGCTCTCAAGCAAGAACTGCCTCAATCATTTCTCGATACACTGCAAACCCCACCTCCGAGATGACATGTCAAAAAAGTGAACCTCCTTGACCAAAAACTAGAACGTCGAAAGCTTACCATAAAGTTTTTTCTCTTGGAGTGTGTCCAGTACTACCCGCAAATGGTAGTCCTACTCATCCTCAATAGTCGAGTAGATCATAATGTCACTGATGAGGACTACGAAAAAGTGATTCTGGTATGGCTGGATGATCATGTTCATGAGTCCCATGAACACGTCTAGAGAGTTGGATACGCTGAAAGGCATAATCAAAAACTCATAGTGGTCGTACTGACATCTAAAATCCATCTTCTGCACATCCTCCTCTCGAACTCTGAGCTGGTGATAACATGATCTAATTCTTATCTTCCAGAAACATAATCCTCCCTTCCACTCATCAAAGTGGTCCTCAATACTCTATAGTGGGTACTTTTTCTTCATGGTCACCTATTTTAGGCAACAATAGTCGAAATAATGACTCAACGTCCCATCCACCTTCTTGGTGAATAAAATCAGGGTTGCACAGGGAGAATCATAGGGAGAGATGAATCCCTTCCCATGCATGCCCTCTATTTGTACCCACCGCTCGGGAAGCTCAGCGGGAGCTATCTAGTATTCTGGTGTAGATATCAGTTCTGTCTCGTGGTACATGTCAATCAAAATTCCATATCCCTACGAGGAGGTTGACCTCGAACATCATCAGGGAAAACATCCTCGTACTGGTCCACCACTACAGGATAAGTCGGGCATTCCACATCAACTGCTTTGAGGGTATGGCAAGCCAACTAATTAGTGATTGGATGCACCCTCCGAGTAAATCTACCCTATGATGCAAAGGCTCCCTTATCTCCAATGAAGGTGAACCTGGGCCCATCCTTGCTGACACACCGCACATTGCACCTAATACAGATGATCTGATAATGGACTATAGATAACCAGTCCATACCCAAGATGACGTAGCAAGGCATCAATGCCGCTACGAGGAGATCCTAGCTAAGGATCTCGCCTCCTAGAGTATGATCACACTGCCAACACCAGTGCATAATTGTTGAGTCTACTCCCGTAGCAGTATCTATCCATAAGGATGGAGCCAACGACTCAGTCAGAATATCTGAGATCTGAATGTGGTCAGTGGAAATGAATGAGTGACTGGCACCTATGTCTATAAGAACTGCAACTAAGGTGGATTAGACATAGATTATACCTCGAATCATATCCAGAGGGCCATGATCGTAAGCCTCAGCTGCAAGGAGTAGAGCTCTCCCACTTCCACATGCTCCTATCTATTGGGGTAGACATCCTTGTGGTGGTGGTGGTAACACCTCGAAACATCATCCACCTCTAGCTGCACGACTGGCTCAACTAGAACGTCTACATGCTCCCTGCAGACCACCTCGATCGAATCTCTAACTAGGCATGGGCAGTCCTTCGACCATTGGATGATCATCCGAATGGCGGGTCGGATAGTCACGAGCCATGTTACCATGCTCGCCCCTTGAGTAACACTCCTCTCTCTCAGCATGTGTGTCTCTACCTTGGGTTCTCCATACAATTTATCCTAAGTCATGTCGTCATCTACGCATTGGTATGGTCCTCTTGGACCTCTAAAAACTATATCAACTACGAGTTGCATAAGACTCTGCTACATGTCGTCTAGTGGTGGGTCTCGCAGCTAGAGACTACTTAGCAAGAAATCTCTCCACTAAGAGGAAATTCTCCAACACCCCTTCCTACATCGGATGATGAGGGAGATCATCAAATATGTGATCTCTCGCATGAGCCCCTACTCTAAGGGCTGGGCCCTGATGAATGGGTCCCACAACATATCTTTGGTGTATCACGAGAGGTCGGTGAACCTCGGTGAGTACAATGTCACCGTCATGAAACCCTACTGCCAATTAAGTAGATCATGTATACGTACTACATGTAGGATGGCTGAGACAAACTCCACCCAAAATCGGCTCTCGAAGTCTGCCCAGAGTAGTGTCATCTCATCGTGAATCTGAAGCATCAAGCTCCACCATCTTTCCACTACTTCCTGTAGAAGGCTGGTAGAAAGAATCACCATGAAGCCAGCTGGTGTCCCTACTAGTCTGAAGATTCTTACCACAACATCTAGCCAATCCTCAGCCGCTTGTGGGTCCGTCTCTCCCTTGAAACTTTGTGGCCTCTATCGCTAGAACTTTTGCAATGTGCTCAAGTAGTGTGCATCATCTACTTCGGTTTCTGGTGGCATTGGAATCCCAATGGTATGTTGTACCGCTGGTTCCTCCACCGGAAAAGGGCCATGCATTGAGGACTCATCGCTCGGTGTGCTTTCCGCACGTAAAACTCTTGAGACTCTCGCTTCTCATCCGTTTAGAGGCATCCTAAATGAAACATATGTGACACCATCAAAATATTATACTTGGTGATATGACCTGGTCGAGCTGACTTAAAGAATAACTTTTGAAAACACACATGCAATTAGTGATTTCATGCATTGAGTTCGAAATCAGTAGTCAAGGTCCTGTTGAAAGGATACATCATCCACCTCATCGATACTGGACTCTCTAAACTGAAAATCACTGTTAGTATCTTTAACACTGTTGCTTCAAAGAAAAAAAAGATTTGAGTTCTATGTTCTTTGGTAGAACCGACTCCTCTAATACCAATTTGTCACGGCATGTCCCCCGGGTACCATTTCGTGACTACCCCATGCTCATCTTTCATAGTCCAGGGGCTGGTGACTACCACCAAAGGCGCAAATCACTAAAACTAGAAAGGAATTGCCTTTATAAAGTTTACACACACATAACAAATTATGAGATGATAGTAAAACTCTAAGCAAAACGGTATACAGAATATTGCTGAAAAGTAAAAGGGTCTGGAAATATAAGCCTAGATGGAAAGGACAAGTACAAGTGCAAAAAAGTACAACTGAAGGAAAGTAATGAAAATACTGGGTTTTCTTTGTGGATTCCTAGCTGGTGTTTTGGTATATATAGCCTCCTCAACACTCCACATCTTTCAGTCTCCTCCGTGTACTGACTTGTCGTACGGTCCACCTCCGGGAGCCATCCAGTCCTGCTACTCTGATCCTCATTCAGCGTTGTACTTCGTTTGTAACCAACACAACAATGTTTAGACATAGCCCGTGTAGGGGTGAGTATAATGATACTCATTTAGGACCCCGAGACCCTCAAGGTATCACAAAATCCAACAAGGGTATATCACAAAAGTATGAAATCAATAGATAACCCCACTTATATATATGGAGATACATATATATAAATTATCAAGTAATCCATCTCAATAATGAGGTAAAAACAAAAAGTTACTGACTCAGCTCAATCCATGATGTTTATTATCAAAACCACGAATTCTGGAGAACTCCTGTCCAAACGAGTATAGTGGTTCTTCCAAATCACACAAAGGTGCTTCCCTCTAACCTTGGATGGGTGAGGTACTCCTCCCATCGAGTACCATGGTTCTTCCGCACTCACATAGAGGCGCTCCCCACCGTGGGTCTGTCGTGCTCACACAAAGGCACTCCCCCTCGTAGCCTACTCAGGTAATTCTCTTTTCGAGTACCATGGGTCCGCCGCGCTCACATAAAGGCACTCCCCACCATGGGTCTATTGCGACACTAAGGCACTCCCCCCCTGGGATAGTCGAAACACTCTGAGTCGAATCAGTCAGCAGTTGTCAAGTCTCAGCAAGCTAATAGTTCTCTGCACTACGCATGCTCTTATCTATGAGGATCCAATCCACGAGCTACTATTCGATGCTCTAACTATCCTTAAGTCCCATGTAGAAGTATCTTTGTGTTTTTCCATGTCATTGGGGTCTCAACGCAATAGATGGCGCGTAAATCGGATGCCCGATCTGTGAGTTATTTGCCTTTTAGTCCCAGTGCCCCGATTGGATTCGTGTAAGATCGAACCTGACTGCATCCCAACATTACCTCGAACTCCAGTGGGGAATAATCAAAGGTATCGTAATGCTCTAAGAAAACTTTCTCTATCGACGGTTCCTCAAACAGTTTCCTGGTGCCAATGATATGACCAAAAGAATGTAAAGGGTCATTTTTGGGCTGGGTCCTATCTGACCCAGTAAGACAGACCTGGACCAACCCAGTCTTGGACGAAGTGGTCTGGGTCTACCCAGTCAGACCTCTTGGGTTGGGTATGGCCCATTGAACGGGCTAGCCTTTTAGGTTCGGCCCATCCCGCTAGGCCCAGCCCAGCATGTCACGAGGGCGGTTCGGCCTGGGATCAGGGCCGGTTCGGCCCGAAGAACCGTGAAAGAGAACCCCGACATGGCTCGGTTTGGAGGGCGCGGTCGGGCCGGTTTTTCCGGGGTTCCATGAATGGTCTAGGACACCGGCTCGGTCGGGAGGCCGTGAGGAGTCCGGGACAACGGCTTGGCCGAATGGTCGTGTTGGTGACGACTTGGGGAGGCACGCGGGGCGCGTGGAGACCGGTAGGTGGGCCGATTTGGGGAGGCGTGCGGGGTGCATGTAGAGGACGGAAAGAATTCTGGAGGTGTTTGGCTTGCTAGGCCATGGCCAGGAAGGCCGGCTGCTAGGAGACGTTCGGGCGGGCTGGTTCGGCGCGGCGTGGGCTGGTGCGTTCCAGTTCGGGGAGGCACGCGTGGCACGCACGAAGCCTGGAAAACAGTCCAACGGCGTTCGGCTGGGCAGGGCGCGGCTAGGCGGGCCGGCATCTAGGAGGCGGTGTTCGGCCGGGTTGGGTGCGAACAAGCGGGATGGCAGTCGGGAGGCGGCCAGGCAGGCCGGTTCGGTGTGGCCTGGTGGTGTTCGGCCAAGTGCACTGGAGCGCCGTGGGGGAAACGCGGTTCACGGAGGACTCGGGGAGCATGGCCTTTATCTCCTCCTCCTTCGTCATTATGTTGCTTCATCACCATGCCAAAGATCATCATAAACAAGTTCAGCGGACGGGTCGGGCCATGTTGGTTTGTCCTGCACCCTCCGCGTTTAGTGTGGTATCAAATGTTTCATCGAAGAAGTACGATAATCAAATTTTTTTTACAATCTATGCAACGATTACATTACCAACAAATATGAGAAATTAAATGGGATAATACACAAATAAACCCCTAACCTTTGATTTTCAGTCATCGACATTGGAGATGTGGGAAGAAGACGAAGGAGTTCATCATTCATTGAATCCACTACACGCTTCCAATCCCTAGTTGTGTCGGCTTTGGAAGATGCTCCACCTTGATAGGTGTCCGGGGAAGAATTTGAACAAGGATATTCATCGACGTTCTTCATCGAAAGTACACGTTCTTCGTTCTTCATTCTTCATTGAGAGAATTCTAATCCACTCAAGCTATCCTTTTCCCAAAATTCGACCCAAATTCCAAAGTTGTGACAAATAATAGATTAGAGTATCTATTAATTTTTTGGCACGAATTCAAAAAGAATGAATTAATTACTTGTATCTACATATTTAATGTGAAGGGTTGGCACAAATTAATTAGGGGAGTTCGAGATCATTTTATTCTGTTACGAAGTTACCACAACTGATCCATGCAGAAGTTGTTCCATTTTCAATCTACAAAGGGTCATATGTTGCTGATCCACAACTAGTCTCTCTATGTATGACCCTCGACGGGCCGCACACAATATATCCACACTTTGTTTCTAGAATGCTGATCTCCACAAGGTCGCTATGATATTGATCCACAAAGGGTCATTGTGATGATGGTCTAGACATGGTCGGTTTGATGCTGATCCACACATGGACGTTATGATAGTAATCCACATAGGGATTATATGATGCTGATACACACATGGTCTACATGATGTTGATCCATAGAGGGTCTCTATGATGCTGATCCACACATGGTCGCTATTCAATTGACAACCAACCACAAGATTTCCTACATCCGGTGTGGTTGATTTCCATAGAATCCACCCATCAAGATATCGGGCATGCCTCGATTTCCACAATGTCCAAAAAAGGAGTCAACCAAAGGATTTCCATGTCGTAGGGTCCTAATGTGATAGGAAATGTGTCAATTAGATGCCTCGTCGTGAGTTATAAGCATTTTCGTTCAGAGGTCCCAATTGGATTCGGGTTCGATCTGACCCTTCTGTAATCCATAATCCCCCAAAACTCATGTGGAGTAACTAAAAATGATCCCCGTGTTCCATGTAATCCAGAGACATAGAAGTTTCGTAACATGGATGTCTGGTTTGTGAGATACGACCTCTAAATATATCTCGGCTGAAAAGGGTCTGGGTCTGGTCAGACAAACCCGACCCACCCCATCCTAGGATTATGCGGCATGTTCAGTGTCCTACCATTTATAACCGGATTGGGTTGGGCCACGGGCATGGAATGCTTGGTAGTGGACCAGCCTAGCCCACCACAGTTGGGAACAGCCCATCGGGCGACCCGGCATGGTGGCGGGCACGGTCCGCTAGTCAGGTGGTCGCATGAGTTCTTTCCCCTTCCTGAAAAGACAATTGTCCATTTATTTTTCTGCAATGGGCAGTGCTACGTACCGCCACCTCTCCTTCAGTGGGAGCCACAGGGCATGGGTCCCCTTTTCCTCCACCGTGACCTCCTCACCGTGACACATGACGGTGCATCACCTTCCACCAATGCAATGAATGAGAGTCGGCTACCGCTGCTGCCATCGCTTCATCCCTCGACGGCACGTGATGGCATGCCTCGTACTTCCATCATGGCCTGACAATGTCGGTCACTGCCAATAGCTGCTAGTGTCGGTCGACAGAGGAACCTTCACGGGCCACCGAGTGAGTTCTGATGGACCGTTTTCCCTTCCAAATGTGCCTATGGGACTCCCATGATATTTTCATCACTACGTGGCTCTCAGATTCCTGCTGTCGTCTTGTTCGAACATCTCACATTAAGAATGCAACAAAACTGAAAGTGGTGAAGGGTCCGACCCTTGATCGTTTGGACCACACCTTCCGTGTTAGCATCATAACAAGAGGGTTGCAATTAATTCATCACAGATAAACTATAACCTGTTCAATACATCTGTTATTCGTCATTCATTTCAAGATAGAGGAAAATAAGCGATTCATTGAATATAAAAAAAACCCTACATCAGAATTGGATGAGACATCGTGGTTGTAGAATAAGAATACATGCTTCATGAATCTATCAGAATTCATTGATCCCGTATCAATTCCTCCATCGACATCATCAACGAATCTGTTCTTCATTAGTGGAAGACGCCACAATACTTCATCATAGGTTCTTCTTGTCCATGTCAAAAACCCAAACCCGTGCCTCATTTAAATATAGGGTAAATGGTGATTAACTCAACGAGAGATTAATGAGGTTCATTAATAAATGAACATATTAATCTAAATGGTGTGGTTACAAAACCAATGAGTCATGCCATTAAATTGAATGACAGTATAGTGTTCCCACCACCATCGCTCAACTGTTTGTAGAAAAATAAAATAACAATTTCCTTTTTATTTTATTATTATTTAAAAAAAAACCCGTAAAACTACATTTTTATCTTGACCTATTATGGTTGAAGTTAATCCTCCCTTATGAGAGTCTCAGTGATACAGTTAAAATGGTGCCCTTGGATTTTTAATTCGAGCACCAGTTAAAAAGATTGAAAATGGCACCCTCACATTTATTGAATGTACCTTGAAAAAGTTCAAAAATATGTTTCGGGTACAATGGGCCTCATAATCAAGCCCCATAAATTTTCATAGAGTCTTAATAATCCAAAATAATTTCATAAAAAATTATATTGAAATTATGGGTCCTTTCATTCTACCAACTTAAGGGATTTTCATCCCTGAAAGCTATAACAAAAATAGGGAAACAAATGAAGGTTCTAGTCACATATCTACGCCTCCCAATCATATGTTCTCTCCTAGAGATTCCCATGCTACCAACAAACATACAACATAGAAATCTACCACACACGAAGGACCCTCTCCCGTCGATCATCTATCATTATAAGGTACTCATCAAACGCTACCCAATCATCGATGTCCAACTATCCCCAATCGATAATGTCTGATGGATGATGCACATACCTCTTTAGTTATTACACATAGAAAACATTATTCACATGGTGCATCTGTGGGGGAAGTGCATGATGGTACGCCACCTCGCCTACTCTTCTATGCATTTGTAATGGTCCTATGAACCTCAGAGATAGAGTGCATCCCTGAAAATACCTCGTTAATCATTGTCGGGGTGAGACCCATAGTAAGACCAGGTATCCATCATCAAAATAAATGGGCCTTCATCTCTTGTCAGCAAAACACTACTTCCAGCTCTGTGTAGTCTTCATTCTCTATTGGATGATATTCACCTTCTCTGTGGTATTTTATAGTAACTCTAGAACCATTAGTGCTCGCTCCCCTAGGACTATCCAGCATAGTGGCGATCTTCATGCTCACCCATAGAGGGCCTCCAATGGATTCATGCCAATGACGGAATGATAATTGTTTTTGTTAGGGAACTCCAGTAGTTGTAGGTGGTACTCCCAAATGCGGCTAAAATCAAGGAAACAAGAACGAAGCATGTCCATGAGTGTCTAAATGGTCCTTTCCATCTGACCATATATCATAGGAGGGAAGGTAATTCTCAAACATAGCTGATTCCCAAGCACCACATCTAATCCCTTCCACAATCTGTATATATAACGAGCATCACGATCTAGATGATCGTTGGTGTTACCCCATGAAGCCGTACAGTCTCATGTATGTAGAGGCTTCCAATGATCTCTATTGATCCCTACTGTAGGATGGGTAAGAAATGGGATGACTTGGTTCGTCATTAAGAGATCAGCCAGATGGAATCATGGATCCTGGACGTACGTGGTAGTCCTATCACAATGTCCATAGATATACCATCCCACTTCCACTTCGGTACCTCATGTGTCCAATCATAGCCTGCTGGTACCTGATTCTTGTTTGTCACTTGCTGACAAGTGAGGCATTGGATTACAAACTCTGCTACTGCTTTATTAATCCCTATAAACAAGTACTATTGTTGAAGGTTCTGTTATATCTTCACCACACATGGATGTTCCACAAATGGGGATGTATGGAACTCCTTCAACACCTCCTCTTGTAGCATCACTGGTATGGTGGTGCATCTTCTAAAGAGGATGACATGCTGCCCAACATTATAAAATCCATCAGGAGACTGTCGTGATGATATCTGAGAACATTGGTCCTCACAATCAATATCTAAAATATATTCCTCCTTGATTTGTTGAAGGCGTTGTGGAGTTACTTTCATAGACTAGAGTTAATATGATCTATCTCTATCCACAGAGGATATTTGAAACGTGGCTAGCTACTTTGTCACCTCAACCAGTAATTATAGACCATACATCCTGCTGAGTGCATTTTCCACCATGTTCCCCTTCACAGAAGTATAGAATACCTCAAAGTCATAGTCCTGGAGGAACTCTAGCCATCGACGTTGTCACATGATAAGGTCCTTCTTTGAGAGGACATACATGAGACTATTATGATCAGAGTAGACTGTAAAATGGTATCCCACCATGTAGTTCCACAACATCTTCAGTGAAAAGACCAATACTTCTAACTCCAGGTCAAGGGTATCGTAGTTCTGATAATGATGTCTTAACAGTCATGTGAATTAGGTGATTGCCACACTCTCCTACTAGTAAGACCAAACCTATTATGGTACCTAATGAATTATAATAAACTACATACCGAATGCCCTCTTCTGGAAGACTCAATATGGCGGCACTCGTCACTATTTTCACTTGCTCCTGATAACTCTGATGGTATCTATCCATCCACACAAATTTCTGCCCTTTCTTTTTCAATGTTGATAAGGGTTCGACATATCTGGAAAAGTCAAATACAAATAACTAGTAGCACCCATCGAATCCCAAAAAACTACTCACCTCGGCCACACTCCTGGGTGACTATCATGTAAGAACTACCTCTATCATTGTTAGATCCACTACAACTCTAGCCTCCAACATACCGTTACACATGATATGGAATACCCATATCCAAAATGGGAACTTCAAGTGATTTACATTAAGATAATCTTCTAGGAGTGTATCTAGAATTATCTGTCGGTGCATGGCGTGCTTCTCCTCTGATGAAATGTATATCAGAAATTCGTCAATGAATATTACCATGAAGTGATCGAGGTAAGGCTGGATGATTCTATTCAGGAGCCCCATGAACACTTCCAAAGCATTGGTTACACCAAACAACATTACCAATAACTTATATTGTCTACACCGAAAACTTAAGGTTGCCTCTGGTACATCCTCATCTCGTACCATGAGATGATGATAGCTTGATATGAGGCATATCATCGAAAACAACCATGATCCCTCCAACTAGTCAAAGTGATCATGGATCATTAGAAGACGATAATTGTTCTTCATGGTCACATTCTTCACGCTCTGATAGTCTTCAAAAATCCTCAGACTCCCATCAGCCTTCATGGCAATCAAAATCAAGGTTGACCGTAGTGAAACACATGGTTTTATAAACCCCTTCCTCTGCAAGTCCTCCAACTGTATCAGCAAGTCTCAAGGCTCCATGAGATACATCTGATATGCTGTTGTAGATATCAGTGTCTTCCTAGGTTATAGGCCAATGTATAATCCTACCTATTAAAGAGGAGGAAGTCCAAGAACATTATTAGGAAGTAAATCCGTATACTTGTCCACCACTAATGGATAACTCGGACTCTTCAAACCAACTCCTCTAATGGTAATTATAAGGAATCGGCCGTAAAATATTACATAATCATGAATTAAACTAACAATTCACATTAAGGATATTTTCAGGTTTAGAATTTTAGAGAATTAGGACATAACTATTACATCTCAAAAGATTACAAAGTAGACACTTCTACTATGTTTCCATTTTTTCATAAAATAAAAACTCTAAAAAAGCATGTCTAGTTCCATGTTATAGATATCATTTCTTTCCTTGATCCCATCCATCACCCTATTCATCTTTAAGTCCTGTGAAAAACATTTAACAAACTTGGGATGAGCATAAAAATCCAAGTAAAGGATACACAAAGAAGGAAAACTGTTAGTTTTTCAAAACATCATATAAACCATGAATGCTTTATCAAAGTAATACTTTTCACCTTTCAGAAGTAGTAATTACTCTTCACTGAATAAAAGATCATTACATACCCTTTTGTAACAAAAATATTACCATAATACCTATATAAAGAACCCATAACATATAAAGTCAACTTGGTACATAAATATTTCAAAATGGAATAACCATACGGTCCTCTTCCACAAATATCACTACATGGAATAGCCATACGACTTCCTTCCATACCCAATGCATTGGAGGTTATAACGTAAACACATGTCTTGGTATTCATGGTACCACCCGTCATATGGTTTTCCACGTAACCACCCTTCAAATGTCCATGTCCCATTACAAAATCATAATACATAAAACACATATAGTGGAAAGAAAAATTCGCTCCATTTCAATCACAATATATCACTTAAATATATTGACTTAAAAAATCCATTATCAAAAACATTTTCAATACCAAAATACATAAAAGACTGTATGGTATTTAATTTATTTTAAAAACATTATGACTTGTTAAGTAAGCCAATGGTCAAATTGTACTCGCTGTGGCGGAAAAGTTCATTGTCACTGCGTAAGTTAAAAAAACATTCATTTTTTCGTTCAGTTAAATGATTCATATAGAAAATATTCCATTTGAATAAAAGTAAAATTAAAAAGGGTTTTATACATCATATAAAAGAAACATTTGTATAAATCAAAATATGCCTCAATGAATGGAGATTGAGATGAAGTCCCTTAAAAAGACGGTATCCTTAGATTAAGGATTAATCAATTACATAATTTTCTGTGAAAAATATAAATACACCCAATATTAGTGGATATTAAGTGTCAAACAATCAGATTCATTAACACATATTCATATAATGTCATATTCAAGGAGTACATGTTTAACCCAAATAATTGAAATTGAGTTAAGATGTTCCCTTGGAAAAATTCGACAGCCTAACGACGTCACTTTAAAATTCAGAAAAATCATTGATGAGAGAGAAAATGGTATCCCATAACTTGGAAATAATATTTATAGCAATAAGGATATATAAGAACATATCCCAACATATAAAGATGTAAATTAAATGACTTAACAAAAATAAGTCTTTAAAAAAGGAGGGTGAAAGGTTCTCTTACTAATTTGGGTAACTTTCGAAACATACACCCCACGAAATAAGGTTCATAGAATGAAGATGTTAATACCCATAAATTAAATTATATTAAACAAATAATAAAATCATGGGAATTACATAAACCAACAAAAGTAAATAGTGGAAAATGTAGCATGAATCTCACATGAACAAAAAATGAGATAAAAACCACATACCTCATTGTAATCAATCGAGTCGTATGAACAAAAGATAATAAACACAATATGAATCACAGAATACCATGAATATAAATAAAATCATGATAACATATAACAAATTTAATAACATAATACACCACATGTAACAAATAAGTGGTGAACAATGGAAATCTCATGGAATTAAAAGTGAGATAAGATATCCCCTTATGAAAATTTGGCAGCCTAACAGCGCAACTTAAAACATCCAAAAATGGATTGAAGATATCAATTAGGGCCTCTCATAATATGAAAATAAAAATTACAGTAATATTAATATATAAGAACATCCCCCAACATAATAAAGAATATCTGAAAAGAAGTGCCATAAAAGAGAGTACTTAAAAAGAAAGAGAGGGGTTGGATCCCTTACCTCATGTCCGACTTGACTCGATCGTTCATTAATATCTTGAATAATAAACTATATTTAATTTATACTTGAATAATAACATTTTTTATATTAATTATTTCTTTTATATCACTTATTACCATTTTATTAACATTATGTATTTATTTATGTTAATAACGGTCATTTTGTCGATCATTGGTACATGAGTCAAAAATAAACTTCTTATAATTAAAATTTGTTCATGTGATAAATATCTATTATATCAAGAATTATATTCATGATGTATACATCATATATATCATATATATAAAGTATATACATGTATTTATAATATTACATAACATTTAGAGGTAAGAAATGAGATGCACCGTTCATGGAGACGGTAAGCCGTACGTAAACATGAACACTACTTTCATTTCTATTTCGTATTTAATCGAATAAAATCATAATTATATAAAGGTAAATTATAATTCCACTATGATATCATATATAATATCATTAACTTCATCTTTTATACATCCAACATATGGCAATAACGAATCAAATCACTTTTAGGGGGCGGTAGTCCCCACTTCCAAAAAATGAAATTATGGCGTTTATCAATAATGGAAACCATAATGGTATCCCATAAATGAAAAATAAGGAATCAAAAGGAAATCATAAACATAATATATATCATATATAAATAAAGTTAAATCTTAATGGCGATCATGAAAGGTGTTAAAATAAGGTTGAACAATCCTCGTTTCGTGAGGCAGAAATTCGCCAACCACGGAAACAATATGTTCTTTAACCATTTGAAGGAGGTGTGTGTGTAATTTTAAATCAAATAACTCTCATAAAAACGTCATAGTATATTTTATATACTGGTGTTTTAATAATATTAAAGAATAAAAATATTTTAGGGGGTTGGAGAAGAAAAATAAAACAAAACAACACAAGTGAAGACATTACCTTTAAATTGGGTAACTCCTCTTGGGTTGAACCAAAATGATTTCTTGAAGAGATTTATGCCTAAGGTAAGGCTTCTATGATGAAGATAGGTATGTGTAGAGACGAAATGAGCATAGGTTTTCCGAGCCAATGGCTTGAGAGGTGCGGGAAAGGAGGTAGAGGTGGGGTCCTTTTATAAGAGGGAGGAGGGGCACTCTTGGAACGTCATGAAACATTACTTTATTTTAAAATTCTTTTCAGATATTAAAGGTCCCAAAATTATATATTTATAGGATAAGGTGATAAGGGTTAGAAATAAACCCATACAATATGTTTTAGAATAGTTTATCTATTATATTATACACTATCTTCTAATTTTATTTAAATCGTTCATTAATGAGATAATCGCTGCATCATCATGGTGTCATAAATAAGATATTTTATTTAATGTCCATGAATTATAAAAAAAATACTATGATGTAGGAAATAATTTTATATTTCTAATTAATATTTATAGTAAAAAATATGACTTGTATAACCCCATGTAAAAATTGTTTTAGTAAAACAATACATGTTTGTGACACTTTTTTTTACATTAAATAAATAGTTATTAATGTCATTTTCTTACCCAAGTGGCTCCACGGGATCCCCAAGTTGACCCATGGATTGTCTTGGTCAGTGATGACTCATCCAATATGTGTAGTACAAGTTTAAAGGTAATTTAATATTATTATATCATTAAATTTTCCTTAAATTACACTAATTACAATTAATTGCTATTAATTAAACATAAAAGTTACTACTCCCCAAAAAATTATTTTAATCCCATTGAACCACATTTTACTTCTTAATGAAAACCATGTATGTTGTATTTTTTAAAATCAAATCATAGAATTGGTAAAGTTTCATTTAAAAGAAAAATCAGTTTTTAACTACCACTTAGTGGTTTCACTATTCTTCAAAAATTGATGTTTTTCAGAAAAATACAAAAAATACACCCTAAGATATATTTGGTATTCTGAATTCAAAAATGATGTCTATTTTACAAAATTCAAAACATATATGTTTCATTAATTAATTTAATAATTAATTCCTTTTTTCAAAACAAATAGCCTGTTTTTAAGAAACAAAACATATCAAAAGATTGACAGTTGTTTAAGTCCAATTTCAAAGTGAAATTAATTTAAATGACCACCATTGGATTAAATGGTAAAAAAATATTCTAATTAAACATAAGAACCAATTCAAAATATAATCTAATCATATAAATAAATTAGGGTAAAAAGATGTTTTGAATTAAAATACAACAGTTTTCACTTATTCATTAAAAATGAACTTTATCAGAAAAATAACAAAAACATAAAAAAAGAAAATTTTGATGTCCCGATTCTAAGGAAAGATTTTATTTGGTCCAATAGAATGTATAAGGGTGTACAAAACCATTTTTAAAGAGGCTTCTCCATCAAAAGGCGATAAATCATCCTTTTAGTGAATATTAGAGTATTTATGATTAAAATAGAAATCTTTTCTTATTTTATGCCTTTATATTTTATTAGATAAATGTAAAAACATTTAACAAACATATATAATCATATTTTAGTCATTTAAATTCACTCCCCCCAATACAACGGCTACGTGTTAAATACCATTTGAAATAATATTATTATATTATTAATTTGCATCATATGATTTCAAAGAAACTCATTGTTGCTTATTGGGTACGCCATCGATCATAGCATCCCCTTTAATGTAATATTTATATTTTATTCACAAATATTAATAAATATGAAAAAGTGATATTCTTTATTTACCTAGGATGTTACATCCTTCCCACCTTTTTGGAATTGTGTCCTCACAATTTTTTAAAAAAATTGGGCTCGAAAACATCTTTGAAAGCCCCACATCAGAAAAGGAGTCAATTAAACTATCACTTTAAAACAAAGAAAGGTAAGTACAAAGGTCACCCAAGTTAACCCATACTAGTATTCCATGTTGGAAAATGGACATGGAAGAGAATACAAAGGGTCATGTTCTAATGGAGATTGGTAGAAAACAAGTTTAGGAGAATGTTAACCACCAGAAAATCACAAGCATGTGATGGGTTAAACGGTATTTGATTCCCCAGTAGGAAAAATTAACAGAAAACATTTTTGTTTTAAGTTACTTTTCATTGAGGAATTTATTTATGAGTTTAACTGAAACATAAGGAAACATGCATATTTTTCATGTAAACATTCATATATTACAAGATTTCAAACACAAACTCATATTTTTCTCCAAAGTATGAGTATTCCGGATTACATGTTCACACTAAGAGTGCTATAAACAACTTCGAGAGAATCACCAAATCCACAAAAGAGAACTATATATTTCCCATGACATTAGACCAAAACCAAAACCAAAAAAAATATTCTTAGTACGAGATCAGATAGTACCCAAAAAGGTTAATCCTTTATAAAAAGAAAATCTATTATTAATCTCCAAAATTTTTCCAACAAAACACAAAGTCCAATAAAGGCAATTCAATAAACATATATCAATAAAATTCATCAAATTAATCAAAACTATGATTGAATCCCAAATCTCTGAATGATTTAATCACATCGTCTTCCAAAATAAACCTTAACATTTATCTCCAAATAACATCAGCTTCTCTTAAAGTCTTATATTGAAAAGTAATTAACCTAATCCCATATCCTCCACGATAGTCTAGTAATTTCAATAGATTACCCAAAAATTAACTTATTACTAATTCATAATATCATCTAACTTAAACAAATTAGTTATACTAACCAGGAATTCACGTAGTCCTATGGTAGGTGATAAATACCAGTCACACTTTGGTTATTAGTTCGATTCCCATAGCTTTGTCTAACGCGACGGGTTGTCACACGGTCTACATGTTGTCCTTTTTCCAGAACAACATAATTCTTATAACATTCCCCAAAATGAGATAAAATATTCAGAAAAACCATAACATAATTTAACCTCTATTTTACCTCATTCCTTTCTTTTTCCATCATATAGTAACACCTAATTACTTCAAAAGTGAGGATTATATAAACCCTAATGGTTACCATTATAATTATTACCTGATCTTCCACATCGAGTTGGTTCTCTTATACATGATGCATCAGACAACTCACCAAGGATCAAGTGGTTAATCATTACTCCTTTATAGTTGGTTTAGAATAACCACGAGATTCCTCATTAAATCCCCCATTTCATCCAGTCTCGTAATCAGAGAACCACCATAGTTTCTTTCAAACCCATTGTCACTTTGGTGCCTGCTAGATCCATCCATTTACTAAAACCAAAAGTGACAGTGTGAGTATATCAACAATATCATCATGTAATAATGAGGAAGATAAACACTAAGATATACTTACTCTTTCAATTTATCTAAAAACTATGACTCTTTCTGAAATCCAATCCATTATGGTAATGTCATTTATGCTGAAATAATACCCTAACCTCTAATGTTATCTAAACCGACCATTGATAGCAACTATAAGGACTAGAACATAAAACATTACATAATCTTGAATTAAATGAACAATTCACATTGAGGATCTTTTCAGGTTTAGAGTTTTAGAGAATTAGTACATAACTATTACATCTCAAAAGATTACAATGTAGACACTTCTACAAAGTTTAAATTTTTTTCATAAAATAAAAAAACAAAAAAAAATTATAGTTCCATGATATAGATATCATTTCTTTCTGTGATCCCATCCTTGACCTTATTCATATTTAAGTTCTGCGAAAAACATTTCAAAAACTTGGGATGGTCATAAAAATCCCAGTAAAGGAAACACAATGAAGGAAAACTATTAGTTTTTCAAATCATCAAGTAAACCATGAATAATTTATCAAAGTAATACTTTTCACCATTAAGAAGTATTAATTACTATTCACTAAATAAAATATTATTATATACGCTTCTGTAACCAAAAGATGACCATAAAACCCATATAATGAACCCAAAACATATAAAATTAACTTGGGACATAAACATACTTAAATGGAATAACCATACAGTACTCTTCCACACATATCACTACATAGAATAGCCATACGGCTGACTTTCATACACAATGCATTGGATGTTATAATGTAACAACCTGTCATGGTATTCACGACACCACCCTTCATATGGTTTATCATGTAACCACCAGTCAAATTTCCATGTACCATTACAAAATCATAATACATAAAACAAATAAATTGGAAAGAAACAATTTACACATTTCAATCAAAATATATCACTTAAATATATTGACATAACAAATCCATTATCAAAACCATTTTTAATACCAAAATAAATTAACGAATATATGGTATTTAATTTCTTTTAAAAACATTATGGCTTGTTAAGGAAGCTAAAGGTCAAATAGTACTCGCGGCGGCAGAAAATGCCGTTGTCACCGCGTATGTTAAAAGAGACATTCCTTTTTGTCGATCAGTAAAACACATCGTATAGAAAAAATTCCTTTTGAATAAAAGTAAAATTCAAAGGGTTTTATGCACCGTATAAAATAAAGTTGTGTATAGAACAAAATATGCCTCAATGAAAGGAGATTAAGATGAAGTCCCTTAAAAAAGGATATCCTTAGACTAAAGATTAATCAATTACTTAATTGTGTGTGAAAAATATAAGTACACCAAATATAAGTTGATATTAAGTGTAAAACAATTAGTTTCATTCACACATATTCATAGAATGAAATATTCAAGGAGTACAAGTTTATCCCAAAGAATTGAAATTGTGTTTAGAAGTTCCCTTGCAAAAATTCGACAGCCTAACAAAATCACATTAAAATTCAGAAAAAGAGTTGATGAGAGAGAAAATGGTATATCATCACATGGAAAGAATATTTATAGCAATATGTATATATAATAACTTATCCCAACTTAAAAAGTTTTAAATTAAAAGACATAACAAAAAGAAGTCTTTTAAAAAATGAGGGTGAAGGGTTACCTTGCTGATTTGGGTAACTTTCGAAACATACACGCCAAGAAATTAGGGTCATAGAATAAAGATGTAAATACCCATAAATTAAATTATATTATACAATAATACAATCATCGACAGTACATAGACCACACAAAAGTAAATAGTGGAAAATGTAGCATGAATCTCACATGAATAAAAAGTGAGATAAAAACCCCATACCTCATTGTAATCAATCGAGTCGTGTGACCAAAAGATAATAAACACAATAATAAACACATAATACCATGAATATAAATAGAATCATGAAAATATATATCAAATGGATGAACACAATACACCATATGCAATACATAAGTGGCGAATAATGGAAATCTCACAGAATTAAAAGTGATATAAGATGTCCCCTTACGAAAATTCGGCAGCCTAACAGTGCCACTTAAAACATCAAAAAATGGATTGAAGATATCAATTAGGGGCTCTCATAAAATTAACATAAAAATTACAGTATGAGGAATATATAAGAACATCCCCCAACATAAGAATGGGGATCTTAAAAGAAGTGCCATAAAAAAGAGTACTGAAAAAGAAAGAGAGGATGGATCCCTTACCTCATGTCCGACTTGACTTGATCATTATGTAATATCATTAATAATAAAATAGAGTTAATTTAAACCTGATTAAGGACCTTTTTATGTTAATTATTCCTTTTATATCACTTATTACCATTTTGTGAACATTAATTAATTATTTATGTTAATAACGGTCGTTTTGTCGATCATTGGTACTTGAGTCAAAAATAAACTTCTTATAATTACAAGTTATACATGTGGTAAAATATCCATTATATCCAAGAATATATTCATGATTTAGATATCAAATATATCATATATATTCAGTATATACATGTATTTATTATATTACATTACATTTAGAGGTAAGAAATGAAATGCACCGTTAATGGAGACGTTAAGTCGTACGTATGCATGAACAGTACTTTCATTTCTATTTCATATTTAATAGAATGAAATCATAATTATATAAAGGTATATTATAATTACAGTATAATATCATATATAATATCATTAACTCCCTCCTTTATACATCCCACATATGGAATTAACGAATCAAATCACCTTGAGGGGGCGGTAGTCCCCACTTCCAAAAAATGAAATTATCGTGTTCATCCATAATGGAAACCATAAAGGTATGCCTTAAAAGAAAAATACAGAATCATAAGGAAAACTTGAACATAATATATATCATATTTAAATAGTGTGACATCTTAATGTCCATCATGAATGGTGTAAAAATAATATTTAACAATCATCGTTTCGTGAGGAAGAAATTCACCAACCACATAAACAGTATGTTCTTTAACCATTATACAGAGGTGTGTGGGTAAGTGTAAATAAAATTACAATCATAACAACATAATAATATATTTGAGATACTTGTGTTGTTACAAAAGAAAATAATAAAAAGATTTTAGGGGGTTGGAGAAGCAAAATAAAACAAAAGAACACGTGTGAAGACATTACCTTTAAATTGGGTAACTCTTCTTCGTTTGAACCAAAAGGGTTTCTTGAAGAGAATTATGCCTAAGGTAAGGCATATGTGATGAAGATAGGGATGTAGAAAGACGAAATGATCATAGTTTTTCTGAGCCAATGGGTTGAGAGGTGTGGTAAAGGAGGTAGAGGTAAGGTCCATTTATAAGAGGGAGGAGGGGCACTCTTGGAATGTCATGAAACATTACTTTATTTTAAAAGGATTTTCAGATATTAAAGGTCCCAAAATTATATATTTTGTGGATAAGGTGATTAGGTTTCAAAATCCACACATACAATAAGTTTTTGACAATTTTATGTTTTATATTTTACCTTATCTTCTCATTTTATTTAAATCGTTCATTAATGAGATAATCGCTACATAATCATGGTGTCATAAATAAGATAATTTAATTAATGTCTAAAAATTATAAAAAAAATACTATGATTTAGGAAATCATTTAATATTTATAATTAATAATTATAGTCAAAAATATGACTTTTATAACCCCATGTATAAATTCATTTCATAAAACAATACATGTTTGTGACACTTTTATTTTTACTTTAAATAAAAACTTATTAATGTCATTTTCTTACCCAAGTGGCTCCATGGGTTCCCCATGTTGAACCATGGATTGTCTTGGTCGTTCATGACTCATCCAATAAGTGTATCATAAGTGTAATGGTAATTTCATATTATTATATCATTATATTTACATTAAATTACACTAATTACCTTTAATCGCGATTAATAAAACTTAAATGTTACTATCACAAAAAAAATTATTTTAATCCCATTGAACAAAATTTTACTTAATAATGACAACCATGTATGTTGTATTTTTTAAAATCAAATCACAGAATTTGTAAAGTTTCATTTAAAAAAAATCAGTTTTTTAACTACCACTTAGTGGTTTCACTATTCTTCAAAAATTGATGTTTTTCCAAAAAATTCAAAAAATTCAACCTAACATATATTTGATATTATGAATCAAAAAATGATTTATAGTTTACAAAACTCAAAACCTATAAGTTGTTTTAATTAATTTAATAACTAATTCTCGTTGTCAAAACAAATATCGTGTTTTAAAAAACATAACATATCAAAAGATTGACACTAGTTTAAGTCCAATTTCAAAGTGAAATTAATTCCAATGACCACCATAGGATTAAATAGTAAAAAAATATTCTAATTGGACTTTAATACCAATTCAGAAGATAATCTAATCATATAAACAAATTAGGTTAAAAAGAGGTTTTCCATTAAAATACAACAGTTTTCACTTATTCATTAAAAATGAACTTTATCAGAAAAATAACAATAACATAAAAATAGTACATTTTGATGTCCCGATTGAAAGTAAATATTTCATTGTTCCAATAGAATGTATAAGAGTGGCCAAAACTATTTTTAAAGAGGGTTCTCCATCAAAAGGTGATAAATCATCCTTTTAGTGAATATTAGAGTATTTATGCTTAAAATTGAATTCTTTTCTTATTTTAAGACATTATCATTTATTGGATAACTTTAAAAACGTTTAACGAACATATATAATCATATTTTAGTTATTTCGATTCATTCATGCCAATACAACAGCTACGTGTTAACTACCATTTGAAATAATATTATTATATTATTAGTGTGCAACGTATGATTTGAAAGAAACTCGTTGTTGCTTATTGGGTATGCCATCGATCATAGCATCCCCATTAAAGTAATATTAATATTTTATTCAAAAATATTAATAAATATGAAAAATTTATATTCTTTATTTACATGGGATATTACAGTAAGTCTAGCTAACTGATGTGTGATCTGCTGCACCAACCTCCGTGAAAGTCCATCATGTGCAGCAAATGATCACTTCATTCCGGTGAAGAAAAACCTGATCCAATCCAAACACTACCACCTCAAATTAAACCTAAAACAATCAATCTGAGCAAGGACTGCAAATAACTACAGCATAACCAAGATGACATCATAATGCCTCAACACTGCTACTAGAGGATCCCAGCCAAATCATTCCCCTACTAGTGTAAGTTGACAATGTGGACACCAGTGTGTAATCATCAAATCGTCTCTTGTAGAAGACCGTAATTGTAATGATTGATACAATGGCTCTATTGGAATCTCCAATCTCTGAAATAGAGCCACTGAAATTAAAGGGTGACTGGAACCTATGTCTATAAGTACTACAACCATAGTGGAGTAGACAGAGACCGTACCTCAAATCATCTCTTGAGCACCACGGTCGTTGACTTCATCTTCCTGATGTGGAGCTCGTCCCTTTCTGCCTACTCCCTATGGTCGGGGTGGACCACCTTGAGGTGGTGGTGGTAGAACCTCAAATAATTTACCACCGTCTACAGCATTTCCTGCTCCTCTTCCACTTCTTTCGCCATATGTACCTCATCTATTGAATATCATCTTTGCCTCAGCTTTGGTCCTTCTGCTGATCATCGGTACGGTGGGTCAAGCAGTCACAAGAAATGTGGCCCTTCCCACCACACATGAATAAAATTATTATCCTCTTCTTGTTTTCACTACCTATTCAGATTTGAACCTCTAACCCTATGTCCAGGGGTTATCCACCAGAATTTTTGGCCTGGTCAGAACTCGGCGTCATCTGCCTACTGCCTCCGGATGATGACTCTGATACATGTCGTTCGGTGGTGGATCTCACCATCTGTGCCTACCCATCCAAGAATCTCTCCACCAATAATGCTTTCTCAAGAACTCTAGCCTACATAGGGATATTCAGCTATACAATTGGTGATCTCATCTCCTTCTGTAGACCCTACTCAATGTTTTGGGTCCAAAGAAATGGTCCCTTACCATGTAGTGAAGTAGCACGAGAGGTTAGTGAATCTCTAAGAGTACTGGGCAACTGTCAGGATGCCCTGTTATAATTGTAGGATCTCCTAAATATGCATAGAGTATTGTGTTGATGGAAGAAACTCCACCCCGATGAGTCTCTCGTTGTTCGTCCAGGTGAGGTTCACATCATCTTGTAATTAGAGAATCAGGCTCTACCATCTCTCTGATGTGCCCTATAAAATCCAAGAAACTAGGTTCACCATCTGCTCGGATGGTGTCCCAACTAGGTGGAAAACTCTAGCCATAACATCCATCCATTCCTCACCTGCATGGGGATTTCTCTCTCCTTGAATCCTCAGTGGCATGTGCCAATGGAACTCATGAAACACACTCTATCAGCATGTGTCATCCTCAAGTGGGGATAGTGGAAACTGCTTCCCAACAGGTAGTGGTTCTACTTGTGCACAACATGAAGGTTCTATCACTGTAATAGGGACCTACACATAAGCCTCATCGCTCAGTGGTCCATTGTCGTGATCTCTCTCTAGAATCATATATGGCTATCTACTTGGTGGAATCCGAAAATAAACATGTGCACTATGGTCAATAAGTTATATCTAGTTAGATGACTCAAAATAGATCAAATGAAAAAAATTTCCAAAAACAACACAATCAATGTTTTTGTGCAGCATGTGGGAAATCAGAATTTAGGGTCCTATTGTATAGATACGTTGGCCACCACACCAAAATTTGACATCCCAAACGTAAAACTACACTCAAAACACTTAACTATATTGCTTCATTGTAAATATTGTGGTCGAAGTTATTTGGTAGAACCGAATCCTCTTATACCACTTTTTCACGACCCGTCCCCTGGGTCCTGTGCTGTGACTACCCCATGCCTGCCTTCCATTGGCCAGGGGTTGTCGACTAGAACTGTAAAGGAGTATCCCTAAATTGTGAAGGCAATTCCTTTAATCCTTCTACAAATACACAGTTAAAGATATCAACAAAATGCAACCACAAAGTAAAACTACAGTAGTAAAAGTGAGTGCTAAATATAAATGGGTCGGAATAAAGGCCCAATAGAAAGAAACAACTACAACAGAAAACAGCTCCTATGATCATCCACCATGGAATATACCTAAAGGGTAGGTGCAACTCCTCTCCTCAGCTCTCCATGTCAAGCAGTCACCTCTGTGTACAGTCGGGTCCTAGTTCCTGATACCTCATCAATGATTCACGTCATTTTCAGAAGACAAAAAAGGTGTGGGAAAAGCCCATACATGGGTGAGTATAACAATACCCTATTAGACCCTGAGACCCCTGAAGGTCTCTCAAAATTCCACAAACAAAAAAATGACAATGAATGATCTCAATCAAAAAACACAATGAAAAATACTCATCTTAAACTATATATACAACTTTATGATCCAGAATAATGATGATTGGTCTTATGCTACATCATTTTATTCTATTTGGAAGTTTTCACAACTGAACCATGAAGAATATGTTCTACTTTTGATCCACAGAGGGTCGTATGTTGTTGATCCTGGATGGGCCGCTCTAAGGCTGGTCTTTTTCGGGTCGGGCACTAGTGGTCCACACAAGGTTTCTACAATGCCAATCCACAAAGGGTCTCTATGATGATAATCCACATACGGTCCCTATGATGCTCACCCACACATGGTCACATTGATGGTGATCCACACACGTTTTCCATGTTTCTAATCCACAAATGGTCTCTATGATGATGATCCTTATAGGGTCACTATGATAATGATCCACATAAGTTCGCTATGATGTTGATCCACACAGGGTCAAACTTCAGTTGATAGAAAGCCACAGGATTTCCAACACCCAGTGCGCTTGAGTTCATTACAATATTTTCCACAAGATATCAGTCGTGCATAACAGCAACACAGTTCCACAAAAGTATAATCCAAAGGACATCCATGTCGTAAGGTTCCTAATGCAATAGACATCGGGTCAATCAGATGTCTAGTACGTGAGTTATAAGAGATTTCATCCCGAGGGCCCCGTTTGATTTGGGTTCGATCCAACCTAGACATACTCCAGCATTATCTAAAAATCCGTTGGAGTATCTAAAAAGGATCGACTCATTCCAAGGATTTCACCATCGTAGGCGGTTCAACAAACAAATGTCTAGTTTGTGAGATACGTCTTTTTAAGCATGTTTGGGACAAAAAGGGTTTGGTTCTAGCCAAACGTGGTCATACCAACCCAGTCTACCCCATCCATGGCCAACTCGACCCGTTTTAGGTTGACCAGATCTGGCCTGTCCCGAAATGTCACGGTCGCGGACCGACCCATCCTTCCATGGCTAGGCACGGCCCACCGGGCGACCCGACACGGTGGGCGGTGCGGTCCTCTTGCTTAGTGCCCCTATGGGGTCTTTCCCCCTCCTGAAAGGAAAATTTTCCATTCAATTATTTGCAATTGCGGGGCCATGTGGGGCCTCCTCAATTTTAGCAGGTCCTACGGTGTGTCGGTCCCCTTCACATCCGTCGTGGATTCAAATCAACAACCTCCTCACTACAGCACATGGCAGCGCATTGCCTTCCACCAATGTGGGTAGTCGAGGGCCTACTTCCCCTTCAGAACCCAGGACACAATGTTGAGAGTTCCCTCTGTGGCGCGCTTCCAGCTGCCTCTATAGCCATCCGGTCTCTGGCCCCATCGGAACTTCCAAGGGCCACTGAGAGAGCTCTGATGGTCTGTTTTCATTTCCGAATGTGCCTACGTGCCTCCTGGGTTGCATCCAAAAATATGTGGCTCCATAATTCATGTTTTCGTCAATTTCACAATTTTCCCACGAAGAACGTGACAAAAACTAAGTAGTGGAGGGTCTAGGCCATGTTCTTTTGTCCTAAACCCTCAGCATTAGCATCATAGCATGTGTGTAGAAATTAATTCCTCATAGATAAAAAATATCTCATTAAATACTTCATTCATTTTTCAACTTTTACATGAATGAGGAAAAGAAACAATTCACTTGAATTTAAACAAACCCCTACCTTGGAATCAGAGGAGATGTCATAGTTGAGGAAGAAGAATCCACGCATGTTGAAGCTGCCGACATTCATCGATCCCAGATAAATTCCTCTAATGATTTCATCAATGTTTCCATTATTCATAGGTGGAAGATGTTGCAGTTCTTCATCAGAGTTTACTCACTTGTGTGTCAAAAACCCATGCCTAAAGAACATTTAAATTGGGGTGAAAGGATGATTAACGCAACGAGAGATCAATGAGGTTAATTAATGAATGAACCTCTTAATCTCAATGGTGTGGTTAGAAACTCCAACATTCAATTCATTAAAGGCTTAAAAACACTATGGTCCCACCTCCACCCCATAACCTATGGTATAAAAATAATATTACGATTTTTATGTTATTTTGTTATTTTTTTTAAATTCCACAGAACTAACTTTTAATCCAAACCTACAAATGTCAATGTTATGCCTCCCTTAAGAGAATTCTAGCTCTATGGATTCAATGATACCCTCGAATTTCTAGTACAAGAAGCAGTTCAAAAGATAGAAAATGTCACTCGCACATTTAATAGAAGTACTTTAAAAAAAGGCCAAACATTTGTTCCAGACACACTGGTCCCCGGAATCAGGTTTCATCAATTTTTGATGACTCATAATAATCCAACATAATTTATATAATATATATATATATATATATATATATATGTAATTGACGGGTCATTACATAACCAACTGTGATATGTGGTAGTGGAATAGAAATGAAATTTCATTACATGGTGGTAGATTGCCGTACACATGAATGATTATTCTATAACCCTATTGAGGGAGTAAAAGAAGTAATTTGGTTATCAAATTTACATAATAACATATAATTATATTTATGATAATATTTTTATTTTATATTATTGGTATTTAGAATAATTTAAGTTATTAATTGTTGAAATAAAAAATTGTCATTGAATAACATTACATCTTCTTTGGGAACTAATTCTTGTTTTCACAAAAACTCTTATTGGGATGGATTTATGACCAATTTAAGGAATATAGGATTATAAGATGGATGTATTTAAATTTTTTTGGATGGTACTAGTGGAATAAATGATCATTGATGCAGTGAATAGAGAGAACACTACTACTAATATGGAATTCATCAGCGCTAGAAAAGTCGATTAACAGTGCTAATGAATAGCATTGTTAATTGAGGGGAGGATAAAGGGGGTCCCATTTATCAGCGCCTAGAAACGAAATGATAATGTCCCCTTTTATGAGCACTAAAAAAAGAAGCTGATAAAAGACCCCTTTATTAGTGCTTTTTTTAGCGCTGATAACAGGGGCCTTTATTAGAGCATTAAAAAAGCACTGATAAAAGTCAATAAAATTTAAAAAAATTAAAATAGATTTATATAATGCGAGGGGGGGGGATATTTTAATGGCTCTTAACCCCCCCCCCTAACAACGTTAGGCGAACCCCCCTTAACAGTGTTAGGCAGACCCCCCCCCCTCACACTCTTGTGTGATCCCCCCTCACACTCTCCCATGTGAGTGCTTCCCTTTACATCCACCCGAACTCGAACCCGCTACCTCCCCCATTTCGCAGCTACACCATTACCACTAATCCATTTCATTTTTTCTCTATTTAATGATATATCTATTTACTTATATATATATAGTTATATTTATTCATATATTAATAGATATTCATATTAATATAATTTTATATATTAATAAATTAGTATATATATATATTTATTCATATATTAATATATATTAATATTTATCTATATATATATATATATATATTTATAATTTTTTATCCGTATATTTATTTGTATGTACAAATATACTTATAAGATTAGTTTTAAATACATTTTTGAACAATGTCGTTATATGTGTTTATAAATAAATAAATAAATACATACATACATATATACAACACACACACTCACACAGACACACACACATAGACACATATATATTTACGAATAAATATATTTATATATGTGTATTTGAAATTCTATAGAATGTTAAAATGACCATAACATATAATCTAGAAGCCCATATCAATTCCACAACCAGTAAAATCAAATAAAATGAAACAATCATCAATATGATATGTGGTACAGGCCTAACAGACATCAAGATCCGAAGTTATACATCTTTGAATGATAACAAATCTGGGTATCCTTACTAAAAACTATGTTTTGGAGGACTTATGGGCCTTTTTAGGCCTCGAAAAATGTGACAGATTCTTTTCATAAATAGAATTCACATAGAGCTTGTTGCAGGCTTCGATTTGATATATTGTAGAGCTCAAACGGACACCCGGATCAAATGTTATGGCCATTTCAAGTTTGAGTTACATTTTGAACTTATTTTAGATCTTTTATTAATTTTATTGACTTTTCTATCTTCAAATTGTTATTAAGTAATTTTTAATCAATAATAATTTTCAAATTATTAATTAATAATTTTTTATAATATATTTTAAATCTATTTTCAATAAATTTCTTTTAAATTAAATGTAATAGTCATTTTATACGTATCTAAAACATATTTAAAAAATATATATTATATTTATATCAATATAAATATACAGATATAAAAATATTTTATTTTTCATGATTTGTTTTGAAACATAAAATTTATTAGCAGTGCGAAAAAGCACTGATAAATCCCCCCTTTACCAGCGCTACAAAAAGAAGCGCTGATAAAGGGGTCCCCTTTATCTGCGCTAAAAAAGCGCTCATAAAGGGGGGCCTTTATCTGTGATATTCTTAGCGATATTAAAGTCCCCCTTTATCAGACATTTTTTTGTGCTGATAAAAGGGTAGCGCTTCTCTTGCCCGTTTTTGTAGTAGTGGAATATGGGGTGTCCTATCATATGTGAAGTGAAAGGCACACAAGTAATTTTTTTAAAAAATATATGAACCCATGTATTTCAAATGGAAAAATGTGAAATTAATAATTATTTTTGAAACATTGATGTATTATGAATGAAATATTGAAATAATAATCTATTTTGAAAGGTTTTAAGACTATTTCTTCCCTTATCCTTTTAGATTAACCCTTAGTAAATTCATTATTACCATAACCACGGTTAATAATATTAACTTTTTGACTAATAATTTTTTTTCTTAAAAAGAATTATAAAATATCAGATAATATAATTTTTTTTTATTTTAAATATGAAATCTATTTTATGAAACCCAGTTTGTAACACCCCATTTTTCTACAGTACGTTTCTCTTTGGATAATACAGCAGAGCTTGTTGTACGCATCTTCGAGTTCTGACACACACCATAACCAATCAAACTAGCCATTTTGAATAGTAATGGCCACTTTTTGAAATTTTTTACAGCTTGTAATTCAAAATAGACTACATTTTTTGGATTCAGAATATCGAAATTATCTTAGGGTCAATTTTTGGTACATTTCTGATAACATTCATATTTTGATGAATAGTGAAAATTACTAAATTTTAATTAAAAACAACATTCTAATAGAAATAATTAATAGTGATAAATTATGAATTTGAGTAGTCTTAAATTATTTTAAGAATATATTTTTACCATTTTATACAATGTTGGACATTGGAAGTAATTTCAAATTTAAACCAGACTTGAACAAGTTTCAATCTTTTGATAATTATTATTTCTTAAAAAGACGCTTTTTGTTTTGACAGCGGGAATTATTTTTAAATTATTTTTTCCAATTCTGGGTTTTGATTTTAGAAAAATGGATTCAATATTTAGAATAAGAAGGTCCAGATTTTTTATGTAGGTAACTTATATTTTTAGACATTTTGAATAATTATTTCGGTAAATATTTTATTTACCATGGTTAAATGGTAAATCCTGTAAATAAGGGTACCAAAATAATATATTAATAATAATAATTAACCATAAAACGTGTCCTAACCCTATTGGTTGATACACGTCCGACCATGGGCATCTTTTGGTCTATTTTGGGACCCAATGGATCCACTTGTAAGTGATAATGACACTTTATATTAATTAAGTAAAAGTAAATACAAATATGACATAAGCATATATCTTTTAGAAATAAATTTTTAAATAGGGTGATATATGTTATATTTTCGACTATAAATATTCATTAGAAAGATAAAACTATTTCCTACATGATGGTATTTTATTTATAATTTTTTGAAATTGAATAATTATATTTATTTATGACATGATAATGATGCAGTATTTTCCTTATAAATAAAAGAATCAAATAATTGGTATTATAAATGTTAAAAAAAATTAATTTGAAATTTTTGAGGACATAAACAAATTATATTGGTTAATATGACATGTTAGTTTCGCTTAAATGAATTTTTTTTGAATTAATAATGTTTTTATGACTTTAACAGAAATCAATTATTAAATAGTATCAAAATTGACATAAAGGAGTTTTTAAATCAATTATTATATTATTAATTGATATTCTATTCCTAAAAATAAATGGTTTTTCCAAAGGACTTATACAATGAATGGTTTATTATTAATGGACCAGATGGAGGTATCTTGGATGTTTATGGTATGTTTATTGACTATGTAATATAAAAATACTAGGAAACATGGTAAATGTCACACTATATAACTAAGAGTTAAATCCTAACGATAAAGTTAAAATTGTGACACAAACCTATCTAAAACCTATTGGACGAGTGGTTTGCATACTATCCCCACCTTAACCTTTAAATAATCCACTTTTGATCCATTATAAATCGAATATGAATTTATTATTAAATAATATTTCTTGCTATTCATAAGGTGCCCTTCACACCTCTTATAAATGGGAACCCCCCTTTCTCACTAATTCACTCCTTCAAAGACATTTGGCTTGGAAAAAGCTGTCCAAATATTATCTAATCTTCCCTCACTACAACCTAGAGGCTTAGTTTGATCAGAATGCCAACCTATGGAGCCTTTTTGGTCAAATCAAAAGGATGAACCCGAAGAAGAGGTAATGTTTTAACCACCCTCTTTCAAGTTCCTTTCTTCTTCCACTTACTTTTTCTTTTTTATTTTCATTATAAGATAAGAACTATTGTATCTTATATATACTGTGAAGTTATTATAAATATGGTACAAAGAAATTCATTATTCTATCCATCCATTGAATGACATGTCACCATACGTGCGTACGTATGGCTTACCGTCGCCACGTCGTGGTTTAATTGTTATTGAAAACATTATTATTTGGATGGGTATGATAATGATGAGTAATTTAAGTAAATAATAAATATAACATGATAATGATTCTGTATATATGATACACCATCCAATTATATATTATTTTAATATCAAAAGAATTATATTGTCGCTCGTGCGTACATACGGACTATCGTCTCCACGAACGTGATAATATTCATTCTCCATCGTATCCATTCAATAAGAATTATCATTTGATGATTAAAAATAATGTTTAAGGACTTGATATGATTTTGGATATGAATAATATATATCCCATCCATAACTAATATGACTCACATAATAATCAATATAAAGGAAAAAGATTTCGTTAAACACCTGAAACGACGATAATAATAAGATATTGTTTACAAATCAATGTTAACATATCATATATATGATATCATATTAATGTATATGATTCTTGTATAAAATAATAACAACTATTTCACCGTTATAAAGTAGGTTAACCTACCCTCAACCATGAAAAAGTACAAGGTAAGGGATTAATTCACAATTTCTACATTATCCGAGATTGTTTATATGTAATTGTCTATTGGGACCATTTTATCATCCACATCCTTGTTTCTTAAAAATGTATTTCAAAACATTCATACTATTTTATAGACAATGGGATAATGTAATTTAAACCCTTGTTTAACTATTATATGATATTTATAAAGGAATCTTTCTGTCATTTTCCAAACAAAGTCCTTTTTAAGCTTTTCGACAAAATTAAGGTTAGAATGTTTTTTTAACATATACGACGGGTGCAGCTATTTTCCGCTATTATAAAATTTTCGAAGCTTCCCTTACATGATTATAAGAATATTTTCAAATTAAATGTTTTATTTTATAATTATGTTACTTTTAAATGATTTTAAGAAAGAGATAATTACCTCAAATAATTTTGATTTCATCTATGTCAGCATCCGTTGATGGATTTTAAGCATATTTGAAGTTGATTTATTATGATACAAAACATCCATATTGTATTGAAGGTTTTTTGATATGTTTGATTGTGGATGTGTTATTTTTATACCATTCATGATTTATGGATAAATTATTAACATTTTGTATGCATGTTTTATTATGAATGTTTATGTTATGTTTAAACATGTTTATATAAGGAATGATTTTGACTTAGTATGTGACTGGTAGAGCCCGATATAGCTCCTCGATGAATCAATAGGTTGCATTAGACCAACTAGTGTCTTGGCACAAGGCCTTGACAAAATCTTATTTGTAGTCTTGGCACGAGGCCATGAATATGTTTTAATGATAGTCTGGCATTATGAATTCCATCATTATGAATGTGGTTTTTGATATTGCATGTGATTATTTGACTAGTAGAATATCCATGGGAATAATTAAGTGGTATTATTTCATTTTATTTCTGCCATATTATGATGAAATCCACGTTTTAAAGGCTTTTAAATTAGTTATACATTTCCTTAAATGTTTATGCTTATTTAAGAATGTTTTTGCTATATTATTATTATTACTAGGAATTTGATCTCACACCTTTCTATGTTTTATTTTTCCCTAGATGTGAAGAAGTATTTTTTGAATGACCTGTTGGGATAGTATGAGGGGATATGAGTGTAGATACAAGATGTTTTATTTGTTTTCACTTAATGATGTAATGTAAATGTTATGAATGTATCTTGTGTTTCCAGGGCTACTAAATTAATCGGTCATTTGAGACATGATCTTTAGTGATCATGCCAATGTTATGTAATAATGCACCGACTCTAGGTAACTGGGGTCGGGGCGATACAGTTGGTATCAGAGGATGTTTAGTATAAAACATGGATGATAGATTTAGATAAACTCTGATTAGAGCACATATCCCTTAGATAGACCTTGAGGATTGTAATAGAATAACTTCCTAGAATTTTGGTATTGTAGAGATTTTTTGAATTATATAAGAAATACATCCCTGTCTGGATACGAGCAGGTACATGCGACTGTGGAACAGAAGTACCTAAGGGTAAAACCCAAAAACACCGCTTGAGCTAGATTCGAACGGTAATTGGTGCACAACAATGGGCCTTGCTGAACTGTGGGTTATGACACTCCTAGTGGATATGCTTAGGATAATTCTAATATTCTTTAAAACCCATTAGAATGGGTTTATGTATATATACTTCCTCAAAGAATTTTTTTTATGATTATTGATTATATCCATAAACGGTTCAATTTATGTTAACTGTTTTACAGGTTTGGATTTATGTATTGTGATTCATAAACTAATCTAGTGTATTACATTGTTCAGAAATGGAGAATAGTGGATGGAATGGAAATTGTATTAATTCATGCTCTCCATTTAGGTATTTCCCTCCTACACATGATAATTATAGTGGAGCTGGTGATGCAACTGGTGATGATCAGGTAATCACCATACTGGGACAACTCACTCAGGTTATGAATAATAGCATTACCCGTTTGGAGGACCCTAATCCACATCATGGAGAATCAATGTTATATCGCTTCATGAGGTAATAACCACCAATATTCAATTGGGTTACAAGTCCACAAGTAGCTGGGCAATGGATAAATTCTTTAAAGAAAATATTTCATGCCTTGGGGATTAGCGAAAGGGAAAAAGTTGTCATGGTAGTTCACCACCTCCCTTGATATGCAGATCAATGGTGGTCATTGATTCAAAACAAGAAGGATGATGATGAAATACCAAATATGGAATGGGTGGAGTGTAAAGATATTTTCATAGAAAAATACTTTCCTCATGACCATCGAGTGGATATGGGAAGACAATTTCTGAGTCTGAGGAAAATGGGGGATGAGAATGTCATAAAGTATGAGGATAACATTACAAGGATAGAGGGGTATGCTACAGATTATATATGTAACCAAAGAAGTAATATTGATCGTTTCATTGATGAGTTAGAACTATTTCTCCGTCGAGCATGAGTCTCACAAACATTCTCACTGTACAAAGATATTGTATCATGTGCTATCAAGACAGAAAAATAATTCTCAATGTATTATGACTTTAAAGAAAAGCAAGAGAAGAAGAGATCTACTGATCACTCTAGGAATGGAAGGTAGGGGAAGAAGGGAAAATTTGAATATCCATCCTGTAGTAAATGAGGGAAGAAACACCCTGGTACTTTCTTAAAGGTAATGGGAGTTCGTTACACGTTTGGTGAAAAAGGACACCAAGCTCGTGATTGCAAGGGTAAGAAAGAAGCTACCAATGTTCAATACTAAAAATGCAGGGTGATGGAACATTATGAATATGAATTTCCTAAGAGTTAGGGGAACTTACATCAGAAAAGGAAAAAGGATCAAGGAAAAGTTTATGTTATCACTACTGCGGAGGTAGAGGCTCCGAAAGACGTGGTGGCAGGTAATTTAATGGTTTCCTCAAGTTTAGAAAATGCATTATTTGATTCTATATCATCACATTGTTTCATATATTCCCAGTTTTCTATGAAAATTAGATATTTCCAATTTGATCTAACAAGGGAGATGTCAGTTAAAATTCCTAAGGGAAGTATCATTGCAACAATTTTTTGTGAATCAGTCCCCATTAGAGCACATAAATGTTCTTTATCCGCTGATCTTGTCATCATACCTATGATTGAATTTGATATAATCCTCAACATGGATTGGCATTCAGACCTTGATGTGAAGATTTATTATAATAATAAAAATGTTACAATTTTTTATAATGATGGTAAAGAACACCTTATCTTTAGAGCAGAAACATCACCACCTGATTCATACATAGATCCACCCCCAGTAGCTCAACTGAATTCAATTATTGGAGAGGAAGAGAATGAAATAACTGTGGTTATGGAAAGAAATGTTCAAATAGATGATGTACCTATTGTAAAAGTATATGTTGATGTGTTTCTGGATGATTTACCTAGAAATCCTCCTTAATGGGAAATTGAGTTTTCCATTGATTTAATTCCTGGTTCAAGCCCCATATCAAAACCCCCTTATAGAATATCCACTGTGGAATTAGTGGAACTAAATAAACAACTATCGGAATTTATTAATAAGGGATTTATTTGCTCTAGTGTTTCTCCATTGGGAACCCCTATCCTTTTTTTGAGAAGAATGATAGATCTCTGAGGTTATGTATCGACTATAGGGAGATCAATGTTATAACAATAAAGAACTACTATCTCCTACCTTGCATTGATGAATTATTGGACCAATTGCATGGAGATCAATACTTTTCAATGATTGACCTTAGATCTGGATACCATCATTTGTGTGTGAAGAAGGAAGACATTCTGAAGAGAGCATTTCAAACCAGGTACGAGAATTATGAGTTTACAGTAATGGCTTTTGTACTGACAAATGCACACTTTGTTTTTATGGGTCTAATGAACATAGTTTTCAAGGAATATCATGATGACATTGTAGTGGTATTTATTAATGATGTCTTGGTATACTCCAAAAGCTAAGAAGATCATGAAAATCACTTGCGCATTATATTGAAGACTCTGAGAAGACATGAATTATATGGGATGTTTAGCATGTGTGAATTCTAGATTTAAGTGATTTCATTTCATGACCATATTGTATCTAAGTATGGAATCTCTATTAATCATTCTAAGAAAAAAGTAATCCAAGAATCGCCATCACCGACGAGTATAACTGAGGTACGTAGTTTTATTGGTTTAGTAGGTTATTATCAATGTTTCGTCTAGAATTTTGCCCGATTGGCTAACCCATTAACAAAGCTCACACGTAAAGGGGTTAAATTTGTTTGTACAAAAGTGTGCGAATAAATTTTTGAATAACTAAAGAAAATATTAGTCAATGCTCCAAAATTGAATCTACTATCGGGGAATGATGGGTTCGTTATTTATAGTGATGCATCAATGAAATGTCTTGGTTGGCTCCTTATGCAGAATGACAGTGTTATTGCATATGCATCACGACAGTGAAAATTCATGAGGAAAAATATCCTACTCATGATATTGAGTTAGCAACTGGAATCTTTGCTTTGAAGATTTGGAGACACTATCACTATGGTTAAAATGAGAGACTTATATTGATCACAAGAGTTTGAATTATATTTTCTCACATAAATAACTCAACATGAGGAAAAGGAGATGGCTTTAACTACTCAAAGATTTTGATTTCATGATACACTACCACCCGGGGAAGGCAAATAAGGTGGCAGATGCTTTGAGAAGAAATGATCATGGAGTTCTGAACATGATGAGAGTTGAAAGGGATCCAATTTTCATGGATTTAGTAATTATGGATATGGGAATCACCATTGAAGGTGAAACATCAATACATTTTCAAATGGTTTCCAAACCATCTTTATAGAAAGTATAAAGATTTCTCAGGCTGATGATGAAGAGTTTAAAAAAAATATTAAAGAATTGAATGATGGGAGATTGAGTGACTTTGTGTATGAGGATGGAATTTTGAAATTTGGGAGGAGGATTTGTGTTCCAAATATACCTGATCTAAAATTTTAATTTTTGGACGATGGTCATAGTTCCTATTTCTCTATACACCCTAGGAGCACCAAAATGTATAGAGATTTGATGTAAAATTTTGGTGGGAAAACATGAAGAGAGAGATTGATGATTTTGTGTCAATATGTATGGTTTGTCAACAAGTGAATGCTGGAAGGAAAAAGCCTGGAAGATTCATGCATCCTCTTCACATACCTGAGTGGAAATAGGATAATATTATGATGCACTTTGTCATGGGGCTACCAAAGACTCCAAAAAGGAACGATGCAATATGGGTCATTGTTGATCGTCTTACCAAGAAATCACATTTTCTATCTATAAGAGAAGATCTACCACTTGAACGTCTAGCAAGACTATATATTAATTATGATGTGAGACTTCATGGAGTACCCCTATCGATTGTCTCTGATCGTGATCCATGTTTTACTTCATGATTCTAGAAATGTCTTCAGAAATCCATAGATACTGAACTTCGTTTGAGCACTTCTTACAACCCCCAAACTGATGGAAAATCAGAACAGACTATTCAAACCATAGAAGACATTTTGATATCTTTCTCACTTGACTTTCAGGGTATGGGGGATCAATATTTACCTCTGGTAGAATTTTATTATAACAATAGCTTCCATTCGAGTATTCAAATGGAACCATATGAAGCATTATACGGAAAGAGATGTCGTACACCAACCTGTTGAGATGTTGTTGGTGAAAGAAAACTTTTAGGCCCGAAACTATTGGAGGAAACGATGGAAATGGTGAAGGTAATCCAAAACCACATCAAAGAATCTCAAACTTGGCAGAAGAGCTATGCTGATAACCGAAGGAAGGATTTGGAATTTCAGGTAGTAGATCATGTTTTCTTGAGGGTATATCCATGGAAGGGTGTTATACGTTTCGGTATGAATGGTAAATTGAGTCCCAGTTACATCGGACCTTTCGAAATTCTAGAACGAATTGGGGCTGTAGCTTACCATTTCACAATGCCACCAAGTCTCTCCAAAGTTCACGATGTGTTCCACATATCACTGTTGAGAAAATACAAGCCTGACCTAACGCATGTACTCACCTATGAGGAATTAGAACTAGATCCTGATCTGTCTTATTGAGAAGTGCCTGTCACGATTCTTGATACTTGAGAACAAGTGCTGAGACACTAGACAACTCGTCTGGTAAAAGGTCTATGAAGAAACCATAATAAGGAAGAGTCAACGTGGGAACCTGAGGAACATATGTTGAAGAACCACCCGAGTCTAATTATGCAGTAGTATCCTAGAAATTTCAAGGATGAAATTATTTGAAGGATGGGAGAATGTAACACCCCAAGCTTTAGCGGTAGGCTTCTCTTTGGATAATATAGTAGCATGTTTTGTACTCAACTTCGAGTTCTAACACACACCACAACGAATCAAACAAGTCAATATGAATAGTAATACCCACTTTTTAAAATTTTATACATTTTATCATTCAAAATGGACTTCATTTTTGGATTCAGAATATCGAAATTATCTTAGGGTGAATTTTTGGTACATTTGTGATAACTTTCATATATTAATGAATAGTGAAAATTACTAATTTTTAATGAAAAACGACTTTTAAATCAAAACAATTAACAGTGATAAATTATGAATTTGAGTTGTTTTAATGTATATTAAGAATATATTTTTACCATTTAATACAATTTTGGTCATTGGATGTAATTTCAAATTTAAACCGGACATAAACAAGTGTCAATCGTTTGATAGTTATTATTTCTTAAAAACACGCTTTTTGTTTTGACAGTGGAAATTAATTTTAAATTAATTTCAGCCACTTATATGTTTTGAATTTAGAAAAATGAATTTCATATTTAGAATTAGAAGTCCAAATTTTGTAAATAGGTAACTTTTATTTGTAGACATTTTGAAAAATTATTTCGGTATATATTTTATTTACCATGGTTAAAGGGTATATCCAGTAAATAAGGGTAAAGAAATAATATTATAATATTAATAAAATACCCTAAAACGAGTCCTAACCCTCTTGGGTGATAAATGTCCGACCATAGGAATCTTTGGATCGATTTTGGGGCCCCATTAATCCACTTGTAAGTGATAATGACAAATTATTTAATTATGGTAAAGTAAATTCAAAAATGACATAACCATATATCTTTTAGAAAAACAATTTTTTATAGGGTTATATATCTTATAGTTTAGACAATAAATATTAATTTTAAAGATAAAAATATTTCATACATAATGGTATTTTATTTATAATTTTTATACATTGAATAATTAAATTTATTTATGACACTATAATGGTGTAGTATTTTCCTTATAAATGAAAGAATCAAATAATATGTAATATAAATGTTAAAATAAATATAATTTGAAAGTATTGATGACATCCACAAATTTTATTGTTTAATATTACTGGTTATGATTTCATAAATAGTTTTTTTTAATAAATATTGTTTTTAGGACTTTAAAAAAATCAATTATTAAATAGTGTCAAAATTGACATAAAAAAGTTTTTAAAACAACTATTATATTATTAATTGATATTCTATTTCTAAAAATATATGGTTCATCCAAATGACTTATATAACGATAGGTTTATTATTATTGGTCCACTTGGGGGTCTTTTAAAAGTTTATAGTTGGTTTATTTACTATATAATATAAAAAAATAAAGAGACATGGTAAATGTCAAACTATATAACTAAGAGTTAAATCCAAATGATAAAGTTAATATATTCACACAAACTTGTCTAAAACCTATTAGTTAAATGTTTTTCGACCTATTCCCAACTTAAACTTTAAATAATCAACTTTTGATCCATTTCAAACCGAATATATATTTATTATAAAATAATATTTCTAGATTTTACTAAGGTTCCCCTCACCCCTCTTATAAAAGGGCACTCAACTTTCTCAATTATTCACACATTAAAATCCTTTTGGCTCAGCCAAAACCTGCCATAATATTCTCTCATATTCCCTCAATTAAATATATAATTCTTTGTTTGATCATAAAGGCAACCTATGGAGCCCTTTTTATCAAATCAAAAGGACGAACCTGAAAAAGAGGTAATGTTTTCAGCACCCTCTTCCAAGTTTCTTTTTTCTTCCACTTCCTTTTTATTTTTTGTTTCTATTAAAAGATAATTACTCCAGTATCATATATAAAATTTGATGTTATTATAAATATGGTAAACCCAAGATTCATTATTCTATCCATACATTGAATGACATGTCACCATATGTGCGTACGTACGACTTACCGTCTCCACGTCGTGGTGTAATTGTTATTCAAAACATTATTATTTGGATGGGTATGATAATGAAGTGTAATTCATGTAAATAATAAATATAACATAATAATTACACTGTATATATGATACAAAATCCAATTATATATTATTTAAATATCAAAAGAATGATATTTTCGCCCGTGCGTACATACAGACTACTGTCTCCACGAACGCGATAAGATTCACTCCCCATCGTATCCATTCAAGACTAATTCTCATTTTATGATTAAAAATAATGGTTAAGGACTTGATATAATTATAGATATGAATAAGATACATCGTATCCATAAAAAATTTGAATCACGTAACAAATAATATAAAGGAAAATGAATCCGTTAAACACCCGAAACGACGATAATACTAAGATATTATTTACAAAGTAATGTTAAAAGATCATATATGATATCATATTAATGTATATGATTCCTGTACAATTTAATAACAATTATTTCACCACTGTATAAGAGGTTAACCTACCCTCAACCAAGGAAGTGTACAAGGTAAGGGTTTATTTCACAATCTCAACATTATCTGAGGTTGTTTATATGTAATTATCTACTCTGACACCATTATCATCCACATACATGTTTCTTTAAAATGTATTTCAAAACAATCTTACTATTTTATTGACTATGGGTTAATGTCATTAAAACCCTTGCTTGACATTTATAAGATATTTATAAAGGAATCTTTCCTTCATTTTCCAAACAAGGTTCTTTTTAACTTATTTAGTAAAATTAAGGTAAGAATGTATTTAACTTATATGAATGGTGCAGATATTTTACGTTGTTATAAAATCATCGAAGCATACATTACAAACTTTTATGAATAATTTAAAATTAAATGTTTTATTTTTTAATTATTTTATTTTTAAATAATTTCAAAAAAAGTTATAATTATCTCAAATAGTTTTGATTTCATCTATTTTAACATCCATTGATGGATTTTAAGCTTATTTGAAGTTGATTAATTATGATACAAAACATCAATATTGTATTGAAGGTTTTGTGATATGTTTTATAGTGAATGTGTTATTTTTATACCCTTCATGGTTTATGGATAAAGAATTGACATTTCGTATTATAGTTTTAATACGAATGTTTATGTTATGTTTAAACCTGTTCATATGAGGAATGCATTAGACATAGTATGTGATTGGTGGAGCTGACTATAGCTCCTTGATGCATTAGTAGGTCTCATGATATAAACTAGTGTCTTGGTACAAGGCCTTGACAAAATCTAATTTGTTGTCTTGGCACAAGGCCTTGACTATGTGGTTAAGATAGTCTCGTAATATGGATTCCATCATTATGAAAGTGGTTATTGATATTTCATATTATTATTCGACAAGAATAATATACATTGAATAAGTAAATGGAATTATTTCATTTTATCTCTGCCATATTATGCTGAATTTCATGTTTAAATGTATTTTGTTTTAGTTATACATTGACTTAAATATTTATGCTTATTTATGAATGTTTATTCTATACTGTTATCCTTACTGGGCATTTCAGCTCACCCCTTTCTATGTTTTATTTTTCCTAGGATGTGATGAAGTATTTTATGAATGACCTGCAGGGATAGTATTTGGGGATATGAGTTTGGAGTGATGTTTTTGTTGTATATTTCACTTTATGATGTAATGTATACTTTATGTATGTATCTAGTGTTTCCAAGACTACTAAACTAATCGGTCCTTCGAGATAAGATATTTTGTGATCATGCCAATGTTATATAATAATGCACTGACTCTAGGTGACTGGTGTCGGGGCATTACAAAATTCATATAATTTTGAAAATTAAATTTAAAACAAAACCATAGAAGTGCCTAAAACACCGGTATTCAAGATTGTGTTTTCCAAAAAAAAGTTTGTTTTATATTAACTCTATCAAAAATAATAATGATTTTATGAATATAATTTAATATTTATTGATATATAATCTAATTATTTCAATTAAAATATACCTCATTGGGTATTATATTAATTAATTAATATGTATACTTCTTAAGTAATTCAAAATAGTTTTTAGAAAGAAACATATTTTTAAACCCAAAAATAACATATAATAAAAACAAATATAATGTTGATTAAAATGTAATTATTTTGATTAAATTAAATAAAATAAAAATTGTGTTGCAATAAATCATATTAAAATTATATTTGGGATTTTGAAATAGGTAAAAAATAAAAATAAATGACTTTTCTTTTACAAATATGGTTATTGATCACTATTTTTTGAAAAAAGAAATATTTTCTGAAAAATCTCAGTATTCAACCCTACTAACATTTTGATATTCTAATATAAATAAATATATTAAACATTTATAAATAATATTAATAAATTTATAAAATAAAATTTTAATAAAAACCTCAAATGAAAATTTTTTAGTTCAATTTATTTTCATTCTGATTTAAAATTTACATAATTCTTTAATAACGATAACAATTATATAATTCAGATTAATAAATCTGAAAAAAAGTCTTTCATCATGAAAATTGTTTTTAAATTAACAATGGATCATATCCCTAGAAATTATTAATTAATCTCAAAGTAAATCATCTTAGATTTAAAATTATTTTTACTGATCATGTCGAACATTTCTTAAGGAAAATATCCATTTAATTTTAAAATCACTTATTTTAAGTATAAAAATTTTAAAAATATAAAATTAAAATTGTTTTAAAAAATATAGAAAATTTTAAATTATTCTTTAAATCATTAAGTGGTCATGATATAAGAATCTATTTTCTATTCCGTACATGGTAAAATAATTATTCCGATATCATTTCTGACAAAACATCAAAAGTGCATCTTTCACGAAAATAAAATTTATTTAAAAACTCATTGTAAAATGTATATAATGGAATATCTATTATTTTAAAATTTATATAAAAATTTTAAAAAAATTTATGAAATCATTAATAGAAATCGTAGAAATGAATGAAAATGTGTTTTCTACTGAGTAGATAAATAATATTTATTTTTTTAAAGTATTGTTTTAGTGCCTTGATTTTATACAGTGATTAAAATAAAATTAAAACATATAACCCCAAGAAATAAATATATTATAATAAATTATATTTGATTATTGATTGGTATATAAATATTATTCACTATCAGAATCATAATGATCTTCATTTCGAATAAATATTTCTGATGTAACAGAAAATCCATACCACTTTTTTAACATATGAATACTAAGACCAATGAATGAAAAAAAATATGGATATTTAAATTCCCATAAATACATAATAAGTTTCATATGAAGTCTTAATGGGATTTATATAAAACACAAAAATTAAAAATGCGGGGAATATTAAATAATTCATACAAAAATAAAAGTGAGATTGAAGTCACTTATTTCAATGTTATCTTTTGAAACGAAATCCCTAATAATTAAAAAAATCCAATGAATCATTAAATTTAATTAAAATAATATATTAGTAATATAAAATGTCATAGAGGTAGCGTATAAATGGCATAAATTAAATTTGGTGCATAACAAGAAAATCTCTCTCAATGAAGGAAAAATTAGATTAAATCCCTTTCCTCAAGTATTCATAGTCATCAGGAAAGTATGAACAACCTATATAATAAATATTGTTTTATTATAAATATATAATATATAAATAACCATATATATCATTCCATATATGAATTAATAATGAAATTTTATTATATATTTATCAAAAATTATTTTTAAAAATATTAATGTGGGTAAATACTCATTTGTTATTCATGCGGATTTGGATTGATATTTTTTTCATTCAAATTCGTATTGAGTCCATAATCTTGGAAATGTTCAAAATCATATAATTATAATATATATTCATTTTTTATGTATTTAATGTAATCTATTAAAGTTAGAGATATAAAACGAATTGCACTGTTGATGTAGACAATGGGTCGTATGTATGTATGAACGATGTTTACATTTTTTTGACCAATGGATCAAAATGAAGGTAAATAATATATAAAAATTTCAAAATAATTTTTATGTCTTATATTTCATATATATTTTTATATTTGTACTTATTACAATCAATTTATTATTAAAATAAAGAATTTATCACTTTTCTTCATGTAGGTGGTAGTCTACACATACGCATGAGTAACGTTATCAATTTTCAAAATAATAAATAGAATGAAGTTAGATGTGATATAATAATTTAAAAAGAATATTAATGTCATAAATATAATGTATAAAAATAAAAATTTTCATAATATCCCACCGCAAGTGGGGAAGATAGGAAATGAATTACATTAGTTCGCAAGGAGCTAGTACACTTATATGATCCCGAACTTTTATAGAGGTGAATCATGATTCAATTTCATTTACTTTTTGTTCAAATTTAATATTGATTGATGTGGTGTTACAATAGGGTGTGTTTCGGTAAAAATTGTGAAAAAATCGAAAAAAAATGGGTTGTGCACATTTGGCTCACAGTTAGATTCAGCGGTGCGCTCAAATGAATAAACCATGCATCATTGGTCAGCGGTGTTTCTCATTCATATCACATTGTTTTCCAAATTGTGTTCCCTAAATTGGAAAATGGGGAACCCCATGAATAAAAGGCACACAATTGGAACTCAGTTAGGGAAAACCGTTCACCCCTATAAAAGAAAACTATTTGTAGGAATCAATGTTGCCCAGACATTAGTCTTAAGATCCCACAAACTCCAAAATATCCTCCATTTTGACCCTCCCTAGATTGTAGGAGTTATTTGATGAATTTAGAGATCTGTAGAAAAATTTTAAGCCTTCTCGACCATAGTTCATTGTGATCTGAAGCCCGGATCGAATATATTCTCTTCTCCTATTAAGTGGTCCTCTCCTATTTCTTTCTCATTAAACTGTTTCCAATATCTCCGTTTTTTCTAGATGATATATTTTATTTTTACTATATCTAGATATAGATTTAAGGAATCTTGGAATGGGATTGTGTATCAATATTATTAAATATAGGGATCCTATTTTGTTAATCATTGTTTAGGGTTTAGATTTGTATCCTGATTTATGTCGTTGTGATGCTCATTTTATGGGATTATCATTGGATGAATGTTCATCGACGACTCATGGTAGGTGGTCTAAAATTAAATTCCCCAAGTCGTGATTGTAATTATGTATACTCATGTTTGATAATTTCTATACTTTTTAGTAAATGAAATATCTAATTGAATTAATTAATGTGATAAATTAATTATTTTGTATTGTTGGGAAATTGTGAGATTTTGAATTTATGAATGAGATAATTAATATGAGAATTAATTATGAGAATCTACAAAATGTGAATATAGATTGATTAATTGATGAGTTAATTAATAATGCATGAATTGTGGTATTTGGGGTTTTATTGAATATTTGTAATTGTGGATTTAGAAAAACTAATTTATTCTTTATTTATCAATGCATGAATTGCGGAATTGGGGATTTTATTTCATATTGTGAATATTGAAATTGGGAATATTAACTATTGAGTATTTTATCTAATTAATTACTTGTTAGTTGAGAATAATTAATTGGTGAATTAATTTTTTGATGTTGAGTTTTTAATGGTCAATTAATTGTTGAATTGATTAATGGAAAAATAGATGTGATTAATTAAGTGTTGAATACTATAATGAGATTGGATTAATTATTTTATTTATTAATTAAAGGATGAAAAGGGGTTCTAGACAAGATGATCTAGGATGATGATGATATACATGCATAATTTTTAAATGGGGAATAAATATTATGTTCTATTACAATGATAGATAAATCAGTATAGTTGATAAATGGGGTTCTAGAGAGGATGATCTACACAAACAATATAAGAAGATAATTGAGAACTAGGGTGATAGAAATGAAGATCTACACTAGTGGTGTATATGCTTGTTTGAGAATTCGGATGTTAAAAATGATGTTATATTTACATGATATATACATATAGATAGATGCATGTTTGATCGAGGGGTATGTGACATAGAGTTCTACAACCAAATCATTACCAATTGAATATGGGAATAAGTGGATGAAGCAAGGGAATATGAATTGATTATATTATATGGTTCATAATTGGCATGAGTTGAAACATGTGTTGAGTAATAGTATTTCTCAGGAACCTGGTGGTTTATGTAGTTTAATAACGATTAATTAATAAGGTGTTAACTGTTTACATAGGCATGGTAATTAGTTTTTTATATAGTTATATACACTAGTTGTTGAATGGATTTTCTTTAGACACCACTGGGGGTGTCCTAATGAGTTGTACTCACACCCTACATGGACATCCTGATCGGGACTCGAATAGATTTCATGGAAGTGATATAGGATAAGGGAAAGGGACCCATTTTAGATGGGTGTGTTGGGATGTAACATAGTTGACAGAACTATACGTGGATCAAGATCTATTGTGAGTAGTTATGTCTTTCATTTGGGTTTCTATTCTAGAAACATGACATTTACATTAGCATGAAAAAAATTTGACATTAACATGATATTGTAGTTCCTTCATTGACTATATTTTGATTGGTGTTGTATATGGTAATATATATGTTTATGCTACTGAGTATTACTTCTGATAATGTTTTTATAAGATAAATGCGGTTATTGTATCCCATGATCGATTTATCAAACCCTCGTTGCTAGTCGGAAACATTTGGTGTATAGGGAGGAATTCTTGAGGTCATGTGTGGAATTGCATTCGGGCACCAGTGTATAACACCTGGGTTCGGATGTTACAAAGTTATTTGAGAGGCCTAGTTTTATTTTCTTATTTTTTTTCTTCATAGATGGGAATGTTATATAGAAGACTAGGAAGATTTAACGGAATGGTAATGATATCTTGCATGGGTTGTTTAAAACCATGTATGGGGGGAAACCACTTACTTAGTATGGGATTATTGTAAATGATATTTATAGTTACAATTGATTGTTATTTCTCCTTGGGCCACGTACTTATTGTGGGCTTTGATAATTATAGTTATGATTTATGATAATTTAATAGTTTCTAAAAATGGCATGGGAGTTGAGTCTTCATGAATCATTATAGGCTCTCAAGATTATTTTTTGACATTCATATTTTTAGGAATGCATGGGGAAATGGGTTTTGGTTATGTTTTTTGACATTAACTAGTTTCTTGGCTTGTGAAATTGAATTGAATATCATGCCAAATATGAAATTGGGAATCGTAAAATAATGAAAAATTGCAATAAATGGACGTCTAAATAAGAAACATGAAGATGAAAATGAGAATACACTTCTATAACTAAGTACATGGTGTAGGGTGGTTAAGGGCTGTAGTATAACTTCATTATTGACAACATGGAGTAGTTTTGGGAGAAAACTTGTTGTGACATGTTGTTATTTTATCCCCTATCATTAATGTGATAATGTTGGGTTATGAATCCTAAGGCTTGTGTTTGGAATTGTTGTGACATTCCTCTACAATGAAACATGTTGATAGGACTTCATAAAGGGAAGGATGGAGATGGTTTACCAACAGTATAATATGTGGCACTAATAGTACCGGGTGAGGAAGAAGGAGACCATTTTCGAGATAACATTTCATGCTTCTTTCATTTTATGAAATGAGACCCATAGTGGGTTGTTAAGTGTATATTTATTAATTAGATGCTTTTTTTGTTGCATCATCACATATATTTTACTAGAGAGGGTGGATCAGATGCAGATGATTTCTATGTCAAGTATATTGATAATATAATTTTACATTTTTGTATTTTTATTGACTAGAGGTATAGGTAGCCTATGTATATGCTATTATGATCTAAAAATCCTTGGTGGGACATCTAGGATCAGAATACATTGGCTGATGGTATGCGATGGAATTACTTCTGGGTGATGTTCTTGGAGGCTTGTACATAGAGACACTCAGGCAAGACACTGTGGCTGAGTTCATAAAGCTGACTTAGGGGAGCATGTATGTGATGGACTATGATAGATTTTTTACAGATTTGAAATGATTTTCTCCTATATTAGAGCCATATGAGGATACTTCTGAAAAATTATTTTAGGATTTACATAGGTGTAAAATTAAGTCCCATGTGAATGTACTCAGTATTGATATGTTCTTAGATGTTTTGGATCTAGATCTCATTTTAAAGGGGAACCATATATAGTATTCTAGTGGTGGATAAGTGGTTTCTTCTAGATGATCTGAAGGTATGCCTTCTGAGGGAAAGAAGCATCATTATGAGAACTTTATCCAAAGTGGTGGGAAGAATAGTGGGTAGTCTTAAGGATTAGTTGCTTTGGATCTTAGCCAATTACTTATATAAGAATGTCATATATTGTGAAACATTCATAAAATGCCTCCCCTACAACTAGTATATTTAAACACTGTGGAAATATGGGGAATCTACAGAGGTTCATTAGGAACCATAAATATACAGTTAGTGATGGGGGTTAGAAAGAATTGGTTTGTGGGAAGGGGATATTCTATACCATAACATTTTGGATGTTGGAGTTCTATTAGTTGAGGTGGCAGAGGTAGTGGGAATGGTACTTCTAGGAATGATCACCCTTTTTAGTAGAGTGGAGGTACTCAGGGGTTCATAAATAATCATGGGGAAGAGGGGAATGATAGTTTCATGTGGTGTATCCTACAACAATGGATAGAGTGTCTATTCCATAGATACATAGAGGTAATATTATTGTCAAAACTACATTATCTAGTAAATGTTTTAATAATGGTTCCACTAATTACATTATATACGCAATACATGTTATCATTTTGAGCATGGAGGTGGAGTTTGAGTGTGGAACTATGATAACAGGTACTCCATTGGGAGTGCGGTCTAGATAGATTTTTTTGTGGTAGGAATGTTCTCATGATTTTGGGGAGTATAGTTTTCTCTGGGATCTCTGTATTCATGATATGTCAGGATTAGACGAAATTATTGTTATAGATTGGCTACTCACATACTGATCCCATAAATATTTCTACCATAGGAGAGTATTATTTACATATCCTAAGGTTGACTATTACATTCACCATGGAGATAGTGATATCCAGGTAGGCTGAGTAGGGACAATCACTCAGCAATTACGAGAGTTCATTGCCCAGGTTTCTTCTATTTTTGAGGATGATGGAGGATTGAAACCATATTATTTTCAACTAGTAGTGGAACATTTCAAGGATGTTATTTTCCTAAAGACTTATCAGTGCTTCCACCTAAGAGGGATGTGGAGTCCAGTATTTTTATCATACTTGGTACTAAACTACTGCTTGATTCACCATAAATAATGGCCCGAATAGAAAGTGAAGAACTCAAGGCATATCTAGAGGAGTTTGTGGATAAAGGGTGTATCCATATGAGAATATTGCATTGGGTATCACCTATTATGATGGAAAAGAAGGATGATGGAAGCTTTTATTTGTTCTTTGATTACCAGATGTTGAACAAGATGCATATGAAGAATCTATATCCTCTTCTACGTATCAATGATTTGTTTTACTTGTTGAGAGAAATTTATATGTTCTCAATGATTTAAATGAGACTGGGGTATCATCAGTTGAGGGTTCAGACTTCAGATATCCCATGGAATACTTTTAGAAGAACCTAAAGGCTTTATGAGTAATTCTTAATTCTTTATGGGTTAAAGAATCCACCAATAATTTCTATGACATTGATGAAAAAAATCATCCATCCATACATGGATCAGTTTTTTGAAGTATTTTGGGTTGATATCTTGATGTAATCCAAGACTCATGACGGTCATGCCCAATATATTGACATCATCCTGATTTCCTAGAGAGAGCATTAGATATAAAACAAGAAATCTAATTATTAAATTTGGACTGATCAGGTACACATCGTTATACACATTATCTCAAAGGAAGGGGTGTCTACAGACCCAGAGAAGGTCCATGCATTTGTATATTTAGATAATCCCAATAATGTTATTAATGTTCATATATTTATGGGTTTATTTGGATACTTTCAAAGCTCCATCAATATAACAACCCTGCAATTTATTTCTCATATAAAAATTATTTATTACATAAATAATAAATTATTAAAACATAGATGATGGATAGATCTAGTTTTTTGGGGAATTAGAAACATTAAATTATATCATTAGACATATAAATACGTCATCATTATTGATAACACTTTTTACAGGACCACAACATTCCTTCATACGTAGCATTTCATGGGATAAGCTGAGGACATGCATAATAAAATGGTGAGCTATAAAGCCTGGTAAGGGAGTCAAAAAGGAATTACATGAAGAATAAAATACATCATCAAAAATAAGCATATCAATGGAGAATAAGAGAAAGAGTAACATAAAGTCATGATATACCATGATTATAATAACATGGAAATTTGGAACCAACATTTAGCATGATATTAGGATTAGCCAAGGCACATTCACATGGAGCATGAGTAAACCCTAATTTCACATGAGTTTTCATGATTAAAAACTCTTTGAACCATAATTTTATTGAGTCAACACTCATTTCTTCTGACATAACATGATACAATTCGTTACCCAATTCATTAGAGAACTAGTTGGGAACACCCTTCTTAATAATTTCTTTTCATGCATATGTGTGCGCCACATAAGTCATACAACATGGATTCATTAAACATCATAATGTATTCCCTGAATAAGAGACATGGAATACATAAATACTTGTCCTCAATTAATATGTACGTGTTCATAAAGGTGAATACCCTATATAGATAAATGGGTATGTTATTCACTTACACATTAACTTTGGCATGGAAAATCATGGTGCAATTTTTTTAGCATAAATGAGTGACATGAGAATTCAAAAAATTGTTTATGAGAGGGAAAGAGGTATATAATCATATATAAATGAAATGGATAGATGGGGGTAATTTAGATGCATGTCCAAACATATTTAATGGAATTTTGAAACATAATATAAAAGAGTTTCTTGAATGTAAATTAGTTCAGAGAAATCCCTTACAGAATTTTGGCATGGTAATAAGTGTACATTATAGGCACTAATGAGAGAGAAATGGGTATTTCATCATTAAATACTAATGAGGCTAGTATATGGGAGGTTTTTAATCATACAACATGATTTTTAATTGAAAATAGAAGGGCATAACAATATATGTAATCATAGACATAAATAGTGATGGAGGGAAGTTAGAATCCCTTATTTGGAAGTCTGGTCCCAAAGGATTGGAAGAGGCTTGAGAGTGGATTCATGGGATCTTGGGGTGACTTTGGAGAATTCAGAAGAGATGATGGTAGAGGATGTTCCAGATCCAAATGGTTTTATTGAAGATTATTGATAGATTTATGAGTGGGTTTATATTGAAAAGGAGAGGTAATAATTTATTATTTGGGTTTTGGACACTACACATTAATCTAATAAAAACCACAAACCATCCAATAGATTTGTCCCATATTTTTCTCCAAATTGTGGTAAAAAAACATTTTTTATATAACTCCATTGGCCTATAATATTAAATTATTAGGCATTCTTATGTGGAGCTGAGTCACACTCTCAAGGAAATCATTTTAAAAATATGAAATATTTTATAAGTCTTGGAGGGTCCACTAAGGCACAATTAAATTAATAAAACCAATCTAAAATCACATTATTTTAATTTTAAAACATATATTATTCAAATATTCCTATTATATTATTTTATTACATCACTATTGGGGAATTATGATGTCATAAAACACATTACATATTTAAATAGTATTAATTATTTAACCAAGAATTCAATAGTCTCAGAAAATTATAAAAAATATCCATTTTATAATATTCATGTCCGGAATCCAAAAAATAAAATTCAAATTTTCTAAATTAATATATATATATATGTGAATTACTACTTTTAAAATAAAAATTCATATTTATTGAAAATTCATGGGTTTTGAAAAAAACTGCTATTAAACCTTATTAAAAATTACAAATGTTTTCAAAAAATGATCATTTATATAAAATATAATCTAATTTAGTAATAATATCATATTAAAATATTATTTCATTCAAATATCCATCAATTTATCAAAATAGACTTTTGAATTTAATATTAACTAAAAATACTATTTGAGCTTTGAAAACCATTTACAAAGTAACAATGATAACATGAATGTATTTTCATTATTCTATAAAAAACATAAAACATATAATCATAGTTCTAGGGTCTTGTTACATAACCTCTTATAACACCTGCATAACACCCACTGGTAAGGTGTGTGATGGTGACCAACTGTTGGTGTTGGTTGGATAATATCGCTCAACGGGTAATCTTTATTGACTTCTACTTCTCTTATTGGTGATTCTGGACAAGCTTTTAATATTGAAGCTCGACATGGGATTAGTCTAGAGTGAATACCAATGATGATACCTACATTATGAACTCTAACAAATGGGCTTCATATGGAGCAATTATACTGGTTCAGGCCATAACTTCATTTTTATAAGTAAATTGGATTTCATAAAGACTTATAGTTATACTAAGCATGTGATTATTGTTAATTAGATATATTAGAAATTGTATCAATTCGGGATGGTATTTTAAAATCCGAAAACATAAAACCATGTAAGTGCATATGTATTATATAACAATTTTATATTATAAGAAATTTAATTAGATAAATAGGAATTTTCATTAATAAAAGTACGGGTCGTTACAATCATCCCCCTTACAAAATTTAACCCCCGGAATTTCATTTATCAACACTAAAAAAAGATATGGGTAACATTTTTTCTTCACTTGCTCAAATAACCACATTACTTCTTCAAACATTTGGTTTTTCCACAACACATTTATGATGGTCATTATATAATTATGTAGATCATTTTACCTACAATCTATAATCTTCACTAGATTCTCTTAATATGACATGTCTTTATCCAAAGGTGCCACCTATGGATTGATTACATGTGGTGGGTCAAGTATGTACTTCTACAAGAGTGGTACATGTAATACATTGTGTACTCGTGCCATGTGTGGTGGGAGTGCAAGTTGATATTCCACTACTCCAATGTGATCAAGGATCTAAAAAGAGCCGATGAACTAGGGAATCAACTTTCCCTTCATCCTAAATTACATAACTCTCTTTCATTGAGATATGTGAAGAAATACCATTCCCTTAATATCAAACTCTAGGACTCATAAAAGATTATCAGTAGAGCTTTTTTTTTCAAATCAGGGAAGCATTAATGTGCTCTTGGATGGTTTTAACCTTCTCCACCATTTCATCGAACATTTCTAGACCTAGATGTTCTTTCTCTTGTTTCGTAGTTCCTTGATATGTGTGTTCTAGATTTAAGAAACACTGTCTCCAGGAGGTTTCCATTGGATTTATTCACGGAACCGGAAGATTCCAATAGTTCATTATCCAAATGGTACCTACTTTCAAAAGGCAGGAATTCATTATGATTTGAACATTACGATACATAAGAACGTGCATTGGATGATAGGATGGGAGGTCGGAATCATCACACTCTTTTGGGAGGAATTACTTTCTACTTCGTGACTCTCTTTGTAAATTTAAAATACTTACATGAATCCTCATTAATTCACCAAGTATATCAAATGTATCCCTTGAAATTTATAATCACATATTATCATGTTAAAAATATTTAATCATTAGTAAGCATTTACAGATCTTCATTAATAAAAATATCCATATGTATATGAGGTTTTCCATCAATGGTATCCTCTAATATTCTTCGTAGAGATTCTTTTACTCATCTTTTGAGATGATACTTGTTTTTAAGCAACACAGTGGGGAACTCTGGAATTTAATTTTGATCCATGGAGAGAGAGTTTTGGTTTTGATCTTGGTATCAAGCCCATAAAATGAGCTACGTACGTATCCTTTTGAAAGGAATAAGAATCCTTGTAGTTTGGTGCTTCTTAGTAGGATGCATCCTAAATTTTAAGGTCATGTGATAAGGACCTCTAAGAGAAAGGTGTTTGTTGAAAACGTAGTGTGGGACTTGTGCTGAGGCAACCCAAGGAACATGGAATTGATATGGGTTAGAAAGTAAGATCAAACCCTATTTGGAATACATCCCAAGGAGTGCAGGGTTGATTTGATGTGTTGGGTTTGAATCTCATGGAGGCTTCCTACTTATACACTATGGATGGAAATAAAAGCCCACGTAATTTGAGAACTCGCATAGGGGAGTATGTTCCATTGAGAGAGATGAGTTTGGTCTTTCTCCCTGGAAAAGATGCCTTGATGTCTTGGGGTTTAATTTGGGGATTATTCATGGGGATGATTCCCGGATTAAGGGTATTATGGTTGGATTCCTGAGGAGGATATCCAATGAGATCAGGCCTTGAGACATATTCCTACGTATCCCAGTTATGGTGGGAATTACGGTTCTCGTAGTTCTTTCCAATGACTGTTTCCGCACATGTTATAAAAATCATGTATCTCTAATCCCACGTGAGTCATTCTTGATGTGAGAAACAAATGGATGTGATTGTTTCAATAATGACAGTTCACACTTTTCCTACTCCGCTAATGGAAGAGGGAGCGTTGAAAGTGGAATATGGAGAGGTGATGATCCTTCCCTCTGTTCTATTAACATTGGACAAGGGTCCAATGTAAGGAGTAAGGGATGACGGTGAGGGTCGTATACCATGATTGATGCCCTAAAATTGATCCTCGTATGATAGGGAGACTTCTCCATTGCATATGTTGAAATGTAAGTGTGATCTATTACTTCCCTACCAGATACTGGAGGGTCCACATCTTATAGATGAGATGGGGAGGACATAACACAAACCCTCAATCTCAAAACCGAGAACTTTCCAGCACTATACCTGGTAAAATGGTCCATGTCACTATGGATATACAAACTCATAGACACAACCTGAATCCTTACCCCATTGTGAAACAAATGTGGGAAAACACTTAATGTGGATATACAAACCCAAATAGGTGACATGTTGATGTGTCTTTCCCCAATGTTTGATATGTCATGAGGTATTGGTGGACGTCTAAACAGAATCCCTTTCAGATGATGGAGCCAATGAAGAAGAATACTTTCCATGAATGGTTGATGAAGGATTGATGGATTTTAGACTAAAGAGAGTGAAGAGAATGAGTGAATCATAGAGGGGCACACAAGTAAAGAAGGGTTCACAAGTATGGGCACACAAGTACACTTGGGAAACCTGATGTCCACTTAAGAGACAAACAACATGTATGGTAATACTTGGGTTAGACATTGCTCAAGCCTTCAAGTGCATTCACAGGTGATCCAAGAAGTTTGGCGTTCATGTTTCTGTGAGAGGAATGGGAGGCTCACAATTCTTTCTAACTTGGGGAGGGTGGGTGCTTTAGGCACGCAAGTGTTATGGTTATCAGACACTAAAAGGACATAATTCCAACGATCCTCCCTTTAATCCACCTTTCAAGGTGTTGATGAACAACCTTGAACGTTTTTGAAGACTGGGGTAGTGTAATAGGGTGATAAGAGCAGCAATTGGGCTTCAAAAAAATTGGTTCATAAAAATTGAGGCATCAATGGTCTATTTATCGCCAAATAAGTAACGATGGGAAAAATGAGTTTTTTGTGAAAGTGACTTGCTTTCCAGATAGGAGAGCGCAATTAAGTTGCGTGAAATATTTGGGCACTTATGTTGGCTATGCGCCGCTGGTGTTTTGGATTGACTAAGGCGATTCAAAATTCCTGCAATTGCCAATCTTGATTTTTTGTCATCTAATTTCCCATTTTATTTCTCTGGGGATCCCCTTTTTCATTTTTTAGACTCATTGATGAAATGATGTGTCATTAAATCCCCCTCCCCCCACCACCCCAGAATTTGATCATAAATGAATTGAGGATCTTTTACTGAGGCAATGTAATGTAGAAGAACAAAAAGGGAAATGGGGTGCATAGGTATTCAGTGCTCAGGTAATTTTGGGTGCGCAAGTGTGCCACACATAAGATTTCTGGCATGCAGGTTGATATCCATTACTTATATATAACGACCTCACCTTCGAAAAATGATTCGCAACATCCAAATTCTCAAATCTCGGTGTGGAAGTCTTCTTTTCTGAGGCTTTTGTTTCACCGCGATACTCCTGTATTTTTTCAGCTGTGTTCCATAAGTGGACAACATACTTGCAAGACAACTTATACATGTTCACCACTTTTAAAACATTCACACCTTAATGCCTTTTTCATTATTTTGTAAAACACAAAAAATGAAAATACTTTTTAAATGTGATGTCTAACGTTTTTCATGTTCAATGGCTCAAAAATGAATTGGAACTGCGGATGAGCTCACCAGCAAGAGGATTGATGACATGATGAATGTAGTTGGACATGATAACATCAATTTTTGTGAAACCACTCTTCCAAACATAGAAAAATATATGAAGAAGTATCATTTCAACTTTTATCAGAGGACCTATCCACCTTCGTATATTTGTGGACATTTCTAGGATACTAACATTCCAGATCCATATATCTATGTCCCCCATTCTTAGTTTCAAGATTATACCAACTTCTTGTCAGCCAATTTTTCTTTTGGGGGATTATTTTTTAGTGCTGGTATTGTATAGAAAGCTCATATAATGCATCATGGACCATGTGCTCATGATTTGATGACACCCACACCCGAGCTGGATCCACACTATTATTGATCCATCTTTCGAGATTCTTAGATAGATCAGTCCAAGGGTGGGAAGAAAAGTTGGGATTTCTGCCCAGGAGGAGGTGTAAAACCAGTATGGATATGGGAATACGTGGTGTGAACGACATGTGCTGAATTTGCAGAGGATTTTAGAATCGTTGGGATTTATGAATCTATCTAGGTTTGGAAAATCCTATGTGTACATGATTGATTATTTCGTGTTAGACTTATTAATTTAGTGGATCCTAGAGACCAATTCCTCCATTTAACACATTGATAGGTATGTATTAGCATGTGGGAAATTTAAAAATTTCTAGATCTCCAATCCTTGGAGACATGTACGATGAGTATATTCCTCCCAAGGTGACATGGAATGACTCGGAGAAAACACCACATTTGGCTCGTGGGTTGATGAATATATTTAAGAAACTTAAGAATTCAATCACTATGAAAACTCTTACCAAGAAGGACATTCTTCCAGAGGAATGGATGGAAATATTTTTGATAAAGAAAATGGAAATGGGGCCCACTTACACCAGTCCAACTAGCTATCTAGGGAAGAGAATACATGTACTATTGGTAGATATAGAACAACATTGGAGAAGGATGAATTAAAATGATGGTGATATGATATCCACCCAAACATTCCTGCAATGACACATCTGGAATGTTTCATAGCCATATGGCTCAACGCATATTTCTTACCTGTCCGAGACTCAAAAGGATGTGTGAGGCCAAGAACCTCTGTTATTGAAGCTAATCCGGCACAAAAATGGATGGTAGGGTTGGCTACTCTTGTTTTGGCTAAGATTCAAAGGAGTGTGCTGCATATTTACAAAGAAAAATATCCATTTAGAATAGAAGGGTCTTTCCTATTGTTGTGGGGATGGATTGCATCTCACATTAAAACTTATGTTGTACAAAATGGAGTACTAGTTTTTGGATGTTCTTTCCGACTATCTATTCAGGCCATTTCTGTTATTTATCCCTTGTCATTGAAAGCTTAGGGAAACATTTTTATATTGAGAATGCATAAGGAATTACATTTCTTTCAATAACGGAATCCACCTATAGGGAGACTTGTTGATGAAGGTAAATCCAGTTTGGAACTAAGGGCGTATATGCTAGCTTGCAAAGATGGTGTGTTGGCCACCAGAATAGACGGAGAAATCATATTTGAGGCATATTATTCTTATACATTTGCAAGTCAATTAAAATTTCTACAACATAATATTATATCCCCCCCCCCGCCCCATGTATTTCATATTAGACAAACACCTAATGGTTTCCTGACAATAATGGTTGTTGAAATCTGTAGAGAGGACTGAGACAATTTTTAATCTATCCTTTCTAGATGTCATAAGCAGATTAACCATAAAAAATTCTGAAAACAAAGTTTTATCATACCCTCAAGGGGTATTAAATCATATCATCCCCCGAGTGGGGATGAAGAGAAGTAGCCGGAAGGAACCCCTTCATTTGGAAGGTAATTCTTCATCATCAGGGGCCAACATACATGAATCAGATGAAGGAAGTGATGATGCTCCAAATTCACGAAATAGTCCTTGCACTAGATCTAATCCTTATACTTAAATAAAAAGAGCCACTCCATCAATTTCAAATGATGTTGTATCAAGGTTATCTTTTCTCCATCATTCTGAAGAGCGGTGAGTTTCATTTCCTAATCATTAATATGTGAGTTCAGGTGTAGGAAGAAACTCAAGTCTAAGGTTTTAAGATCCTCTTCACAACCCTCGAACGTACATTATAAATATATAAGACCGGAGGCTATTCAAACATGGCAGAGTCTATACTGTAATGTAGAGACCATGTGGATGGATCTATGTAATGGACAACATATTCCAGGAGTAGGGGATTTGCGGGCTTCTTCTAACATTCATTTTATGGATAATCCCAATGAGGAATAGAATTACATTTGATAGCTGGAAATGATCATATATTCCAATGATGACTCAATTTTTGACATAAAACAGTTAATGGAAATGATAGATCATGGTACCACCGAAGGGATTAATCATTCATTAGATAAATAATGTCATGACATTATAGATCATGAGGATGAAGTTCCATTTCTTTAGTATCTTCCTCCATGTTGAAACATAAATTTTAATCAAAACATTATTACAAATGAGATATTTTTTCTTAAGTTAGAGTTGGGTAAAGGAATGACATCTGATATTAATTCACCACAATATAGTCCTAGAGGAACTGCTCTTGGTGCTACGGGATCTCCTAGTGAATCTGGAGAAATATCTCCAGGCTGACCGGCCATGGAGTTGGAAATAGAGAGGGTACTAAGTTCTTGGATACCTATCTCTATAGGTGACGATGAGAACCCTCAAAAAAAGAAGAAGAGACAAAATAATTGAAGAAAGAAAACCATGGTTATGCTCTTTATTAGTATGGGTAAGTCTCCTTGATAATCATTAATTTTAGTTTTATTCATGAAAATGTGTTTAATCATTTAATGATTACATGGGCTTTTTTTGTTTCTTATTTGAAAGAAACCATTGATAAGATTCAAGGATCCGTAGAAGCTGATGTAGAGAAAACAAAATTTTTTCTAAAACCGGTGGGTCCTGAAGATGCATTAAATCCAAAAGAAAAAATATATGTCTCTAGCACTAATCTAAATCTTACTATCAGAGGAAAGGAAGATTTTGGAAAATCAATAATATTTTATAAATCATCCAATGCAACAATATCTGAAATCCCTTCTGTGACACTTTTATGTTCTTCACAAGAACAAAACATCTGGAAAAAAATGATGGTGATGCCACAATTGTTTCTAAAGAGGCTACTAGGGGTCATAGGTTTCCAGAAGAAGGATATGAATAAAACCCACCAAGTGTTTCCATGTGTTAGACTAACATGGGATCTGGGATATAATTGGATGAAATTATATAACATAGAACGTGTTTTGAAGAAATATTAGAACATGGTAAAGTATAAAATTCTTTAGAAGTATTTGGAGTTCATTTTATATAATCAACTGGAAGTGAGTTCTCACTATTCATCCTCTTAATCTTATGATGATTAACCTACTAACCATGGTTGATTGATATATACAGTTCCATCTAATGAAAATTCTATTGCAATGGTACATGAAGGATATGTTGATATTAATGTCAACTCTACCATCATGGAGATATTGTCTCAGGTGAAACGTGAGGTAGCTGATCATCATGAGATTCACTCTAAGAATAATGTGTATATTAAAGATAGCAGTCATCAACAATAGACATCAAATAAAATTGCTAAAACTGAGAATGTTGGGGAGGATTCTTCTCAAGTTGTTGACCCACTACTAGGGAAGAGATACTGGTATTGTGATTAAATTCAATTTTATCACTACTTTTATATAACCATGCTTCTTGATTTTCCATTCAAGGCCATATACATCAATGGATTGGTCTAGAGGTAAAGTCTCTGCATCTTCCCAATCAATATTTTAAGGTGGATCAACCACTTTACAAGAAGGGATAGGGCATGGAAATACTTTTAGTGCATTAGTCCCAGAATATATCCCTTGATATGACATAGATTCTGAATCGGACCGATAAGTTCAGAAGGATCTTCATCTTTCTCATTGCAAACCATGAAAAAATATCATGAAGTTAATATCTGAGATTTCCCTCGAACAATTGCCTTACATAATTCCACAACATTCATCTCTATTAATCAACCTAGGATTAGGATGTTTTGAATACTGTGAAATTCATACTATGGCGAAAGAGATTATCCAAAGGATGGTTGAAGAGAAAAAGAATTAACAGGACTTTATAGAAGACAAATTGTCAATCAAAATTGAAGAGTTCCAAGATGCACTGTCCTAAGATGAGTCAAATCATAATTAAATGATGAAGGGACTTAAAAAATAAATTAACGAAAATAATGATCATCAACTGATACTTCAATAATAGTCAGATATCATTATAGGGGAGCTTTACCAGCTTCATTTATCATTATGAGAAGTTTAGAAGGAAGGTGAAAAAGCCATCGAATTTGCTAAGGATGTACTTCTTCATGCTGAAGAGAGCGAGGATGGTCATATAAATAAACTCCAACATGATGTTGATGGGGTTTAGGGAGCTGTTAATCAAATGAGGAATTATGTAGAAAGCCTTTTTAAATAAAAAAATTAGAGAGAGATTCCAATGTGTGGATGCTTCTCTGTAACAATTTTCATAAATGGAATGTATTTTCTATTTAATAATTTTTGTTTTCACTTTCGTTAGTTTCTTTTGTTTTACATAGTCCATTTGGCCTAGTAATCATAATGGGCTAATATATATAGTCAAAATATCATTGACCATTAACTTTGAATTAGATCCCAAAAAAATTTCTATGGATGATAATATCCTTAATAATCAATAAATATTTCCAAGGGGAATCATGAGTCATGATTTTTATGGTCACCAATTCTAAATCTTGTATTAACATAAGGGGAGTAGCTTCAAAAAAAGAAGATACCATTACATGAAAAATATGTTATGGGGGCTGTATTATGCAGATCCAACTGGGGAACATACTACATAGCCAAATAGTGGCATCATTTGACTGGCAGACCTGTTATGTGGGAAACTTATGCATGGATGCCTAAGGGAACATGTTGCATGGTTAGGAAAAATGAGTTAATTGTTGATTAACATTTTTCTATTGATAGATAAGGGAAAAAATATATTTGGATGGCTCAAGAACACCTTAGGTAGTTTTTCCAACAAAATGAATTTTATGAATGAAAAAGGGCTATTTTAAATCAACATAAGTCATGAATAGGAAAACCATCTCCATACAAATTTGGTGAATGAATAATGGTTATTATTTATCAGAAAGGGGAAATTATGACATCATACTATTCAATTTAATGTATTGCATTGAGGATGTTGTACAGTTCAGTTTAACGTCTTGCAGTGAGGTTGTGGTACGACACAGTTTAACGTCCTGTAGTGAGGACATTATGTGGCTTTAATTTAAGGTCTTTATATTTGACCAAAGGTAAGAGATATCTCTCCCAATGTCTGGATAATTTGTTTTGAAACATACTATCATATTCAGGTATTGAAGGGAAAATTGCAAACTGTGATTTGGGAATTTCTGGAACTGAGGAATGATATGGGAAAGAGGGATAAAAGCATTAGAGGAAGTCTTTTCAAAGAACAAAGTTACCATTTCTTGACAAACCTATTATAGAGGCTGTATTATATGGATCCAACTAGGACACATGCTCCATAGAAAAATAGTGGTATATTTTTAATGACATTCCTGTTATGTGGGAAACTTATGGAAAGCCACCTAAGTTCACATGTTGCATACTGAAACAAAAGATCTCTTAGAATTTTGACATTCTATTGCAAAAAACAGAAGAATTTTTATGGAGATTCAAATTTTCCAAAGCATAAAGATTGGTTTAGGGAGAATGGTACTTGAATATAGAAAGGGTATTCCCACCCAAGATGTATAAATAATTGGAGGAATATGACTTTTACGAAGGTGTAACCCAAACGTAAGAGATACGGTCTTTGTAGTTTACATTCATAAAACTAGGAAAAAAATGGAAACAATATATATAATAAGTGGCCATGTGATTTCAAGGTTATTTAGTAATGCATCCAACACATGGTGTGGGAAATGTGTAAACCATGGTCCTGATGAAATTCTGATAGTGAGAATGATAATGGGACAAGTATATATGAATGAATGTTATAAAATATAGATTCTTGAATACTATAATCAATGATATAAGGGGACAAAGATACTATAACCATGAAATAAGATACCATTATTTGAAAAACACTTTATATAGGTTGTATTATGAAAGGCCAACTCGATTATATGTTTCATAGCCAAATAGTGGAATATCTTTACCGACATTCATGTTATGTAGGAAACTTATGCAAGGCCACCTAATGGAATTTGCTGTATAGTAAGGAAAAAAACCTCTCAGGTATTACAAAATCATTCACCAGAAACCGTAAGAAGGATTATGTGGATCTGGAAATATTCAAGATTAAGAGTATGAAATATGGAAGGGGTTATGCCCAATGCATATGAGAAATATTTTAACCAATATTGGACATGAGTTTGATGTCTTTTACATAGATCAGACTCATATGTAAAATGGATACTTTCTATGATTCCTCTAAATGAATATTATGATGTGCAGTTAAAAGCCATTTAACGAGGACATTATACGGTGCAGTTTTAGGTCATGAAGTGATGAAATTAATAATCCCATAATAAATTGATACACATTATTTCTATAAATAATCCATTTACCCAATTCCTAAGCCCATGTGAGCTATGCTCGGTGTGAGAAAAAAGGTGTAGTAAAGGTTTATTTTACAGCACAAAGGTGACGCAATTGAAGATTATGAATGCTATATTTCCATGTATTTTAATGTCATGTGCGAAGGAGGAAGATGAACCAATGTGAAAGGAATAGAAATATTGTATCTAGGCTAAGGGATACACCCAAGTGACACTATATGTCTTGTTGGGAAAGAATCATGTCATATATAATTCTTAAAACATTTCCTATGAAGATTTGATTCTTGTACAAGAAAAAATAATTTTTTTTGTCATGTCTATGCCCAAGAATTGATATATTGGCATCTCTACGTATCTCAAAATAGATGAGAATCTAGCCTTACATTGTTCTTTAAACAATCATCGCTCATCCTAATGGAGTTTTACATGATGAATGGGGGTTTTGACACGTTATGAGAGAACGGTAAATCTTAAAACATAAAATGGTATATGGACCATACAATTTGTCTTAAGGGAACACTCTGTATTGATTTTATTCATATACAGTAAGAGATAATAAAATTAGAAGGCTTTGTGATTGTGTCTGGACAGAAAATTGGTGATTAAGGCGTCTCTACATATCTCATTGAAAATTAAAACCAAGGCATATGTAGTTCTTGAAACATGGTCTCTATGCAGATCTGACTCTGACATAGGAGAGAGTGGGACTCATGTATTCCTAAGGAGTAGTGATGATTTCAATGAAGTTTGTTTATTTAAGTTTATATTGTTAAATAGAGATAACATTAGTTTTACAAATGTTGTTATGAAGTTTAATGTCTTCTGAAAAGGATGAAGATGATACACATTTTAGTGTCATTCATCATGGATGCTGATGGATATTATGCAGTTTAATGTCTTGTATCAAGAACATGTGGGTTGTGCAGTTTTAAGTCTTGCAGCAAGAACATGGGGGCTATGAGGTTTTATTTCTTGTAGCAAGTACATGGTGGTTGTGTGGTTTTATGTCTTACAGCAAGGACATGGGGGCTGTTCAGTTTTATGTCTTGCAGTAAGGACATAGGGGATGTGCAGTTTTATGTCTTGAAGTAAGGATATGGTACTATTCAGTTTAAAGCCTTATAGTGATGACTATTAGTACGAAAATACACAAAGTATTTCTTCAAATATATTTCATTTTGTGGAGTTGTGATAAGCTCTCCATCCGTTGAGATTATGGCATGGTCTCCATTTGAATATACATTTTGAATGGAACATGGTACTTCCAACTTTGGATCATGTTTTAGAGGTTTCCTTCCTGGTATCATTGGAGTCATAATGACAAATATCAATTCTCATTAATGGAATGAACAATGGAAAACATTCTTTTTAAATTCTCACACTATTCTATTCTTATAGTATTCTTGATGATGAATAGTATGAAATATTTTCTTGTATGATATTTCTAACTCATCAAACCATTGTTGAGACCATTCATCAATAGAAAACTGATCACAGATTGAAACTCTAAGTGAACGCAACTGTATTTAAATTGGAAAAACTACATTGCTACTATATAACAATAAATAAAGAGTTTCTTGGGTAGCAGTATGAGTAGTTGTCTGATAGCCCCATCAATCATCCAAATGTTTTTCAGGCCATGATTTCATATCTTTATCCACCATATTCTTGAGTATATTATATATGGACTTATTTAAGGCCTCTATATTCCCATTGGCCACTGCATGATAGTGAGATGATGGTTGAACATGATATTATGTTCCTGATACAACATTTTTACTTAGGAAAAAAACATTTGGGGCCGTTACCTGTCAAAATAGTATGAGGGACACCAAATCTTGTGATGATATTAGTTTTTACAAAACTAACAATGTTTTTGGCTCAGAATTCTAGGAGAGGAATTGCCTTATTCAATTTAGAGATAAAGTCAGTAGCAGTGATAATTTACTTGAACTGCTCAGCAATGGCTGGAGGATGAGGGCCTACTACATCCATTCCCCATGTGGAAACTTTTCAAGATTATTTAGATGTATTTGTCAACTCGGGGGGTTTGATGAATGATGTTGGCATGAAATTGGCATGGATGACATTTTTTAGTGACATTTGTACAATCCCGCGTCATTGAAGGACAAAAGTATCCAAGCCTTCATATCTGATCAGAGAGTATATGCCCATATTGGTGGTCACAAAAAGATCCTGAATGTACTTCTTTCTTGATAGATGTGGTCTCTTATCCATCATTACATCTGAAGATAAATCCATCAAAGCCTCACTTGTAAATGATCTTTTGGTGGTTTGGACAATCATAAAGAGTAAAAATACGCTGCTCGTAGCTGGATCTGTTCTTTATTAGCCCTATATGGTGGATGTACCCCATTTTGAAGATATTCCATGATGGATGATCATCATCCCATGGTATGAAAAATGGTTTAGAAATATGGAAAATTTCATTAATTTCCTACATTCTGGTTTGAAAAATAGGTTAGACCACATGGCGAAGGGTTATGCTGATAACTATATCATCTTGATTTAGATCTGCCAAGGCTATAGCTGCATTAGCTACTGCATCTTCTTGGCATTTTGTTATTGTGGGACATAATAAAATGTCAGATGTAAGGATAATTTATCCACTAACACTATCACATAATCATAAAAATGAATTAATTATTCTTTTATGATAGAATGTTTCCCATTTATTTATTTGATTACCATTGTTGAATCAAATTTTACCTTAAAATGATTTATTTTCACTTGATGGTCCATTTTGAAACCGGTGATGAGAGCATGATATTCTGCTTCATCGTTGGTACCACCATCCGATAATATGAAAGAATATGGCAATATTACCTTTTATAGAGAAATAAGGACAATTCCTAATTCATCCTTGTTGAGTTTAGGGTTTTCCATTATGTTTCTTGTTGGACCTTTAGAAGCACCATCAAAATACATTTCACATGTTTGGGAATTACCTTTAATAGGGAAGACCTATTCATCATGATGTTCAGTATTAAATGATGTATATTCCGCATATGGATGCTTCATGAGGATGTCATCCATAGATTGGTCTTTTATTTTCTTTTGAGATATAAACTGGATATCAAATTATTGGAAAACAATCACCCTATGTGCCAGATGTCCTGTAAGCATAGGACGACTGAGGATAAATTTGAGTGGATTATTATGAGACACCAATTGGACCTCGAGATGTTCTAGATAGTGCCTCAATTTCTGAACTGCAAAGATTAATGTCATGCAGCACTTTTCAATACTTGAATTCAGAGTTTCCACATCAAACATAGTTTGAATGAGATAGTAAATGTTGTTTTCATTACCAGCATCATTATTTTGGGTGAGGAAGGGACCTAGTGATCGCTCTAAAGATATCACATAGAGAATAGGTGGTCTTCCTTCAACATGTTCCATTAATACTGGTGAAATCAATAGATATTTTTTCAAGGTATCAAATGCTTCTTGGAAATCATCAGTCCATTGGTAGGTAACTTCTTTATTCATTAATCTGGTGATGGAAAAATACTTGACTTACAAATTGGCGATGAAGAACCAAATATATTCCAAGTATCCTTAGTGTCCTCTTAATTATTTCAAATTTCTACAAGGTGACATTCCAAGGATTGAATTTTTTATCTCAGGATCAACTATGATACCACAATGGTTTATAATGAAGCCAAGGAATATTATTGAGGTTAGCCCGAAAGAACATTTCAAGGGGTTTATCTTCAAACTGTGTTGCCGAAGATTATTGAATATGGCTTCCAAATCAGCCAAGTGATTGGAACGCTGTTTGTATTTGACCACCAAATCATCCACATAACGGTCAACAAATTTCACTAAGAAGGGTTTGAAGATATGATGCATGGAACGTTGGTATGTATCATCTACATTCATTAAGCCAAAGGGAATTACCTGAGTGCAAAACAAACCTTGAGGGATCTTAAGGCTACATATACATCATCCTCTGGGGGGATATAGATTTGATTATACTCAGAGTATCCATCCATGAAGGAAAGAGCTTCATATCTTGTGGTTTCATCAATTATATGTTCTATAATCGGGACTGGAAAATAATCTTTACGAAAATTCTGGTTAAGATCTCTATAATCAATATAGTCTCTATTTTTCCCATTCTTCTATTTCACTAGGACAATATTGGACAACCATTTGGGATACTAAACTTCCCTATCAATGTTAGCCTTTATAAGCTTATAAACATAAGCTTCAATTTTAGAGGCATGAGTTGGGTGTGTTCTCCTTGTTGCAAAATCAAATCCACAATGTTCTACAGGAAAACCCATATGATGGGTGGCTATATTAGGATAATGACCTGGAATAATAGTATAATTCTAAAAAAATATATCTCTATGTGGCTTTAAAAACTATGTATACACATCTTTCTCTTTAGCGGTCATGGCCTCATTAACTAGAGTGGGTGTGGATCTTCTTATGTATGTTGATTTATTTTTTAGATTTCATCCACTGTGGTAGAGAAACCTTCTTCAAATGTTGGAGGAGCGTCCCCTAGATCTTTCTCTTCTTCTCCATTATGTATTACCTCTTATATTTCCACTTGAATTGTAGATGATGAGGCAAAATATCCAGTGTTAGGGGAGAAATCACTATTTGAACATGCTGAAGAAAAGGCCACCATATCTAACCCTACTAATGATGAAGGGTCTTCTTGTGCTAATAAAGAGGGATTGATGGATTGAGAATCAAAATCATTTTCTTTCTCTAGCATTACCCCTATCTCTTCGATATGGTTAATTTAGAACAGAATTGTTGTAGTTCAGTAGAAGAGTTGAAAACATCTCCATTCAGGCTTCCATCATTGTTTGGTGTATCAATAATTTATTCTATGTTGTGAGGCACAATTGTAATAATTGACATTATGGAAGTTATAGGACGAGTCTCTAGGTTTGTTTTTACCCTTTTAATTTGACTAATGGGTAACACAAAATCATTACTCAAATGTATGAATGGATTTGCTGGGATATTTTCTATTGCATTTGGATCATTAACTCTGGTTATTTCCTTTGTCATGGGCTTTGTTCCATTTGTGTGATAAAACATTACCTCAATGTATTGAGATTCAGATGTTTTGAATGGAGATTTAATACCATAGAATGTACCAATTTGACAATTGAAACAATATTCCAGATATTGGTGGAATGACGAAGGTATGGATACATGTTGATGATCCAAGGACATCCAAGTAAAATATTGAAGGTTGTGTCCTGACGAACAACTATGAATTATTAATTAGAAAAAGGATCTCCAAACCATGTTTGGGTGTAATCTCACCCAATGCTTCTTGATCATTTTTTTCATAAGCTTGCAACATGAACGTTTAAAGAGATAAGTAAGATTCAGTCAGGACCAATTGAAGAAGTGTACAAACATTAATGAGTCTGACTCCGGAGCCATTATCAATGAAGACTAACCAGATGTCTATGGCATTGACCTTCCCAAACAAATACAATGGTCATAGATGTCCATGTATAACATCATCTTCATATTTATCTGTAAAATATATGACAACATGAAATTATTCAGGATCATTCCCTATACGGGAAACCTCATCAAAAATAACTTTGGTTTCAAACTCTTATGGACTTAAAAAAGCCTCAATGAGTGATTCTCAAAGATCATTTGACACCATTGAAGTGTCCAATAATGATAAATTGTCCTGAAATTGGGCCAATTGTTTCAAGACATCATAATTTTGCTCCAAATGTCTGTGTTTCCCAGCATGGAGATGTGATTTTGCAATTACTTTTGAAGTTGATGCTTCTGATGTAGATCTAATTTTTTTCAGAGCAGAAGCTGGAAATACTGGTGGATTTGGTAAATTGGGCTGACTAGTTATGTTAATTTGCTGAGAAGAAGATGGTACGGATTCTAATTGGTCTTCCAGAATAATTATGTCATAACCGAACCTAACATTCATGGAAGAAACGGCTTGTATCTGTTGAGCCCGCTGAAGGGACCTTATACGAGTTTCTTCCGCATATATGGTTCGAGCATGGGTGGTGTTAAAATGGTGGTTTCTGGAATTCCCACATCATTTCATGTAACCTCGACCTTGGCCCCTTCCACTTATTCGCCAATTAGATATAAGTAATTCTGGATCACAATAATCAGAATCACCATTTGAATAAGGCTTTACTAAATGGATAACATTAATAGAACCAAAGACCATTTTTTATCTAAAGAAGATTCTTCATGAAAAGTTAATTTGAGTTTGACTATTTGGAAGGGTGGTGCCAGCGTTTTAGAAACATATTGTATAAAGTCTTCTCGGTTAAGGACAACATTTGTTGTAACGTGAGCTAATATTCTTCTGACTACTCTTTGTATTTCTGATCACTTTTTTTGAGGAATATACTTTTGATAAATATGGTTTTTCAGTGCCAGGAGTGGCAGAAGACACAATCATCTGTATAAACTATCTTCATAAAATGGCATGAGTCTGGTTGATCATTTTTAGATCATCCAATCATTATATTTTTGCACATTTTTAATTTTAACTGTTTGAAATCCTCCCTCTTCTTATGGATTGGTATCAGTAACACATGCTACTTGAGATGATGAACATTTAAATCTCACATGTCTAGAGTCTTCCATCCATTGAATGTCTTTGAAAACAAACCACTCTTGAATGGTGTGTCCCAATAGCTGATAAAAGGGACAATAATTCGGAATATCTTCATCTCCGTCTTTATTTGGATTTTTAGGCATTGGAAACTGAACCAAATTGTTTTCTATAGTAGATATGATGTAACCAGGAACATGTTCATTCCTAAAAGAATATTCATTATTCATTAATTCCTCAAACAATTTATGCCTTTGATCTATTTGACCATCTTGCTGAGGCATTCATTGCTGATAATGCTTAGGAGGCGGAGACCATTGGTATGATGAGGGTCTTGAACTATAAGTAGGTGTAGGTGCATGTTTGAGAGTGATTGTAGCATTGTCAGCTTATCCTATCCTCCTCCACAAAGCTAGGGTAATTACACATTTTTTAGCCTAAGTTTCTATAATAGAGTCTTCTATCTTTTGAGAAATTGAAGTATGTTCTCAAAACCTTCTTGTGTATTTCACAGGGATCAATCGTGTGTGTAATTCTTCATATAGATTTTCCACACATATTGGTCGAAATTCATATTGATGGAGTTCTATACATAAGGAATATGTTAATCCTATCCATCATACAATGAAATTTAAAACTCTTTCATTCTCCCTTTTTTACAATTAGTAAAATAAAAAACTGTCATTTTTTGTAGCGTTGAGCTAAATTGATGAAGGAATTTCTGATGGAGATCTTTCCATCCAGTAATTGATGGAGATTGAAAACTTGTATACCGGAAAAAATCTTTTCCTTGTAATGACTGTGCAAAAATCATAATCTTAACGAATTCTTGTTGTGGAGAAGTTCTTATAATGGGATCAAACCGAGAAATAAAATTTGTTAAATGTTATTCCAAATATCCCAGACCATTAAAGATATGGAATGTGGTATTCACAAAATTTGGTGGTGGGGGGGGGGGGATTGCATCCACCCATTAAGTGTAAGCTCTCCTTTCCAGCTGAATTGGTGCATGTCATTCCTCCATAGCTTTCAATCAAGTTGTTAATTCATTAATTGTGTTCATATGAATTTGTGGAACATACGAATGAGATAGGACTTGTGCAGGTATAGCAACTAGAGCATCAGATGGTGCATTGACCAGTAAAACCAATTATGGTGGTGTTGATCACTGCCTTGGATAACCCTCCAAAATAGGCCTATCAGGATGTATATGGTCCTACCTAGATTGTGTACAGAATGAAGGGAAATCATTATCTGTATTTGTGGTTTTAAAAATCCTATTTTCTAAGGATCTGCTACAAGATTTGAAAGTTGAGGACTTGACAAGGGTGTATGCCTAGCAGAAATTATATTTCAATGTAAATCTATTTTGAGTCTTCTCAAATCCATAATTTCCCCTTCTTCATGTGAAAATTTCACTTAATGCGATGGCGGTTGATCTTCCCCAGTGGAAAAGTTAGATGCAATCTATCTTTTTTATTTCACCTTGTTAGATGCCTTTCGGAGAGGGGGGAATTAGTTATTTGAAGGCATACATAGATTCTAGGTAAGCCTCTAATTTTGGGCACACACACCATCTTTATTTTCCTTGATGTGTACCATATTATGGACAAGAAATTCATCTTCAGTTTCCCCTGAGATGGACTAGTTTTTTGGAGGATCTTCTGCAATGGATTTAATAACATTCACTGACGCATAATGCATTGATGTCATTTTTTCAGTTTTTTTGTTAGATCTTCTACCATTGTGTCTTCCATGAGACTCTATTATCTTAAATGAATAATTCCTTGGAATTTTTTGGTGGTTAATAAACTGAAGGGAATCCTTGGGTAGTTCAGTTGTAGGCTTTCGTTGTGGCTTCTTCCATAACCGGGAGAATACTCACTTCCTTTGAGGAGGTATTGCTGATATGAAAAATCCCCCATCCCTGCAGGCTGGGGCTGTTGTTGTTTATCTTCTTGAAATATTTGAACATCGTTTAATAATGGTGAAGAATGAATTAAATTAACCCATAACCTTACATGCCAGGGTGATTCTTGAACATCTATGATGGAAATTCGTGAAACTGCTCTTCTTATTTTATGGATTTTAGTTCGGACATTAGTTGGGATCATCATCTGACAGTCACTAAAATCACTCGTTTCATAACATTGTTGTTCAATTTTAGACATTTTCATCCTCTAACGCCTAACATCCCCTAAACATGTTACATTATCAAGATTCCCAGATGCATGATGTAATAGTAGATCGAAATCTTCTTTTGTTTGGGTCTGAATCTGATGAGAACTGGTTCTGTCATGTTCCTGAGCATACATATGATTACATAGAAAAACTATTTATTGTGGACGACCATGGGAAAACATTTCATAAAATAACTTTTGAGGAAGTTTCTGATTTTTTTAGTTTAGTGAAATGCAATGCTCCATATTCACCCCATCCTCTAATACGAACACTAGATGGGGAATCATAAATTAACTGGCATACCCTTTTTAGAGCATTAAGACATGCGCGCTGAATGGTTCTCTGTTGTTTTCATCCTTTGGATGTTCAGAAACTGAGAGAGATGCGATGTCAATTTGGAACATCAAACCTGCTATTAATTTTACATGATTTTGATATTAATAATATGGTACGACATTGGTTTTCAAATGATGAAGATTTTTCCATAACGTGAGACAAATGTCATGAATGCAATTTCTGTCATCAGTTCTGGATTTTTATATAGTTAATTATCCAAAGTCCAGAACATGTCTTGTATTTATCCTTTAGATAATTGTTTCCTCATGATTAACACATCATCATCATCTTTCACAAGAGGTTTCTCCACTTGATCTTACCAGATCGGATTCTCTGTATAAGAATAGAAATGACCTAATAAAGGTTCAGAGAATGAATATTCCCATAAGAAGACTTCTGGTTGAGAAAGTGTGTCACCTATAAATTACAAGGCATCAGATATGATTGGTTCTGCTTATTCACGTTCTTCATGATAGGAGGGATTTCTCATCTCTACATTTCCAATTAAGGAATTGTCTTGAAAATGTGAAATACTACTGTGGGGAGGACATTCACAGTGAATTCCAACATGGGGAGGATCACCATGATGGATTACCATAAGGGATAAATCTTCATGATCCTTTATCTTCTGGCCACACAGAGGGTTGTCGTGGCTCTCAACATCAGATATACAATCTGGATTCATCGAATTTTCATGAAGAAAGCCTTCATGATGAAGTGTCTGATGATGATGTTCAGAATTAAAACTACCACTCATATTATTTTGTAATGAGATGATAGGATCAAGAGCAGCAACAAATAACTATCTAAGTGCTTCAAGAACTCCAGCATTAAGAGGATCCACATCGCAGCATAACTCTTGATTTTCCAACAATGCTTGGAGAGAACATTTCTTGGGTGTTCTCTTATTCATAATTTGGGACACTTGCTGGGAATAGTGGTGGTCATGGGTAGGTATATGTGCTTTCCCGGGAGTTATTACCAGAACATATCAATTAGCTCTAACTGGAAAGGGTGTATGTTCTCGATCTTGTTGTCCAAATGATATGGGGGAATATGACCCATGACACTACTGGATTGTAACATAGTTATGTATTTTCTCTTGGATGGCATGACAATGTGTCATCCTATGTCTGGGGACAGATTTATGTGTCTTTTACCATGATACCGCTAAAGTAGTTGTAAAAATATCCTGGCATGCTTCCATAAAATGGGAAAGGATACGGGTCTACCATTTCACAATTGATAATATGTGTTTGGTGACTTCAGCAGTTGGAATGGGAAGACACGTCCATTCCATGTCTTGAGTAGGTGTATGTGCATACTCCTATCATCATTTTCATATCAATAGATATTGATAGTACTCATGCATGGGGGCAGAGAATTAGGTCCAGCCCTAATTTGTCATTGGATCTTTCTAACCGACTTCTATATTTTCTACCAAACATGACTATTGGTAGGAGTGGAGAACATTGAAATGTGTATGTGCATGCTGGCTATTTTTTATCATGTATGGTTGATGAAATTCATTCAATACTGGAAGAAGAGACTTCTAACAGAATTGGTGATTGTAAAAAGGTGTGTGTTCCTGTTTACTAGTTGCTGCCACATTAGATTGGAAGGTTCATTATATGCAGTTAGACAAGCCTGCTGACTAGATGGTGACTCATAAGAATGTGTATGTTTCTATTCGCGCTACAACACTGGTTTTATCTGGTGGTATTTGTGATTTACTATCAGACGAGTCTGCTGAGAAGAAAAACTAGGACAGACGAGAGTATGTGCCCACTCATTGTTCGCCAGCAAGTTAAATTGATGGACTTATCCGAAGGAGGTAGAGGTCAGAACATGCTCCATGTTAACCGGACGTTGTGCTTGGGGGATCGTCTTGCATTTCTAAGTCTGAGAGAAATGGGCCAAACTTCCAGAGGCAACACCCCCATCAGGTTGGGGGTACACTACAGCGTGATTCTGGTGGTGTTTTTAGTGAGAGTCCTCAAGAAATACTACATCATTATGGATTTAAGTCCATTAGTTACCTTTTAATCCACCTCCCCATAGTGTAGGAGTAATTGATAATTGTGATTTGGGGATAAAGACCAGAAACAGGTGGGGACGGTGGTTGGCACCATATTCTTTTTGATTATTGGTCGTCATTGGCTAGATGATCAAGGATTTTTGTTGACCTGGAGGGCCTGTCGAGTATCCTCCAAAGTCAGAATTTTACCATGCTGGTGATATTACTTTACCTGCACATTAGAGACCCTGCGTTGAAGATGATGGGTCGGTGATGACGTCCTTCCTGTGGATGGAGATCCAGGTTGAGCAACGATCATTAAGTTCACAGATGTTGTCTTGGAGAAAACCATTCATTGGATTGAAGGGAGTTCTGTGGAAAAACAAGAATACAACAACAACATCTATAAAAAGACATCTTTTTAGATGGATACAATCCTGATTAATTCCTTTTCTGGAATTCCTTTATCAATTGATAGGGGCTTAATAGGTGGGTAATATTATTAACCTGGTAAATGATTCATGTCGGGTTCACCATATTTGTTTCGTAGTTCCTTGAAACGTGAGTTCAAGATTTAAGAATCATTGTATCTAGGACGTTTCCATTGAATTTATTCATGGAACAAGAAATATCTGATATTTTTTTATCCAAAGGGTACTTGCTTTCCAATGGCAGGCAATCGTTATGTTTTGAACATTACGATACATAGGAACATGCATTGGTTGAGATGATGGGATTCCAGAATCATCACACAATTTTGGGGGGAATTAGTGTGTACTCCAGGACACTCTTAGTAAATTTAAAATATTATCATGAATCTTTATTAATTCACCGTGTATATCATACGTATCCCTCGAAAATTATAATAACTTATTAACATGTGATTTTTTTAATCAATATTATTCATTCATGGTTATTAATTAATGGAAATATCCATATGTATTTGAGTTTTTCAATCAATGGTATACTCTAATATTCTTCATAAATATTCTTTTACTCATCGTTTGTGATGATACTGGTTTTTAAGCCACTCTGTGGGGACCTCTGGAATTATATTTTCATCTAGGGAGACGAAGGATTGGTTTTGATCTTGGGATCATGTCCATAAAATTATCTACCTATGTTTCCTTGCGAAAGGAATCAGAACCCTTGAAGTTCATTGCCGCCTAATAGGACACATCATACCTTTTATGGTCATGTGATAATCACCTCTAAGAGAAATGTTCTTGGTCCAAACATATTGTAGGATTTATGCTTAAGAATCCCATGGAATATTGGAAAGGATATGCGTTTCCAAATAATATCATACCATGTTGGGAATATAGCCCAAGGAGAACATGGTTGATTTTATGGGTTGGGTTTGATGCTCAAGGAGACATCCTATGTATCCCCTATGGATGGGAATCAAGGCCCACATAGATTGATAAGTCTCATAGGTGAGTATGGTCCTTTGAGAGAGATGATTTTGGGATTAGTTCTTGAAAAGGATGCCTTGATGACATGGGGGTTTAGTTTGGGTCTAATTCTTGATTAGGATACCAGGATTAAGGGAATTAGGGTTGGATTCTTGGGGAGGATATCCAATGAACTCGGTCCTTGAGACATCTTTTTACGTACCCCGGTTATGGTGGGAATCAGAGTTCTCATAGTTCCTTCCAATGAGTGTTTGTGCACATGTTGTAACCATCACGTATATATATGCCTGCATGAGTCATGATCGGTGTGTGAAACAATAGTATGTGAATTTTTTAACAATCACACTTCACACATTTCCACCTCTGCTGATGGAAGAGGGCACGTCGAACATGGAAGAGGGAGAGGCAACGAGCCTTCTTTGTATTGTATTTACATTAGACAAGGGTCAAATGTAAAGAGGAAAGGATTAATGTGAGGTTATTATACCGGGATGGATGCCCTAAAATTGATCTTGGTAGGAGTGGGAGACTTCTCCTTTCCTTGCATGGAAATTTAAGTGTGATCTATCCCTTCCCTACTAGAGATCTGAGGGTCCGAGTAATAAAAATGAGAAGGGGAGGACAGAACACAAACCATCATTCTCAAAACTGAGAACCTCCAAGTAATGCACCTAGGAGAATGGTCCATCTGACTGTGGATATACAAACTCACGGATGCTTCATGAATCCTAACCCCATTTTGAAAAAATGTGGGAAAACTTTGACTGTGGATATACAAACCCAAATAGGAGACACACATATATGCCTTTCCCCAAGGTTGGATAAGTGGGGAGGTTTTGGTGGATGACTTAACCGAATCCCTTTCAGACAAGGGAGCCAATTAAGAAGAATCCATTCCATGAATGGATGAGGAAGGCTGGATAGCTTGTAGACTTAAGATAATGGAGATAATATGTGAATCAAGGAGGGGTGCCCAAGTAGAGAAAGGTGAGGAAGGATGGGTGCACAAGTACACTTGGGTTACATGATGTTAACTTATGCAGTGAACAACCTATATGGTAATACTTGGGGGATACCTTTCTCAGGACTTCAAGAGTATTCACAAGTGATCCATGAAGTGGGGCGCTCATGTTCTTATGGGTGGAATGGGAGTCGTATGGGTATTTCTGACTTGGGGAGGTTGGGTGATTTAGGTACTCATGTGTCATGGTTTTCAAACACTAAAAGGAATTATGTTCAATGAACCTCCATTAAACCCTCTGCTCAAGGTGTTGAAGAGCTACATTGAATTTTTTGGAAGACTAGGGAGAAGTACTAGGACGATGAGAGAAGAAATTGGGCTTCATGAAAATTCATCTATACAAATGGGGGCCCCAAGGGTCTATTTATAAGCTAATTAGTGATCTTGGGTGAAATGAGTTGGGTGCGCAAGTGAATTTCTCATCAGATAGGAGCGCACAAGTAGGTTGCGTGACATTTTTGGGTGTAAAACAAGGTTCTGTGCCACTAGTGTTTTGGATTGACTAAGGCTATTCAAAATTCATGCATTTTCAAATCTTTATTTTTCTTCATGTATTTTCCCATTTTATTTCTAAGGGGATCCCATTTGTTCTTTTTTAGAATCTTTGATGGAATAGAGTGTCAAAAGAATTCCAACATCATCCCAACATTCATTTGTTCTGCACCACTTCCCATTATGTGCTTCATAAGGATCCATTTGGATACATGAGTAGAAACTGTTGTTGTGAGACAAATCAACTAGAGGATCATTTTGATCACATACTCCTTTGAATTCAATCGATAATTCACTCAAAATTTCATCAAATGTTTTGGTAGTCCACTTGGATTGGCCATCAGTTTGAGGATGATAATCCATATTTATGTTCATCTCAGTATTCAAAGTGTGTTGGAGGCTCTTCCAGAACATATATGTGAATCTGAGATCTCGATCAGCTAAAATCAATAAAGGCACACCATGCAGCATTACCACATCTCTAATGTATATATGTTCTAATTGATCCTATGAAAAATCCTCTTGAATTGCAATGAAGTTTGATGTATTTGTAAGAAGATACACAACAACCTAGATTGCAATTTTTTCTTTGAATGTATTTGGATTTCTAGTGACAAAGTCCATGGTCAAGTTCTCCCATTTCCATGTTGGTATGGGTCATCCACTTAGACAAATTCCTCTCACCATTCACTTGCTAACATACCAGCCACACAAATGTATACTCAGTGATATCCTTATTCATTATATTCCACCAATATTTCTCTCAGAGATCTCGATACATCTTCATGTTTCTTGTGTGAAGGAAGAGATTTGAAAATTATAAATCATACAAAATATCATTATTTAACTCGATATTTGATGTAAGTCATTGTCTTAATCAAAATCTCACAATTAATTCTTTATTAACATTAAACTCTAAGGATTCCCCTTTTCTGATAGTTTCAACTTTCTTTTAAATTCCCAAAACATCATTTTAAGCATTATATTACCTTTATGAATGAGATGGTTGAGTAATAATTTGTGAAAGGATTGATGATGATCCCATAATTATGATTCCCATGTCCATATTCATCAAATCTAATAAGATATGATGCTTTTCAATTCTTATCAATGATAGGATCACATGATCCTTTCTACTTAGATCATATGTCGCCTTGTTCACATTCCCAAGGTTATAATAAATTGAGCAGTAATATTCACTGATTATGTGTAACCATCCTTGTCAGTGCATGATCATCTCTTTCTATGTGAATATATACATGGGGATTTTTTGATCTGTATATATTTCACACTTCTCCACAAATTGGTAATGTCACAAATTTTCTTATGAAATGATTACGAAAACCAACTCCAAATCATGTGATGGATTGTTCTGCTCACGATCATTCAATTTCCTTGAATCATAGTCAAGTAATTTTTCATTTTCCATCAACACATAGCCCATTTCCTTCTTCAATGCACCATTAAATACCACAAAAAGTTGTCCACTTTTGGGTAGTGTGAGAACGGTCATAGTGATCATCCTACTTTTCAACTACATAAAGCACTATTCTCATTAATTTCTCTATGAAAAATTGACTCTATTCCATGTTATCATGGTAAGAGGGTTTGAAAAGCATGATAAATATCCTATAAATCTACGATAATATCCATCTAACCCAAGGAAGCTATGTATATCCATCATAGATGATGGCCTTGGCCATCCCTCAATTGCATTTTTATTAGAGGGTTCCAAAAATATACCTTTTCTTGTGATGATTTGACCTAAGAATGGGTCCTCCTTCAACCATAACTAACACTTTCTATAATTTAAATAGAGATTATCCTTTCGCAACGTCTCTAGTACAATGCTTAAATTCCCCCGATGCTTCTCCTTGGTTTTGGAGTATATTAGAATATCTTCAATAAAGACTACCACCAAATTTTTGAGCCTCTATTCATTAATTCCATTAATATTATTGGAAAATTAGTGACTTAGAAAAGGATTATTTTGAATTCATAGTTCCCATACATTGTACGAATTACAGTATTGGGGATATCCTCTTTATCCACCCTTACATGGTAATAACCCGATCAAAGATCCATCGAGGAGAACTATTGTTCTCCATGTATTTGATCGAAAAATTCATCAATTCATGAAAGAGGATACTTGTTCATTATCACTATTTTGTTGTGCTCACGATAATCAATGTAAAGGAGTATTCATCCATTATTCTCTGTGATGGAGTGAACTAGTGCACCCCTTCGTGAAGCGCTTGGGCATATAAACATTTTATCTAGATTCTCCAGCTATTGTTTCTTTTTCTAATAATGTTAAAAAATATCCATTATATATGGTTTCATGGATATTTGAAACACCCCAGGTATAAGACCAATCACGAATTCGATATCTCTTCTAGGAGGAAGATAAGGAAATTCCTCAGAAAACAATTCAACGAATTCCCTCACAATAGGCATGTCTTTAAGGATGGTTGGTTCCTTCAACTCAATTATCAGAGAAATATACTCTTGCTCATAGGGAATTAATATCCCTTCTTGATATGATGGTTCGAATGAATATTCATCATCCTCGTTTAATTTGTACAGAATTTGGGGTCAATTCTTAAAATAAAGAGTGATTTCCCTCTCACGGAAATATATATTAGATCTATATATATAAATCCAATCTATTGAGGGAATTGAATAAAATTCCACGATAGGGAGTATTATGTGGTTATCTAGGATGTTCAATTCCCAAGTTTTGAAAGGTGAGGAGTTATATTCATGGGATGCAACGATTTCCCAATTTACCGTTCTCCCTGAAATCTCTACATCCATGATTTTTTGTGGGGTTGGGATTGTTCTACTAAACATTCAATATATAAAAGAATGCATAGAACCTGAATCAAAATGAATGTTCACTATTCTTGATTTAATGATTATAGTACATGTAATCAATTATTTTTCAGGGTTCTCTTTGGTAATAGTGATAGAAAAATCTCTCCCTTTCATCCCTGGAGGTTGTTGGTTTCCTCCTAAAATATTTTTTTAAAAGTAACTAGTTTGAAAAGTTCCCTATTTCATTGCAGTTGATAAAAAGAACAATAAATTTTGAATTGAAAGAAGCATTCCAATTATCTATTGCAGTAGTGGGTTTTTTTTTGCAGTTAATTCCTTCAATCCTTCTTTTCCACACATAATGCATTTCCTTGTCCCATTCAGGAAATTTCTAGCATTTTTATTTTCAATCCTTTGGAAAGTGGGGTGTGGAATGCCGTAACACCATTATATTTTTCTATCAAACTACAAGAATTAAATTCCCCATTCCTTTTCTTATACCCATGATTACCTTGGGATTCATCAATCTCTATATCGTCTCTAAGGGAACATTGAACAATTTCCTCATAGCTCTCGAAATCATGGATTACTAGGGATTTCTAGAGGATAGGTTTTATCCCACCGACGAAGCAGTCAACCATGCATCCAGGGTAACGAAAAAAAAGAGGCGAATCATGAAAGTCTTGTGAAGTTTTTCACATAAGCTCAGATAAATTATTCATCTTTTGGATTTAGGGAAATGAAGTCCCTTTCCTTCATTTGTTAGAGGGTGCATGGAAAATAGTTATCGAAAAACGTTTTCTGGAAATCTATCCATTCCAACGCCTCAATCTATTCATATGATTTTACTTTTTGATCAATGTCCACCATTGATAATCTCCACCCTCCATATGATATATATCTCTAAGAACCTTATCTTTTTCTGAACATTGAAGTATGTAAATGTAATTTTCATTAGAGTTCATCCAATTTTCAGGGATTGAGGGATCAGATGATCCATTAAAAGTAGGAGGAATTTGTCTCATTAATATCTCAATTGTGTCTTCCTCTTTCTGGGGGGGGGGGGGGGGTGGGTTGTACATTCTTAATTACCCATGTTTATTTTAAAAACATGAGTTAACTGAGAGAGTATTGTTACAATGTTTTTGATTCCTGCTCCCATTGGATTAACCATCTAATAAGAATAGTCATCGCATTGATCCTCGCATCAGTTGTTAGCTTGAGTCCTACTATTAGCAGCCATTGGTAGGAATAACATGAAAGATAGAGGTGTCACATAAAGGGGAATCCAATGAATAAAAAGGCATAACATATAAATTACAATTATTTCCTTAACATATGCATTTATATCTCTGTTATCCTTTATATATGTCCCAAAATATATTCTAAGGGGTTTTTTTATTCCCCTGATAATGGTTTATACATAGAATATGAATTTAACAAATCATATAACTTAGGAGTGTCTTTTACAAGACTGCAGCAAGGCCAATTTTCACGCACTAGTTCCCATTTGAGTCAAGATAAAATTGTTGTTTTCGGGTTTTTCCACAAGTCACATTTGTGCCAGGCCCATCTCTAATGTTTCTTATATAGATAAGGATTTATTTTCTTGATAAACCACATACTATATACTCACCAAATTTTATGGATTTTTTTGTTATAATTAGTATTATACCTAAGGTTTGCACTATGGTTTTCTAATCCTAATCTTGAAATAACTAAATCCATCCTATGATAACAACTATAACAACCAAACATTTTATTTCACATTTAGACATGTTTTATTACATTAAATTGTTCTTATTACAACTTTGAGGGTTGATAAGTTTGTGTATCATAATATTAGGTACATTAAATGAAAACTAAAATTATAAATATACAGAATCTTTATTGAAAACAAAATTTTCATGACCACAACATTTCTTTGTATATATCATTGCATGTCATAACTTGATGACATGCATTGAAAAGGGTGAGCTATAAAGCCCAAAAGAGAGTAAAAAAGGCATAAAATGAGTAGAAAAATACATGATAAGCTATAAGAATATCAATGGACCATATGTGAAAATTGAATATAAAGTATTGATATAGAACGATTATTAGAACATGGAAATGTTGAAACAACATTTAACATGATATTAGCATGACCCAAGGATAATTGCACATGAATCATGAGAAAACCTCACTGAACATGAATTAGCAGGATTACAAACTCATTTATCTTGATTTATCATGAGTTATCACTCATTGCACAAAACGTATCATGATACTATTATTTACCAAATGCATTGGATTGGTATCAGGGGACACCATTCTTAATCATTTCATTTCATGCATAGTGTCTGCCACAAATATGACAAATCATGGATTCATTAATCATCGTAATTTATTCCACAAATTAGAGATTTTGAATAAATTAATTTATTTCATCAATAAAAAATTACTATTTAATAATGGTGAAATCCCTTGATAGAGAAATGGGTATGGTATTTACATACACAATGAAATTGTCTTGGAATATCCATGTGCAATTTCGACAATATGATGACGTCACATAAGAAATCATAAAAAATGGCTGATGAGGGGTAAAGTGCTATATCATAATATTTACATTAAATGGACCATAATAGGTTAATATAGGTACATTTACAAAGATATGTAATTTAATTAAGATGCATTATATAAAAATAATGGCATGAGTGTAAATGAGGAGAGATAAATCTCTTATGAAATATCAGAATGGTAACAGCTGTAAATGGAAGGATTTAATGAGAGATATAGGGGTATCTCATCATTTAAAAATAAGGAGGAAGGTATAATGAAGGTCTAAAATCAAACCCCAACATTTTTAGATGAAAATAAAATTGAATTAAAATATAAGTAATCATTGAAATAAATAAGGAAGGTGGGAATGTGATGATCCATTACATGGATGTGTGATCCCAAAGGCCTGGTAGAGGCTTGAGAGAGGCTTCTTGGGAGATTAGGGGCCTTGGGAGTTTTATAGAGAGATGAGGGGATAGGTTTAGACACTCAAAATGGCTTGAGTGAAGAAAAATGTGAGATTGAGTGGGTTTATATAGGAAAGGAGAAGATATTTTTTATTATTTCGATTTAGGACAGCAAGTATTAAACTAAATAAACCACAAACCATCCCATGGTTTTTTCCCTGGTTTTTTCAATATAGAGTGGGAAAAATTATTTTATAAGACCAATGGATAAACTTATATAAATAATGGTATTTCTTTTGTGGACGTGAGTCACCGTCTCAAGGAAATCATTTTAAAAAGTAAAAATGTATTATAAGTCTTGGAGAGTCCACTAAGGCCTTATAAATCAATAAAATAAAACTAAAATCACAATAATTTATAGTTAAAACATATTTTTCTGAATATATCTTTTATAGTATTTTATTACATCACTATTTGGTCCTTATGATGTCATAAAACACATTACATATTTAAATGATATTTAATTTTTCCTGAAAATTCGACAATCTCAGAAAATTATAAAAAATCGATTGTAATAGAATTTCGGCATCCTAAATAAAAAACTGATATTAATTTTATGTAGATAATTTTCTATATATTTCAATTTTTACTTTTAATATAAAAACAGACATTATCGAAAATTTATGGGCTTTGACATAAATACATTTCAAACATTATGAATAATTACAATTGTATTCATAAAAATTTATACAATCATTTATATTTTATAAAAATTAATTTATTAATAATATTTTATTAAAATATTATATAATTAAAATATCCATTAATTAATCAAAATATTTTTCATAATTGAATATTAACTAAATGTAATATTTGTTCTATAAAAACCATTTACAAAGTGATAATGATAAAATGAATATATATTCTTTATTCTATAAAAAATATAATGCATATAGTCATAGTTCTAGGGTCTCATTAAATAACCCCTTATAATAGTAGAATAAGACATTACGGTATTGTGTGGAACGGTGACAGACTCTTGGGGCGACTCAAATAAAATTGCTCAGGTGTTAATCATTATTCACATTCAATTATCCTTTTGATGATTTTGTTCAAGCATAACATGTTGATGCTTGGCTTGAGATTTTTCTAGAGCGTAGCCCAGTGACACTAACTCTATTCTAAGCTACACCAAATGGGCTTAATATGGAAGAATTCTACTAGATGAGGCAATAACATACTTTTTCATAGTAAATTGGATTTGATAAAGCCCTATATTTATACTAATCATGTGATTATTGTTCAACGACTATATTAGAAATTATAACAATTCATAATGGTATTTTAAAATCCAAAAACAAAAACCATGGAAGTGAATATGTTATATATAACCATTTTATATAATAATAAATATAATTATATCATGAGGAATTTTCATTAACAAATGTTTTGGTTGTTATAATTTAGGTATTTTCCCAATTGGAAGCACTGCTCTTAGCCTGACCAATAAATGGATATAGTTTGGTTGGTTAGAAGTGTAACTAACCAAAAAATTCATAATGAAAATTCATCCTAATCTAATTAAATGTGTTATTATATAAAATGGATATATAAAATATGCACTTCCTTGATTTAAGGTTTTTCTAAATCAAAATACTGTAAATTTTTTTTATCATTGCTAATATCTAGGATGAATAGTGATCACATGATTAATATAAATATAGGGCTTTAAAAATCCAATTTACTCAGAAAAAGGAAGTGATGGCCTCATATAGTGGAATTGATCCATAAAAATATCATTGTCTTGAATCTTATAAATGAGGTATCATCACTGGGGTTCACCCTTGACCAAACCCAAGTCAAGTTTCTGCACGTTAAGATTGAACAAAATCGCCTACGAGATAAGGTGGATGTTAATAGAGATTACCACCAGAGAGGTGTTATTTGAGAATCCCCAAGAGTCTTTCTCAATCGTGTAGCATACCCTTAGGTCATATGCGGGTCTTATAGTGTCTTATTTAACAATTCTATAGCACTATGATTATATTTATTATTTTTTATGTAATAAATAATAAACATTCAATTTAATATTGTTACATTGTAAATAGTTTTTAAATCACAACTAGTATTTTTAGTTAATACTCAATTAAATAATAGATTTTGGTGAATTAGTGGATTTTTTAATTAAATAAAATTTTAATAAAATATTATTACTAAATTATTTTTTATTAAATTTAAATGATCATATAATTTTTTTATGATTTAAATTGTAATTTGTGTTAAGGATTGAAAGTTGTTTTCTTCTAAACCTATGAATTTTCAATAAATGTCGGTTTTTATTTTGAAATTAGAAATTCACATATTTAGAATATTTTTTAGATAAAATGAATATTATTTTTGGATTAATGATGTCATAATTATTTAAGAGTGAATTTCTCATAATTTTTTGAGAAATCCAAACTTTTGGGTAAAAATTAAATACAGATTGAATATATAATGTGTTTTATGACATCATAATGTACCAATGGTGAGGTAATAAAATACTAAAAAAAGTATTTTCCACCAATACTTGTTTTAACATAAAATTAATGTGATTTTTGATTTTTTGGTTAATTTTATGCTACCTTAGTAGACCCTCCGTGACTTAAAAAAATATAAATTTTAAAATAACTTCCTTTATAGTGTGACTCATCTCCAAAAAAGAAATACAATTATTTTAAGATTTTCATCCATTGGAAAAAAAATAATTGTTTCCACTACCCTTTGGAAAAAACCATTGTCCAAATCAATGATTAGGTTTTTGGTTTTGATTATTTTAATGTGTGGTGTCAAAAACCAAAATAATAATGAATTACCACTATTTTCCAATATAAACCCACCAATGATCCCACTTCATCTTATCAATATTACATTGTAGCTTCAAACAAATCTACAATAATATCTCTAAAATGTCCCAAGGCACCCCAATCAACCAATACACCTCTCTCAAACCTCTCGCAATCTTTTGGGATCAGAGTTCGATGTAAGGTTTTTCTTCCATTCCCATTTTTGTCAAAAATTTATTATGTTTTAATACCATTTTTAAAATTAAAAATGTTTGGGTATTATTTATCACCTCTCCCATACCTCCCTCATTATGTTTGAAGGGTGAGAGAACTCTTTATCACCCATTGATGCCTCCCTTGTACACCTATAACCATGCAAAAATTCCTTATGAAATTTCTCTCTTCGATTTTATATTCAAGTATTTCTTTTGTATCATGAATCTAAATTCCATTACATATGTTGGTACATTTATCTATTTGACCTCTTATTACCTAGTTAATGTACATATGATCAGACACCAAATTCTCTCTCATCAACCATTTTTATTAATTATTATCTCCAGAAGTTATGATGTCGAAATTGAACTGCAATTTTCGAAAACAATGTCATTCTGTAGTGAATAATATGCCCATTTCTCTTTCTCAGGTATTCACATTTATGAAAAATTAAATATTTATTATTGTGATTCAAGTATAAATTCCACATTCTATTGTTTTGGATTAAATTATGATGTTTAATGAATCCATGTTATATGATCCATGTGGAAAACATATGCATGAAATGAAATGATTATGAAGGGTGTTCCCTAATAGCGCTCCAATGCATTTGGTATTGATTAGTATCATGATAAATCAAGTGAAATGTGGGTTTAATCATTAAATTCAATTGAAATGAGGGTTTTCTCAAGCATCATTTTCAATGAGCCTTGGCTCATGCGAATATCATGTTAAATGTTTATGCCACATTTACATGTTAGGATAATCATGCAATATCATGCCTTTACATTCATGTTTTTCTAGTGTTCCATTTATATTCCTATTTCCTAATATGTACTATATTTTTCATGTTATAACTTTTTTACTCCCACACTGGGCATTATAGATTACCATCTCCTTATGAATGTACTCAGGTTATCCCACACAATGCTTAGTATGAAGGTTTATTGTGGCCATGTAAATTAAGTTTTCAATAATGATGTGTATTTCATGTGTTATGTTGTTATGTAATGTTTTTAATCCCCAAATACAGAAGACCTCCTGATCATCTATTTTTTCAACACGTTTTTATTTTATGTAAACAATAATGTTTAACTATTAAATAAAGAGTAGGTTTGTTATTGTTGGTATTAGAGGATAAGTTTACTGATTTTCTGTATTAAGATTAGAAAACCCTAGTAAAATCCTTAGGGATTATACTATGTATAATAATAACATCTATAAATACTAAACATATCTTCTAAATAATAAACCTATCCTCATCATGAAAACTGTTCTAAAGAGATGCTCAAACTGATGGGATCGGGAATTGAAAAATTTGTCATTATAGTATCGCAGTTAACTCATGTTTTTAATAAAAACATGGGTCAAGTGTAAAATTCCACCCCCCCCCCCAAGAATGAGAAATATACAATCAAGAGCTTCATTAAAAAAAGGCCTCCAACATTTAATGTATTATCTGACCCCTCAATCACTGAACAATGTTTCATATACATGAACAAGATCTTCTCCATCATTTAATGTTATGAAAAATAGAAGGTACTTCTTGCTTCTTATCATATAGAAGGTAAAGCTGACCAATGGTGTACATTGATCATAAATACGAATACAGAGGATAATATCGAGGCTTTTGAATGGAATGATTTTTGGGAAATGATTTTCGGACAAATAATTTCCGTGCACCCTCCGACATGAGATGGAAATGAACTTCCTTTCCCTTATGAAAAAGAAAATGAATCCATTCAAGCATACGGGGAATAATTCACAATTCTAGCATGATATGCTTCTAGCATTTTTTTTAACCCTGAATTCAAGTTTGAACACTTATTTGGTGGGCTAAATCCTAGCAAATGGAATGTCATAGCGATTCATGAATTTGAGAGCTATTATAAAATTTTACGATGTGACCTCAATTTAAATAATGATATTTAAGAATCTCATCGGTATAATGGGGATTAGAAGTGTAAGGCAGACTTTAATTAAGGATGTCAGATGGATTAATCTGATAGTGCCAATAAAATCTAGTACCCCACATTCCAAATTTGCAGTAAGAAGAACCTTGGATGTTGTCTGAAGGGGATGAGGAAATGATTTAGGTGTAGAAGAGAAGGGAACCAAGCCATTAATTGCTAACACAAAAAACCCTATGGATGAAAAGGAGGATAGAAACACTCTATTAGTCCAGCAACACGTTTTTCATTTCTTTAACTATAATGAACTAGGGAACTTTGAAAAATAGTTCCCTAATACAAGTGTTTTCATAGACATCCAACACCCTCCATCGTAGAAAGGGAAAGCTTTTTCAATCACTACTATCGCGGAGAAGCCCAACAAAGAATTGGTTATAAAAAACATGATGTTAATTAAAGAAGAGAGAACATAATTTTTTATTTTGGTTCTACACATTCTGTAATATCCCAAATGTATTGTAGAACTATCCCAACACTACCACAAATCATGGATGTAATGATGTTGGAGAGAATAGATTATGGCGAAATCATTGAATCCCATGAATACAAATCCTCCCCTATCATAATTTGAGGATTTATCCTCTTAGAGAACCTCGGAAAACACCCTATGGTGGAATTTGATGAAATTCATGGCATTTATTGACATTGCATATATAGATCCAACATAAATATCCGTGAGAGGGAAATCACTCTCCATATGGTGAATCGACCCCCGATTATGTACAAGTGCAAGGATAAGGATGAATATTATTTAAAAACATCATCTCAATTGTGGATATTACTTCCTTATGAGAATGCATATCTAGGTTAGATGATTGAGTCCATGGAAGGAACCATCCTTCATAGCATGCCTATTGTGATGGAATTCACTGAAGTGTTTCCCGAGGGATTTCCTAGTCTTCCTCCAAGAAAAGATGTTTAATTCTCAATTGATCTTATACTTGGTGAATTTCCAATATCTAGTAATCCATGTTTAATCACTATTGTGGAGCTTGATATTTTTAAGTAAAAACAATAGGAAAATCTTGATATAGGGTTTATACGTCCAAGCACTTCACCATGGAGTGCACCGGTCCACATAGTCATGAAGAAGGATGGGTCAATGCACCATTACATTGATTATCGTACTCTCAAATAAACATCAATAAATAACATGTATCCTCTTCCATGAATTTATGACTTGTTCATTAAGCTACGTCGAGCACAATACTCTCCAAGGTGGATTTGTGGTCAGGATATTACTAATTAAGTGTGAAGAAGGAGGATATCCCAAACACTATTTTTCATACTGTATATAAGAACTATGAATTCATAGTAATTTCTTTTGAACATAGTAATTCCCTAATAATATTCATGAAATTTATGAATAGTTTCTTTAAATATTTCCTTGAAATTTTTGTTCAAGTCCTTATAGATGATATTATAATATACTCCAAAACTGAGGAGGACCATGAGGAGAATCTAACCAATATACTAGAGACGCCCCTTTCACTTACATATGTTGGGACATGTATCTATTTAAACCCCTTACTATCCATTTTATGTAAATATGATGAGACACCCCTTTCACTCTCATAAACCATTTTTATGAATTCTTATGTCATGCTGTTTTGAGGCCGAAATTGAACCATAGTTTTCTAAGCCAAAGTAATTGTGTAGTGAATAAAATTCCCATTTCTATATTAAGATAATCATGTTATATCATGCGTTTATATTCATTTATCTCTTATCCTCCATTTACATGCCTATTGCCTAGAATGTACAATATTCATCATGTTATGCCATTTTTACTCACTTAATGGGATTCATAGGTCTACATTTTTTTATTAACATCCCCATGATATCCAATGCAATGCTAAGTACGATGGAATTTTGTGGTCATGTAAAAGACATTTTCAATAAAGATGTGTGTTGCATGTTTTTAATTGATATGAAATGTTCGTAATCCCCAATGACAGTAGATCTATATATATTCTATGTTTTTACAATGGAATATTTTATGCCATTAATTATCATAACGTGTGAAATAAATATTAGTGTTTTTATAGGAAACATGAGATAATACTATCTTTGAGTTGAATAAGCGATTGATATCACCTTTGATCATGATTATACATGAGAAAAGTGAGTTGTATATGATTTATTGGAATGATTCTTGGACTCAACATAGATATTTTATTTTCACAATCCTTCCCAAGCCGAGGTTCGAGCTTCAACTACCCCATGAATGCCACTATAGGTCAGGGTGTGGCGATAAGTACTACGGGAACACTAAACTCATGGAGGCCTTTAACTAAAAAAATAAACACACGTGAAAAGACAACACACTAAAATAGCACAGAGGGAAAGAAAATATAGATGATAAACTTCCATATAATAAATTAAACTTTCATGAACCTATAGAAAATACAAGATTACGGTAGTGTAAACAAAATTTAAAGGGAAAAAAATACCCTCCCAATAAAAAAGGCTCCCAAACTAAAAAAACTGGAATAGTAAATTAGCTGAGAGATCTCTACCCCTGCATCCCAAGCAATGACCACCACAGATGATCCAAGAACCCTGTATCCCTTATTCCATTAATGTCACGATATACCTTTCTTTGCTCTACAAAATACATGTCATGTGTTGGGAGAAGCCTATGTAGGGGAGAGTATATACATACCCAGTAGAACACCCTGAATAGGATGAATGGGAAGATGTTTGTGATACAATGAAGAGGAAATCAGTAGAGCGAACTAGGTACGATAAAAAAGAACCACTCAACCCAAAAAGAAAGTGGAAGTAGACACATCCAAACATAACGAGATCAAAAAAGTGTGAAGATGAAAATCTCTTAGAGTCTTCAATACCTATAATAGTTAAGTATAGTTATCCAAAAATGAGAATGTAGACAGAGAAAGCACCTTTCATACCCTGGGAATCATCACCTTTCATAGAATGAGAGTATCTAAAACCCAATGACTGGGTACTAAAACAAGAGATATATATATATTTATTTATATATATATTCTCATTAAAATAATCCCAAATGATAGAGTTAGGGTATTTCCATCTCACAGATCTACCCAAGAAGATGTGTAAACAAAAATTCCAATGTAAGTCCATCTGTGATGCCCAACAAATCACATGTCTGCCCTAGAAGAAATCCAAGTCAAAGGGACTCAGTCAACATGCATTGATACTATACTCTTCAGGTGGTACTAACTCGCTTGAATTGTTTTAGATCATTTCATGTGGTCAAATTTTGATGGGGAAAATCATTCCTCATTATCATGAGTCCAATGGTACATCAAATCAAGCCACATCACTAAAATGAAAAGTCACGGGGTCACCAGTGTCAGAAAGGATCATGTGCCCTGGTAAAATAGGACGGTCCTACTATGGTAGTAATCGAGGAACGTCACTAGACAACTCGTGTGGAGGGTGCAACTCATGAAGGTCATATAGGAATGCCACTTCTCATTCCTCATAAAAGGTATGCTCGGAGAGACTTCAGGGAAACACCTCTGCATAGTCCAACTGGGGGGTTATTCTTAGAATATGTTTTTGGAGAATGGAACTACCCAGCCTAGCTGGAGGGTAAGACTAAAACATCGAGGAACTCCACATCCAAATCCTACTGCAGGGTAACAATACATGTTCATCTTGGAATGCCACTTCACAACCCCACTAGAGGGTATCCCCAGAACTAACACAAGAGAATGACACAACCCATCCACGATTTAGGGTAAGTATTTTACTAATGTAGTGAACATGTATGGTTGCTTCTCTCATAGGGTGACGCCTCTAGGCATGCCAAACCAAGAACATTACTATTGAATCTTGAATGCCAATTGTGAGGGTACAATCATGTCATACTCTGAGAAATACTCAGTAAATACATCTCTCCAGCAAGAATCCGAGTCCAAAATATGGGGATACAAGAGATAGAAGATTCATAATTTGGTCCACATCAAATATGGGGACCAAATGATGTGTCATCTAATCTCATTGAATTGTCATGTACCTAGCCATCCACAACTACTAAACTATGCACATGTACCCCTTAGTGTGCCAATGTACTCCCAGATTACATGGAATATCTGGTCACGAGTCTAATAAGTGTTTGATGCTCATCATTGGACCGATGTTAAAAAACATAATTTCAATGACATGCCTCCTTAAGTGGCCCTGGAATATTTCACTACATCTCTTCAAACACATAAAAAATATCTTCCAACAATATTCCTTTGATGTTTCAAATATTAATGATAATAATGAATAAGGATCTTCACATTAGAGATAGATGAAGTTATGGGAGCCCATATACACCCAAGCATATCACATGATTACAATCCTTGTAGAAAATCACATAGGATAGACTATTCATCTGCCCGAATTGGAAACCAAATGATAATGAAATTTTTTTCCACATTAAACCTGACTGGCGTGTCGTGGGTCTCACATCATGGTCATCAATCAAGATCCATATATTGGTATCAAAATGAGAGGATCAATTCCTTGTTCATAAAGACGTAAACAATGAATCAATAGGATGTCTTTTTCATGAGTTATGGTGGGTCCATTATTTAATAATATTAATAAGTCTAATGTTTCATTGGAGATTCATGGACCAATGTCCAAGGTTGGAGAAATCTCTCTAAAAAGGTCTTAAAATGACCTCAATGTAAATTGGGTCTTGTACCGCAGACAATGCATGATTCACACTACCCAATAGGGAGATATAGATATTTAAATATTTAATAATATTATTATTATTTTTATTACTACCACTACATAATTTATTTCGTAAATGTTATTTTCTCTTTTCCCTACACCTTTCCCATTCCCTTTAAGAAGCCATAGCCCGCTCTTGTCTGTGCAGCTGCAACGTCTGATGTGTTTGTTACTGCTGCTTCTGGTCCGCCACCTAGTCATGTCGCTAGTCCGATCGACCTCCTCACCGGCCAAGGCCACCTCAGCTACACCGACCACACTAATCACTAGACTGCCTAGAGTTGTTCCGGACTATCATCATGGCCACCCAGCTCACATTAAATCCTCTCCAAAAAACTATTATAAGAAGAAATACCTTTAACGAGCCACTACACCCCTATTAAATTCTAAAACCATGAAAAATGATAGATCTGCAATCTTAGGGTTTTGATCTACAAAAACACAGCCTCTTCTATTTATTTAAATGTCGTTTCATCGATTCACCTTGAATCTGGGCACCCAATCGAGCTCGGTTCAACCAAAAATGATCAATCCGGAAACTACAAGGTTCCTATTGTAGAGAATGAATAAAATAAGGGAATAAATAAATAAATAATGTTTTAAATTGTTTTCCATGTGTTCTTGGATAACCGATCAAAGATGCACGATTCAGGTTCAGAAAAACTGATGGAAGAAATTAATTTCAACACTCAAACTCAAAAAAGGGGTGTAGATTGAAAAAATAATTAGCAAATTTCTAAATAACATAATTATAATGGTGATAACCAAAAAATAAAATGTCCTACTTTGATTTTATCGATCATTGTTGATGAAGAACATGCTCTCTCTGATCCATTTCATTCATCACGTTTTGTATCACCTTGATCTGATGTTTTATCATCGCATGCCTTCATTTTTAATTGTTATCCATCAGAATAGAGAGGAATACTCTTGTAGGTGATTTATAAAATTATTAGCTAACCTAGGGAAGACTCCCAAAAAAGAAAATTTATAGTGATTTTTAGGTTAGGTAAAAAAAATAATTAAATAAATAATTATTCAATTATTCAATTATTCATCAAAGAAGTCATATAAGCTTATCCCAAGATACCAACAATGTTTACACCCTGCCTACGGTAAAACCTATGTTTTGAACTCAATGGTGCACTCATATTTATCATTTGAGTCACCGTTCATGAGTAATTTGGTTTTTAGATATTACATTAAAAAATTTATAATTTAATTCATCCCTTTGACAAACTGCCAGTGTGTGAGGGGCCTGAACGTCCTATGCTGACTCATTTGATGTCACTCCTAGGGTGAGAAACGCATTACAAACCCAGAAATCACCTAATATTTATGATCTAAGATACCATTTAAGAAATATTAAATTATTTGTAAGAAATTCTATGAACGTAAAGAAAAATTATTTTATATTTTTATAAAATTAATTCTAACCACATCGGGTCTTAGAATCATAAACTTTTTTGACAACTGGATTCAAAAAAATTTCAAGTAAATTTCGAATATATTATTGGTAAAACCTAAATGTCTCTATTATTCACATTATAAAACATTTTCATCCACGAAAAAAAATTAAAAAAATAAGTGGGTGCATTTAGACTACAATTTTCTCTTCCCAACACCAAGATGTACGACCAAAGGAGAAGCATCAAACTAACTCAACACCAATCCTCGTAACATGATTGTAATCACTATTCATCCCCGAATTATATTTTTACTTATTTATATAATTCCATTGTGTGGAACCCCTAGGGATATTTGGTCACATAAGAAATCATAGTTGATGTATCGCAGCTAAGACTCTTTCTCATGCTCAAGAAGTGACGGAGTCCACACCATAGACTGAAGAAAATTATATGAATCTTCTCCACCAATTAATTGAAGTTGATTTCTAGCATGCAGGGATTCCAAAAAACATGTTAGGTGAGTAGACTCATCCAAACATGACAATCTTGACACAGAATTCTTGTGCCACACCCTATGTGTATTTACATCTTTTGGAAGAGTGTAACCCCATCCCAGAAACTCCAACATGCTTATTAGGGGAATCCAAAAAAAATTTCTTGTAGAATAACACAATTAGAAATTCAAGGACATGATCTTACACTTAATCACACAACACCAACACAGTGTTACACCCATACCTCGCATCACCATAGTTTTACCACAAGAAAAGAGAGGAAGGAAAAGAGTAACTCAGATAAATGTCTACTAATTTATTCTGCACATACTATAATCTACATAGGGCATACCACTTATCATCTCATTCGTTATTGAATCATAGACAACTATATATTGCAGGTGTCTGTTGCCACAAACGATATCTCCCTGAAACTTACATGGGCCACCTGGTGGTGGCGGAATGATCTCATATCTACATCCAACACCCATATATCCTCCTGCTCATCATCGATCTCCACCACCCAAGGGACCATCCTATACATATCTAGGAGATCCCTGAAAACAATGATGTCTATGTCGTGTCGGTACATAAGCTATATTACTATGCTTCTTAGCATGTATCGTCATAAATAACATTCCATGTGACCTATCCCATCACAATCATATCACCAAACCTCTCTAGGTAGTCCTTGTATTTTTCATTTTCCCTACTCTATAAGACCACATTCTTGAGCCTACTTGCGAAAGGGTTTCTTGTTCTGCGATCTATGGTGCTTTCCAGGTACTATAGATGACTCATATCTATTGTGTATACAACTAGCTCTAGCTACTTTCTGTTCATACGCCATAATTCTCTCTATCAAAAGTTCCCTCTATAGAACTCGACCATTTGTATGGATTCAAAAGGGAACAACAGTGGCTCCAATCTCTCAACAGAGTCCCTAGTCAAACATCTATTCTCGGATGTAGCAGTCAGGGATATTATCAATAGTGTATCATGTAATATTTTTTAACCTTGTTTCATACACCAAAATTATTATCCTTCCTTGATGATTCTCCATAATCTCATGAATCCAAATTGAGAATAATAAAATGGGGTAGTTATCCTCAGGATATAGCTAATGGAAGTCATCAGATGAGAGTTTTGACTCATCGTGAATCTGTGTAACCCAGCTTCAACAATGTACACCCTCTCAATGGAAAAAAATATATTCAAAATCAACAATCTCATACATCACTGTCTAAAGAATCTTGAATATGATGACCACCGACTCCCGAGAATCCTCTGCTACTAGAGGATCGGGTGAACCATGGAACCTCAGTGTCCTTTATTACTGGATCTCATTTAGTGGACTCAACATCTTCACATCCTCAGTATTATATTCTTGGAATATATTCCTCTAAATATGTTGAGGTTCTTCAATATCCCTCTTGAAAAAATATGATTGGATTATGGACCCTAAAATGAGGCCTCGTCAGTCATAGCGTTTTCATCATGATCCGGAGAAGGTATCCTCGCTGACTATCTTCACTGAGTAATCCTGAAAGTTATCAAGGAGTATCACGATTAGATCAGAATATATATATATATATATATATATATATATATATATATCAGTGAATGTGGGGACCTGACTTAAGAAGGGCAGTCAAAACTCAATCTTATATGATGTATGTACAACTATTTTTAAAAAGAAAGTCACATGGTGTTGAGTCCACAAGAATGTAAACATGAGCATAGTGAATGGATACATTAGCTACTAGTACCATCAATAAACTCCCTAGCATTTGATTCACTCTTCAGACAGTTTGACATTATTTCCATAAATACCAACCACTTCTTTTTTTTGGAAAATCTGAACAACATCACAAGGAACAAACCACTTCTGATACAACTCTGTTAGGACCCAACGCAAGATGGTGCTCAAGCCCCCACTACCCCAATCCTACCTCCACAAACCAGGGGTGGGGACAACACTGGAGGTACACTAAACATGGGGAGCCCATTTCATAAAAACATGAACACATACACAAATAAAACTAAATGAAAAAATCCTCCCTAAATCAAATCTATCATCATTGTGGAAGAACATGATTACCAAGATCCATTTTATTCTTCATGATTTTGGGACGAATCATATTATATTGTTGCAGGAATTGAAAGTGGAATGTTCCCTTATACTTCATGTACTTGATATGTTGAGAAACTGGAGACCACATTACTATGCTTAGGCTTGCGATGCTGTGGAGTTGATTACTATTTTTCTTTTGTACTTTGATTAGTACTGTAATTTAGAATTGTGCATTGTTTCGCTTCTTTCTTAGTCATATATATAATGCATCATTTTATATATGTCTTCCAGTTTAATCTGTTAGTCATCCTCTATTTATTTTTGTATGATATTATTACTGCTTCCGCTCCTGTATGTATTTGATTACTTCCGCTATGTACTCTTCCAATGAGGGCATCGTTTCACCACTATCACACCCATGGCCCTCACTGCTAGGGGGAAGCCTTTGGTGTTCGGGGAAATGTTCTTGAGGACATGTGACCAACCGAGTACGGGGTTCCTTTGGGTGGCTTCAAGAAATGGGAAGTTACAAAGTGGTTTCAGATGAATTATTTTATCTTGACTTACTGTTTTGAGCCATTATCTAGAATATGAAGGGATTGATACTTGGTAAAAATATAGGCTAGGGAGTAGCTAACCCGTGTACAGGGAAATTACAATCTACCTCATTTATGGAAATTTTACGGTTTTGCAATTTTACAGTTGATTTCATTTTCATCGTTGGGTGAATCGCATGTTTTGTACTATTACAGTTGATTTTATTGAGGTTATACCTCTATCGCAACCCGATTAGATGAGGGTATGCCATCTCATGCATTAAATAACCACTTATTAGAAATCACATGTCATGCATTTTTACCATTTTATTTTGGATGCATTAGTCATTGTTTGACGGTGTGATAGATGTCGTGTAGAATATGCATGATGTTATGATAGATTCCTTGATAAAAATATATACTTCTAGTGAGAGCATTGATTGTGTTAGTTTTTTCTTGAATGAATGCCAAAAATTGGTTCATGAGGGGTTATGCGCCCACATGGACCTCGAATTGGTGGATCATTGCATTGTTTTCCTTGTTATAACATGTATAATATGACAAAAATTGATTCACGGGGAGTATGGGACCTCACGAATCAGAATATGGAACTTCAAATGTTTATTTCAGTGTTATTCTGGGTTTCTTGAGTAGTTTTTGAGCCTTACTGTCTAGAATAACCCAGAATACACGCCATGTAGTTATGACTACACACCTTGTCTTATTCTGTTTGGGAAAAAAGTTTTTCTTATGTACACGGTGTGTACTTTATGTACACGCTATGTATTCTCTAACTCTGTCATAGGCTGTGTGGGTAGAGATAAGGGATATGGTATTTCTTGTAGTAACTCGTTGTGTACATGTTGTACACGCCATGTGGTGTTGACCATGTGTCCGCCCGTGTAACTAACATCACGGACGGATAAACCATAAGCTATACATGACTTGTTAGGATTGAACACGCCGTGTAGTTCAACCAGTGTACTGGGCCATGTCACTAATAAAACGGGTCTGTGTTATCCTTTCACATATATGTCATGTCCACCTTGAACACTCTGTGTAGTGTGAGCTGTGTGTCAGGCCGTGTCACTAACAACACGGGCCAGGTGATGCTTTTCTAGTACACACAGTGTCTACCAAGAACACACCATGTAGTCTTGTCTTAGGAGATCCCTATTGAATAACCATGTAGAGGTACATGGGTAGGGGAAGAGGATTCAAGTAGATGACGTGTGTTAGGATAACACATCACGTGGTTTGGGTGTTACACAACCAGTTCTGGTAGAAGTACACACCCATGTAAATTAAATAAGGGAACACGATGTGTAGGTTTTATACTCGTGGTGTACTGATCTTTTGTAAAACATGAATGATTAATTTCTCTTTTTCCTATCTTATAATTATGTGTTTTCAGTCCGTGACAATCTTGTTTTATGGTGTGCACTCAACCTTGTAGAGTCATGACATAGAGACGTCCTTTGGTTGTATGCCTGTTTCCAGGTGTCGATCAGACTCCAGATATGGCGGATCTGGGACTTCGAGCAGATTCTCCTATTGTGCTAGTCTTGGCACCAGCAGTTATACCCAACACCGGGGCTGATGCATAGTTCAGAGTGGTCTTCTGAGGATGATGCAAACCTTTCAGGGAGGACCGCCTCCTACCCCATCGATGGCAGAATTGCAGTTGATTTTCCAGTAGAAGCATCCTCTTACATTCTCAGGGGAAGGGGGACCTTAGGATTCTGAGTCATTGCTGGAAGCCATGTTGATGATATATGAGAATCTGGAGACGCCTACATATTGTAGGGTCATGCCCAATACCTATATTATTCGAAACACTACCATGAGGTGGTGGGATGTGATCTCACAAGTGGGACATTAGAAGGTATTTTCTTGGGAGGAGTTCTAGGGAATATTTTCTGACTACGTCTTTTTGGAGACCTTGAGGGCCGATCAGGGCCGGGATTTCATGAGTCCGGAGCATGGTACTATATTTGTTATAGAGTATTCCTCTTTCTTCACCGAGCATTAGAGCTTTACACCCATCCTAGGTGGAGATGGGTTGTTCATAGCAAGGATGTTTGAGGATGGTCTCAGGCACAACATCTGATCACAGGTGAACATCTTCAGGCTGATTTTCATCACTTCTATCGTCAACAAGGTGCTGATCATGGAGTGCAATATTAGGGATTCTGAAGTTGTGATCTAGGGAGGCTCGACATCTGGAGTTAGTGTCCTTCCTAATGACAGTTTGAAGCGCCGTAGGGAGTCGTCACGTGGTGATCCAAGGAGGCGAGACACTTCTTCTAGTTGCCATTTTATATGCTACCAGTGCAGGAAGTGTTGGTATACAAGGCCTTAATGCTAGTGAGATCTAGTGGAGTGCAGATATTGAGGCATGATCGGTCCCCATCAGCGTTTTTGTCAGGTTTTCTCACCTACAGCTGGTGACAACGGTTCTTCTATGACTACTTATTCACTAGCAGCACCACCAGTTTCCCACCAGTCTAGGAACTGGTGTTCTTTAGGTCATTCGAGCTGAGGTATAGGACATGGAAATTGTGGTCAGTCACCAATATCTTAGTGAAATCACAGTGTATCAGCTCAGTGTGGTCAAGCAGGGTCACAGGGCCGTGGAGCAGGTCAGACTTTTGCAGTGGAGCAGACCCAGCAGGAGCAGGATCCCAGACCCTCTATTGTTCAAGGTACGATCCTAGTTTCCTCATTTTTTTCTTCATCTCTTTTTGATACAGTGGGTTCCCATAGATTTATATCTATTGACATTATGGAGATCCCTGGGCTCTTCATCTTTTATTTTTCTAATAGTTTGACACTAGACACACTTTTGGGGACTAGAACGGTTAGTGTATGTCTGTGAAAGAAGAACCCTCTAGCGGTTGGTGGGTGTCACTTCATATATGACCTCTAAGTCCTAGAGATGACATGATATGATGTCATTATTTGAATGGACTGATTGGTTCCCTTCCAAGAAATCGTCCACTATTATCGTCGTATGTTGAGTTTTATATCACCAGAGGGTGCATCGTTTTTTCATAAGGCTGAGTGGTATGTCTAGGTGAGCATAGTGGTCCCAACGCATCATGGGACATGAGGAATTACATCCCAGATTTCTAGTCTATATATGAATGACTTGGGGACATCACAGATAGACTTTCTGCTAGTGGTGGATCGTTTTAGTGATTTATTTCTAGTGAACATTTCAGTTTTGCCTCCGGAGCACGCGGTATACTTTTTTATTGAGCCTATTCCAGGAGTGGAACCAGTGACCATTACTCCTTGTAGGATGTCTACACATGAGTTTCAAGTGCTCAAGAAACACATGGTGAAGTTACAGGAAAGGGGTTTCATCAAAACTAGTACTTCTCCTTGGGGTTCGCCTGTCCTATTTGTGAAGAAGGTAGAGAACATCCTCAGGATTTGTGTGCATTATCAGAAGTTGAACTAGTAGATAGTCAAGAACCAATATCCCTTACCGAGGATTGATGATCTATTTGATCAACTTCATGGAGCCCTGCGGTTGTCGATGATTGACTTGAGGTCTGGTTATCATCAGTTTCTCGTTAGACAATATGATATACCTATAAAAGCCTTCCAGAGAAGGTATGGTCTATATTAGAAAATGGTTGTGTCATTTGGGATCACTAACACACCTGTAGTTTTCATGACAACGATGAACTGAGTTTTCTATCCATACTTGTATTCCTTTGTGGTAGTCCTTGGGGACGGTATCTTGAGTACTATCACACTTGACACGACCATGCCACACATATTAAGATCTTGTTGAGTACACTTAGAGGTCATCAGTTATATTCTATGCTCTCAAAATTCAACTTTTTGATAGATTGTTTTCACTTCGTGGGTCATGTTATCTCAGACATAGGTGAGTCAGTTGACACAGAGAAAGTGAGAGAAATAGTTTCTGAGGAGTAGCCAAAAAGCATCTTTGAGGTGCAGAGTCTTCTAGGGCATACTGGATACTGCAGATGCTTCATCCAAGATTATTTACACTTACCCGCACCACTAAAGAATCTGACTAAGATGGGTGCAATGTTCTTGTGCATAGATTCATGTTAGTCTTCCTTTCATGTGATGAAGGGGACTTTGACTTTAGTACCGATACTTGTATTGCTAGAGCCGGGAAGGAGCTATACTGTGTACGGTGAGGCTTCTGAGATGTGGCTGGGAGCTGTGCTTATACAGGGAGAAGGAGTCATTGTGTATGGGTCTTGGCAGTTGATCCCACATGAGAGGAACTACACAATTCACAAACTCAAGTTGGAGGCAGTTGTTCATGCCTTACGTTGTTGGAGAGATAATATTCTGGGAGAGAATTTTGTGGTTTTCACCGACCAAAAATGTATCATGTACATTTCCACTCAGCATTATCTGAATTTAAGATAGTGAATGTGGGTTGAGTACCTTTAGTCCTTTGAAATTGAGCTTTCCTACATGCCTAGAAATGGAAATTCAGTGGTTAATGCACCGAGAATGAGGACAGAAATACAAGCAGTTCATGAGGCCAGAAATGAGTGGCAGCTTATGGATTTGTTCTCTGAGATGCATTTGGAGGTGCATGACAGACAGGGGAAGACCTTTCTATATTCTATAGCTATTACCTCTATCCTTCTCGATCGAGTACGAATGAGGTAGTTATCAGATTCAGAAGGCCTAGTCCTACACGAAATCGCGTCAGGAGAGGACCAAATTCGTGGTTAGAACAAATAAGAGAATGATGTCTTGCATTACCAGGGGCATGTATGGGTGTCAGAAGACATACGCAAGGAGCTGATGTGGGAGATTCAATCCTCAGTTTGGGCATTTCATCCTAGCATCACCAAGATGTATCATGATCTACACCATCGGTATTGGTGGCCTAGTATGAATAGAGATGTTGTTGGTTTTGACTTGAGTTGTTCAACCTATCAGCAGGTGAAAGCAGAGCATCAGCGACCTGCATAACGTTTTCAGTAGTTACCCATTCTCGAGTGGAAGTGTAATGATGTCTATATTGGATTTCATAACAGGTTTTCCGAGGTTGCCTCAAGAGAATGATGTAGTATGGGTTGTCATTGACAGACATACAAAGGTCACTCACTTATTACCGATCAAGGAGTCCTTCAGTGTTGATGAGCTGGGACGGTTGTATATCTGTGAGATTGTATGTCTGCATGGAGTTCCACACTAAATATTTTCTTACTGGGATGCTCATTTTACCTCTCTGATTTGGAAGGGGCCTCCGAAGGCTTTGGGTATAGAGGTACATTTGAGTACATCTTACCATCCCCAAATAGATGGCCAGTCAGAGCATACAGTTTAGGTTCTTGAGGACATGCTCCGAGTATGCATCCTAGATTTTTTAGTTTATTGGGTGAAGCACATTCCTCTTATGAAGTTTTCGTACAACAATTTTTTTCAGGAAACTATTTAGAGGGCACCATATGAGGCTTTTTACGGTAGGTCGTGCCCATCACCCTTATGTTGGATGGAGGCAGAAGAGGAAGCATTGCTGGAACCTCGTCTTGTTCAGGAGACCACAGAGCAGATAGAGTTGATTCAGAAGACGATGGATACTACAAAGTCTCGTCAGAAGTCATATGATGATCCGCATAGATGAACATTGGTGTTTGAGGTCGGGGATTTGGTCTTTCTACTTGTCACTACGTGGTTGGGACACATGAGGATCAGGAGACAGGGTAATATTTTGCTGAGGTAAGCCGGGCCGCCTGAGTTGTCGAAGAGAGTTGGGCCGGTTGTGTATCGGTTGCAGATACCTTAGAGGTTCTGGGATATGCACAATGTTTTCCATTTTATCAGCTTTGACGTTACTTCTCAGACCCGCCTCATGATTTCCAACCCACGAAAGTTGAGTTGGAGGTGGATGTATCTTTCGAGAAGCATCCTCTCCAAATTATTGATCAATGTACGAAGGTTCTCCATGTCTTTTCAATTCTAGAAGTATGGGGGCTATGGAAGACTGGATGAGTACATGACGAGACTTAGGAGAGGAAGCCATATGTACGATCGTAGTGTCCAGAACTGTTCAAATTTTCTTCTTCTACGACGCATTTCTAGAGAAATTCTATGAAATATGTATTTATGGGGGGAAGTATGTAAGAACCTAGTACTTCGTTTTAGTTATGTCCTTCTTTTATGGTCAGTTTTGGGAAAAATAGGAATTTATGGAAATTTTTGATGTACATGACGTTTACTTTATGAGTACATGCCATGTACAGCATTGTCGTAGGAGGCCGTGTGCTGGCCGTGTTATGGACACACACACAGTCGTGTGGGGTGAACTAGAGGCCTCCTAAAGGAGAGTACAGAAAAGGCAAGTATATACCATGTACATAAAAAGTACAGGCATGGTATTTTCTATTTTTTCATTAAATGTATCGGGGTCATGTCTAATCACTTGAACACTCATCTTCTAGATATCATCCGTCCTAGAGAACCCATACAACTGCAATCCTTCTCAGATCCCCTGAGCATCAGTTGGATCTCCGGTTCGACTGTCGTCGATTGCATTGGGATCACCTCAGTAATCTCTCCCTTCTGCTTGAGCATCATTCCATGATTCCACTACTTTCTCAGGTTATCCTCTATTGAACGTTTTAGACTTTTTCAAATATATTCAGTGTTCTAATGTGATTCAAGCCTTGAGGATCACATATAGAGATCTACTAACGTCGATGTAGGTGGTTTGTGCCTTTCTGATGAATTTCTTTGAGTTTTATGTGTAAATTTTACCAATACCCATGAATGAGGTATTGTTCATTTACCTTTTTATCGCTATTTTTTGTCTATTATGCTTGTATGCTTGAGTAGATGATTTTTTATTGTGAATAGGTAGAATTGATGTTCTTTGGATGTGTTTCCTATGCATGTTTTGCATGTTTTGACCATTGGGACTTGTTTTCCTGTTAGGCTGCTATTAACTTTCCCATGCCTAGTATTATAGGATGGTGTGACTGTTGTCCTATTATGCTGTTATGCTGTATAATTACATCCATGTAGTTCTTGAGGTTTACCTTGGCTGATACGCGATGCAATACTTGTTGATTTACACATTCCCATGAGAACATAGTGTAGTATACCCTAGGGATAATGGGCATAAGGGTTTATCCAGAGTGTCTTTTATAATATTACGATGTGAGAACATAGGTGGATTTGAGGTTGAGTACTTCCTCATAGATTCTGTAGTTCCCCGATGTGGGCCACATGGGGAATGAGTCGTTGAGCGCTTCCCCAGAGTGCCTTTAGTAATGATACGAGAAAATAGGGGGAATTGACGGTGAGTGCTTCCTGAGAGAGTCTATACTTTTTCTGAACCATAGGGGTGAGACAGTGTGTGCATCCCAGAGTGTTACCTATTTATGATTATCTACTTTAATTAGATGTATCGTGATATTTGAAATTGTGGATTGTTTTTGTTGAGTACTTCCTTGTTTACTACTTTCTGCACTTTTACCTGCCATATATTCACTGACTGTTAGGCACATATCTTGTGGTTGTTTCCTACTAGGATTTGTCTCACCCCCTGGTGGGGCCATGCTTTTGGGCCTCAACAGATTATATTATTTCAGGTATAGTCATAGGAATTCACTCTTCTACTTTAGGTACTAGACTTGTTGTGGAGCTATAGATCACGAGACCATGCTTAGGTTTTCGATGATGTGGTTCTGATTACTGTATTATGACATGTATTAGTACTCTATGTCATTATTTCGCTTTATTTTGCTACTTTCCTAGACATATGTATCTGGAATCATTTAATATATGTGCTCTAGTTTATTCTATAAGTATTTGGCTATTTATTTTTGTATGATATTATTAATGCTTCCTCTATTTTATGTATTTGTTTACTTCTGCCGTGTACTCTTCCAATAAGGTCATAGTTTTCCCACTGTCACACCCAAGGCCCTCACTGTTAGTCGACATCTTCTAGCATTCGGTGAAATGCTCTTGAGGCCATGTGACCAACCAGATACGGGGTGCCACTAGGTGTCTCTTGAAACCGTGATGTAATAGAAAATATATAACATAACCATTTGAATGAATGTTACATTTTTTTCAAACCTAATTGGATAGGCATCTACATGGGAATAGATAGAAAAAATCTAAAATCCCACATTTATTCAAATATAAAAAAATGAAAATACTACGAAGGATTAAATTTTAATATAAATAAGGTGAAACATAATGTTTCTAGAATTAATTATGTAGTCCAACGCATCATATGGATTAATATTGAATGAAAAGGCATGGAAACACCTACTAGTCATGTTTGATAGTGAAGAAACACTTGAATATGGAAGATAATGCCTCATAGAAATAAGCACCAACCCTAGAATACAATAAAAACAAGAGAACACACAATATTTAACATTAGGATTTTTCCATGAGAGGTCTATCCAAAGAAAAAAAATGAGAAATAGAGGATGGGATGTGAGAAATGTGAAAAATCAACCCCAAAACCATAATACTGACCATGGATTTGAAGAGGGAGCACCCTTGGAGGATCAGAAGCTATAGAAAAGGTGGGTCGGTACACCTTCATGTTCCATAGATTACCAATAGGATATGGGGTAAAATAGGGATAAAAGGGAGAGGTGAAGAATATATATTTTATATTTGAATCCTTCTAGGCTGACCTCACGGTTTACAAAACTATGTGTTAAATATGCAAAGATCTCTGCACGCGAAAAGATGGGTGCTTGGTTTCCTTGGACCAACCCAACAATCTTCCTCTAGGAATGTAGTATGTCCTTTTTGAAATCAAAATTGGCACAAAACTAAGACACATGGTTTCTTCTAACTATGCGGTAACTGTGCTCCACTTGGTAAACCACACAAAAATTACAGAAACAAAAAATTTCGACAAAAACTCAAACCTAAACCTCGATAAAAAATCCCAATACAAGGAAAAGAATAAAATAAAGGAGTATCTATGGTCAAGGTGTGATAATACACAAGAAACTTTCATTATCATGACTTGTTTTATACTTCAGTTGGATATTATTGTTACTACTTTTACTTTATTGCTATTGGAGTTTTCTATTGTTATATATTTTCTTCATCTATTTTTTATTTACATCCCCATATTTTTTTCTCTGATAAAATAGTGTATAGTATTTATATGATTGACTTATTAATCCCCTACTTCTAGTCACCTACCTCTACTGTATGGTGGTGTACATGAGGTTATGCGGCAAACCAGCTCAAGGCATTGGTCTGTGGGACAGAGGCATGTACATTACACCACTATACAAAAGATCAACATTTTTCATTCCTATTATATTAATGACGTGATAGACATTTCTTATTAAATAAATATATAGAAATCATTGTCTATTCTATATACTATTGATATTAAATTAGAATAATTAAGGAATAAATGAATGTAGTAATTGAAGATGTTAATTGAAAGAGCGTAATGAATGAAATTAACATTTCATAGAGATACATCCTTTTGATCTCAAATTAAGGAACATTTTGGGGTTTATTATTGAATTAAAAAATATCTAGAACATCTATAAGGATTTTATATAGTGATTTTGTTAATACTTAGTAAATACAAATATAATTTTAGGTATGGTAATCTAGGGGGAGGGTGCGATATACAATAATTGAAGTGGAATGGAGTTTTTAAAAATTCCAAATGATTTTCAATAATGAGATGTCTCTCTCAATCCAAATGCCTCAAAAATTGAAAAAAATTAGTGGAGGGATTACATTGTTTATCGAAACAACTAATATAATAAAATACACATTTATTAAAAAATTTATTCTCTTGCCCTCTATGTTTTCCTTATTTTACAATTTTAGTTTCCCCCATGGAAACTAGTGTGGTTTTGTTTTCCTATGTATTTTTTACATTAATTTTAAAAATTAAATTCATGATATTACAGATTTCATAAAAATTTATTCTAAAACATTAATCTAGTTTATTGAATTAATTTCATAATTTTTGGTATTTAATTATAACACATGCACAACTAACATGCAAATCCCCATTTAAACCATAACTATTGTGATTAATTTTATATTTTTTTACTATCATTTATGAAAAAAATATATTTTAAATAACTACAGTATATTAATTATGTTTACTAAAAACGTGGAATAAATTTTTCTATATTGAAATCACGTATTCTGTATTATATATGTTAAAATTAGTCCTCCTGACCCGATGAAATTTTTTTTTCTAATAAACATTTTTATAAGTATAGAATGTTTTAATATAAAAAGTCAATATGAAGATGATTACAATGGATTAAATTGGATTAATATTACATATATGATGTATCTATACTTTATAAACATTTTATAACCATATTTTAAAATATATTTTTTTAAAATAAAAGTATGAATTCAAAGAAAATTATTATTTTATAATAGTCATTTAAAAAAATATCATTTTTATATGATTATTTAAAAATAAAACAAAGACAATTTTTATGTGATTATTTGATAAATTATAATAAATTTTTCATAAAATTTTATATATATTTTCATAAAATATTACATTATTTTCTCACAAATCATAACAATTAATTTATTTGGTAGAAATGAAATTTGAATCAAATAAAGAAATTACATGAAAATATATTTTTGTATCTAAGTAATTTTTTTAATAAAAACAATATTAATCGATATGTTATGATTTTCATGTTTAAATCATAATACAGATAGAATTATGTGGTTCTTTAAAAATAATTTTTTCAATTATGGAAAGCTATCAAAGATATTAAATTTCTTCATCCATTTCATTCTTAAAATATGGAGGTGTTACATTAAATCCATAAAAAATAAATTGTCTCAATAATTTTGTGCCTCCAACACAAAAAATGAGGTTTCCTATCCATCAATATATTCTCTATCTCCATTTTATGTTGTTTTAATTTTTGGATTCACTATATAACTTTGACCATGGGGAGTTGTCTTAGTTTTGTGTACATTTTCTATTCGATACCAAATCTACTTATGTTATTCCACATAAAAAATATTATCCTCTAATGGTAATACCATTTGTTTTAGTACTTATTATCAGTCATGTATTTACTTCCTCTATAAAGATAAATGGAACACATACTTCACTTTAGAGAGTTTCGGTGGAAGATCTAATCATTATTCTATCCTCCTAATATGATCATGATTTTCAATGGGAGTGATATTATTAGGTCATTGTTTTACAATATTTGGAATTCTAATTATATATTTCATTGGAGATATGGATAAAAATTTTTTTCGCTAAGATCAAATTATATATAACACTAGAAATTGTCATCATATCATCTATGAAAACATTGTGCTTCTCTAATTTGTATCAAAATGACTCTAACATTTTCTATCAGGTCTTCAACTTGTTAAGATCCCAATTACAGTCATTCTATTTCATTTTCCTTATATGTTGGAGTTACAGATTTATTTATATATATGGATTAACAAGGATCCCTTTCACTGCTTGGTTGAAATATATTTTATTATACAAAACAGATCTTCAGAAAGTTGATTATCATATGAACCATTGAAATACAGGTGGAAAGCTTTCAAAATATTCTTTATGGTATGACATTTTATCTTAGAATGATAATATCTCAATGGATAATATGTAGTACTAATTCATAACTCAGTATAGGGGGAATTATAAACAATTCTCCAAAACATCGACATAAACCCCGAATATTGATTATGTATAATAGAATGCAGTACTAATTTCTACCATACCCTATAGTTAATATATATCATAGAAAGCTAATAAAAATAGAAATTTTATCTAAAATAGTTAATATTTTATAACTTTTTATGGAGATTGATGAAAAACATATAGAAATATTCCACTAATAGGGGAGTCTGATAACAATATACATGATGATATATTCCAATTATTATTCGGTTATGGGTAATTTTTGTAACATATCCTTAGAAATATTTCTCTAAAATTTAACTGGATTCCATTCTATGAATTGATATACAATATTTTTGATATCACTCCTCATTCCATTCCACCATATGTAATCTTTCAAATATCTATACATCAATGTAAATCTATGATAAAAAGAGATTGATAAACTAAAGTACTATAGAAACATCAACTTATTTATTTTTGTTTTAGATGGAACACAAAAAATAGACATGAACCTTATCATACCACCAAAATCATGGATGAACTAAAGAAAATTTCTGACATTATTTGAAATCCTTCTGTCATATTTTTGTGCCTCTTTTATCCTCAAATGCATAGATAGTTGAACACTATATTTGAGAAATATATGATTTATCCCATTCCTTCAAGACATCATGATCTATCATTTGAAAATCCATATATATTGTTACATATTTTGATCGTCATAACGGATACAATAACATGATCCCTTTGACACAAACCATCTACCATCATGGCCCCATTCCCGGTTTGGTATTGCACTGAGCAATAATAATCATTAACCAGATCCAACCAGATTCATGGTTCCTATTCATCTATTTTTGGCTGAATATATATATTAAAATATTATGAAAAATATATATCACCATTATCCATAAATACAACTCCTTATTATCATCGGCTGTAAAATTACCATAGCTATCGTCAAATCATGAGTTGGGAAAATTTTCTCATGAACATCTTGTTTTCTTGAACTATAAGATATCAACATATCATTATTCATGATGATGCAATATAGTCCATTCATTATTATTTAATTATATGTTAGAAATTATTCTATACTATAGAAAAATGTATCAACATCCCACCAACAAAAAATCTCATCAGTTCAATGAAATTCGACGCTCAATCATCAATTTAGGGGAACGTGGATCCCTTTTGAGATTAAATATTGAGTATATTAGATAGTCATTAAAATTTATATTAATTTTTCCAATAATATCTATCCACCACATGAAAACTGTAAATCTATTTCATAGTTTTTATCCTGTGCCAATATTAAATAACACCTTCTTTGATAGATCCACCAATATACACTATCTTGATATTATATTACCAAAAGTGAATCTTTTTATACATAAAATTAAATTTTTGACAATTTTTCATATAGTTTATCAATCCATGGTGTTTTTAGAACAATTCTCACGTGAACATAATCCTCTTATTTTATCTTCGTATTGAAAATACTGGTATCTATATGACTATTATAAACTAATCAATGCAATCTATAATGACTAAATTAATTAAATACATGAAATTGGTTGGTGGAATTATTAAGGGGAAATAGAATAACTACTTATTCATAGTGTCAACTGTTGAATGGAATGTTTTCATGTTCATATCCACTTTCACGACCATCAATTGATGATATCTTAATGAAGGTCAATCATGAAATTTATTGGGATCATCATAGTTTGTTAAACATGTCATAAATATGGGTTTGTTGAAAATTTATCATCATTATGATCTTTTCATATCATATTAATCAATTAATATTTTAATAAATAAATAATTAATCATATCTAATGGAACTCATGACCCATTTTTGAAACAAATGGCCAAATTAATCCCTTATCAATGTTCTCGTAGAGTCTCTTCATTGAATATTATAATTGTATCGAGTCCATTCTATTACATGTATTTGAAATATGTAATGAACCAACTTTGGGTTTTATTGAGAACTCAATATAACTATTGGCTATTTGACTATGAAATAATTACAGAATGACATCAAACAGTTCTGGGACAATAGAAATATCATTATTTTTTAGTTTCTTACATACTGTTAAAGATAAACACTTCTTTAAATTAAAATCTAGACACATAAAATGTATTTAATCTCTCTCAAATGTTTATACTGATAATTTTTATGATATTGGTTAAAATGATGTTTTGGAATACCAAATTCCACAAATATCGATGTGGAAATTTTGTTGATAAATCCAATCCATGCCCAAGTAAACAACAAATTCTATAAGAGTGATAATTTTATGATTTACTGAAATCACATTTCCAAATCATCATATTGAGAAGAACCATATACATGAAATTATTTCATCATGTTATTATAGATATTCAAATAAATTCAACATCTAATAATTGTGGTGCCATTTTAAAACGCAAAGAAAATTATTCAGATATAATTCAGCAGTTATATTAAAATCAAATAAGACATTATCGGTTCGATATTTAATGGTTATTGTACATTGATCAACATTTCTATCATACCCCTCCTCAAAAATAGTGATCACATGAGGTTTAATTTTTTCCCAAGGTATAAGATGTTTAAAACATCGATAATAATTATTAACCATTAGACATGAGAACTTGTTGTTGTAATTCTTATTGTTCATTCACTTGATGTACTGCAAAATAGGTTGTTCTTTAGTGGGTGTCTTCTTCTCTTATATTGTGATATATATCCCCATTGTTACCATTCCAAATTCACTGGGATTATGACCAACCCTTCCATGTTTTACCCAACTCTTAGTTCCATTCAATAATTTATCTTGAAAATTGTTACCATATTTTTGGCATGTAGATTACGAAATTTTCATTCCACCATTTTATTTATTAGAGTTTTTCGGAGACATGGTATTTTTTTCATATAAAAACAATCATAATGAGGGAATCATTAATTTCTATTTAATCCATGAGTCAAAAAAATAGTTCTAGATACTAATGTATGTTATACACAATCTAATTAATATAATTTATTATATACCACAAAATAAGGAAAAAACCTTACATCACGTTTCTATGAGAATACTAGAAGCATTGCTTTAATGGATTGAACAAATTTCCACAAAGGTACAAACATATTTTCTATCCACATATTTCGTATCAAGTAATTCATTCACTATTATTTGACGAATTATTGTAGGAATGTTCATATTGAAAAAATATATCTTAATCTCATATATATACATATATTTATTTATACTATATTTACGCATATTTTTTATAAGCTCCCACCATTGATACACAACACCTTACAAATATTAAAAACACAAAATGGATTTATAATTATAAATAAAGAGGAAATAAAATATATTTTCCATGGTAATATTGTTTTTCTAAAAAAATAATGTATATTTGGACCCAATAAATGATTTATGGTGTTTCTTTATGAAGTACTTGATAGTATATTGTGCCCTCCAATTCTATTTTCGGAGTTCAAAATCATCCAAAAATATAAGATGTTGTGGGAGAATAAAAAGGATATTATTAATTCTATATCAAACATTTTGGGTCTTATGATTACTATCATTTCATTTTATATCACATTTATCATTAACAAGGATCTTCCAAGTTGAATCTATTGACTGAAACAAAAAATAATTGTGTGGGAACTATTATTCATGGATGAAAACCTACATATTCCTAGAAATTAATTTCTAAGATGCATAAATGATAACAACCTTTTTTCAATAATTAATATCTTTTGTATAACCTAGGTTATTTATGGTTTTAAAATATTCAAATCCTTCATGATGGATTATAATTTATATATGAATTTCTAAATCCTATCCCCAAGAAATGTCAATTTAAAGGTGAACCAAGGCTTGTTTTTATATACCAGTTGATCATCGAGCCCAGATCAACACATGCATTGTAGATTTATCACCCCTAGTTAAAATAATTCAACATCCACATCAACTATAACTATCCTAATTGAGATGATATTTCATAGAAACTAATCGCTCTATCCTTCAAGGAAATAAGAGGACAATTTTGTGTACATTGACTAATCAATATGGTTCTCACTAATGTTTCCAAATCCAAGTATCTAATGAATGCCAAAATATTTATTTGAAATGAACTATAATGACTCATAATCTACATATATAGATATTACAAAATTGTAAATTATTAATCAAATAATTTCAAGTATATATATCCAAGGATGTAATATTTTTTCTGAATTTGTAGACTACATACATAGTCTTATTATTTAATGACAAATAATAATTAACTACCATAATTATCATTTCATTATTAAACATTAGATATATACCAATAATAAACCATTCTTAATAACCTTTGGAACGGAAACATAGGAAAGGGTGAGATAAGATGCAATTATGGCTAATCTGGGAAGATATAAATTGATTATCATATCATTATAGAATATATGAATAGGGATACAATAATATGAATACCAATTAGGAATTTCAAACACAATATATAATGGATTATAAACATTATTCCTAGAATAAATTACTACCATATCAAAATCATTGAATCATTATAGTGATAAGTCCCCAAAACACAATCATGAACCATAATTTCATAACCTATAATTGTGTGAAAAAAATTTCTATATAAACCATTGCTTATGTCAATTTTAACAGTATATATCATCAAATAACAAAATATTATTCATGAACACATTTTTAAAATATCATAATACATTATAAATAGTAACTTATCTCTGATAGTTTATCAAGAACATCATCATATATCCCATAGAGGATCAATTACATAGATTTTATTCCCATCATTATCTCTTCATATATAAAATATTACCCAGTGCATTAGTTCGATATACAGACACAACCCATATCAAAGTGAAAATAATTCATATATATTCCCCAATATTATAATGAATATAACATATCATAACACACGAAAGTAAATGTGATTCATAAACATTTCATTATATGAAAAAGTATTTAAAATAAATAGGTTCATAATAATTACACATTTTCATCATTGAAATAACATTTGAATGGAAATGTTTTTAATTAATATTATGGTAATAAAAATTTTAAAATATCCGCAGTAAGAATTGTGATGATATCATTGGATCATATGCTTTGAAAATACTATCTTACATAATAGGATGATATCTTAGATGGGTCCCGGTTTTTTAATAACACATGGAACATTTCTTGAGGTAAATACTCTTTCTATTATAAAATCACTACATTATAATATAAAACATTCCGAATATTAATGAAATAATTTTCATTAAAAATTGACATTGATATAGGTAATATAATAATTAAATAATTTATTGTTCATGTTGTTATAAAATATCATCCATGTCGTATATTTTAAAATAAAGATTCTGTTCACATTTTTAGAATATATTTAAATGTACCTCATTTGGAAAATGAAATGAGTATCCCATAATAAACATTTATAAAAACACTAAAATGGGTAAAAATGCTATTCATAAATTATATAAAAACAATAAAAACATTCATGAAGGCTTTTTTATAAACCATTGATTTGGATGAAAAATTATTTTCAACTGAAGAAAAAAATAAAGTACATTTCTCGAAAAATAATATTTTAGTTTAGTAAGTTTCTAAAATGATTAATATGAAAGGAACAATTTTATTCTATAGAAATTAATATTTTATTATAATATAAATGGATTTATTGATAAGTAGATCATAATATATCATCAGTGGAAGTATAGTTATAAATAAACCTGACAAATAGTTAGATTATAACATGAAACCCTAATTAATTTCTTGCCATTAGTACCATAAGTATCATGAATGAAAATAAAATATATGAATATCTAAATTCCTATAACTAGTGATTGAATAATCTTAAATTAAATTCCTTGGAATTATATACACCACCGAACAAAAATGTTTTCAATATATCACATGAGTCAATGAAATAAATGTGGGAAAACAATTCATTACCACTTTGATATATTTGATTCGTTGGTCCCAATAAATAAAAACAAAAAATGAACATTAAAAAATCATGGAAATTTTTTTATTCATGGTATATCATTTTAATGTTGAATTATATACACGAAATTAAATAAATTATGTCCATAACATTAATTGTTTTCTCAATGATGGAAAATTGAGACTGAATCCATTTCCTCAACTCTTTACATTATTAATACACATTATAACCTAGTACCTAATAAATATAAGATTATCATACATATATTAAATAAACACAATCATATATATCATACCATATATGATTTATTATTGACAAATTATTATATGTATATAATCAATTCCTTGGTAAATTCAATTATACGTAAAACTTGTATGGTTTTTCATGTATTTTTTTATTTAATTTATTTAGTAATTTATTATTTCTAATTATTCCATAATATATAGATTTGAACCCATCATATAAATATCTTATATATTCATTTTATATATACATATTGTTATCCATATATTTTAGAGATAGAAAATTAATTAACTCATTAATATAGGCGGAAATCCGTACGTATAGATGAATGTTGTTTCCATTCTCGTGATATATAGAAATAATTTTAAAAAATACCACCTTTAAAAAATAATTTATATTTCATATGTATCATATATATTAAAAAAATATATCATTGTTATCATTCCTATAAAAATAAATTGAAAAATTCATCAAATCCCATCGTGGAGGTGGTAGTCCACATATATACATGAGTGACATTATAGTATTGTTTTTGATAGGATGGTAAGATGGTAGGTGTGAAATTATAATTCAATAAGAATAAATATTGGATATATATAATTCAAGAAAAATTAAATTTATCATTTGATAAAACCATGAGATTTGGTGATGGTGAAAGCATTACATCTTTTGTTGAGGCGGTAGTCTTCACCACACATGATAGAAGGTTTTATACAATTTTTTGGATCACAGGATGGATAATTTAATGAATCGTATTAACAATAGTTTAATCATTTCTTATTACATATTATAATATTTCATATCTTGTTATGCATCTTATCAAGATCAAGTATGGTCTGGGGAGTGTCTGGGGGTTGTTAAATACTCGGAACTCCAAGAATATTTAGAGATGACTAAGCCACAGAGTAAATTAATTATATAGTATAAAAATTGGACTCGACTATATATGGAACATAGTTAATTGATAGAAGCCACATGATCTATGCTAAACCTTTGATCAGGGACACATTCCCATGAAAAAACATTTGATGTTTTAATAGAGGCATTTTATAGGATTGTACAAGGTCAATAAAACGATGCCTTTGGACCATTAGTGGGGTTGTTCTTGGAAAATTTATGGATCATGATTGGAGCAAGGTTTGTTCTACTATCTAGTAAAACCATGGAAACCATTATTTTATTGTGGAAAACCTTTTTTACACAAAAAATGGGTTTAAGAATTTATTTTATTTATCTTCTTCGCTAGTGGATGTGCTTCTCCACTCTTCTACCAAGAGAACTTTACTTCCTACATAGTTAAGATCTGAAGACATACCCTCATAAAATATATGATTTCATTTTTGTTGGTCACAATTTATCCACAATAGTAAGCTCCCTATTAATCTTGAATCTTTTCTTTATTTGGCTTTCTATCTTCTACACCACTTTAGTGTTTTCTGAAAATCACTATTTTCAGTGAATTTGATCGTTCATCTGATTTCTTTTTTCAATTTTCGAATCAATGGTTGATAAATTATGGGTGGACATACATAAATTAAAGGTATGTTATATAGTAATATTTCCTAATACTTTAGTTGTTTAGTATTATTTTTGTTTTATTGCTTCACGCTAGACATTTTAATGCTTTTCTGTTGAATGTGATTTAACTTATAAAATAAATGCATCATGTTATTGAACTCCCCATGAGATGTGATATACTATTTGAGGTTGTATATCATTTTTATTACAACACATTTGGGTGGGATAAATTAAATTTTCACATTTATGTATATGATGATCAACCCATAACACAATGCATGTGGTGGATATCACATTGAAATGGGATTTCCCCCCATATAAATTGAAATAATTTTTAAATTTAATAGAAGTGGATAGAGCGGACCTTCCAGATGTTTTTTGGTTATAATTTGGATTATCTGAAATCTAACACCCATGGATAGATTTGTATACCTTTTTAAAATTTATTATGTGGGTTACCTCATATTTATTTTTATTGGACCATTAATAATGGTCGGTGAACAATGATTAAGGGTATTTTTGAACAAGGAATTTTACACTCCCTTTTGATTGGTGAAGGACATGACATATCACATCATATTCTATTATATAGATTATGGGAAGGATATTTCAGAATCCCTTCTATCAGCTAGGTGTAATGAAGACTCACCCCACTATCTCATGTGATGGAAAAGATATATCACATTAATCTTTGATTCTTTGATTGTACCATTTATTAGATCCAATAGCTCATTGTACTTGTTATGGATGCTTGAGTTGTGCCCTGGATATATCTAGTACCTAGTTTCCATATATAAGACAACCAATTTCTCCATGTATATATTTATTATACATGTATATGTTATATATATACATATCATCAATGTGATAAGATGAAGAGACTTAATTATGACGATTGAAAAGTAGGTAATGTGCTTCATGTGACCTATTAGAACCTTGGATAACAAGATTTATTTTTCTATCATTATTTATTGTTCATTATTCCTATAAACTATATTGAAATATATAGTGGTCGGTTTATTAAAGATTCTATTAGTGGGTGTGTTATGATTTTATCTCACACCCTACTCAAGCTACCTTCTGTACCTCAGTAGAATTCATTACTTAAGGTGTTGATAATTTAATGCACCCTATCATGGATTCTTGGAATTTTTATATTTTATAATTGATCATAGGAGGAGATGGCCACAGATATGCTCACGACGCTAATGGAATGTAATTTGGTATTTTTGTATTTTTGAATAGCACGTTCTACATGAATTTTACCGGTATCCCGTTTGTCTACTTTTTAGATATCATAATTCCATGACTTAATTTATTATATGACTCATCATTTGGAATTTGATTATTATTTTTGTTTATTGGAAGTCTACTTTTACTATTAATAAATCATATAAGTTTCTGTTGTTCTTGTTTTTTATCATGCTTCACCTATTTATTATTTTTCTAAATATATATTACGACACTCTAGTATGGGGGTCTAGTATCTCCAACATTCCAATGTGTACCGTCACTACTAGACATAATCCTATCATGTATGGGGAGGAGTGTTTAAGGGCATCTATCCCACCATCCCATGGAATCGTTTTATACGATATATGGTCATAACATTAAAATGTGGTATCATAGGTACCTTTTCATTTTATTATCAATATATTTGTATTATAAAGGTGAATATGATGTATTAAAAAATTTTAATTTTAATTTTCCTCAGAGTATCTAAACCATATAAAGGGTAGTCAAAAATTACACAGGCTGGTTGATTGTTGTTCTAATTAATGAATTTTATAGATGATTCAATTTCACTATTGGGTGATGCACATGATTTCGGAATTTATTAATATATATATTATATAAATCAAGTATTTACGTTTTCCAAGGGCCTACTAAGGAATGGATTTACTATCTAATGCATTATAAATGGAATTTTTATTCTTTCTTACATGTATTTATCCATGAATTTTTTTTCATGGGCATGCATTAACTTTTGAATATTTTCTGATTCATTTTCATGTATTTAGAATGTGATAAATATTCTTGAAATAATTGGTTAATTGGATTAATTATTATTCATAAACAAATATAAATGTTGTTTCCCTATATTGAGTAATGATGAAAAATTATTTTTCTTTTTTTATTTTGATTTTTTTCTAGGATGTACAAATTCCTTAGACCAAAATAGTGTTATTTTACTTAATTACATGAATGATAACTATAATTTAGTAAGAAAGTACTTGTTTAAATATGGAATTTTAATCCATTTAATAATAATTTTATTAAGACCCATTACATCTAAAAGAATAATTTAATGGGCACATAACAATTACATATTGTTCCAAATGAAATTTATATGTTGGGTAGTATTTATAAATTTGGAATAGTGAAACCATTTTTTGGAACATGATATATACGTATACATAAAATATCATGAATGTAAAATAAATTGAAAAAATTAAATTAAACGGTTACTATTAAATTATGGTTTTAATTGAAAAGTATATGGTGTACTCCCTTATACAATGTAGTTGAAATAGCTATACATTAACATTTATTGTGTTATATAATACCATGAAGAATACGTTTCCTTAATAGTGGGTAGTTGGGGATGTATTTAATGGCTTGCGACCTACTATGCATTTTCATTATAACATAAACTATGATTTTGTAGCTAACAGAGATGTGTTATCTTTTTATAGTAATTATTGTATATATACTAATTGTTTATATAATATCCTTCAACTGTTGAATTCATGTCTGTGATATGAATTTGGATTTATAGAATCATGCCACCATGATGTCATTGATTCATATGATAGGAAGGTCATGATGACTATACTCTAGATGAGGCTATACTAGAGACACCATAATTATATAAAGTAGTTCAACAACATTCACCACCTATTATTCATGAGTTCAAAATGGATGCACACTTTAGACAATATTTCCATCAAATTATACAGTCTATGCATGTGGTATCTCAACCGGACCCAACTATGGAAGGCTAGGATTGATTATTCTAGAGGAAACATCCTCCCATATTCATGGTGGATTGAAGAACGCATACTACTATGTTAGCATGGGAGGAAAATCATTATATATATTAGCATCTGAAGATGCCTATAGTGAGAATGTTCAGTCTCAATTCTTATTTTCTAGACGGTTTATCCAAGTGATAGTGGGTTGTTGATAAATCAGAAGACTATCATTGGGATAAAAGATGGGGGTTTTCCCAAATAATAATCTATGAATATTTATTTGTAAAAACATTGATGACTAACCAAGATATAATGTTAATGAATTATAAATTGAGTTCCATATATGTGATGGAATATTGTATCCATTTTACTGAGATTTTGTTATTTACTCCGACCATTTTGGTTGATTAACATTTATCTTTGAGACAATTTGAGGATGGGTTGATATATGTCATCCTCTTAGGTCAATGTCTAAGTTTGACTACCATTTCTTATATAGTGATCTAATCCCTCATTAGTGACTAGAATTATAGATAAGATAATAGTATAATTTACGGTGGTTCACAACTTTTATTTGGATGTGATTGTTTTTTTTATGGAAGCATCATTTTGATATTTCTTAGAAAAGATATCGATGTAAGGTTGATCATAACGACAATTTTTTATATGAAACCAATGAATATTTCATTTAATAGAAAACCATTGTATTTTAGAGATGCAGTTGAGTATATAGGGTTTGTGAGTATAAACCACATTTAGTGCATCTTAAGAACTTTTACACCAGTGCCATGTGACAGTGGATCTTCACTTACTCCACACAATCAAGTGGGATTGGTTGTATCACTCTAGGAGCGAAGCTGGAATACTATAAAACACTCATTTTATAGTGGTTTTTACATTATAGGGAACTAGACACATGACTAAGATATATAGTAAGGAATTCCTACTCAAGGTAGCCATGAATCAATATTTTGATGTGTTATACGCTAGATTCATGAATTGAAACATATGGTTGATAATTAGATCTATTGAACATCAACTATTTGAGGTTCAATTTTAGGAGACTCTATATTAGTGTCTACTTTATTTGACATTATTTAATCAGAATTTGATATATCATCATCAATTATATAGTGTAAGGGCCTCTAGATAGAAGATATTGTTGTATTAAAGACACTATATACCCCTTTTGGAATCAGATATATGATTTTTCTCCTATGTAAGGATTTCTCCATTGAGACAAGTGGATATCATTTCATGTTGAATACTTTATTCGTCAACATGAAACGGTTGTATATAATCCTCAAGATTTATTGGATTTATCCCTACCAAGTCCACAGTAACTATTATCACAGTAGGGTGATATTTTCATCCCAAGAGTGTGGTAAACATGTTCATAAGGGAGAATATATTTTCCTTGAATATGAAGATAGACCTGAAAATCATGGGATGGTTAGAGTGATAACCCAAATATCTACTATAATCTTGGATGATAAGGGGTTATGATATGTTTTTTCCCTCCTGTTGTCGATTTTTTCGGTTATATATTCCCTAGTGAAATTTTTGGGATACATCCCATGAGAGAGGTTGAATGCCACGTATTGACAGTCCATTGAAAAAAACAATTTCCATTATTCCATACATGATGACACCTATAGATCTTAATAAGATCACGTAGTAAATTGGAGCACCTTGAAACCCATTTTTTTTATATACTACTTCTCCCTTGGGAACTCTAGTCTTTTTTTCTATGATAAGGGGGAATACACTCAAGATTTGTATATATTAATAATGGTTGAAATCCCTCACTGTTATGTATAAATATCCCTTTCCTTGATTAGATGAGCTCATTGATTAGCTATATAGAGAGAAGTGTGTTATTAATGAGTGATTTGAGGTTGGACTAATATCATTATTGTGTTAGGCTATCAAAAAAAACAACTTACCAATTTTTTGGGTAGAATTGGACATTATGAGTACTTGGTATTTCTATTTGATCTCTTGAACATTAAAGATATTTTTATAGACCATATGAATCATGTCTTCCACCAATATATATTTTCAGTCTTTTTAGTATTTATAGATGAAATCATAGTGTATTCTCATTTTTGACACAACCATTCCAGAAATCCATAGATAATGCTGAAAACACTAAGTGAGCACCATATCTATGAAAATATCACCAAATTCCACTTATGGATAGACTATGTCTACTTTTTCGATCACATTATCTCAGAATTGGGGGTATAATTATACACAACTAAAGTGATATCTATAGTTTACTAGGGGAATCCCATAAAAATAATTGATATACATATTTTTCTGGGGTTATCATTGTATTATATAAGATTCATCTAGGATTTCTCATACATATAGGCACCTCATACTTGATTGAAAATATAGGGTGTGAAGTTTGAATAGTATGGATCTTATGAAAGATCCTTTTAGTAGTTGATGGATCATTGAATTTATTATCTATCCTAATTATTCTATATATTGGCATAATCTATACTATTTTCTATGATGTATAATATATCGGTACTAGGAAAGTTTTGATGCAGGAAAACTGAGTTGCGGTGTACATGTCCTATAAAAAGAGGCATAATGAGTAGAATTAAATGACGCACAAACTCATGGTACATGTTTCCTATATTATATATACTATTAAAGGAATTACTTACAATGTAATCATTTATTGGCATTTAAAAATCAAATAATACAAATTTTCATTATTAATCAACATGACCCGATTCTCAGGCATTGCATATAGGTGGAATAACAGAACTGTTTCAATTTTGAGATTGAATATATTCCTGGTAGTGGTAGTGATTTATACTATTCTCAAAGCTAGAAACCTCATAAATTTTAATTTTAGTAGGACAATGGGGTGTTCCCTCTTATGGTAAGGTTGATTAGAGATTCATGTTGATGCTTATGAGGATCTTGGAAATAAAGTCCACTCAGATTTATAAGTGAGCTATACCCATATATAGTGGGAATATATGTGAAAAATTGTAGATATCGAGGGACTATTCCTAATGGAATGTATCTTAAGTAATGATTCATTATTTGGTTGGACCATGGATGATAATGATACACTACAAATACTTGGGAATATATGGTTCATAGTAGACATCAGAGAGGATATGATGTGGGAGTATCATTCCTTATCAAGGGATGTATACTTTGATGTCACCAAGATGTTCTGAAACACATTCAACAAGTATTTGTGTCTTGGAATTAATTTAGATATATCCACCTTTTTTACATGATGTTCCACCAACCCCCAACTAATGGTATAACACTAGAGACTAAGATGACATTTATTTTCATTTTCGATTCCAAGGTGGAAATTGTACAAAGTCACTACATATATCAAGAAGTGTTTTCCTAAATTTCTTTAATTAAATGGAACATTTTGGGTCATCATTTATTTTTTTATCAAGGTTGCACATTTCATTCAAGTTTGGGATAACTTCTTGGTTGATGAGATATGGAGTCTTTATGTTAGGGAGTTAATACACCTGCATGGATATCTTTGTTATATCATATTTGATAGGGAATCTCATTTAACATCATTTTTTTGGAATGGTTTGAAATATTCCACGTGTACACATGTGATTCGAAGCTGGACCTATCACTATTAGACTAATATACAAATAATTATCATGATTCAGGTGTTATACGATATGCTTCATGCACGTGTCCCTAAATTTGGGGGTTCTTGGGAGAGACATATTACCATGGATGATTTTTTCTTACAATTAACTATTTCAGGATACTATTTATATTTATTTGTATGATTATTTATATGTTATAAAATTACAATGTCCAATGTGGTCATTAGAGGCTGGAGGGGCATCATTTCAGGTACGACATATCATCAAGGAGACATTAGAGACAATTCAGCTGTCCCTGAAGAGAATGTTGAAATCAATGTCAAGAGAATAGTAATATGAAAATTGATATTGATGACCTCTAATGTGTGTTCTTAGGTATACGGTTTTATTTCATAGTATTCCTTGGATTGTTCATTGATTGATTCGATGGTAGGGTATGTTTTAACCATTATTCACCATATATGTTAATTTTTAGGAATAATTGGAATCAGGGATAACCAGACAACACTTCTATATATATACGAATATCTAGGTGATGTATTTCACATGTCTTAGGTCTTCTATTATTATCTATACCCAACACATTTTGTATATACTTATGATGATAATTTTTATCTAGATGGTTTTATGGAGGATAATCGGGTGTTTATCATGAATCTGAGTGTGAAGACTATAAATTGTAGGTTAACTCCATTAGTATGTGTGTTATGGTAGCACAACAGAGTACATGATGATTCCATAGAGTATGTTGAATATTTTTATGCCTAGTGTATGAATTCATTATCATATGAATCCTTAATACACTCAAAAGGGAAAATTGGGGATGAGTTTCTTTAATGAGGGTATACTTCATCGACGTGGATTTTCCAAAAGGTAAGGCTCATTTTTCCTAATTTAGATTTTAATGTTTAATCTTTGTAGGATTTTATATATCCCTAAGAAAGGTCATTTCATCAATCAGAGCATATTTGGGGCCCATCTCTTTTTAAATTGTAAATACATACGATGAAAAAGTGTCTGGGAATTATTAGTTATAACAGGCTAACTCAATAGTGTGGTGATCTAAGTGAATAGTTGGAGGCCACATTGTTTTTCATAATAGTGTTATATGGGATGAAAACTTATAAAAAAATTCATAATTTTAAACTAAATAATCTATTATTAATTTTTCACTATTAACCAAGCATTTACCCAAGCCCATACAAGGGGGTTCTTGAAAAGTTCAGGGATAATGATTGATGCATGTTTTGGATAACTGTGTGGTCATACCATGTGACCACTTAAATGAAGTGGAGTTTACCATTTCCTCCCTAAAACTTGTCAAATATTTCTACTCTTTTTCATATTATCAATGATATGTGCATCTATACTCATCTCTTGTGAGATCATTAATTACTCTATAGTTAGTCTTTGAATACATTCCTTCATCTAATCTCTGATTTCATCATCATTGGTTATGTTTTATTTATAATTCTATTCTCCCAACTCATATTTCACTTGTTCATTATTTATTTGATCTCTGTTTACATTTGTGCTGATTAAATGCTTTATTTTTAGTGTATAGGTAGTTCTTCTTCTTTATAATATTAATTTTCAAATCAATGGTTCATGCCTGATGAGGGGTCATCCACATAACTATGGTAACTAGTCATTCAATTTTCACAATATTATTTGGTGTTTTAAATTATATTTGGGGCAATGAATCTTGGTTATTAATTATATTCATTACCTAAAAAATGAGGTCTACATTTTTATTTAAATTCACCATGTTATGGCACTATTTTGAATCCGTGATAGACCATTTTTGGTTGTATACCTATTTGATTTCCACTCCTTTTGGTATACAAAATTAATTTCCAATTTTAATGAAAGGTTGTTTGACCACGAACATTGTCAAAGAGGTGTATTTGACTTTGAAATAAAAGTTCCCTACTATATAAATTAAAATAATTAATTTAGTTGAATTTAATGTGGTTATAAAGGGAACACCACATGCTGTATGTTTATAAATGTGGAATATATGAACGTTGACACCCATTTTTATATTATGTTAAATTATTATATATTCATATAGGTAAGCCATAATATTTATTTTTGTTAAGCCCAGGATAACGATTATGGAATAATGTTTAAGGGAATATTTGAACATGGAGTTTTGCGATACCTCACATTGTGTGATTTTATGATGTATCGCATTGTATAATTTTATCTGGAAGATGGCTAGGATGTTTCATTCTCCATTTCATCTGGTTTAGGGAATGTTGAATCACCTTAGTAACAAGAGTGATGTGCATAATGTATAACATTCTAATTATTTTTGAGGATTTTACAATTTATTGAATCCTAAAACATGAAACGTAATCTAGCCTATTCCAAAAGAGGTAAAGACATCTATGTATCCTATCATAACATAAATAATCTAGTATTTTCATTTTATCTTTTTATATTATACATTTTACATGAACACTACTATGAAAAATACACTCAATGAATGTTTTTATACACTATTGATTAAGTAAAAATGTGATTATCTCACAACCAAAAAGGGATTCCTTTGGTACCCAAGATAACGTCATTACTATAAGTGTGGATGAGGGAATGTAAAATTTCATGAATACATTATTTATTTTAAATATAGCTTGGGGCATGGGAGTAGATGATTGAGGATATGATCGCGATGTAAGAGGATATATATTATTGTTTTTATGGAACTTTTTATACACATGTCCCTTGTAACCCATATTCCCCCTATTTTATATCATAATGTCATTAAATATTTTTTTTGATAACCATCCTTGGGGTGTTGATTATAATTTCTATTTTATGATTTTTTATGTCTGTTTTTTTTGATTTTATTCTTTTCATCACATTGAAATATGTTATATAATGATCTAAATATTTATTATTATTGTCTATATCAAATATTCCACTCTCATACAAAGTAATAGTTACCCCACTAATCCACTGTGGATCATCTATAATAGGAGGACGCCTCCGGTGTACAGTGTGGCATGCGAGAGTCCATTTGACCCATCGGTTAGGAAAAAATTTAGTGGTTATGTGGTCAGGATTTTATAGATAACGGTACTCCCATAAACATGATAAAATATTAATATATGTATGTTTTTGGAGTTTTAATATCTATATAATGAAGGGATAAACAATGATATTAATAGAATTAGTGAATAGAAAAATCACAGTGGAATCAAATATATTAACATAGAGAAATCATCTTTAGATCCCTTATTATATACCATATGGGTATGCTTACTTGAATAAAATTATATATAAAACCATTATAAATATGTTTTACTATTAGTTTTTGAGGTCCTAGAATAGTAAAATTGATTATGATGTGAGAATAAGTGAGGGGAGGCTGTGGCGTTTTTTAATGGAGGAAGAGTGAAAGCTTTATAATTACCCAAAACTATTAAATTATGGGAGGTAAATAACCAATAAATATTCATAAAAATTTATAAATAATGGAGTGGGGATGATATGTTTTTGAAACACCTCCATCATATGAAAAGATTTTTTTTAACCATCTCATAACCTTATCCTCTATGTTTTCTCACTTTTACGATTTTAATTTTAAAAACATTAAATTATATTGTTATAGATACCTGTTGTATATTATTTTTATGATTAAATATAAAATTATCATTTTTAAATATTTTTTACCCACAAATTCTATATATGAAATCCAATTTATTGAATCCCATTCCAGTTTATATTACAATTAATGTAATATATACACACATAGAATGTCCAAAATCTAATGTCAGCATTTACCATAATGAATAATTTTTTCAATTTTTAAATTTCATTATGACTAAGAATTAGATAGAAGTTTTTATATACAATTAATAAATATTATTTTAAATATTGAATCTATGTTTTCATTCAATATGAAATTGATTTCATTGCACTAAATTGTATTGATTATAACATAATTTAACAAATTATAATTTAAACTCATTTTAAAATGTGATGTAACTCTATAAAATCATTAAAAAGATTGTTTACAAAAAAATTAGTACTTTTCACTATTAATTAAAAATTTTATATTTTTTGGAACTTCAATAAAATTAGTCAAGGATAACATGGAAATTATAATTTTAGAAACGGTTTTTTTAATATTTTTCAGAAGTGGTACCAATTAAATATTTTATATTCTTAAAAAAACAACTGAAACCATTTTTTAGGAATATTTATTTTAAAAACATATAAATTCATTAATGGAAAATATATTTTCGTTTCCAAAACCTTTATAAATATTTGTAATTTTTTCCTTATTAAAACAAACAATTTTAATGGATATATTATAATTGTTATTTAAAAAATAATAATCATTATTATAACATGAAAATGGTCAAAACTCAGTGTTTTAGGTATTGAATGTTTTAAAATAAATTAGAATTACTCAAAACACCTTCATAAATTATTTGGGTGTTATAAAATTTATACAATACACTATTTTTGAGAAACATTTCATAATTTCCAGGACCACTAAGTAGGATAACTCAGATGTGGTTAATTATTCCCATTAATTATGAATGTATTGAAAGAATTGAAGTTTTAATGAAGAGGATAATAACATAACTTGGGCTTAGAAATCCTGAAAATGGCCCTATAAAAATGATTATTTTTCAACAGTTAGAAAAACCAGTACCATAACATGCTAATTTCCATAGTTTCTGTAAACATATGGAATATTACCACATTTATAAATTATTATTGGTAATTTTGGTGGTAGGTGGATCCGGTAAATCCAAATATATGAGGGATAGTCTCAAAAAATTATTGAATTGGTATTGAAAGGAATATACTAAGGGTTTCATAAATTTTTTTTAATTTTTTAGGGAAAAGACACATATTTTATAGTATTAAAAATAGTGTTAATTAAACTCCAAAAATTAATATATTGACAATGGTTTTTAAAAATATGTGAATAAACCTCTTACAAATATACTATTCCCACATTTTTAGGAACTGTTATAATAGCCCTCCAATAAATGACCTATTGGCATAATATTTTATAAATGTTGAAATTAATGTCATGAAAACAGTTATTTCATTATTTTGGACAACCATAGAAATAGATATATAAAAAATGACATATTTCCATATTATTTTATAACCACAGAAATGACCCTCTTGAATATAAACTACTTCCATAGTTTATCAAATCATTGGAAATAAGTATCTCTAAAGTCACTAATTTTGATGGTTTTGAGATTTAGATATATGGTGTGGTGCTAGTATTATTTTATATTTCTTTAAAAATAATAATAATAATATTTTTAAATAATTTTATATTAATATGTATGTATATATATATATACATGCATAAATAACATGTTAGAATAACGGTAAAGTGTGGGATGGATAATAAAATACTTCATAGGATCAAACCTCTGAGAATTAATTTATTTTTTAAAGGATACGTCCATGGTTTAATAAACTTAGGATCTATGAGTGGTATATGTAGAATATGGATATTTTCTACTTGTAAGATGGCTTTAGACCACATATGGTCACAGTTTACAAAATCACGGAAATATGTGTCATCACAAAATCCTATTGAAAAAATGCACATAGACTATGGACATTGAGACATTATTAATTTTATTGAAAAAATGGTTATATGAAAAAGCCTATTGAAATGATAATAGGTTCCACAGATCAATTATTCTATGGCCTTCGACAACGACCATTATTTTTACAAAATTTCTTTGGTATAACACTATTGAAATATGATTATTTTGTAGTTTTATGTCATTCACCACTATTGGGTAAGGGTTTGAGATCTATATCAAGGCATCAAAAAAGGGTTGGATTTGTATACTAACGGAAGAAAAAAATTAAAATCCAATGTATCTAATATATTTATTATATATGACCGGAACTACCAAATACATGATTTGGAATTGGTTGCATTGATCTTCATGCATAATATTTTGGGACTTTATCTCCATAGAATTATGTGTGAAATATATATATATATATATATATATATATCAAAAAATATTTATTTATATATTCTCACAAATATTTATCAATGTTAACAAACTATTGTGGTTAGATGAGGCCATTAATTATGATTATTCAAGCTATTACAATCAAGGGATGACAAACAGTATTACAAATACTTTGAATATAATGGATCTTGTAACAATATACATGATTGGGATTTAAAGGGATCCAATATAATTAGAAATGGAAATTATAGAAATTGGAATAATAAATTAACATTAATCATACCATGCTCATATAACTACTTAACCATCCATTCTTGAGAAGATCAAGAAATTCCATTAAGACGATGACATGCTACAGAAAAATATAGTAAATATTCTAAAGATAAATATTTCAAAATATGGTTTCATACTTTTTGTACCTTTAATATTTGTTTCATCATTATAAGAATTTATGATGGATCATCTAGATTAAGTCCATATTTCAGCTTTATCTATTCATCAAAGAAATATAATGATTTATAAATATACGAAGAAAATATTATGGAGGGACAATATGAAGATTGTAGAATAAACATCTCGGTGCTTGGTATACAAATAATTCATGTCTTAATTATGGATAAATAAATTTATTATGCATCCATTCAACAAAATAGTATGGATAATGGAATATATGACCATGTATTTTTTTGTAAGACATCAAAAGTAACCTAATGGAAATAATACATTTTGGGAAGTTGTCGATCACATTACAAAGATGTGAATTTCATTATTATTAAGGAAGATATATTTCATGAATAACATTCTATGATATATATATATATATATATATATATTCAATTAGTTAAGTCTTCATGGAGTAAAAATATCCATAATATTTTATTAACATCCATGGTTTTCTAATGGTTCGGTAGAATACTTTAGTAATCCTTGAATTTAGATCAGAGTATTAGTATATTTTCACCCTTAGACAGATGATATGTCTAAAATATCCCTTAAAAATAAATAGAATGTAAAGGGATCCCATTCACTAGATTTCCATTTATATTGGGAAGAATACACTCGCATAGTGGTGTTATAATATATCAACAATTTCTATTGTAACATTCAAATGTAACCAAATGATGCAATGAGCATGGTTAGTTGTGGGGATGTAACATGATGGGATTGATATGGAGTATAAAAACATATGGGACCTTATCGTATCCATGAAATGATAGTGAAGGTTCAAGACATTCACCAATAGTTAAAATCCATATAGATTCTAAATTTATTCTATGAATCCATACATTGATGACACCTAGAGTTTTTGTTTAGAGACAAGGTATGTATTAATATATATTTATGGAATTAAGTCTTGATGTTTGAAAAAAGAAAATTCTATTTCCATGATACCCCAACCCCTTCCATATATATTATTTCATTATGGTTATAGACTTTAGACTAGTTATCTCATGTATACAGTTCCAAAAACATGATATATTCCATGTATACGTCTTAGGGATGTAAAAACCAAACCTCAAACATGAATTGAATGAATAGTTTTAACCATTGGATAGTGATATTTCATATGAGGAGACATCGATGATGACAATCGATCATATATAAAATGTTCTATGAAAAAATACCAGTCACATGGTGAATTTATTATAGGGAATCTCAATGAATGAGAATTAAGCAGTTGACCTAGAAGAGTGGATAAAAGTAATGTACCCTAATCTGTTCTAATATAAAAAATTAAATTGTTAGGGAATATTTTTTGGATGGGTAGATAATAAAATTACTGCTAAATTTATAAATGAAATTTCTTTTTGATTGAATAAATTCCATTATGAGTCATATAGTTTTAAAAAAATGGATTTTTTTTATTTCGGATAGATATTCCCTATAGGATTTGAAATTATATTTAGAATCATAATTAATTATATCATTTTGATAAAAAAGTTGGCGTCTAGAACCACATATATTAAGTGTTATAAAAATTCAAATTTTTACAGACAATATAAGTGATGGCATTGAACAATATGATCATACCATATGAATTCCATTTAATTGATATACGGAAGTAGAGGACATCACTGTGCATTTTCATTGATCCAGAATATGGAAAGATTCAACAACTAATGATCGATTGAAACTATTTTTTATATTATCATATTTATATAGATCATGGATTAAACCTTGTTCTCTGAACCACTACACGAAATCACCACCATCGAACACCTTGTCCTTGATAAAGATGTTGTCTTAATAAGGGGTTTTTATCTAGACCAAAGAAATATGTCTTTTTGAGTTTCATTATTTTACAAAAAAGGATTATATTTATATCTTTTATTATAAAATTACCGATCATTATATATTAAGATCCTGGAAATTTATAAATTTTAACAGAAGAAGAAAAAAATGATTTTTTTAAATATATGGTTTCAATTATGATACATAATGGATAAATTCATAAAATTAAGTATCAAATGACAACTCTATAACATATAATTGTTTTCATAATTATTCGTTTAAATATTATAATATAATTTTACAAAGTCCAACGTAATTTTTTTATGTGTCAAAAAGTATTAATAATCCTCTAAAATAGTATTTTCTAGTAAATATTGATTTATATTAAAAACTAAAAAAAAATATGTTATATAAAAATAATTTTATAGAATAATTATTTTAAATCATAATGTAGAAATTATCCGATTTTAATATTTTAAAAATTATGGAGATGGCTAAATCATTGCGAAAAAATTATATATTGTCTAAATATATTGTTTTTTATGAAATCATTTTCTCCCAATAGCGATTTAATAAATTCTATAAAATTAATTTCTGACAAAATATTTAGTAATCATTCAAAATAATGTAAAATTATGCTATTATATTATTCATAAAACCCTTCAATGATCCAACAAATATATATTATATTTTATCATGGTTTTGATATAAATTCCTTATGAACCTGACTCACTTCCAAATCCCCATTGGTATTATATTAATCATTGTAGTTCATATCCATATAAGCTAAATAAATGCACCATTATTTGGTAAAAATCATGGTAGAAAGCTTTTGAATGTTTTTTATTATTCTTATTTCATCATACAGTTTCCCTAAATAATTTTTGTAAATTAATAATGATTTTCCCAATCCTTTATTATAAATGACCACTAACTCACTCAATATCCCTAAATAAAAACCCATTTATACTAAAATTACTCTCACTATCCCCCTCTAAATCCCTCCCATAGTGATCCAAATCACATAAGATTATCAACAAGAGACTTGTGTTGTTTTCACAAAGGTTAAAGGATTCTATCATCGTTTATAATGAAGAACAATCTTACAGTTATACCTTTTGATTTAAAATTGTTCTGGTAATAACAAGAATTTTTCACATCCATTTACTCTCCTAATTATTACCAAGTTATTTGATACCCCTATTTAATCTCATTAAACACATCCATAACCATTTATGTACACCAATTATGATTCCAAAATTATATGGGTTTTTACCATTCAAAACATTTCTATTGTGTATATGCATTCCCATTTTCACTCGTGGGTATTCTAATATATGTACCTATCATTCATATATTTTTATATTCTATGAATGTTTCCATCACGATTTAGATTCTAGGATTTTAATTTTTTAAATATTATCGTATTTTAAATTATTGGTGTGTCACACAAAAAATTTACATAATATGAATGTCATGAGTGGAAGTGAAACAATATATCCCACTAATGAATTTGGAGTTTTTTTATCTCTGGATATACCATGAAACGTTCATGGGAGGTTATCCAAATATATAAATATATATATATATATATGTGTGTGTGTGTGTGTGTGTGTGTGTGTCTTATCATCCTTTAGTGGTTAACATTTATTATGTATATTACGGTTTGTTTAATATTGTCAAAACATTGCTTTGTTACCAAGATGTTATCATAATATATCAGTCTTCAGTTTTAATGTTTATTATTCTCTCCCCTTTTATGTAATATTGATATTTCTATTCTCTAAAATTTATTAATTTCATCATGTAATTTTTTTTATTATTCTCGTACATGGGTACATATATCACCGATTTCTTATTTGCGTCCCAAAGATATCCCATGAATATTTGTAGGATAAAAAGATTTAAGGTCATGTTATTATTATTTTTAAATAATGTGATTATATCAGTATTCAATTTTTTATTAATAAATTCCTAATTACACAATGATGAAGTCCATTTTAATCATTTGGGACTCTATTATGTTTATCATTATTTAATAAATTGTCAATTAATTTTCAAAAAATATAAATGCCTTCTTAGTTAATCCTCTGGAAGGTGTTATGTTACATTCTTTGTCTAATGATGTTTTTTGGAATAATTTATATTAATAAAATAAATATTGATTATAGATTTAGTGTTTCAAAATTTATATTTCCTAAATTAATCCCCATATTTTAATTCCAATTCACATTTTTCATCAAAATTGGTGTTTTACTTATGTGATGTTGGTCTTGGACTAACCCATTAAATTGGTAATAATTATTAATTGTTTTGTGTTATATTTAAACATAACTCCCTACCATCATTATCTATATACATAATAAGTAAACCACTACTATAATCTCATCCACTTTAGTGATTTTAACTTCTTAGAGGTGATCGAGGGAGGATAAATTGTTTGTGGATGATCTGAGAATGGATTGTGTTATATCAATAACAGAACATGAATTAGAAGATCATGATTGTGAAGTTTAAATGGATATAAATGAAATAATTTTCATATATATTATATTATAATAATAATTATAGTTCTTGGTTATGTATATCCTATTTGGAATTATTTTCTTTGCTATCAAATCAAATCGAAGATGTTCTGGGTCAGTTGTATAGATCAAAAACACAATGAGTCTGGAATGACTTACAATGCATCTTATAATCCATTGAAAAAAACAATTAGTACTTATTTTAGTCGCATTATAGGTACATGGTGAAAATGTAATGTCCTTTATAATTACACATTGAATAGAACCTTAGAGAAAATGGTACGAGGTCTGGCCATGTACAAGACTAGAAACTCATGTTCATTACAAGGATGTATATTTGTACATTCAATACTAAGTGACACTACATGTACTAGTATTGTTTATTTGTACAAGTACCCATAGACACCCACTATTTCTGTAGAATATGGAATCCTCATGTAACTGCAGTGGACATGCTATGTGAGTAGGGTAAAATTACCAAGTTGGGAGTTTGGGGGTTATTGTATTGTATTCTAATAACATGTAATATTCTTACCTAATATTTGTTTTTTGATATTATTCCAACCCTATAAATGGGTTTAGAAATTTATGGTGTCCATTATAAGTGTTTTATACGTTTAACACTATGGGTGGTCCATAATTGTTGTTAGAGGTGTTTTTGAGACTATTAATTATTGGTTCTGGATATTAGTCACTTTATGACAATGATGTAATTCAGATTATGGAGAAGTTATTGTATGTGAGATAATGAAATTATTTAATTTTGATCAAATGTTAAGTTTGAGACACTATCTTTCATTATTTATTGATTAAATCATAGAGTAATTGGAAGATTAAGGTATATCATTAGAAGAAGAGTCATGGATGTTTGTGTTAATATTTATGGGAGTGAAACCATATTCAAACAAATGTATTTTAGTGGGAGATATATTATCTCATCCATCATGAAATTTTTTATGTCCATGGGAGATAAATTATCAAAAAACCCTATTAAAACTCCTCTCTCAATAGAACGTCAAGTTTTATAATTTTATAATGTTGAATGCATGTGACATATATCTTGAAATTCCCCCTTCATTTTTAATAGGTTAAGAAGATATTTCATCCTTTAGTTGTAAGATTCAGTATTTTCCAACATGGAATGATGTCATAGTCCACTATTCTATTTCCACTATAAATGGTCAGATAAAAGATTACCAAAATAAAGCCATGAGATAACCTCATATATAGTGATGATTTTTTTTCATGTATCGACATGTATCACATTGTGTGATCACTTCTCTATGAATCATATCTACTTAGAATCCCAATTTTTTTTATTGGGTTGGGACCTCAAAAAAATGATATGTTGTTAATGTAATTCCATATATTTTTATCTAAATTTCCTTGATGATCATTGATGGAACTGTTATTGTACCTTTTCACCCATTGGAAAAGGATGGGATACTAGATATCAATATAGTGTAGGTTCAGCTATGTAGTAGTTCTTCGGAAGTGATAGAATGGTGTCTCTAGTGTGATCAAGTTTAATGAAATGTGTGTACAAGCATGGAGTGCATCTCCCATAACCAATTCTGAAATCATGGTGAATAGATTATAATGGATAAAATTATTAATTGTTTCATGAATATAGAGGTTATTGGAGCGTTATGTGTTTTACATAATCCCCAATCAGTTCACTTTTAATGAATTCCCAATTTTTGAAGAATGTATCCCTCTGATGGATATTCCCAATTTACCCATGAAAGTGTATTGGATTCTAAGTTCTTATATATTATTTGATCTTATAACTACACCATTCATTAGGGTTAATTTTTTTTGGTGTTCAGATTCATTTTATTCTCTTCGATGTTCCGGTTTATATGGGTTCTATTAGTGATGAACCTTGATGATCTCTGCGTATTATGGGAAATAATTTAATTTATTATTATATTATAGTAGTCCTACTATCTCATACTAAGATTTGGAAGTGGATCAAGTTGGTATAATGTTTTTCATGTTAGGAAATACTATGATTGGATGGTGACCTCTCATAATTTTGTACTATTTTATAGTTGTGTTTTTAGGTGATTACAATTTTTTTAATGATTGAGTTTAAATTATATGGATAAAATTAAGTAGGTAAGTGTCTTACCCTATGTAATTTGACATATTTAAAATGTACCTATTATGTTTTTGGTGTTTCATTTGTAGTATTCTATTTCTATACTACTTGATAGGATGGGCTATGGGGTATTTAGTTTTTTATTTTCTCTAAATCGGGTAGATTTTACCTTGGACTATGTAGGGTGGTAGTACAGTTGGGCCATGTTTTCATGAAAACATGTAACCCTATTGGCCATATATTATTAGGTAATCATAATGGGTAATCTAGAAAACTCACCTTCAAGGATCTCTGGTCTACTGATATTGTGTTTATGTGGAATATATACATATTTTTAGGCTTCTAAACATAGTACTATGCAAATATATCTTGGTGCAACCACCGATTCATAGGATATTGAAGGGTTTATATTGGATATATAGAAACACGATATGATTATTTTCCCCATCACTTAAGTGGTGAAAATCCATGTTTTTGTTTATAGATATATTTTCACCAAATTAGGATATGGACCCCTTATGGGTTAGTTTATTTTTTGTTGAAATGTATTTATAATAAGGAATAAAATTGTTTTTATTCCTTCATAGAGATCACTAACAAAGATTGAAATTTTTTAGGGTGTATCGGGGTCTCATAGTCAGCATTCTGCAAGTCTTGGTGGTGCACCAATGGGTTATGTCATGAAATAGTAGTATCCATGTGTGGTCTTTTATAATTGTTGAGCATAGAGATAAGTGCCTCATGAGTTTGGTTGGGAATTAGGGGGTGAATATGTTTGATTCTCAAAATATTAGTTATCATTCTAGGGAAATTGAATAAGATATATTTACTAATAAATTTTGTCAAAGGATACTGATAACCTGATTAAGAAGATTGAGTAAATCAGGAATTAGATAACTGATATTGTTTTCGAGGCAGATGCATCATATAATAGAATTTTCAATTTAAATTTCAAAGATGTGATTCCTATCATATCTAGTGTCACATTACTTACCTAAGGAAATTTATTTCCATCATGGATATTCAATCATTTTAGGTTTTATGTATATTATTTGATGTTTTGAAACCCCGAGATTCACCATATGGTATGTGATATTTCTGAGGGGAGATTAGTAAAAAGTATATAGGTCAAGATAAATCTAGGCTAGGGTAAAGTATCCGACTATATTATTAATAATTTGTGGGATAATATTTAACTTTATGGTATATATACGTTGAGGTATCCCACATTTATATATAAGTCATGTGTTACCTACCTGATAGTTTAATCATGGATAGAATAATGTATCCCCCTTTGGGTCCTATGGTTATAATACTCAATTACATATCTATAGGTAGGTCTAGGTGTCTTATTAAATACATCTTGGACGTGTGATCCTCTATAATAGAAAAATAAATAAGGATCCATATACCACCCTTATATCCTAGTGTGAGATCAAATATCTGTTAGTTGAACACAAATGTAGTTTTGTACCACCCCATAGTGAAGGTACATTTTTCTCATTTGGTGTTGAATTCCCACATTTCACTTGTCTTCTATTGGTGTGTATATTTTTGTTCTTATAGTTTTTTTATATATTAAGTTGTTGGATAGTGTTGAGTATTGTTCCATTTAACTATGAATGTGATCTATAAAACATGGTTTAGTATATGTACTGCCATGTATCAACCTATTATGTTATCGATTGATCCTCTATCTATGGGTAAAAGTCCATAGACTGATATGTCCTCAATCATGATGTTATATTATTTTTTGTTGGATTATGGATAATAAAAGTAGACTAACCAGATCTATTAGATTGTGGGTGAGTCCCAATGATGATATAGTTGTCTGTATTGATATATTACATTATAACCGTTCACACAATGAATTATGGGGGAGACAAACAAAATTAATGAGTTTGGGTCCATTTATGTATGTGATGATCCACCTCATCTTGTAATGTAATCTATTTCATATAGACCATCCTTAGAATATGGTCAGTGGGATCCAATGATGATCATAATGAATATTTTTTTATTATGTAAGCTTCAAAATGATAAAATATTTTGTCCAAAAGTTATCCTTGATTCTAATTTTGATTTTTCCATATGTTTTTTATATTAAATGGAAAATAAAAATTCTTTTGTCTATATGATGTTGGTTATTTATAATGGACTCTCTTATTTTAGAAAAAGACCCACTAATTTTTTACAGTGATAAATGTTCTCTAATAGACCATGTTCACTAGTGTTACTAGAATTGTGATGCATTTCAATGATTGATCTAATGGATCGTAGTCGAATTTTTTGGGTATGTAACATAGTTTTTGAGCTAGAGCAACCCTCATATAACTCACCGAGTTTCATCAAGGGTTAGAAATGATTTTTTTCGTATACTGTGGTTTTTAGAGTATCCAAACTACATTTATAATACAAATAATCATACCTTCTATCCTTAAATGTGTTTTTCATTTGTTTAGGGAACCATTATTTATGCTAATGTATATGTATTATATCTTGGTATTTTTAAGAATGAATATGAGGTTGAGTTATTATGATTATTATCATTTACTAAAGAATGAACTAATCGTTGTTGTACTATATGATACCCTTAGAATAAATAAAATAATTGTATATAGATAGAGGACCATTGGAATTTGTAAGTATATATTACCCATATAGAAACCAATGTATTTTAATACATAGATTTTAAATTTTTTCATATTAAAATTATTTATTATAAATAAACACCCTTAAGATGATTGTAATGGAATAGTTCATTTGGAAACATGGATACATAAAAAACCGGTACATATGTGAACTACATCATCTTATACTATGTTATTCACAAATAAAATTATTCATAGTCACGTAAAAAAATGGTCAAAACTTGGGGAAAGTAAACAATATAAAGGGTGATCTCAAATGCTATGAAATTGTAAAAAAACGATATGAATAAAAAAATGAAGATAATGGTTTTAAAAAATCAAAAAAACATTTTAAAACTATACCATGTATATTAAAGACCAAAATATCATGTCATGGAATAAATAATTGTAGTTTGTAATAATTGAACCATAAGGAAATAAAAAATCATAAGCCATAAGACGATAACATTAACATAATACATGGAACTATTGAATAAACATAAGAATATAAATGATTTTAATAGTAGCCATAGATCACTACCAAAGATATCATAGGGGAATTGCATATCTCCAAAAATAATCATAGTAGTAAACGATCACTCCTAGAAACATCATATTTGAAAAATACCCCATCTTAACTAAGTTCACTCTCTAATCAAATCCTATCTATCTCATGAGATATAAATGATTACCCAATTCATAGGATATTGATTTTTGTCCAACCTATCACTTAATTAAAATAATACACATGTGTACAATAATATAAATAATTATTCAACATATAATAACACATGAAATTAAATTTATTTCATAATCATTCATCAAATCATCACATGTTGAAAAGAGGATAGTTCTATATTAATTTTATCATTCCATCATAGAATAACCCTTTATGAAGAAGAATTTAAAAATCATTTCATGATTGAATAAATTGTGGAAGACAAATAGGATTCATAAGAATAATTTCTTCAAAAACATAAACTATCTAGAGATGGAATGTGAATGGTTTCCATGGATAATATCTCTGTTAATTCATAGTTTAGATAAACAGATGTCATGTTATATAGAAAATTATATTTAAATATCACATAAATCATTTATATAGGAAAATGAAATTTTATTCAGAATAATGTTTTTAAAAATAATGTTAAAAAAATTAGTTGGGAAACACTTATCTTTGAATCTAAAATTCAAAACATGTAATAGATGCATTAAAATTCAATTAATGAAATTCTTCATGAAAATTTCATTTATACAAAGAAAAATAATTTTCTAACATAAATCATTTTTTAAAAAAGTTCACTTGAAAATAAAAACTAAAATATATAAATTAATATTAAATTAAATTATTTATAATGATAGCAGACAATTATGTTCATTCCATACTTTTTATACAAATGATTCATTTAAAAAAATTAAATCCAAACATTCCATGTTTGTAAATTTACAAAAAGGTTGCTTTCAAAAATAAATTTTAAACATTCAAAAATAGGGGAAAATATTTTTAATAAGTTATTTGTAAATATTTTTTTAAAAAAAATTTATAATATTTTTTTAAAACACAATTTTAATGGAAAATAAATTTTTTATCAAAGGGAGAAATTAGGATAATTTTTCATTAGAAAAATTATTTTGATATCCTAAAAACCTTAAAAAGAGGGAAATTAATGGAAATAATTTATTATATATATGTTACCATAAGAGATGAAAATAAATAATTTTATTTTCTGGTAGACCATAAAAATTCATTATTTGTTCTATAATTGTAAAAATTCATAATTAACGATGACATTGTATCATAAAATTGTTACCACATTGGTATATTTTCATTGTAGGCCCTATTAATGAAAAAAGTATAGTGATACATATAATATCATTATAATAAATATGTTGAAGATATTAATTATCAATTTGGATTTATATACATCACAGAAAAGAAGTTCAGTTCATAACGTAGCAAATTTTTCCATGAAGAAAATTTGAGATAATGATCACTTATATTAAGAATAAAAATCATTCATACTAGTTAAAACTATATTTATAATATATAAACATTTATTATACATCTATTATAGAAAAATAATTATATATATCAGAAAATATGTGATTTTATTACGTCGTTTGTAGGTGTTTTTTATCAATTCCATTTTAATGTCTTATTTTAAAAAGTAACTACATTGTTTTAATGTGTGTTAGGAATTTATTTACAATATTCAATTTTTCATCATTAATTCATCTCTATAATGTCACTAATGATAAATATAATATATATTTATTATATTTGTCTTTGTTGAATCTCTATGAATTAGAGATGTTAAACTAAATCATTGTTCATGGAGATGATAGGTCGTACGTACGCATAAATCATGTTTTAATTTTATTGAAGGTTGAATCAAAGGAAATTTTTACAACATATGAATAATAAAAAATAACATGTATAACATATATATCATATATGATAGTCAAACCCATCCTTATTGACAACCATTTAATTAATTAGTGAATCAAATCGCATCTTGAGGCAGTAGTCTCCCATCCACACAAGCGATGTTACTGTATTCTTAAGGAATGGAATGTATGATGTTTTAGGGGACATATTTAGTATATGCATATATTAATATTATATATATAATAAATAAACATTTAATCCAACATTATATCTATTGTTGATAGACTTTGATGGGACACAAATATCATCAGTTCATAATGGTGTACTCTGTAGTACACATGAACCATGATTTCTTATCTATATTAATAGATGAGGAGATGGTTATAAGAAACAATCTTATAAAAAAATATAATTATATATAAAATTTTGAGGTTATTATTTCATCATGGTTAAATTATAATATATTTAGGTTTAGGAATCAATAAAATAAAACAATCAGTGTGGGATGTTACCACATACTCGGGCGAATTCTTTTGGTTTTCACTGAAATGTTTTATAGGATGGATTTATCACCTATATAAGGAGTATATAATGTTATAAGGATGTTACAGATGATATATTGGTTTGTCATGGTTTATCCAAATGATTTATAAAATCATAAAATAATGTCTACGTGGTGTCCTTTTATAAGTGAGTAAGGTGGCACACTTGTTATTTTACAAAAGAAAATAGTTTACCCAATTTTTATCATGAAAAAGGAGACAAAAATCAGAAATTATCTATAAAAGATAATTTAAGGACTATTTATGTCAATCCAATGGGTATTATATAATCTTGAATTCATTTTTACTCGTATAATTTTTTTATAACCATTTTGTAATCTGAATTTTACATTTACCGCGAAAAATAATATAAAATGATTTTAATATTCAATATGGTATAAAATTAATATGACCTATTTAAAAATTTTAAATTATTCTTATTATAAAAATGTAATCTAATTTATAATTTAAATTTAGTAGTTTGTAAAATCTAATTTTGAAAATAAACCCTCAGACAAGAAGGGAATGAGGTTTTCCAAAGAGAAATTATTTAAAAGATTAAAAAAATACATATCAAAATTAAATAATGTAATTATAAAAAAGAACAATATTTAATTAATTGAAATATAATTGAATTGATTTTAATTAAAATATCATTTTTGATGACTAATTAACATTGTGATTTATTTAAATGAAAATATTTTTTTCAATAAATATTAGTATATAACCCTATAAAATATAAATTTAATCATTTCAGAATAATCCTAAAAGACCAACCTAAGAAAATTTAGTCTGTCTCTATTCATAAATGATTTTTATTTTATAAAATTTATTTTTTAAATGTTTGAAAAATTAATTTTTTAATTTTTTAAGAAATAATTAATAAAACATTATTTTGAAGTAATAGTATTTTTAGAACATATGAAGACTTTTATAAAAAATAAGAACTTTTTTATAAAGAACATTTCACTTAATAAAACATTAATAATTTCAATGAACACAATTATAATTTTGTAAAAAACAATTTATTACTACTCATATCCCTAAAATTAACGACTAGGATAAAAAGGACACATTTAAATTATAATATTACTAATATATCATCGTTTGTTAAAACATGCGGGTGTGTATAACACAAGCTATCAAGGAAATTAAACATATTGGAAAAAATAAATAATTATTCATAAAAACATTGGGTGATACATTATAATGAAAATAAATTAAATATCTCCTTTGAGATTCAAAACTCGGATATAATAATGTTATGATACTTCTACATCATCAATTTCTTATGATCCCATGTATCTTCATCGAACTTGTGATTTCGCCAAAAAATAATTACCAAATGAATTTCCTTGTTCCACATAATCTTCTCTATATTATCCAGGATATACAATGTCTATTCCTTGTAAGAATTGTCCTTCCCTAGTGGTATAATATCTAAATTCATTAAAATTTAAGGGTTAGATATGTACTTCCTTATGACAGATATATGGAACGCATATTTTATTTGAGAGTAGTTTTGTTGAAGCACCAAACAATAGGCTACAATCCTGATGCAATCAAAATTTTAAAATCTATTGATATATCTTTGGATTTTTTTAACTTTTTCTCAAATAACATTAGATTCATCCATGGATAAATTATTAGAAACACCTTTTCACAAACTAAAAATTATAGAATAATTTCACGACCCATCCCCTGGGGACCGTATTGTGACTACCCCATGCCCGCTGTCTATAGGCCAGGGGCTAGCGACTAGCACCAAAGGCGTAAGAACCTAAAATGGGAAGGAATTTCTTTTATAACAGTAAACAAACACAATAGAGTACATAAGTGGATGTAAAAACACTATGTTAATCAGAATACAAAAGACTGTGCTGAAATTAAAAGCCCAGAAATACAAGCCCAATAGTAAAGTACAATACAACTAAAAAGCTAGTTCAAATGAAGAAAAGACATAAAGAAGCTACTGGGTCGTCCTCTGGAATTCCTTCTTGAAGGGTGAGTACATATGACCTCCTTAGCACAAAAATTCCATCTTTCCTCTCAATGTACGACTCACCGAGTGGTCCAACTCTGAGTATTGTCCAGTTCTGCTACTCTATATCCCAATCAGCGTTTTCTATCGTCAACAACCAAGACTACTAGGTCCCGGAATAGCCCATTAAGGGGTGAGTATAATGATAAATAGTAGGGACCCCGAGACCATCAAGGTCTCGCAAAATCCAACAAGGATAACCACACAGAACGGAGTCAAAAGATAACCCTTAATTAGTTATATGACTATACATATACCTATGTTATTTAGTAACCCATCTCAAACATGAGGAAAACATGAAAGTCATTGACTCAACTCAATCCAGGATTTTTAGTGTAGCAATGAAGTTTCAGTTGATTAGTTACGAAAATAGATCATCTAATTCTGACAAGTGGCACTGCTTCTGACCATATGCAGTCTAACCCACATAGGATCGATATATACTAACCCTCGCAATGACCCACACATGATCTAACCCACACAGGATCATTATGTGATGACCCACATAGGATCGATGAGCGCTGACCCACACAGGATCTGACCCACACAGAATCAGTATGCACTGACCCACATGAAATAATTGAGTGTTGAACTCCGTATGATATGTCTCCATCCTCCACCTCACTATCAGACCCTGGATTCCTTGCACCTAGTGCACTTGAGTTCCATTTAATATGACCTCGAGATATCATTTGTACCTCGACTGTCACTAAAATCCACAAAATAGTAACCCAATTGACTACTATGTCATAAGGGTTCCAACGAGACATACATAGCGTCAGTCGGATGCCTGTTCTGTGAGTTATTGGCATTTCCGTTCGAAGGGCCCAGTTGGTTTTTAGGTTCAAATGAACCTGAATGTACTCCAACTGAATCAAAACCTAAAGAGTAGTATTCAAAAATAACCGTCATTCTCTAAGCATTCCATCACCTCAGGTCTTTCTTCAAACGGACACTCGTAGCCCATGATAGGGGTGAAAAGGCATATACTTGCCAAACCGTTCTGGGTCCAGTCTGACCCCGTTGGACTGACCCGGCCCAACCCAGTCCAAACCAGTGTATGACCTGATCCGTGGGTCTGACCTGGTCCAAATTAGCAGCCTGGCCCGAGTGGTCGGCCCGGCCCGAGTGGGTGTCCTGGCCTGAAGGCGGACCGGGCTGAGGGGGCAGCCCCTGTGGCCTGGCCGGCCGGCCCATGTGGTCGGGCTGGCCACGTGTTTCAGGGGGGTGCTGCACCCCCTATTGTCGAACGGAACTGGTGCTAGGAGCCGGTTCAAGTGACCAACGGGACACGAGGTGCCCCGCCTGTAGCGCTCACCGACAGACGGCTCAGCTGTCCACCCCTGGTTCCTCAACTGTGGTGCGACGGCGTCGCAGTTCTATTGGCCTCCGTGCGGCGCGACGGCGGCCCGCCTCCTCCACCGCGGCACGGCCTACCCGTGGCCTACAGCTTCTCCGCACAATTCGACAACTCTGTGCTCATCATCTGACCACTGCGGCCCTCCTTTCCATGGCCCCCTTCTTCCGATGCGGTATGACGACACCGCGACCCTCTGGCACCGCTGCGGCCCACTGGACGTGGCTTGGTTTCTCACGCGGCATGGCGATGTTGTGCCCTTGTGGAAACCCGATGGCCTTGCCCCGCCGGTTTCTTCGTGGTATTCCACTATCATCAACGACAAGAACAACCAAAGGGGGAGGTTCGGGTTGTGTTCGTGTGGTCCGAGCCCTCCTCGTCATGGTGATAACATTTGGCATACCATAATCAAGAAATTTGAATGACGATGAACGAAGTTTCCTACTCATATATAAATTTACTTAAATTCCACTAGCTTGATTTTCGATGATCGTTGATGAAGTCACGGAAAGCGACATTGTTCTATCAATGTCAAAGGAGAATGATCGTGGAAAAGATGCATCGAGATGACGTCAATGGCGTACTTCGTGGGTGGCGGTGCTTCCCTTTCTTGCCCCAGTCGATGTAGGAAGAAGATGGTGTTCATATTTTATCAGTGGAGAGGGGCGTTATTCATTGGGAGAATAATGTTCTCTAAGGTTTCTCCAACGATCCACCAAAAAGAAAGTTCCAACCAAAATAATGGGTTAAGCTAACCCATTATTTAATTGTTGGAAAAAACAATTCAAATGATTTCAAATTAATTAATTAATGTCATTAATTAATTTGTGGTTTGGCACACTTATGAGGGAATGTGGGATGTTACAATTAAATGAAGGGAGGGTTGGATTCATTAACTCATGGGAAGTTTAAGGGTTCCATCCCACATAAATGTGGGGTTTAGGGGGTTTAAAACTTTTGTGGGCCCCACCTAATAATATCCTCCCAAGGGATGTTATTATGTGTGTGGTCCCCACCACTAACCTCTTCTGGGTGGTTTTAACCACCAACGAATAAAAACAAGTTAACCCTTATTTTTATTTAACTTAAAATGAAACCCTGAAAATCTAACTTCCACTCACATTAGAACTCAACTGCGGTGAAGGTATCACTAAGAAATCACTGACGCTGCAAGTTCAATGGTGCCCTCAGATTTCAATTATGAGCAGTGGTTCAAAATTTAAAAATTCATGTACTTACGTTTACTGAACGTACATGAACAAAATTTCAGAAATTGATTCCGGGCACACAGGGCCTCAGAATCAAGCACTGTCAGAAACTGCGGACTCATAAAATTTCCATGTATTAAAAAAAATACACGAAATTTTTGGGCCATTACAATCTCCCCATATTCGGGCTTCACTTCCCCGTAAGCTGAAACTCACAATAAGGGAACAAATGGGGGTACTGAGCACACATATGAGCCTCCCACTCCCATATGCTCTCTTGGAGGTTTCCGTTCTACCAATGAACATTTACTAGAGGTATCGGCCATCAACGAAAAACCCACTCCAATATATACTCAATCTCCACAGGAAACTCTGTTAAAGTCGCCCAGTCATCGATGTCCATCTCTCCATGGTCGATGATGTGGGATGATTCATGCACGTATAACTTCAGCTAAGATGTGAGGAAGACATCGTGCACTCGGTGCATCTAATGTGGAAGAGATAAGCGGTAAGTCACCTCTCCTACTCTGGTGAGGACCTGGAAATGGACAATGAACCTCAGAGATAACATGCCGCCTCATCCAAATCTCCGTAGTCCTCGTCGAGGTGAGACCTGTAGAAAGACGTGGTCACCATCCTAAAACTCAAGAGGTCTCTGTTTCCTATCAGAATACGACATCTGATTGCTCTGTGTAGTATTCATCTGCTCCGAGACAATCTGAACATTCTCCATGGAATCTCATACCATCTATGGTCCCACTAGTGATGACTCCCCTGGGTCTGTCTCGCACAGTGGTGATCTATAATGTTGACCATATAAGGCCTAAAAGGTGCCATTCAGATGGTAGAGTGATAGTTGTTGTTGTAGGTGAACTCCACCAAATGTTAGTGGTCCTCCCAGCTGTGACCAAAGTCAAGGATACAAGCACGGAACATGTCCTTGAGGGTCTGGATGGTCCGCTTGGTCTGGCCATCCGTCTAAGGATGGAAAGAGGTGCTCAAGCGATGTTGTGTCCCGAATCCTTCCTATAACCCCTTTAATAGACGGGAAGTAAATCACATGTCATAGTTAGAGACAATAGGAGAATGTACTCCATGGAAAATCAATATATCCTTCACATAGAGGTGTCCCAAGCTCCCTACTGAGCACTGCTCTCTAATTTCTAGGATGTGGGTCTACATGGGGTGTCGGTCAACAATCACCCATATCGAATCGTGACTCCTATATGTATGTGGAATACCCATCACGAAGTCCCTAGATATCACATCCTATTTCCAAGATGGGACCTCTAGGTGTTGTACCATGCCTGCTGGTACCTGGTGCTCAACCTTCACTTGTTGAGAAGTAAGGAATTGTGAGACAAACTATGCTACTGCCTTTCTCATACATAGCCTCTAGTGCTGTCGTTTAAGGTCTTCGTATATCTTCACCACTCCTAGATGTACCAAAAAATGGAAAGTGTGTAAATCTCTCAACAATTCAATATCAAGTGAAACTGGTACCATGGTACACCATATGAAGAGGAAGATGTTCTTCCCACCTTTAGAAGAACCATCAGGTGGCAGCCCTATGGATATATGAGCAAGTCGGGTCTCGTAGTCATCATCCCCATGTTTTGCCTCCCTGACTCGCTGAAGTAGTGTAGGAGTGACTTTCAGGGACTGTAGAAAAGCTTCTCCATCCCTATCCATAAAGGATATCCATAAGGAAGCCAGTTTTTATATCTCCTCTACATGCAGCTGAATACCAGTCCTCCTTCTGAGTGAATCCGCAATAATGTTCCCCTTCCCAGGAGTATAGACTACCTCAAATTCATAGTACTGGAGGAACTCGAGCCATCACCATTGTCTTAAGATCAAGTCCTTATGAGATAAGATATACCTGAGACTCTTGTGATCAGAGTACATGGTAAAATGTTCGCCTATTAGATAGTGTCGCCACATATTCAAGGTCAAAACCTATAAGGCCACAGCCTTAAAAATTAATTAATCTTGAGTTATTACAAGATTACAACTTGAGGGTCTTTTCAGGTTTAGAGTTTTACAGAATTAGATCATAAAACATGAATTACATTCCACATTTAAACAAAGTGGTTACATAAAAGATAATATTCATTTTTCCCATCAGCGCAAACATATTTAAAATAAAACATGGATTCTTTCTTGACACTTCCTTTATGCTATCATCATATCATGTACCTTTCCCTTGACCTTAGAAAAACATTTCAAAAAATGGGATGAGCATAAAAATCTCAGTAAGGGATATAAAAATATAGAAAGGAAACATGAGTACATATATACATAAGAATGAAATCATACATTACCCATAAAACATAATCACTTTAACATATCTCATCAAATCATGAATAAATCATAGAAATCATAAGACATAATGGTAACTTGAGGAATTCATAACATTCTTGCATATGGAGTAACCCTCTTGGTTACGTTTGGAATATCCATCACACTATATTCCCTAAATCACTTCGGTGAAACCTCAACGTTTAACCCCTTCACATTACCCAATGAATTGGAGAGCTATATCGGGCTCACCCACCTTTAGTTTATCACGGAACCATCCATCTTCATAACAATGCCCAAGAACCATAACATAATTGTATCACATAAAACATACATAAAGGAAACATAACATTTCCACATTTCAATCACAAGATATCAATACAACACATTGATATAAAAACATTATGAAAACCATTTTCAATACCGAAATAAAATAAAAGTAAAACATGATATTTATTTTTCTTTTAAAAAAAGGTATGGCTTGTAGAGGAAGCTGAAACTCAAATAATGCTCACGGCGGCGGAGAAGTCGTTGTAGCCGCATACGTAAGACAAAAACATTCCCATTTTTCATTTATTAAATGCTTCGTATAAAAAATATTCCTTTTGAATAAAGGTAAAACCCAAAGGGGTTTATACACCGTATAAAAGAATGTTGTGTATAAAACAAAATATCCCTCAATGAATGGAGATTCAGACGAAGTCCAATACCTCGTATCCGACTTGACTTGATCATTCTTTAATCTCCTGAATAATAAACTTGAGTTAATTTCTACTTGCTTAAGAACCTTTTTCAAGTTCATTATTCCTTTTATATCACTTATTACCATGTCATGAACATTATGTAATCATTTAAGTTAATAACGGTCATTTTGTCGATATTTGGTACTTGAGTCAAAAGTGAACTTCTTATATTTACAAGATGTTCATGTATACATTATATCCATAGTTATACTCATGATTTAGATTTCATATATATCATATATATCCAGTATATACATGCATTTATAATATTACATAATGTTTAGAGGTAAGAAATGAAATTCACCGTTCATGGAGACGGTAAGCCGTACGTACGCATGAATGCTAATTTCATTTATCTTTCGTATTTTATTGAATGGAATAATAATTATATAAGGGTATATAATAATTCCAGTATAATATCATATATAATACCATCAATTAAATCCTTTATACATCCCACATATGGCATTAACGAATCAAATCACTTTGATGGGGCGGTAGTCCGCACTTCCTAAAATGAAGATTTCGCGTTTACCCATAATGGAAACCATAAAGGTATGCCATAAATGACAAATACAGGAGCATAAGTAAAACATAATCATATTATATATCATATATAAATATAGTGTCATCTTAATGGCCACCTTTGAAGGTGTTAAACGAATATTGAACAATCATTGTTTCATGCGGCAGAAATTCGCCATCCATGGAAATAGTATGTTCCTTAACCATTAGATGTAGGTGTGTGTAAATTTATCTCAAATACTTCTTATAAAAACATCCTAGTATATTGAAGATACTGTATTTGTTACAAAATAAATTTATAAAAAGAGTTTATAGGGTTGTAGAAGCAAAATAAAACATAAGAACACAAGAGAAAACACTACCTTTAAAACCGGTAACTCATTTTGATTTGAGCTGAATGGCTTCCTTGGGAAGACTTCTGTCCAAAGTGAGTCTTCAAAGAGTAAGAGAGGGATGTGGAGAGACAAAACAGGCTGGCTTTGGCCAAGCCAAAGGCTTTGTAAGAGTGGGTATGGTGGTAGAGGCGTGGGCCTTTTATAAGAGGAGAAGAGGGGCACTCTTGGAAAGTAAAGCAATGCTAATTTATTATAAAACAAGTATCGGATTTAAAAGGTCCCACATTGATATAATTCAAGGATAAGGTGATAAGGGTTCGAAATATACCAATCCAATAGGTTTTTTACCTGTGTAGGTCTTAGATTTTACATTATCATTTCATTTTATTTATATCCTTTATTAATGAGGTAATCGCTTCATCAACATGATATCATAAGTAATTTAATTTATCTAATGTCTAAAAATTATAAAACAAATATCATGATGTATAAAATCTTTTTATCTTTCTAATGAATATTTATATTCAAAATATTACTTGTATAACCACATTCTAAAATTGTTTTAGTAAAACAACTCATGTTTGTGACATTTTTACTTTAACATTTAAAAAGATATTAATGTCATTTTCCTACCAAAGTGGCTCCATGGGGTACCCAAGTTGATGCATGGATTGTATTGGTTGGCCATGACACATCCAATAAGGGTTGGACATGTGTCTATGTCATTTCATATTATTAAAACATTATTCTTATCTTAAATTACATTAATTACCTCTAATCGCAATTAAAAACATAAAAGTTACTATTCACCAAAAAAATTATTTTAATCCCATTGAACCACATTTTAGTTCTTAATGACAACCATGTATGTCGGTTTTTTGAAATTAAAAACACAGAGGTGGTAAAATTTCATTTAAACGAAAAATCGGTTTTTTTAAGTACCACTTAGTGGTTTCACTATTCATCAAAAATTGAAGTTTTTCAGAAAAATAGCATAACATAACCCTAAGCTATATTTGATATTCCAAATTCAAAAATTCTTTTAATTTTACAAAATTCAAAACATATATGTTACATTAATTAAATTAATAATTAATTCCCGCTGTCAGAGCAAAATAGCGTGTTTTTATGAAACAATAAGTATCAAAAGATTGACACTAGTGTATGTCCAATTTCAAAGTGAAATTAATTTCAACGACCACTATTGGATTAAATGGTAAAAATATATTTTAATTGAACTTTAAAACCAATTAAAAAGATAATCTATCCATATAATTAAATTAGATGAAAAAGCAGTTTTGAGGTAAAATGCAGTATTTTTCACTATTCATTAAAAAATGAACATTGTCAGAAAAATACCAAAAAATTATCCAATGTAAATTTCAGTTTCCCTATCATAAATAATAAGATTATTTTGTCAAAATTTGTTTATAAAATTGTCAAAAGTTTGATTTAAAAATGGGTTTCCATCAAAAGGCAGCAAAACAATCTTTTAAAAATATTAGTGTATTCCATGATTAAGATTGGATTTATTCTCATTTTAAGCCTCTAAACACTATCTAATTCATTAGTAGACATAGATAAAAATATCTATTATTCATTACTTACTTGGGATGTTACATCCTTCCCCCATTTAGAAAATTGTGTCCCCACAATTTATTTACTTATCGAATTAGTGGGGTATTTTTCCCTCATCGCATTTTCAGATTCCCATGTTGCCTCTTCAATCATGTGGTTTTTGCACAAATCCTTTACCTGATGAATCAACTCATTCCGTAACACTTTCTTCCTGTGGTCAAAAATCTATACTGGTTGTACTCATAAGACAGGTTCTCTTCCAGCTGAACTACCTCTAGACAAAAAACATGAGATGGATCTGGCATATACTTTCTCAACATCGAAACATGAAAAACCTTCTTTACCTGAGATAAAATCGGAGGTAAAGCCACTCGGTAAGTAACTAATCTAACTCTCACCAAAATATCATATGGTCTAATGAACCTTGGACTCAACTTTCCTTTCTTACCAAATCGCATCACACTTTTCCATGGTGAGACTTTGAGAAAAACATGATCACCTACCTCAAAAGATTGATCCTTCCTCCGGTTATCCGCATAACTCTTATGCCTACTCTAAGCTGTTCTCATGTGTTTCTGTATCAGCAGTACTTTTTCTGCCAACTCTTCTACCAATTCTGGTCAGATCAGCTTCCTTTCACCCACTTCATCCCAGAAAGCTGGAGTTCGACACCGCTTCCCATATAACGCCTCAAAAGGTGCCATCAGTATACTGGAATGAAAACTGTTATTATATGATAACTCAACCAAATAAAGATGTTGGTCCCAACTTCCCTGATAATCTATTGAACAAGCATGTAGCATATATTCCGAATTCTGAATTGTTTGTTCTGACTGCCCATCTGATTGGGGATGAAAAGTTGTACTAAAATTTAATTCAGTACCCAACGACTTCTAATGGCCTTTCCAAAAGTTAGAAGTTAACCTAGGATCACGGTCAGATACAATGGAGAGAGGAACTCCATGTAACCTTACTATCTTATTAAGATACAAACAGGAAAGTTGATCTGGGGAAAAAGTATCTCGTATAGCAAGGAAATGAGCATATTTAGTCAAGCGATCAACAATAACCCAGATTGCATTATTACCTCGAGGTGTCTTGGGAAATCCCACAACGAAGTCCAGGGATATATTTTCCCATTTCCACTCTGGCACTAGTAAAGGATAAAGCATCCCTTTCAGTAACTGCTACTCTGCTTTAACCTATTGACAAGTCAAACACTTCATAGTAAAATCAGAAATATCTCTTTTTATTCCATCCCACCAGTATTACTCCGGTACATCTCTATACATCTTAGTACTTCCAGGATGTACTGAAAACGGAGAATTATGAGCTTCAAATAAAAACTCTCTATTCAACTTTGAATTACAAGGCACACACAATCTCTTCCCAAATATCAAAACACAATCATTATCAATGATGAATTCAGGCAACCTACCCTTCTAAACCTGCTCTACCTTTTTCTGCAACTCAATTTCTTGCTTCTGTGCTTTCTTGATTCTGTCTGATAGAGAAGATTTCACTGATACCTGAAACAAAATAGAAGAACATCCTATACCAAAAAAATATATGCAAAATTAATCAAATCCATAAACAAAGGATCACGTTCCAAAAACAACATTGTTAATGATTCATTACATTTTGGACTCAAAGCATCATCCACTTTATTTTCTTTTCCCGAATGGTAATGAATTGTACAATCATAATCCTTGATTAATTCTAGACATCTCCTCTGTCTCGTGTTCAATTCTTTCTATGTGAATATATACTCTAAACATGTGTGATCAGTATATATTTCACACTTTACTCCATATAAATGATGCCTCCAAATTTTTAAAGCGAAAACAACATCAGCTAATTCCAAATCATGTGTATGATAATTTACCACATGAGTTTTCAACTGACGTGAAGCATAAGCAATTACCTGATCATTCTGCATTAAGACGCAACCAAGTCCTTTCAATGAAGATTCACTATAGACAACAATCTCACCATTCCTGGAAGGTAGTTCCAAAACTGGAGCATTCACCAATCTTCTTTTCAATTCCTGAAAACAATCATCACATTCTTTTGTCCAGATAAACTTAACACCCTTCTGAGTTAGCATAGTCATTGCACTAGATAACCGTGAAAAATTTCTAACAAACCTTTGGTAATTTCCTTCCAAACCAAGGAAACTACGAATCTCTGTTACATTTTTGGGTCTTGGAACTTCATCAACAACCTTTATTTTTGCAGGATCAACTGTTATCCCATCTTTAGAAACAATGTGACCAAGTAAAGAAATTTTCTGCAACCAAAACCCACACTTTCTGAATATCCCATACAATTTATTTTCTTTTAAGGGTTGCAAAATAACCCTTAAATGTCGTTCATGATCCTATTTACTTTTAGAAAACACCAAAATATCGTCAATGAAAAACACCACAAACATATCCAAGAACTCATGGAAAATTATATTCATTAAGTCCATGAATACAACAGGTGGATTGGTTATCCCAAAAGGAATTATTACAAATTCATAATGGCCATATCTCGTATGAAATTCAGTCTTCGGAACATCTGATTCTTTTACCTTCAGCTGATTGTACCCCGATCTCAGGTCAATCTTTGAAAAATACTGAGCTCCCTGGAGCTGATCAAACAAATCATCGATATGGGGAAACGGAAATTTGTTCTTAACAGTGATGTTATTCAAGGCTCTATAATAAATTCAATGTCTCATTGAACCATCTTTCTTTTTAACAAATAAAACAGATGCACCCCATGGTGATGTTCTAGGTCGAATGAAACCTTTCTCTAAAAAATCTTGCAATTGCTCCTTCAACACTAAAAGTTCGATTTGTGCCATTCGATAAAGGGGTTTTGAAATTATCTTAGCATTAGGAACTATGTTAACAGTAAATTCAACTTCCCGATCTGGTATTATTCAAGGAAACTAATTAGGAAAAACATTAGGATACTCATTTACCACTAGCACATCATTAATCTGAATAGTTCCATTGTTTTCAACAATATGTCCAAGGAAACATTCATTTCTATATTTTACAAGTTTCTCATCCACTTTATAAGTTATCAACAGTAAGGGTTCATTCTTTTACACAAACTTAAAGTCTTTCTAAAAAGAAGCTTCCTTATCTCTACAGTAAATCTTAGCATGGTAAACAGAGAGCCAATCCATACCCAGGAAAACATCAAACTCTACTAGAGGTAAAACATATGGTTCACAAGTAGGTTCTTTCCACGGATAAGGATTGGAAGATTCATATAAATTCTTTTTGCCTCAAAATTTCCCCCATGTGTTTTTACCAAAACTTCAGCATTCATTTCATGAGGTGGTATTCCCATTTTACTAGAAATGTTTTTAGAGATGAAAGAATGTGTAGACCCCGAATCAAACAACACACTGGCATAATCTGAAAAAAAACAAAGTACCTCAAACCACTTCATTTTATGGCCCAACATCTGCTGAGTTAGTTGCAAAGGATTTCACCACCCCTTTTTTCTTGTAGTCTAACTGCTTCCCATCACTCAAGCTCTTTGTCGGACACTCATTTGCATAGTGACCCATCTCATTGCACATAAAACATATAACTAATTGTAAATAAAATTTGGTCTTACCATCACCTTGATCTTTTTCAGTGCAATCACGAGCCTAATGTACCATCTTACCACATCGATAGCACATTCCATAATTCAGAAGAAATTCCCCAGCATGCATTTTACCACATTTATCACAAACTGGAAACGCAGTTTTCATACCATAAGACTTTTTTGAAGAATTCTTCCCTTTCTCCTGCCACCTTGGTCTCTTCTTCTGCTGGTTGTTATAGAAAACTTGATCATCGGAAAACTCGATATCAACCTTCTCAGCACATAAAAAAAACTTTTCATAACTTTTGAAATCAAGAGAAGCTAAAGACTTCGATATTTAGGCTTTAATCCTGAGTAAAACGATTGATTTTACTATCAAGGTCTCAGATAAAATTTGGAACATACCTTGCCAATCGAGTGAACCATTCTTCATAGGCAGCAACTAAGTCCTCCTCATTCCTCAATTCCAAGAATTTCCTTTCCATACTAAGTCGAACATCCTTAGGAAAATACTTCTCAAGAAACATATCATTGAATTCATCCCAATCGAGAGCATCAATCTCATCAGCGTCCCTGATATTTTTAACCATCGAACACCACTGATCTGCCTCACCCTCCAAATAGTATATAGCAAGACTAACCTTTTGATTGTCTGAACACCCCATGACTTCTAAAATCTTCTCCAGTGATTTAATCCACCCTTCAGCTAGCACAGGGTAAGATGATCCTATAAATGAAAAGGGATGTCGCCTCATGAGATGTTCCACCACTGACATGTTCCTCTGTGGTTGATCTGGCTGATCTCGTGCATGGATACCGCCACCATTTATCGCCTGAGTCAACTACGCCATTACTGAAACAAACTGTTCAGTTCCAAATCTGACCATCTCAGGATGCTGATTCGGAAGGTTATTTCCTTCTGTATGCCTTCCTAGAACTGCTTCCATGTTTCCTCTGCGGAAACCCATTCTGAACAAACATGTCATTGATGAAGCAACATGGTAATCTTCAAATGATATATCATTTCAATTTGACCATAAACAAAATATTTTTGGATAATAATTTAATAGAGTTATAACTACTAAAGTTATCTAAACCGACCTTTGATACAAACTATAAGGCTCCAGCCTTAAACATTACTTAATCATGAGTTATTACAAGATTACACCTTGAGGATCTTTTTAGGTTTAGAGTTTTAGAGAATTAGATCATAAAACATGCATTACATACCACATTTAAACAAAGTGGTTAAATAAAAGATAGTATTCATTTTTTCCATCAACAGAATAATATTTAAAATAAAACATGGATTCTTTCTTGAAACTTCCTTGACACTATAATTATATCATGTACCTTTCCCTTGACCTGTGAAACACATTTCAAAAACGTGGGATGAGCATAAAAAGCTCAGTAAGGGATATAAAAATATGGAAAGGAAACATGAGTACATATATACATAATAATGAAATCATACTTTACCCGTAAAACATAATCACTTTAACATACCTCATCAAGTCATGAATAAATCATAGAAATCATAAGACATAAAGGTAACTTGAGGAATTCATAACATTCTTACGTAGGGAGTAACCCTCTTGGTTACATTTGGAATACCCATCGCAGTATATTCCATATATCTCTTCGGAGAAACCTCAACGTTTAACCCCTTCGTGTTACCCAATGCATTGGGGAGATATATCGGGCTCACCAACCCTTATTTTATCACGGAACCACCAGTTTTCATAAAAATGCCCAAGAACCATAACATAATCGTATCACATAAAACATGCATAAAGGAAACATAACATTTCCACTTTTCAATCACAATATATCAATACAACACATTGATATAAAAACATGATGAAAACGATTTTCAATACCGAAATAAAAGAAAAGTAAAACATTGTATTTATTTTTCTTTTTAAAAACGGTATGTCTTGTAGAGGAAGCCGAAACTCAAATAATGGTCACGTCGGCGGATAAGTCGTTGTCGCCACATACATAAGAAAAAAACATTCCCTTTTTCGTTTGGTAAACGCTTTGTATAAAAAAGTTTCCTTTTGAATAAATGTAAAAGTCAAAGGGGTTTATAAACCATATAAAAGAAATTTGTGTATAAAACAAAATATGCCTCAATAAAAGGAGATTGAGACGAAGTCCTATACCTCGTATCTGACTTGACATGATCATTCTTTAAACTCATGAATAATAATCTGTAGTAAGTTTCTACATTCTAAAGAACCTTTTTCAAGTTCATTATTCCTTTTATATCACATATTACCATGTCATGAACATTATGTAATCATTTATGTTAATAATAGTCGTTTTGTCGATATTTGGTACTTGAGTCAGAAGTGAACTTCTTATATTTACATGTTGTTCATGTATCCATCATATCCTGAGTTATACTAATGATTTAGATAACATATATATCATATATATGCATTATATACATGAATTTATAATATTACATAATGTTTTGAGGTATGAAATGAAATGCACCGTTCATGGAGACGGTAAGACGTACGTACGCATGAACACTACTTTCATTTCTATTTCATATTTTATGGAATGGAATCATATTGATATAAAGGTATATTATAATTCCAGTATAATATCATATATAATACCATTAATTAAATCCATTATATTTCCCACATATGGCATTAACGAATCAAATAACTTTGAGGGGGCGGTAGTCCACACTTCCCAAAATGAAGATATCGCGTTTACCCATAATGGAAACCATAAAGGTATTCAATAAATGGAAAATATAGAATCTTAAGTAAAACATAAACATATTATATATCATATATAAATCCAGTGTCATCTTATTGGCCATCTTTGAAGGTGTTAAAAGAATATTGAACAATCATCGTTTCGTGAGGCAGAAATTCGCCATCCACAGAAACCGTATGTTTTTTAACCATTAGATATAGGTGTGTGTAAGTGTTCCTTGAATACTTCCTATAGAAACATCCTAGTATATTAAAGATACTGGATTTGTTACAATATAAATGAATAAAAAGAGTTTAGAGGGTTGGAGAATCAAAATATAACATAAGAACACAAGAGAAAACACTACCTTTAAAACAGTTAACTCTTTTTGATTTGAGCTCAAAGGATTACTTGGGAAGACTTCTGCCCAAATTGAGGCTTCAAAGAGTACGAGAGGGATGTGGAGAGACAAAATGGGTAGGGTTTGGACGAGCCAATGGCCTTGGAAGTGTGGGTAAGGTGGTAGAAGTGGGGGCCTTTTATAAGAGGAGAAGAGGGGCACTCTTGGAATGTAAAGAAATGTTACTTTATTTTAAAATGAGTTTCAGATTTAAGAGGTCCCAAATTGATATAATTCTAGGATAAGGTGATAAGGGTCCGAAATATACCCATACAATAGGGTTTTTACATGTTTAGGTCTTAGATTTTACATTATCTTTTCATTTTATTTAAATCCTTTATTAATGAGGTAATCACTGCATCATCATGATGTCATAAATAATTTAATCTATGTAATGTCTAAAAATTATAAAAAAATATCATAATGTAGTAAATCTATTTATATTTCTAATTAATATTTATAGTCAAAATATGACTTGTATAACCTCATTTAAAAATTGTTTTAGTAAAACAACTCATGTTTGTGACATTTTTACTTTAACATTAAATAAAAAGATATTAATGTCATTTTCCTACCAAAGTGGCTCCATGGGGTCCCCAAGTTGACCCATGGATTTTAGTGGTCAGCCATGACACATCTAATAAGGGTAGGACATGTGTCTAGGTCATTTTATATTATTTAAACATTATTCTTACCTTAAATTACACTAATTACATCTAATCGCGATTAAAAACATAAAAGTTACTATTCACCAAAAAATTATTTTAATCCCATTGAACCACATTTTACATCTTAATGAAAACCATGTATGTTGGATTTTTAAAATTGAAAACACATAGGTGGTAAAATTTCAGTTAAATGAAAAATCAGTTTTTTATGTAGCACTTAGTGGTTTCACTATTCATAAAAAATTGAAGTTTTTCAGAAAAATGCCAATAAATCACCCTAAGCTATATTTGATATTCCGAATTCAAAAATGATGTTTATTTTAAAAAATTCATAACATATAAGCTACATTAATTAATTTAATAATTAATTCCTGCTGTTAGAGCAAATAGCGTGTTTTTTAGGAATCAATAAGTATCAAAATATTGACACTAGTTTAAGTCCAATTTCAAAGTGAAATTAATTCAATGACCACTATTAGATTAAATGGTAAAAATATATTCTAATTTAACTTTAAAACCAATTAAAAAGATAATCTAACCATATAATTAAATTAGATGAGAAATCAATTTTGATATAAAATGCAGTATTTTTCACTACTCATTAAAAAAGGAACATTGTCAGAAAAATACCAAAAAATTATCCAATGTAAATTTCAATGTCCCAATAATAAATAATAAGTTTATTTTTTCAAATAGAATTTATAAAATTGTCAAAATATTGATTTAAAAATGGTTTTCCATCAAATGGCAGTAAAACAATCTTTTAAAAATATTAGTGTATTCCATGCTTAAGATTGGATTTATTCTCATTTTAAGCCAATAAAACACTATCTAATTCATTAGTAGACATAGATAAAAATATCTATTATTAATTACTTACTTGGGATGTTACAAGACCACTACTGCTAACTCCAGGTCATGGGTAGCATAGTTCTACTCGTGTTGTCTCAACTGTCGAGAGCCATACACGATCATAGCTCACTCCTACAACAGGACACGCCCAAGTCCTCTCCCTAATGCTTCACAGTAAACTATGTACCTTATGTCCTCCTTTGTAATCCTCAAGATAGGGGCACTAGTCCGCCTCTACATCAGCTCATGAAAGATCTACTGGAATCTCGTCTACCACACGAAGGGTTTCCCCTTCTTCGTCAAGGCTGATAGTGGTTCTAAAACTCTGGGGAAGTCTGGGACGAATCTCTGATAGTATCCTGCCAAAGCAGACATCCCTCCCCCATTGGGGGGTATTCCTGGGAACATCTATTGAAAATATATCCCCATGTTTAGTAGATCCTGTTTTGGTTCTGAAATCTCAAAAATCCTACTGCGACAAGGGTAAGGTTTGCCGACTCAAGAGTGATCAGCTGCACACTTCTATGAATGAGTTTAACATGTGCTGCATGGGTTTCCTTTTTTTCTATCCAATGAAAACCCCATTCCAACTTTGTAGAGAAACCAAAACATTTTCACCTAATAATTTCAGTTTGAGTATGAACTGTGGATGTCCGGTCCATACCCAAACTAACATCGTAAGGCATCGAATCTACCACCAAAAGGTTCAAACCGAAACTCTCGCCTCATGGTTCAGATCTCACCGTCGGCGTAAGTATGATTATCGAGTCTGATCACAATGGTATCTCTAGAAGTGAGGGTCATGTCAATTGTTTAATAAAAAACTCTAGGTCTTAGACAAGATTTGTGGAAGGAATGAATGATTGGTACCAATGTCTACTGATATAGAACTTTGTATTAGACACAGACCGTATCTCAAATAATTTCTAGATCCTTTGGGTCGCACTCCATGACGCTTGTAGCTACTCCCTTCCAATGTCCTTCAGCTCCCTGAGCCTGGTGGGATACACAAACAGGGGTAGTTATAATATTTCGAAATTTACACCACATCATGCTACTCTCCATGCTATGGTACCATGTCTACTGCTCTATAGATTCATCTATCCTTAACACTTCCTCATTCAGAAACAGTTTACACACCCCCGTCTCTGAGACTGGCACTAGTTTCCTGCTTTACCACTACTAACATTCACTGGCTATATTCACTCAGCCAAAGAACATTCAACCACAATGGTTTTCTCTAGAATCCTAACATAGGAAGGAATTCCTAGAGAAAAATGTGCTGGCTCGAATGTCCCTAAACACACCTCACTCAGAGGACCAATCTATGAAACCCTGACTGAATCGCATTCAATGATTACCAGGAATAATCATTTTCCCTCAATGAATAATGAGATACCGACACATCATCCTCCCAATGCTATAGAAGTTCTAGGGAACTCTCAGCCACCTCCTAAAACCATTACTCAACTGCCTATGAGTCGTGCTCACCTCAGAACCTGAGGGGAATTTGATGCTAAAACACATGTAAGGAACTAAGCCTAAAAGTGTCCTCTACCAGTACCGTCGGTTGAAACTGCTGACCAACAAGCAGTGATACAGCTGAAACACTGCCCCGAGGTACTATCTCAGGTAATGTTCCATGTACCGATTCCTTTTCAATTTGAATACCAACCTCATGTTCACTCTCTGGAAAACATTAGTAACTAAGATCACCATCCGCTCAAATTGTGTCACAACTAGGCGGAGAACTCATGCAATCAGCTCCAGTCAGTCCACTGCTTCCTGGGAATTTGTCTCCCCTCGTAACATTCGAGGCCTCTCCAGTTGGAACTCATGTGACTCGCTCAATCATTGTACACAGTCTTCCAGTGCAGCTGGTGGTAGCTACATCTCAATGGGTGGTGGTTCTGCAAGTACACCACCCGAAGGTGCCAACATAATAAGAGGTCCCTACACTAGATCCTCGTTGCTCGGTGGCCTTCATCGTGTACACTCTCGAAACTCTAACTGGTTTTCTTCATGGAGGCATCCTGAATAGAAGAAACATGGTCAAATGTTATACCTGGTTAGCAGACCTGGTTTATCTTACATAATGAAAACTATTGAAAACACACACGCAATCAGTGTTTTCGCGCCCTATGTCGAAGATTAGTAGTTATGGTCCTGGTGTATGGATATGGTGGCCCCCACCAACACTGGACTCCCTGCACTAAAAACCACACTCAGTACACTTAACAATATTGAATCATATAATGTAATGATCATATTATTGAGTTCTACGGTAGAACCGACTCCCCTGATACCAATTTTTCGTGACCTATCCCCTGGGGACCGTATCATGACTACCCCAAGACCGCCTTCCATAGGCCAGGGGCTGGAGACTAGCACCAAAGGCATAAACCCCTAAACTCGGATGGCATTTCCTTTATAAAAGTAAAAAAACACAACAAAGTACGCTACTGGAATTAAAAACCCCATGAAAATCAGAACACTAAATATTGTGATGAAAGTAAAGGGTCGGAAATACAAGCCCAACAGTAAAGTACAATACACCTGAAAATCTAGTGCAGCTGAAGAAAAGAAGTAAAGATTCTACTAGGTCATCCTTCGGAATTCCCACCTACAGGGTGAGTATATATGGCCTCTTTAACACCCCATGTTCGTCATTCCTCTCCCTATACGTCTTTCCGAGTGGTCCACCTCCGAGTACCGTCCAATTTTTCTCCTCTCTGCCCCGTTCAACATTGTCCGTCATCTGCAACCAACACAACAAGGTGAAGGAATAGATCGTGCTGTGGTGAGTATAACTATACTCAGTAGGGTCCCAGATACCCTCAAGGACTCATAAAATCAAATGAGGATAACCACAAATAACAGAGTCAACAGATAACCCTTTCTTAGGTATATGCCCATATATATACCTAAGTTCTTTAGTAACCCATCTCAAACATGAGAAAAACATGATAGACATTGACTCAGCTCAAACAAGGATTTTTAGCGTATCATAGAAGTTCATATGATTAATTACGAAGCTATATCATCTTATTCTGACAAGAGGCACTGATTCTGACCATACGGGTTCTTACCCACATAGGATCGATATGTACTAACCCCCGCAATGACCCACACAGGTTCTGACCCACATAGGATCGGTATGCAATGACCTGTATAGGATCCCTGAGCACTGACCCACACAGGATCTTCCCCACATAGGATCAGTATGCACTGACCCACAGAGGATTGTTGAGCGCTAAGCTCCGTATGATATGTCTCCAACCAACGCCTCAATATTATCCATAGGATTCATCGCACCCGATGCACTCATGATCCATATAATCTGACCAAGAGATATCGGTCGTACATCGACTGCCACTGAACTCCACAAAGGAGTAACCCAAAGGACTACCATGTCATAATAGTTCCAACGTGATAGATAGTGCATCAATCGGATGCTCGTTCTGTGAGTTATTGGAAATTCCGTTCCAGAGGCTCGGTTGGTATTTAGTTTCAAACCAACCCACCTGTACTCTAACTATGTCCAAATCTCAACTGGGGTTTTCCAAATGAACCGTATCACTCCATGCCTTCCATCGTTGCAGGAGGTTTTTCAAACGGACAATCGTAGCCCATGAGAGGGGTGAAAAGTTGTATATTGGCCAAACAGATCTGGGTCTATTCTGACCCTATCGGATTGACCCGACCCATCCCGGTCTGAACTAGGGTCTGACCCAGTCCGCGGGTCCATCCTAGTCCAAGGGAGTGGCTCAGACTGAGTGGTTGCTCTGACACTAGTGGGTGGCCCGACGGCCCGCATGGCATGGTGGGTCGGCCCGCGTGGCCTGGCTTACTGACCCGCATCACCTGGCAGGCCTTCCCACATGGCCTAGCTGTCCACGCTTGGCAATGGGGGTCATGCCCCCTGTTTTCAAACAGAACAGGCACTAAGTGCCAGTTTTGGTGACCTGAGGGTCCCGACTGTAGCGCACACCTGCGGCGGGCTCAGTCGACCACCCCTGGATCCTCCACCATTGCAAGACGGTGTCGGGGTTCTGCTCGACTCCACACGGTGCACGGGCGCCACGTCTCCTTGGTCGCGGCTTGTCTTGTCTGTGGCCTCCAGCTTCTCTTGACGGTGTTCTAGTGCCGGGCTAATTGTATTACCGTCGTGGCGTTCCTGGCCGTGACCCCCTTTGTCCGGAACGGTGCAACGGTACCGCGCCCCTCCGGTACCGCAGCTGCCCACCTGGCCGCTGCTTGGTTCCCTGCATGGTACGACGGTGCCGCGACCGTGTGGAAACCTTCTCGACTTGTGCCACCAGCTTCTTCATGGTCAGCCTTTGTCATCAACAACATGAACAACCAATGGGGGAGGTTCGGTCCATGTTTGTGTGGTCTGATCCCTCCTCATCATGGTTATAACATTTGGCATACCATAATCCAGAAATTTGAATGACGAAAAATAGAGGTTTATACTCATATATAAATTGACTCATATTCCCTTACCACGATTGCTGATGGTCATTGACAAAGTCACGGAAAGCGGACTTCGTTTCTTCAATGTCCATGGAGGAAGATCTCAGAATAGATGAGTCGAGATGACATCATCAGAGTACTTCATGGGCAGTGGTTCTTCCCTTTATTTCCCCAGTTGAAGAAGAAAGAAGATGGTGTTTGTCGTTCTTCGGTGGAGAGGGGTGTTCTTCCTTGGAAGAATAAAATTATCCAAGGGTTCTCCAAAGCTCCACCAAAAATAAAGTGCCAACCAAAATAATGGGTTAAGCTAACCCATTATTTATTAGTTGGAAACAATAATTAAAACATTTTCAAATTAATTAATTAATTACATTAATTAATTTGTGGTCTGGAACACTTATGAGAAAAGGTGGAAAGTTACAATTAAATTAAGAGAGTGTTGGATTCATTAACTCAAGGGATGTTTAAGGGTTCCATCCCATATAAATGGGGGGTTTAGTGGGTTAGAAGCTTATGTGCGCCCCACCTAATAATATCCACCCAAAGGAGGTTATTGTGCAGGTGACCCCCCCCCCCCCCAGTATCCTCCTCTTGGAGGTTTTAACCGCCAAGGAATAAAAAAAAGTTAACACTTACTATTTTTAACTTAATTAAAAACCCTCAAAATCTAACCTTCCACTCTCATTAGAACGCAACTGCGGTGACGGTCTCACTATGAAATCACCGACATTACGAGTTCAATGGTTTACCCAGATTTCAATTCTGAGCATCGGTTAAAAAGTTATAAAATCTTATAGGTACATTTACGGAATGTACCCGAAGAAAACTTCCGAAATTGATTCTGGGAACACTGGGCCTCGGAATCAAGCACCATCAGAAACTGAAGACTCATAAAATTCACATTTATTTAAAAAAAATCTACAGAATTTCTAGGACATTACAATTACATTAAAGATTATCAGCATAACATTCTTACCAATGATGAGAAACCATGATGAGTTCATAAATTAATGTAACCATATCTTTCAGTACATAATCTCTCGTTATGTAAAATTTCTTTATTTCTCTAAATTAATTCCATCTTACTGAATCGCTAAAATTAATTAAATATTATGATTTGAAAGGATCTACCAGAATACTTGAGTGAATGATATTATATTATGAATACTTAACTAAATTATGTATTGATCCCAAAAAAAATTCAATACATTTAAAAATATCTCATCATATCCTATAGGGTTTGAATAATTCTCTAAGATTGAAAATATATATAGGGATGATAGGTAGTTCTGAAACACAACTCTATATCAGGATCATCATGAAGAAATCACTACAACATCAAGGTAATCCCCATATCCTAACCAGATACAATTGAATGTGGTACTTAATGAAACCTTACAACTTACTCAATGTATATCTTGTAAGGTGGATCCAGAGATAAATATTATATAATAGAGATAACAATGGATGATTTTGTAAGATGATCGATTAAATCCATATAGAATTAATCCCTTTACATATTTGGTGTTGTCTGACAATAAATTCCATGGTGAGGATGTCCCATTTCCATTCTGGTCGTGGTATTAGATATAACATCCACTCAGACTTTTTCACTTAGACATAAATTTTTGACAAACCAATCCCGGGGATACAAACTCCATGATATCTCTATTGATTCCATACCACCAAAAAATACTTTCAAAATATCAATACATATTCACACTTATAAGATGAATATAGAATGAAGAACTATGAGATTCTTCTATCAAATCATTATTCAGATATGATATTGCATAAAAAAATCATCTTTTTTGATCTTTATCATTCAATCATGTATAATGTTAATATTTTGACCATTTCAATAACTATATTTTAGCAATAGATATTCCTTCTAAGACTCGTTAATATTTACATGTATATATGTTTGAACATTAAATTGTGAAAGACACGATTTACCCTTTCCATCAGGTTTTCTATATATATCCTCTAAAATATAGAAATATAGGATCTTTCATCATCCTCTTGATATAATTGAAGTCTTGATCATTTCTATTCAAAGCATTATCAACCTTGTTTTCTTTTCCAGTGGTGTAATTTACTGAGTAGTCATAAGATTTAATCATCTCAAACTATCTTATCTATTACATATTCTATAATATCTGTGTAAATTAATATTCTAATACGTGGTGATTGTAATATATATGGAAATTTTCACAACAATGTTAAGGAAACAATATCTATAAAAAATATATTTTTAATGTTAACACCTAATCACGATTTCGGTAGTTTTTATAATGTACATTCAATTATCAGGATGCATCAACCGTAAATATTTTATTATACATAAGATAAAAATTAAATACCTTCTAGAATGTATCACTATATTTTAAAAACCCTTCTACAATATAGGGTAATTTAATAACATGTTTGTTGACTTATCTCTTACTTAGTTCCTTCATATTTTCCTCACATTAATCTATCGAGAGGACTATTGATCCCTTTTTTGTCAACATGGATGGTGAATAATATATTCAAGAGAAAATATCCCAAATACATTTATAAAATCCATATAAAATAAGAAAAATAATACTATAAATCATCGTGGTTTTTCTGGGACAAACTGCATAGATATTATCTTTGCTAAACCTACTAATGTACCCTCCCTTGAGAAAATGTGACCCAGAAATAAATACTTTTTCATACAAAATTCACAATTTTGAATTTTTTTTATTTATTCTACCCTTCTATATAGTTTTATTAACATTATCAACTATTTATTATGATATTATTTTATCATTTAACTGTTAAGAATATAATTTATGAAGTCCGCCAAAAATAGATCAATGTAATATCTAAAGACTTTATTAATTATTCATATGATGATAGAGGAGGATTTAGGTATACCAAATGGTATCATAATAATATCACTGTGTCCACACAATGTATGCAGTACTGTCATAGGTATATCTTACTTTTTACCTTTAATTAGTGATATTAAAAATGGTGCAAATTCTTGGAAAAGTATTATGATCCATGTTGTTGAATAAATTACTGATCAATATGGTGTAGAAGATATTTGTTCATTCTCATGAACTAATTAAGATCCCGATAATCAATGAAGACCCACATGGATCATTGGTTCTTTTTTAAAAAAATTAGGTGCACCCCATGGTGAATCAGTTGTCCAAAAAAGACCATTTTCAGGGTTCACGTAGAGATTATTTCTCAATAAAAACAATTCATCAAAGGCCACTCTATTTGAATTCGTTAAATTTAATGTTGAATAATGTGTATGTTATATTGAGAAATCATGTTAATGTTTTAGTAGATTTTTAGGAAAGGATATTGTATTGTCATAAAAATGAATGCATGATAGGATTATCATTAATGTTGATTTTCATCCTAACCATTTGTGATAAATATTGCTATGGAATATTAATCAAAACTCATTCAATAGATGTGATTTCCATTAAACTGGTATATTCATCATCATAGTAACAGATGATTATTGTATTTCATGGAATAAAATAATTTTACATCCCTTCTTGGTTTTTTTTTTTGATTTATTTAGAAAAAGTAAATCCATTCATAAGATAATATCAAATTTAGCAATATGTTTAATGATTTAATTTACACCAACCACATTCTTAAAAACATCAGAAGGATAAAAACCATATAATTTAGATGACATCAACATACCCGTAAGATTTTGTACTTCTTCTCCTACATCTAATAAAATATTTGGAATCATGATTCCCGAGATATTTTTTTACAAGATAATAATTGGTAGATCTAGAGATAACGATGAAATGGGGAGATCTATAGTGTATTGGAAGTGTAACTTTCACCAAAATGTCACCAAATATATCATTAAAAACAATGATCCAATGTTATTTATTCTTGTATATTAACTAAAGATGTTACTAACATCGATCATCATCATTTACAATCAAATTTGAGCACTGGTTTTCCATAATGACCAAACCACATTCATTTGAAACACTGGTGGGGCTTTGGTGCATTCAATCGAGATTTATGAATTATTATCATCATTATATAACTTATTCAAATCAACAAAACATTATATTTTCATATGAAATTCCAATAAAAGAAAAAATAATAATTTTTTCATTAAGAAAATTTAAAAAATTATACATACAACACATTGAGTATAAAATATATGTCACCTTCTTCTATCAATGGTTTTATTATATTACATTGGATTCGATTTTTTATTTTTTTTTATCAAAACCATGAAATTGAAACATATATCCAACCAATATTTCTACCTTCATATCACATAAAAATCAATTCATAGATAGTAATGTGTTTTATGGATATTTTCATTCTACGAAATATTTTTAAAACAATATATAATAATTCAAATTCACTTTCAGGTTATATGTTAATACATTTAGAGTAACTCACAAGTCATGCAATGTTGTTGTCATGGCTACAAATATATTTATCATTCTTTTTCATTACCTTATGGAAAACATTCCCCTTCATCCAATGATGAATACAAGTAATTGACTTCTTGAGGAATATTTTGTTGAAATAATTATAATCCTTGTAGTTAATTTCAGAATTTTCCATTCGTGTCTTGATGAGTGTCCTCTATTGATCTGATTCCACTTCCAAAATCTAAATTTTAAAAAATGATGTTATCATTTTCTGTTCACAGTATAATGGAAAAAATATATTCTTGGGAAATGATCCATTTCTTAAAAAATAAAGTATCATAAGATTCAGTAAATGTAGGAGGATGTTTAATCATTATGGACTCAGCAGAATATTGTTCCCTCTGATTTTTACTTAAAATATCATCATGATTCATGGATTCAAAATTTTTTATATCAATTGAATTATTATTTTTCATTCCAGATCCCATAATATATGGAAACTAATGAGTAAAAACATTTCATTATATGTCACACTCAGTGTTAAATTAAATATATAATGTTCATTTGATTGACTAAAAAATAAAAAACATAGTGTAGATGAGAATATTTGTATTTCGTAACAACATATTTATGAAAAATTACTTATATGATATCTAAATCATGACCCAATATTTTTAATCTATAACACCATATGTTTATCGTTGATCATTAATAGTAATCATATATATAAATCTTTAATAATGGTTCTTATAGGGTTAGTGAATTTCTTAACCAAGTCCCATAATATTTTCAAACATGGTGTGCATCAAAGACCGTTGTCATTCCAAATATAATGATCAATTCAAGCTCAATGCACCCCGTTTGGAGTTAGTACAACTGGGTACCTATGTTATAGATCGATTTCCAATTATATTTTCAAGAATGGTTTATTGTTTCATGGAATTTACTCTCTCTATCCTTTACCAAAATTCATGTATATTTTCCTATTCAATGAATCATCATTAGACTTATCATTGGAAATGTTCTGAAGGATCTCACTAAATTTCACTTATCGTTTTTTCTAACTGTTATATTATCCAATGATATGATACCAACTATAGTAACCCTTATAATATCATTAACACATATTACATATTTTTAATGAACATTAATTAAATTAATCAGACACATTCTAATGGATCTTAAATTTATTGGGCCTTTGGAAACATGGAATAAAAAAACTTGTTCAAATTTAAACCACAAAATAACCCATATTTTTTATCATATATATCACCCATCTCATTCATATCAAACATTATACATTTCTTCATTACTTGTGGAATGGACAAAAAAGAATGGTTGAGCTCAGTACCTTAGTAAGAGTAACCATGGGATAGAAGTATGCATAATATGGTGATAATGATATTAAAACAAGAGGATTACATTTTAAAACCATATGATGCATATCAATGATCATTATCAAGAGTCATGGAATAAATATTGGTAGTTTATATAAATTTTATCACAAAGATATTAAGGAGTATTATAATTGATATAATAACTTTGACATAAGACATGGAATTTGGGAATACACAAAGTCATATATAATCATGACAAATGTAGTCCGGGAGCACTAAAACATTCATCATACTAGAATGGTTTAACTCTCCAACAAGGAATATTAGTCATCGATAACTATCAAGATCATCATAGTAGGCAATTTCTCCCACTAAATGAGGTTCACTCCCCATTTTGTCCCATTAATATCCCATGTTTGAAGAATTTACCCAATGTCTTGTAGAGATATTTAATCCCCACCTCACATAATGTAAATCATGTATATTTTTTTACAAGATAATAAAAAACTCATAATTTCAATACCTATGAAATGAAATGGGATCCATAATCATTTGATCAAATCATAACAAGAAGAATAACGACATATTTGATTGTCCTTTCATCATTCCATGGAAGTATATCCCATGATAAGAAGTGGATTTCGTAATAATTATTTAATGGTATAACTCAAGGAATAGAAATTGTTTTCATAAAAATCATTCCATCAAAAACATTAAACAATCAACAAAAATATTAAGAATAGTATCCTTATATAATATCCCTAAAAAATGAAATTTACTATCAAAAGATGTCATTTTACATGGAAAATGTTTTTGAAATTTCATTTAATAATTTCATAAATAAAATAATATTCCATTCGAAATAAATATTTAATAATAAAAATTCATATTTATTTAGAATTATTTTTGATTGAAAAAATTCATGTCAATTTATAGATAATTCTATAAAAATCATATTAAAACATTCTTATGGATGATAAACTTCCCGCATTGATTTTTTTAAAAAATTGAATTGCTTAAAAATAATTTAATTTTTAAATAAAATTGAATGATTATAAAAGAAACATCATTTAAATTATTCGTCATGATGGTGGATAATTCCTTTCATTCCATACATTTTAAAACAAAGATTATTTTCACATTTTTGGTAATTGAAAAAGTGACCTTGTTTCAAAAAAAAACAACAATATTCCATCGAAATCATTATTTTAAAAATGATTAAAGTATAAAAATGTTTTTAATAATTGATTAAAATAATTTATGGAAATCAAAATAATATTATAATATAATATTTTTTTTAAAATGTTTTTGGGACCGAATAGTTAAATAAATAAATTTTTTCTAAAAAACAGTATGTTGAACTATTGAGTATATTAATTGTGGGAAATGAAAGAAAATCATGTATTTTACAAAAATTACTATAGTATAGGAAAATAAATTAATTTATTGATAGGTATATCATAATATTTCATCATTTTAATAATAATCATTAGCATTCCGAAGAAACAATGAGATTGTAATATAAAATACATATCACTTGTGTTATAGTGATTTGTAATCCCAATAAAAGGGAAATATAAAATTAATGTTATAATACTATTATAATAAAATGATTAATGATATTACATTTCAATGGGGATGGTTATACACCTCCAAAATTAATAAAGGTGTATAACATAAAATATGTCTAAAAGAATTCACATTGAAACAACAATCCCAGCGAATACGTTTCAAAAACAATGAGACATATTCAATCCTCTTGAATAATAAATATAATTTTGTTATACATCTATTATAGATGAAATATTTGTATATTTCTATATAATATCACATGTTATTTTCTTATCCCCCTTTGTTACATGTTTACCAACAATTCCATATTAATGTAAAATTTTGTGCACTAATTACTATATTTTTTTAGAATTTTGGTCATCGTTCTTTGATATGGATTCCCCAATATCCATAGTATTAACCATGATATTAATATCTCTTATATTCAATATATATTTTCTGGGGTAATATATTATATATATCTACAGAAAATGAAATACATTGTTCATAGAGATGTTAGACTGTACGTACACATAAACATTGTTTCTATTTTATTGACATATAAAAAAAAATTGTAAAATAATATATTAACAATATAAAAAAATATTTATACCTTATAAATCATTTATTTTTATTAAAATCATATATATTACCTTCCATGTAATTAGTGAATGAATAACATTTCTTCACGAGGCTGTAATCTACCCAACACAATAGTGACGTTATCGTATTTCCACATAATGGAATGTATGAAAGTATTTGTGATATAATAATTAATTTTTTTAATAATATAAAAAATATCATTTATAAACATTAAATCCATCATTATTTTCATGCATGAGAGGTGGTGTTGGAAAATTAATGACTTGTGTTAATCAAGCTGTATTCCACTATACACACGAATAATGATTTTGTATCGAATTTTGCAGAATAGGAGATGGTTGCAGGTCATTAAATTAACATAAAAAATTAAATATATGTAATATTATGAGTTTCATTTATTATCAGGGTTTTATACAATATGAATGATTAGTAGGAATAAATAAAACAAAATTATTGATTAGGGGTGTTACTTATTCATCAAAAAAACATATTATTGATTACTCCAAAAGGCTTTATAGGGAGATTTAATGGAAAAACTAAGGCATCTAGGATGGGACCAGGTATGTACTAAATATATTTTTTTAGTATTTGAAAAATCCAATGGGTTTTAAAATTTTAAATAATAGTGGAAAGTGGTGGATTTTTATATCTGTCATTAGTGGAACACATGTAATTTTTGAAAAGTTAACGGTTTAACCATGATTTCATTATTAAAAAATTCCTCCAGAGTAGACCATAATTTATCCTATATTTAAATGGTCATAATATGTCTAGATAATGGGATATGGTTATTATTTGTGGAATTTTAACACTATTTTTTTATTTTAACACCCTTGTAAACACATTTTTAACTTAACTATGGTATATTATTTTTAATCTGTCACCATTTAATAATTTAAAAAATTACATTTTAGATATTATATATTTTAAATAATTTTTATTCAAAATATGGAATCCAGTTTTTCAAATTCGATTAATATTGGTGAAAAATATAATTTAAAATTAAATTTATATATGCAATTAGAAATGTGTTTTCCAAAGAGAAAATGTTGAAAAGTATTAAAAGTTTACATTTCAATATTCACTATGAAATTTAATCCAATGACCTAAATTCTATTAAGTGATATAAAATTTATGTAATTTTACATTTTAATTACATTTTAGTACAATAAATAACATTACATATTCATTAAAAGAAACTACAGGATTCAATATAATCTTATATTTTTCACTTTCACAATAAAATTAATATTCTCACAAAATCCAAAAAAATAACCCAATGATTAATTTTTAAAAGATTATTTCGAAAAATTATTTTATATTATAAAATCAATTTTTTTAAAATTTTCAATAATTTATTTTATTATTGGTCAATAATCAAATAATATATCCTTTTTTGAGAAAATAGTATTTTCAAAACAAATAATGAATTTAATAAAATTTATTTACATTTCATTAATAAAGTTTCATTACGTATCAAAATTATACATAATATATATATATATGTTTTACTATTATTCATATCCATATGTTTTGTTTCTAGGAAATAATGGTCACATTTAATATATAATATTGTAAATAAATAATGGTTTGTCAAAACTCGATGTTGCATGAAATGAAATTTATCAATGAAATTCAATTTAATCAAAATATAAATAATAATTTAAAAAAATTAATGGTGTTATAATATACCACTTATTATATGAATTTCTCTCTTAAAATGGGTTACTTTAATACCATCAAATGATGATACTTTTTCATCACTATTTCTTATGATTCCCACATATCATATTCAATCTCATTTTTTAGAACCAAACATTATCCAAGGGAGTGGTCATGTTTTGAAACACATTATGACATTGATCTAATATCCCGATAGATTATTCCTTATAAAAACAGTCATGATCCATCTATACGAAATCTAATTTCAACAAATTTGAAGGATCATGTACCTACATTCTTCAGAGAGATACATTGAACACATCCTGGATAAGAGAGGGGTTTGGTTGACGTTCTGAAATATAGTTAATCATCCCGATACAATCAAGAATATAAAATGGAGTGAAAACCCCAGATCATAGATTTACAATCATTCCAAATGTCATTAACATATTCTATAGTGAAAATTATTGAAATTTCTAGTTAAAAAATTCATATTAGATATTATGCAGATGCTTTTCAACATAACTATACCATTGACTATGAGATACATTGGCATTTTATTAAATAATTAAAACATTCTATTCAATTTTTTTTTGTTATTTCCGGTACCAATATCATTCTTTCTCAAACATACTTCAAACATATTAAGTATCTACAATTATTTTCATAGAGGGATTCGTTATGATCCTTCTGAATAATTGGGTGAATGATATTTTTTTTATGAAGACTCAAATCATTGAATTATATTGAATAATATCTATTAATTTATTCTAGAGTCTGATTTTTTTCCCTAATCAACCACGTGTTTTAAGATGACATGATGTGCTATAACATAACATTGTATCAAGACATTGTAGTGAACATTTCTAGAAATTTGACATAAACCTAAAATAAAAATTTGATAGAAATAAATGTCTTTACATGTGAATCATTACCTCATCATTAATGTATATCCTTGAATGATGATCCATGTTTAAATATTCTATGATAGTGATTATTTTTAGTGACATTATATGGAGATCGACTATCAACCATATAGCCTTATGGGTATTCGATGTTTTATGGACTCTGATGAAAAAAATACATGGTTTTGTATTCACATTTCTATTATAGTAAGAGTAATAGATATAAAATCCCATTATAATTTTTTCTCTCAAACATAACAAGTTTATATACCAGGATCCATAATTCAAACATTTTGGTCTCTCTCTTCATTCTAACTCACAAGAAATGAACTTTTATGTCTTTTTATATCATCATACAGATGGATTAATATAATATAGTGAAAAATGGAATTCCTATAACAACTCCTTCTAATATGGTATGGATGGAACATATGCATTGTTCATATACCTTGACATTCTATTAGTATCTGGGATAAATGAAAACCCATTTCTATCTTTCCTTTACAACAATACATATTACTTCTATTTTAATGTATGCATTACATTGATAAATTATTAAAAGTTAAATTAAATAAGATAGTATTTCACCCCTGATTTTAGGATTTCTGTATCCATCCTTTGATAATTCAAAAATATTGAATCTTCTCTAATCATTATCATAGAAATGGAATATTTTTTCCTTAGACTCAAATCAATGAAAACTTGATTACATTTTCATTATGGTAATGTTGTGATAATCTATAATCATTCATTTTATTTTACCATCTTCTCTAACACATATTCCACTCAATCAGTGTGAGTATATACATTAATCTTTTATTATCGGTATATATATCAAAAAATTATATGTAATGTTAATTCAACTATATATTTAATTAAAATATATAGCAGAAATCTACAAATCTATATTTATGAGATTTTTCTCATACATCATAAATTATTTGGAGGCATAATCTAAAACCAAATTATTCTACATAAGGAAACCTTTTAATCCAATATTGGATGCATCACTATTTATTTCAAATACATTTCCACTATATAGTAATGTATAAAAACATGAACTGACTAATATCCTCTTAAGTTAGTTGTTATTATCCTTACCCAAATTATTCAGTTGGAACATAGATTTCTTCAAAGTTATATTGTTCAGTGTATTAGATATTAATGATGAATTATCCACTAACGTTCTATTATATCCATCTAAACTAAGAAAACATCAGATCTCAATAATTTTGGTTGGTCTCAACAAGCACCAAATAGATTCCATCATTTATTGATCTATAGATATAACCTCTCATGGGATTATTAGACCCAAAAAAGGAATCCTTTTGTAAACAAAATTCACACATTTTAAAACTTGTATATAGTCTTGCCTTATTTAGGGTCTTCCTTATAATTCTCATATGATCCTTATCTCATCCATGTTCTTTTAATAGATAAATAAATCATCTATAATTAATTCTATAGACAAATCATGGTTCTATATAATGATTCCCATTTTTATAAAATGATGATACCAGGGGAATTAGTAAGTCAATATGGCTTCATAATATATTTATAATTTCAATAACTTAAATATAATTCCTTATTTGGAAAATTTTCTTTTATGAACCTCAATTGAAGATATCCAGAAAAAAGGTCAATCTTTGAATTGTATTGAGATTTATATAGTGTATCAAATAATTCATCAATACAAGGTACATGATAATTGATCTTAATCATGATTTTCTTCTACTCCCCATAATCTATACCGAGTCACAATAAACCATATTTATATTTATGAAAAAGAAAATGTGAACCCCAATGCATCACACATGGCCGAATAAAACCATTTTTGAGTAAATCCATATGTTTTTTTAAATTTCAGAAAATCTATAAATCACATTCTATGATGATTCATTGAAATTGGTGGGGCACCACATATGAGTTATACTGATAACTCATCTTCACATTTTGGTTGATGGCTAGGAAACCCATCTGTAATGTCATTATAAATTCCAACACAAGTGGTGTATCATCATTTTAATATTTATCTAAAACCATCTAAGAAAGATACCCCACTTGAATATAAATCAAAACACACATAGTGGATTTCAATTCAATCCAGATATTATATATATTACTAATCTAATAATAAATAATATGTCAGTTTAGAATAACAAATGTCAAATAACGTCCACAATAACTAATGTAAAACACATATATATAAGGAAAATCTATTCATTATATAATGTAATATTAAATTAAAGGATGAATAAAAATATATATAGAAAAAATATTCTCACAAACTTCTACTAAAAAAGAATCATAGACATGAGATGGGAGCATCGTTCCATTAATGGTTTTCTCTTCTAACTCAAAATCGATTCATTTGGCTGGATTATTCATAACCAAAAAAAATTCATTATATTTTAAATAATTATTTTAAATATAGTAAAATAAGACATTAGATTCTCTAGAGTGGATGGTATGTATACCTTTCACCATATCCTTATCACACCCCTTTTAAAAAATAGTTACCAAGTGAGATTTCAATTTGTCTCGTGGAGAAAGAGGATTCACATATAGATCAACATCATTAACCATCATAATTGTAAAATGGATAGAATAATACCCATTCTTCTTTCATTTATTACACTGGAGTGTGGGTGGTGTATTATTTAGGGAATTTTCACTATTTGATTCATAAGCTATCTTCATCCCATTACATCAGCATTCGGTTTCATGATGACCTTAACATCCACTCATAAAACATTTAATAGTTACATTAATAAAATTTGTTTCATTATTCTTACAATACATTTACAGTAATGGTAAGCTCATCTTCTTCTATCCATATGTAATTGATTTCACATTGAATAGTGTTTTTATCTTCTTATCAAAACCATGTGATTTATACATTACTTCAACATCTATTTCATCCATCATATTATATCCTTAAATCCATACAGAGATACTGATTTCACGCATTTATAATTACCATAAATTAAATTGATTTAAGAAATTGATGAATATATAAACCAGACATTCATATTGGTTGATATTATAAGAAACATACCTAACATATTTATAAATATTCTACTTATATATACCAACAGATTCATCATCCTTTTCATTTTGATAATGGAACTATTTATCATCGTCATACGGATAATATGAGGGTATTTGTAACTAAAAAAAAAGTTATTGAAATTTCACTAACCTATAAAAACAATTCTATTATGTTCCCTTTTGTTTCAGGTGATATTCCAATACTGGTCCATCTCTCTTTCCAAATGATATAAATCCAAAATGAGTTTCTCATGTTATAAAAACCAGATAATAGAAAATATATTATCAATGGTATTGATACATTACTCAGTAACTTGTCCATTAGTGGATCCAATAAATGAAGGGTGATCTTTAATTAGGAAGGGCTCAAAAAAAAAATAAAGTTCCACGTTTTCTTTATTTGAAAGAAAAGCATGATTAATGGCTTGATAATGTTGCTTAATAATAACAATGATAATTTTTTGGATCCCATAACATTAGCCTACTCAGGAGAACAATAAATTAATTGTTCATCAGACACATCATTGACACAATTCAATTGTATTCCACCAGTTGAAAAAATATAAAAATAATAGTATAATCAACAATATTTTTATTTGGGAACAACATAATCATTAAACATTACATAAATGATGTATAAATCACACCAACATATTTTTCATCTATCTTACTAGAGATTTATTCTAGTATATTAATATCCATCATCAATTTAAATCATTTTATGATCCCAAATATTGGTTAGGTTCCACTAATAGAGACAGTGATTTAGTTTTACCCATGTTTTATGATTTTTTTCATTTTAAAATCAACCTCATTGTTTTGTTAAGGTTCTCAATTTACATTATAAGTGCTCTCAATATCACATCATGATCTATAGTAAAATAAGTGAGGGAATCATACAATATGCATAATTTTTGGAAATTATTGGAATAGTCAATTTTATGCTATTTAGGCACAAAAACATATATTCTATTTAGTATCTACAAATGTTAATACAACTAGTTAAACCCAACAATTTTACAAATGGTTAGACAATATTGTTTTTTTTCTCATAGTTGGTTAAATATCGTAGCTTATCTTAGTCATGGATTTGTTTGACACACCAATCACAAGCCTCTAGTATCTCGTTAGACACCGTAAATACGTGATCGTTACTTTATTCAATGATATAATGATAGAAAAAATTTCATCAAATATTGTATTCCTTCACAAGAAAGATAGTTGTTCAATACTTGTGTTCATATATTGAATGTCTTCAATTGATGACTTTATCAATAATTCATCACCTCAAAACTCTATTTTGATATTTAATGATCTATTTTATTTTCATTAAATGATTGGGTAAATTTATTCACATTCATCAAGAAATACACATATTTGTCTCACCATAAAATTTTTTTGAACAATTTATAAAAGGATTATAAATAAGTTGTGGAAATTATATATATATTTCCATAACAAGAAAAAACATATTTACATAAATATGTTGTGAATATAAATCTCAATAAACTACATTATATAAATAACTTCATTTAAATCCTCAATTAAATTTTATTTTGAATTATACATAGTTACTCCACTCTTTGAAATATTTATACCCAAATATTTGTATATTATTTATTTAATCATCCATTGAAGTCATCATTATTCGTTGAGTATTATATTTCTTTTGAAATACACAAATGGGAATTTACATCATGGATAATATGAATACCATTTAGTTATCTTGTTATATAAACTATCTTCATGATGTTCATATTTAAATAATGGAGGGGTTCTCATCTTCATAAATATATTTGATGGATAGGCATAGATCACATAGAACGCAAGAATTCATGCATTCTAATGTTATGTTTATAAAAAACATCTCTTCCTTGTGCTGGTATAGAAAATACCAATTACTTATACATGATTTTAATCACCAGAATTCTTAGGTTCTATCTATGAAAATACATTTTGAAAAGGATTGATGACTCAAGGAATCATGTTTTATCCCAAATATACTAATATATATGTAATTTCATCCATTAAATCATGCTTGCAAATAATTTAAAACACCCAATGGATTCAGTTACTCTAATCGGCATTTATAAAATAATATCACACATCATCATTATTTTGATTACCTCTTTCAGGTGAACTCTTAATTAAATTGGCATGAATCAAATGTGAAGATTATTATTTACATATTTTGACCATACTTGTGAAATAATCATGACATATAAATTGTCTAGAATGTCCAAATTCATCTGACTATTATAACACTTCAGATTTTCTATTCATTAAAATAAGTGCAAGAATTTTATGTGTCGTATGTACTTTAAACTCAACATGATCATAGGAGATCATCATGGCCTTATGTTTGGTAGGAGGAAGATCTTCATGGGCATGCATGGAATTCAAATGGTAGAAAATATTCCCTACATAGAACCCTCAAATGAGGCTTTATGAAGATAAAACCATAGCATTGATCAGATGGTGTGTATTGAAAATATCAAACATTCCCGGCCATATAAATGTTTTTTAATGATTGAGGAATAGATATCTGATAATTATTATCTAATATTGATTATTTTTATGTAATGTCTATGGTATATTAGACATTAAGTCACATTGATATTCCAAAAGTCTAGAACCACATATCATACTATACCAAACCAATTATCCATGGTGTTGTTCGTCATTTCCTGATGGCACCACAACCATGTCTCTAGGATATATACCAGAGATCTCTCACCTCTACCACCCTTTTTATATATTAACATTTTTTCCTTAGTCTCGGTAGACCATTGAGCCCCACATATGGATGGGGTTAAAAAATCCAAGGCATACACAGTGTGATGGACATATTTTCTGATGTAATACCACATAAAAATACTTCAAAAATATCCATATAGAGAAAAGAAAATCCAAAAATCCATTTTTCCAGACCCAAAAACATTATCAATTCATCATTTTACCATCATGAAATAAAATATTACATAACCTTCAAATGAATTCCTATTACATAGATAAAGTATTTTTCCCACGTCCATCAAAATACATCATGCATATAAATATTTTCATGGGATTCGTTATTTATTTTTCTTGAAATTAAATTTTCCATGGACATCAAATATGGTAAACAGTATGGAAACTACTTAAAACCTATCACCGAAAGATCATATTACATAAAAATGATCATTGTTAACATAGAAAATTTTCCAAGCATGACATCTGATGCTATGAAAGGAATCAATAAACATTCTCCAGGCATCACAAGATAATCATTAGTGACTATTTTCTACTTGAGAAATGATGCAACACATGGGTACAAAAATATCCGCATTTGTATTTCGATATCAATCTATTATCATATCATAAAATTCAATATGTGGAAACTTCAATTCATCACCCCCATATTTGCAATAAAATTTAATGGAAAATTTAGATATATCTCATCTCATCTTTCGTCAAAAAAAATAAATTCTCACATTTTAATATAAAAGGGATATATCACATAAACCTTAGCAAAGAGACTATAGATATTAAACTATAAGTTAATTTGGGATAACCCTGTGTAGAAATCAAGAGTGAGAAAAAAAATTATTTCTAAGTTATCCATTACAAATTATCATATTTGATATCATGAAATGATAATAAAAAAATTTAACATTTATTTTTCAAATTTAATTATTTTCAATGAACATGAAAATCCAGCACACATCAATAAACACATTTGAATGTTCAGGTGTATAAGAAAAAAACCACCTTTATATTACAGTTTCTTCAATCAATCACATATTATCTTAATAAATGTAATTAAGAAATAGGGATGAAAATGGAATTAATATACCATAAAAATCATATAATCAGACACACAAGGTATTCAAACACCTGATTAATCATAGAGAGTTTCCAATAAATAACATCCATGAGATAACTAATCTTGATGTCGAAAAAAATCAGCCTTATCCTATTACATCAATTTGCTTCATTTTGGATTGAAAAATATAAAATAATAGGGAATAAGGAATAATGTGTTATTTATTATTGTTAGAATCATTCTAGCTAATGGATTTTTCTATTCCTAGATTTCTTATTATTTCAATGATCATAATATAATGTGTTTTTCATTCTTTTTATCTTCATTATTCTCATTCACTACCACTACATCATGAATCAAATCAGTTGTCAACATATGCAATGAAATGAACTTCATCATCTGAATCTTTGGATGAATCGTTATTCAAAATCATACCTAGTAAACATCTCATTTTAGATATTGAATAAATCGCCAAATTATTTTCATTCTTCCTTTTAGGACTCTCCTCATCCTAAAAAAAGTTTTATTGAAATTATTTTTCATTATCTAGACACTCGTAGTATGAATTTCCATGGAAATTAAAATTCCATCATGTTAGTTATTTTTACTTTTCCCCGTCCATTTTTTTAAAAAAAATTAAATAATAATAAATAATATTTTTAAAATCATGTTCGATATTCTCATTTTCACAATTTTTAGATTCAATTGATTCTTCTTCTCAAATTTTTCCTTTCCTAATGGATTCAAATTCCATTAAAACATTTTAAATATTCCTGAATTATGAAATTTTTCTCATCACAGAATCTATGAGAGTATTTTGCTGTTTATATAGAGAAAATTAATCTCATTCTTTGTGGGATTAAATCTTTTAATAAAATTGATCAAGACAGCTACTATTCATTTTTTTGATAATAATTAAATCATTAGGCTTCTCACAACAAAATCAGATATTAGTCATAATATGATTAAACATTGGGAAATAATTTTAAATTATATAATCATTAGTCATTTTTATGTCTTAATTTTTTTTATCCATACTTGTTGCATGACTTCCTTTGTTTTTGATGTTTCCATAATAAATGTTCATTAATTTATCCTAGATTTCAAGTGTATTTTAAAGACCCGTGACCATGGAGTATTCCATTTCTGATAATGATATTAGGATGAAAATATGTTTTTTTCATCAACATTCAAATTTTTGTTATTAGCATGTGTCATTGTAGAATCATCAATAATAGGTGGAAAACTCCTATTGTGGAAGAATATCTTATATCAAGGATAATAGAAATCTTATTCAAAATAATCCTATTTATCCAAATATGATAATTACATGCATTTAAATTACTAAATACTAATTTATTTACAGAATTGGGATTCTTTATATGTATAGTTAATCATGGATCTATAACAGTGACCTATGCTCTGATATCATTTATAGAGTTCAAGGATTGTTTAGGATACACTAAGAGGGGGTTATTTTTTTGTACCCATGTTTTATAAATTATATAATCTATATTATTCCTCTTGAGGATGTAAAGGCCCTAGATCAATAAAATAGTTTCTCTCAAATTAATCTAATTTGAATAAGTAAAATAATAGAGGGAATCGAACAATATTTATAATGATCACCAAAGAAATCCCAAATATACTCTAATTTTTTGAAAACGGAAAATGGATTCTATTCACTATATCTACATGTAAATAAAGCTAGATAGACACCAGAGATTAAATTTCTTTCAGACACCGTAATTTCCTACTATATAGTTGGTTTGACAAAAAAACTGCCCTTCTACCATTATTTGTTTGACACCCCAAACACAAGCCTCTGGTAGATATTTAGAAACCATGCCTACAAGATACTTCGCCTATTAAATAATCCAGTTCTACATGGATCATCATCACAGATAGTCTTCATCTATAAGAATACTTGATGTCCCTTATTTTTTTACAAATCATCCATGTCATTAACATATGAATTAAAAATCATGATGGAATCCAAAACACCTCTCAGATCATGAATGAAAAAAATTCACCACATTCAAATTCTTGGGTCCATGTAATTACCTTCATCTTGAACTAAACAGAAATGGATCACACTAATAATTAATTTTGAAAAAAGAATTAAATGATTCTCAGAATTATTTTTCAATTATGTGCGTGTTTCCACATCCTATATTTACATATTATATAAAAAATATCGGGATTAGAAATCATAATATATTCCATGTTTTATATTTAGTCATTAAAACATTAATTATATCTGCATATGAGTTAAACACATTTATTTTTGTCCATAAAATATTAATGCCCCAAAGTGGGTTTTTTATTTATTTCCCCCTCCATTGTGTACACCATTTTTTGGTGGATATTATATTGATTAAAAAAAGAATTGTTATATACATTATGAATAATTTTAATATATGTGAGTTATGTGGGGATATTATCTTCCATGATGAAATGAATTTTCAAATACCTTAGTGGAACTCATCTTTTTACAAGGGTTAAGTGAATAATAATAGATCACCTAGAAATCATGCATGCATTCATGTTCATGATGTTTTCATTCATAGTTTCTATCCCTAATCAGGTCATAAAATACCACATCAATTTAGTGATTCCATAGAGGGATTAATGGTCGTTGAATCTAATCTCTATATCCCTGACAAAAATTCCATGACATTTTCTTATATATCTATGGCCCTTGGAATTATCATTATGTAAATCCTAATGGATCTCATTTAATTATTTCCATCATGTTTTATAAATGATATCAAAACATACCCTCTGATAAAAACTATAGTGACCTTAGGATTTTCATATATAAATATATATTATTTATTTTTAGAAGAATATTAATTAAACTACAAAAACAAATGCCTAAGGATCATGAATTTACAGTTCATTTTGAATCTTGGAAACATAAGAAATTGTTCATATTTGTACTGAATCATCCCCCAAAATGTAATTTATAGCTATCAGCCATCAAATAAATATCATACATATTACATTTATTCATAAAATGTGAAATGGAATCATATTAAACAATAATATAAGAAGATCATTCACTTTAAATAGAAGATATTTTTTATCATTAAATAAATATTAGTTTTTGAAGCATGAGTGTACCTTTTTAAAACAATAACCTTCATATCGATGAAAAAATATTGAGTCATTTTATAATTATTGGTATTTAATAAGTCGTGGATCAATTGAAAATCAGAGAACATGAACATATAGATTTAAATATTGGCATAAGAAATGTAATTTTTACATAGATAGAGTCATAGAAAATAATTTATATATTAGTCAAGGATCACTGCCATGGATATCATATTGGGATACATTCTCTCCTAAAACAATTATTGTATTTAAGGATTTCTCCTAAGTCCATCATTTAGGACAAATTGCATTTCCTAACCTGATTTACTCCCCATTATACTCCTATCTATATTATGAGATATAAATTGTTCCACAGTGAATTGGAATTTTATATAGTTATCACCTATCACATTATGAAATTAAAACTTGTGGGAATCACACAATCTTAAAACATGATTCATTTCATAAACCATGAAATTAAATGTGGTCCCTAATCATTTCATCATATAATACCATGTAGATAGAATATATCCTTCATAATAACTTCATCATTCTATCACAGTATAACCCATGAATAGAAGATGGTTTCATTACAATTTCATCATAGTATAACTCATGGATTAAAAATATTACTCATAAACATTATTCAATCATAATTATAAACCAATTTGTGATCTAATAATAAAGGTATCATAAGATGATATCCCATGTATGGCATATGAAACATCATCATACTTCATCTTATATGGAAAATTATTTTTAAATGTAATTTTAAATATATATTTTGGGAATTAACTATTTATTGAAAATAAAATAATAAATAAATAAATAAATAATTTTTGAAATAATTTTCTATGAAAATTTACATCAAAACATATAAAGGATCCATTAGAAATCATTTGAAACATTTATTGGGGAAAATTTTAGAACTTGTTTCAAAACAAAATATAAAATATAAATCATATTATAAATATATTTATTTTAAAATATAATATTAATATCTTAAATAAATAATAAAAAATTTTATTTTTCATGATGGATTTGAATTCAAATTATAAATACAATGGAAAAGGATATAACTATCATATTTTATATAAAATCCTCATTGGCCATTTCTTGTAAAATGAAAAAATTATTCCTTTTAAATTTAATTTGTAAAGAGTAAAAAAAGTTTAAAATAACCTTTATATAAAATTATTAGGATATTAAAAAAATATTAAAACATTTTTTCTCACAAATTATTTTGTATTAAAAAATGATTATCGATCAATGAGTTAAATATTGATTATTTTTTGGAAAGAATATTTTCAACTATTGACTTCATAAATTGAGGAAAATAAATCAAAAACAAATATCCCACATAAATAATAATAGGATAAAATGTTTATTTAGTTTCAGGAGAGGTATATTAGATGATTTTATTATCTTATGAATAATCACGACCAATCCATATCTCCTCTAATGGCCCGAAGGCATTCATTTTTTATTGATTTTTGATAATCCAACATTCAACGGGTGTGGTGGAACCCTTATAAGGCCCGTTGGCATAAGTATTACATAGCCAGTAGGACTTAGAGGAATTCATTGCTTGTAGGCTTCAAACATTACATACAACCCAGACTAACTACTTGGAACTTCTCCTCCCCTGCACCTTCATCGTGAAATCATCTCTCCACCTTTGCATGTCACTTCATCTAGTCTTTACCATGCATTCACAAGCATGCCTGTATGGTAGGTGTCATACCATATCATTCTTACATTCCATTTAGCTTCTACACTAGTGAAATATCCTTGTAGATCCTCCTTCTGAAACATGTTACTTGTAGGTTTTCTGGTTTGTATCTACACTTATGGTGACCCTAAAGCCTTGAGGTAGCCCAAAGGCCTTACTGACCAGAAGTACTGTGTGGCCCGAAAAACAAAAAGCACTTTCGGACCAAATCGGTGGCCCGAAGGCCCGAACAGGGGAATATTCCTGGCTACTACAGATCCAAACACTGCCTACTACAGTTCCCGCTACAGTACCTGCTACAGTACTACATAGTTCCTTCTACAATAATGCTACAGTGCTGCTATAGTAACCCAGAAATTATCCTCTACCAGGTTTTGATCCATGGTCGGTTGAATTCACTTAATGTGTCCTCACCAACAGGGTTGAGGCTCATGTGCACAGCCAATCCATATAAATGATGAACTTATAAAAAAATATCCTTACGACATCGGTACCATTTAATTGTAAGAACCCTGAAAGAATAATGTCATATGAAACATATATTATTATAAGAATTGATAAACTCATAATAATGTATTTATAATGGGTTTTGTATACCCGTCATTAATAATCATAGGTGTATATCATAACATATGTCTCAATAATGGAAAATTAGAACAATGATACCTTAACTTATGTCTCGAATTTTATTGTACATCTTCAAAAATCAATTATAAAAACAATTATATTATTAAACATATATTAAAAACCATATTTATATCTATCATTTCATATATTAATTTTGGATGACCTTTTATTAATCATTTCATTACAATCCAATGTTTAAGTCACAATTTGGGAAATAGATTCTTTGTTATTATGAATGTTTTATGTTTTTTTCTAAACATATTTATTTCCCCATTATTCTATAATATAAATAATATAAAAAATGAAAAAAAAATCTTATATTTTCTTTATATATGTTTCTAAATTAATCAATAAATTTAGATATTGAAAATGAAATACACCGTTCAGGGAGACGAAAAGCGTTATATAGGCACAAATGTTGTATCCATTTTCATGGATGAATTAATGAAATAAAGGTAAATATTAGATAAAAAGTATAGAATAATTATTATGATATATATATCAAATATTTTCATTAAAAAACCTATTATAATCATCCTTGTAATGGGTGGATAAATCACATTAGTTTATGAGGAGTTATTCTACAGAACACATGTGAGGGGTCATTATATTCCCACAGAATAGAATGTATGAAGGTATAAATTATTTAATAATATGGAAAGTGTAATAATTTAATAAATATAATATATAAATATTTAATATATCAGTATATCTACCCATGATAGGTGGTGATGTAAAACTAATAACATTTGATCACCAAATGGTAGTCTTTAATACAGTTGAATGACCATTTCATATTATATTCGATGGAAGAGGAGATGGTTTTAGTGAATTTCCATTAAAAAACAACATATCAGTAAATATAAAATATTTTTTTATTATATAATAATTTTATGACAATAAATTAATGATTTGGAGAAGAAATAAAAGATCTTGTTCGATTATGGCTACTGCCACTTATTCAGACAACATTTGTTATTCTATACAAAAGGACTCATATGCTGATATTGTGGACAAAATAAGTCATACATGATTTAAATATGAATCTATTTATGTGATTTAGATATTTATTATCTCATAAAAATATTTTAGGATGTGTCGAGAGGATAGAACTGCGGTGGCCTTTTATAAGGGAGGTAAGTGGCACAATTTTAACTTTCGAGTTGAAAAAGTTGTACCCATGTTTTTATATTGAATCAATTCTCTAAAATATACCATTATCGACCCTTTATGATATAATGTGAATATATATATGTATATTATGGGGTTTGGATTGGCTTTAGGACATTTTTAATATTAATATTTCTAGTTTTAGCCCCTATAAACCCATTTCTACATAAATAATTTTATTCAATTTTTACTATTTTTCTATAAATTATTGTCAAAATTTATATTAACAATTTTAGATAATAAAATTTTATCTCGTTCCAAATGTGTTTTATATTTTTCTACATTCCATACATAAAATTCTGAAATTTTAATTTTAGATTAAACCCACGAGATCACTGAGAAATTTATTTTCCAAGGAGAAAATATACAATATTTAGAAAGATTCCATTTGAATATTTATTATGAAAATGTTTGAAATGAGAAAAATGTAATAATATTAATATAATAGAAATAAATTTAAGTTGAATCTATTTTATAACTAAAATACAACCTTATATATTATATAATAGAAATGGTGGTTTTCAATATATTTTAGAATACTTCACTATTCATAGAAAAATTATTCCTTTCCAAAATATCCCCAAAAATTTACATTATACTAATTATGATATGACAATTTGAAAAATTATATTTAAATTATAAAACTAATTTTCCAACATTATAAAAAATAATTCTTTTAATTTTTCATAATAATATGAAATAAACCATAATATACTTTTTTAACAAAAATTAGTATTTTCGAAACAAATAATTACTTTTTAAAAAAATATGTAATTTTTAATAGAACTATTTTCGTTATATAGTACCATTTAACAAAATGTTTAAAAATTAATCACTACTAATCAAATTTTAAATTTTAACTGCTAGGTTATAATGTTCATATTTAAATACTAATATTTGTCTTGTATTAGTATTTTCTAAAACTCAAGGTTGTGTGTGTCACAAGATATCAAGGAAATTTAATTTATAAAATTTTATTATAATAAATAAAATCTCTGTTTGTTAAAACTATTTTATTAAACATTATATTTGATTGTATTTTGATTTCATTCCATTGTTTTCGGTAGCCCATATTTTGGAATACATTGAATATAGAATATTCGAGGACACCATTGTGGTTATCTGTTTTCTAGTATAATTCACGAGTTTTTGAATGAAATATAGAATTCAGAAACATTTTCAATTAGAATTTATTATTTATTATGCAGTTTATGAGGTTCTAATGGAGGTTAGTGGTTTAAAAATGGAATTCATAGTTTTATTGTTTAGATTCAAATGAGTGGTGGATGTTAATATTATACCCTATACCTATCAGAATCGATGTTTGAATGTCTTAATTATATTTAATAGTTATTAATAAATTAAGTATGGTGAGGCACACATTTCTAGATTTTTGGTAACAAAATAATGTGGAATTTTATTATATCTGATAGATTCTTTGGGGTTTCCACCATCGATGGTGGGGGAATTAATTATATTAGGAATATAATTTTTGAATGATCAATATCCAATAAATAAATTTTGATTGAGGAGTTATTGTCTTATATGATAATTGTGATTCCCTACTATATTAATAATATAGTTGTTGAGTGGTTTAATATGGTGTGTTTTCATTAGACAATATTAACATTTGTTAAAACCATTCCCTATGACTAATCGATGATTGTAGGAAATGGAAAAAGGAAAATATTTGATGTGGCATCCTAGTTCAAAAAATTTCGATGGGTTTAATTTTACAGTGTTATATTTTCTAGACTCCAATTTAAATTCACATCCAATAATATAGGATCTCATGTAGTTATGTTCATGTCCCCTACATGTGGATATATGGGTGTATTTATAGGGAGTTAATGTGGTCATTTCTTTGAGAATATTAAAATCCTTATGGTATATAGAATGTAATAGCTCATGGTTTTATAAATGGAGGTCATTTTGTGTTTCAATCATTCAAAGACCCAATAATTTTAAATGGTTTTGAACGAACAATCCTCATATAAAATGACCTCAAGATTTTTTATCACATTTTTATTGACTCAAGAATGTTGAGTTATCCCTAGGGAAGATCTTGGGAGAGATTTCAAGGTATTAATGTTATTATGACTATTTAATATTTTTTATAAAAATATTAATTATATTGATACTATTAAAACAATAATATATCATATGAAATGAAATTTTATTGAATCATTATATCTATGTTGGATCTAGAACAATGTGTGTTACCAAAATTAAGTATAATTACCATTTGGGTTTTGTGTATTAGTCATGGCCATTTAGCAGTTGTCCCATTTAAATAAAATATTATTTAAATTATTACAAACCCTCCCTCATCTCCCTCTATGTGATTAAAAGGTATGTTGGTACACTCCCCCTTATCCGTTTGTTATTTATTGTCAATATAAGAAGATATATAGTGGGAACATAATTTAATTATGGTTAAGGAATATATCTGGAAGTGGTGATCATTTTACAAGAATTAACAAAATTGTATTCTAATGATGCGATGATTATCTATGTGGTTGGGTTAGTTATCAGTGATTTATAATTTTTTACATGATTACTGTCCTAAATTTTATTTTGGGATCAATATTTACTATTTTATTTTATTCTTTTCATTTCAAATTGAATTGAATTTCTTTCAGGAGAGTTAGGAAGATCAAACTGTCCCTATATCATGAATTTATAACTGCATAGTTTCAATTTTCAAGAGTAGATGTTGATTTATATAGTATTCAAATGAAGATAGTTGTGGGGACTATAAAACATGTATGTCGAATGTGTAAATAGTGTTCGATCCCTAGGAACATATAAATATAACCACCTGTGGAACAATGGTTTTTCTTGTACACGCCAAGGTGGGTAATAGATCACTATATATGTTAGCATACATGGATAGGTATCTATGGAAACCCATACTATATGTAGTATATATACACCCCATATAATATAGAAATACATTTTTTGGATTGAGTGGATATAATCCAATGCTTGGTTTCTTGGAGTTGATGTCATGAATTCCTAGTACACATCATGTACTACCATATTATTATTTACTTGAGGCTCATATAGACCTGGAATAATATTTGGAACTATAAGTCCCTTCTAGTTATCATTCTTTATATAATTTGATGGTGATGACAAACTCATTATTAGTTTTCTAGGATATATGATTTGTAACTGGTTGAATATGTTATTATATTAGGGACAATGAGGAGATATAGATATTTGAGAAGCGTATGTTTGTGGGCGCGACACACTCCACATTGTTCAATCAAATGTTAGGTATAAGAACATTACTTTTTTAGGTGATTGGAAACCACTAATTGATTTCTGTGTCTTCAATAATCTTGGAATAATTGAATTTTTTAGGCCAATGTTATTTCATGGGGGAGGCTAACATTCTTCCCCATTTACTAGTTGATGGTTCATAGTCCTGAGAGTGTCTTTTTATGGAATATATTTCCCCCCTTGCACACAATATTTTTTTTTGGTAAGGTGGTCCATATAATAGAGGAGTTTGATCTTCCCTCCATAGATAAAAATAGACTATATGGATAGGTATATTATGTGAAATAGATGTTTTATCTCCTTTGAGATACATCTCTAGTCAGGACTATGGAGATTGGAGTAATATATAAAGAACTGTCTCAACATTCAAAATTCACCAGACTATTAATGTTGATTCTCATATAGCCATGGTATCTTATAATATTGATTTATATCTCTTTATTATTATGCACTTTTTCATGAATGGAGTTGATTATTTCATATTACAGTAAATATACAATTATGGGGACCTAGGTTATTTTCCTCTCTATATTTCTCCCTTTTTTGGTCATGTAACTTATATCATTCATTTGGTTTTATGATCCCCTCTAGTATTTTGGTGGGAATAGGTCCATGCAAAACCCTCTATCCAAAGACAATATAATATACATCTAAATCAACTTATATTGGGGTTTATATATTGGGTGGGGTGTGGTTCATTTTTTGTAGTACATGACCTACTTGGAGTTTCTTCATTATGGATATTCTTTTTTAATTCATTATTAGTGATTGTACTCATTGTATATTTATTCAACCCATTGTTTATAGGGATAACCATGTGATAGTTGTATAGTTTTTTGGTTAGGATTTGATTTCTATACAGAGTGACATTTTGGGATTGGGGTTGATACACCCTTGGATATGTCACTCATACTAGTGGGGTAGGTGACTTCTAGAATTGTTTTTAAAAATAATCCATGATTATAATGATTTTTAGCATTCTTTAATGGTTTTCCACATATATATATATATATATAGAGTGGTTTGAATCATATCCACCACATTATTTAAAACCTTTAGTGTGGTGAGTTCTAGGAAGGATTACTATTCTATAATTTGATCACAATAAACTCATGAGATAATCTTGGAATCTATGTTCTCATATTTTAATATATCTCAATGGTGGCCTATTCTTTTAGTTTTTTTGATGTTTTCTCATCATTCAAGCGATGTAAGTATTTGTTTTCTCTTTGACATGATGATATCACTGGATGTTGTCATTTGTGCTCTTTAATGTAGTTAGTTTAACATAATGGCGTTTTTATGAGTTATTAATACATTATATCAATTATAAATATTAAAATTTACTTTCATAAAAGGATAAATTCTTAAAGAATGTTTTGAGAGATTATTTTTCTTTTCTGGAGCTTGGAGCTCTAGGATTTGGAGAAAAACTATAAGGTACATAGCTGTAGAGACCCAAAGCATGACGTACAAGGACATTACATTACATTTGCGGAATACATAGTACATAACAAAAACACACACTAAAGGATCGTAATAGTTTAGTGTCTTTGGAAACTCGGAACGTAATCTTCTAATCGTGGTGAAAGTTCTTCAATATCTCCCATAAAGGTCATCCCTTTTTTTTTCCTAAAACCTTTCTTTATATCCTGGGGAAAAGAAAACATAAAAGGGTGAGCTCAAATGCTCAGTAAGGGTAAACAAAAGAAATATCAATCACATCATATATATAAGAACATAGATTTTGGAAATCTTAACCTGCAAAAAAGCTCATAATATCATAACATGGGAAAAATCATAGAAGTGAAATGTAATCCCAATAATCATAACTTAAAACATGAAACTTTGTGGCATACACACATAATCATAGAGAATCATTTCTTGTTAGTCAAGACTCAATGCCAAGACTATCTTAGTGGACAAAGTCCCTTTCTGAATCGAGTAACTCTCGTTTCAGTCCTGTTTCACTGAACCGGTATAACCTACCATTTCAGCCATGTCTATCTCATGAGATATAAAATCTTTACCCAATGCATTGGAGGGAGATATAGGTCCCACCCATCTTATAATGAATCCTTTCTTATGTGTGCCACATAATCATAAATCATACATCATCGCATAACCCATGTAATAAAAATGGGATTCTTAAACAACATGACATCATAAAACAATTCATATAAGATAAAAGAATTCATAAAAATGTTTCCATCAAAACATAATCAAATCCATGTAATAATAGGGATAAAAACAGAACCCTTTTATTATCTTAGATGGAAAATAATTTTGATAAAACACTTGAACTTCATTCTTGAGGAAAATATCTTTTCTACTTCAAAAACATTTTTCCTTTCATAACATGTCATAAAACTTTAAAATAAAAGAAGTTGATTAAAAATAAACATGAAAACTTGTAAAGGAATCTTCTTGGAAATAATGTTTTAAAAATCCATTCATGCCGTATAAGTTAAAAAAAACGTTCTTCGTACTTTTGTCGGAAATGTCAAAAAGTACCTCGTACGAAAAACGACAAAAGATTCCTTTCATTTCTTTTACTAAAAAATCACCGAAGGGTAAAAATGGATTTAAACAATTGTAGGTGGATGGAAGTAATATTACATATTGATGAAACATGGATGTGGATGATAAAATACACCCCAGTAAATACTTACGAATAAACAATCTCGAATAAAAATGAGATTGTGATATTTCCCTTACCTTAGGTCCGACTTGCTTTGTACGTGTCTGAACCTCCTGTATAATGATTTAAATCATGTTATTGACTTATTCCAGAATCATATTCATTGTTATTATATCATATATGGTCCAGTTATGACTTTATATTACCCGTTCTTTTGTAAATTCAGGTTAAAGTAGCGTTTTGAGTAAAATCGTCTCATTTTTCATAGGTGTTTGGACTTGTTGTTCTTGACATTATTATTACTTATATCATGATTTACTTACTTCCAGAATATAAAATATGATTTATATATCATATATATTCAGTATATATATATATTTAATAGATAGATAAATGAAATGAAAACACCGTTCATGGAGACGGTAGTCCGTACGTACGCATGAACGCTGTTTTCCTTTCCTTATTGTCTTGAATGGAAGTAAGTAGATGACATATATATATATATATATATACATAAATCCAGTAGCTTTATAATTTCATATATTTCATTATTATTTCTTATATATACTTTATAATCATTCTTAAATGGTTAACATGGAGAATGAATCTCATCGCGTCGTGGAGACGGTAGTCCGTACGTACGAACGAGCGATAATATCGTTCCCATGGTCGTGGAATTGTGTTGAAGTGTATGTATACTATTTCAGTATCAATATCACTTTATAATAATCATATATAGTTAATCATTACACCTTTATACCCATCCAATTAAGGTGGTGGCGGAAAATAAATTACACCACGGCGTGGAGACGGTATTCCGTACGTACGCACGCGCGGTGATTTCCTTTTTCCGTAGAATGGATAGAAGGTTAATTAGATTTGTTTCATATTTATAATAACATATAAGTATATAAGAAATACTGATGTTATTACTTTATCATGAAACAACTAAAGAAGAAGAAGTTGAAGAAGAAAGAAATTGAAAAGATCGGTAATGGATATTACCTCTTCTTTGGAACGCCTCTTTGAATGCTCCACTTAGGGAACTAAGATTGGTCATTGAAGAAGACCAGGACCTCTAGGATTATTCTAGGGAAGTGGAGAGTAGAAAATGGCAGGGTTTGGCCGAGCTTGAGTGCTCAATTTGGTGTGAGGAGGAGGGGGAGGAGGTGCCCTTTTATAAGGGAGGAGAGGGGCACCTTAGGAATATCTCAAAATATTATTTTATATTAAAGTCAAAATCGGTTTATAATGGTTCCAAAGGGTCTTATTTCGAAGATAAGGTGGGGATGGGTCGAAATACTATCAACCAATAGAATTTAGACAAGTTTAGGATATTATTTTAACCATATCAATTAGATTTAACTCTAAGTTAAATAATTTTACTTTTACCGTGTCTTTTTGTTTTCTTTCACTATATGGTTAATACACTTACTATAACATGCCAAAAGAACCCCAAATTGTTTATTATTAAAATATATATCCTTATCGAAGTCATTTGGCCGAACCTTAGATTTTTAGGAATACAATAACAATTAATAATATAATATTTGATTTAAAAACTATTTTGTGTCAATTTTGACACTACTTGATATATGATTTTTGTGAAAGTCATAACAGAATTATATGTTCGAAACAAGTTGATTAAATCAACAATAATATATCATAGTAACTTAGAAAATTAGTGGAATTCATAAAAAGTCTTAAATTTCATTTATTTTGGTGTTTATAACATCAATTATGTCAATATTTCATTAATAAGATAATTAATGCATCATCATTGTGTCATAAATAAATTAAATTATATAAAGACTAAAAATTACAAATAAAATACCATTATGTAGGAAATCTTTTTATCTTTCTAATGAATATTTATAATATAAAATCCAACATATATAACCCTATGTAACAATTGTTTTTCTAAAAGATATATGCTTGTGTCATTTTTGTATTCATTTTAACTTAATTAAAATAAAGTGTCATTATCACTTACAAGTGGATCAATGGGGTCCCAAAATAGACCCAAAGATGCCCATGGTCGACCATGTATCAACCAATGGGGTTAAGACACGTTTTAGGGTAATTTAATATTATTATAATATTATTTTTTAACCCTTATTTACAGGATTTACCCTTAACCATGGTAAATAAAATATTTCCCGCAGTAATTATTCAAAATGTCTAAAAATAAAAGTTACCTATTTACACAATTTTAACATACTGATTCCAAATATGGAATCCATTTTTCTAAATTCAAAACACAGAAGTGGCAGAAATTAATTTAAAATTAATTCCCGCTGTCAAAACAAAAAGCGTGTTTTTAAGAGATAATAACTATCAAAAGATTGACACTTGTTTATGTTCGGTTTAATTGTAAAATTGTGTCCAATGACCAACATTATATTAAGTGGTAAAAATATATTCTAAATATACTTTATAACCATTCAATATTATAATTTAACCACATAAGATATTACGATGAAAAATGTTTTTTTTAATTAAAATATAGCGTGTTTTTACTATTCATTAAAATATGAAAGTTATCGGAAAAATATCAAAACTTTATCTAATGTAAATTTTTATATCCTGATTCAAAAGAAGAATATTATTTTGTCAAATTGAACATATAAACATGTCAAAAACTATATTTAAAGTGGGTGTGCCATCAAAAGGCGGTAAAACTGCATTTTTTGAAAAAATACTTATTTTACCCGAAAAATTTATTTTGTTCTTATACCATGTTCTAGAAATGTGTAAGATGAATAATAATGTTATAAAATTCGAAATTTAGTTAATAATATTCATAACAGCTAGTTCATGACAATATTATAATAATATAACATTGTTTATTAAAACCCGGTATTGCGTACAACACACGCTATGCGATTGCGTGTAATGCAAGCCAAGTCAGGGTTGCGTGTTGTGAAAGAATCCTTCATTGTTTCGTATAACAGAATCCAACCATATTTCATTTATACATTTAATATATATATATATATATATATATATATACTCAATGTTGTGTAGAATAACTATTATCAAAATTGTGTGTAACACGATCCAAGAATAGTGTTGCGTATACTGCAAGCTAATATGGGGTTGCGTATAGCGCAAGGTAATCTTGGTGTAGAATACAACACAAGACATTAATGAAATTAAAATAATATTTTTCATAAAATCTCGGGGTGTTACATTCTACCCCCCTTAAAATGAATTTCGCCCTCGAAATTTGTCGAGGTTATAAATGGTTTACTATTTGAAAGTTTCTTTGATAGAAACCCACATCGTAAAAAGGAATACCAAAACTTATCTTTAAAAACAAAAGTATGAAACTTAACGGTTACCCAAATAAACTAATCACTGGGTTTCCACATAGGGGAAAATATGGATATGGAAGAGAAATCTAACAATTATGTTCTGATGGAAAGTGGTAGAGAACATGGCTATGGAAAAGCTAGCAATCACAAAGCCATAAATTTGTGACGATCTAAGGTACCATCCGATTCATCAGATATAAGATCACTAGGACAACATTTTTGGTTTTCAATATCATTTCCCTAAAGTTGAAAAATTTGAATTAGATGACATACTTACTTGATTTTGGTATAATCTCACTGTTGTTCGTGAATTGAACAATTTACACTTCATCCCTTAAAGAAATGAAGTTGAATTTGTTATTCGTGATGTGTTAGCAGATCATGTGACAGAATGACAGGTCATTCCATCTGTCTCAAACAAAAGGTTAGCAAAACATATATACATAAGTCGATCTATAGTGAGATTAATCATATATGGTTCCTAAAATGGACTTATACATCATATATCATACTGCTTAATATAATAAAACTAGTTTCTACTAAACAGGGACTTCCTGTGGGCCAGTGGTAGGCGATAAAGGCCAGTCGCACTTCGGTTGTGGGTTCGATTCCTACAGCCTTGTCCGACGCGATGGGCTTTCGTCCGTCCTGCAGGTTGTCCTTTTTCTAAAACTATATTACTATAACATCCCATCAATAATATCGAAAAAAACTTCTATCCTTAAACAATACTAACTTATGTCCAACATAATCCATTCTAATCTTTAGGCTTATCCATAATACTGCAGTCCATTCTCATAACATAGTGAAAACGATTACCGGAGATTTAATACCATCGTTGATCCCCATATATCATAAGATATGTTTTGTTGGTCACATTCCAAACATTCAAAGTCCTTAATCGTGTATTCTCTTGAATACCAATTGAACCTTAGTGAAAACTTGAATGCAGTTAAAAGTTAACACTTTCCACATACCAAAATCCTCAAAATTCTATATACTCTAAACATGATATCACTTAGTCCTTATATCAATCATGAGCTCATGAATACTGTCAAACATTTAATTTTCTCCTTATCCCTTCATTATGCGCATATCATCTACATTCCAAAAATATCTGAATAACCTTTCATGGATACTGGTAACATTAATCATACACTTTCAAAACACAAGGAAAGACAACAGTGTAACAATCCATAGATGTCTCTTTATTCCAAAATTACACATGATAAACATGTAATCATTCCACTACATTCTCAAACCATTGACCGAGCTTCAAAAATTCATTCATCTCACATATCATTTGTAGTCTCTTCATCATCATCCACATAAATACTACCCATATGACCATACTGATTCTCTTCATGAGTCTTTCCCTTAGGGCATTTGTTTTCATAATGCCCATACATTCCACATTTAAAACACTTAACCATTTTTGATGTCGTAGCAATACCATTATCCTCATCCATGGTGTTAACCGACCCTTTTCCTTTGCACTTACTTGCTTTGTGTCCTTCTTTTCCACACCCAAAGCATCTTCCAGCTCCCTTGAAACATTCTCCTTGATGCCTCTTCCCACATGATTTACATAGGGGAAATTGAACTTTCTTTCCTCTATGATCATCATGGAACTCCATATTTCTCTTATTAGTCGAGTCAGGAAACTTACCAAATTTTACTTTATTGATCATATTATGAGATTGCTGATTCGGCATAATAATGATGTTTGGACATCCAAATCCCATTTCATTATGAAGAATATCATTCCATTGTCCACCATATCCTCCATTATCGTGAATCATCTTGTTTCCAACGATTTTCTAAAAACCCAAAAAAAATAGTGTTAGAGGAAAAAATCATAATAAAGGGGGAGTAACTTTAACATCTTAGGTTTAATCTAATATCATTACCATAGTTCTAGGACTATATCCTATACGTATACTTATCCTTAGGGACATCCCTAGACATACCTTAGAAATATCTCTAGGGATCTCACTAACGTTTTCGCGTCCTAGTTTCCAAAGGTTGACTAAACCTTTCCTTTGATACCAATTGTAGAGACCCGAAGCTTGACGTACATGGACATTACATTACATTTGCGGAATACTTAGTACATAACAAAAACACACACTAAAGGATCGTAATAGTTTAGTGTCTTTGGAAACTCAGAACGTAATCTTCTAATCGTGGTGAAAGTTCTTCAATATCTCCCATAAAGGTCATCCCTTTTTTTTACCTAAAACCTTTCTTTATATCCTGGGGAAAAGAAAACATAAAAGGGTGAGCTCAAATGCTCAGTAAGGGTAAACAAAAGAAATATCAATCACATCATATATATAAGAACATTGCTTTTGGAAATCTTAACCTGCAAAAAAGCTCATAATATCATAACATGGGATAAATCATAGAAGTGAAATGTAATCCCAATAATCATAACTTAAAACATGAAACTTTGTGGCATACACACATAATCATAGGGAATCATTTCTTGTTAATCAAGACTCAATGCCAAGACTATCTTAGTGGACAAAGTCCCTTTCTGAATCGAGTAACTCTCGTTTCAGTCCTGTTTCACTGAACCAGTATAACCTACCATTTCAGCCATGTCTATCTCATGAGATATAAAATCTTTACCCAATGCATTGGAGGGAGATATAGGTCACACCCATCTTATAATTAATCCTTTCTTATGTGTACCACATAATCATAAATCATACATCATCGCATAACCCATGTAATAAAAATGGGATTCTTAAACAACATGACATCATAAAACAATTCATATAAGATAAAGGAATTCATAAAATTTTTTCCATCAAAACATAATCAAATCCATGTAATAATAGGGATAAAAACAGAACCCTTTTATTATCTTAGATGGAAAATAATTTTGATAAAACACTTGAACTTCATTCTTGAGGAAAATATCCTTTCTACTTCAAAAACATTTTTCCTTTCATAACATGTCATAAAACTTTAAAATAAAAGAAGTTGATTAAAAATAAACTTGAAAACTTGTAAAGGAAGCTTCTTGGAAATAATGTTTTAAAAATCCATTCATGCCGTATAAGTTAAAAAAAACGTTCTTCGTACTTTTGTCGGAAAAGTCAAAAAGTACCTCGTACGAAAAACGACAAAAGATTCCTTTCATTTCTTTTACTAAATACTCACCGAAGGGTAAAAATGGATTTAAACAATTGTAGGTGGATGGAATTAATATTACATATTGGTGAAACATGGATGTGGATGATAAAATACACCCCAGTAAATACTTACGAATAAACAATCTCGAATAAAAATGAGATTGTGATATTTCCCTTACCTTAGGTCCGACTAGCTTTGTATGTGTCCGAACCTCCTGTATAATGATTTAAATCATGTTATTGACTTATTCCAGAATCATATTCATTTTTATTATATCATATATGGTCCAGTTATGACTTTATATTACCCGTTCATTTGTAAATTCATGTTAAAGTAGCGTTTTGAGTAAAATCGTCTCATTTTTCGTAGGTGTTTGGACTTGTTTTTCTTGACATTATTATTACTTATATCATGATTTACTTACTTACAGAATATAAAATATGATTTATATATCAAATATATTCAGTATATATATATATTTAATAGATAGATAAATGAAATGAAAACACCGTTCATGGAGACGGTAGTCCGTACGTACGCATGAACGCTGTTTTCCTTTCCTTATTGTCTTGAATGGAAGTAAGTAGATGACATACATATATATATATACATAAATCCAGTAGCTTTATAATGTCATAAATTTCATTATTATTTCTTATATATACTTTATAATCATTCTTAAATGGTTAACATGGAGAATGAATCTCATCGCGTCGTGGAGACGGTAGTCCGTACGTACGCACGAGCGATAATATCGTTCCCATGGTCGTGGAATTGTGTTGAAGTGTATGTATACTATTTCAGTATCAATATCACTTTATAATAATCATATATAGTTAATCATTACACCTTTATACCCATCCAATTAAGGTGGTGGCAGAAAAAAAATTACACCACGGCGTGGAGACGGTATTCCGTACGTACGCACGCGTGGTGATTTCCTTTTTCCGTAGGATGGATAGATGGTTAATTAGAGTTGTTTCATATTTATAATAACATATCAGTATATAAGAAATACTGATGTTATTACTTTATCATGAAACAACTAAAGAAGAAGAAGTTGAAGAAGAAAGAAATTGAAAAGATCGGTAATGGATATTACCTCTTCTTTGGAACGCCTCTTTGAATCATCCACTTAGGGAACTAAGATTGGTCTTTGAAGAAGACCAGGACCTCTAGGATTATTCTAGGGAAGTGGAGAGGAGAAAATGGCAGGGGTTGGCCGAGCTTGAGTGCTCAATTTGGTGTGATGAGGAGGGGGAGGAGGTGCCCTTTTATAAGGGAGGAGAGGGGCACCTTAGGAATATCTCAAAATATTATTTTATATTAAAGTCAAAATCGGTTTATAATGGTTCCAAAGGGTCTTATTTCGAAGATAAGGTGGGGAGGGGTCGAAATCCAATCAACCAATATAATTTAGACTAGTTTAGGATATTATTTTAACCTTATCAATTAGATTTAACTCTAAGTTAAATAATTTTACTTTTACCGTGTCTTTTTGTTTTCTTTCACTATATGGTTAATAAACTTACTATAACATGCCAAACGAACCCCAAATTGTTTATTATTAAAATATATATCCTTATCTAAGTCATTTGGCTGAACCTTAGATTTTTAGGAATACAATAACAATTAATAATATAATATTTGATTTAAAAACTATTTTGTGTCAATTTTGACACTACTTGATATATGATTTTTGTGAAAGTCATAACAGAATTATATGTTCGAACCAAGTTTATTAAATCAACAATAATATATCATAGTAACCTATAAAATTAGTGGAATTCATAAAAAGTCTTAAATTACATTTATTTTGGTGTTTATAACATCGATTATGTCAATATTCCATTAATAAGATAATTACTGCATCATCATTGTGTCATAAATAAATTAAATTATATAAAGACTAAAAATTACAAATAAAATACCATTATGTAGGAAATCTTTTTATCTTTCTAATTAATATTTATAATCTAAAATCCAACATATATAACCCTATGTAACAATTGTTTTTCTAAAAGATATATGCTTGTGTCATTTTTGTATTCATTTTAACTTAATTTAAATAAAGTGTCATTATCACTTACAAGTGGATCAATGGGGTCCCAAAATCGACCCAAAGATGCCCATGGTCGACCATGTATCAAAAAATGGGGTTAAGACACGTTTTAGGGTAATTTAATATTATTATAATATTATTTTTTAACCCTTATTTACAGGATTTACCCTTAACCATGGTAAATAAAATATTTACCGCAGTAATTATTCAAAATGTCTAAAAATAAAAGTTTCCTATTTACACAATTTGAACATCCTGATTCCAAATATGGAATCCATTTTTCTAAATTCAAAACACAGAAGTGGCAGAAATTAATTTAAAATTAATTCCCGCTGTCAAAACAAAAAGCGTGTTTTTAAGAGATAATAACTATCAAAAGATTGACACTTGTTTATGTTCGGTTTAATTGTAAAATTGAGTCCAATGACCATCATTATATTAAGTGGTAAAAATATATTCTAAATATACTTTAAAACCATTCAATATTATAATTTAACCACATAAGATATTACGATGAAAAAAGTTGTTTTTAATTAAAATATAGCGTGTTTTTACTATTCATTAAAATATGAAAGTTATCGGAAAAATATCAAAACTTTATCTAATGTAAATTTTTATATCCTGATTCAAAAGAAGAATATTATTTTGTAAAATTGAACATATAAACATGTCAAAAACTATATTTAATGTGGGTGCGCCATCAAAAGGCGGTAAAACTGCATTTTTTGAAAAAATACTTATTTTACCCGAAAAATTTATTTTGTTCTTATACCATGTTCTAGAAATGTGTAAGATGAATAATAATGTTATAAAATTCGAAATTTAGTTAATACTATTAATAACGGCTAGTTCATGACAATATTATAATAATATAACATTGTTTATTAAAAACCGGTATTGCGTACAACACACGCTATGCGATTGCGTGTAATGCAAGCCAAGTCAGGGTTGCGTGTAGTGAAAGAATCCTTCATTGTTTCGTATAACAGAATCCAACCATATTTCATTTATACATTTAATATATATATATATACTCAATGTTGCGTAGAATAACTATTATCAAAATTGTGTGTAACACGATCCAAGAATAGTGTTGCGTATACTGCAAGCTAATACGGTGTTGCGTATAGCGCAAGGTAATCTTGGTGTAGAATACAACACAAGACATTAATGAAATTAAAAGAATATTTTTCATAAAATCTCGGGGTGTTACAACAGCTATATCATGGTTCATACTCACCATGAAGAACATCCATCTAACATCCCAAATATTTATAAATGAAATTTCTTCTTGATCTTATTAAATGAATTATTTTTTAAAATGGTTATATAATATTTGGTCTTATTTTGTTATAGGTTTTGGTTTTTAAAATACCATTATAACTGTGAAGTTTGAAAATATAGATTTTGAACAGTGATCACATGATTAGTATAGATATAGGGATTTAACAAATCCAATTCTCCCAGAAAAAGGAAGTGATGGCCTCATCCAGCAGACTTGCCCCAGAAAAAGCCCATCTGTCATATCTCGTAATGGAGGTGGTGTCATTGTGATTCACTGTTGACATAGCCAATGTTGAGCTTGAAATCATTATGCTCGAGTGGAACCTCTTATGAGATAAGTGGATGTTGATAGAGATTACAACTGTAGAAATGTTATTCGAGCCACCCCAAGTGGATGTAACCATCGCAGACAATAACCTAAGGTCATATAAGGGGGTTTTAAGGTGTTATGTTATAAGACCCCAACACTATGACTATGTACATAATTTCTTGTATAAATATCATACATTATTTTAATTATCGTTACATTGTAAAGTGTTTTTAAAACACAAATAGTATTTCTTGTTATTATTCAACTAAGTAATATATTTTGATGAATTAGTGGATTTTGAAATTAACTAATATTCTAGTAAAATATTCTTACTAATAAATTAATATTTATTAAATATAAATGATCATATACTTTTTATAAATAAAATTGTAATTTTAATTATGGATTGAAAGTTGTTTTTGTCAAACCCCATTAATTTTGGACAAATGCTTGTTATTATTTTAAAAGAAAAAATTCACATATTTATAATATTATTTAGATAAAATGAATATTATTTTAGGAATTTGGACGTCGAAATTATCCAATGGGGGTTTTTTCATAATTTCCCGAGACAATAGACTTTTTGGATAAAAAATTAAATATAGTTTAAATATATAATGTTTTTTATGACATCAAAATGACCCAATAGTGATTTAGTAAAATAATATACAAATTATGTTTTGACAAGATATGTTTTACCATTTATATAATGTGTTTTTGGGGTTGTTTGATTTATTTTAAAAAGATTTAGTGGAACCTTCAAGATTTATAATACATTATATTTTTAAATTAGTTTCCTTGAGAATGTGACTCACCACCACATAAGAAACCCTAATATTTTTAGAAGTTATGCAATTTTATTTATAAAATATTGTTTTTCACTAACCAATTTCAAAACCCATGTGAAAAAAACATGGGCTGGTTTGCGGTATTGATTAGTTTAATGTGTGGTGTCCTATACAAAAATAATAAAGAATCCCCTCTACATTCCTATATAAACCCATCAAAGCCCCCATTTCCTCTTCAATCAAAGCTATTAAAATTCATCCAACCACAACCCTTCATTCTATAGAATCCTTTCAAGGTGCCCCAAGCTCCTAAGAAGTATCTTTCAAGACCCTTCTAAGCCTTTGGGATCACACTTCTTTGTAAGATAAGATGTTTAGAACCCCGTCATATTGCGATGATGTCTGTGAGCATAAGATGCTAGGACTGGATATGGTCAATGAAATCGTGGAGAAGGTGAAAAACATTCATCTACATATTAAGGCATCCCAGAGTTTACAAAAGAGTTATGTAGATAACCATAAATGAGACCATGACTATAAAGTTGGATACTTGTCATTTCTAGGCATATCTCCATGGAAGAAGGTCATGTGGTTTGGAAATAAGTGAATGTTAAGTCCAAGGTACATTGGCCCCTTCGAGATTCATGATCATGTCAGGGCTATGGAATATCGACTAGTTCTTCACCTACCATGTCCAAAGTAAATGATGTCATTCATATATCCCTCTTAAGGACGTACATACCAGACCCTTCACATGTACTCTCTTTAGAGGTATTATAGCTAGATGATGATCTTTCTTACTAGGAGAAACCACTAGAGATCATAGATCGTAGAGAAAAAGTTCTAAGAAATAAGACAATTCCCATCATCAAGTTATTGTGGAGAAAAACCAAAAGTTTAAAGAAGAGACGTGGGAATCAGACGATGTGATGTAGCAGTGTTACACACATCTGTTTTATTGTGAGGAAAGAAAATTTCGAGGGCGAAATTTCTTAAGGGGGAAGATTGTAACAACCCAAATATTAATTTATGAAAATTCCACTTGATCTGATAAAATATATCATTATGTAAAATGGTTAAATAAAATATTAACTTCTTTTGTTCTATGTTTTTTATTTTAAAATAACTTTATGAATTTCGACCATTACAAATATAGACATCGAATAGTGATCACATGATTCGTATAAATATAGGGCTTTAACAATTCTAATTTACTTAGAAAAATGGAGCAATGCCTCCACCCAGTAGACTTTCCACATACGAAGCCCATTTGTTGGAGCTCGAAAATATTGAGGCATCATTGGTCTTTGTTCATGACCAGTAGTATGCTGGTCATTAATATGCTAAGCTCGAGCAGAACCACCTACAACAGAAGTGGAAATTGATAGAGAATACCACACGACACATGTTATCCGAGCGACACCAAGAGTCTGTCACCATAGCGCACCTTACCCTATGGTCTTATGAGGGTGTTTCATGGGGAAATGTAACAATACCTTAGCATTATTACTATGTACATTATTTTTTAGAAAAATATTATAATTTATTTTTATTAATGTTACTTTATAAATAGTTTTTAAAGCATAAATAGTATTTTTAGTTAATATTCAACTAAGTAATCTATTTTGATGATTTAATAAATTTTTGAATTAAATAATATTTTAATAAAATATTATTATTAATAAATTACTCTATTAAATGAAAATTATTGTATAACTTTTATGAATACAATTGTAATTTTTATTAAGGATTGAAATCTGTTTTTGTCAAAACCCATGAATTCTTTGTAAATGTCGGTTTTTATTTTGAAAGTAAAAATTATCATAATTAACAAAATCGTTCAATAAAATGAATATTATATCTGGATTCAGGACATTGAATGAATCCAACTGTGAAATTCTCATAATTCCCTGAGATAATCGAATTCTTGGGTAAAAACTTATATACCGTTTAAATATATAATGTGTTTTATGAAATCATAATTTACAAACATTGTTGTAATAAAATACTATAAACATTATGTTTTTCCAATATATGTTTTACCCTTAAAATAATGTGATTTTGGTATTGTATGATTTGTTTTAGAATTCTTTAGTAGACCCTTCAAGACATATAAAACAGTTTTTCATTTTAAATTGTTTTCCCGGAGAGTGTGACTCAACTCTAAATAAAAAAACCTATTATTTTAAGAAGTTAGGCGACTGGACAAATGAAATATTTTTTTACACTACCCTTTGGAAAAAACCATGGAAAAAAACCATGGGTTGTTTTTTGGTTTTGAATAGTTTAATGTGGGGTTTCCCAAACCTATGTAATAATGAATTCCTTCTCATTTCCTATATAATCCCCCCCAAGCTACCACTTCCTCTTCACTCAAAGCCTTTGGAGTTCGTCAAACCTCTATCCTCATCTATCTAGAATATTTTCAATGAACCCCACGCTCCTAATAAGTCTCTCTCAATACCATCCCAATCCATTGGGATTACAAATCTAAATATGGGATTCTCACTTTCCTTATTTATGTCAATATTTCCATATATAGATATTCCCTTTTATTTTTTTAATTATAAATGTTGGGGTATGATTTAAAACCTCCCACATAATTCTCTCTTCATGTTTGAATAATTATAAATCACATTTCTCTCTCATTAATTCCTCCCATGTACACCCACTACCATGCCGAAAATTTATAATAAATTTCTCTCTATTTATTTACATTCAATAAATTATTTTGTACTACATATCTAAATTCGATAACATTTTTTGTGACATTTATCTATATGATCCCATTACTGTCCATTTCTTGAACATATGATTAGACACCCATTACTCTCTAATCATCCATTTTTACGAATTCTTATGTCACACCATTATGCAGTTGAAATTGCACTATGTTTTTTCCATGCAAAGATCATAGTGCAGTGAATACTATACCCATGTCTCTATCATGGTTTTTTCACTATTATGCACATATACATATTGAATAGAAATTTATGTATTTATTCCACATTCTTTAATCTCGTAATAACTTATGATTTTGATTGATTTCATGTTATATGATCCATGTGGCAAACTTATGCATGAAATGAAATATTGAAGAAGAGTGCGCCCTAACAGAGCTATAAGGCATTGGGTAAAGTATAGTATCATGATACGTCATGTGAAATGGGAGTTTACTCAGTATAATTCATGTGCAACAAGGTATTACTCATTCATCATGTGCAATGAGGGTTTATTCATGCTCCATTTGCAATGAGCCATGGCTCATGCTAATTCCATGTTATGTGTTGTTCCCAAATATCCAGGTTATGATTATCAAGCTTTATCATGCCTTTATGTTCATATTTATCTTGTGATCCATTGATATGCCTATTTAATAACACTTATTTTATTCCTCATGTTATTATATGTTTATTGTCTTACTGGGAATTATAGAACGCCCTTTTGTTATGCATGCCGTCAAATTATCCCATGCAATGCTAAGTACGAGAGAATGCAGTGGTCATGTAAGGAGTTTTTCTATAAGGATGTTGTGGGTTTTCTATTTTATGTAGTTTTGTAATGTTTCTAAGAACCAAACACACTAGACAATTCAATATTATATGTTTTATCATGTGAATTTTATGTAATAAATATGGTTTACATGTGTATTAAAAATAAGGGTTTTTATACTCGATGAAACACTTTACAAAGGGGGAAAACATGGAAAAATAGGATATAGAGGTAACATGACCCACAGAAAATATCTACGTATCCTTCATAGATGAAACTTGTGGTAATCACATATTTTTTCCTACTGTTAATCAATCTATTTGTAGGGGGTGGCCATGGGATGGTGGACCCACATTGATGCTGATCTATTTGTGTAACCATTTGGAAAGACAATTTATCTTTTATAAACAATGTAAATGATGAATTTACACCTCATAATAATAACCTCTCACATTTTTCATTCCCAAAATTACCCAATAGTATAACCCTAATGTTGGATATCTCATTTGGAATTCAATATAATCTTTGACATACCTCTAATATCCAGTATTAGTATCTCTCATTGTATATCATGTTAGATATCCAATGGGAAGATCATAAATCATCTTCATTACTGTCATTATTTATCACAATCAATGGAATGATAAATCAATTTAATTATATTCATAATATATTCAAGGTACTTTTATATTTCTCATATATATTTCATTCTATGACAATTCGATATCTCATAGAATATTATGAGTCTAAAACCCATCAATTTTTGGTAGTTCATGAATTTAACCATAATTTCATTAGATTTATAACTCATGATGTAGGGCTAAATGCATTATCCTCCTTTCATTCCTTCTAAATTGAGTGATACCCTAAATTAAATGTTGTAAAAATATTTTTTGATCTTCTAGAACCCCTAAAATGGTTGGAGACCATTGACATCGACCAAAAACACTCAATCGTGTAGTTTAATTTTAATTTCTATGATTATAACATAACCCTAGTTGTCTTGATATTTCTACCCATGGGTGGATTCTGTAAAAAAATTGAATTCAGTTGATTAATGATTAATATATATTTGATATTATTGACTTATAATTTCATTGGAATAAATGGAACATTTAAATGAGGTGGATGAACTTTTTGATTATGATTATTAATTGAAATTGTTTTAAATGTCGAATGGACTGCAATATTGCCCATATTTTATCAACTGCGATTGAAGTAATAAATTATATTTTTTATGAATTAAATTATAAAAATGTCCTAAAAATAACCTGGATCATTGAACCAAAGTATATAATTTAAAATGATAAACACATTAATATAGAACTGATAATACATTTTTATTATATAACATGGATCATGAACATAGAACCAACTTTCTTATACTACTTTTAACATTATCCATAGGCACAAACCTTGTATAAGTTATGTTTTAAATAGATTGCATTTATATTCATATATTTTATACCATAGTCACTATATTAGGGTTCATGGTCTATATAAGTATATAAAATAATGAATTATCTAGGGATGATTATTGTATACTCGATGAGGACGCCTTAGTTAGTTGTAACGTCCCGGTTCCTGAAGCCACCCAGAGGCGCCACGTAACAGGTTGGTCACCTGGCCTCAAGTGCATTTCCCCAAATTCTAGAGGCTTCAGACTAGAAACGAGCTCCTTGTGTGTTATAGTGGGGAAACTATGCCCTCATTGGCAAAGTAGACAATGGATCTAAACAAACATCAAATAGAGGAAGCAGTAAATATCCAGGAAAAGTAAACGGCTGATGACTAAGATAATAAACAACATGAACAATGAATAATAGATGATTCACGATACATATGTCTAGGAAAAATGCTAAACAAGTCATAATGCGGAATAAAAACTATATTGAAACTAGTATGAAATAAAAACATAACACCACCTCAGCATCACAAGCCTAGTCTTGATCACATGCTCTCCAACTCCATAGCAAGTCAGGTACCTGAAGTGGAAGGGCACTTACCCTTATCAATACCTAAAATAATATAATTGGTTTGGGCCCAAAAACATTGCCCAATTAGCATTAGAGACTAAATCCCAATAGGCAATAGCCTGATGATATGTGCCTAACAGTCAGGGAATATATGGAAGGTAAAAGTAAAGAAAGTAGTGTCACGACCCGACCTCGGGGCCCGTTCCGTGACTACCCCAAGCCCGCCTTCCATAGGCCAGGGGCTGGCGACTAGCACCAAGGCGTAATTCCAGATAAAAAGGGAAGGCATTGCCTTTGTAATGTAAACAACACCACAGAGCAAGAATGCAGTAGATGTAAAACACTATTTAAAAACTGATACAAAAGTAAGTGCGGAAAAGTAAGTGGGCCAGTATACAAACCCAAACTGAAAGTAAAGTATAACTAGAAAGTGAAAATAGTAACTGAAAGTAAAGTCGCAGCCATGAGCTGTCCACTAGAAGTCCCGCCTGAAGGGTGAGTACAGATAGCCTCCACAGCTCCTTGGGTCCAGCCGTCCGCTCCGAGTACGTCCCGCCCAGTGGTCCACCTCTGGGTACCGACCTGCTCCGCAAGCCTCAGCCACGATCAGCGATGTCCATCGCTTGAAACCAACACAACGTAGTGTGGGCATAGCCTGTGTAGGGGTGAGTATAAGCTACTCAGTAGGGACCCCGAGACCCCCTAAGGTCTCCCATAATCCACAAAGGAAAATCCACAAAGGAAAGATACAATCACGAAGTAACATCCGACTCTACTTAGGTATATGCCCATACATATACCTAAGTCATCAATTCCAGTTCCCTCCAACCTCTGATCCCAACTTTGATCACATCCACACAGGAATAACACAACCCGATCCACACATGAAATCATAAATAATCCTCATAGGAAAGCAAGTCAAGATTCACCTCACACAGGTATACTTCTTCGTATGATGATAGAGATGATCAGATATAGCCATGGATCCATCTAAGCCGTCAGATCCACAAAGGATCGATAGGTACCAACCCCTGCAATGACCCACAAAGGATCTGACCCACACAGGATTGATAGGTAACTAACCCCCACAATGACCCACAAAGGATCTAACCCACACAAGAACAATAGGTAACTAACCCCTGTAATGACCCACACAGGATCGGACCCACATAGGATCTGTAGGCACTGGCCCACACAGGACCGCTGAGCGCTGACCCACACATGATCTGACCCACAGATATTCGGTAGCACTGATCCACGTAGGATCACTAAGTGTTGTAGTCGTCGCCGTCGAATCCACGAAGGATTTCTGCACAATCTCCATCGTCGTCGCAGCCGCAGCCAGCTCTATGGTTCGCGCACACAGCAAGCTCATTCGAGAGGGTCCTCTCCACAAGCTGAGGGGCTGATACATCAACTGACACATATTACGGAGTTGATGTAAACTAATGTTTTGTATCGTCAACAGGAACTCAACGTCACAGACGGCGCGTCAATCGAACGCTCGGTCTGAGAGTTATTGGCTTTTTCTTCCTAGGCCCCGGTTGGTTTTTAAGTCAAAACCAACCCGACCATACTCCACCTACGTCCAAACCTCGAGCGGAGTAATCCAAAAGTTCTGTCTCACCAAGAAGAATCCAACAATGTTGATGTCACGTCAATCTGATGATCGGAGCTCATGTTATAAGCGGTTCCGCTCCGAGGGCCCGGTTGGTTTCGTGTACGAACCAACCCGGATGAACCCACGGTTCCCCGAAACCCTGAGTGTGATATACCGAAACGACCTCCTCGATCCAAGGAGCGCATCTCAACTGATGGTGCGTCGATCAGAGGCTGGTAACCCACGTTATGGGAAACAGACCGAAAGAGGTTCGGTATTATGCGGTTCGGGCCCGGTCTAACCCGGACCGATACCCCCAGGGTCGGCCCGAACAGGGTCCGAGTCCGACCCGCATGGGCGCGGCTGGGCCCGGCTGGAACGGCCCGACCCGGTAGCTCGTCCCGGCGCGCTGGCGCTGGCCGGTTGGCCAGGCAGCCGGCTCGGCCGTTACAGCGGAGCGAAGAGGGCGGGGGGCGCGCTGCCCCCACGTGGAGAAACCGCGGCCCCGATGCGGGGGGCCACGCCCACTGGCCGACCAGGGGTTACGAACCCCCAGTTTTCCCCTAACCGGTTGTCCTGCTCTGGCTGGCCGACTGCTGCTTCCACGGGATTGGCTGGGGCCGGTCCCCATGCTCTGACGCCGGCAGCCCGGAACCGGCCGCCGGTTCCCCTGCTCCGCCGCGGGCGGGAACCGGCCATGGCCTTTGTCCTTCCAGCGTGGTGCAAAGTCACCGCGGCCCCGCTCTGGTCGTGGAAATTTTGTGGTTCTCCAGCGTGGCGTGACGATGCCGCTTCATTGTATCGTCTTCAATGGTGTGGCGCGATGGCGCTGCGCTTCTTCCCCTTTCCTTAATAATTCCCGCGTGGTGCTTCAGCACCGTGTTGCTTTGATCGTGCCGCATCAATATAAAACAACCAAAAATGGGGAGGAGAGTGGGCCATGTTCATGCGGTCTGACCTCCTCCCATTATTGCGATAATAGGCGGCCCCAAAAAGACGATAATCCAATGATGAAATAATCCGGAACAAACAAAATAATAATTAAACCCTTATCTCGTCGAATCGTTGAGCGATGGTTCGTCATGGAAATAACCGCCGTAGATGAAGGCATCGCAGAGGGAGGATCGTCACGTCGCAGAGAAGCATTACGGAAGATGCGTCGCAGAAAAAGTTTCACGGAAGATGCGTCGTTGGCATCGCGGTACATGACGTTGTGTAGTCGATCTCCAACGATTTGGCGTTTTTCGTCGGAGATCGGTGTGTTCTTCGCGTTCTTCGTGTTCTTCGCGTTCATCACATTTTCCGATGAAGAAGAAGGATTTCCTCCAAATCCTCTCCACACAACGAGTTTTTACAGAAATAAAATAAGAGTTGTCTTATTTTATTAACGCACAAACCAACGTTTGAATTTCAAAAAGAAACAATCAATTCAATTAGTTAATTATAACGATTTAACTGCCCAAATTAATGAGTCTTTTCTTAACCAGAATAAATGCTTGAGTTGACTTTATGAAAAAGAGGCACGGGTGCGTTACTTAGAAGAAACGAAATGGTGTGGATCATGTGGTCCCTACCTCACAAATATCCTACCATGTGGGTACGATATTGTGGCTCCCACATCATCCACTTAACTTTAGTTAAGAAAAATAAAATAAAAACTGGTTTCACCACTTTTATTTGATTTCTTAACATAACCCCAATAATTAAAAACCACACCTGAGCAAACGAAAATCCGGAAAAAGGTGTTTCTAAGCAATTAATGGTGTTGTGATTCCATCGGTTCCCTCAGAATTTGATTCTGAGCACTGGTTCAAAAGATAGAAAAGCCCGCACATTCGTTCACTGAACGTTCCCGAGCTAAACTTAGGAAAATGATTCCGAGAACAACGGGCCTCAGAATCAGGTTCCAACAGAAACCGCGTTCATTTAAAATCCCCAAGAAAATTAAGAAAAAAATTTCCTTGAATTTTATGGGTCTTTACATTACTCCCACCTAAAGACTTTACGTCCCCATAAAGATACATCAAAAACCAGGGGAACAAATGTGGGTACTAAGCACGCATCTGAGCCTCCCGCTCCCAAGTGCTCTCCTAGAGGTTCCCGTGCTGCTATCTGATGCGCACTAGAGGAATCGACCGTCCATGTAGGACCCACTCTTGTCGACCCTCGTTCTCCCCTAGGACCTCCTCAAAAGTCTCCACATCATCAATGTCCATCTCCCCAGGGTCAATGATGTGTGTCGGGTCATGCACGTATCTCCTCAGTTGGGATACGTTGAAGACGTCGTGCACCCGGTGCAACTGAGGTGGTAGAGCCAGGCGATAAGCCACCTCGTCAATCCTGATGAGGACCTAGAAAGTTCCGATGAAGCACGGAGATAACCTTCCGCCTCGGCCAAATCTCCATAATCCCCGTCGAGGTGAGACCCGCAAGAAGATGTGGTTGCCATCCTCGAATTATAGTGGCCTCAGCCTCCTGTCAGCATATGACTTATGCTGGCGCTGAGATGTCCTCATCCGCTCCTGGATGACCTGGACCTTCTCTATCATGGCCTGGACCATCTCCGGTCCCACAAGTCCTGACTCTCCAGGGTCTGTCCAGTACAGAGGTGATCTGCATGGTCGGTCGTACAACCCCTCATATGGTGCCATCCCGATGGTGGAGTGGTATCTGTTGTCGTACGTGAACTCTACCAAGGGTAGGTGGTCTTCCCATCTGCGACCAAAGACGAGGACACATGTGCGGAGCATGTCCTCGTGAGTCTGAATTGTCCTCTCCGTCTAACCATCTGTCTAAGGGTGAAAGGTGGTACTCAGATGTAGCTGCATCCCGAAAGCCTCCCGCAACCCCTTCCAAAGCCGGGAAGTAAAGTGAGCATCTTGATCGAGGATGACAGATGATGGCACATCATGAAGCCGTACAATCTTCGGAACGTAGAGGTGTCCCATGCTCTCTACTGATCCCTGATCTCTGATGGGTAAGAAGTGAGCCGACTTGGTGAGTCGGTCGACAATCACCCATATGGAGTCGTGACCTCTGGAAGTGCATGGAGGTCCATCCACAAAGCCCATAGATATGCCATCCCACTTCCACTCTGGGACCTCCAAGGGTTGTACCAAGCCTACTGGTACCTGGTGCTCTGCTTTCACCTGCTTGCAGGTGAGGAATAGAGAAACAAACTCTGCCAAAACCTTCTTCATGCCCTGCCACCAGTGCTGTCATCTGAGATCCTACTACATCTTTTCCATGCCCGGATGTACCGCCAAAGGGGTAGTGTGAAACTCACTCAGCACCTCCTCCTGTAAAGAAACTGGTACCAAGGTACGACCTCTGAAAAGTACATCATGCTCTACTCCTACAGAGAAACCATCAGGTGCATGTCCTGAGGATATCTGTGCACGTTGCGTCTCAAAGTCAGCCTCCCCATGCTATTCATCTCTTACCCACTGCAGTAGTGGAGGAGTGACAATGAGTGACTGAAGGAAGGTTGCTCTATCTCTATTCACAAAGGATATCTGCAAAGCGGCTAGCTGCTCTGTCGCCTCCCCAAGTATCTCAATTCTCGTCCTCCTGTTGAGAGCATCAGCTACTACGTTCCCCTTCCCAGGAGTATAGAATATATCAAAGTCATAGTCCTGGAGGAACTCGAGCCATCGCAGCTGTCTCAGGTTCCGGTCATTCTAAGAGATTATGTACCTGAGACGCTGATGGTCAGAATAGACTATAAATCGCTCGCCCATCAGATAGTGTTGCCTCATCTTCAGAGAAAAGACCACTTCTGCTAACTCCAGGTCATGGGTTACATAGTTCTGCTCATGCGGCCTCAACTGACGTGATCCATAGGAGATCACTGCCCGCTCCAACATCAGGACACATCCGAGTTTGGTCCCTGATTCATCACAGTAGACTACTTACCCTACTCCCTCCTTCGGAAACCCCAAGATAGGTGCGCTAGTCAATCTTTGTCTCAGCTCCTGGAAGCTCTGCTGACATCTGTCTAACCACACAAAGGGTTTACCCTTCTTCTTCAATGATGGTAGTGGTGTCGCAAGTCTGGAGAAATATGGCATAAATATCTGCTAGTATCCAGCTAGACCAAAGAAACTCTGCACCTCTGTCACACTCCTGGGTGGCTCCCAAGCTAGAACTGCCTCGATCTTCACAGGATCCATTGGAAGTCCCGCCATAGAGATGACGTGTCCCAAGATGTGGACCTCACGAATCAAGAACTGACATTTCGAGAGATTTCCCTAAACCTGATGCTCTCAGAGTGTTTCTAGTACAAACCCGCAAGTGGAAGGCGTGCTCCTCCTCGATGGTCGAGTATATAAATATGTCGTCGATGAAGAACACGACAAATCGATAAAGGTATGGCTGAAATATCTTGTTCATGAGGCCCATGAACACTGCTGGAGCGTTGGTCACGCCGAAAGGCATAACCAAGAACTCATAGTGTCCATACCGACATCTGAAGGCCGTCTTCTGCACGTCCTCATCCCGAACTCTGAGTTGATGATAGCCTGACCTGAGGTCTATCGTCGAGAACCACCATGCTCCCTTGAGCTGATCGAAGAGGTCATCAATCCTTGGTAGCGGATACTTGTTCCTCACTTTCGTCTAGATTAGGCGATGATAGTTGACACAAATTCGCAAGCTCCCGTCCGCCTTCTTGGCGAACAATATCGGGGAAGCCCAGGGTGAAACACTGGGTCAAATGAATCCCTTGCCCTGAAAGTCCTCCAACAGTAGTCGTAGCTCTCGAAGCACAGTAGGGGCCATCTGATATGCTGGAGTGGATATCGAGGTTGTCCCGTGGTATAGGTCAATATAGAAGTCTACCTCTCTGCGAGGAGGTAGTCCCGGAACGTCGTCGGGGAAAACGTCTGCATACTGATCCACCACTACAGGAAAACTAGGACTCCGCACGTCAACTAACACTAGGATGAGGATATCTAACTGATGAGTGATGGGATATCCTCTCCTCTGCGAGAGTCCATCCTGTGCTGCGAAGGCTCCCTTCTCACCGGTGTAGGTGGACCTGCTCCCGTCAGTGCATACACATCGCACCTTGCACCTAATATAGTCAATCTGAGCATGGACTGTAGATAAACAATCCATTCTCAAGATGACATCGTAAGTCCTCAACGCCGCTACACGAAGATCCCAGCTGAAGCTCTTGCATCCTAGAGTAAGCTCACACTGTTGACACCAGTGCGTAATCGTCGAGTCTACTCCCATAGGAGTCTCTAGCCGTAAGGATCGAGCCAATGGCTATGTCGGAATCTCTGAGCTCCGACCAAGGGCAGCTTATATGAAAGAATGACTCGCTCCTGTGTCTATAAGAACTACAGCAAGGGTGGAATAAACACAGATAGTACCTCGAATCTTCTCGGCGCGCTGTGGCCGTAGGCATCCGTTGCATGAAGTTGTTCCTGTCTCTGCCCGCTAGCTCCCTGTGGTCGTGGTGGACCTCCAAGTGGTGGTGGTGGTAGATCCTCAAAGCGTCTCCCACCACCTTCTACTCAGCCAGCTCCTCTACCTCATCCGCCTACTCCCTGCGGACCACCACGGTCAACCCTCTGCCTCTTCCTGGGTGGCCTCTCAATCGTCTACTTCTCCTCAGCACGGAAGTTCGGTGAGTCACGAGCCATGTGGCCCTGCCCGCCGCATGCGTAGCACTGTCTTCCTCTAAAATGACTACCTCCAAGTTGTGTGCCCCGCACTGCAGAGCCAGTGTCCTGAGGTCTTCTTCCTGAGGGTCTGGTCTGCCTAGACCCATGAGTCATTCGTCAACTGCCTGCTGCAGAAGACTCTACTACATGCCGCCCCGTGGTATGTCTCGCTGTTGACGAAGGCTCAGAAATGAAGCTCTCGATCAAAAGCTCTCGCTCTAGTACTCCTTCCTGAGTCGAAATGCTGAGGGAGATCAGCGATGACAAGATCTCATGCCTCAATCCCTACTCAAAGGCCCAGTCTCGGAAGAATGGGTCACGTACCATGTCTGTCGAGAAGCGCGATGGATCGGTAAGTCTCACCGAGTACTGGGCGATCGTCAAGCTGCCCTGCCACAGCTGAAGAAGTTCTTAGATGAACACTGCACGGAGGGTGGCTAGGTCGAAATCCAAGTGGAAGAGGCTCTCAAAAATCCGTCTAGAGGAAAGATGCCTAATCGTGCACCTGGAGCACAAGCTCCACCATCTGCATGATGCCGCGTGTAGGAGGCTCGTTGCAAGGATCAACATGAGGTCTACTGGTGTCCTCACTAACCTGAAATCCCATAAAACTGCCTCCAGCCAATCCTCAGCTGCCTGAGGGTCCGTCTCCATGCGGAACCTGGGCGGTTACTGGCACTGAAACTCATGCAGTGCACTAAGGTGACATGCATCGTCAGCGGCTGGGGCTGGTAGCATCGGTGGCTCGGCGAGTAGCGGTGTCGTCACTGCCTCTACTGTCAAAGGGCCATGTACGGAGGCCTCGTCGCTCTGTGGGCTGTCATCATGCACAACTCTCTGAACCCAAACTGGCTGCCATCATGGGGCTATCCTGAAAAGAAACAGGTTCCCCACAGTTAAACAATATACCTGGTGAGCTGACACAAAGTAATCACAAAGAAAACATGAAACACAGAAGCAATCATTGTTTTCATGCATTAAGTCGGATATCAGAAGTCTGGGTCCTGGTGTATGGATACGTCGGCCTCCGCACCAACACTGGACTCCCTGGACTAATAACCACACTCAATACTCTTAACACTATTGGTTCACATAGAAAAAGATCAGAGTCCTGAGTTCTGCGGTAGAACCAAAATCTTCTGATACCAAATGTGACAACCGGGTCCCGGTGATAGCACAACCACCCCGCCTTAAAAAGGCCGTCGGGTCCTGGCCCACCAGGTACCACCACGCCCCGCAGACACATGGGGCCCATCTCAGGGTCCACCCACTTTCCTGAACAGGTCATCTGACTAATGACAGTCCCCACAGGCCAACAATGTCCTTTTTAGTGTGATTTGTCCTCACTCACACACACCTTGAACAACTTCCCAGAAGGTCTCCATCATGATAACTACTCCAGGTCAAGCACACTTAAATGTGGAGTTCTAATCAGACATGCTCCTGAAAATGAAGGTGCACCTTGTTGACATGAGTCATATCAATTAGTCATTTATCCCTTTATCATTTGGGAATGTTACAATCACCCCTACTTTAGAGCACAATGCCCTCTTTTTGGGCCCTACAAATCAACCCAGGAAGTGCACCACACTTAATGCTGGGTTCCTCCTCTGATAAAAATTTGTCACGACCTGACCTCGGGGCCCGTAACGTGACTACCCCAAGCCCGCCTTCCATAGGCCAGGGGCTGGCGAATAGAACCAAGGCGTAATTCCTGATAAAAAGGGAAGGCATTTCCATTGTAAAGTAAACAATACCACAGATAAAGCAAGCAGTAAAAGTAATCATTAAGTAAAAACTGATACAAAAGTAACTGCAGAAAAGTAAGTGGGCCAGTATAAAAAACCCAAACTGAAAGAAAAGTACAACTGGAAAGGGAAAACAACAACTAAACGTAATTCCGCAGCCTCTAGACGTCCACTGGAAGTCCCACCTAAAGGGTGAGTACAGATAGCCTCCATAGCTCCTCGGTTCCAGCCGTCCACTCGAAGGAAGTCCCGCCCAATTGTCCACCTCTGGGTACCGACATACTCCGTAAGCCTCGATTGTGATCAGCGTTATCAGTAGTCTGCAACCAACACAACATACTGTCGGCATAGCCCATGCAGGGGTGAGTATAAGCTACTTAGTAGGGACCCCGAGACCCCCTAAGGTCTCCCAGAATCTACCAAGGATAATCCACAAAGGAAAGATACAATCAAGAAGTATCATCCGACTCTACTTTTGTATATTCCCATACATATACCTAATTCATCAATTCCAGTTCTCTACAACCTCTGAGCCCACATTCGATCATACCCACACATGAAAAAACACAACCCGATCCACATAAGAAAGCATAACGTAATCCACATAAGAAAGCAAGTCAAGATTCACCTCACACAGGTATACTTCTTCATATGACGATAGAGATGATCAGATATAGCCACTGATTCATCTATGCTGTCGGACCCACAGTGGATCGATGGGTACTAACCCCCGCAATGACCCACAAAGGATCTAACCCACACAGGATCGATAGGTAACTAACCCCCGCAATGACCCACAATGGATCTGACCCACACAAGATCGATAGGTAACTAACCCCCGCAATGACCCACACATGATCTGTAGGCATTGGCCCACACAGGACCGCTGAGCGCTGGCCCACACAGGATCTGACCCACACAAGATCGAAACCACTGATCCACGTAGGATCGGTGACTGGTGTAGTCGTCGTAGTCGAATCCACATAGAATTTATGCACAATCGTCCTTGTCGTCGCAGCCGCAGCCAGCCCTAGGGTTCCCGCACACCGCAAGATCATTCAGGAGGGTCCGCTCCATTATCCGAGGGGTGATACATCAAATGACACATAGTCTAGAGTTGATGTATCCTAATGTTCCGTATCATCAACAAGAACTCAACGTCACAGACGGCGCGTCAATCAGACGCCCCTTCTGAGAGTTATTGACTTTTTCGTCCTAGGGGCCCAGTTAGTTTTTAAGTCAAAAACAACCCTACCATACTCCACCTGCCTCCAAACCTCGAGCGGAGTAAGACAAAATTTCCATCTCTCCAGGAGGAATCCAACAATGTTTATGGAACGTCAATCGAACATTCGTAGCTCATGTTATAAGCGTTTTCGCTCCGAGGGCCCGGTTGATTTCGTGTACGAACCAACCCTGTTGAACCCAAGGTTCTCCGAAACCATGAGTGAGATATACCAAAATGACCTTCTAGATCCAAGGATCTTATCTCAACTGACAGTGCGTCGATCAGAGGCTTGTAGCTCATGTTATGGGCAACAGACCTACAGAGGTTCGATATTAGGGGGTTTGGGCCCGGTCCGACCCGACCCAATACCCCCAGGGTCGGCCTGAACCGGGTCTGGGTCTGGCCCGCTTGGGCGTGGCCCGACTCAGCCGGCACGGCCCGGCACGGTGGCTCGGCCTGGTGCGCTGGTGCTGGACGGGAGGCCAGGCGGCTGGCTCGTCCGTTACGGCCGAGCGAAGAGGGAAGGGGGCGCACTACCCCCGCGTAGAGAAACTGCGGGCCCCATGCGGGTGGCCGCTCCTGCTAGCCGACCGGGGGTTACAAACCCCCGGTTTTCCCCTAACCGGCCATCCCGCTCTGTCTGGCCAGCTGCTACCATCATAGGACCGGCAAGGGCCGGTCCCCCTGCTCCGACGTCGGCGGCCCGGAACAGGCCGCAGGTTCCCCTGCTCTGCTATGGCCTCCGTCCATCTAGCGTGGCGTGACGATGCCGCGCCCCTCCACCGCGGCCCCGCTCTGGCCTCGGTGCTTTTGTGGTTCTCCAGCGCGGTGTGACTGTGTCGCATCTTTGGTACATCTTCAATGGCGCTGCGCTTCTTCCCCTTTCATTAATAATTCAGGCGTTGTGCTTTGGCACCGCGTTGCTTTGCTCGTGCCGCATCAATATCAAACAACCAAAAAAATGGGAGGAGAGTCGGTCATGTTCGTGCAGTCCGACCTCCTCCCATTATTGCGATAAAAGGAAGCCCCAAATAGACGATAATCCAACGATGAAATAATCAGTAAAAAATGAACTAATAATTAAACCCCTACCTCGTCGAATCGTTGAGCGTGGGTTCATCGCGGAAATAACCATCGTGGAAGAAGGCGTCGCTGAGGGAGGATCGTCGTGTCACGAAGAAGCATCACGGAAGATGCTTCACAGAAGAAGCGTCATGGGTGAAGTGTCGCTTGCATCATGGTACATGGTGGCGTGTAGTCGATCTCCGAGGATTTGGCGTTTTTCTTCGGAGATCGGTGCGTTCTTCATGTTCGTCGCATTCTTCATGTTCTTCGATGAAGAAGAAGGCTTTCCTCCTAATCCTCTCCATTCAACGAGGTTTTACAAAAATAAAATAAGAGTTGTCTTATTTTATTAACACACAATCCAATGTTTTAATTTCAAAAAGAAACAATCAATTCAATGAATTAATTATAACGATTTTACCGCCCAAATTAATGAGGAATTTCATAACAACAATAAACGCTTGAGTTGACTTCATTACAAAGTGGCACGGGTGCGTTACATAGAATAAAAGAAATGGTGGGGCTCATGTGGGCCCCACCTCACAAATATCATATGAAGTGGGTAGGATATTGTGTGTCCCACATCATCCACTTAACTTAAGTTAAGAAAAATAAAATAAAAACTGGTTGCACCACTTTTATTTTATTTCTTAACTTAACCCCATAAATTAAAAACCAAACCCGAGAAAACGCAACTCCAGAAAAGGTGTCTCTAAGAAATTATCGGCGCTGCAATTCCATCGGTGCCCTCAGAATTCGATTCCGAGCACTGGTTGAAAAGTTAGAAAAGCCCGCTCGTTCGTTCACTGAACGTACCCGAGCTAAACTTCGGAAAATAATTTCTGGGCACACCGGGCCTCGGAATCAGGTGCCGTTAGAAACTGCATTCTTGTAAAATTACCAACAAAATTAAGAAAAAAATTTCCCTTGAATTTTAAAGGACTTTCCATTACTCCCACCTCATGGATTTACGTCCCCATAAAGATACATCAAAAACTAGGGGAACAAAGGTGGGTACTAAGCATGCATCTGAGCCTCTCGCTCCCAAGTGCTCTCCTAGAGGTTCTCGTGCTGGCATCTGATGCGAACTAGAGGAATCGACCATCCACGTATGACCCACTCCTGTCCATCTTCGATCACCACTGGGACCTCCGTAAATGTCGCCCCATCATCAAGGTCCAGCTCCCAACGGTCAATGATATGCATCGGGTCGTGCACGTATCTCCTTATCTGGGATATGTGGAAGACGTTGTGCACCCGGTCCAACTGAGGTGGTAGAGCCAGGCGATAAGCCACCTCGCCAATCTTGTTGAGGACCTGGAAAGGTCCGATGAAGCGCGTAGATAACTTCTGTCTCAACAAAATCTTCATAATCCCCGTCGAGGTGAGACCCGCAAGAAGACGTGGTCGCCATCCTCGAACTCTAGTGGCGTCCACCTCCTATTAGCATAAGACTTATGCCAGCTCTGAGCTGTCCTCATCCGCTCCCGGATGACCTGGACCTTCTTTGTCATTGGCTGGACCATCTCTGGTCCCACAAGTGCTGACTCCCCAGGGTCTTTCCAGCACATCGGTGATCTGCAAGGTCGGTCATAAAACTCCGTGTATGGTGCCATCCCAATGGGGGAGTGGTAGCTATTGTTGTACGCAAACTCTACCACGGTTTGGTGGTCTTCCCTACTGTGACCAAAGTTGAGGACAATGCACGAAGCATGTCCTCGAGAGTCTGAATTGTCCTCTACGTCTAACCATCTGTCTGAGGGTGAAATGCGGTACTCAGATATAGCTACGTCCCGAATGCCTCCTGCAACCCCTTCCAATGCCGGGAAGTACAGAGAGAATCATGATCAATGATGATAGATAATGGCACACCGTGAAGCCGTAAAGTCTCCCGAACGTAGAGGCGTCCCAAGCTCTCTACTGAGCCCTTCTCTTCGATAGGTAAGAAGTTATCCAACTTGGTGAGTCGGTCGACAATCACCCATATGGAGTCGTGAACTCTGGAAGTGCATGGAAGTACAGTAACGGTGTCCATACATATGCCAACCCACTTCCACTCTGGGACCTCCAAGGGCTGTACCACGCCTGCTGGTACATGGTGCTCTGCCTTCACCTGCTGGCAGGTGAGGCATCGAGAAAAAAACTCTGCCACAGGCTTCTTCATGCCCAGCCACCAGTGCTGTCGTCTGATATCCAGGTACATCATCGCCACGCCAGGATGTACCGTAAAAGGGGAAGTGTGAAACTCACTCAGAACTTCCTCCTGTAAAGAAACTGGTACTAACGTTCGTCCTCTAAAAAGGACGTCGTGCTCTCCTCCTACAGAGAAACCATCAGGTGCCTATCCTGAGGATATCTGCACATGCCGTGTCTCATAGTCAGCATCCCCACGATGTGCCTCTCTAACCCGCTGCAGTAGTGGAGGAGTGAATGTGAGTGACTGAAGGAAGGCTGCTCCATCTCTATCCATGAAGGATATCTGCAAAGAGGCTAGCTGCTCTATCGCCTCCCCAAGTAGCTAAATTCCCGTCCTCCTCCTGATAGCATCAGCTACTACGTTCCCCTTCATAGGAGTATAGACTATCTCAAATTCATAGTCCTGGAAGAACTCGATCCATCGCCGTTGTCTAAGGGTAAGGTACTTTTGAGAGACGATGTAACTGAGAATCTGATGATCAGAATAGATAGTAAAGCGGTCGCCCATCCGATAGTGTCGCCACATATTCAGAGCGAAGACCACTACTGCTAACTCCAGGTCATGGGTAGCGTAGTTCTGCTCATGTGGCCTCAAATTACATGATCCATAGGCAATCACTGTCTGCTCCGGCATCAGGACACATATGAATCCGGTCCCCGATGCATCACAGTAGACTACGTACCCTACTCCCTCCTCCGGCAACCTCAAGATTGGTGCACTGGTCAATCTCAGTCTCTTCTCCTGGAAGCTCTACTAACATCTGTCTGACCACAAAAATTATTTCCCCTTATTCTTCAATGGTGAGAGTGGTGCCACAGCTCTGGAGAAGTCTGGCAAAAATCTCCGGAAGTATCCAGCTAGACCCAAGAATCTCCGCACCTCCGTCACCCTCCTGGGTGTCTCCCAAGCTAGCATTGCCACGATCTTCACAGGATCCACTGCAACTCCCACCTCAGAGATAACGTGTCCCAAGAATTGGACCTCACGTATCTAGAACTGACACTTCGAGAGCATTCCATAAAGTTGGTGCTCTCGGAGTGTGTCTAGTACAACCCCCAAGTTGTAGGTGTGCTCCTCCACAGTGGTTGAGTATATCAATATGTCGTCGATGAAGACCACAAAAAATCGAACGATGTATAGCTGAAAGAACCTATTTATGAGGCCCATGAACACTACTGGAGTGTTGGTCACACCGAAAGGCATAACCATGAACTCATAGTGGCCATACCAACATCTGAAGTCCGTCTTCTTCACGTCCTCGTCCCGAACTCTAAGAAGATGATAGCCTGACCTCACATCTATCTTCAAAAACCACCGTTCTCCCTTGAGCTAATCGAAGAGGTCATCAACCCTCAGTAACAGATACATGTTCTTCATTGTCACCTGGTTCAGGCGACGGTAGTCGACACAAATTCGCAAAATCCCGTCCGCCTTTTTGGCAAACAATATCGGGGAAGCCGAGGGTGAAACACTAGGTCGGATGAATCCCTTTCCCTGCAAGTCCTCGAACTGTACCCAAAGCTCTCTAAGCTCATCGGGGGCCATCAGATATTCTAGAGTGGATATCGAGGTTGTTACGTGGTTCAGGTCAATATAAAAGTCTACCTCTCTGCGAGGAGGTAGTCCTGGAACGTCGTTGGGGAAAACGTCTGCATACTGATCCACCACTGCAGGAAAACTATGACTCCGCATGTCAACTGCTCCTAGGATGAGTCTAGCCAACTGATGAGTGATGGGCTATCCTCTCCTATACGGGAGTCTATCCTATGCTACGAAGGCTCCCTTCTCCCCGGTGAAGGTGAACCTGATCCCGTTAGTGCGTACGCATCGCACCATGTGCCTAATACAATCAATATGAGCATGGACCGTAGATAACCAATACACGCCCAAGATGACGTCGTAAGGCCTCGACGCTGGTACATGAAGATCCTAGCCGAAGCTCTCGCCTCCTAGAGTAAGCTCACACTGCCGTCACCCATGCGTATTCGTCGAGTTTGCTACCGTAGGAGTCTCTAGCCGTAAGGATCGAGCCAACGGCTATGTCGGAATCTCCAAGCTCCGAACAAGGACAGCAACTACGAAAGAATGACTCGCTCCTGTGTCTATAAGAACTGAAGAAAGGGTGGAATAGATACAGATAGTACCTCGAATCATCTCGGGCGCGCCGTGGTCATAGGCCTCCACTGCCTGAAGTTGTGCCTGTCTCTTCCTGCCAGCTCCCTGTGGTAGGATTGGACCTCATGTTGGTTGTGGTGGAAGAGCCTCAAAGCATCTCCCACCACCTACTTCTCATCCAGCTCCTCTTCCTCATCCTCCTACTCCCGGCGGACCACCACGATCGAACCTTTGACTCTGCTCGGGTGGACCCTCAACAGTCTGCTGCTGCTCGGCACGACGGGTTGGGAAGTCATGAGCCATGTGGCCCTGCCCGCCGCATGCGTAGCACTGTCTGCCTCTCGAATGACTGGATCTGTGCTGTGTGCCCCGAACTACTAAGACAGTGTCTTGAGGTCGTCTGCCTGAGGTTCTGGTCTGCCTGGACCCATGAGTCATCTGTCGACTGCCTAATACAGAAGACTCTGCTAGATGTCACCTCGCGGTAGGTCTCGCTGCTGACGAAGGCTCAACAAGGAACCTCTTGATCAAAAGCGCTCTCTCTAGTACTCATGCCTGAGTCAGAATGCTGAGGGTGATCAGTGATTCCCTGATCTCGTGCCTCAATCCCTGCTCAAAGGTCCAGGCCCGGAAGAATGGGTCACGTACCATGTCTGTCGAGTAGCTTGAGAGATCAGTAAATCTCGCAGAGTACTGGGCGACCATCAAGCTGCCCTGCCGCAGCTGAAGAAGCTCCAGGATGAACACCGCACGGAGGGTGGCTGGGTCGAAATCCGAGCGGAAGAGGCACTCAAAATCCGTCTAGAGGAGATATGCCTTACCGTGCACCTGGAGCATCAAGCTCCACCATCTGCCTGCTGCCGCGTGTAGGAGTCTCGCTGCGAGGATCAACATGAGGTCTGCTTGTGTCCTCACTAACCTGAAAACCTGTACAACTGCCTCCAGCCAATCCTCGGCTGCCTAAGGGTCTGTATCCCCATAGAACCTGGGCGGTAGCTGGCGCTGAAACTCGTGCAGTGCAGTAAGGCGACGTGCATTGTCAGCGGCTGGGGCTGGTAGCATCGGTGGCTTGGCGGGTAGCGGTACCGTCGGTGCCTCTTCTGTCAAAGGGCCCTATACCGAGGCCTCATCGCTCGGTGGGCTGTCGTCATGCAAAAATATCTGAATCCTAGCTGGCTGCCGTCATGGGTCCATCCGGAAAAGAAACAAGTGCGACACGGTCAAACAGAATACCTAGTGAGCTGACACAAAGTAATCACAAAGAAAACTTGAAACACACATGAAATCAATGTTTTCGTGCATTAAGTCAGATATCAGAATTCAGGGTCTAGGTGTACGGATACGTCGGCCGCCGGACCAATACTGGACTCCCTGGACTGATAACCACACTCAATACTCTTAACATTATTGCTTCACATAGAAAAAGATCAGAGTCCTAAGTTCTGCGGTAGAACCAAAATCCACTGATACCAAATGTGACAATCGGGTCCAGGTGACAGCACAACCACCCCGCCATAACAAGGTCATTGGGTACTTGCCCACCAGGTACCACCACGCCCCGCAGACACATGGGGCCCACCCACATGCCTGAACGGGTCATCTGACTAATGACAGCCCCCACAGGCCAACACATGTCTTTTTTATTGTGCTTTGTACTCACTCACACACACCCTGAAAAACATTCTAGAAGGTCACCCATCATGATCACTACTCCAGGTCAAGCACGCTTAACTGTGGAGTTCTAATCAGACAGGCTCCCGAAAAGGAAGGTGCACCTTTTTGACATGAGTCATATCATTTAGTCATTTAACCCTTTATCATTTGGGGATGTTACAATCACCCACCGTTTAGAGCACAGCGCCCTCGTTGTGGGCCCTACATATAAACCGAGGCAGTGAACTGCACATAAGGGTGGGTTCCTCCTCTGATACCAATTTTTCCCGACCCGACGTCGGGGCCTGTGTTGTGACTACCCCAAACCCGCCTTCCATAGGCCAGGGGCTGGCAACTAGCACAAAGGCGTAATTCCCGATAAAAATGGAAGGAATTTCATTTATAAAGTAAACAACACCATAGAGCAAGCAAGCAGTAGAAGTAAACACTAAGTAAAAACTAATACAAAAGTAAGTGCGGAAAAGTATGTGGGCTAGTATATAAACCCAAACTGAAAGTAAAGTAAAACTGCAAAGGGAAAACAACAACTGAAAGTAAAGCCACAGCCTTGAGCCGCCCACTGGAAGTCCCACCTGATGGGTTAGTACAGATAGCCTCCACAGCTCCTCGGGTCCAGCCGTCCACTCCGAGTACGTCCCGCCCAGTGACCCACCTCCGGGTACCGACCTGCTCCGCAAGCCTCAAACGTGATTAGCATTGTTCTTCGTCTGCAACCAACACAACGTAGTGCGGGCATAGGCCATGCAGGGGTGAGTATAAGCTACTCAGTAGGGACCCGAGACCCCCTAAGGTCTCCCAGAATCCACAAAGGATAATCCACAAAGGAAAGATACAATCACGAAGTATTATCCGACTCTACTTAGGTATATGCCCATACATATACCTAAGTCATCAATTCCAGTTTGCTCCAACCTCTGATCCCGCGTTCGATCGCATCCACACCGGAAAAACACAACCGGATCCACACAGGAAAGCATAACATAATCCAAATAGGAAAGCAATTCAAGACTCAGCTCACACAGGTATACTTTTTCGTATGACGATAGAGATGATTAGATATAGCCACTAATTCGTCTAAGTCATCGGACCCACAACAGATCGATAGGTACTGACTCCCGCAATGACCCATAAAGGATCTGAACCACACATGATAGATAGGTAACTAACCACCACAATGACCCACAATTGATCTGACCCACACAGGATCGATAACTAACTAACCCCCGCAATGACCCACACAGGATCAGACCCACACATGATCTTTAGGCGCTGGCCCACACATGACCGATGGGCGCTGACCCACACAAGATCTGACCCACACATGATCGGTTGCACTGATCCACGTAGGATCGCTGACTGTTGTAGTCATCGCAGTCGAATCCACAGACGATTTGTGCACAGTCGTCATCGTCGTCACAACTGCAGGCAGCTCTAGGATTCCCACACACAGCAAGCTCGTTCGGGAGGGTCCGCTCCACGAGCCGAGGGGCTGATACATCAACTAACACATAGTCTGGATTTGATGTATCCTAATGTTCTGTATTGTCAACATGAACTCAACGTCACAGACGGCGCATCAATCGGATGCCCGATCTGAGAGTTAATTGCTTTTTCGTCCCAGGGGCCCGGTTGGTTTTTAAGTCAAAACCAACCTTACCATACTCTACCTACGTCAAAACCTCAAGTGGAGTAAGCCAAAAGTTTCTTCTCACTAAGAGGAATCCAACATAGATGACAGCATGTCAATCGGACGTCCGGACCTCAAGTTATAAGTGTTTCCGCTCCAAGGCCCCGGTTGGTTTCGTGTACGAACCAACCCGGACGAAACCGAGGTTCTCCGAAACACTGAGTGTGATATACCTAAACGACCGTCTCGATCGAAGGATCGCATCACAACTGACGGTGCATCGATCAGAGGCACGTAACTCATGTTATGGGAAACATACGGAAAGAGGTTCGGTATTAGGGGGTTAAGGCCCGGTCCGACCCGGCCCGATACCCCCAGAGTCAGCCCGAACCGGGTCGAACCGAACCGGGTCCGGGTCCGGCCCACCAGGGCGCGGCCCGGCGCGGCTGGCATGGCCTGACCCAGCCTGGGCGTGGCCCGACCCGGCCTGGGCGCGGCCCGTTCCAGCGGCTCGGCATGGTGCATTGGCGTTGGCCGGGTGGCCAGGCGGCCCGCTCGTCCGTTACAGCTGAGCGAAGAGGGCGGGGAGGCGCACTGCCCCGTGTGGAGAAACTACGGCCCCCATGAGGGGGGACACTCTTGCTGGCTGACCAGGTGTTTTGAACCCCCGATTTTCCCCTGACCGGCCAGCCCGCTCTGGCCGGCCGGCTGCTGCCGCCACGGGACCAGCAAGGGCCCGTCACCCTGCTCTGACGTCGGCGGCCCGAAACCGGCCGCTAGATCCCCTGCTCCGCCGTGGCCTGGAACCATCCGCGACCATCATCCATCGGACGTGGCGCGACGGCGCCGCTCCCCTCCACCACGGCCCCGCTCCGGCCATGGTGCTTTTGTGGTTCTCCGGCATGGCGCGTCGGTGCCGCGTCTTTGGTTCGTTTTCAACGGCGTGGCGTGATAGAGCTCTGTTTCTTCCCCTATCCTTAATAATTCCCACACGATGCTTCGGCGCTGCGTTTCTTTTCTTGTTCCGCATAAATATCAATCAACCAAAAAAGGGGAGGAGAGTCGGTCGTGTTCGTGCGGTTCGACCTCCCCTCGTTATTGCGATAACAGACAGCCCCAAATAGACGATAAGCCAACAATGAAATAATCAGGAACAAACGAAATAATAATTAAACCCCTACATCGTCGAATCGTTGAGCGAGGGTTCGTCGTGGAAATAACCATCGCGGAAGAAGGCATCACGGAGGGAGGATCATCGCGTCGAAGAAAAGCGTTGTGGAAGATGCATCGCGAAAGAAAAGTCGCGGAAGAAGCATCACTTACATCACGATACATGGCGTCGTGTAGTCGATCTATGAGGATTTGGCGTTCTTCGTCGGAGATCAGTGCGTTCTTCGCGTTCTTCGCGTTCTTCGACGAAGAAAAGGCTTTCCTCCAAATCCTCTCCACACAACAAGTTTTTACAGAAATAAAATAAGAGTTGTCTTATATTATTAATGCACAAGCCAAAGTTAGAATTTCAAAATGAAACAATCAATTCAATAAATTAATTGTAACGATTTACCCGCCCAAATTAATGTGGCGTTTCTTAACCAGAATAAACGCTTGGCTTGACTTCATTAAAAAGGGGCACATGTCCGTTACTTAGAAGAAAAGAAATGGTGGGGCTCATTTGGGCCCCACCTCACTAATATCTTACCATGTGGTTAGGATATTGTTGGTCCCACATCATCCACTTAACTTATGTTAAGAAAAATAAAATAAAAACCAGTTGCACCACTTTTTTTTTCTTAACTTAACCCCAAAAATTACAAACCACACCTGAGAAAATGCAACTCTGGAAAAGGTGTTTCTAAGCAATCACCGGCGCTGCGATTCCATCGGTGCCCTCAGAATTCGATTCCGAGCACCGGTTCAAAAGTTAGAAAAGCTCGCTCATTCGTTCATTTAACATACCCGAGCTAAACTTTGAAAAATGATTCCGGGCACACCAGGCCTCAGAATCAGCTTTCGTCAGAAACTACGTTCTTTTAAAATTCCCATGAAAATTATGAAAAAAATTTCCCTTGACTTTTATGGGTGTTTACAATTAGTAAACATGAACAAGGTGAATACTGAACAATCTATAGTTCCAATATCAAGAAATAGCTCCCAAGAAGCTAAGCACAAACCGGTAACCCTATGGGAAGTACTCTAATCCATCCCCTCAAGTCCTACCAAAGAAGTACCAACAACCATCTGGGTAGTACACTCGGCCTAACTTCTCTGGATTGGTCATACAAAAATTATATGTCATTCGGAGGATTCTCACCCGGTCAATTCCATATATAGTCTAAGGTAGTCAGTGAATCTCTAAAGAATCTCCCACGGTCAATCCTCCTTATAGCGCCATGTTCAAGGACTCTCTGAGGAAGATCACTCGTTAAATTCCCCTTATACCTCAGGTCATTCGAAGACTCTATGAGGAATCACAAATAGTCAATTCCACTTATAGTCTTAGGTAATCATGGTAAATCGAAGTAAAACAACGACTCTCTAAGGAAGCTCACATGGTCTATCCCTTTATAGTATAAAAAGTAAAGGACTCTCTGGGGAAGCTCACACAATCAATCCCCCTATAGCCCAATGTAATCCTTGGCTCTCTGAGGAAGCACACACAATCTATCCCTCAATAGCCTAATGCTCAAATACTCTCTAAGGAAGCACACTAAGTCAATTCCCCTTATAGTCTACAATACTCGGTTCTCACGACCCTGTGTAGGATAACGACATAGAAATGCAACATGGAAAAATTAAACCTACATAACTACTTGGCTAAACAATCTACAACATTTCAACATGTCTCGATTCAAACTCTCCATCCTACAGCAATAGGTATTGAAAACAGGCAAAGTAGACAATCTGGATAACATGACCAAACGGTCATAAACAGAACATGCATGGTAAAAACATACAAGTCATAGAAAATCAACCCTATTATTATACATTCACACTCTAAACAGGTATACAGGTATTGTAGGAAGACAAAAGTTGTAAATTGGTAAACACGCAATACCCTATTTACGTGTATTGGTGGAAAGTGCACATAATACTCAATGTCATTAAAGGGAACGGTGAAAACCACCTACCGTAGCGTTAGGTGATAAATATTCTTGTACCTAAACGCTTGAATCCCCTTAGAACGTCATAGATCTACGAAAATGTATAAAACGTTCAACCCATGATAACTAAGAAAAGAAGATGTATCATGAAACAATGTTCCAACAGAATAGAGAGCTCACTGATGCGATTCCAATGCAATCAACGGTGTTAGAATCATAGGATAGACAGAGGCTATGGGGATCGTCAAAGATTCACGGCTGTACGTGTTCTCTTGGATGCAGATGACCTAGAAGAAATTTGTTTTTTTCGTCAGATGCGACCCTAGTGCGTTTAATGAAAAAAAAACAAAATTCACGGTGTGTACTTTTGGAGTACACGATGTGTACTGGCTATTTCCGTACTGCACATTAGGTGGCCTCCAAGTCAATCCCACACAGCCGTGTGTGTGGCTACCACACGGCCCGCACAAGGTCAGCTGCGACAAGAAATTACCCGGTGTGTACTCATAATGTACATAGCGTGTACATAAAAAATTTCTAGATATTCATCTTTTTCCCAGAAACGGACAGAAAAGAAAAAACATACATAAAAAGATGACCTAAGATTTTACCAACTTTCCCACTTAACAAAATTCATCACCGAATTACCCTAGCGCATTGTGGAAGAAGAAACCCAAAATTGTTATGGACATAGTGAACATACATCGGCCTCCATATCCTATGTCTCGTCTTGTACTCACCCTTTCTGCCATAGCACCCATACCAGAAGAACAAAACAACCACAGAGGACCTTTGTAATATTATCCACAATTTGGATAGGATGCTCTTCAAAAGAAGCATCCACTTTGAGCTCAACCTCCTCAAGTTGAAGGACATGAGATGGCTCTGAAATGTAGTGTCGAAGGTGAGAAATGTGGATGATGTTGTGGATAGCTTGGTGTCTCTAATGTAACTGCAGCTGATTGGAAATCATCCCAACCTTATCCAACACATAAAATGGCCCGACATACATCGACAAAACCATACCCTATCCTCGAATCCTTTTATTCCCCAACCTCAGTGTGACATGTAGGAAAATCGGATCCCTGACCTCAAACTCTAGAGGTCATCTACTCTTATCATCATAAGACTTCTATCGAGAATGCTCAGTAGCCATCCTCTTCCGAATCATCTCTATCTATTCTCCGTTATCCTATACAAGACAAGGTCCTAGAAAAGCTTCCTCTCATGCCTCCAACCAACATAAGGGTGATCGGCATGGACTAACTTCCAAAGCCTCATAAGTTACCATCATAATAGTTTCTAGAAAACTAGTTTTCTTAGGAAAAATCCAAAATAGGCATATGCTTCTCCCAACAACATCTAAAATCTTGAATGCATGTTTGGAGAATATCCTCAAGCACCTAAATAGCACACATGGACTGGCCATCTGTCTAGGGGTGGTAAGTTGTACCCAAAAGTACCTGTGTACCCAAAGCCTTTGGAATCCCCTACAAGACTTGCAAAGAAAGCGTGCATCCCTATCTGAAACAATGGATTGTGAAAATCCATGAAGACATACGATCTCTCGGATCGAAAAACATCCCTGGTCATCAACACTAAATGTCTCCTTGATCCGCAAGAATTGAGCAACCTTCTTAATCCTGTCATTGATGACCAAGCTGCATCATTCCATCAGGGTGACCTCGGCAGACTAGTCACAAAATTCATCTCTTCGTCCTTCTAATTCCACTTGGGAATGGGTAACTGTTATAGTAGCCCTATTGGTCACTAATGATATGCCTTCACCTTCAGACATGTGGAACATCTAATGAAGAAACCAACAACATCCCGCTTCATTCCTGGCCACCAATACTGATGGTGTAGATCACCATACATCTTGGTGACACCAGGATGAACCACCCAAACTGAGGAATAAAAATCATGCGTTAGGTCCTCATGTATATCTGATGGCACCCATACGCATCCCAGGAAGCACAATATCTATTCCTTGCTTATGGTCCATCCAGGAATAGAGTCCTCTCCTGACACACCTTCCTGTTGGACTCGGCCTTCAGAATATGATAACTGCCTCATTCTCACATGATCAAGAAGTGTAGAGGTAACAACTAAAGAAGGAAGAATATTCTACTCTGCCTATCGTGCACCTTCAAATGCATATATGATAATAGATACATAAGCTGCTACTCACCCCTGGTCTTCTGAACTACCTGTATCTGAGTCCACTTGCTCAACACAATAGTCACCACGTTGCCCTTCCAAGGCGTATAGGCAAGCTCAAGGTCAAAACACTGTAGGTACTCGACCAACCTCCACTATATAAAATTCAGATCACATTGAGTGAAGATGTATATGAGACATTTGTGGTCAGTGAAAACCACACAATGCTACTTTAGAAGATAATATCTCCAACAGAGTAGGGCATGAACAAATAGCCACCAACTCCAGATTGTGCATCAGGTAGTTCCTCTCATGTGGCATCAACTGCTGAGACTCATACGCAACGACTCCATCTCCCTGCATAAGCCCAGCTCCCAACCTGATACCTGACACATCGTAGTAAATAGTATATTTCTTGTCTGGTTCTGGAAAGACTAGTATCGGTTTTGAAGCCATCATCCCTTACAGCTCCCGAAATTCCGACTCATAAGAATCTGACCATAGGAACTTCACACCCTTCTTAGTCAAACTCGTCTTTGGTGCTGCTAAGTGTGAACAGCTAGGTATAAATCATATGTAGTATCCAGCCAGCCCTAGAAAACTCCGCACCTCAAAGACGTTCTTCGGCTACTCCCACGAAACAATATCTCTCAATTTCTCTTAGTCTACTTACACTACTGTCTCTGAGATAACATGACCCAAGAAGTGAATTTGATCCATCCAAAGATGACATTTTGAGAGATTGACATATAATTGATTCTCTATCATTGTACTCAAAATGATATCAAGATGTGTAGCTTGTTCTTGTCGAGTATGAGAGTACACCAAGATACCATCCATGAAGATGACCACGAAAGAATAAAAGTACGGATGCAACACTCAGTCTATCAGTGCCATGAAAATTGCGGTCGCGTTCGTGAGACCGAATGACTTAACCATATACACCTATCGACCATACCAACTCTGGAAGGTTATAAGATTTATATGTGATCGTATAACACGCAACTGATGGTAACCAGACCTCAAGTCAATCTTCAAGAACACATGTGCACCTTGAAGCTGATCAACGAGATCATTAATCCTAGGCATGGTATATCAGTTCTGGACTGTCAGCCAGTTCATCTTCCGATAGTCCACAAAAATCTTAATGGTACCGTCTTCCTTCATCACAAAAAGGACATGCGAACCCCAAGGAGAAGTACTGGGTCAGATGAAACCCTATTATTTAAACTCCTAATACTGGTACATGAGCTCCTGAAACTCTGGTGTAGACATCCTATAAGGAGGAATGGACACCTATGCGGCTCCTAGCACCAGCTCAATAGAAATGTCTATCTCGCGCTCTAAAGGCTAACTAAAAATGACCTCTGGACGGACATCTACGCAACGATCCACAACTGGAGGAAACTCTAACTGTGATGTTCCATAGTCATCCAGATATAGACTTGCAATCTTGGTTGTGACTCCTCCTAACCCATGATGCTCTAAACCAACTATGCTCGACCGGACATCCCATTTTCACTTATGAAGAAAAGATCCACCCTCTGGTGATATGAAACTAAAAATTAGGCTATAATAGTCGATTACTGCTGGGAAGGGAATTAGCCAGTACATTTCGAGAATGACATCATATCCTGTCATCTCTAGGACATAGAGATCCCATATGAAGTGAAACCCACCAACCACTAGAGGGCACTCCTTACACTGCCTATGCTAGATGATCTCGTCCCCATCAGTGTGTCAAGTGTCAACATATTGGCAGAAGAGAAGTTTCATATCTTAATGCTCTCCACAATAGAAATGGAGATAAAGCTATGTGAATCTCATGTGTCAAAAAGATCAGAATATAAAAGTGATGCTACTAAGATCATACCAAGAACTGTAGAGGGTCCGAGATCCTACTTCTGCTGGGTTTGCTCCAATGCAAAATTATGTCTTGATCCATGGCCCTATGACCCAGCCTGACCACTCTGAGCAGATCCACCCTATAGTCACTGAAGGACCGGGGACTGACTACCCCGACCACGACCTCATCCTCTGCCTGAACGGTCGGAAGATCTAAAGTTCCTAGAATTTTTAGAAACATGTGGTGATGATCCCGAATGTAGGTTCATAGAAGAACCCCTATCTCCAACTGTTGGAGAGAAAAAATGAGGGAGGCGCTGGAGATGTCACATCTTGACACAATATCGGCACTCCATCGGGTCTCTCAGGCAACATTGATTTGTATGCGCGCTCCTCCCGCACTGGTAACACACCACGTGGCTATGAGAATGTGGATCCCCACCTACTCTGATCTCCCCAGGTAGTCTCCCTGTAGCGCTTCCTGCTATCAGATGGAGGAATACTAACTGTGGTTGTAGAACCGCCATGGCTCACAACTCCAGGATCCCTAAGATTGTGCTTAGTAATCAACACATGGTTGACGATAAAGGATATCAAATTCAACCTAAAGATGTTCACCCAGGAACAGATCTCTTTCCTAACACCATCCTCAAACTTCCTATCCAAGAAGAACTCATCACTTGTTAGAATAGGCGTGAAACACAGCATCTCTGTGAAGTGATATGAATAATCCATCACAGAAAGAGTACCTTGCTCCTGGCTCATGAACTCTCAGGCTTAATCGACCCTCAAGGTCTTCGAGTATAAGTAATCAAAAAAGATATGCTGGAACTCCTCCGATTACATATTTTGGTTGTGTCACGCCTGAGAGATTACATCCCACCACCTCTTGGAGGAGTCTCGGAGAAATTTGGTTGCAAGATTCACCCTCCTCTCTGGTGGATCGTCGAGATGCTCGAAAATCGTCAGCGTTGCTTCATGCCACCACTCTATAGCTTGTGGTCATCCTTCCCCTGAGAAGGTGGGAGGATGATACTACTGGAAAACCCTTGTCAAATCATCCATTGATGGGGCGGGATGCTGCACTCCCTTGAAGGAATGAATCATCATTAAATAAACCTACCGGAAATGTGCATCAGTGCCTGCAACTTGTACAACTGCTGATGAAAAGGTTGGAATAACATGAGGATCTACAGGAAGTCCCTGATCAGCCGTATCTGGCGTCTGATCACTGCCCTACAACTTGCAGTCAACCGGTGGATGTCTATGTGTCATGACTATGCAAGGTCCAAAACACACATAGATTCATGATTATCTAGGACTGAAGACTAAAGGAACATGAAAAACCCCCGTGAAAGAAATAATTCTTATAATGAAAAACATGACTTCACGACGTGTATTTCTCTTACATGGTGTTTTCCCTTTAGTCATTCACATGGGTGATTACTCTCACCACAACTGGCCATGTAACACCCCAAAACAAATGACATGTTGTATTAGAACACATCGTGTACCTGAATAAACATTATCTTCCTGGGTCCTTCTACATGGATAAGCTACACATCTATCGTAAGAAAATAATAAATGTCGTTTTCAAGGTAGACATGACGTGTACTAGACAAGATTAACCAAGCCTGTGTTGCTAGTGACATGGCCTAACACACGACTAACACTACACTGCATGTTCTAGATGGACATGACATGTATGATAAAGGATATCACTGACCCGTGTTGTTCCTGACATGGCCTAGTACCTAGGTTTGAATACACGATGTGTAAAATCCTGACACAACATGTATGTGAAAAGATAACACTGACCTGTGTTGTTCATGACATGGTCGGGTACCTAGTTCAGACTACATGGCGTGTATGGGAAAAGATAACACTGACCCGTGTAGTTCGTGACATGACCAAGTACCTGGGATAGACTACATGGCTTGCCAAAATGGTACACGGCATGTTCCGACAAGGAATTCCCCATCCCATGTTTTTTCCACACAGCCTATGAAATGTTTAGAGATTACACAACCTGTACATAGGGTACACGGCATGTACTTAAGAAGAACTTTTTCTTCCCGAACAGAAGAAAACAAGGCATGTAGTCAAAACTACATGGCTTGTATTCGTGGTTTTTCTGAGCAGTAAGCCTTAGTAAAATACTTTAGAGCCCAAAAAAACAATGAAACGAGCATTAAGAGTTCCATATTCCGATCAATGAGGGCTCGTACTCCCCGCGAATCGAAGCTTTTCATCTTACACATGTTATAAGAAGAAAAGAATGTGATGATCAACCAAATTCATATCCATGAGGGCCTATAACACCCTCTGATTCGATGCGTCACATCTGACAGATGTTATAACAAGACATGAAAGATATGATTAGCCAAATTCTGGTCCATGATGGCCCATAACACCCCAAGAACCGAAGTTTTGCGCTCATCCAAAAAAATCATTACACAAACAATTCCTTACCAAACAACATGTATTTTAACAAGCCATCGATCACAACAGCATGCATATCTACACAACATCTATCACAACAACATGCAATCGCTAATGCATCCTAGATGGCATGGAAAGAATGCATGACATGTGATTTTTAGCATGTGCCTATATGATGCATGAGATGGAATACCCTCATATCATTAGGGTTGTGATAGAAATAGAACCTCAATATCATCAACAGTAATAGAACAATACATGTGAGTCACCCAACGGTGAAAATCAAATCAACTGTAAAATTGAAAAATCAGAAAAATAGAAATATACGAGGTAGATTGGCTTTTACCTGTACACGGGTTAACTAATAACTATAAAAGCTTATTACCATGTACCTATTCTGTATCATCCCTCGCTATAGGCTCCACACACTGAATCAAGTGAATAGAATTCCCCTGATACCATATTGTAACATCCCGGTTCCAGAAGCCACCCAGAGGCACTCCATAACCGGTTGGTCACGTGGCCTCAAGAACATTTCCCCGAACACCAGAGGTTGCCGACTACTAGTGAGGGCCTTTTTTGTAATATCGGGGAAACTAGGACCTCATTGGAAGAGTACACAATAGATTTAAACAAACATGAAATAACTGAAGTAGTAAATATAAGACAATAATAAACAGCGGAAGACTAAGATAATAACAAACTGGAGAAATGCATAATAAATGATGCATGATACATATGTCTAGGAAAACATCCAAACAAGTCACCATGCTGAATACAATAAGTATTATACCAAGAACAAAATTAAATGATAACAACTCCTTAGCATCGCATGCCTAGGCTAGGTCCCATGCTCTCCCGCTCCATAGCAAGTCAAGAACCTAATGTTTAAGGGTGCGTACCCTTGTCTATACCTGCAATAATATAATCAGTTTGGGACCAAATTCATGGCCCAAATAGGGTGTGAGACAAAACCCCAGTAGGAAACCACCCAAATATAGGTGCCTAATATTCTGTGAATATATGGCAGACAAAAGTACAGAAAGTAGTAAACATGAATATGATGATCAGAAAACAATCTACAATTCCAATGTCAAGCAACAACTATCAAGAAGGTAAGCACAAATAGGTAACCCTATGAGAAGTACTCACAACCATCACCTATGGTCCTACCAAGGAAGTAACAACAACCCTCTTGGTAGTACATGCATCCTAACCTCTTTGGTTTGGTCATACAAAAATTATATGACTCTATGAGGAAGCTAACTCGGTCAATTACCCTTATATTATACGGTAGTCAGGGACCCTCTGTGGAAGCTCACATGGTCAATTTCCCTTATAGACCCAAAGCCGAGGACTCTCGGAGGAAGCACACTCAGTCAATTCCCCTTATAGACAAGGATATTCAATGACACATTGAGGATACTCACACAGTCAATTCCTCTTATTGTCAAAGGTAAGAACGGTAAATAAAAGTAAAACAAAGACACTCTGAGGATGATTACACGGTCTATCCCCTTATAGTATAAATAATTCAAGTTCTCCTTGAGGAAGCTCACACAATCAATCCACATATATCCCAATGTAATCCTAGGGTCTCTGAGGAAGCTCACACAGTCTATCCCTCTACAGCCTAATTCTCAAAGACTCTCTAAGAAATCTCACTTGGTCAATTCCCCTTATATTCTAAAACACCCAGTTCTCACGACCCTATGTATGATAACGACATTGCAATGCAATATGTTTGAATGAAACCTATAGAACTACTGGGCTAAACAGTATACATCATATCAAGCATTTTATGATTCAAACTCTCCATCCTACAGAAATCGGTATGGTAAACAGGAAAAGTAGTCAAACTGGCTAACATGACCTAAATTTTGTAAATAGAACATGCATGGGAAAAAAATCCATGTAATAGAAAAACAACCTTATTATAATCCATTCAACCTGAACATAGGTATACCAGCATGGAAGGAAGAAAATAGGGGTAAAATAGTAAACACACAATACTCTGTTCAAGGGTATTGGTTGAAATTGCAAATAATACTCAAAGACATTGAACATAAATGAACAAACCACCTACCCTACCATTAGGTGGTCAATATACTCGAACATGAAGGATTTAATATCCTTATAACATTGTAGATCTATGAAAATGAATAAAATTTTCAACCCAAAATAAGATGGAAATGAAGAGGAATCATGAAACGAGGTTCCAGCATAAGAGAGAACTCACCGTTATGACTCCAACGCAATCAACGATCTCCGAATCGGGGGATGGATGGTGATGCGAGGGCTCATCAATGATCAGCGATATTATGAGTTATCTCGGACAAAGACCACCTAGAGGAATGTTGTTCTATCAGTCGAACATTACCCCGGTGCATTTAATGAAAGAAATACCTACCGTATATTTTTGGAGTACATGGCGTGTACTTGTTGTTTTCGTACTCTTCATTTGGCGGCCTCCAAGTCCATCCCACATGACCGTGTGAGTGGCTACCACACGTCCATCACATGGCCTACTACAATAAGGAATTACTCGGCATGTTCTCATAATGTACATGGCGTGTACTTCAAAATATTCTAGAAAGCAATATTTTTCCCAAAAACGGCGAGAAAATGAAAAACATACGTGAAAACAAGATTCATGTTATAATGTTAGTGGTCATGTGCCTTGGTCCTAGTATGAATGAAACTCTAAACCCATCATATTTTTTAGTTGATTTCTTACTAATTTATATTGTCTTCATTCATTTGTGGTATTTTTTATCATTATAAACTACTATATTTATTTATATCCATTATCATTTCCAAATTAACATCAGTTGAAACTATTTGGGTCATTGGTATATCTTCATTTATGTTATAGTTATCTCAGAGTGAGTTCATTGAGTTATTTTATTTTTGGTGTAAAAATTGGGTGTTTTTTGGAAGGAATGATATATGTCATGGTTAGTGAAATGTTTAACTAAACCATGTGAGGGTGGTTGTAGTTTTTCGTAGAATAGTTAATAACAGCTTGGGAATGAATTCAAATATCCCAAAACACCCTTATCAAACCATGTGGAATATTCTTGGAGGAAATTATAACCTACATTGTTGGATCACTATTTTCATAATAAGTAAAACCTATAAACCACCTAAAAATCAATAAATACCAAAATGAAATTCTCAGGGCTCTATGTTTTTGGGGATTTTTTTCCAACCCCCATCAGGAACATTCATCTCTTATGGTGGTAGGTATATCTCCATCCATATTATGTTGTTTTGTCTTAGATTCATATTTAATCGGATTTAGGTAAGTTGATTTATTGGTGATTTCGTCTTCTCTTCACTTCCCCATTCCGTGTTAAACAATACTGATGTAGTATGCATTCCCAACGTCGATGATGGATGATTATAGGAAGTGTTATTGTTTTTCTGGAATTATATTTGTTTATTTGGTTTGTGGGTATGGGATCTACCTCTTTCGGGTGGTATTTATCATGCGAGACAATATTTGGACCAAATCTAAGGCAGTTTATTATATATAAACGAGTTTTCAATGGAATAAATATAAATTTCTAATCATATTTGGTTTTTAGTTTACATTTACATTTTAAAATATTTATTTAGGGAATTTATTCCATTATTGATTTATTTAATGGGTTTTATTAGAAATTTGTTTGTTTAATTTTTTTTCTAAATGTATGTGGCTTATATTCCCACAATGTGTTATATAAAATTTTTTAATGAGGTTCTGTGATTTGTGATGGATTTTTAGAATAGTTTTTATGTTTTTTTACTGTCAATTTTTTTGAAAGACTTATAAATATTTATTTGTCTAATTCCATCGAAATAATATTGACTAATATAGGGATTTTTTGTGATTGTGTTGGCATGGTGTATGACATGGTTTTAATATGGTGTAATCATAGGTGTTTTCAAGGGTCTATGTTTTCCTCAAAGGGATGACCTTATGAGAATTAATATATTTTTTTATTGATTGAGTCATCATTTTGGTTGGAATATTGTGTGAGAATCCATGTTGATTATTCCATGACCTTGTGAGCTCTTGGAGTGGGGCCTAGTTAAGATAGTGGTGCCATGATTTCATCATAGATGGAATACATGTTTATATCCTAAGGATTTTATTAATTTTTTGAGACCTATCAGTAAATTACTCATTAGATATTGGTTTATATGATTTATTAATTTTATTAGATGTTGTTTTATTTAATTAGTAGTGTTATTCCCATTTACATTTTCCATTTATATAGTTATATGATGTTGATTCTTACTCTGTCCTTTATGATGAATTTTTAGTTTTGTTGGTAAATGTGTACCTTATGGACTTGTTTACCGATTTGACTAATGTTTAAAAATAGATCTAAAAAAAGTTTTATTAACAAAAAACCAAAGGAGTTTTATGTTTTTATTTTAAAATAGCATTTTTTCAATGTTAATTTTTTCTAAAAATTATCCAAACTAATTTTTTTTGAATGGGTAAAATAATACATAAACATAAGGTTTTTATCCTACTAGGACATGCTCCTGACCCCCTTCCTAGTCACTTTTGGAGTATATTTATTTTATTTTTTAGGATATATGTATAAGAATGTGGACCATGTACTTTGGTGGAACACTTTCATTAACATTATTCAATATATTTTGGAGGTGAAGTGGAGTAGGAGGGATGAAATATTTTGGTACTGTGTACCCATTGGAACGTAGATGATTGTTTATTTGGTATTTTACTTATTCATATGTGTTTTTATTTTTTTTATTTTGAGATACTTATTATATGTCGAATTATGGAATGTTTTTCTATGATGCATGTTTTGGTTTATGATATATTCTTATCATCTGCATCTGAATATTAAGATATCAATATAAATTTCCCATGTTATGGAAGGGTAATGCGATTTTACCTATAGAGGAATGATTCCTAAGAGATAGTGGGTTGTGTAGGATGCATTTTTCCATCCCATGTTGATCGGGAACATTCATTAGGACAAGTGGTAGTCATGTTCCTATACCATGTTGTGTAAACACATATAGGATTGTTAGAAATTGTATCAATGCATTATTATTTGGTAAATAAAGGTTTATGGGATCTAGGGACACATTAATTGAGAGATATTTGTGGTAGAGTTCCTATGTAGCTCTTCTTCTCATCGATTATTAATTTTCCATGGTTGGTTTTTGGATTTATTCTATTTTTTAAACAACATCGGGGTTTGCTTTTATGATATTTTGGTTTCAATTTTTCTGTGTCACTTTTGATTCTAGATTTGACGGTTTTATTTTGGTAACTATATTAATTATTGATATTGTAAGGATCATTATGAATAATGTTTTTTGGTTATTGCAGATAATCCTTACTATAAAGACCACATCCAGGCAAAGAGAAGGAGTAGAAGAGACTACAATTTAGGTGAAAAAATATATTGAACAAGCTTTTGTGGAGTCAATTATTCTTATGATTCAAACCTTGTGTCATATGGGTTTTCATGAGTAGACCTTAGTTATGGAAAATTACTAGTTGTTATATATGTATAATCCACTATTAGTTCATGGTGAAATCAAAATCGGTGATCTTTAGGGGTGGTTGTATTGTATGAATTAGATAATCAATTTTTTTAAGAACCATGAGACCTGTAATATGATCTTTTACGAGTATCTGTTGTACAAAATTGGTAGATTGTGGTGATAATTAGTGGTGCATTTGGGTAATGTTTTAGATCACACATTGAATAGATTCAAAGTCTACTAAAATTTTATGTTATAAATAGAGATCTCAATTGTATATAAGCCACCTTGATTTTAAATATAGAGTAGTGTATGTGTTCAATGATGGTGTATTCAATTAGATTCAATGAGTTTTTCTATGGGTCATTGAATCTCCTCATGAATTGTAATATCATGGCTAGGTGGTTTTGAATGAAACTAAGTATAAATATCATATATATACTAATAATTTATTCCATACCAACAAATTAAGAGGTAGACAACACTACATGTATGAAAGAGGGATATTTTATTGGATATATAGGTCTTTTTAGTGTCAATTTTGTTAGTTGGAGAGACAATTATTCATCACGATAGAAGTGAATGTGAGATGAGATTTAAAGAGACAGTGTAAGGAGAGTATAACATTTTTTAGAATCATATTTTGTTGCTATTTTGGGGGAATATACAATTTTTTTATTTTTAGTGTTTGAAGGAATGAAATAATTAGATAAATTTGACATATACATTGGGTATTTTCCACCAGTGTTTTAATTCAGGGTATAAAAAATTATTTTGTTAGTTGGAATCATGTGAAATTGTTGTAGGATCATATTATTAAATGATCTATCTGGTGATTTCATAAGAATCCATGGGTGGTGGATCTCATCTTTGTGGAATCGTGGATTCTCACTAACTGAAAAATTATCATGGTGGTTCTGAGCCATGGTGACTCTAGTTAGGGGAGGCTATCTTAGTAGACTTTGTTTTTTGTGATAAAACTATTCAATTTACAACTGTTATTGATTTTTGAATGTAGTGATTACAAATTTTATATTTAACTTATATTGATCGATACATTGAAATACAAGATGAGATTATTCCTTATGTCATTGATTACCTAAATCATTTCATAGGAAAATGGTTATGGTTTAAAATTTCATGTGTTCCTTGTTGTGGTATTTGGTCGAGAGTCCATTTGGGACTTCCATGTGTTTCACTAGGATGATTTCAACCTCATTATTGGAATAGAATATTTGAACATTTTTATCATTATTTTAGACTATAATTCTCTATAATGTCATATTCCTTTATCATTATGGATGCACTGAAATCATTCAAGTTTCATGGGATCCAGGATCGACGGGGGATCAACTACATTATTTAGAGTCAAGGTAGGTTTCGTGCTTGTTTTCAAGATTTTAAAATGATATAATTGAGAATAATTCATCTGGTAAAAATATAATGGTCATGACAACGTACTGAAACACATTTTCAATGGATTTTATGGGTTTCCACCCCTGTGAGATAGAGTTTTCCTTTAATCATATCCATAGGAAGATCTGTATTTCCCTATTGTCTTATTAGATGGATCTTTCTAGTATAAAAAAAGTTGAAATTTCAAATTAAGGGTCCTGATGGAAAGCGTTTCATCCACCATAGTGTTTTATTATTTTGTTTTCCATTTTTATTATCGATGATTGAGTATAGTATCCTCTATCAAGGAAAAAACTACCATAAGAATAACCTAGAGATAATAATAAATCAATTTTTATTGGCTAGATTTAATGATATATTGGACCATCATAGAGAATATCATTGGGTTCTTATGATCTTAATTCGATTTTGATACCAACAGGTTAGAATCTCCGAAGAGGATGTCCCAAAAAATTACTTATCGAATCCAATAAAGAAATTTCAATTCCATAGTTATTCCTTTTGGGATTATAAATTCTCATACCATTTTCAGTAAAAAAATAATCGAATCATTAATTTTTTGGACTCCATTGTAATATTGTTTATAGATGAAATAATTATGTATTAAATGATAAAAGCGGATAATTCATTCCATAAGAAGGTTTTTTGGGAGTTTAGAGAGAGGATATTCTATATTATAGTTGTCCTAGGTATCAATTTTGGATTGAAGATGTGAAGTTATTAGGGCATGTGACTTCAGATGAATTTTATTCAGTGGATATGGTGAATGTTTGTGTAGTTATGTGTTGGTATATGTAGAAGAATGGATTGGAAATACACAGAATCTGGGGTTTGGCTATATATTGTAGAAATATTTTTTTTGCAAATATCATTTTCTGATTTCCCCATTATTACATTGACTAAAATGGGTAGATGTTTTCTTGGGACGGGAAGTACTATATTTCTTTCATGTAGTGGTAGACCCGCCTAATATTCCTTCATGTTCTGATTTATTCTATTATTTTGTAATAATATATGATTTATTAAGACTCATCATGGTGTTATTGGGGTTTATGATGATTTATGGTTACCATATGGTGTTCTATGAATCATTGTAGTTGTTCCCAAATATGTGAAATTATTACACCCCATGAAATATATTTGGATTCTTGTAATACATTTATAGTTTTTGAAATGTTTTCTTTTCCAATATATTTATTCTTTTAGATATAATTTTCACAAGAAACCCCCAGCATATCTCATGTTGAACTCACTAATATGATAAAATGAAATGTGACATACTATTGAAATATTATTACATAACATGATATCTATCACCTAGCCATTAGAATGAATGGTGTGAATATTAATAAACTAAATATTAAAATGTATTGTTTTCACATTTATAAAAAATTATATCTTATTTGAAAAATTAATTAGAAATGAAAGTATAAACTACATTAAAATAAAGGAAAACAAAATATGGAAAAAAATTATTCATAAAAATGTGTTTTATTCAAATAGTAAAAAATTACATTCAATAAATTTCATTAATTAAATTAATATATTATATATTCAATCAAATGTATAACTTTTTCCTAATGAATATTATTTAGAGGAAAAAAAATAAATCCATTTCTATGCATAAATCTTGTTTTTATAAAAAGTAGTATTTTCCAATTCTGAGAAATCATATTATAAATATTTTTGTTGATTTTTGAAAATAATCATGAAGGGAATTTTTTTAAAACCTCAATGTAAATATTCTCTTAGTATTAATTTTTTATAAATTCCTCCAGTTGTACATTTTGCAATGAATATAAAAACCACAGGATTTTATTAAGAATTTCTATTTATATTAAATAATTTTAAAACATAAAATTATTTTAATATTTATATTAAAATAATATATTTCAACTATATATTTATTAATAGGATTTTTTTCATTGGAATTATTTTCATATTTAATTTATATATAATAACATTATAATTTTTTGAGCTTTCTCTCTTTGTAAAACTACATTATTAATGCGCCCCTGCGATTAATTGTAATGTAATTTTTTTACTAAATTTGTAAATGGAATTCTGAAAAAATTATTAATTATTGAGGACAATAATAAATAATATTATCTAAGAATTTAAAAAATTTATTTATGATAATTAATAGTAAAAACATTAAATTTGTTTTTGAATTATGTTTAAAATGGATTTACAATGGTCTTAAAGTAAAATCTATAAGGTATAAAAAGGCATAAATCATTACCACCACCAATGTTACGGACATATATAAACTTTACCACCTATGTGGTTCGAGTATGTACTAATTTAGAGTCTTTTGGTATGTGAATAAATTATTTTACAGCTTTTTCATTCCTAAAATTACTACTGTGTCACTCACCACACTTATAAAAGGACATCCAATATCCTCTCCTTTTCATACCACCAAACCCATACATATTAGAAAATATGTGAAAAAATTAATTTATTAAATCCCTCGACTCATCCTATAAGCATTTTTTTAGAAATCCATTCCATGAATCTTTTTGATACAAACCACAGGAAGATTTCTAAAAAGGAGGTAATGTCCCTAAATGTGCATATTAATTAATTACATCCTCTACCAACGTTAATAATTTTACTACCATTATGATATAATAGCAATAGAATTATATATATAATGATTATTTTAGGTGTTTTTATCAAGAAATACAACCATCTTCACTTCCGTCAATTGTGATAAGAAATCATCATTCATTTATACGACATAATACCACCACCTGAACTAATGATATTATTCTTCCATCACCACCTATAATAGATTGATATATTAATGGATTATATACTTACACCTGAATATGTTAAAATTAGTAAACATTCCTAATTATTATATGACCTATATTATCATACATTCTATTATGTGGGATTACAATAATGTCTGTCAGGTGTATAGTGGGCTACCGACATACAAAGCATTGTGATTCATTCATTATTTTCATGGATGGTAATAAGGATGGTTTTAATGAATATAGGTGATATATATAAATTAAAATTATGCTATAATTTTATTGTATTATTTAACCCTATTTTATTAAATTATTCTGTAAAAGGGAAACAATGATCATTCATATTTATAGACTACCATATCCATCAATAGTGTATTTCATTTTCTATATATAATTTTTTTATCTCAATATTAATATATATATATATATAATGGATAAACTATTTTATATGAAGAAACCAAGAACAATGAAGGTGGAGCAGAATAATAACAAATCAAAACATACACAAAAAACAGTGTGGTTAGATCCCAAAACGTGACTTTAACATTGACTTTTAAATAAAAAGATAATAACTGGTCATAAGTAAATAAAATATTGTATAATATATATAATTAAAATTTTTTAATATATATATAATAATGTTATATTTATTATAAATTAGGTTTTAATGTGTATGAAGGATGCCGAGACTTAGAGAAATGATTTTCATCTCACTTTTAACTAATTCACCACCTATTTATTTCTAGTGGGTCATATTCATATGATAAATGTTTATTATGATTTTTTAAAAGGTTGGGGGAAACCTCATTTATTATTTAATGAAAGGACGCATTTTAAACTGGGTAGAGGGAGACCCATTACATAGATCGAGGGACCATGTCCAAGTCATTACAATATAAGGCCTAAAATCCCATTTTACCTATGTTATAACCATTACGTCGATTTGAATAATCCTTAAAATGATTTAAATATTTTTTGTTTAAAAATTATTTAAATTTTTTAACATTATAAATTTTTTTCAAATTTAAATTTCTATTTTCATCAACTATTGTTTCAATTTATTATTTAATATAATTTTATATGTTTCTAAGTATATTTACATAGATACTAATTGTTAAAATGTATGATTTTTAAAATGTTTGTCTCAATTTAGAATTGGTAATTTCCTAAATAAATTATTGAAATTATTTTTAATGATTCTTTCAAATGGTTTCCGAGGAAATTATCCGAAAAATTGTTTCTCAAAATTTTGTAGTTTTATAAGAAATTTATTCTTAAATATGGAATGTGTTTTTTTCTCATTAAATATCCCCTGAAATTTATTAGATTTTATTTCTAATCTGTGATTAAGTCATTTTATATAACATGATTTGTACTAGTGTTTTGTTCCAATTATACCATATTTATTCTTTTTTATTATAGTATTTGGTTATGATAAATAAATGATTATATCAAAAATATATCTTTCTTAGGTTATACCAAGAAATAATTATTAATAAATCCACAAATAATTCCACTGTTTATTATTTAAATGAATGATAAATTGATTATGAAGTATTTTTTCTTTCAATAGGTCATTATATGCTGAAATTTTTATGAAACCATTTCCATTTCATTGTTTTTCATATGATGATTTTATATGATCTTAGGTCCCAAATATTTATTATTATCATTATTTTATGTGTTTGATATGTATCTTAATATAATGAGTTTGGAAAAGACTTATGCCTCAAATTTTAAAGAGTATTTGAATGGTGTGTGAACACAGTTCATTAAGGAAAATTGTCTATTTTGATAGCCTCGGTAGTGAAACATGAATACAATAACAATATGGGGAGTGGACGCATTCCACCATGATAGGTTGGGCCATTAACCCTGAACTCCAATGTAATTAATTTTTTTAAATATTCTATAATATCATGTCTTATTTCAATATTATGCACTCATGGTGTATGGTCTTTGATATCCATAAGAGATATCTATTATGAAAATACATGATTCATTCCATGATTCCATATTTTAATATTTGACATAGAGGGTGTGGTATTCATGTGCTATGTTAAAGTTCCCATACCCATATATTCATGTTTTTCTCATGTATTTCCAATGTATATATTTTTGAGAATCTAATTTCAAAATTTCTTATGATTCATTTTAAAATTTAATGATGATATATATTACGTTTAATATATCAAAAAAGCATTCTAGTTATGTAGAACTAAATGGGAAATGATGTAGTTATCTTATAGATATTTTATTTATGATTCCATTTTTTCTAAAGGAATTATTCCAATACAATCCATAATCATGTGTATTTTTAATGTAATGAATATTCTTCTAACTGATATAATCTTTATATATGATATTTTTTTTATCTTTGTAGTTTCTATGAAAGGATTTTTTTAGTTATCAACTAGAAACTATTCTGTGAAATCTTTAGTAGGATCCCAAGGGTTATATAAAATGATATTCTGATGGATATATGTATGGACAATTATAAATATGAAACAATGTATAAGAAAATTTCGTGAAATAATGGTAAAATATATAGTGATTTGCTTCAATGAAATCACATCCCTGATAGCATATTAATAGTGTATTCAGCTCTGACATAGAGGTGCCTAGGGTTATTTACATGTAAATATGTGCATTAATAAGGACCAAATCATAACTGGATGCCCTATAACGGTCCTTTATAAATATAATGCCCCGACCTTAAACATTACATAATATTGAATTAAATGAATAATTCACATTGAGGATATTTTCAGGTTTAATGTTTTAGAGAATTATGACATAACTGTTACATCTCAAAAGATTACAAAGTAGACAATTCTACTAAGTTTCCATAGAATAAAAAACTCTTAAAAAGAAACAAGTTTAGTTCCATGTTTTATATAGCATGTCTTTCCCTAGATCCCATCCTTGACCATATTCCACATTATGTCCTGTGAAAAACATTTCAAAAAAACTTGGGGTGAGCATAAAAAACTCAGTAAGGGATACACAAAAAATGAAAACTATTATTTTTTCAAACATCAAGTAAACCATGTATACTTTATCAAAGTAATACCTTCACCTTAATGAGGTAGTAAAAACTCTTCACTGAATAAAATATCATTACTTACCCTTTTTGTAACCAAAAGATTACCATAAAACCCTTATAAAGAACACATAACATATAAAGGTAACTTGGGACATAAACATAATTAAGTGTAATAACCATACGGTCGACTTCCACACATATCACTTAATGGAATAGCAATACGGACATCTTCTATACATACTTAATGTAATAGCCATACGGTCGACTTCCATAACCAATGCATTGGAGGTTATAACGTAACCACCCGTACTGGTATTCACGGCACCACCCGTCATATGGTTTATCACGTAACTACCCGTCAAATGTCCAAGTAACATTATAAAATCATAAGACCGAAAAAAATATAATGGAAAGAAAACATTTCCACACTTTGATCACAATATATCGCTCAAATATATTGACATAACAAATCCATTATAAAAACCATTTTCAATACCAAAATACATAAAAGAGTATATGGTATCTATTTAATTTTAAAAACATCACAACTTGTTGAGGAAGCCAAAGACCAAATAATACTCGTGGTGACGGAAAAGGTCATTGTCATCACGTACGTTAAAAGAAACATTCCTTTTATCATTTAGTAAAATGCTTCGTAGAAAAAAGATTCATTCTGTATAAAAGTAAAAGTAAAAGGTGTTTATACATCGTATAAAAGATAGTTGTCTATAAAACGAAATATGCCTCAATGAAAGGAGATTGAGACAAAGTCCCTTACAAATATAATTTTTTAAATAAAATAGATCTATCATGTGTATTCACTATAAGTACACTTAATGAAATTACAAATACAATATAGGACATAATAATATCATGACATAATTTGAAAGTATGAGATTAACCCAAAGAACGGAAATTGGGTTAAGATGATCCCTTACCTCAGGTCCGACTTGACTCGATCTTTCTTTAAAGTCTTGAATAATAAACTTGAGTTAAATTATACTTGATTAATAACCTTTTTCAAGTTCATTATTACTTTTATATCACTTATTACCACGTTATAAACATTATCTAATCATTTAAGTTAATAATGTTTGTTTTGTCGATATTTTGTTTTTAAGTCGTAAGTGGACTTTTGCAATTACATGTTGTTCGTGTGGTCAAAGGTTCATTATATCCAGAATGATATTCATGATTTGGATATCATATATATCATATATATCCAGTATATACATGTATTTATAATATGACATAATCATTTAGAGGTATGAAATGAAATACACCGTTCATGGAGACAGTAAGCCGTACGTACGCCTGAACGCTACTTTCATTTCTATGTCATATTAATGGAATTAAAACTAAAAGAGAGGTATGTATATTTTAATTCCAGAATTATATTCATCACATAGATGTAACATAAATCATATATATCCATTATATATATGTACTTATAATAGTACATTACATTTGGGGATAAGAAATGAAATGCACTGTTCATGGAGACGGTAAGCCGTACGTACGCATTAACACTACTTTAATTTCTATAACATAAATTAATGGAAATAAATAATAATGATATAGAGGTATATTATAATTACAGTATAAAATAATATATAATAACTTTAAATCCATCATTTAAACATCCCACATATGGCATTAACGAATCATATCACTTTGAGGGGGTGGTAGTCCGCACTTCCTAAAATGAAATTATCGTGTTTACCCACAATGGAAACCATAAAGGTATAACACAAATGAAAAATACAGAAGAATAAGGAAAACATAAACATAATATATATGATATATAAATATATTTACATCTTAATGGACACCATTAAAGGTGTTTAAAAGAAGATTGAACAATCATCGTTTCGTGAGGCAGAAATTCGCCAACCACAGAAACTGTATGTTCTTTAACCATTATATATAGATGTGTGTAAGTGTAGCTCGAATTATTCTTATAACAACATCCTAGTATATTTAAGATACTGCAGTTGTTACAAGAGAAATGTATAAAAAGATTTTAGGGGGTTGGAGAAGAAAAATAAAACAAAAGAACACAAGTGAAGACATTACCTTAAAATCGGGTAACTCTCTTAGATTTGAGCTCAAAGGCTTCTTTCGGAAGACTTCTACCCAATGTGAGGCTTCAAGGAGTAAGAGAGGTATGTGGAGAGACAAAATGGGCAGGGTTTGGCCGAGCCAAAGGCTTTGGAAGTGTGGGTAAGGAGGTATAGGTGGGGGCCTTTTATAAGAGGAGAGGAGGGGCACTCTTGTAAATTAAGGAAATGTTACTTTATTATAAAATGAGTTTAGGATTTTAATGGTCCCAAATTGATGTTTTTTGAGGATAAGGTGATAAGGTTTCTAAATCCACCCATCAAATAGGTTTTGGACATGTCTAGGTCTTATATTTTAAATTATCTTTCCATTTTATTTAAATCGTTAAATAATGAGGAAATCACTGCATCATCATGGTGTCATAAATAAATTAATTTATTTAATGTATAAAAATTATAAAAAAAAATATCATGATATAGGAAATATTTTTATATTTACAATGAATATTTATAGTCAAAACTATGACTTGTATAACCCCATGTAATAATTGTTTTAGAAAAACAACTCAAGCTTGTGAAATTTTTATTTTAACATTAAATAAAAAGATATTAATGTCATTTTCCAACTAAAGTGCCTCCATGGGATCCCCAAGTTGACTCATGGATTGTCTTTGTCGTCCATGACACATCCAATAAGGGTAATACATGTTTCAAGTTCATTTCATATTATTAAAACATTGTTTTTACCTTAAACTACACTAATTACCTCTAATCGCGATTAAAAAACATAAAAGTTACTATTCACCAAAAATTTATTTTAATCCTATTGAACCACATTTTACTTCATAATGACCACCATGTATTTCAGATTTTTGAAATTAAAAACACATAAGGGGTAAAATTTCATTTAAATGAAAAATCAGTTTTTATAAGTACCACTTAGTGGTTTCACTATTCATCAAAAATTGATGTTTTTCAGAAAAATACCAAAAATTATCCCTAAGCTATATTTGATATTCCGAATTAGAAAATAAAGTCTATTTTACAATATTCAAAACATATAAGTTGCATTAATTATTTTAATAATTAATTTCCACTGTCAGAGCAAATAGGGTGTTTTCATGAAACAATAAGTATCAAAAGATTGACACTAGTTTAAATTCGATTTCAAAGTGAAATTAATTTCAATTGCCACTAGTGGATTTAATGGTAAAAATATATTCTAATTTAACATTAAAACCAATTCAAATGATAATGTAATCATATAAATAAATTATATTAAAAAGAGGTTTTGAATTAAAATACAACATTTTAAACTATTCATTAAAAAAATGAACTTTATCGGAAAAATATCAAAAATTTACACAAAGTAAATTTTGATGTCCCGATTCTAAAAAAGAGTTTTATTTGGTCCAATAGAATGTATAAAAGTTACCAAAACTATATTTAATGACGGTTCTCTATCAAAAGGAGATAAGTGATCTTTAGTGAAAATTAGGTTATAAAAGCCTAAAATTGAATTCTTTACGTATTTTAAGCCTTTATATTTTATTGGATAAATGTAAAAACATTTAAAAACATATATAATCATATTTTAGTTATTTCTATCCATTCCAGCCAATACAACGACCATGTGTTAACTACCATTTAAAATAATATTTTTTTTATTACTAGTGTGCAACATATGATTTCAATGAAACTCTTTGTTGCGTATCGGGTACGCTATCGAACATAGAAACCCATTTAATGTAAAATTAATATTAAATTCGTAAATATTAATAAATATGAAAATTCTTTATTCATTATTTACCTGGGATGTTACATCCTTACCCCCTTTTGAGAATTGCGTCCTTGCAATTTTATTCACTTATCAAAATAAGTGGGGGTATTTATCCCTCAGAGCATTTTCAGATTCCCACGTTTCCTCTTCAACCATATGGTTTTTCTAAAAAAACTTTACCTGGTGGATTACCTTATTTCACAACACTTTCTCTCTTCGTTCAAGAATCTGGACTAGTTGTTCTTCATAAGATAGATTCTCTTCCAACCGAACTACCTCTGGGCTCAAAACATGAGATGGATCTGGAATATACTTCCTCAACATCGAAACATCAAAAACATTGTGTACCTGATATAAACTCGGAGGTAAAGCCACTCGGTAAGCAACTGATCCAACTTTATCTAGAATTTCATATGGTCCAATCAACATTGGAATCATCTTTCCTTTCTTACCAATTCGCATCACACTTTTCCATGGAGAAACCTTGAGAAAAACATGATCACCTACCTCGAAAGATAGATATTTCCTCCGGTTATCTGCATAACTCTTCTGCCTGCTCTGAGCTATTTTCATGTGTTTTTGAATCAATTGAACTTTTTCTGCCAACTCTTCTATCAATTCTGGTCCCATCAACTTCCTTTCACCCACTTCATCCCAAAAAGCTAGAGTTTGACACCGCTTCCCATATAATGCCTCAAATGGTGCCATCTGTATACTAGATTGAAAACTGTTATTATATGAAAACTCAACCAAAGAATGATGTTTGTCCCAACTTCCCTGATAATCCATCGAACATGCTCGTAGCATATCCTCCAAGGTCTGAATTTTTCGTTCTTACTTCCCATCAGATTACTGATGAAAAGTTATACTAAAATTTATTTCTGTACCCAACGACTTCGGAAGGCCTTTCCAAAAGTTAGAAGTAAACCTGGGATCACAGTCAGATACAATGGAGAGAGGAAATCCATGTAACATGACTATCTCTTTAAGATACAAACAGGAAAGATGATCTAGGGAAAAATTATCTCGTATGGCAAGGAAATTAGAAAATTTTTCCAATCGATCAACAATAATCAAGATTCTATTATTACCTCGAGATGTCCTCAGTAATCCCACAAAAAAGTCCAGGGATATATTTTCCCATTTCCACTCTGGCACTGGTAAAGGATGAAGCATCCCTTTTGGTAACTGCCGCTCTGTTTTAACCTGCTGACAAGTCAAACACTTCACAGTAAAATCAGCAATATCTCTTTTCATTCCATCCAACCAGTAATACTCCCGCAGATCCCTGTACATCTTAGTACTGCCAGGATGAACTGAAAATGGGGAACTATGATCCTCACATAACAACTCACCATTTTTTGAAGGACGTTCCAAAACTGGAGCATTCACTAATCTTCTTTTCAACTCCTGAAAACAATCATCACATTATTTTGTCCATATGAACTTAACACCCTTACGAGTAAGCTTAGTCATTGGACTAGATAATTGTGAAAAATTTTCAACAAACCTTCGGTAGTAACCTACCAAACCAAGAAAAATATGTATCTCGGTTACATTTGTGGGTCTTGTCCATTCTTCAACAACTTTTGTTTTTGCAGGATCAACAGTTATGCCATCTTTTGAAACAATGTGACCGAGGAAAGAAATATGTTGCAACCAAAACACATAGTTGCTAAATTTTCCAAACAGTTTCTTTTCTTTTAAGGATTTAAAGATAACCCTTAAATGACTTTCATGCTCCTCTGTACTTTTAGAAAACACCAAAATATTATCAATAAAAAAACAACCAACATTTTTTATCTTTGTCAACTGAGCCATAACTGCAACAAACTATTTAGTTCTGATTCTGACCGTCTCAGGATACTGATTTGAAAGGTCATTTCCCTCTGTATGCCTTCCTAGAAAATCGGTTTTGTTCCCTCTATGAAAAACCATTCTTAACATAAAAATATCTTAGGAGAAGCAACATGGTAATCTTCAAATGCTATATAATTTCAATTTGACCATAAAAAAATATTTTTGGATAATCATTTAATATAATTCTAACTACTAAAGTTATCTAAACTAACCATTGATACCAACTATAAGGCCCCGACCTTAAACATTACTTAATATTTAATTAAATGAATAATTCAAATTGAATATCTTTTCATCTTTAAAGTTTTAGAGAATAAGGAAATAACTGTAACATCTCAAATGATTACAAAGTAGACACTTATACTAAGTTTCCATAGAATAAAAAACTCTTAAAAAGAAACATGGCTACTTCCATGTATTAAATAGCATTACATTCCCTTGATCCCATACTTGATCCTATTCCACATTAAGTCCTATAAAAAATATTTCAAAAAAACTTGGGGTGAGCATAAAAAACTCAGTAAGGGATACAAAAAGAATGAAAACTGTTAGTTTTTCAAACATAAAGTAAACCATGTATACTTTATCAAAGTAATACCTTCACCTTCATGATGTAGTAAAAAATCTTCACTGAATAAAATATCATTACGTACCCTTTTGTAACCAAAGGATTACCATAAAACCCATATAAATAACTCATAACATATAAAGGTAACTTCGGACATAAACATACTTAAGTGGAATAACCATATGGTCGACTTCCACACATATCACTTAATGGAATGGACATACGGCCAACATCCATACATACTTAATGGAATATCCATACGGCTGAATTCCATACCCAATGCATTAGAGGTTATAACGTAACCACCCATCCTGGTATTCACGGCACCATCCGTCATATGTTTTATCACATAACCACCTGTCAAATGTCCAAGTACCATTATAAAATTATAAGACATAAAACAAAAATAATGGAAAGAAGACATTTCCACACTTTGATCACAATATATCACTCAAATATGTTGATATAACAAATCCATTATAAAAACCATTTTCAATACCAAAATACATAAATGTGTATATGGTATCTTTTTCATTTTTAAAACATAACGGCTTGTTGAGGAACCCAAAGACCAAATAATACTCACGGCGGTAGAAAAGGTCATTGTCACCGTGTACGTTAAATGAAACATTCCTTATTGTAATTTAGTAAAAAGCTTTGTAGAAAAAGATTCCTTTTGTGTAAAAGTAAAATTCAAAGGGTTTTATACATCGTATAAAAGATAGTTGTGTATAAAACGAAATATGCCTCAATGAAAGGAGATTGAGACGTAGTCCCTTAAAAATATCATTTTTTAAATAAAATAGATCTATCATGTGTATTCACTATAATTACACTTAATGAAATTAAAAATACAAGATAGGACATAATAATATCATGACATAATTTGAAAGTAGGAGATTATACCAAAGAACGGAAATTGGGTTAAGAAGTTCCCTTACCTCGGGTCCGACTTGACCCGATCTTTCTTTAACGTCCGGAATAATAAACTTGAGTTAATTTATACATGCTTAAGAACCTTTTTCAAGTTCATTATTACTTTTATATCACTTATTACTATGTTATAAACATTATGTAATCATTTAAGTTAATAATGTTTGTTTTTTCGATATTTGGTTCTTAAGTCAAAAGTGGACTTCTTACAATTACATGTTGTTCGTGTGGTCAGAGGATCATTATATCCAGAATGATATTCATGATTTGGATATCATATATATCATATATATTCAGAATATACATTTATTTATAATATTACATAGTCATTTAATGATATGAAATGAAATGCACCGTTCATGGAGAAGGTAAGCTGTACGTACGCATGAACACTACTTTCATTTCTATGTCATATTAATGGAATTAAAACTAAAAGAGAGGTATTTATATTTTAATTCCAGAATTATATTCATCACTTAGATGTAACATAAATCATATATATCCGTTATATATATGTACTATAATAGTACATTACATTTGGGGATAACAAATGAAATGCACCGTTCATGGAGATGGTAAGCCGTACGTACGTATGAATGCTACTTTCATTTCTATCTCATAATTTAATGGAAAGAAATAATACTGATATAGAGGAATATTATAATTCCAGTATAAAATCATATATAATAACTTTAAATCCATCCTTTAAATGTCCCACATATGGCATTAACAAATCAAATCACTTTGAGGGGGCGGTAGTCCACACTTTCCTAAAATGAAATTATCGTGTTTACCCACAATGGAAACCATAAAGGTATACCAAAAATGAAAAATAAATAAGCATAAGGAAAAAATAAACATATTATATATCATATATAAATAGAGTTATATCTTAATGGCCACCATTAAAGGTGTTTAAAATAATATTGAACAATCATCGTTTCGTGAGGCATAAATTCGCCAACCACAGAAACAGTATGTTCTTTAACCATTAGATGTAGATGTGTGTTAGTGTAGCACGAATTCATCTTATAAAAACATCCTAGTATATTGAAGTTACTGTAGTTGTTACCAAAGAAATAAATAAAATGAGTTTAGGGGGTTGGAGAAGCAAAATAATACAAAATAACACAAGTGAAGACATTATCAAAAATCGAGTAACTATCTTAGATTTGAGCTCAAAGGCTTCCTTGGGAATACTTATGCCCAATGTGAGGCTTCAAGGAGTAAGAGAGGGATGTGGAGAGACAAAATGGGCAGGGAGTGGCTGAGCCAAAGGCTTTGGATGTGTGGGTAAGGAGGTAGAGGTGGGGGCCTTTTATAAGAGGAGAGGAGGGGCACTCTTGGAAAGTAAGAAAATGTTACTTTATTATAGAATGATTTTCGGATTTTAATGGTCCCAAATTGATGTGTTTAGAGTATAAGGTGATAAGGGTTATAAAACCACCCATCCAATAGGTTTTGGACATGTTTAGGTCTTATATTTTACATTATCGTTCCATTTTATTTAAATCGTTAAATAATGAGGTAATCACTGCATCATCATGGTGTAATAAATAATTTAATTTATTTAATGTATAAAAATTATAAAACAAATATCATGATGTAGGAAATATATTTATCTTTCAAATTAATATTTATTGTCAAAAATCTGACTTGTATTACCCCATGTAAAAATTATTTTAGTAAAACAACTCATATTTGTGACATTTTTATTTTAACATTTAATAAAAAGATAGTAATGCCATTTTCCAACTAATGTGTCTCCATGGGAACCCCAAGTTGACCCATGGATTTTCTTGGTATGCTATGACACATCCAATAAGATTAGGACATGTGTCAAGTTCATTTCATATTATTAAAACATTATTTTTACCTTAAACTACACTAATTACCTCTAATCGCGATTTAAAAACATAAAATTTACTAATCACCAAAAAATTATTTTAATCCCATTGAACAAAATTTTACTTATTAATCACAACCATGTTTGTCAGATTTTTGAAATTCAAAACACAGAACGGGTAAAATTTCATTTAAAAGAAAAATCGGTTTTTATAAGTACCACTTAGAGGTTTCACTATTCATCAAAAATTTACGTTTTTCAGAAAAATACCAAAAATTCACCCTAAGATATATTTGATATTCCAAATTAAAAAATGAAGCCTTTTTAAAAAAATTAAAAACATAAAAGTTGCATTAATTAATTTAATAATTAATTCCCACTGTCAGAGCAAATAGCGTGTCTTCATGAAACAATAAGTATCAAAAGATTGACATAGTTTTAGTCTGATTTCAAAGTGTAATTAATTCAAACGACCACTATTAGATTTAATGGTAAAAATATATTCTAATTTTACTTTTAAACCAATTCAAATGATGATATAATCATATAAATAAATTAGATTAAAAAGAGGTTTTGGATTAAAATACAACATTTTACACAATTCATTAAAAAATGATCTTTATCAGAAAAATACCAACAATTTACACAAAGTAAATTTTGATGTCCCGATTCTAAAAAAGATTTTTATTTGGTCCAATAGAATGTATAAAAGTGGCCAAAACTATAATTAATGACGTTTCTCTATCAAAAGGCGATAAGTGATCCTTTAGTGAAAATTAGGGTATAAAAGCCTAAAATTTAATTCTTTTCTTTTTTTAAGCCTTTATATTTTATTGGATAAATGTAAAAACATTTAAAAACATATATAATATTATTTTAGTTATTTCTATCCATTCCCTCCAATACAACGACTATGTGTTAACTACCATTCAAAATAATATTATTTTATTACTAGTGTGCAACGTATGATTTCAATGAAACTCTTTGTTGCGTATCGAGTACGCTATCGAACATAGCAACCCCTTTAAAGTAAAATTAATATTTAATTCGTAAATATTAATAAATATGAAAATTATTTATTCATTATTTACCTGGTATGTTACAATAAATAACTATTATAACATTCCCATGGGATATTCCTTGCAAATTCACAAAATAATTATGAACCATAAATAAGGAATTAAATATTTTATAACTAAAAAACACTACTTATAAACCCAATTTCTAAAATATTAGAAATAGGTTTCGACATTTTACACATCATATATGTGATTTCTAAAAATTATTTTGTTTCCAAGTATGAATATTGTCACTCAGACAATGCTTTATTATTATAGTGAATATAAGGAATAAGAACAAACTTCATTTAAAAAGAATGTGATAGATATTATTTTGATTATAAATCAAATGTCATGATGAATGGAGGAATTGATATACCAATTATTCATAATATGTTATCATGACCATAACCAATTCTCGATTTCACTAAATTAGGGAATTTTAAATTTATTTGATGGTTTTTGTAGTGGAGGAAATAGAGGAAAGATGCTTATGTTTCTAATAAGATGGGAATGTGAGATGTAGAACCTATGTGAATCTCACATGGGGATAATAGAATTATTTGAATGTGGAATTGAATAAATCAATGAAGTAATTGCTGAGGAAAAATGATTTATTTGGTTTACAATATGGATTAAAATAATGGTTTCCATAAGGCATCATCAATGTTTGAATGTTATAAATTTGGCAATAATAGAATTATTCAAATCAATGTCAAAGGGTGAATTACCATATTCACTAGTTGTATCTTTTATGTGGTGTATATAATTACCATGAAAGTATTTTATGATAATTATCAATAATATTATAGGGATTGAAATATCCATTTGAATATCTATCTTTTATAGGGCTTACAGTTGTAGAGTAACCAGTATGGTAAGTGATTGTTGTGTCTATTTTATTTCTTATGATATATGATATATTATGAACATATATTATTATATAATATGTGTATACAACCTATATAAATATAATGTCATGAATTTAATTACTATAGTGATTCTATTTGTAATTTATTTGTATTCTATCATTGAGGGATGTGATTCAATGTCACAAAAGTGTAAAGGGTTTACATTATCATCTTTTATTGGGATTGTTTAGGATTCTATTTAAGATGATAAAATATTATGATCCATATCTCAAGAAAATTATATTATTTATTGTCATTATTTTTGTCATGAGAATATATATTTTCACATAATTTTACTATCATTCTGTACTTATGAATTAAAATGAAAGTGTTTATGAATTATCTTCTTTTTTTATCTCATCATTGGGAAAAACATATCTCGAAAATATTGTTTTATAAAAATGATTCAAATTTTTCAGTCATGATAATAAATAGAAAAGATGTTTTTATCCATTTTTTTCTTTTTTAGAAACATTCTGAAAGTAATTTTCATGTCATTTTCCTAATAATTATATTCTATCATTTACAAAAAACGTTTATGGATACTTTTTTTAACATGTATGAGATGATTGGAATTTACATCGATCATGACCATTATATTTATTTGAAGATTCAATTTTATTATTCAAGGATATTTTCATTCATAATTTTTTGAAAATTTTCTATGTTTTAAAAATAATTTATTTTGGAATTTTTAATTTCCTCAATAAATATTTTAAATTAATTGTAAGGGTGATTTTATAATATTATTGAAAATCTATTCAAATAAAATGATATTGAAAATATTTTAAAATTTGAAAATATTTTTTAAATGTGTAATGATCATTTTCCTTAATTATTATTTTCAAAGTCTTATGATGATTAATTTATAAATTTCCATTGTTGTATAAAAATTAATCTGATTTTAAAAATGATTTTTAGTTTCAAAATTTCATTTCTGTGTTGATTCGAAATTTTTCTCATTAAATTTCCCAAGTGATTTTTCAAAATAATGTTCCAATTAAGAAGAAATAATTTATTTTCTCTTAATATTTACATGGAATATTATTCAATGATACCATATTTATTATTATTCAAGAAGTTTTATTTTCAGGATAAAATGATTTTTTTAATCTCATTTATTTTCGATGGGTCATATCATGATAAAAATATAAGGAATGTCAATTCTTATTAGATGGGTTATTCTATGTTAAAATATGGAATGATTGTAAAACTAGTTTATTTTCTATATGACAATCAATTAAAAAATTAATGAATCTTTTTTTATTTTATGTGTTCGGATATGATGATTTCATTATAATCTTAGGATGATGGATGTGTGATTTTCATTATGTGATGGGTGCGACCTGTATCCCCATATAATGAACTAGGTAGCACATTTTTTCCCATGTTATAAATAGCATTATAATGGGGATGAACCCATTTTATTGAGTATCATTTTCAATTATGACAGTTTTGAGGGTGAACTATGAATGCTATGAAGGTTTGAGGAGTAAACCCATTCCACAATGATAGTCATGAAAATGATATTTGAACTAATAAGGGTATGATTTTTTATTCTAATGTGTATGCATTAATTCAATGAACCGTGTTAATGTTATGAACTATTTCCCATGTTATCCAATTCTTATATGATTCATGTCTAATGATCTACCAATATTTATGTAATATCTCATGATTTTGATATATTATATATAGGGTATGGCATTTATTTGTTATTTCAAGTTATAATACATTTATAAAAACATCATTATTATGTATTTCGTATTTTTACCAATAATGAAAATTTAATCTCTCCTACACTAATGTTTCATTTACTTATTTTATAATATTATTTATTATTAATAATATTTCTATGAATGGTGCTGGTAATGAGGAACTATGGGGGATATGATGTAGAAATATTTTAAATTATTTTTTTATGATTCAAAATTTCTAAATTAACTATTCCTTTAATACACATAGGCATATGTTTTTGTAATGTAATGAATAGTAATCTAAAATATGTGATATATATTTATCAAAATTTTAGGAAAACTACATAAATGTTATGAGTGTGTTAAATATATAGACACATTAACCCATCAAAGGGAAATTTACTATTTATTCATAAAATTAAATCCCGAAGTAAACTTTCACCTAGAGGGATATAATCCTTAGAAAATGATTTTAATTTCAGTAGCGTAAAAATTTTGATTCTATTATTAAATATATTCCTGACAGGGGTAACATGGCTCTATATTATTTTTTATTGAAGAATAAACAATAGTATATTCCTGATGATGTAGATGAATGGAATGTGATGAAATAGTTGACTGATCAATGTCTACCTTGGTAGGATGATATAGGTATGTTATTTTTTGTAATTATAGAGATGACACCATCTCTTGTCAATCAAGTGATTTGTGAGTAGAAATATAAACCAAATTTCAATAATATTAAATGTGATTTATATTGTGGGGATTCCTCAAGTAATTACTCTTTGTGATTCCATGGTTCTCTTCTATTTTATAAGTACATAGAATTTATTTTTGGGCCCAATGTATAAGATGGTGCCGGTGGTGAATTCCTATAGTTTGTTTTTTCACTCTAGGGTGAAAAATATGTTTAATACCTTGAGAGGATTATGTTGGTTACCTTGGTCGATATGTGTTGTAATAGATTTGGTTTCATGATGCTTCACCTCCCAAAGGATCAATTTTTGGTATCATTGACCGACTGGTTTATTATATCCACTTTACATATCTATGTGGATGCATAACAAGATCTCTATGGATTTATTGATTAGGATACCTCGTACTCAATTTGGGAATGATAACATATGTTTGTTAATACTTTTTTTAGTAAATCATCAATTTGTTACACATCAGGCATTCAATCAAGTTAGAGTACGTCATTTTATTCTATAATAAACCATTTTGTATCTGTATATATTTCCTTCAGAAATAGTTCAATAACATTGTTTCAATAATACATATCCATTCTCGATGGTACTATTAGAGTATTTGGAATCCCATTTGAGGTGGAGGACTATATGTCAGCCATTGATGGATGGCTAGTCTGAGCATACATTCGAAAGAGCCAGTCATTCATTTTAGGGATGTGTTCTTGATCTTATATGTTCATGGAAAAGGAACCATCCATTTTTTGATTTATCATATATAAAATTTTATCCGACCTTAATCTATATAGATTAATTCATGCGATTTTATGAGTATTCCTGCTAATCCATGTTACAATAGGCAGACGTGGGTGATAATATTTTGGTTGGGCTGAGCCTCATCTAAGAGATGACTATGATACTAATGATTATTTATAAATGTATTGAAAAGGCCTATATTCATGAAATTTAATATGGAAAATATCATTTTGGTATTATAGAAACTTATTTTTTTGTCCATGTGTTTCTCAAGGTACGAATTTAGTTGGGTCATCTTTATTTTGGTCATTAGAGGACGTTGGTGCGAAATTATGTAATGGCATTTAATATAGTCATCAATATGGTGAAGGAATATTTTTATTGGATATTCAACAATGGATGGCATCGATAAATGATTTATATCATGTTTCTTAGAAGAATATATACCATCTGGACCCATCTCTTGTGTTGGAGTGGGAATATATGGAATCAAATCATGATTTCAACATTGTGGAGTTGTGTATTCATAATGTAGATGTACAGTACAATGTATTCCATGGATGGGGATTATTGTGGTCTATGTTCTCTTTAATGATGTTGGAAATATAACTGTGACATGGGAGTGGGATGGATGGTTATCGAATTGATGACCTCTCTTTTTCATTATATTAAATCATGACGAATATTTTTGTGGTAGAAAGTGGAAGGTTGGGGAGTTTTCGACACCATTAAAGTTACTAGTATGTCTACTTTTGAGTTTTATTTAACATATATTGTGCTCTTGGATATATCATAGTAAAACGGATAAATCAATGTGGTTTTGGGTGATAATACTTGGTGCATTGATAGTGTATTTTTTTCTAAGACGTGTATTTACTAAGTGAGGGGTGTTGTGGTTTTTTATAGTTTGGAACCCTAAAAGAAACCGTGTTTCCTCTTTTGGGTATACAGTGTAACCTTTAATGTAAGTTCATGGTTTTCCTAAAAATGCAGAAATACCATTTGACCCATTTCCTTCTCAATAATAATTGAAATATTAACATATATCCATTTTGTATGTTTTATGTTTTTAGGTCTCTTTCTCCTCAAACATCATACACATCCCTCCTCCCATGGTGGTGGAGATCTTCTCCCACCATCCGTAGTGGTTTTCTCATATTTTTGTGGTGATTTTTAATGAGAAATATCAATTTCGTTATGCATTTTTCATTATTTCACCTCCAAAAGACATTTTTTTTTTCAATTTAAGTGGATTTGTGGAGCCCTATGGCTAGTTTTGGGAAATATAAAATATATAATGTGAGATTTTGTTTGAATTATTGTTTATTAGTTGTGTGTGGACTAGTTCCACCTTTTTCAGGTTATATTATTTAATGGTGACTATATTTGTATAGAATATGATATTGGATACTCCGATTAAGGGATATTCAATAGAATACAATTAATTTTATAATATCCTTTGATTTAATTAAATATCCTTATAAGTGATTTTTTCCTTTTTCTATATTATTTGTTTAATGAATTTAAGGGTTTGAATAGTAATTTTTTGTGTTTAATGTGGGGTTTTCCAATTGGGTGTTTATTTTTTTTCCAAATAAGTGTTTTATAACAAAAAATAAAAGGTGTTTGTTGATTTCTAATATATTAATAATAATGTTATATAAATAGTTTTTATATGAAACATTGTTTTGAAATAATTATAAATTTTTATTTATTAAATAGCTCTGTGAATTAAATTGGATAATATATGATATTTTATTCAATATTATTTTATCGAGTAGAACATGGGTTAATCGGGGTGCAAGTGTGGGATTTGTCTAAGGGATCATGAGTTTCTTTAGAGGTTTTATCATGGATCATCTTTATGGTCAAATAGGCCGAGTGATCCTTTTAGTAGGAATACTATCTGCGCTTCGATGTTGATTTCTCAGAGACCATGTGACCTCTTATATATGGGCATATGGATGTTTGTGAGACCATTCATTATATATATACCTAGAAAAATTGTTTACTCATTCATTATATTCATGATGACTTGATCCCTATGTGAACATTACATATTCCAGATTCGTTTATATATATTATGAATTGGGTAATTTCAATTTTTTAATGATTTTTTTTACACCCATTTTTTAATTTTCTATTATGGGTATATGGTGATCATGAATATTCAAAAATATGTTATTCCCTTTTAAATATGTTGATATTGTTCTAGCTTGTGGGATTTTTTATATATTTAAACTATGTTTATAATTTTCTGGGAAACCCATTATATAGAAGAAAAACCAAATTCTGTTTAATGTATGACATAAAAATGGTATGATTTCAACATGGCTTAGTTTTTAAATTTTTTAAAAAATACTAAACATTATTCATGGGTATTAGCCATAAATAAATTTATGATGTTAACTTACTGGGATTCACTCATCACACCCTACTTAACACATTTTTTTATTTAGTAATTCACTTTTTCAAGACACATGTATGGTATAGAGAACCATGTACTCAAGTGGATATTCTTGATTAATGTTCTAAATTAAATTTTTTAGGATACATGGTCTCACAGGAATGTACTCATGTGGTGTAAATTTTGGATTTTTTCCCAATTTTTTATACTTGATCATTTTCTGGCATTATACCAGTTCATTGAGGTTGGATGTTTTTGTTTCATGATAAAATTTAAATGTCATTTTATTGAATTTTTGTTGTGTGATATATGTATTATTTTATGGAATCATTTTATCTTCTAATATTTAATCTAATGATACTAGTTTATTTTCTTATTTTATGAGAGGGATATTCAGGTATGCCAATGGAAAAAGTATTCCCATGTGAAAACTAGGTATTTTAAATGCATTTAAATGGCCCATTGTGATTGGGAATGAACATAGGGTAATGTAATGGTCCATCTTAGGTGAAAAGTCGGGTCTACTCAGTTTTGATCGTTACGAACCTTTTATATCTTCCAAATGAAATAACTTATAAGAAATGGTATTATTTTTTTAGACACAGTTCGTGGTATCCTACTAAGTATATCTCACACCATTTTCGGGACATTATGTGGTACCCTATAAATAATCATGTATGTGTGTTTAAAATTAAAATCATCCTATTGTAGACTATTTACTCATATGAATGTTGGGAGTGTGATAGAAGATGATCAAACATTATATCACGATTTTATTAATCAAATATTTTCCCTTTTATTAATTTGTATAACATGATATATATTCCTTAATATCAATTCCCCACACACATTCAATTTTTGAATATCACCCTAGAGTTATCATAATTTTATTATTATTTATTGGATATGGTAGTAAAATTTTTAATTCAATTATTTCTATTATATTCAGATGATTTACACATTCCTTAACCTCATTATTATATAAATTGTTCATGCGTATTCATTTAGCAGACCAATTTGTTTCTCTCTTTTTATGAGAGTATTGTATTATATATATCACCATAGACCCTCATTAAAAGTTGGAATCCTCTAATATGTGTGAAGTCACACAGGAACCCAAATTTCCCTTAGGATTAGTTACTTTCAATTGAATTATATCTGGGATGATTCCAGTGGTATCAGAAAATTTTCTTTTCTATTTTATCTGATTATTTAGGTGTGTAGTTTGGACACTAAATTTGTGTTGGAATTTGAATTTGATATTTTTTTACGATAATCTTACTGTTGTATATGAAACAAAAAATTACATGGTAATGGAATTTATGATTTTTATTGTTCCTATTATAGATATATGTATTTCATCGATAGGTGAAACACCTGATTTGTGAAAATTATTATTATTGTGAAGTTATTTTTTACACATCGCTAGAATATCATGGAATTTCATCTGAGGCATCATATTAGGATCTTGAGTATTCATATTTCATTCATATTCCAAGAAATATTTATTTCACATTGTGTATTTCTTATAGAATTTTGTGGTTCCTAGCATACTATATTGAAAATGTGATAAATTGTTTTTATGTGAAAGGATGGATATTTGGTTAATAAAGTCTCTACCTCTTCCAAGATTGTACTTTCCAACTTATCATTATGGTGGATCATTAACTGGGCAATTATTACAGTTTTAATCATGGGGGCTAGGGTTAAAAGAGCTAAAACATTATTATAACGAGACTACATGGATTGATGCTTTGATTAATAAATAGAACTTCTATAAATTGGGAATGTTATTCCAAAAAAATGAACTATTTATTAAGGAATTGTTACATTATAATACCAAATGTAAACATTTAGTCATTATTAACTGATATTCCCTTTATAACATATAAAAATAGGATGTAATAAATATGGAATTTTAAAACATAAAAACTTAAAATATGTGCACATATTTATGCATATATGAACATCACGATTCATTAAAAATTAAATTATCTCATTTTTGTTATTAGGTAAATCCAATTGAAACATAATGGATTATTTGTCTATATCATGAAATAAAAAATATATATACCATAACATCTAACATTAAAATGTTATATGTCCATTTACAATATCATAGTAGTGGGATTGTGGGATTGTAACTTATTTTTCATAATGGTTTTTTGAATCATTTCATGGATTTTTGGTCCTGGGAGATACATGTTGATCTTTTTAATAGGAAATAAAATACAATCACAATTATGTGTTCTATAAATTATTATTTTTTTAAAACCTTAATGGGTAATTTTCTTTGAATATATAGATATATTTCCACATGATGGCCTTGTATCATATTCCAAGAGGTTGCTGATTGCATTGATCTATAGGTGGTGTCCACTAAACTACTGTTATTAAATCATATTGTGATGCCCACAACACAACCTATTAGAACTAACCTTGGAACTAATTCCTCATTTCAATAATGTTTTCAAGGAGTAATTTAGACTTTTCCATGGGGACTGATGATAATACCCTACTACGTAATGGTTGAAAGAAAAATTGAGCAACAATATCCACCTATCTTTTCAGGGGATGGTGGTCCCCTTACTGTAGAGTTATGGCTATAGACCATGTTGTATATGTTCAACCATCTAGAGACACCTCTTTAGAGGTGGGTAAATATTTCATCATATATTCATATACGGTCATCCAATATATGGTGGGGTATTTTAATCTACTATTACTATAATTATTTTATTTTCTAGAGGTATTTCACAAAATCCTTATTTGAGAAATTATTTCCCAAAACATTTGGAATTAATCGTGCCAAAGTGATTATAAAACTAAAGGAAATAGATCTATCTATTATGGATTATTCATAACATTTCATGGATATTTAGATTGTAGAATCTTATCTTCTAGGAGATTAGTTTTATAGAGTTTGACGTTTTTATGATGGCCTTGTATATACAATCAGGTCATAGATGAAGTTTCTTCATTTTACTACCATCACCATGATATTAAACTAGAACCTCATCAACGAGTGCAATCATAAAGATTCTAGGGGAATTCAATATGGTTGTTTTGTTCATTTATATTGTACTTTTTTACCTATTGGTATGAAAATTTGTTTTATGATTTCTTAAGGAGGTGATTGATTCTTTAGAATGTTCCCAGTTAGTAATGTGATCTATCAACAGTGTGGTATGTAGGGTCATATGAGTCCCATGTCTGATAGATTACCTATTGAGTGTAGGGAACAATTTATATTGGGGAATATTTATATGTTTATTATAAATACTCAAATAATTTATAGTGGATGTGGATCCAAACAGGTTATGCCTTTATGAGTGGGGTCAGTAATGCATCAACACTAAAGTATATGGGGTAATTTTTGTCATTTAGACCATGGTGATGGATGACGATGAGGTGTCATGAAAGAATACATATAGTTATTATAGGGAGGACTAGCCCAAGTCATCCTAGATGTATCACATTCCCTTAGATAATGTTAGATATATATAGTGCAACTTACACCTGAAGAGAAAAATGTCGGTCCCTCTATAGTTTGTAGTATGATTTTATTATCCTCTAAATTCGTGTCTCTATTATTTAACATTGTATTTCCCCCTTTTTTTATGTCTATTGAAATTGTGTAGATCATTTCGATTAAAATTCAGTATTTCTTATGGCTGATGAAACATGATACCCCATTATGACTTCCTTCAATTAGTGTACTTCAGTGAAAATAATTTCACCATTATTTAGGTGTGTATCATATTACATGGAACATTTTCATCATTTAGTTAACATGTTTTGACCTTATTATATGGATATAATGGCTATTTTTTTAATATGTAATTACTGGTTATTATCACTTGAGGGTTCCATTAAAATAATATAAGGGCAGTATATTTATTCAAAATGTTGAATAGGTTATCTAGGTGAGTCGAGCTTTCATGGAGAATCATGGGACTGGGGTAGGGACAAAATAGATTACTTGTCTCAATCTGGGTGATTATGGAAGGAAACATACTGATTGACCTCAATTAGTTTATAATTTCAAGGATGTGTTTGATGATATTTTTTTGTATTTTTTTGAGATAGAGTTACTTTTATTTATGTAACTAGTTCCTAGTGGAGATCCATTATCCATTACTCATTACATGATGGATACTAAATAGTTTCCAGAGCTCAAGAGGATGATAGAGGATATTAAAAATAATGGGGTTATATGAACTAATACATCGAAATGGTGTTCATCTTTGATTTTCACCAACATGGAAATTGCCAATATCAGGCTTAACGTGTATTATCAATGTATGGACCAAACATCAGTTAATAAATATTATCCATTACCTCAAATAGATTACCATATTAATTAGATCCATGGATCGAGGGTTTCCTTGAAGATTCATTTCATATTTAGGTAATAATAGATGATTGTTATACAATTATATATACCATTATCAACATTTCATATTAGATATGTCTTGTATAAATAATGTTCATGTCACTCTATCTCATGATCCGGATAATTTATTTCCTATATCTAATGAATTATGATTCCCACCTATTTATGTATTCATTAGTTGTATACATTGTGGATGAAATCATTTTTACTGACACAATCAAATGGAAAATTCCAAAAAAACTAGATAGGATTTTTTAAACCATGAATCATCACTCATAAGAATTATCAATACTAGTTTCATGATTTTATGGATAGATGATTGTTAGAGATCCATTTATATGCTGAAAGTAAGTATCACATTAGCATCGATACTAATTCTATACATTCATGGATGACTCTATATGATTTATTTTGACTCATCAAGGATTAAACTATTTGATGATGTGATATAGGAGGATGGATTTTTACTATATGGTTCTCTATGGTTAATACATATCAAGGATAATTCCTCAAAACATTGTCTCGAACATGATGCGATGGATCATTCCCATTATTATTAGACATATAAATTTCATGCAATGTGGGTTGTAATGAATCCGATCATGAATATCCTTATTAGTATATTAAAATAACATGTCCTAAATTTCAAATAGTTTATCTCGGTAGAATACATGAATTTAGGTTGAATTGAGCATGTGTATATGTACAATAATGTAAATTTTTTGTCGATTCTCTATTAATAATGACTCATACACGTGAATTTTAGGATTCCAAAATTGAGTGGAAGTAAATGTACATTTTTATAGATTCTATTATATGTTCTCTATAATCATGTTTAAACTAATTTTATAGCTTTAGTAGTGACATATCCACTCATATATAGAGTGAAGATGATGTCAATTTCGGAACTAGATAACTTGTTCCTATGCGAGACTGCTTTATTTAACGAATCCCCACCATAATGTTTCATTGATGTAGATGAGGACTCTTAGATTCATGGGATCTTACAGGTTTCAATGATTATACAATAAGATTTTAATAAGGAATTCCATGTCTATTCTTAGGAATATAATCCAAGTAATACCAATTTGTAAATGATTTACACCACCAATATTATTTTCTAGGGATTTAAATGTAGATAATAGTTTTTATTATTATTTTTCCATCTGTTAGAAGGTTATGGAAGAATACTTGTTATCTTCCTTTATTTTACACCCATTTAAATTTTCATATTGTAAGTGTGATGATGTCATTGTGGAATTTGTGATGTTTTTCACGGGATCTCCTTGAGTCGAAGATGATGTATGGGCGATAATTGAATGGTTGAAATAGATTGATTACTTATTAAATATTATATACATTTTATCAGTGAATTATCTTAGAAGGTAATATGTTAGGGATGTCTTTTAAATTCATATATGTCTACAAAATTTTATATCAAAAAATTATTCTCAATTCGTGTCATGGTTATGGAAGTGATTGTAGAGGACTCTGGGTTCACATGTACTAATGATTATAACCTATCACCCTATGACTAATGGTATGTATGACTATAATATATAGGTGTTAAAGGATATTATTTATAAATATTTAATCAATTTTATTGGTCTTTATAAGAAACACCTACCGTATTCATAACTCCCTTATAATAAAATATTTTAGGAAACCATAAATATGGATCATAATGAGAATCAATAGGGTAGGTCATGCTATTCGAACCTATGATGGTTCGAGGTAGTAAAGGTTGTTCTATGTGGACTTTGTATGACTTAGGAGACTGTAGAGTATGTATAGATTATTAGGACACATATGTATACAATTTAGTGTAGGTAAACATTTTATTCCATTCACCATCAATGACCAAAGGAGTTATAGTTTGAGGATCAGGTATTCTTGCATTTTCGACTACACTAAATAATTAACAGGTTAACCCACATGGGATGATTTGATTGATGTTTTTTGGACATTTATGATTTTGGAAGTATTTTTTTGGGTATCATATAATTTGATTCTTTTATAGAGGTCACAATCCATGCACAACATCTTTTAGGATTCACAATATCACCATTACAACACATATCATTCTCATGTTTTTCAAACATATGACATTGAGTTGGAGTTCTATTATACTTTTGAGGAATATCCAATATTTAGTATTTGATTTAACATGAAGGACCTATGAGACAATAAAATTTCCCTCGATATATTTCTATTGAAGCACAACAATTCATGCGATGATACCTTTGATTAAGTGACCGAAGTATGTTTTAATTGGAAGGTATAATTCATAGTTAATGTCGTATCACCATCGAATGGGTATCTTAGTGATGATTTTTTTATGTAGGTACGTTTTTAAATTATCACATTTTTTAGGATGTATAAATATTTACATTTTTTTATAGAAAATGTTTTATTATAGTAAACATATAAAATAGTTTGATGAAGGTTTCAGGAGAATTTGAGGCTTGTTTAGAGCATACACATCCTCTTTTTAGAGAAACTATATGAGAAAAATTATTTTTACATTGATAGTAGTAACCATAAATCCAAATTATAATACTCTATAACGATGATAAATGTATGAATAATTATGTATGGGATGATCAATGACTATGTGAAATTGTTCTGGTATGTTTTAAAATTGAAACATGTGGTTAGAAAATGGTTCTTCTTAATGTGTGACTAACATTGCATAGGGAAATTATATAAGGATTGTGAATATTCCTAGTTTGTTAACTAATTAGCCAAAAATGTGGAAAAATCATACCCCCTTTAAAAATAATGAAAATGAAAATTCTATCCCTCGTTCCTTTTAACATTCCCATCCATTTTTTATCCTTGAAATAAAAATGTATCTTCTCCCTTGAATTAGAGCCCTCTTCTAGCATATTTCATAAGTATTGATCCACCTCCTTACTATGTAATCTATTTCTATCACCATTTGTAGAATTTTATATCCACCATCATGGTCTACAATACATTTTTTTTTCATTTATTCATTTATCTTTCCATATGTAAATCTAAATCTATTTGAGATAATATTCCATATTATACAGTCATTTGATTATTTCTATAATTTATTCTTTTCCGGCCTGACTTAAAGGATGATAGTGCATGAGGAGTCTACTATCAATCCTTGGTAGGAAGTTTATAACTTTTCCGTTAATTTATTTATTATTATAGGTCCTTCAATAGATTATCATGGTATATTATCTATAAAATTCTTCTAAAATGACTAATAATGATAATTTAATGTTTTTAGACATGTTATGATAATTTAATGGCCATGAAATGGATAGAGGTTATTAAGATCATCCTGAAAAACCCCATGATGGGTTTTTTTCTTAGGATTATTCATCCCATTCGAGAGTGAGAATTCCACCCATGTGTGGATTCCATATAGAATTTTTTATTTAAATGATATTGTTTGAATAACTCTTGGACTCCATAGAAATATTAGTGAATTTTTAAATGAGATAGATGATCTATTGGTGAATTGTTAACAATTAAAATGGTTGTATGGTGGCATAGACACTACTATGGAACCTATTATTGCACATTTTAGAGAGTATATCAATGAATATAATGTGATGAATAAAATTAGAAAAAAGATAATGGAAACTAACATTTCACTTTGAACCCCATTATAAATTGTACAATGATGAATACGTTAGTGTGGAACCGATATCACACTATAGATAAAAATAGATATTTATATGGGATTCCATGGAACACTCACATTGATCCAATATACATGGAATGATTTGGTATTTCTCACTTGGATACACACATGTTTATATCGAGTTTGTTATGTATATACCGTATGGACTCGATGATTTCACCTTGGTCAATGTCCTTGGGTTCCTACACCATATAAGTCATCATCATATAAAATTTCCAATAGAATATATCTATTGAATTAATGAAGAAATCATTATTGATGGATTTTTGTGATGTCCCTCTTGGGTCTGATACATGATACATTAGAGTCTGTTGTAGGTGATTCCATACTATTGTATATCATCTTCCATCATTTATAGTTTTCCTTTCACAATATGTAGCTATATATTAGGCTGTATCAAAATATCATTTACTGTATTAAAATAGTTATACCTTCATAGATCTATAGATTATATTCACTAATGGAATTTTTTATAGACACCATTGGTTACATACTACTAACTATATCTCACACCATGTTTGGGTCATCATTCTAGAACCCATGTACACTTCGTTGATGTAGTTTGGGATATGAAAAAACATCATGTTGTGGACTCACGACTTTTATTCCATGATGGGGTAAAACCGTAGATGAAATAGATAATTCCCACAATTCACTTGTTGATATATTGTGTTTTCTTTTTCCATTCTATATAATGTTGCAAAACATATCATCTAAATTACCCTTACAAATTAACTTTTGGTATGTCACCATGACGTGGTAGTCATATTTTCTATTACAAATTGAAGATATTCCATCAATTATTAATTAAAATTTTTATATTATAGTTGGATGATTTTCTATTTTCTCCCCCTCTTTATTATATAATTTCCCTTTTATTAATCTGTTATCATTTCACTATGTTTCACCATGATCATGATTGTACAATATTAACTCAATTTCATTGTATATCAATGTTACTATTTAATATGTTGTTATATATGGAATGAAATGATTTATTATAGGTGAATCATAGGATTAGTTACTTGATAGTGAACTAGTCCCAGGATATTATACATGGATTGATTTAGGACATCATTTAAGGAATTATTACATGATGTTAGTCCTACACACTCTTCATATATGTCATTTTTGGTACTTTTACTATTAGTGAAGTTCATGATTTAGGGTACTATAATTTTATTTGGATCTATAAAGATTCCATCGAGTGTGTGGGAGTCATTGTAAGATGATAACATTTTATAGACCACTATATTTGGCCTTTTATTATGAGATTAGAGTAGGAAGTCGTGTTCTCATAAGGAATGATACATGTTTAAGGTTTCTATGTGGTGTGGTGGACTGAGAAATTGAGTTTTCCCCATGTTACCCTTCTATGTTTTATGGGATATGTGTTTTGGTGTTTCTTGTTGTCTATATACTTGACGAGTTCCCATTAGGATGCATTGGTAGTGTGCATGGTTCATCCACGTTTTCATTCCGAAATGCAACCATGTTTCCAATTTATTTTTGGGTCATCTAACTAGGTATATTAATACTCACCATTTCATAATACTTGTTCCAATATTTTTTGTGTAAATTTACACATTATAAAAATTTGTGTCCTTTCAAACAAGGTATTATGGAGTTGTAGCATATTGAACCTGGTGAGTTTTATGAGAATGCAAGGTTCATATTGGTGTCGGATAGGAATGTTGTATTGATTCTCCCACTCTCTTGAGATTTCTGTATTAATGATTTATATTATATATAGGATTTTGTTTAATTATTTAATATAATCAAATTATAGGATTGAGAGTTTTTTAATTATAGGATTGTTTGGATGATGCATCCAAATGTATATTATTTCTTCATATTTCTGGTCACAATCCAATTTACAATTATAGGTTGTCTTAGGGTGTCACACACATTATACCATATTTCCTTGTAGGTACATAGTTTGTGGGGTCGATAAAATAGGTGCGGAAATTGGATCCATGACTCATGTTAACTTTAGTTCTAGAATATGGGTAATGCATGTTTGATCATCAAAAATATTATATCAGTTCCAGGATTGGAATTATCTAATTTTTTGATGTTAGACTATAATGAAAATCAGATTATCAAGAAATTGTGGGTATGTTTCATGTGAGTTTCTATGACACATGCATCTAAATATTACATAATTATTTTTTAGGGAGAATTTGTTATTTTCAAATAGGATTGATTTATTTTTTAAATGTGTCTAATTTACCATCAATGAATAGAGTGTTAGAGGGAATTATATTTGTGCACAATAAAAATGAATATGATACAGATAACATGGTTACTATGTAGCCTGTTGTGGGAATAATTATTATTTTTAAAAATGTATTCAATATGAAAAACAATGTTGTAATCCTATATAGAAAAGATTCCTACCAGTTAGTGAGACCTTAAAAATTTTTCAATGTATTTCAGTATTGCATGGTCTAAAAAGTGTAGGTTAATGTTTGGTGAATTTCAGGTTTTATATATTTTAAATATAGGTTTATTATTTTTATAATTTTAAATTATATTATTATGGATTAAATTTATTTCATTTATAATTTTTAAAATATAATAATATTATACTTTGATATCTTATAGCAAGATTCCTCCTTGAAGACCACATATGAATCTTCTTGATGGAGTTGCATTTTAGTATTTTTGATAAAATAGGCCATTGAATTAAAATAAAATATATATAATAGTAAGAAAAAGTTTATGTATATAAAATGGAGTTGGTATGTTCTAAACACAACCTACTGTGAGAAATACAATAACAATTTATTATATGTATCAAGAATAATAATGTCATCACAATAAGAACCTATATTTTTGATGAATAAAATCACATCATGTGACAAATAAGAAGTTATAGAATATTAAAAAAGTTATCAATTTTCATAAGACCCCCATCATAGTTATTTTTAATCAAATAATGAGTATTCATGAATGATAAATTTAGAATTATTGGGGAAAATTTATTTTACGTCAGACATATTGAGAAACATGGAAGTGAGTATTATAAAATCAATTTAACTCACAGATTTGATACTAATAATCTTGATAATAATAATATTATTGATTTATTTCTCTTTAAAAAGTAAAAAATATATCTAGATAGTAGGAACAAAAATTTACTTATCTTTTTAATATCATATCCTAGTTTATTAAAATGATAAGCTGAATGATTTCCATTCTTGAAAAAGGAATTTGACCCCACATTTGACCACATAATTTTGTTTTTAATCACCCCACATATATAGACTTAGTGGAATATGACCATAGGGAGAAAATTACCTATGATAAGAAAACAAGGATGTTCAATTTCCATTATATTATATATTTATATGAAGGAATATCCCATGAAATGAAATGGAAGAATGATGAATCTAGGAAAAACATTGGAAGTGACACCATAACATTATCCCATTCAATGCAGTTTATCAATATATGAAGTGCACATCTTAGCTAGAATTAGTTATGAATGGTATATCAGCATATTCCACAACATCTGGAATCTAATAATTTTTTCATTCGTAATGGTGTAACTGTTATTAGTGATGAATTTATTTGTTGAATCTTCTATAGAATAGTTGTAATGGATCACTGACATGAAGTGCATACATGGTTGAATTTGAAACCACTATAGTTGTACGACATATATTTCATTGGTATTACATAATATATTGTTCATAATATTGTTATATATAGATGAGGGTTGGACCTAAGGATGGTAATAATCCACATTCCCACTAAGATGCCATGATATTTCATTCCACGAAGAATGCACTCATGGAATCAAAGACGGGAACAAATAATATTCTATGAAAAATTAATTTCTAATTACACATGGTATTTAATTTTAATTAATGTTGCATCTTATTCATTTCTCTCTTCATATTTCAGTTTTGCTTTTGACCTTTTATGTGAACCTACATCTTATTTTAGGGAAATATCTACTCCTCATGGGAAAAGGATATAACTTTAATTTAGGTGAACTTATTGTATTTTCCATATATATATTTTGTTCCTATGATGTGAATTACTAATTCATGAGAGGGAACTACTCTATTTTAACTATAAAATGAATTAAATTATAGAATTTAAGAATGAAATTGATTTTTTTCATCGATGGGTGATAATTACTACCACCTATTGGAAATCCTAGTTATTAATAGGGGAATGTGACCCAAGTCTTAGTTGAGAAGGACCTAGTCTTCCCAAATATGGATTTTTTATTTCTAAAATATGGTATCTTATTGTATATTCATATGGAAAATATATAGGAATGATTTGTGTCTCGTAAACAATAATTTTTAAAATGTGATCCAAAATTTCATCTGGAGAATACTTCTTATGTAGAACGTTTCATTATCCATTAAAAGAGTAATTATGATATAATTACTGTCATAATTAATTATAACAAAAAACAAGGGGGTATTAAATATTATATTTCATGATATGGAATTATGTCTTAAGTTATCCATGTTTGTCTAAATTGGCCACAACAATATTATTTATTTAGAAATATTCTAGAATGTGTAATTTTTTCATTATCAAAATTATTTTAACCATATCACTATCAATAAGGATTACATCAATCCTAATATTAATGTACTCTTTATTCAATTTAATTGGGCACAGTGGTTCTAAAATGTACTACTCTAGTCAATGTATTATTAGGAAAGGGTAATGTTGTATAATATTACAATGACTTGTTTTGAAGGATGACATGGTAAGATTTAGTATTTCATGATTATTTTTATTTAGAATAATTTTTCCTTTGTGATTATTGATACTATGAGTTTTATATTTCATCTATGCCTTTACTCCACATTGTGGAATACATAGATTAAATCCTAGATTATTCCCAAATAGAAAATATGTTTTAGGATAATTTTTTTAAAAAATAAATGATGACGGATATGTTATTTTTTTTTTAAAATTTATTAAAATGTGTCATATGGATCTATATGGTCATGTTATTAGGACATTTTTAATTATAATGATTAATTTCACTAGATCATAAATGGTGATGGTTGTTATGATTACAGAAAAATAATGCAATATATGTGTTACATATTAATTTATGGGTATTTCACATAAAAATATGTGATTTAATATAATCATAAAAATGATTAAATAATATTTGAAAAGTAACCCCAAAAATAGAGGTAGTTTTAAATATTTTTAGATGTTATGAATCATTTAATTTGTTAAATATGATTTCAAAATTAGCTAAAAATTTTCTTCAAAATTATTTCAAATTGGCTTATATTTATTATTCTAGTACAGTATCTATAGTATTGGGTTTTTTCTTATATATAGTGATCATAAGATGATGTATCATTACCATCATGATTGAGGAGATGATATGAATTATTTATCCCATATCATTGAGATAGTTGATGTTATGTATTATACCATGTGTTTGAGACAATATGTCCTTATTGGGACATTATGATATCCTAAGCTATATTCTCTCCCCAATGTAATTAATCATTATAAGGGGTGATGTGTGAAATAACATAAAAATTTTGAATATGAAAAATTCAATATTCCGAGGAAATGAAATTTCAACATTGATTCACATTGCAACATGTTTTAATCACATGTATTAATAGATACTACTTATGAATTTACTCTGATTATCCTACTATCCGAAATTTATGATGAGGTAAAAAAGATGACGGATAATTTTGTATACTATTCGGTTCAAACATTCTCTATATGATGATATTAATTAGATTAATCCAATGGATAATGAGTTACAATATGATAGGCGAATAATATATAGCAGGGGAGCACTAATGAGTTGTATCTATTTTTTGAAGGTACCATTCCATTTAAATAGTATTGTATAGTCCCTCCCTCTATATGATATTCAGTTGGGAAATAATTTTATCCCACATAGTGGATGATTAACCTATTTTATAATAAAATGTAATATTAAATTTGGAAAATATATTTGTTTCTTGTATGAAATGAAACATAATGTATTTTTTGAATATATCATATATTTCATCATATTATATAATATAATATAAAACCCACTAATTCAGCTAAGAATTATCCTAGTCCCACCTAGATAAAATATTTTATGTCTAAGGATTTCATCATTAGGATTCTTCATAAACCTTAGGGTTACAATATTATCGGGGTTTTGATTTATTGCATAACTATGTTAGCTCATTATATCATCATCATGAATAACAATAATATTGTGAATATATGTAAGCTATATGTCAATGAAATCATAAAATATAACAATGTGTATTATTCCTTCATTTATTTTTTGAGACTCCAATTCACCTACAAATTTAAGATGGTATTTCAAGAAGTTTGTTTATCTCATTTCATGTTTAGAATGGAATATAAATCAAATAATGATATGAAGATGAATTCAGAAATCCAAACAATATAGTAAATTTATCCTGATTGTGTCAAATACATCAAATGATTATGGGGTGCCAATATTATATTGTGTTTTTTTCATATATTAATATCAATCAATCCTATATCCTTATTAACCCATTTTATGCTTGATATTATAGGACATTCTAGTCTCCCCACTATTTTTTTATGTTGATTAAATATCTCTAAATGGACTAGGCATTGAACATAATATTAATAAAAATATTAATATTATCCTAAAGTAACTATTAAATTTTATATCCTTGAAATATATTACTCCCCATAAAATTTTCATCTATTAAGGTTTTATGTTTGGTGCTCATAAAATCATCACCTCATTTGGTCCACTAATTGATTGGTTGGAAAAAGAAAATTACACTATTTTCCCCCATTGAAGTTATTGAAATGATTGAGGAGGCCACATATTAAGAATATTTTACCATTATTCTATTTAAAAAAAACATGTTTGATATCACTTATATATCAAAATACAATCTTGATCCCTATGAATTGATGATATTAGAGTCATATAGATTAGAGAAAAATATGTGAGTAAATTGTGATAAATTTTATATTTTAAAAAATAAGAGTAATTTTCTCCTTGAAAATTATATAATGTTTGTAATAGAATTGTGTAATCATTTTACTGATTCCCATGAGATATGACCATGGTAATATTTTATATGGGAGTAGTGGCCCCATCACTTCAAGAAGCATCATTATTTTAGTTGACATCCTAGGGGGGTGGTGATATGGTTTGGATAATTCTCACATAAAAGATGTCAATTTCATGTATGAAATTTATTATTTATTGATTTTTATCATTATTTCATCATCTTAGGGTTTATGATTTTAATAAACTAGAGAATAGTAAGTGTAGTGGGTTTTTCATTATTATTTCACGGTTAGAGCATGGTTATTTTTAACTTAGTGGTATAATATCAAACATGGTAATCCAATTTTTGTTTAAAGAATGTTATTTTTGAATGACCATGGGAAACCATAGAAATTAATCAGATATTTCTTAGAATAATAAAGTGATATATCTTTATGTATGGTGACCATTAATATTTTCTAGTAACCCTTCATTTAAACATAAATAATATTTGAATTTAATTATAGAATAAGAATTCTATTCTTGATCGATAATGAAATTTGTTTCATTGTTTAATGAAAAATTATAATAAACAATATGGGATTCACATAAAATTGAATATATGAATTTATAATTATTTCCTCAAATGAAACTATCATACATTTCTCACTCTTAAAAATTTTCCAATATATCCATATATCATTTAATCAATTATTTTTTCAACTTATCAGTGGTATCATTTCTTATGGATTAATTGATGAAATTACTGTAGAATCCCCTTGTAAGTGGTTCTTATTTATTAAATTCTTTACTTTATTCCGTTTTTCAATATGATTATACTTCTAATATGGAAATACTAGATTATGGAATTTTTTCGTAAATTGATTTTGTATTTTTTCCATATAAGGGTATTATTTATAATTCATTGTATGTATTCCCATATTTTTTGTAAAAGAGATCTTATCGGAGTTGTTAACTAAACATTTTGAGGGTTTCTCCATATTCCATCACATATATGTAGGAAAAAAATTTCATGGCTTTTTTATGTTTTTTATTTTTAAAATAATATTTATTCGTTTTTGTTCTCTTTGAAAATAATTATTATTTTGTCAAATGAATTAGAAAAATGAGGAAAATTAAAAGTTAAAAATTCATTTAGATTCTTATGATAATGACCTGATGATTTCTGTACTGATTAGTTTTTTATTCTTTGATCCAATTAATGATGGTTTATCAATGAGTTCATCTTCAATTAAAATTAATTTTCAAATTGAATTCTAATATAAGTTCTTTTATATTGAGTTATTTAGATTTTGAAAACTCGTTTATGCACTAAATTAAATTATATTATTTCGAAATGGATTTCAGGATGTGTAAATGAATTTTGGAAGGTTTTTTAATGACTTATTGTATAATGGAATCATTATATACTTGGGAAGAAACATTACATATATCACATATGGAATAAGGGGTAAAAAATAATAGTATATATTTAAATCACTATATAAAATTGGCACACTCTACTATCTTCTTATACCATCATAGTAGAAACAACTACTTATATTATGATGCCTTCATTACATGGGTGAAATCTATGAGATTATGTGAATCATCATAGATGATAATGAACGTCTTTTGATCTGTCCTAATGGTATACGTTTTACAATATTCCTTAGTTATCTATTGTATTCCCCCATGATATATTGTGGATACTTTAGATGAAATTTTGTTACAATTTTTTTAGCAATAATAATTTATTAATAACTTTTTCTATAGGGAATTATCATTTTTATTTAATATTTTTTAAATTTTAATTGTTGTTACAGTCGAGGTCAAAACATAATGTTATGGAATATTTATTAAGTGTGTCAAATAGAGTACATGGTGGGATACCACATGGACTATTTTGATCACACCTAACAGACAACACTTTATTATATATTAAATATATATTTATTTAAGCAATTCTTGGATATGTATCTCTTATAGGGGTGGATATTCATTTTATAGAAGTTAGTTTATGAGGGTGTTAAGAAATATATGTCTGCCCACATCTCAAATGGACATGGGTAACATTTGTTTTAGTTTGTTTTATCCATTGTTTATATAGTGGAATTAGTCTCTTGTAACAACTTATCACCACCCAATATTGTTTCCCTTGTGCATTCACCATTAGATATATTTTCATATGAATTCTTGTGTACTTGAAAGTGATTTGATGTTATGGATTATTATTTCATTATATTAATTTAAATATTAATTATGATATATGTTTTAAATTATGGAATTTTTCAATTTCATGCTTCAAAAAAATTATTTGATTGAATCACCAATATATGGTGGTTCATATAAATCATCAATAGGGGTAATGCATGATTGATCATAAAAAATATTATATCAGTTCCAGTATTGGAATTATCAAATTTTTTGATGTTAGACTATAATGAAAATCAGATTATCAAGAAATTGTGGGTATGTTTCATGTGAGTTTATATGACACACTCATCTAAATATTACATAATGAATTTTTTATGGAAATTTTTTTATTTTTAAATTACATTGATTTATTTTTCAAATGTGTCTAATTTACCCTCAATGAAGAGAGTGTTATAGGGAATTACATTTCTGCATAATTAAAAGGAATATGATATAGAAAACATGGTTACTATGTAGCCTATTATGGGAATAATTATTATTTTTAAAAAATGGATTTAATATGAAAAATAATGTTTTCATCCTATATATAAAAAATTCCTACCAGTTAGTGAGACCTTAACAATTTGTCAATTTTTTTCAGTATTGCATGGTATAAAATGTGTAGGTTAATGTTTGGTGAAATTCAGGTTTTATATATTTTAAATATAGGTTTATTATTTTTATAATTTTAAATTATATTATTATGGATTCAATTTATTTCATTTAGAATTTTTAAAATATAATATTATTATACTTTGATATCTTATAGCAAGATTCCTCCTTGAATACCACATATGAATCATCTTGATAGAGTTTCATTTTAGTTTTTTTGATAAATTCTACCATTGAATTAAAATAAAATATAGATAATAGTAAGAAAATGTTTATTTATATAAAAAGGAGTTGGTATGTTCAAAACACAGCCTAATGTGAGAAATACAGTAAAAATTTATTATATGTATCAAGAATAATAATGTCATCACTATAAAAAACTATATTTTTGAAGAATAAAATCACTTCATGTTATAAATAAGAAGTTATAGAATATTGAAATAGTCATCAATTTTCATAAGACCCCCAACATAGTTATTTTTAATCAAATAATGTGTATTCTTGAACGATAAATTTAGAATTATTGGGGAAAACATATTTTATATCAGACATATTGAGAAACATGGAAGTGAGTATTCTAAAATCAATTTAACACACTGATTTGATACTAATAATCTTGATCATAATAATATTATTGATTTATTTCTCTTCAAAAAGTAAAAAATATATCCAGATAGTAGGCACAAAAATTTACTTATCTTTTTAAAATCATATCCTAGTTTATTAAAATGATAAGCTGAATGATTTCCATTCTCGAAAAGGAATTTGACCCCACATTTGACCAGCTAATTTTGTTTTGAATCACCCCACATATAAATATTTAGTGGAATATGGCCGTAGGGAGTAAATAACCAATGATATGAAAACAAGGATGTTCAATTTCCCTTATAATATATATTTAGGTGAAGGAATATCCCATGAAATGAAATGGAAGAATGATGAATCCAAAAAAAACATTGGATGTGACACCATAACATTATCCCAATCAATGTCGTATATCAATATATGAAGTGCACATATTAGATAGAATTAGTTATGAATGGTATATCATCATATTCCACAACATCTAGAATCTAATAATTTTTTCATTCATAATGCTGTAACTGTTATTAGTGAAGAATTTATTTGTTGAGTCTTCTATAGAATAGTTGTAATGGATCACTGAATTGAAGTGCATACATAGTTTAATTTGAAACCACTATAGTTGTATGACTTCTATTTCATTGGTATTACATAATATATAGTTCATCATATAGTTATATATAGATGAGGGTTGGACCTAAGGATGGTAATAATCCACATTCCCACTATGATGCCATGATATTTCATTCCATGAAGAATGCACCCATGGAATCAAAGGTGGGAACAAATAATATTCTATGAAAAATTTATTTCTAATTATACATGGTATTTAATTTTAATTAATGTTGCATCTTATTCATTTCTCTCTTCATATTTCGGTTTTTTTAACCTTTTATCTGAACCTACATCTTATTTTAGGGAAATATCTACTCCTCATGGGAAAAGGATAAAACTCTAATTTAGGTGAACTTATTGTATTTTCCACATATATATTTTGTACCTATGATGTGAATTACTAATTCATGAGAGGTAACTATTCTATATTAACTATAAAAAGAATTAAATTATAGAATTTAGTAATGAAATTGAATTTTTTCCTCGATGGGTGATAATAACTACCACATATTGGAAATCCTAGTTATAAATAGGGGAATGTGACCCAAGTCTTAGTTGAGAAGGACCTAGTCTTCCCACATATGGATTTTTTATTTCTAAAATATGGTATCTTATTTTATATCCATATGGACAATATTTAGGAATGATTTGTGTCTCGTAAACAATAATTTTTATACTGTGATCCAAAATTTTATCTGGAGAATACTTCTTATGTAGAACGTTTCATTATCCATTAAAATAGTAATTATGATATAATTATTGTCGTATTCAATTATAACATAAAACAAGGGGGTATTAACTATTATATTTTGTGATATGGAATTATAAGTCTTAATTTATCCATGTTTTTCTAAATTGGTCACAACAATATTATTTATTTAGAAATACTCTAGAATGTGTAATTTTTTCATTAACAAACTTATTTTAACCGTCTCACTATCAATAATGATAACATCAATCCTAATATTAAGGAAATATTTATTCAAATGAATTGGGCATGGTGGTTCTAAAATTTACTACTCTAGTCAATGTACTATTAAGAATGGGTAATGTTGTATAATATTACGAAGACTTGTTTTGAAGGATGACATTGTAAGATTGAGTATTTCATGATTATTTATATTTATAATAAATTTTCCTTTTTTTATTGATATTATGACTTTTATATTTCATCGATACCTTGACTCCACATTGTGGAATACATAGATTAAATCCTAGATTATTCCCAAATAGAAAAGATGTTTTAGCATAATTTTTTTAAAAAATAATTGATGATAGATATGTTATTTTATTTTTGAAAATTTATTAAAATGTATCATATGGAACTATAAGGTCTTGTTATTAAGACATTTTTAATTATAATTATTAATTTCAATAGATCATAAAAGGTGATGGTTGTTATGCTTACAGAAAAATAATGCAATATATGTGTTACATATTAATTTATGGGTATTTCACATCACAAAAAGTGATTTAATGTAATCATAAAAATGATTAAATAATATTTGAAAAGTAACCCCAAAAATAGATGTAGTTTTATATATTTTTAGATGTTATGAATCATATATTTTGTTAAATCGGATGTCAAAGTCAGCCAAAATTTGTGTTCTAAATTATTTCAAATTGGCCTATATTTATTATTCTAGTACAGTAGCTATAGTATTGGGTTTTTGCTTATATATAGTGATATTAAGATGATGTATTCTTAACATCATGATTGATCAGATGAAATGAATTATTTAACCCATAGCATTGAGATAGTTGAAGTTATGTATTATACCATGTGTTTGAGACACTATGTCCTTATTGGGAAATTATAAAATCCTGAGCTATATTCTCTCCCAAATGTAATTAATCATTATAAGGGGTGATGTGTGAAATAACATAAAAAACTTGAATATGAAAAATTCTATATTCCGAGGAAATAAAATTTAAACATTGATTCACATTGCAACATGTTTTAATCACATGTATTAATGGAGACTACCAATGAATTTGATCTGATTATCCTATTATCCAAAATTTTTGAAGAGGTAAAAAAGATGACTAATAATTTTGTATACTATTCAGTTAAAACCTTCTCTATCTGATGATATTAATTAGATTAATCCAATGGATAATGAGTTGCAACATGCTAGGGGAATAATATATTGCAGGGGAGCACTAATGAGTTGTATCTATTTTTCGAAGGTACTATTCCATTTAAATAGTATTTTATAGTCCCTCCCTCCATATGAAATTCAGTTGGGAAATACATTTATCCCACATAGTGGATGATTCACCTATTTTATACTAAAATGTAATATTAAATTTGGAAAATATATTTTTTTCTTGTATGAAATGAAACATAATGTATTTTTTTAGTATATCATATATTTCATCATATTATATAATATAATTTAAAACCCACTAATTCAGCTAATAATTAACCTAGTCCTATGGAGATAAAAGAATTTATGTCTAAGGATTTCATCATTAGGTTTGTTCATAACCCTTAGGGTAAGATCATTATCTGGGTTTTGATTTATTTCTTAACTATGTCATCTCATTATATCATCATCATGAAAAAAATTAATATTGAGAATATATGTATGATATATGTCAATAAAATCATAAAATATAATAATGGGTTTTATTCCTTCATTTATTTTTTGAGACTCCAGTTCACCTACAAATTTAAGATTGGATTTCAAGAATTTTTCTTATCTCATTTCATGTTTGGAATGGAATATCAATCAGATAATGATTTGAAGATGAATTCAGAAATCCAAACACTATAGTAAATTATTCCTAATTGTGTAAAATACATAAAATGATTATGGGGTGCCCATATTCAATTGTGTGTTTTTTTCATATATTAATATCAATCAATCCTATATCCTTATTAATAAATTTTATGCATTATATTATAGGACATTCCAGTATCCCCACTATTTTGTTGATATTGATTGAACATCTCTACATGGACTAGTTGTTGAACATATTATTAATACAAATATTAATATTATCCAAAAGTAAGTATTGAATTTTATATCCTTGAAATATATTACTCCCCATATAATTTTCATCCATTAAGGTTTTATGTTGGGTGCTCATAAAATCATCACCTCATTTGGGCCACTAATAGATTGGTTGGAAAAATAAAATGACACTATTTTTCCCCATTGAAGTTATTGAAATGATTGAGGAGGCTACATATTAAGAATATTTTCCCATTATTTTATTTAAAACAAAACTGTTCGATATCACTTATATATCAAAATACAATCTTGATCCCTATGACTTGATGATATTAGAGTCATATAGATTAGAGAAAATATGTGAGTAAATTGTGAGAAAATTTATAGTTTAAAAAATAAGAGTAATTTTCTCCTTGAAAATTATAGAACGTTTCTAATTGAATTATGGAACCATGGTAGTGATTCCCTTGAGATATGAGAATGGTAATATTTTATATGGGAGTTGTGGCCCAATCACTTCAAGAAGCATCATTATTTTAGTTGACATCCTAGGGGATATGGTGATATGGTTTGGATAATTCTCACATAAATGATGTAAAATTCTTGTATGAAATTTATTATTTATTGATTTTTATCATTATTTCATCATCTTAGGGTTGATGATTTTAATAAACTAGAGAAAAGTAACTGTAGTGGGTTTTTATTTATTGTTTCATGGTTAGAGCATGGTTAGTTTTAACTGAGTTGTATAATATCAAACATGGTAATCCAATTTTTGTTTATTGTATGTTATTTTTGAACGACCATCAGAAACCATAGAAATTAATCAGATATTGCTTAGAATAATTAAGTGATATATCCTCATGTATGGTGACCATAAATATTTTCTAGTAACCCTTCATTTAATCATAAATATTATTTGAATTCAATTATAGAATGAGAATTCTATTCTTGATCGATAATGAAATTTGTTTCATAGTTTAATGAAAAATTATAATAAACTATATAGGATTCATATAAAATTGAATATATGAATTTAAAATTATTTCCTCAAATGAAACTATCATATATTTGTCACTCTTAAAAATTTTCCAATATATCCATATATCATTTAAATCAATTATTTATTCAACCTATCAGTGTTATCATTTTTTATGGATTAATTCATGAAATTACTGTAGAATACCCTTGTATTTGGTTCTTATTTATTAAATTCTCAATTTTTTTCATTTTTTCACTACGATTCAACTTCTAATATGGAAATACTAGATTATAGAATTTTTTTCGTATACCGATTGTGTATTTTTTCCATTTAAGGGTATTATTTATAATTAGTTGTAAGTATTCCAGCATTTTTTGTAAAAGAGATTTCATGGGAGTTGTGAAATAAACATTCTGAGGGTTTCTCCATATTACATCACATATATGTAGGAAAAACATTTCATGGCCTTTTATTGTTTTTTATATTTAAAATTATACTTTATTATTTTTTGTTCTCTGTGAAAATAATAATTTGTTTTTATTCGAATGAATTAGAAAAATGAAGCAATTTAAAAGTTAAATATACATTCAAATTCTTAAGATAATGGCCTGATGATTTATGTACTAATTAATTTTTTATTCATTGATCCAATTAATGATGGGTTATGAATGAGTTTATCTTCAATTAAAATTAATTTTCAAATTGAATTCTAATATAAGTTTTTTTATATTGATTTATTTAGATTTTGAAAACTCGTTTATGCACTAAAATCAATTATATTATTTCGAAATGGATTTCAGGATGTGTAAATGAATTTCGGATGGTTTTTAATGACTTATTATATAATTGGAATCATTATATACTTGGGAAGAAACATTACATATATCACACATGGAATAAGGGGTAAAAAATAATAGTATATATTTAAATCACTATCTAAAAGTAGCACGCTCTACTACCTTATTATACCATCATAGTAGAAACTACTACTTATATTTTGATGCATTCATTACATGGGTGAAATCTATGAGATGATGGGAATCATCATAGATGATAAAGAATGTTTTTTGATATGTCCTAATGTTATACCTTTTACAATATTCCATAGTTATCTATTGTATTCCCCCATGATATATTATGGATTCATTAAATGAAATTGCATATAATTTTGTATTAATTTAATAATTTATTAAAAACTTTTTCTATAGGGAATTATCCTTTTTATTTAATATTTTTTAAATTTTAATTGTTGTTACAGTTGAGGTCAAAACATAATGTTATGGAATATTTATTAGGGGTGTCTAATAGAGTACATGGTGGGATACCACAGGGACTATTTTGATCACACCTATCATACAACACATTATTATATATTAAATGTATTTTGATTTAAGAAATTCTTGGATATTTATCTCTTATAGGGGTAGATATTCATTTTATAGAAGTTAGTTTATGAGGGTGATAAGAAATACATGTCTTCCCACATCTCAAATGGACATGGGTAATATTTGTTTTAGTTTTTCTTATCCACTGTTTATATAGTGGAATTAGTCTCCTGTAACCACTTATCACCACCTAATATTGTTTCCCTTATGCATTCACCATTAGATATATTTTCATATGAATTCTTGCGTACATGAATATGATTTGATGTTATGGATTATTATTCCAATATATTTTTTTAAATATTAATTATGACATATGTTTTACATTATGGAATTTTTGAATTTCATGCTTAAAAAAATTATTTGATTGATTCACCAATATATGGCGGTTCATATAAATCATCAATAAGAACCCTTTTAATATCAATTTATTGGGAAATACCATTAAAAATGGTGTTTCCATGATTCCCATGTCATTGTTTCCAAATATTGGGAATTAAAAACCATTTATAGAATTTCATAGGATAACATTATAGCCAATTAAATTAATTATCAATATTTTGATGGATGTAAACCATAACCCATCTATCCTTTAACTATATTATTATCATTATCTTTTAACATGCATCTAAGACATGATTATTTAAAACTGTTTATTCTTGAAAAAACTAAAACATTCAATTCCAAAAAGATATAAATTATAGATGGAGTTGATTTATATATATATGAAATACGTATAATAATTATTATAATAGAGACAATATATAATATATAAATTTTTACTTTGAATTATATAGAGGATCAGATAACGTCATTCATTTGTATGGAATGCGACTACCTTACGAAGCGAAGTGATTTGTTTTTCCCTAACATGTTACAAGGAGTATAATAAGAATAAATATATGCGATATAAATGAAATAATTATTTTATTAATATAAAATTTATCATTATCAAAGGAAAATACAAGATTTACAATCTTAACTCTCCACAAACTGAGAGATAACAATGTTGTTTGTGTACGTGTGTATAACCACCAACATGAAGTGATGTGAATCTCTATTTTCATCACCACACCAAATGGATGATTTGAAAAATTATATATTAATAATTATTTATTTATGATAATATTATAATAATGGAAATATAATATATTATATTCCTCATTTCTATAATAATCATCAAAATATGGAAGCATTACTCTTGTGTACAGATAGACTCTCGTCATAATGATTATAACATCCATTGTTTCTGAAAACAATTATTCATGGTTTTCCATAAATTTTAGATTATCTATAAATATGATAAGAATTTAATTATTATTATTCTGTAGATCCTTGAACAATGATCAATGTAATAGTAATGAAAATAAGAAATCAAAACATGTATGGAAAACAATGAGCTATTACCCAAAATGTGACATTATCATGGAATTGTAAATAAATTGGTACAAAAGGAAATAAGAAAATAAAATATAATAGATTCATAATATATGTATAATGAACTAGTTTTTTATGATATGTGATGTATGAATGTTTTCAAAGGAAATCAAGGCATAAGGTAAGGGAATTTCGTCAGACTATTTTATTTAGGTGTGAATCATGTTATTTTCGCCACATATTTCATTTATTTAGTGTATGTAATTCCCATGGATGAATTATTTTTTATTATTATCCTGAATATTATACATATTTATATATCCATTTATTTCTCTGTTTCATGGGGTTTTTTTATCAAATGTTTTCAAACCGGTAAGTGATTTTTGTCTTGATTTTTCATCTATGAGAAAAACAAATTGTTATACACCTATTATATTTTATGTGGTGTTTATAATTACTCTTTGACATATAATATCATTAATATAAATCTTTTCATGATATCATATATTTTATTTTATTTTATTCATTCATTTCAATTTGGATTCAAGGTTACCGACGTTGTTGGAGTTTTAAGTTACAATCTCATTGATTATCATGATTTGTGAAAATTATATATACAAGGATGAAATATTATAATATAATTCAACATAAAAATAGAAATATTCCTCTCATAATTGTTTTCATGATATTTATGTGTAATATAACAATTTTTCTTCTTCTAGGTTCATAAAATAAATTTGGTTATTGTTTTTAATAATATCATAAATTATTAATCTATTCAGTTGAAAATCACTTTTCTTCCAAAACAATATTTTATAAATATTATGTAATTTTTTTTAACTATTATTGAATTATTTTTAGAAAAATATATGAACCATTTTTTTATATTTTAAAAACTAATATAAAAAAAGAATCATGATGTTGTTTAAAAGAAAATTATGTTTGGTATTTACCGAAAAAAATGAATATTTTTCAACTATGTACTGAATGATTGACTCATCACATCATCATTAAAATTATTTTATTATAATAATTCAATATATGTTTTGAAGTTTATTTTAAAATAAATTAGAATCAAAAATACCTTGTGACTATTTAGTTTAAAATATTGATTATCAACGAAATGTTTTTTTCAACGTTAAATATTTTAAATGACAAATCAAATTTATTTTCCATCTATGATGATATCAATTGATGTAACTTATTCCATGATGGATAAATATAAAAAGGGTAAATTTATTATTCTTTATTTTAATGGTTTACCATGAATTTTTTTAATGAAAATTAATTATTTTATATGTGTTATACAATAAAAATATTAATGAAACATGTACCCTTTCCACATGTTATGATATTAGGAAATATTTATAAATCCATCTATTTCAAGCGTTAATATATGAAGGATTTTTTTGACATTGTGTCACAAATATTTATTATTTACATTATTTTATGGGTGGGGACAATATATCCAACCATTTAATTTAAAAATCAATTATATATCTTGAGGTAAAAATTGGGAACTATTCTATATTATTGATCCAGTATGGAAAACAAGAGTGTACTTGTCCACTGTATGAATAATGTGTGTCTTGATCCAAAATTTTTATGGCATATGTAGTAAAACATTTCTTTTGAAATGGTTTTCTTTATTTGTTATTCTTCAACAATTTTGTTACATGAATTTTTTGGTCTATGATTCATTTATGATGTTCCTCTTAATATTATAACATGTTGTCGGAAATGATAATTTCTTATTCCTAGACTCATGATAATGATCTATGACCTGTTGGATAGAAAATTAGTATGTTTTCCTCATGATCAAAAACTCATATTTTTCATTTACTCTTTCATATACATATATATTGATATCTCTTTTTCATAATCTAACAAAGAATATTAGATTACACATTATTTTTTCTCGTTTCCCCATTTTATGATAAATGGTTCTGGGTAGGGTGTGTTTATGAAAATTATAAAAGGTAAGTACGGTAATATGGGATATATAATATTTTCTAATAATTAAGAATATTTTTTTCTATATTTTCAATGGATGTAATCTATTATGGTCCTTAGATTCTTCTTTGTGTAATTTATTGAATATTGGAGAAAAAACATGTGATATCCATTTATGAAAATACTGGATCAGTATATTTTGTATAAGTTGGATCGTTTAGTAAATAATTCGAAACTAGGATTAGAAAACATTTTTTATATCTCTAGGGAAATTTATAAGGAAATGTCTACGGTTGAATTTATGGATAATTAAAATGATGAGTCCATGTAGAGGGAAATTTCCTTTATTTCCTTAATTGATTGAGATAGTTGTTTCCAAGAAATTAATCCCATTCTATGATAAGACAAGTGGATGAATATATAGTACAATGGTTCATAAGGGTAATCAATCAGAAATGGTGAATTAATCCTAACATGATCATGATCTGGTGCCCTATGATGGGCCTTGTTGTACACAAGGATTGACACACCCACGAGATTTGATTTGGAAATTCACAATCACTTTATGAACCCTCAAGAGGGTTTAAAATAGACCATGAATATGAATGACCTCAGATAAACCTATGGAATAATATATTGTATATAAGGTTTCATGAATTAGACATACGTTATGTGATATTTCGTTATTATGTTGTTTTTCAGTATAATAAGTATTTGTCACACTTTAAATTTTGGATAACATCAATGGATGGAAAATGAAAGTATAATGTTAATACCGAAGGTAATGGAAAATGAAATGGGTTTCCACCTTAGATTTTTTTATTGCATTTTGGATAAAAAATCCTATTTATATTCTCAATCTAAATTCTCAATCTATTAGAAATGATGAAATTCATTAAGAGAAAATGAGAAAATAATGATCTTTTGAGTCCATCACGAGGAATCACCCACCTTCTTTTAGGGGTTCCAATGGTATTTTAGATTCATATAAAATAATTACATCCACTGATAAGATATTTTCCATTATTCATGGATTAGAGAATAAAAAATTCATTTTGACTCTTTTTCAATTACAAAGTGAAATTTATCTACGATGGAAACTTATTAAGAATACCTAGGAACAAAAATAAATTGAATCTATTGAATGGTAAGAGTTTATATTATTATTTGTTATAAATTAAATCTCCTACATTATATGATAAAATATGTGGAAGGTATTCCATAATAATAAGGAAAATTATGATAAATCTATTATTACCAATAATGATAATTTTTAAAAATGTTCAAAGTATGATTTTAGTTTAATCATCATCCAAAAGAAATTGATTAATTATTTTTTGGGATAAATCCATGTGTATGAAAGGACTTCGATGTCAGATACATTAGTAGTTATGAATATGTTTTTCAATGTGAATTGAAGGTAAAAATTAAAAATGGATATTCTCACCATCATTATGGTATTGATAAGAGATGTAATATCAAGTCTCTAAAAAAATCTAGTGGTGGGATGAAATTATATCTATTTTTATGATAGAAACGTTGGATATTGTATAAATAGAGTTTCATTAATGTAATTGGATTTTCTATAAATATGTTTAGTATGTTCGAAAATCCATAGAATGTTGAAATGAAATTAATGGGCCAGTGAAGGAAAATGAAGAGAATATGATTCCAACTGATACACCGACCACACTCTAGTGTCTCCACTATAAAAATAATGTACGGCATTCTAAACAGCAATTTAATCAAATTATTAATTTGGATGATATTTTTTAGCATGTGTGTTCTTTAACAACAATCTAATTTATTAATGTTGGTATTTTTGAGAATAACACTCCATATCATTATGAGGATTTTGATGTTTACAAATACCATTATTTTTTACTATAATGAGTTTTCTTTGAGATGTTTTGAGGAAATTAATATTATTTATTTCTCTATTTTGAAATAATATTTAAGCATTTTAATATGTGTGGAATATTAGACAAAGTGTTCAGAAATCAGATTAGCGTATTCTGGAAACACTGTCCATACCCTAAATTTCTTAGAAATTACATTAGCATGTTTTGGAAATATTGTTCATAAAATATGTTGAGGAGTGTAGTGTAAGGATGAAAACCGTCGCTTACGGGTTATTTGAAAAGTATGGTTAATAAACCCTACATTATTAGAAAACTATAAAAGAAGAACCATATGTTTGGATGAAGAACCCTACGTTTGGAAGGAACCTTACTCTATGATTAACATAACCGTATGGAAGAAATATCATATGTCTATTTTTTAAAATAATAGTTCATCAAACTTACTTTTGTAAACAACTGTACGTCTGATTGAAAAGTATGGATCATTAATGTTACGTTCTAAAGAAGAGAAAAGTATTGATTATATACTACACTTTTGTGAGTTAGAGAGAAAAGAATGGATGAACAACCATACATTTGAGATTAACCTTACGTTTCAAGAATGTATCATCAAATATTACATTCTTGATCAACCTTATATTGTGAACCTTATGTTCAATGAATGTATGCTTTGCATTTCACCCTTACATTTGTTAATGGATATATAAATTATGACTTTAATAAAGAAATGATATTTATGAAGATTCTTAGGAAAATTTCAAGACAGATTAAAAGAACAAATATAAAGTGAATCTTTGATTAATTCAAATCCATTTATTTAGGATTTAGAGGATCATTTGAAGAAATGATTTTCTTGCCTAATTTTCAGGGTAGTTATGACTGCCCGGTTATTAAAATTTTTGAATATCGTGATTCTAAAAGAGACTTTTTTGGATTGAAATTTAAAAGGAGAATGATTGTATTTATTTTATATATATACCTATATTATTTTGTATAATAGGATGAGGCGAATCATCGAAAAGAAGAAAAATATCATGTTCTTGAGTTTTTCACTGGTACAATTAACATATAAAATAATGACTTATAGATCATCTGCTATGAAGTGTGGAAAAGCCATGTTTTCTAATGAAGAAGAAACACGATTGAAGATTCACCTACTCTACATAAAATATCAGTTGTGAATCGACTATTGTAGTAGTTTCAATGTATATTTTAAGATCTACTGGAACCAGATTGACTCATAACTACTCTTACCTAAATAATATTGACTCTAAAAATAGATGATCCATAAACATTCAGTAGCATGTTGTAGCAATTGTGAAGAACAAATTGAATGTGTTTCAAGGAACAAATACACATTTACTTTGAGTAACCGCCATCTCATACATTGTTCTGTGTTCAGTTCTGTGATTGAACCAGACGACAATATTTTTCATTAAATTTGTAATGGTGTCAACTACCTACATTTAGTTATAGAACAGTATGTTGATAAAAAGACCAGATAGTGAAAATCACTATACTCAAGGAGTAGAGCGTTGGTGGAGTGGACTATGGGCCTTCTCATCCATGAAATACTATAAATCGTGATTCATTTTCTATTTATTTTTGATGCAAAATCATTCTGATTAAGTTAAAAGGATAGATCATGATCTCGCGATAGAATTGTAAAAGACACAATTCACCCCCCACTTCTATAAATTTTGTATAACCCCATACAACAATTGGTATTATAGGTAGGATCTTTTTTCAATTCTATAACAAGATAAATGCATTTGGACTATACATCAACTCAATGGCTGATACACAAGAGGGTATGTCAATGGTCTGACCTCCATACTTCAAAAGTGACGATTATGGACGCTAGAGATCAAGGATGATCATTTATATAAATAACATTGGATATAGAGTCTACTAAAAAAATTCTAACTCCCTATGTGATTCCATAAAAACACGAAACATGCAGTGCTAATAAAGAAAAAAAGTTTGAAAATTACTCAAAAGCTATTAATTTTGTCATCAGTGGTCTTGGACCAGATGAATTTAATAGAATATTTCAGTGCCTGATGACTTATGAAATGTGGCATAAAATTAGAGTTGCTTATGAATGAAATGAAAATGTCCGACGGATGAGGTATGACACTACTAAACATAAATTACATACATTCAAGTTGTTTGAAGGATAAAGCATCACCCAAATGAATGTATGGTTGACAGAGATTATCAACAATATCACTGACTTTGGAGATCCAATCAAAAAAGATGTCAAGCCATAGAATTAATAAGAATACTACCACCTAAATGGAATAGTTTTTCTTCTCTTATCAGACTATCATCACCTATCAATGATTTAATAATGATAGAGTTAATTGCAATTCTTATGATGTATGAGGCTGAGATGAAGGATGAAGCAAATCAGCATATGATTATGACCAATAAAAAGGACCCTATGTTAAAATTAACATCTCAAAATAAAATAATAAAGCTGAAGAAGAAAGAAATAAAAGATAAATTTGAACATTCTGATTCATTCAATTCAGATGTGAAACTGGATTAGCTAGCTAGAAATTCGTAATGTTTTATAAAAATAAAAATGGATTTAAAAGGTCTTTCAAAAAGGATGAAAATGAAATCAGATGCTATGAATGCTATAAGATGAGTAATATCAGACATGACTGCCCTTAATTAATTGATGACAAGAAAAAGTAATTCTTTAAGAGATTTGACTAAGAGGAGAAAGAGAAGAAGGAAATGAAAGCCACTTAAAGTGTATCTCATGACTCTAGCATCTCATCAAATATAGCTTAGAAAAATATGAATCAAACCTAAAACCCAATATGTTATTTATGGATGAAACTTATGAGGTTCAATCCTATTACTCGTCTAACTATAATTAAAGCTTCTCAATTGATAAAGATGCAGCTTACTACAATATGGTTGAAAAGAAATAAGATTCTTTATTTTAGATACATAAATCAAAGAAAATATTGGTAATGCTATTTTAAGAGAGAGGGATAATCTTCTAAAGAAACATCAAGAAATACTATAAAAATTTATCTTAATTGACACAAAATATGTAGATAATGAAAATAAAATTAAAACTCTAAAAATAGAAGTAAAAACATACAGAACAGATATTTTTAAAAAAGGAGAAAATACAGTAAATGAAATAGATGGAAATAATGTGATTAAAAAGGAATGATATAGGAAAGGAATAAAGGTGAGAAACCTAAACTGTATAAGAACTATTTTGTCCCAAGTAAAAAAGTAAAAATTTATATCTAATATGGAACAAAAAGTTACACATCTAAAAACTGATATTCAAGGAAACTGAAAATAAGTGGGATTAATAAATCCTTTGTTTCAAGAAGTTTATTTTATTCTATAGTTTATAGAAAAATAAAAATGTTTGTATTACCAAGTCTTTGCTATGTAACAATACAGAACTCAATATAATATAGGTAAAAAACAAATCCTTGTTTAAATTCCCTCACAGGATGTAGGTCATAGAAGATAAACTGAAATATGGTATATGGAGAGTGGCTGCTCCAGGTATAGGAGTTGAAACTCATCATATTTTAGAACTCTAACTCGAAAGGATGGTGGTCAAATCACATTTGGTGAAAATGCAAAAGGTAAAATTCTTTTCATTAGAATAGTTGATGATCTAGAAGCTACATCAATTTTTCATATACTCTATGTACAAGGATTAAAACACAACATGATAAGTATCTCTAAACACTGTGATGATGGTTATGTTGTTGATTTTTTTATGAATTGATTTTTAGTTTTCAATGATAAATTGTTTAAATTTAGGGCACCCAGAACTGGTAATGTTTATACCCTGGACATAAATTCCTTGTGTAAAAAAATAAAAAATCTTAACTTTTAAGATAAATGAAACTTTGATTTGGAATATGAGACTTTTACATTGAAATATATATGTATTACATTAGTTATCAAAGAAACAATTAGTTTTTGATTTTCCATGTCACAAATTTAAATGTGATAGATTTTGTGATGCATGTCAACCTGTAAAATATCAGAAATCATCCTTCACATATGTTAACAAAATTTCTAAATCTAAACCTCTATAACCCTAAATAATAAGACATTATTAACTCTATTTGGATACCTAGGCACGGATATAAAACCTAGTATAAATGTTGGAAACATTGTTGAATTCTCTAACTTTCAATCCCAATTAGAACCTTAGACATTTGATGAAGCCTTAATTGATGAATGTTCAAGGATTTCAATGCAAGAATAACTAAACTAGTTCAAAAGAAATGATTTTTGGAATTTAGTTGAAAGACCTCAAAACATTCATGTTATTGGAAATAAATGGGTCTTTAGAAATCAGAAAAACGATCAAGGAATAATAACTAGAAATAAAGCAAGAGTACTAGCTAAGAGATACAATCAGGATGCAGGTATGGACTATGATGAGACCTTTTCAACCACAGCTATAGTAGAAGCTATTAGAATACTTTTAGCTAATACATCTCAAATGAACATTAAATTATTTCTGATGGATTTTAAGTCTGCCTTTTTTAAATGGTTACTTATTAGAGGATGTTTATGTTGAGAAGCCTCCGGGTTTTGAGAATTCAGAAAAACCAGATTCTGTTTTTAAACTTACTAAAGATATTTATGGAATTATACAAGCACCAATAGCTTGGATTGAAATATTTAGTTCTTTTGTTTTAAAAATTATTTTACTCTTGGTTTGAAAGATACAACATTGTTTAATAAAACTATCAAATCTAATATTTTATTTATTCAACTTTATGTGTATGATGTAATTTTTGGTTCAACAAACAAAATGATTTTTCATGAGTTTTCAAATTTAATGTAAAAAGAATTTGAAATAAGTATGATGGGTGAATTAAATTTCATTTTAGGACTAAAATTTATCAAATATATTTTCGAAATATATTTAATCAATGAATATAAAATTCTGACTTACTAAAGAAATTTAGAATTTAAACCACAAGATCTATTAAAGTCCTATGTGTACTAATTTAAAACTTGATTTTGATGAAACTGGAAAATCAGTTGACAACAAGTTATATAGAGGTATGATTGGTATTTTATTATATCTTACTGCTAGTAGGCCTAATATAATGTACTTCGTATGTCTTTGTAGAAGATTTAAATCTGATCCCAAAGAATCTCACGTAATTGTTGTAAAAAATTAGATATTTAAAACGAACTGTTTTTCAATCTCTTCATTATCCAAAAACTCATGATTTTAATTTAAGATCAAATTTATATGCTGACTTTGGAAGCTGTATATTATATAGAAAAATCCAACTAAGGGACATGAAACATTTTATGAAAATCCTTTCTTTCATGGTCTAGTAAGAAACAACATTCTATTGCTATGGCATCCCACATTCCTAATACATAACATTCCATTACATTTTACATACTGTTCAACTTTATAGTATAGTGTCTTGGTAATCAGGGACATAAAACAAGAAAAAACATCAAAAAATCTTATAATTAATCTTTAAGGCTTCATCATATGTTCATCATATGTTCAATTAATCAATCTCATATCTTGGAGACATACATCAAGGTAAAGGGTGAGCAGAAGGCCCAGTAAGGGTAAACAAGGGAATCAACTTGCTTGTGTTAACAATAAGAACATGAATTAAAACATAAATGCAAGGGAAATTGATGTATAGGAATATCAAAATGAAAATAACATGGAACATAACTTGAATATGTGGCTACACCATTTCATTTAGACATTCATGAACATATCATCAAGGACTATTCCCAAGGTGTCATAAAAAGTACCAAGTTTATTCAACAAGCTATCATGAAATTTGAAATATCTATAGATAAATTCATTAACCAATGCATTGGAGAACTATCAAGATGAAACCTTAATATTCCTTTAATTTTTGTTATCCATATATATCCTAATCAAACATTTCATAAATAACCCAAATATAATCAAAGAAAATTGGTTTCATTTGAAGATCATGACATTTTTAAATGTTCTTAAAAATAAGATCATTGTGTCATTTATAACCCATGGAAAGGTAGTTTGGGTTATATATAGGTCAATTACATAATAAAATATATCATCTTTATATATTTATTAATACCCATAGAAATGAAATAGGTATGTTTATTCACATAATTAAAACAAGATAATTTCATGAAATAAAGAGTGAAATTTTGAGATGAAATTTCTGCATTATGACGAATATGTAAAATGGTTTTAGAAAATACTAAAATAGCAAGGAAAATATTATACCATACATATATGGATCATTTTTCAGTAGAGGGGAAAATAAAAAATAAATAATATCATGGTGTGGGTATTTGAATGACACACCACATGAAAATGAAACTTGAAAAGAAAGAGAAAGTGTGATTTCTTTTACGAAAATTTGGCAGCCTAACAGTGTCACAAAAAAACAAGAAAATCAAATGATGAGATCGGAAAGGGTTTCTCCTAATTTTAAAAATGAATTTTACAGTAGAAAGGATATATATGAACAATACCTCTTATAATAAAATGGAACTGTAAGATATAACATAAAGGAAATCATTACTTAAAAGAGGAGGGTGAAAGGATCACGTACATTAAACAGTTACCTTGAAAGCATGAAGGTAGGGACCTTGTGAGGCATGAGGGATCCTTGGGAAGACTCCATGGGATGTAAGGAGACCATAAAATCTTTTATGAGTATTTTTAATGAAATTGATGAGATAATGGCTAAGTATTTATAGGGGAATTGGGGAACAAATCATTAATTGTCAAGGGACACATCCTCGGTGGTATTGGAAAAACCCTGGGCTTTCCCATGGTATGTGCCCACAGTATTGGCGAGATGGGAAACCTCGTACCTTATAATACTATTCATAATTTTATAATAATTATTACATAATTATTATATCCTTAATGATATCATTAAACACCCAAAACTAAAAACTGTATTTTCACTATTCACCAAAAATTTAATTTTCTCAGAAAAATCCCCAAAAATCATCTTAACCAAATATCAAAGCTCAAAATTCAAAAATGAAGTCCATTTTATAAAAATAATTTTCTAAATATTTTTAATTTTTTTTCTAAATAAAACATACAATTCACCTAAAAAAACTAATGCATATCTAATAATTTCTGAAACATTTATTTACTTATTTTATTAAATAACATTACCTTATCAAGGAGCCTAAATTAAATTAATACTTTCACTAAGTGAGATTACTGTTCCATTTGGTCACATTAGTAATCCTAAGCATAAAATAACTATTCATCATTAACTATTCACCAAAAATTTCGTTGATCTTATTAGAATCTAAATTTCTTACAGAACACAACTATAGAAGACCATTTTTTTAAAATCATTACACATTATTAATTATTTGGGGTTTACATGAATATTTCTAAAATACCCATTTTCCCCAAAATTTAACATTAATTTACATCCTATATTTATCCATACATTTTAGATTTTCACACCTCACCATAAGAAGAAAATAACTATTTTTATTTATATCAAAGGATTATATAAAGAAAATATGGTCAAGTTACATATCCCCATATAACACCATCATAGGACTATTGTTTAAGGTGTGCTAAGGTGATAGAATCTTGGGTCGACTGGGACAGCATTGCTGGAATGGTGATTTCTAATAGCATGAATTTCTCCCATAGGCTATTTCATTCAAGCTTCACACGATGAAGTTCAGCTTTGGTCTGGTCCAAAGAAAATCCCAGTAGTGCTACCTCCTTCACAAGTTTTGTCTAATGGGATTCGAATGGCCCGAGACTATTGGATGAGGCCATCAAATCTTCATTCCACAACCAAGATCACTTTTATTTATAAACAATAATCACAACATTAAGAGTTCGGTTTCCAACGGTTATATTGACTAATGGGCATATTGACCAATAGTCATATAAATTTCGTAACCTAATAGTATAATTTTAATTATACTAATTTCATTAAATAAATAAAATAATTTTGTAGAGTATAAATAAAAAACACACAATAAAAGGAGACAAAAATTATTCAAAAGTTTGGGTTCTTAAAATCTTCTCCCTCATGAAATTTCATCTCTGAGATTTTAACTCGTACCCTAAGAAGAGAAAAGGGGTGGGTACTTTATCCTCATAGAATCTTCTGGTTCCCACGTGGCTTCTTCAAATTTGTGGTTCCTCCACAACACCTTGACAAGGTGGGTAGTCTTGTGGTGTAGAACCTTCTCTCTATGATCCAAGATATCCACCGAATGCTCCTCATAAGATAGGTAATATTCTAGTTGTACCACCTCTAGGTTTAGTACATGTGAAGGGACCGTTATGTACTTCCCCAAGAGGTATAAATAAAAGGCATCATGAATGTGTTCTAAATTTGGAGGGAGTGAAAGCTGATAGGCCACTGCTCCAACTCAATCAAGGATTTCATATGGGCCAATGTACCTGGAGATGAGATTCCCTTTATTCCAAAATCGCATGACTCTCTTCCAAGGTGATATTCAAATAAATACCTTGTCACTAAAATCAATCTCCATGTCCCATTGAAGGTTGTTGGCATAGCACTTTTTCCGACTCTGAGCATCCTTAATGTGTTTTTGGATATCATGGGATTTTTTCGTCATCTCATGAACAAGATCAGGCCCCATATTCTTTCTTTCACCATCTTCATCCCAACAAGATGGAGTTCTACATCGCTTTCCATATAGGGCTTCATAGGGTGCCATTTGAATGCTCCAGTGGAAGCTGTTTTTGTAAGAGAACTCAACTAAAGGGAAATATTGACCCCATTCTCCTTTAAATTTCATTGAGTATGTTCCTAGCATGTCCTCATGTGTTTGAATACTCCAATCCGATTGGCCATTAGTTTGGGAGTGATAGGCTATACTGAAATTCAATTCAATGATCAGAGCATATTGAACACTTCTCCAGAATTTTGATGTGAACCTTGGATAACGATCGGATATGTTAAAAAGTGGAACTCCATGTAGTCTTACCAATTCCTTCATGTAAATCTGGGAATGTTTATCATGAGATAAATCTCCCCTGATATAGATAAAATGGGAGGTCGTGGTGAGATGTTCCACAATAAACCATATTGCATTATATCCTATGGATGTTATTAGGACACCAGTGACAAAGACCATAGTGATATTGTACCCCTTCCATGCTGTTATAGGTAGTGGTCATAATACCCCTTTAATATGTTGTCACTCTTCCTTAACATGCTAACATACTAGGCACCTTGAAGTGTAGTAAAAAATATCCCATTTCATATAATTCCACGAATAATGATCATGAAGGTCCCTATACATTATTATTCTCATAGTATGTATAGAGAAAGAAGAGTTTTGAGCTTCATTCTTCATCACCTTCTTTATTTCGGGAATAGATGAAACACATCGTCTTGTACGAAATTTTAGTACACTTTTTTTATCAATATTGATCTCAGGAAACATTCTATCCTTTACAGCCTCAAACTACTTCTATAACAATGGATATACTTTTTGATCATTCTTGTTCTTCTATAGTAATGACTATTGAGAAATAATTTGTGTTAGGTTTGATGATGTCCCATTCCTTATAATTCCCATGTCTAGTTTCACTAGGTCATTGATAAAAGGATCATTATGAGTCCTCATCATGGATAGAACAACTGGGTCTTTCCTGCTTAATGTGTCAGCAACATTGTTTTCTCTTCCAGGATGATAATGAATTGAACAATCATAGTCTTTAAGATGTTCCAACCATCTCCTTTATCTCATGTTCAATTCCATTTGGGTGAAAATATACTTCAAACATTGATGGTCTATGTATATATCACATTTCTCCCCATAAAGATTCTTCCTCAATTTCTTCAAATAAAAAATGACTGCATCGATCTCTAGATCATGTGTATGATAATTCTTCTCATTAGTCTTCAACTGTCGAGATTCATAAGCAATGACCATGACATTGTTCATGAGGATTCCCCCAATCCATTTAGAGATGCATCACTAAAAATAATTAATCCATCCCCAAATGAGGGTAGAGTCCACACGGGTGCAGTAACCAATCTCTTCTTTATCGCTTGAAAAATATACTCATACTTCTTTGTCCAGATTAACATGACCCATTTTCAAGTTAAATTCGTTAATAGATTAGAATTTCATGAAATGTATCTTAAAAACCTCCTATAATATCCCGCTACTCCATGAAAACTATGAATCTCGGTTATTTTTGTAGGCTAAGGCTACTCCGTGAAAACCTTTGTGATTTTAGGGTCAACTGTGAATCCTTCATTGGCTACAATGTTCCCCAAAAAAGAGACTTGTTGAAACCAAAATCCACATTTACAGAACATTCCAAAAAGCCTCTACTTCCGCAAATTTTTCAATATAGCCTTAGCTGATCCTCATGCTCCTCACGACATTTGAAATATATCAGAATATCGTCAATAAAAAATACAAAAATTTTATCAAGTTAGTTCATAAAGACTCCATTCATCAAATTCATAAAAATAAAAGGTGCATTGTTCTGTCTGAATGGCATAACAACAAATTCATAATGCCCATATGATGATCAGAAGGTAGTTTTTGGAATATCTTCTTTCGCCACACTCAATTGATGATAACCATATCAAAGATCAATGATAGAGAAGAATTGTGCCCAATAAAGTTGGTCAAATAAGTCATAAATTCTTGGAAGCGGGTATTTGTTCTTCACTATGATCCCATTCAGTTCTCTATAATCAATTAATAGCCCGATCAATCCATCCTTCTACTTCACAAAGAGAACATGTGCTCCCTGAGGAGACACACTCGGTCGGATAAACCCATTCTCCAAAATATCTTTGAGAGGTTTCTTTAATTTATCTAGCTCCACATTTACTATCCTATACGGTGTCATTGATATTGGAAGAGATCCAGGTACATGTTAAATAGAGAACTCTACCTCCCTTCCTGGGGGAGGTCCAGGAAACTCCTCGGGAAATACGTAAACGTATTCCTGGATTATTGGGACATCTTCTATCCTCAATCTCTCATTTCCTTATTCTTTTCTACTAATCATCTCCGTAAAAAGTGATATAATAGGTTGTTCTAGACTAAGATCGGGTTGATATATCTCTCCGTGAAAGATAACTGTAGGTTTTCCACTCAAGAATACTGAGATTTCCTTGCTTCTGCATTTGATCATAGCATTATACTTTGACAGCCAGTCCATCCCTAGTATAATGTCGAATTATAGAGTGGGAATGAATACTAGATTTTCACTAATATTGTTCTCAATAATGTTAGTACTGGAGTTTCTAAACATGTATGAAGCTTGGACAATCCAACCAAGAGTCTTGATAGATAACTCTACATTTAGAAAATTAGGGGTTGATTCTAAATTCTTTGCAAACATGGAGGAAATAAAGTATTGTGTAGATCAATTATCAAACAAAGTACTTATTATCATTGATATAACAACAAGAGTTCATGCTACTGCATCATTTGGAGCTTCATATTTATCTATCGTGATAAAAAAAGAGCGATATTTCACCCTTGGACTTTGCTAAGGCAAATGGTGGTTCCACTCCACTACCCTCAGATTCGGATAGTGATTGGAAAAGTTCCCATGTTTTCCACACATAATGAATTGGAAATTAGGTAGGGCCTACACAATCTTCCACTAGTCGTTAATGTTTGGAAGTTGAGGTTTCACATCACTATGACAATTATTCACAATATGGCCATCTATTTTACACTTGTAGCCTTTCCTGATCCTGAACAGGCATTTCCCCGAATTATTCATCCCACATTTATTACATGTGTGATGATACAATTGCTTTCCTCATCTTCCTTGATCAATGGTCCTCCAAAATATGGGCTCCAATGATCTCTTCTTGTCGTTTGATTTATGAGACCACATCATCTCACCAAACTCCAACTCAACTTTCATCGCACATCGCATGATCTCCTCATAGCTATCATAGTCTCGATTGGCTGGTTTTTTCTACATATGGGGTCTCAATACACTAAATATTATATCAACCTTACCACTTGGATCCATGACAATGATAGTGGTGTAACATGAATGTCTTGTGATTTTTATCTCATTGCTTCCCACATATTCATTCTCCTTCTACTTCAGCTCGCGAATGTCCTTCTCCATTCCAGTTCTCATTGAAGGAGTAAAATACATAATGAAGAAGATCACTCTAAACTCTTCCCACTATATAGAATCAACTTCCAATCATTTCCTTGTATTTTTAATTAGTTCCCACCACTGATCAGCTTTTCATTCTAAGTGATAGACATCCAGGGTGACCTTCTCATTCTATGAACAATGGAGCACAGAAAAGATCTTCTCATTGGAGATGATCCATTGATCAACAATAAATGGGTTAGTCGATCCACTGAATGTTGGTGTTTGTTGATGCATAAAAGACTCAACAAAATGTTTTTACCTTCATGGTTATATCGGTATCTTAGCTGTCTTCATGTTAATTTCTATAACTGGAGTCTGTTGGTTCATCATTCACATGAATTTTTCCATTCCAGCTTCCATCGGAGGGCCGTCAGCGGATGGTCCATTATGGTCACCATTTGAACAGTTCTTCCTATTCCCACCATATTCTAAAAAATAAATCCTTAGTGAGAAACTTATTTCTTTTACAAATTTTTTAACAATAAAGGATTACAAGTACAAAAACATCAGGCTTAGACAATTAAATTTCTCTATAATTCTTTCATAATGATTTATAAAAATCTTGAGATTAACCAAACATATACTATGAGTGTGTCTTAAACAAGAGTGAAGTAAGGCCCATTTTCATGCACCAGTTCCCATTCAAGTCTAGCTCAAAGTTGTGTTTTCGAGTGTTACCCCTAGGTACATCTGTGCCAGAGCCGCCTCTACCAGCTCGTATCTAGACATGGATGTATTTGTTTGATAAACCATTTACTCAATACTCACCAACATAACAGGATGTTTTCCTGCATTTAAAATTTTCTATAGGGTTATTACTAAATTATTCATATCCTAATTTCTTTAAATAACTAAACAATCCTTTGAATCCAACTATGGCGTCCCTCTTTTTTAATACATAACGTTCCATTACATTTTACATACAGAAGATCTTTAAAGTATAGTGTCATGGAAATCGCAGACATAAAACATGAAAAAAACATATATATTTGTTCTAATCCACTTCTAAGGATTCATCATATGTTGATCCTATGTAAACTTACATCATCTAATATCCTGGAGACAAACATCCAGGTAAAGGGTGAGCAGAAGGACCAGTAATGGTAAACAGGGGAATCAACTTACATGAGTTAACAATAAGAACTTGAATAAAAACATAAAGGAAAGAGAAATGGAAGTATAGGCATATCATAATGAAAATAAATTGGATCATAACTTGATTATGTGGATAAAACATTTCATTTAGACATTCATGACCATATCTCCAAGGTCCAACCCCAAGGTGTCATAAAAATTACAAAGGTTATCATGAAACTTTTCATCTCTAGAGATTATTTCGTTACCCAATGCATTGGAGAGCTATCAGGGTGAACCGTTAATATGTATTTACATTTATGTGAGACACATAGATCATAATCAAACATTTCATAAATAACCCAAATACAATCCAATAAAATGGGTTTCATTTCACGATTGTGATGTTTTTAAAAGATCTAAAAAATAAGACCATTATGTCATTCATATCCCATGGAAAGGGAGTGAGGGTTATATGTATGTCAATTTCAGAATAAAATATATCATCTTTATATATTTATGAACATCCATAGAAATCAAATAAGTCTGGGTATTCACTTAAATAAAACAAGAGAATATCAGGAATAAAAGAGAGAGAAATTTTTAGATGAAATTTATGCAGCATGACTACTATATAACGTGGTTTTAGAAAATAATAAAAGAGAGGGGAAAAGGTTCTCTCATATATAAATGGATCATTTTTCTGTATAGGGACAGAATAAAAAAAATAAGACCATGGTGTGTATATTTTAATGACACATAATATTAAAGGAAACATGAATAGAAAGAGAAAGAGTGATTTCTGTTATGAAAATTTGGCAACCTTATGACGGCACATAAAAATTCAAAAAATCAATTGATGGGAGAAGAAAGGTTCTCTAATAATTTGAAATTGAAATGGAAATTGGCAAAGATATAGATGAACAATCACTCACCTAGTAAAATCGAACTATAATACGTAACATTAAGTAAGTCACGACTTAAAAGATGAGGGTGAAAGGATCCCTTGCCTTGAAGAGTAACATCGAATGCTTGAAGTTCGAGACCATCAGAGATTTTGAGGGCACCTTGATCGGACTCCTTGGGAGGTAAGTAGAACAGGACTTCGTTGACGAGGATTTTGGAATGAAATGGATGAGAGAATGGCTTGGAATTTATATGGACAGTGATGGAACAAATCATTAATTTCCAAGGGAAACCTCATCGGTGGTATTAGAAAACCCATTCATTTTCCATGGTATTTTCCCATGGAATTATACAATTGGGATAGCTCATAAAATATATTACTATTTATAAGTTTGCCAGAATGATTTCATAATTATTACATCCTTAATGATGTTATTAAATAGCCGAAACTAAAAACTTTATATTCACTATTCACTAAAAATTCAATTTTTTCAGAAAAATCCCGAAAAATATTATTAACCTAATATCATTGCTATGAATTAAAAAATGAAATCCATTTTATGAAAATAATTTTCTAAATAATTTTAATTTAACTTTTAAATAAAAAAACTGTTCAAATGAAAAAACTAATACATAAATAATAATTTCTGAAAAAGTTATTTACTTATTTTATTGAATCATATTACCTAATCAAGGTGCCAAAATTATATTAATAATTTCTTTAAGTGATATTACTAATCCATTTGGTCACATTACTAATCCGAAGCATGAAATTACTATTCATAATATACTATTCACCAAAAATTATATTGATCTTATTAGACTCTAAATTTCATACTGAACACAACTGTAGAAGACCATTTTTTGAAAATGATTACACATTATTAATTATTTTAGTTTTACATAAATATTTTAAAAATAAACCCCATTCCCAAAATTCAACAATAGTATACATCTTATATTTATCTGGAGATTTTAGATTCACACACTTCACCATAAGAAGAAAAAACAATTATTATTTATATCAAAGGATTACATAAAGATGCTAAGGTCTTGTTACATATCCCCTTATTACACAAGCATAGGAACTAAGTGTAAGGTGTGCTAAGGTAATAGAATCTTGCGGCGGCTCGGCCAACATTTCCCATGTGGTGATTTCTATTATCTTGAACTTCTCCAATAGTCAATTCCATTCAATCTTAGCATGATGATTTCCAACTTGGGTTTATCCCTGAGCAATGCCCAGTGGTGCTACCTCCTTCCCAAGATACGTCAGATGGACTTTGAACGGCCCGAGACTATTGGATGAGGCCATCGAATCTTATTTCCTTATCCAAGATCACTTGTATTTATAAACCATAGTTGCAACATTAAGAGTTTAGTTTTTTCAGTTATATTGACCAACGATCATGTAGACCAACTATCATATAAAAGTAGAAACCTAATGGTATGATTTTAATTATACTCATTTCATTAAATAAATTAAATAGTTTTGTTGAGTATACATAAAATAACTCACAAAAATATAAAGAAAATTTATTAAAATGTTCGGTGTAACACCCCGAACCTAATTACCTAGTGTCGGTGCCTTATTACATAACATTTGTGAGAACACAATAAAGATCAAATCTTGAAATACCGATTGGTTTAGTAGCCTTCGAAACACTAGATATATTCATAAAGTTTTACATTACATCATAAAATAAAAACTACAACAATATAGTATCCATAGTCTACACTCTTATCCCCTCATACTATCCCTGCAGGTCATTCATAAATTACCTTTTCACATCCTGGGAAAAAATTAAACATTGAAAGGGGTGAGCTCAAATGCCCAGTAAGGATAATAATATAGCAAAAACATTCATAAATAAGAATAAACATTTAAGGCAATTTTTAACTAAAACAAAAGCCTTTTAAACTTGAACATAAACATAGTATGGTAAAAATAAAATGATATAATGTCATTTACTTATTCACATGGATATTCTACTGATCGAATAATCACATGCAATATCAATAACCACTTTCATAATGATGGAATGCATAATGCCAGACTATCATAACCACATAGCCAAGGCCTTATTCCAAGACTACAAATAAGATTTTTCAAGGCGTTGTGACAAGACACTAGCTTGTCTCATGAGACCTACCGATGCATCGAGTAGCTATAGAGGGCTCCACCTGTCACATAATAAGTCCAATGCATTCCTCATATGAACAGGTTTAAACATAACATAATCATTTGTATTAAAACTAGCATACAAAATGTAAACACTTCATCCATAAAACATGAATGGTATAAATATAGCACATCCATAGTCAATCATATCACAAAACCTTCAATACAATATAGAAGTTTTGTATCATAATAAATCAACTTCAAATAACGGTAAAATCCATCAAAGGATGTTGACATAGATGAAATCAAAACACTTTTTAGAGTAATATATCTTTTTATTTTGAAATCATATAAGAGTCATATATTTATAAAATATAAAATTTCCTTTGAAAATATTCTTATAATCTTGTAAGGGAAGCTTAGACGATTTTATAACGGCGGAAAATAGCCGCAATCGCTGTATAAGTTAAAAAAACATTCTTTCCTTAATTCTGTGAAAAAGGTTAAAAATGACCTTCTTTGAAAAACGATAGAATGATTCCTTTATAAACCAATTATAAAAGTCAAAAATGGTATAAATGACTTTATCCCATATTCTAGTAAATATTAAAAATGTTTTGAAATACATTTTTAGGAGACATGGATGTGGATGATAAAGAAGTACTAGTATATTATTATGTATAAACAACCTCGGATAATGAAGAGATTGTGAAATAAACCCTTACCTTGTACATTTCCTTGGTTGGGGGTAGGTTAAACTCCTTTATAATGGTGAAATAATTGTTATTAAATTATACAAGAATCATATACATTAATATGATATCATATATGATCTTTTAACAATGATTTCTTAATAATATCTTAGTATTATCGTTGTTTCGGGTGTTAACTTACTCGTTTTTTTATATGTTTTGTTACGTAAGTCGTGTTTTTAATGGATTGGTTGTATATTATTCATATACAGAATGATATCAAGTCCGTAAACATTATTTTTAAATCATCAAATGATAATTATACTTGAATGGATACGATGGAGAATGAATCTCATCGCGTTCGTGGAGATGGTAGTCCGTACGTATGCACGAGCGACAATATCATTCTTTTGATATAAAAATAATATATAATTGGATGGTATATCACATATACAGAATAATTATCATGTTATATTTATTATTTACATGAATTACAAATCATTATTATACCCATCGAAATAATAATATATTGAATAACAATTACACCACGACGTGGAGACGGTAAGTCGTACGTACGAATGTATGGTGACATGTGATTCAAGGTATGGATAGATTAATGAATATGAATGTATCATATTTATAATAAAATTGCAGTATATAAGAGATATTGGATTCATTATTTTAGAAAGGGAATATTAAAGAAAGAAGAAGTTGAAGAAGAAATGAATTTGAAAAAGGGTGGTGAAAACATTACCTCTTCTTCGGGTTCTTCCTATTGATTTGATCAAAAGGGATCCTTAGGATTGATTTATGATCAATCTAAGTCCTCTAGGTTGTAGTGATGGATGTTTAGAGAGTATTTGGGCCGTATTTGGCTAATCCAAAAGGCATTGAGGTTGTGAATTAATGAGAAGGGGGAGTGCCCTTTTAATGAGAAGGGATCCTTAGGATTAATTAGTTTCACTTTTACAATGACTCATTGTATTTTAATATTTTATGGTTAATAAAAATACTATATACATCCAAGACACCCCAAAGTGGTCCATTAATGATAAAAGTATCATTATATATGTTTCTTGTCCTAACCATAGATTTCTAGGAATTTAATATCAATTAATAATATAATATTTGTTTTAAAAACTCTTTTATGTCAATTTTAACACTATTAAATAATTGATTTTTTAAAAAATCATAACAGAATGATTTCTTCGAAAAAAGTTAATTAAGTCGATTCTAACATGTCATATTAACCTATAAATTTAGTGTAATTCATAAAAAGTTCCAATTATATTTATTTTGGTATTTATAATATCATTTATTTTAATTGTTTCACTATTATGGTAATTACTGCACCATCATTGTGTCATAAATAATTTAAATTACTTAATGTATAAAAATTATAAATAAAATATAATTATATATAAATCATTTTAGATGTCTAATTAATATTTACAATAGAATTTATGTTATGTATAACCGTATATTAAAAATTTTGTAGTAAATAAACTTTGATTTTAACTCTTTTAACTCTTCTTTGAATTGAATAATAATAAATGTCCTAATCTAATCCAAGTGGACCTACATGATAATATTGTTTTTCATAAGGTTGTTTTTGGTCGAGATACACTTGTCCAATAGAATTAGGACATGTGTTAGGGTAATATTATTATCATTTTTACCCACAATTACCCTATTTACTTTTAACCATGGTAAATAAATGTAAAATTTTACTATTCACCAAAAATTATTTTCATCTCATTGAACCACATTTTACTAATTGATATTAACTGTGTCTCTTTGATTTTCAAAATTCCATTCATAGAAGCGGTAAAATTAGGTTTTATGAAAAATTCAATTTTTTTAACTACAACATAGTGGTTTCACTATTAATCAAAAATTGAAGTTTTTCAGAACAATGCCAAAATTTCACCCTAAGATATAATTTATATCACGAATTAAAAAGAGACGTCTATTTTACAAAATTACAAACATATAATTTTCATTAATTAATTTTATAATTACTTCCCGTTGTCACAACAAATAGCGTGTTTTTAAGAAACAATATATATCAAAAGATTGACAATTCATTCTGTCCAATTTCAAAGAGAAATTAATTCTAATGAACACCATTGGATAAAATTTTAAAAATATATTATAATTATACCTTAAAACCACTCAATAATATAATTTATCACTATAAATTATTTTGATTAAAAATGTTGTTTTTATGTATTTTTCACTATTCATAAAATTGGAAGTTCTTAGAAAAATACAAAAAATTAAACATATGATAATTTCGATATTCTGAATCAAAAAATGAAGTCCAATTTGAAATATAAAATATATATAATTTCAAAAAGTAGGTATTAATATTCATAACGGCTAGTTTGATTGGTTTTGGTGTGTTAGAATTTCAAAGTTGCGTACAATGCACGCAATTGCATTATTCAAAGGGAAACGTACCGTGGAAGCTTGGGATGTTTCATTGTAAATTTTTGATGTCCCCATTCTAAAAAGTAAATTTATTTAGTCAAATTGAATATATAAAAGTTTAAAATAATGGATTTAAAATGGGTTCACTATTAAAAGTTTGTAAAAGTGCAATAGTCAAAATGAATTTGTTTTTACATTATGTCTAAGATACTCATAATATAGATTCTAAAATTATAAAGATTATATAAAGTTTAAAATTTAGTTAATACTATTCATAACCTCTTTTTAACGGCTTGTTTAGTAAGTCATGGTGCGCTTGAACTCGGTGTTGTGTGTAGTGAATGTTATAGAATTATTTTGATGAAATAACACACTATGAAATCTTGGGGTGTTACATTCGGGCCATTACAGTTGATCTGTCAACAGCCAAAGTAGATTATTTATCTGATGGAAGTTTCTATGTACATGGTTTTTAGATGAAAAACACTCTTATGTATTTTGGACTAAATTTTAATAATACACCTATTTTATGAGATAATACGCGTGCTATAAATATTTCAAAAAAACCTAGTTAATCAATCTAGAACTAAGAATGTTGATATTAGACATCACTTTCTAAGAGATCATACTCATAAAAAGGATATATTCTACGAATTTGTAGGCACTAAAATTAAATTATCTGATATTTTTACTAAACCACTTCCCACGAAAAAGATTGATTTTATTAATGGAGATCTTGATGTATTTATTTGTAAATGATTTTTTAATATATATTTTAATAATTATTTTTTCCATTAATTGTTTTTATAATATTTTAAAAACAACGTTAGTTCTGCTTTAAACATTTTTAAATTATTTTTTCACTTTTAAATATTGTAATAATTACTATGTGTGTAATGACACAATAATCAAGGATGATAGAAACCATTTCCAATTCCAAACCTATTCATTTTCTCAAAACCCTTTGAATCCACACATATTTCTACCACTCTTCTCTACCTGCACCTGAACCTTTGAAAACCTAGATTTTCGACCCTTTAAAAACTTGTGACAGAAATGGACACAACGAAAAGGATTGATGAGCCAGAGACTAGAAACGCCAAGCGACAGTGCTCAGCATGACAAAAGATTTTGCAACGAAAAGTGATCAAATTGGAACAGTTGCACTAGATGGATCTGATGATGAGGCAATACATATCATTTTAGAAACTCGAGAAAACCATCAGTGGAGACTATACGGAGTTTCTATATGATGTAGAAGATCAAAACATTTTTGAATCGGTTAATTTAAGTATGGGAGAAGATGATGATTCAATTATAGCTAAGATCAAGGGAAAATGAATTTCGATTTCGTTTGTGGAGATATCCGAAATTCTTAACATTAATCATGAGGGAGTTTTCCATTTTTATTTAAAAAATTTGGTGATAATGATCATAATTTTGTGGAAATAATGTCTATTTTGATATTTTCTACAAATATATGGAAGATGTTAGCGAAAGATCTGGTGCCTGACCAAAATATTTTGGTTTAATTTGTGCAAACAGGTGTTGCACTGAGAATGTCAAAAATAGAGAAAATAGTGTACCTTAATATGTAGATAATGTTTCTGTTCATGAGTGATATCAATTAAATTTTTCAAAGATTTATGCTCATATATCTTAACTTCTACTACCAACCAGATGCGAGGATGAACATCTATCCCTTTGGATGGTTCATTTCAAGATTTTATTTAAGATACATATGATAAGGTTGGTGGATTCCCGAGTGAGATGTCACCATAGCAACATTTTCAATGATGGAACACTAAGGAAGATTGGTTTCTTTTGGAGCACAAAAAATAGAAAACACCTACCATTGGAGCAGTAGAAGAAAAAGAGGGTCCTCAGCAGATACAGACAAAATAAAAGAAAGGAGTAGCTGAATCAAGAACTAGTGGTGTATCAAGGAGGATGTGGTCTTAGACTGTTGATACACATGCTGATGAGGATTGCCAAAGAGGACTTCAGTGGAGAAGGCCAAGAGTATCACACGATGATAAGGAACATGTTCATGAAAATTTTGGATCAACTGAACCTCATCTAAGATACAAATTTATTTGAGAATCTGCATTACAACATGTTTATCAACTATCAGTTTCTCATATTGAGGTAACTCATCATGTAGAAAAATAAATTGTGCATCCAACTATTGAAAATACTGGAGATGTTAAAGTGGTTAGATATTAAAATGTATAGCCTTCTAAAATTTTCTAAGAGGAATTAGATCATGAGGAACATATATTATAGGAACCTATATTTGAGGAAAATAGTGAAGCACATACTCCGGTCGAACAAGAATCTATCCCATCATAGAACCCTTCTGAAACTCAGACTGAAATTATTGGTGATGATTTCTTTGTGGATGATTTAGGAAATGACTCAAAAGAAAAATCAATGGAGAAACTAGTACAGAGGAACAATGAAGAGAAGTCAGATTCTGAATCCTGATCTCTTGCACTGATAAATCCAGTGGAAACTCAGATTGAGAATCAGGACCACGGTGCCCTTGATTCTGATAATTATTATGTGGAGGAATTAATCCAAAAATTTATTAATGTTCAAGATGAAAATGCTTATTTATGAAAAGAATTAGAAAAAGGAACATATAATACTTCAAAGAGTGAAATCCAGTTCTATTTTTAAGCATGAAGTTGAATATTTCAAGATAGAAATGTTGGATGAAGTCAAAAAACTGAAATATGAAATGGTGATGAAGTCATATTTACAAGAGTTTAATTATTTCCTTGATAAACAATTCGCAACTAGCATGAATAGTGCAGAAATTGCATCAGGTACTTTACCTAATCTGATCAGAATATTTCAGGCCATTACAACAGCTATGATCAATATGAATGATATATTGTCAGGACTTAAATGCAATAATGATCCTTTGTCTATTTTTTTGGACAATCAGAAGTTTCTTATTGACAAGTTGACTTCGAGTGAACCTAGAATTATTTTATTCTATATCAGTTCATAGATATGGTAAATATTTTTATCGAAAATGAAGAGAGGTTACATGAGTTCATCAGAGTCATCTTGATTGAAGTTATCCATCTGACTTAGGAAGGATGAGATCTCATAATTCAGTAAGTTGATGGATTGATGAAAAGATTGCAGACTCAGTTGGTATAAATCATGGAAGTTATTAAACGAAAATGAAACATGTATCATACCTTAAACCAACCTTGATTATTGTTTTAATTCATGTACTTATACTATATTATTATTAAAATGTATCTACTTTTTCTATTTCTGTGTTATTGATTTGTTTTACTATATTTCCTATGTAAGAATGCCAATAATCCCACATCAATTATTGATGAACACGTTATAATATGATTTAGATAACTTCAATGATATATTAAAATGTTTTAAATTCCTTATTCTATCATTATTTCTATATCAAAATAGGGGGAGAAATATGGATAAACAAAAAAAAATTATTTTAATACATTTAAATCATTTATTAGGGGAGAACATGTAAAAGTTTGGAAATAATTCTGTTAAAATAAAATATATTTTTTAAAAAAAATTTAAATTATATGAAATTAATTTTGTAAGATATTTTTATTGGTTATTTCATGGGTTGTGTGATCATCAAAAAGGGGGTATTGTTGAGCACATGTGGTCTTCATCAAAACTCTATTTTATTAAGGAGGATATTATTAAGAATAAGACTATCTTTTTATTATGATTTTGATTTTCACAAATACCCTTATTTTTTATTATAGTGATTTTACATTGGGTATATTTCATGAAATTAATATTATTTATTTATCTATTTTAAAATAATATTTAAGCATTTTAATCCACGTGGAATATTTTACAAACTATTTGGAAATCACTTTAGCGTATATTTAAAACACTTTTCATACTCTAACGTATTAAAAAATTACTTTAGAGTGTTCTAGAAACACATTTCATTCCCTACATTGAGAATCATAGTGTAAGGAAGAAAAATGTCGCTTACAGGTTATCAGAAAGCAATAGTTAAGAAACCATACATTATCAGAAAAGTATGAAAGAAGAATCCTACGTTTGAATGAATAACCTTACATTTGGAAGGAACCTTACATTTGGATTATCAGAACAGTTTGGTAGAAGTATCATACATTTCTTTTTCAAAAGTATGGTTCATTGACCTTACTTTTGTATACAACCTTACATTTGATTGAAAAGTATGGATCATGTATGTTATGTTATGAAGCAGAGAAATGTATTGATCATATACTATTTTTTTTTAGAGTTGATTAGAAAAGTAATGATGATCAACAATAAGTTTGAGATCAACCTTACGTTTGATTAATGAATCATCAAATCATATATTCGGGATCCACATTACATTATGAACCTTACGTTCAGAGAATATATGACTTGCAGTTCAACCATATGTTTGGTGTCAGATATTTAAATTAAGACTTTAATAATGCAATGGCATTTATGAAGATTATTAGGATTATTTCAAGCCATACTAAAATCTTGAATCTAAAGTGTGTATTTGACTAATTCAAAGCCATTTTTTGATTCAGATGATCATATTACGATGATCTATTCGTGCCAGATTTTCAGGGGAGTTATGACTGCTCTGTTATTCAAACCTTTGAATATTGTGATTCTATAGTTGAATTTTGTGGTTCTAGATTTAAAATGATAACTCTATTCTTTATTATGTATATATATATCTGTGTGTGTGTGTGTTTTTTTTATTACAAGATGAGACAAATCATCAGAAAGAAAAAAAATATCATGATCTTGAGTTTTTCAATGCTACATTTTACGGAGACCAACGAGGCTTATAGATCTTCTCTTGAGAAGAGAGACAAGGTTCTATTTTCTGAAGAAAAAGAAACATGATTGAAGAGTCAATGATTCTAGATCAAATATCATTTGTGAATCAATCATTGTATAATTTGAAAACTATATTTTATGATATACTCTAATGAGATCAACTAAGAACTACTCTTACCTGAAAAATAACATTTTGAAAAATCGACGATCCGTCCACTGTCAATTGCGTGTTGTTGCAATTGTGAAGAAACAACTGGAAAGTAGTTCAATGAAAAAAATACTCTTTTACTATTAGTGACCGACTTCTCGTACTAATCATTGTGTTCAGTTCTGGGTATGAACCAAAAGGCTATATTTTAATTTAAAGTTGTAAAGGTGTCAACTACCTGCTCTTAGTTATTTAATGAACTGTTGGTAAGTAGACCAGATAGTGGAAATCACCAAGCTCATATAGTAGAGCATTGGTGGAGTGGACTAAGGACTTCTGTTCCCCAAACCACTATACATCTCCAGTCCTTTGCTATTTATTTTCCGCTTCTTAATCAGTCTCATAGAGTTAAAAGGACACATCACAATCTCACAAGGGAATTGTAAAAGACACAATTCACCCCCCTCTATTGTATATTTTCTATAACATAATCCAACATATAAAACATAATAACCATGGATTAAAATTTAATAGGAAGTGATTATGAATTTAAAATTGATGAATAGATTCATGATAATTAGTGGACACATATGTTTCCATCCATAGAGAGTAATTCCATGTCTAAAAATGTATGAATGAGAATATTAAAATCTTATTGTTCATCTTAATTTTAAATTTCCTACCATTATCTCCCTCTGTATAGATACTTGAATAATGAAATCAAATTTGACATTCTATTAGTACAAGGATAAACCCTAGAATCCAATGAAACGTTGTTAATATAGTATAGGAGATTACATATAGTAAAAAAGATTACATAAGTATTTGAAGTGTATATGTATCCATGTTTGGTTTTGTTAAGAGTTATAGATACCATCACTGTTTCTGATTTTAAAGTTGAACGTATGTTCAAATTCACATTCAGCAATTATTTGGTATTATGAGATGAGATTTTATCATCATTAATGATATTTGAAGCATTTTTATGGCAGTAAAACCCATTGGTTTTGTATATGGTTTTGTAAAAAAAATATTTTAAGAGGAATAACATTACAATGTGTGTCTCTATGATTAATGGTATTATTAATAATTATGGTTTATTTTATCATTGATGTTGTCTTAATTATGGGTTGCAGTCGATCACCATAAAATGATTGAACACATCATTAACATCTATAGAAAATTCTTATTGGGATCTAACTTATAGAATATATATTAATGAAGTGGTAAGGATTCTTGTGCTAACACATTAAACTATATATTATTAGCAACCCATTTTTACCTTCAATTTTTAGAAAATATGGATAATTATCTTGATACTGAGTTGAGTTTCATCACTAACTATCATCCTTTAAAAAATGGTTATATTGAGAGAATAATTACAACCAGTAGAGGATATATGATGATATTTTTATATGGATTTCAACTGTGTTTGGGATCAATATATTACTTTAGATGAGATTTCATACAATAATATATTTCACACGATTATTTAGATATATCCTTATAGTGCCCATTATGGGAAAAAGTGTTAATCTCTACCTTTCTAGAAGGATTTTGTAGAAATTATTCTATTGGGACCTAATATTGATGATGATATGGAAGAGGCTTCTATAGAAAATCAATGACATGTAATCACACCAAAATGATTAAAAAAATTTAGGATTATAGTAATCGATGTGATCTAGATTTTAATGCTATAGATAAATTCTTTCTATGAATTTATATATGGAATATATAAGGGTAAACTACAACCTCAGTATATTGATCCCTTTAAAATAGTTAATCATAATGGCATATTAGCTTATCTTTTAGTTTACTATATTACATCTCCTATGTTCTTTATGTGTACCTATCTTGAATTTGTAAATACCTAATAATACAAATGTACTAAACTCAGGTGTCATAACGCTAGAGAATCATCTTCTTAAAAAAGAACTATCAGTTGAGATTCTAGATCATACAGGGAAAGTGCTACAAAATTTAACCAATCACCAAGATAAAGTTTCATGGTGTGACCATTTTCTTGAGTATGCTATGTGGGAAACTAATGATGTAATTTTGTATAATTATCCTCATTTATTGGAACAATGGTGATGAGTCATGATAATGAAATTCATTTTAAGGGTGGTATATTGTAATACCCCCAAATATAGGGAAATAAATTTCTTTTAAAAAATATAATAATTTAGATATTTTCATTACACAAGAAATTGTTTTTATCAGGAATTAAATCCAATATTGAGTTTAATTTTTGTAAAATGAAAATCCATGATTAGTTTGTGTTTCACGCAACATCGAGTTTAAAGGAAACATTTGATATGATTAAAATATTAATATATAAATGTTGTCACCATGATATTTCAATGGTTGATATTAATAGAATTATCTAAATTGAGATATTATATTGTTTACACATGTATATAATATGATGTTTTTTTTAAAAATCAATTTATTTGAAAATAAAAATATTAATAAATAAAGTGAATCATATCTAAAAAACAATTTTTACCCACAAATACTTGTTTTCATCATTAAATTTAAAAAATAAAATTTGGTGAATGATTTTCATGAAACTTATATATTATATATTTTTAAAAAAAGTTTAACATTAATGTTATGTTTTTTCTACATAATAGAAAGAAAAAATTCAGTATTATTTATAAAAACATAATTTTTCTAAAAAAATATAAATTATCACCCTTTTACTCTGTTAAAATAAAATCTATTTATAATTATTTATAAAATGAATATGATAAAATAAAATTAAATTATTAAAACAATATGTAAAAATTATCTTATAGTGAAATGTGGGTTTTTTTTAAAATTCTTTTTCTTATTAATAGTGAATAATATTGAATTTTAATTAATATAGACTTTTATGAATTATTTTTTCAATTTTTAAATTTAAAATGGGTTCTTCAAAGTAATTTTTTTACCTCAAAATATGATTTAAATGATATATCAAAATCCTTTTCCGTATAACATTATAAACTTTTATGTAACATATTCATTTGTGGGGATATGAACCAATGATACCATTGATATTAATTCTCTTAATAGTTTATCATGAGAAGAATCATATAAATCCAATTTTCCTTCCACGTGTTAAAACATGAGGAAATATTTATATATAATATTTCATTTCATGAGTTTGGATGTGGTTATTTTTTTATTATCTTGTGAAACACTTATATATTATTACCATTATATGATGTGTGGGACCGATAGCACCATCCAATTCATATTTTAATGATTTATATATAATGAGATAAAAATAAGGGAAAAGTTAATGTGAAGGTGTGTCCAGATCTTCAATGGAAAACATGTGTGTCTAGGCCCACTATATTAATTCCTTGGATTTTTAACCTTGACATATAAAAATTTAATATATTTTTATATATTTTTTCAATAATTTTATTAAATGAGATTGTAGTTTTTTATTGATATATAATGGTTCCCACTCTATTAGCACATATTTTATGAAATCATTATGTTTTATGCAATAAATCATGTTTATGATCATTGAAAGGTTACATAGGAACATCATATGCTAATTTTATGATTAATAAATAATATTATTACTTTATTATTTCAAATGATCATAGATTGATATGTCTTATTCTTACCCTTGCCATCCTTTTTTAGATCACCCATTATAATGGTTCCCTTACCCATGTTATGAAATAATGGTTTAATGTATTCTATATACTTGAAGAGTTATAAAGGGGAATATATTTAAGCAAAATATTGAATATCTTCTATGAATTTTGAAGTTTGTGTACCATGTTTACAAAAGTTACTAAACAATATTTGTTATATGGTGTGTATTTATTTAATTTATTGAATATTCAGGTAAAAATAATTAATATCCATATATTAAAATCCATTTTCACTATACTTATCCTCTTAATGATTCATTGAACAATAACATTTTGTTTATTATGTGAATTTAAATCATTCCCCAATCAAAATATATAATTTATAATTCAAAATATACAGAAAATAATAGTGTATTAATTTCAAATACCACAACTGAAAATTTAATACTATACAAATAATTTTCACACAACTGATTATTCTCAATAAGGACCCTGGTAACTTCTAAAGAGAAAACAATTAACAATTCATCAACCCAAAACCTTCAATAATAACACAATGCATTCAACATGGACTGATTAGAATTTATAATAAATAATGGATGAGTGAATGGAAATGAAAAAGTGAGATTGGGAGAAATAATTCATCTTAGGTAAAGATATAATTGTGTATGTGGATAGTTTTGTTATTAATCCCTCACCCATGAAAATAACCAGTAATGAGGTTATGGTTTCTTATGGTATGAATGAATATTATGAAATTTATCTATGAGTATAGATCAACCTAAAATATTAATAGTAAATTAGGTGACCCCACTATGGAATGGTGAGACCCAAATTATAAAAATTGATCATGGATTACTAAGAACATACTCATGTGTTAATTATAATTAAATAACACCCATTTATTCTAGTTACTATTTCACTACACTTATTTGGTTTTTACATTCCCTAGGAGAATTATTTTCTAGAAGAATTTATTTTTATTAATTTTATAACTATATATTGAGTCGTATACGATATCCATTAGAAATAATTCGTATGATATAATGTTCATGTCTAATCCTGTATACTAAATTTACCAAACAAAGAACAAAACCCCACCATAGACAACATTCAGAAAAATACACTATATAATGAACAAATAATAAATATTTTAATGAAAAAATGATATAAATAAATATATAATTATTAACAAACCTTTTTAAAATGGTTATGAAGAGGTTCAGAAATCCATGGGAGTATTACTACTGTACTTTTATTAATACATTAGAATATGGATACAAAACAATTCATACTAATCAATTGCATTCTAATATTTATAGTAACACTAATATAAAAGAACATGTTTCTATCAAATACCTTTATTATCATAAGTGATTCTATATTAATCATAACTATTTCGAAATACCCTACACTTGGTAAATTTAATATTATTAATTCAATCCTTGTTTTTTTTAAAAATTACTGATTTTGGAGTATCTGTGGAATGAAATTAACATATTCTACAGTTACATTAATCCAATACCATTCCATTTTAAACTATATATGCATCAAATTTGATTAAGTGGTACCTTCTAAGTGCATTATACAAATATCACCAATATGACCTATCCATTTTTATAATATTAAAAATTATAGTTTTGGTTGTATTATCAATATAAGGGTTTTTGAAATTATAATTATGGAATGTTTATTTTTTTCATTATAAGATCATTGTCTAAAAATTCTTTCAAGTACCATTTAAACCTATATGTATCCCCAATGGGAATAGTTTTTTGTCATCACTATTATGACCTATATCATAATTATCAGTCCTTATATTCCCTACATTTCCATTATTGATTCATGGTACCCCCACCCTATGTATCCAATCATTATATCTTGATTAAGGTGAAACACAACCTCAAAATGCCCTAAACTACATCCTTTTTCATCATATATAATTGATTATGATCCAAACATTTTACCCGTAGTTTCAATAATTATTCCTCCAAGATTCTCTGTATGAAGTGATACATTAGTTAATGATTGAAAATATATGAATAAATAAAATGATATTTTCCCAGATGTATATCAAACATAAAATCAAAAAATAATATCAAATCATATTGTATTTTACAAACCATCAAACCTTTGATCAATACATATCAAATCCTTTCCTTTATTTTTTATAAAAACAATCATATCATCTATTTTTCAATACCAAATTTTAGTTGATTCATAGATATTCTTTTACCATTCATTCATATGAAAATGAGCATGTAATTTATTGGTTCTCAAACATGTTTCTTCATCTCCACCAATATGTGAATTCAATAACCATTTTAATCACTCTTCCATTTTTAATTATTGTGACAATATTTTGGAACCATTTATTTACTAGACAATCCACTACATAGATTCATAGTGTTCTCTTATAAGATATGACATAAACTATCAAACTACACAAACATGTTACAATATGTCTAATTCAGTATATACCCAATCATTCATCTATAAACTAAAATCTGATGTATATATAATCATCACTAAAAACTATTCCTAATATTATATTTATGATTCCATCAAAAAATAATATTTTATATTTATATATAGTTGACTATGAACTTGTTTCTACCTACTCATGATAAAGACCTCCACTAATGTTTAGGTAATTTAACTTCATTTGGTCTAATGTTTCAGTTCATAATTTCATAAAATTATTAATCCCTATGAACATTTTGGTTAGATCGATACCCATTACATTAAAACTTATATATAATTCACACCTCATCTCATCATAGATTTTTTTTTCTGGACACACAATATGCACATCAAAAATTAAATGTCGAAGCATATTGAAATCCATTCATTTGAGTCTATTTAATAATTAATAAGGATATAATATCTATATATGTACTCAGTATCTTCCATGAATGTTTTAAACATCTTATTCCATTTCCATGGTCCTTGGATCAAAAATTAAGTGATCTATATAATATTTATCATAATATGTTACTTTTTATAATCCATGAATCCTTCCCATTGTACCATGAAAATTTACTCATCAATGTACTTGTGATGGAATATTATCTCCATACCCAACAGTTCCATTTGAAAATAATCAATGAGAATTAAACATGGAAATATCTTAAATTCATACATTTTACTAAAATAGAATCATTATATAGTAAATACACACATTCACTTTGATGAAACACTTTTATGATAAGTTGTGATATATAACATTGTCTATAATGGGCTTATTGATTCACTGAGGAAACCATTTCATATAAGCAACGTTAATACCATTGCTACATGAAATAAGATCTCATGTTTTGAAAATATTAATTTATTTACTCTCATCCTTCATGAAAATCATCCATAAATTTGTTCCGTTTATATTTAAAACCACTTTTTTATACCACATCGTCCATAAGATGAATGTTGAGAAAATCATTTTCACCCCCTTTCATATGATGTATAAACATTGAAGATATATTTGGAACATTTTTTCCTCACCACCATTGACACAAAAAATATTTTTAATTTCAATATTTGGATATATCACATATGATTACGAATTTTGGGATATATATAGTATATATGACCTTAAAAACACTAGTAGCATATGACCTCATGCTAGAATTTTGTTGCACTATCTTTTGTGTCCAAATGAAAAATAGTTACTAACTTCTCAAAAAATCTATATCAGTTGGTTATCTATTTAGTTGGTCATAATATTCTGGTTAATCATTAAAATCATTATAATAATACGGTAGGTTTAGATTGATCCATCATATCTATTCATTGATGTTTTAATTTTGAATTTTGATAAACATTAGAGGGTTATTATCATAGAGTCAAAATATAAAAAATTCCTTTCCATACCAAACTATGTAAAATTATGGGGACCTAAATTAATATTTTCCAATATTTTCATTAACTTTGATTTATGAGAGTACACATAATACACTCAAATGAGTAAGGAACAACTCCATTCAACACACAATATTTTCTGGACAAACCTACCTAAATAGCGAAGAGTGACTCCAATTGTACATGTGAACCAATGAATTCGGTGCATCATTAAAAAACCAACCAGATAATCTGGTATGGATTCTCTTAGTATAAACCTTTCAAAAATTTCTCAGACATTATATTTACAACTATATTATGTTTCAATTAACCTAAAATATTCCACTTAAACTGTATATATTTTATCCAACAATCCCTCTATATCATTTAGTTAACATATATTTCAAACATTGGACCCAAAACACCTCCAAATTTACCTATTACTATTATCATATTTTTATATCAAGTAAATAATTTTTTCTACACATCATACTTTTGAATGGGAATGTACACCACCACTATCAAGCCCACATTAATGAAGAATTTCTTATAAAAATTGCATAAAACATGGGAATGAATTGGATATATCCCCTACAAATCGATTTGAAAAATATATATGATTCTATTATTTTGAGAAAAAACCGTCTATATGGATATAATAATTATATGTATTTTTATGGATAAAATCATTTTATATCGCATATTCTATGCTTTAGATCTACTGAAAAACCTTAGCTGTTTGTGCTTCAATCCATTCCCATAACATATGCCTTCAATGTTCATTCCATTTCATTGAAGAAGTTAATGGTTTATCTTGCATCACAATTTAAAATACTATTAAGTGGTAACACATAATCTTCATTATCAATTTATCTATAACTGAGGAATACTATAAAATTTCCCATTCACCAACCGATATATTGTTTTGAAGCATACTTAATATCACTATAAAATAGTAATTATTTATTTAATTAATATTTTTTTATATTTCTTTCCATAGAAGTCAGGAAAAATTATTTTCACTGTTTGAATGGAAAAAATAAATTTCAACTAAAAATAAGATCCTCATCATCCAAAATATTCACTACAACAAATATTCCATAGGCCTCCAAAAACACATAAATATGGATTTTGAGTTATATAATTGTATTTAATTTATTATCTAGGACTCACATCCACTAAATAATATCATTATTAGGCCACTCATATCATCTGAAATATTATATGATAATCCATTTTTTGAAGCATGTCTTCAGGAATTCATTTTTTTCTCTCTATACTCATTTAGTCAATATTTTTTCTACCAAAAATAATAGCACATGTGAATATATTCCATGCATCTACTTTTTTTTGACTAAATACAACTTTTCAACTTTTATTTACTTTTAATTTTATCATATAACCCTTTTATATAGTAGATAAAAATTTCTGTATAATATATATATAACATTATGATGTTGTTTTCAATTCATGGTTCTGCAACTAAAATCCAAAAAAAAATTATACTTATATTGTTTTGATCATCATTAAACATTTCACATGAAGACATAATGAGTGATGTAAGCCCTTATTATCACCCCTAAAGATCACAATATACCTTCATCACAGATTATAGGTTACTACATTACATGATGATATAATTAATATAATGATACAGTGGTTAGAAAATGTAATTTCGATAAGTAAAATCATCAGAAAAAGGAAAACCTTATTTATTATGGTAATAATTACATATATTTTAGTAAGAAAATTATTAATTTATATTTAATTATTCACTTATTAAATGTTATATGACACACTCTAGAAAATATTATAATGAATCAACCCTAATTTATTCATACATTTCCACTACTATTCAAAGGTTTTCATCACATCTAGCATTGTGCAATTAAAAATTATATATACTTCATTTTGTAGTTGTCGGAAAATATTCTTCTACCAGCTCTTGTAGTTCATGTCATAAAATTTTTCCACACATTCCATAACTTCCTGAAACGCCATTAATAAAAAAGAATTCAAAACTCCATCGAAATTCTCAGTCACATAATACATATATGGAACTACTTATACAAATTTTTAAAGAAGTTAATTGGTAGAATAACATATTTAAAGGAATCTATGAAAAAAGTTCACCTATGTCTGGTAATATAAAACTCATCCATAATATCCCCAATTAAAATTTCTATTCTCATACTATATTTAGAATTCAATATATTATTGACGAAAACATTTTATGCGAAAAACGATTGGGAGTAAGACTGTGTATTATTGAACTAGATGATAGATGATAATCACACCTTATTCAAGGAATAGTTATTTAAACCTCTAATATTGAAATAATTTTATTTATAAGTAATAAAATAAAATGAAATTTCTTATAAACATCTTCCCATTAATTTTAGTATTTCTTGTAATAAATTCATCTTCTTTGGTGGGGTCATAGATCGTTTTTTGTTAAAAAATTATTTGTCAATTACATTATCATTACTACCAATCTAATGAATCATCATATTATTTATTGGGGGTCCCATCCAGTGAAACTAGTATCCTATGTTTTCTTTTCATTTGAAATGTAATTCCATGAGAGTCTAATATTTTTATGAATCCAATTCATTTATAAAATATCATAGATTTCATTAACATTATTTTTCATTACAAAATTAAATAATTTAGAAATTTTTCAAAATGAATCTTTCATATTCTTGTATAGCCTACAATAAATTTATTTTCCATAACTGAGAAGTCATAATAAAAATTATTAGGTGGTATGTTCCTATTAAATTTCCCTAATATCAAGATTCATGTATACCAACTTCAAAACCTCAGGATGACATCTGTTTCACTCCTATATTAAAATCATAGTTCAAAAATTATGTCTTTTAAAATCCATCTATCTATTTTAATGTGTCCCATATTAATAAAATAGTTTTCACAAATGGCTAAATACTAGTAGTTTTTACTTCAATCATAAACATCATCATAAAACCAAAAAATAAATGGTCTTATAAATTTTTTATTTAATCCCAAAACAATTGAGGGGACATATAAATAAAACCTAATGAAATTTATAATTTCAATCAATGAATAATTAAACATTTGTTTCATACCACCCCCATTCACATAGAATATCCCAAATGATCAACGAGATTCCCCTCTATCTAAATTTCCCAAAACCCCATATAAATTGACTACCATGATATAGTAATCTAATGTATGTGGGTTTCAAACCAACTAAAAGGTTTAGATCAAAACACAATTTTTTCACCATATCACTCTCCATGGATTATTCTAACAAAAAATGAATTTCTTCAAAAATCATCCTTTTATCGCATAAAATACACCCATGGACAACCAAAATCCTCTATATCATATTGTAATGGAATTATAATGATCATTTCGTATATAATATATTCCCTTGATATAATTTTAATCCTCATGAATCAAATCTAAATTCTATAATGATAATAGAATTTCTATGAAACTAAACTCCCTTTCATATACCTCTATAATGGGAATATCTCTATCATGAATCACCTATCAATGTAGTGGGTGAAAAAATTTATTGGTATAAAGTAAATATTAAAAAAATATCAATAAGAATCAATAAATAAAAAATATAGATTCAGATCATGAATATATGATACATGTTTGAATATACACCAGTCCATGACACCATGAATTTATATGACATTAAAATATATATTGTTATTCCAATGTGAAATTATCCCATCCTAATCCAGAATATTAATATGTTTCTAAAAATATATCTATTCATCAATTATATAACTCTCAACCAAATAATTACCATAAGAATCCATATTAAGATCAAAATTGATTCTATGAAATGTGGAAGAGATCAAAAACTGAATCTATCAGTGATGGAAGAAACAATATGACACCCATAAATCAAAATCACACAAAATCATTGAAATTTATAATTATTTAAGGATAAATCATACTAAAATTACTAAAAATCTTTTATCCATGTATATTAAAATAATAAATGAAAAATTATCACCAACCTTAAACTATTTTGGTATCTATATATAATCAATATATGAAATCTGAAATTGTTTTGTTACCATGATTTTCACATGGTTCACACACACATTATATATCACACATTACACCAAATATGATCAAATAATATCTAATTGTCGAATCATGATCCAGAATAATAGTGATCTATAATGATAAAAAATAACACAATATAAAGTGAAATAACATTTGAAGAGTAAAAAATGTTTATATAATAAATACTCATCCAAAAAATTTCCTCACTCATAATTAGATAAAAATATATTATATAAGCACACGAAATTATCTCTATATTTTTAATTACCCTCTTCATATTACTCAATATTTAGGGATATATCCATATCAAGTTATAAATAATATCAAAAATCATGATCGAGACAATTCTAAACATTTAATTTTGATGGTAGATATTTATTTGAGAAACAATACGTCAAGGTTAAAAACATAATTTTATCCATATAATGACTTATAAAATCATGAAATGTTGTTGAACCCTTCATAACCATTAAATGAGCCACCATCCTCAACCAATAATTTATCACCTAGATTGAATCATATACTGTTTGAACTCAAGTATGACAGGTAACAGAATGAATCAAAATTTAATATAACATCCTTTGAGGAATATATAATTATTGTAGAAAACCGTTAATAATATAGTGTTATGAGATTACTATTTGATACACCAATCAAATATAATTGAACATCATAACTAACAAATTTATGTCTGGAAACCAACATTTACTCATCAATGCATGTTTCATTATTGTTGTACAAGGAAACACTTTTATAAGATATAATTGGAACTCATTAATGACATCCTCATAATTCACAATCCTAATAATGGGCCTATATTTATTAATTAACAAATATTGATCATCCTTTCATAACCACTCATATGAATATATATATATAACTTGATCTTACAAATACACTTTCTTAGAATAATTCAATATGTAATACCCCATCTAATTGATTTGGTATGGATATTGTTTTATCTGATAAATGCATCATATAACATCATATATTATCATGTCATTAAAAAAGATTTGAGATCCACCTATAATCTATAGGAAAATAAAGACTCTTGAATAAAATAGCCATGTTAATTTTTTACCAAGGCATTATGTAAAATAATTACATTTACATTGAATATAGAAGATCATTGGATTATAATTTTATGGTTTCTGGATATAACAATAATGTTATATATTCTATTCCAATAGAGATAAAATATATCATTGGATCCTTTGATCCATAAATGCCACAATTTCTTGGTGATATGATAGTGTTAACACGACATTAATGTAATATTATCAACAATATGATCAATATAACAATTGGTTATGTTTTTTTCATTATTTTATATATATTAAAACCTATAAAATAGTTCCTCATTTTGATTAAAAAATACAAAACACATATGAATAATTATATATATAATCTCTATCATGAAAATATCTTCTGAAAATCAATGTGAAAAAATGTTACATAAAAGATCAATTACAAACATATAAATATCATTTCAATTATTGGTCAGCCAAAATGAAATTTTATTCTTGGTCAAATCTATTATAGTGACCCAAATCTAAGAGAAACAAAACACAAACCACCTATAATATAATATAAGATGGTAGTAACTGTGATCAACTATTATAATTATTAGATATACCAATAAAACAACCAAACCAATTCTAAAATTATATACCACCAGACTATTCTATAATATTACATGCATATGGCTGTTCAATTCTCATATCCAAATCATGTACTAAGATAGAATCACGTAGGGTTCAAAGCATCAAATAACTTATAGGAAAAACTGAACATAGTAAGTATGATCTTCATATAGACTAAAATATAGGATTTTTTGATTGATTAAAATTACACCAATGTTATATATGAACTCAGAAATCATTGAGATAATCAGCCACGTGATAATTGATGTGGTGTTCATAACAGAGAAAATAATTACTATTTACACTATGTGGTTTTAATAGTATTCAAATTTTTCTTTATAGATTATTTTTTACATAATAATTATTATGGGAATAAATATATTTTTTATCAAACATTGAAACCTAAAATGATTTCTTAAATAAATTGAATAAATCATAATTCATCTGGAGTGGATGATGGTTCTTCACCATGATTTGATTTATCTAATGGTTAACAGTTAAAATTTCTAGACTAAAATCTAGATTTTTTTAAAAAAATCATTAATGACCCTGAATGTGACATTATAAAAGACATGAAACACATATAGAACATATTGGGGAACATAATATATAATTATCATTACAATGAATACATCATCTATTATGAATAAAAATAATTCAGTGAGATTTCAAATTGTAAATCTCATACAAAATAAATATCATGTAGTGGAGGTATAGTCACATCTTATTCTATTAAGGCATGATATATATACAAAAAAACATCTGAAATAATATATCATGGAAAACCTCTGATCCTAACATCAACCCATCAATCATAGATGATATAGGTTACATAGGATGATTTTCTACCTAATTACACCATTCTCTTATCAACACCCATTGGTCATCTTCCACATTAGAATTTACAATTTTCATGTATATGAAATAAATAACCTCTCTTATATAATATAACCAATAAATTATTATAATGTAATAATATAGTTGTGTCCAAAAATCCCTGAGAAGACTCCCAAGGTTGTATAGTTCTCCTCTATGTCTTAATGCACCTCACGATTGATGGAAAATACTATAGGTCATGTATATAACCACAGGGGAACAATAAATAATTTCATATTGATATTCATGAAATAGAAAAGGCTTGTTATAATGATTGTGTGTGATGATTAAATATTAAATGGTGCACATATCAAATATAGAAAATAATAAAATGATACGTTAAAAAAATTATGGAGTATCTAAATTTAGAAAACCAGTGTAATGAATTTTACATCTACATAATTAAATACCTAAAAACCACAACCAGTACAAATATATGGAATATTTCCCTTATAATTTAATGAATACATAGTTCTATCCACTTCCTTCACTATTTTTACTCAAATACATCTCTTTCACGATATTTCCTTATAGAAATCACTTTTAGGATGATAGTGAAGACTTGTATATCACTAGAAGACTATCTAATATAACATATCTTCTCAAGTATAACAATTGTTATAAAACACATATTTAAAATTAATTTCCATAATATATAAAAGTATGTAATGTTAATTAATCTATAAAATATATGATAACATAATTAATAATATAATATTAAATTACATGTGAAATGTTATAAAAAAGATAGTGGTTTTAAAACAAACATGATGAGGCAACACCCACTAATGGCATTTAATTAACACCCAAAAACATTAAAATCATCCACAATATATTAGGATATATCCCATGAATTATCCTCATCGAGAAGACATCCATATATAAGAGTGAGTAAAAAAGTACAAAAATTTAGATATTATTTTAAACTCTTCATGTAAATGTGGAAAAATCATCATAATTAGTCAGTGAATAAATAGTTAAATTAACCAATTAACTAAAATATGAAGAATAATACCCATTCAACACTAATACATACTCATGAAAATATAAAATCCAGTATGGTAATATTTTATAGAGATAATATATGTTAAGGTACCCACCATCAACCTCCCCGTTCAACTATTTTCCATAAATACGTATAGTCTAACATTATGTTTTTCAATCCCCTGAATAAAAACATAACAATGTAATCATAAATCCATATAACCATAAGCAATCATCACAATTTAATTGAATGGTCACATTACTACATGTCCACATATAACACCAATAAAATGGTAGGTTGTGTAATCATAATGTACATAAATATTGTTCCCTCAACCAAATATGTGTGTCCAATCAATATAACCTCCTGAAAACCACAAATAACATCTATCATCGCACATAAAATATCTTAAATTGAGATAGTGGATAGAGGATTAAACATCCATCCATATAACCTCTATCAAAGATGTTATTTAAATCACCAGAAATAAAAACCACTTATATGAATTAGTTGCATTAGTAATAAATTTTTCTGATTTCTATTATTTAACTAAACAAAAGATTATACATATGTTAATATTTATATATTTAAAAGTTCACAGATATCCAACCTAAGGTCATATAACTAATATATTATTCTAAATCAATAACTAATACCATCGATGCATTCTATTTCCCCACACCAACCAAAGACTTCATTAGTAACCACATACCAACATCAATTTTCATATTATATATTATATTTAAATTAAATTTACAAACTATCACCCTATTTAGTCAAATATATTTTCATACATTTCTTTTCATCATCTAAATTTTCATTTAATAGTATTATTATGTTTATTATGCATAATATATTACAAACCATAATAAACTATAAGAAACACTCATGCATATTTATTATATATTAAATTATCTCATTTCATATTCTAATTTGATTATTCATTAATTCCAATACACCATTGTTCCACCATAGAAAAATTAAAATTCAATTAATCATCCATTTTAACACTATAGAAATTATCACAGACCAAATCCTATAATCATTTCATTAAATAGTTCTAATTACATATTTTTTAGAAACACAAATACACCCACTCATCAAAAATTACATGCCCCAAAAAAACACATCATATTATTGAAAAAAATACACATCTACTAAACCTCATTAATACTATCATTAAATAAATCCAATATAGTCCATTTCAACCCATATTAAACTATAATATGTAGTAGACTCTTCTATAACATAGGATTTAAAACCCATTAAAACTCATATAAATGAAGGATGGATTAATAATATCATGATGAAAAAACACAAAATTACATTATTCATCACAGTCCTAAATTTTTATTTATTCATAAATCCATTCTATTAAAAAATATTATACTTAAATTGTATAATAATTAGTTCTGCATTTAATGTCATGAAATTTCCACCACCATCATTGACAAATAATTTTATAATATATTTGTGATGAAATCATCAATAATCCCGAAACCAAAATAAAAAACATACTTATCATCGTATGGTATAAAATATGAAAAATGACTAAATTTTTTTAATTAAAATTAGAATAACATACCTAATTTAATTTTCATTAATCTGGTTTAATTAAAATAGGATGAAAATTCTATGAATTCATTTTATAAAAACATAGATATAATAATTTGAAATTTATATATAATGAAAAAATAGATATTTCAAATACTATAACTCAAAAAAGTATCATACGATGGCCAAGATAGAATGGTGATCACACTAATGAAAATTCCTAATAATTTCACTACAAAGACTGTAAATTTGTTCTAAAAAATAATTAAATGAAAATGAAATATCCAATCCAAACCAAATATCATACTATAGACTATATATAATGATGAAAACATAATTTATTAATTAATGGGGAAATAATAAGATAAATATAGAAATAAGGACCCCTTTTCCAGTGGGATTTATATTGGAAATGATGGTGATATATAGTTCATCACAATAGTGGATGGATATTGATGATGATCCTTATTCACATAAAAGATATTGGAGGACTAAATGGAAATTAATATAATTTATTTTTATAACCATTATTAATAATTGAAATCGGTGTGCCCCCTCCACAACGTGGTTGAATAGTCCCAAAATCATAAACAATACCAAAAAAATGATATATAGATTATCTTTAAAATAAAATAAAACAAAAACATTTCAATTTTAAAATATTATCATGGTAGTTATAAAATAATATCATTCACTACGGGTAGATTACACAAAAAATGTCCCTTTTATCCATAATCCCAGACACAATCCATTAATAACAGAAATAAAGGTTCTTCTACCACCATAATTTCAAACATTACTCTTCAGGGACCATGCCACAAAAACCATCATAATATTATTATTTAAATTCATGAATGATAAAATGGGTATTTTAGAAAATATTATTTCACATAAAATATCCGTTAAGAACTACTAATAACAATACAAAATCATATACTAAGATAAACTCCATTGATAGTAGATATTGTATAAACTTCCTAGAAATAATAATTTCAAATAAAAACAATTTACACTCCTAGTAAATGAATGAAACACACACAAAGAGTTCCAAAACCCCACTCATTAAGATAATTTTCTAAATAAAATGGTTTATTTTTTCGGTAAAATTATAAATTTCATTCTATCACCCAATTATCATTTAATGATCTATCCCAACACCTCAAAACCCACAAAAAACTAGATAAAAATGAATATTTATGATAGTATATTAGATACTTATTCAAAAAAATAGCTCCAATGGAATAAAATCAAATACTAATAAATATAATAGATCAAATGTGAAGTAAAAAATCAAATTAAGATAACTCTGAAATTGAAATATGACCATTGGGAAGTACATCACAGTATAAAGGGTTAAAAATTCAATCATATCAGTATAAATAATATCAACTCCTCTTTGGTAATAAAATATATAAAGCACATGATGTTGATAATAATATATTATTCATAATCCATCATACACTCCTTTATAGAAAATTTCCTTAATAATAAAAAAATTAATTATACACCCATATAAGACCTTCTCAAGACATCCATGAATCTCAATATGCAACTTCACACATTTCATATGATCATTAATATTTATGTCATCTCAATAAATAGAATGAAATTTATTATTATAACTCCAATAATGTAATGACACTTAAAATGAATTATGAACATAATCCATTTTTGAAATAAATGAAAACTAGTATTCCATTAGACCAATATTCTCTAAAACCCAACAATACATCATGAATGATGGAGAGAGACTACTCGAATAACAAAACCATCCCAACCCATGATTAAATGGAACATTGAATAATAGAAGTGAACCAATATCATGTTCTAAATTACTCCTCCTTGAATCATCAAAATACATCTTATAGTATGAAACACCCATCATCTAATAAAATATCACAGACATGGTCTATATTATGTTACACACTAAATCTGATCGGTGAGACATTGAATCTTCAATAAAAATCTACAGCAAAAGAGATATTCCTGGAAAAAATTAAGATAAATAAAATAAATCCAAACCAACAAAATATTAATATATGTTATTATATGGATGCCTGGATAATGGAAAATAACATACCCCTAAACAATTAAATATTGTTTTAAATAATGAAAATTTTTGTTCAACATTTATATTATATTTTTTACCCATCTATCATTGGAGGAATATTAATGTTATGTTAGATCAATGTACTAAAAAAAGTATTTCTTTTTTGACACATTACAGGTAAAACATGGATCTATATCCATGATTATCATGCTTGAATCCCACCAAAGGAACACAATTTCTTCCAAATTTAACCTTGAAAATGAAGCCACCACAGTCAATAAATTATTCTCTATCAGTTGATCAAAATCATTATCCAATAAATAATCATCCTAATGGAAATACATTCTTCCTGATCTATAAAAAAATAGTATAATATTATATAAAAATTTCCTACCAATTTCTTTATGGCTCCATCATTTTATTAAGAAAAAAAATTATTCCCTCCGTTAAACATATCAAAACCAATCAACATAACAAAAACCCTTCAAATTTTCTCCTTATCCATATCCACCAAAACTAACAAGAGGAAACAAGATATATATTTCTTAAAAAATGAAACAAAGTTATAGGTAAAACATAAATGTCTTTAAGAACCACCTCATGTACCAATAAATGAATAAATAGCCTCAAAGTTTTAAAAAAAAAATTGTAATCATCATCTGACAAACCATTAATATGATTTGTAATCAATAGATTTTCTCCATAATCATCTAGCTCATAAATATTTTTGAAATCCTCCACCTAATACAAAAAAAATGAACACACATTCATTTGTAGATAGAACAATATACCATTCATGTACTATTTATAATGTTTAAAATAAATTAGTTCCTCTATCACTCTTTAAAAACCTTCACATTAATGATATTTACAATAACATAACTACATAATATTTCCACAGTAATTGATATTCCCATTCTATGATTTGTATGTTCTCAAAAATAAATAATTATAATAATTAACATTATCCATCACAAAAATATAATATAGAGAAAATATATTTGAATGATAAAAATTTTTTATTGGGATCATGGAATACAATAAATAATCATTAATAAGATAGTACCACCATAAATTTATGGAATAATCAACCACCAAAAACCTAATGTTGATAGGTATCTATGTTGTAATAATATGTTTGTACCTACCATTACCCATATAATTTATTGACATTATTATGCATCATAAAAAATCATATTCTTTGATAATAAGTCATATAGAACTATGTTCATGACACTCTCTTATATGAAACAGTGGAATTATACAAATTATCCTGTAGACATGAAAATTTGTCCTACCATTTATCTATACATATAAAATAATAATACCAAGTATAAGGGGTGGAATTTTCTCAAAATAATGTGAAATTGGAAATGCAACTCCTCTAACAGACTATAATTCACATAAAACTATAATCATTAAAAACATTATTATGTAATAATCTAGAAACTATTCTTATATAACTAAATGCTACACTAGACACTATTGAGAGATATTAAATTCAATTGTAGATTCACCTCACACATCTCTTAGATGACTTAGAAGACTTCCTTTTTATCTTTTTTTACTAATTAAAATCCTGGAATACCCAAAAATAATAATCAAGATCCCCATATGATAATTAATATATAGGAATTTCATCGTTTAATTATACTAAAAAATAATCTATGAATTAATGAAATAATAATTTCTTAACATCCATCAATACAATTTGAGAATTTATTAATATAAAATGCATTAGAATGAAATCAAATAGCTTACAACTATATTTTATGAACATATTTAGGATATCATTTCCCATGACCCTCAATTAATGATTTTAACATCATAGATCATTTATTGAGAACCACATAGCTCCCTTAAATGGAATAAATAAATACTAAATCAACTTTTGGAGGTAGTCATTAAACAATCTAAACTGATTCCATCGATGATATTATATAAAAAGACTTAGTATATCATAATAATTTTCTTGGAAAATAATATAACACCATAAGGTGAAATACTAGGCCACATTAAACCATTCTTCATTAAATCATTAATAAAAAAATATAATTATAAAAATTTATTTAGCTATATTCGTTAATGATATATCACAATTATGGAGACACCAGGTTGTCAAAATAGTTAAAACTCAATATTGTGTTGAGGGGTAATGGTTAGACCAACATTTGAAAGAAATCTAGGAAATATCATCCAAAGTAACACATCTTTGAAATAGAATTCAATTCATTATAAATCCAAATCAATGCTTACACCATTATTAAAACATCTAATAATGAACTTTTAAGATATATATGATGATGTTTTACGTCAATATCATATTAAAAATAGTATATTTTATTCACATCCTCCACACCTATGAATAAAAATCGCCTTCATATAATGTAAATAACAACATTCCCAAAAAACAACCAATATATTCCATGCATAATAACAATTTTTATACCCATAAAAATAATAAATATTTTAATGTATGATGATACTCCATAATAATATCATTATCTCAATACACCTAATGCAATGAATGGATGATATCAAATTTGAGAAGTCATCATCAAGGTCCCTTGATGGATCTTCATAATTACTCCATGATAATAAAATTGATAGGGTTCCATTATTGATATTAATGATCTGAACCCCAAAATAGAAGACATAGGGGACAACTATGAATAAATAGTTCTATAAAAAATTATGGTCTACAAATGACTGGAAAATATTTTATATGGATATACCCTCGACCTTCACCTTTAAAATTGAGAGCATGATGAAAATCATAAGAATAAAAATGATCGATACAATTTAACTGAGTATGGGGGAAATAAAATATCTATCCAATTCATAACCTACAATGGCCCATTCCTCTATCATCCACTCCTTTGTGAAAATATGGTGTTTGAGGATTTTCGAGAGGTCATGGTGACTTTTCCCCAACACTTTTCTAATTTTCCTGTTCTGAGAACAGTGCATTGGTAGCCTTAGGTGAACAGTTTCATCTGTAACCTTCTGTGAACAATGCATCGGCAACGATAGGTGAATAGTGCGATGGTAACCTTAGGTGAATAGTGTCATCCGTAGCCTTAAGTTAATAGTGTCATCGGTAACCTTCGTTGAATAGTGCAACAGTAACCATAGAAAAACATAGAAATGGTAACCACAGATGAACAGTGTCATCGGTAGCCTCAGGTGAAGAGTTTCATTAGTAACCTTTTGTGAATAGTGCAACGGTATCCTTTGTTGAACATTTTTATCGGTAGGCTTAGGTGAACAGCTCAATGATAGCCTTATATGAACAGTGCAATAAAAGCCTTTTGTGAACAGTTTCACGGTAACCTTATGTAAATAGTGTCAATGGTAACCTTATTTGATGAATTTCATCGGTATCCTTAGTTGAACTGTGCAACGGTAACCTTTTTTGAATAGTGTCATTAGTAGGCTTATGTGAATACTAAAATGGTGTGGTCTAACTGTGACCTATTTTCCAAATTTTGGGTTCATGAGTAGTGTTTCTAGGATGGTGTTGTTCCAATGGTGACCTCTTTCCTTTTCAAAATTTTGAGTTCATGAACAATGTTTCCAGAATGGTGATCATCCAATGGTAGCCACTTTTCCAAATTTTCTGTTTATAAACATTGTTTCCAAAATGAAGAGGTCCATCTATAACCTCTATTTCATTTTCCAAATTTCGAGTTCATGAACAATGTATCCAGAACAGTGAGGTCCATCCATAACCTATATTTCCATTACTAAATTATGAGTTCATGAATAATGTTTCCATAATGGTGAAATCCATCAGTAACCTATATTTCCTTTTCCAAATTTCAAGTTCATGAACAGTGCTTCCAGAACGGTGTCTTCCATTGGTAACATATATTTCCTTTTCCAAATAACTAGTTCGTGAACCGTATTTCCAGCTTCCTAAAGTTTCTCCCCATTGACGATTTCTTGGACGTAAAATGCTTTTAATGGATCATTTTAAGGACTCTAAGACCGATTCGAAGGCCATAACTCCTATTTTAATTATTCCTTAGGCACGGGATACATTAACTTGGTCAAACTGTGTGGTTTGATGCGAACCTTTTTTAATGGTAAATCTAACATATCTTAAACCTATTCTCTATTAAATCATTTATAGGGACAATGTATCTTATTCCATAGTTCTTCCTCCTTGTTCTCATTTGTGAGACACAAGGACCATTCATCTCATCCTGTAGGATTTGTGAAATCAACCATTCCTACTTGGATTGGTTCACCATTATATTTTTATGAATCCTAGTAGTATCGACCAGTCTTCGATTTAAGGTATGATCAATCATCATTATTTTGGGTTCATCTCTGTCTGCTTCCCCTTTCCTTTTTATGGAATTCAATCCCCTTGTTCCGAATGGATTTTTAATGGGTTTTGATTAGTATGGTCATGTCTCTACATCCTCGGGTGGATACCATTGTCACGGAGTGGGGGGAGATCATAACCTGTTGTGTGGCTCTTTCTCATATAAAGAAGTTCAAGTACCATTTGAGGTAGGGGATTCATTTCTTCTATTTTCTTTTACGTGATATTATATAGTTAGAATGTTTTTTACTACTAGATCATAATGGAACTGAAATAATAAATATTTAAACCAGATAAATAAATTGATGTAGCTTATATGATATTACCTACTGTTCTTCTAGATAGTGAGATATCTATTCTTGCTTTGTTTAGAATTTCATTCTTGATGGAAACTGGTAAAAAAACATAAAGCCATAACTAATCGAAAATTGTTTGGGAAAAGATAAAAAGTCATTCAAATGAGATAATTTGATGTTATTAATATTGGGGAAGTAAGCATGCTTAAATATTTGTGATAGATTACTTGTTTGGTTTCCCGATGATGGAACCTATAAATAATAAAATGACTAATTCATGATGGATTAAAGAACTAGTTGTTTGATAATTCTTTGAAAGGTTCTGAGTTACCCTCTTTCTTTCTTAAGGGATTAGAACCCATTTGGTATGATGTTCATTTTCCGGCTGCTGGTGTTGTGATGTGAGCCTGGATGACTGTTGTGATTTGTGGGGGTAGGGAGGCCTATTGGTTGTGGCAGCAGTTTCCACCTAGAGTGGGGAGATGCATCATTTTATGAATGTCAGGGTCGGGGAGGACACCAGGTATGATGAAATAGGTTGGGTGTGAATGTTGGATGCATGGTGATAATTATTGGTTGTTTACCTACTTTACATTCCCCAATTCTCAGGGCATATGGTCCTTCTTACCATTCTTCCAAAAGTGGTGAAGCTATGCGGGATATGCCACATGCTTTCCGTGTTTAGCTTCTCAAAGGAGGATTGGTCTACGTACTTGCAATAGGCAGAAAAGACGTGACGAGTTATTCATCTAATCACCGTTTTGAGCCCCCTGGTTTTTAGTAGCATAGAATGTTTTTATATAATGCTTGGGAATATAAAAAATAATAATGTTTTTAATAAATTATCGAATAATTGATGTTAAGCCATGTGGCTAGAGCTTGGTGGGGTGTAATGTTGAGGTTGTAATTTGAAGTTACAGTGGACTTAAGGTTTGATACTAATGAAATATACTGTGGAATGTTTAATGGTTAATTAATATTTAATGAATTAATTAATGTAATGTACAGCTTAGAAAAAGGGAATGACGTAATGTATCAAAGCTCTTTAAATGGTTGTGTTTTTATAGGATACCTAGTCTTAAAAGTGGAAGCCGGATGTCTGAGAGGCATTATATACAGTCGAGTCTATGACTAGGTTATTCCCATAGTTTGGTTGTGAGATATAGTATATTATTAATTTTTTTTTGTTTCTAAACGCCACTCCAACAAGTTAGTAAAGGAAACAGACACCTTAGGGATTCTGAGACCTAGGGGTGTTTTCCCCAGCATTCTAGTGGGAGGATGGATGGATGACAACCCCCTTTGGCCCTGAACTATTCTCTTGGTAGTTACTTGTGTTGATAGCCACATTAGTTATTTTCCCCATATATGTGTGTAGAGTGCTATAATGGCTTGTGGACATTCACACACACATAGTCTAGATATTGTATCATGTGGACTACTATTGGTGTAACGTGTATAGGCTATGATGGCTTGAGGACTCTTACTCAGTGTGTGGATTGTAATGGCATGAGATATAATTCCCGGCATATGATAAAATATAATTCCCCAACCACAGTTACCTAGAGTTAGTACATTATTACATAATATTGGCATGATACAATGAAATCATGTCCCAAAATATAGATTAGTTTAGTAGCTTTGGAAATATTAGATACATTCATAATGTTTATATTACATCATTAAATGGAGAACTACAACAGCATTTTTAGAATGGACAATGCTGAGATCCCATAGACTATCCATGTAGGTCAGTCATAATATACTTCTGCGCATCCGGGGAAAAATAAAACATACAAAGGGGTGACCTCAGATGCACAGTAAGGATAACAATATAGCAGAAACATTCATAAATAAGCATAAACAATTAAGGGAATGTATAAAACTAAAAAAAAGAATTTTGGACATAAACATAATCATAATATGGCACATATAAATCAAAATAATTCCATTTACTTACTAATATGGATAGTCTACTATTCGAATAATCACATGAAATATCAATAGCCACATTCCTAATGATGGAATGCATAATGCCAGACTTCATAACCATAGAGTCAAGGCCATGGGACAATAATTCAAATATTATTTCGTCTAGGCCTTGTTCTAAGACACTAGGTTGTCTCATGAGACCTACTAATGCATCGAAGAGCTACAACGGGCTCCACCCGTCACATACTAAGTCCAATGCATTCCTCATATGAAAAGGATTAATCATAACATAAACATTCATATTAAAATATATCATTCTAAATGCCAATATTATATCCATAAAACATGAATGGTATAAAATAAGTCATCCACATTCAAACATATCACAAAACCTTCAATACAATATGGATGTTTTATATCATAACAAATCAACTTCAAATAAATTTAAAATCCATCAAAGGATGTTGACATAGATGAAATAAAAACATTGTTTAGAGAAATGTCTCTTTCTATTTTGAAATCATTTAAGAGTTACACAATTATTTACCAAACATTTATTTAAAAAATATTCCTATAAGATTGTATGAGAATCTTTGACTGTGCTATAATGGTAGAAAATAGCCTCTCCTGCCGTATAAGTAAAACAAATTACCTTAATTTTTTCAAAAAGGTCATAAAGTACCTTGTTCGGAAAACGACAGAAATATTCATTTCAACACATAAAAGGTAAAAAAAGGGTATAAATGAATTTACCCAATTGTATAGTAAATTTGTTTTGATAATTTTTAAGAAACATGGATGTGGATGATAAATAGGTCCTAGTAGATACTTAAAAACGACCTCGGATAATAAAGATATTCTGAAATTTACCCATACCTTGAACTTTTCCATGGCCAAGGGTAATTTAACCTCCTTTATAACGGTGAAATTATTATTATTAATTTATACATGAATAATATACATTAACATGATATCATATATTATCTTTTAATATTTCTTGGTTAATAATATTTTAGTATTGTCGTCATTTCGGGTGTTAACTGATTCATTTTCCTTTATATGATTTGATACATAAGTAATGTTTTTTGTGGATAGGATGTATTTTATTCATATTAAAAATGATATTATGTCTATATACATTATTCTTAATCATATAATTCAAATTATTCATGAATGGATATGATGGAGAATGAATCTAACCTCGTTCGTAGAGTCGGTAATCCGTATGTATGCACGAGCGAAAATATCATTATTTTGATATTAAAATAATATATAATTGGATTTTATATCATATATAAATATTCATTATCATGTTTTATTTGTTATTTAACTCAATTAAAAATCATTATTACACCCATCCTAATAATAATGTATTGAATAATAATTACACCAAGACGTGGAGACGGTAAGCCGTACGTAGACATGTATGGTGACATGTCATTCAAAAATTAATGGAAAAATGAATATAGTTGTACCATATTTATAATAACATCACATTTTATATAATATTTTGAAATTATTATTTCATAATTGAAACAACCAAAAAACGATGAATTGGAAGAAGAAAGGAACATGAAAGAGGTGATGAAATATTTACCTCTTCTTCGGGTTCTTCCTAATGATTTGATCAAAAGGGCTCCATAGGATGCCTTTATGACTAATGGAAGGCCTATACGATGAAGGGAGGAATGTTAAAATGGTATTTGGCCAGGGTATGGCTGAGCCAAATGGATTTGATGGGGTGAATTAGAGAGAAGGGGAAGTGTCCTTTTATAAGAGGGGTGAGGGGCACCTTAGGAAAATCTAGAAATATTATTTTATAGTAAAATCATTTTCGGTTTCTATTGCCTCAAAAATGAATTATTTAAAGGATAAGGTTGGGATGGGTCGAAAACCACTCAACCAATAGGTTCTAGACAGATTTGTGTCACTATATTAATTTTATCTTTTATATTTAACTCTTAGTTAAATAATTTGACATATACCATGTCTCATTGTATTTTTATATTATATGGTTAATAACCATACCATATACTTTCAAGTGAACCCCCAGTGGTTCATTAATGATATAACTATCATTATATAAGTCATTTGACCGATCCATAGATTTTTAGGAATAAAATATCAATTAATAATATAATATTTGTTTCCAAAACTTTTATGTCAATTTTGACAGTATTTGGTATTTTGGATTTTCTAGATTCATAACAGCATTAATTCTTCGACAAAAATTAATCTAACTAACCATAATATGTCATATTATCCTAGAAAATATGTGGAATTCATAAGAAGTGTGAAATTTCAATTATTTGGATATTTATAATATCAATTATTTTAGTCTTTCATTAATATAGTAATTACTGCATCATAAATGTGTCATAAAAATATTAATTATTTAATGTATAAAAATATAAATAAAATACCATTATGTAGGAGATCATTTTGATTTTCTAATTAATATTTACAGTCTAATTTATCATATATATATCCCTATATTAAAAATGTTTTAGTTAGCAAAGTATTATTTTATCTCTATTAAATCTTCTTTGAATTAAATAATAATAAATGTCCTAATATAATCCAAGTTGACATAAAGAATCAAATTTTATTCCTAGCATTGTTTTTGGTTGAATTAAACTTATTGGATAGAATTAGGACATGTGTTAGTGTAATAATAATATCATTTTTAACCATAATTTTTATATATACTTTTAAAAGTGGCAAATAATTTTAAAAAGTTACTATTCACCAAAAATTATTTTCATCATATTGAACCAAATTTTACTTACTGATATCAATCATGTATTTCAAATTTTTGAATTTCAACTCACAGAAGTCATAAAATTATTTTTTATAAAAATTTGCAATTGATCCTAGGAGGTGGGTAAAAGAGGGTAAAAAGTTGAATAAAATATTTATATATCTAAAATTATTATAAACTGTCTCCAATGAATTACATTAAACTTATATAGGTATTATGTATCTATTTTGACCGAAAATAAATTTATATAAAATAAATGTTAATTTAAATAAAAATTGTGATTTAAACTATAACTGAGTGTTTTTCATGATTCATCAAAAAATGAAATTTCTTCAAAAATACCAAAAAGTCACCCGAAGCTAATTTTGATACTCCGAATCCAAAAATGTAGTCCATTTTGAATGATAAAGTTTATAAAATTTCAAAAATTAGATATTACTATTCATAACGACTAGTTTGATTGGTTGTCGTGTGTTAGAACTCGAAGCGACATACAACACAAGCTATTGTATTATTCAAAGAGAAGTGTACCATGGATGCTTTGGGTGTTACATACACATTATGTGAGCTATGGTGGATCTTGTAAACTACTTTATTACATTCATTTGTGGACTTTGTGGTTTTGTTTCATGAGGTGCATGTTGCGGTGCTTCACCCAGATGCCTACGGGCAAGCCTTTTTTGAGAGTGATGCTTACAATGTGTACATTATGGAAAAGAGGCAAACAAGTGAGGATGTAGTAGTAGGGTAACCTTGATATTATTTATTATATTATGTCCTCTTGTATGCAATAAATGGTTAAAGTATCCATGATGAGGTTGGGATATTAGTATACATGTTTAGGTGATGAGTTAGTTTGACTTGTTGTTCACTGTGCTTTAGCCTGTTTTCTTTACTATTGCACAAGAGCCTATGGGAAGGATCCTATTGAGTATACTATTATACTCACCCTATGTTTATATAAATTGGTTTTTAGGTCACTTGTGGAGGTTGGAGATCAGGCTGGTTTCTATTAACTTTGGGTTGTAGGAGCTGTTTGAGGTTCTTGGTTACTGTTGTTTTTACTTTTTCCTGGGTACTTGCAATTTTCCCATCTTAGTTGTAGTATATTTGAATGAAATTACATATATGTACTTGGTTTTTATTTTTTATTTCAGTATGAGATGGTGTTGGATGGTGTCTATCTTATCTGTCTCATTCTCATGTTTTATCTTAGAGGGCAATGCCTCTCATTTCTGTGTTACTATACCCTCAGTGCTAGATGCCAATCTATGGCCTAATCGAGGAGGGAATTGGGGGTCATTACCTCCCTTCTCACATTTCCAGCCCTGGAGGGGTACACATTGTGGGGAGGGGGTAATGATATATTGGTATCAGTGCTTTGATTGAGAGGTAGGACTGAGTTAGGTATTAGGCATAAGTGAGGTTTCATTGGTTGGTTGGGAAACAATATCAATCGTGTTTAGCAAGTGATGTAAACACTAGAGACCAGGTGAGATATTGGCGCTTAGGGCCCCCTATGATATGATTTTCGGAGAATTCTGTTTATAATGGCTTATAAAATAGGTTATACAAGTTGTAGGGTATTGACTTATGAAAGGATTATGCATCATTCTTATTTGTGACCATGTATGAATGTGTAGACCTTGGGATAGGTTAACCTAAAATTAATAATCGAAAAAAATTATTTAATTAATGATGATCCTTCCATATTATTGGTTGAAGAGCTCTATCTATTTTTTATTTTAAAGGTATGGCTCTAGGTCGACGCCCTTATCAGGATCGCATAAAAGATGACCAGCACGATGTGCCAATAGATCACCATAGGGTAGATGTTGGCAATGAAGACACTTGGAGTTGTACACTTCAAGAGTTTCAGCACTATATTCTACCAAATTTCATGGGATCCATTTCAGATGAAGTATTGGAACACCTGTTAGAGGAGGTGAGATAGGCATTACTGTGATCTATGCTCAGAAGGAGCAATGGGTGTCCTTGGTTGTGACGATGATGCATGGAGAACTAGGAAGTGGTGGTTATTGTTCCATGAGGATCGTGTTGATTCAACGATCACATGGGAGGAGTTCCGAAAAAAGTTTAGAGTTTAGTTTCTTTATTTGACCACGAAGGAGTCCAGTCGCTTGGATCTTCATACCTTTCGATATTTGATCTTTAATGTGAGATATTTTTTAATCCATTTCCAGAAACTTTTACAATATGATTCGAACCTGTTTCTAGAGGAGGATGCCAGGGCGGGGCATTATTTGGAGGCTTTGCCTCCAGAGATCTAGATCCAAGTCACCCCATTTATGTTGATGACATATATTGATGTGATGGAAAGGGCATATATCATCAAGAGGACATTGTCCAGAACCGGATCATCATAATATGGGAGTCCTCATGATTAATCACGATGCAGAGCTGTGGTCTGAGGTTCCCTGTTATCATGGCAGAAGAGTTTTTGTTCGGACAAGGGTAGGTTGCATCCCTCAACATATCATTTTTTCGGGGGCAGAGTACCTCATACTTATTTAAAAGGATCATGCACATGTATTTCATTTGGTGGTCAAGGTCATCCGCATCGAGATTGCACGACCTTTCAGGGCCGTCATCATGCACTAGGTATTCCGATCCAGGTTCCTCCTTTGAGACAGTTCCAACCGAGGCAGCAGCAGCAGGTTTCACTAGCTGTAGATTAGTAGAAGTTAGTTGGGATAGGTAGTGTACAACCTCATGACACTACCTATCCCCATAGATCAGAGCACGACCATGAAAGTTGTCGTCATCAGGGTCCGAGAGGCGATGGAGGAATTCATGGTCATCTTCATGCTTTGGAGTTGCTTACTCCAATCAAGGAAGATGTCGTTCGAGGTACCCTTTTCTTATTTTATACCATGTTATGTGATTTTCTTGATTTAGGAATGACACACTCCTTCATATCACCATCCCTTGCCAATGCTTTGGGACTTGATGTAAAGATCCTTCTAGTACCCTTGGAAATCACTATGCTAGTTGGACGTCGAGATGAATTGTATGAAGTATGTATAGACTGTGAGCTGGTGTTGGGGAAACATCGCTCTGGTGTATATTTCCAATGTTTCCAAATACAACCATATGATATCATCCTCGACATGGATTAGTTGTATTCAGTGTAGGCTATCATGGATTTCTTCAGGAAGAAGGTCATTTTCTTTGAAGTGGATGGAGAAAGTGTTGTGCTTTTTGGCGATAGACACCCTCAGATGGGTCATAGGTGTGTTCCGTCCTTATCATATATTATGTCTCTGATGATTCTAATTTATAAAGAGGTTCAACAGTTGGCATTTCATAGGGTCGTAGAAGAGTACCATGATGTATTTCCAGTAGAGGTTCTAGCCTTACCCCCTCGATGAGATATCGAGTTTGGGATCGATAATTAACCAGGAGCATCTCCTATCTCCATATCTCCAAACATGATGTCCCCTTTAGAGTTACGAGTGCTATGTATAGAGCTTGATGGTCTATTATAGAGTGGTTTTGTTCGGCCGAGTGTGTCACTGTGGTGTGCAACAGTTTTGATCATAATGACGGATGACAGAATCATGTAGTTTTGTGTCTATTAACATCGCTTAAACAATGTGACAGTGAAGAATCTCTATCCTCTACAACATATTAATGATTTATTTGATCAACTAAAGGGTGAAAGTTGGTTCTCAATGATCGATTAGTAGTCATGATATCATAAGATGCGTGTGAAATATGAGGATATACCAAATATTTCATTTTTTCTCATCATGGGCATTAGGAGATCATTGTAATGCCGTTCGGCATGAAAAATGATCCTACTGGCTTCATGGGATTGTTGAACGTTGTGTTCCATGAGATTCGGGACACATTTGTGCTGGTTTTCAATGATGGCGTTATTGTGTACTCCACGTCTGAGAAGTAGCATGAAGAGAATCTACAAGAACTTTTGGGGGTTCTTTGTACACATAAAATGTTTGGGAAGTTGTCCAAATGTTGATTTTGGGCTCGACAGGTCTGTTTTATGTGGCATGTTGTGTCCCAGCAGGGAGTAGCAGTGGATCCATTGATGATAGGAGAAGTTGTGCCATGGGAAGTACCTAAGACAATGTTAGAGATGAGAAGTTTCCTTGGTCTCGTAGGCTACTACATGAGGTTCTTAGATGATTTCTCTCATGTAGTGACTCATCTGAGAGACTTGACTAGGAAGGATCAGGCATTCATATGGACTGATCAGTTTCATGTTGCTTTTGAGTATCTAATGGTGAAGTTGGTAAGTTCTCTAGTTCATTATATTACAGTTGAGGGAGTACAGTTTGATGGTTTCTATGATGCTTCACATCTGGGGTTAGGTTGTGTTCTGATGTAGCGACGATCAGTTGTTTCTTATGGGTCTCGGTAGTTGTGTCCTCATGAACGTAACTATGTCACCCATGATATTGAGTTGGCAATCGTGGCGTCATCCTTGAATATGTTTAGAAATTACCTCATTGGTGACCACTTTGTGGTTTTCACCGATCATAAGAGCCATAGGTATGTTTTTTCCCAGTGTTACTTGATATTATGACAACGTTGGTGGATGGAGTTATTACATGAATACAACATCTAAATATCCTATACACCTAGAAAGTTGAATTTTGTAGCTGATGTGATGAGCGGGAAGTCATGTGGTGATGCAGTGCATCTATTTGGTGATTCCAAAAGAGTGATGGAATAAATTTCAGCATTTTATATTGATATGGGAGATGTTTCTGGTAGAGGATGTCTTTTTCATATGATAGTACAGTCATCTCTAGTGCAGTAGGTGGAAGAGTCCCAGTTGGGGGCATCTTGAGGTGGAGGTCTGGAGAGACTGAGTTGTTTGTAGTGAGGCCCCTAATGGTTGTTCTGATGCTGAAAAACACCGATTGTTGTATCATGGAAATATTTTTGTTCCTTTGCTGATACATGAGATAGTTCTCAAAGAGTTCCATAGTTTACCTTTAGTGGTGCTTCCTGGTGTGAAAAATATGTACCGAATCTTGAGGAGTCATTTTTTGTGGCCTTTTCTGAAACATATGGTTGCAGAGTTTGTGTATTGATGGTTCGTCTGCCAAAAGGTGAAGATCAAACACTGTGATCCTGGTGGTCTGGACTAGCCATTAGATGATCCTCAGTGGAAGTGGGAGGACATCTAAATCAAATTTTATACTAGTTTACCTCATTATCCAGGAGTACATGATGCTATGTGGGTGGTAGTGGATCATCTTACAAAATCAGCCCACTTTATAGTGATTAAGGAGTCATGCTTAGTGCATGTTTTGTCATGGAATTACCTGGAGGGCATAATGAGACTTCATGGATTCCCAAGGACCATAATTTCTGATCAAGATCCTCATTTTACCTCTAGGGTGTGGAGAGGTCTTTAGCATGATTTTGGTTCATAGCTATGCCTTAGCATTGATTTTCATCCTCAAATCGAAGGTCATACAACTCAACCCATCCAGACTCTTGAAGACATGTTATGCTCTTGTTTCCTGGATTTTGGCAGTTCGTGGATGAGGAACATACCCTTCATGGAGTTCTCTTAAAACAATAGTTTTCACTCCACCATCAGTATGGCACTGTTGGAGTCCTTGTATGGACGGACTTTCTATTCTCCATTGTAATGACCCAAAATTTCAATGTAAATTTATTTTCAATATATATGGGAATTTTACGAGTCTGAAAAAATTGACAGCGCGTAATTCTGAGATCTGGTGTGCCCGAAATGAATTTTTTAATTTTTTTTAAGTACGTTCAGTAAACATATGAGCATGTTTTTCTAACATTTGAACCATTGCTCGGAATTGAAATCTGAGGGCACCGTTGAACTCGCAACACCAGTATTCACTTAAAGAGACTTTCACCTCGATGACTGTTTGGTCGAGTGTGAAAGTTAGATTTTTGTTTTTTTGTGAAAGAATAAAATAAAAATAAAATTGTGTTGACATTTTATTTTTATTTGAGACACCCATGTGAATATTGTGGAGGTGAGGACCACAAGAGTTTTATCCTCCAAATTTAATGCTCGGTGGTGGGGACCACCCGAGCTAGTTAAACTCCCAATTGAAAGATTGGTGGTGGGGACCACCCGAGTCCCTCATAATGGGAGTGGAAACCCTCCCAAATACCTCATTAATGTGTAAAATTCTATATACTTCCTCCACATTAATTGTGTCAACATAGATGCATTAATTATGCCAACCTATTTAATTAATTTCTCCTATTAGAATTTGCGCCAATGAACTAAATAGACAACAGAATCTATTATGTTGGCTACTTGGTATTTTATTTTGAGGTGCCTCAGGAAAAAGCTCTCCAACAGACAATGCCAATGAAGAATGACGACTTTAATTATAACTTCATCAATGGGACATTCGTAGATGAGGAACTTCATCAACATCAATGAACCAACCATTAAGGAAACACCGACATCGTCGACGTCCGTCTATCCCCAACAAAGTTGTCTCCTTCCCCTTGGGAAAACATCAATGAGTCAAACGAACAAGGTATATGTTTATTTTTGTATGAATATTTTCCCATATAATTCCATTGTTTTATTCTTGGGGTTTTGGAATAAATCATTTTGGGAGGTTGTAAATCATGACGTTCTTCTTACAAGATCTTGTGGAGCCAGATCCAACCACTCTAACGTGGAGGGTACGAGCCAATAAAACATGGCCCGCCCCTTCTGCAATTATTCCGGCGTTATTAACAATGGAAGAGGACAGAAACCATCCATGGCTAGGGCAGAAGAATGGTGGATGACACCACTACCGACCTCGACAAAGGTGATGATGCAATGCAGCAACCTCATGGCCTCTGCGCCTCGCAGCCAGACCACAGCCCCACGGCTAGACTGCCACCCCACGGCCGAACCATCACACCGTGGCCGACCCGACATCCGCAGACGAATCCCTTGATCGAGGCTCGCCGATGTGGCCCTCCGATCCTCCCTGGGGTGCTTTGCAGCTCCACTCCGGATGAGCCGCCTCGCGGCACCATGGCGCCCCCCAGCATCGGGCCGCTTGGGCCGAGCCACCCCACAACACCGAGCCTATCCAGTCGCGCCACCCCGTGGCACCAATCCGTTCCAGCCAAATCACCCCGCAGCCCCAGGACACTACGTCCGGGCTGTCCCGCAGCCTCTGCCCTCCTAGTTGAGCCGCCCAGGCCGAGTCTCCCTACAGCCTCACGCCATCCGTGTCTGAACCATCGCAACCCTCCGTGGACCCTTGCGGCCCTCCCGGCCTGCCAGGGCAGACCCATGGGGTCAGGCCACCCAACGGGCTTGGCCAAACATAACAAGCAGGGCTGCCAAGCGGGCTGGGCGAGACCTAGCTGTTCTGGCCAGGTGACTCAAACCACTTTGGCCTAGGCCAGGTCAGGTCGGGTCTGTCCGACCAGGTAGGACCGGACTGAGGCCCACTACGACCCATTTACATTCTTTTATCCATAACATTAGCACTAGACATCCGTTGATGAACCTTCAGGGGATCTAGAAATCTTGGAGCGAGACAGTCCCTTTGAGTATACCCCACAACAGTTTTAGATTAATATGGGGAACATTAATGTTAGACCAGACACGAATCCAACCGGGCCCCTGGGACTAAAAGCTAATAACTCACATACCGAGTGTCTGATTGATGTAACGTCTATTACGTTGAGACCCCTACAACGTGGAAGACGTTTGAGATACTTTATTCATGGTAATTTTTGGCTGTTGGAGTATCGAAAAATATATTGTGGATCACATCCTCCAACAGAAAAGCAAGAATAGTTCATGATTCTAGTAACTAGCTGAGACTTGATGACTGCGGACCATTTCGACTCGGAGTGACCTGAAAAGCCCTATGGGGAGTGCCACTGTGTGACATGGTAGACCCATGGTGGGGAGCACCTCTATGTGATGCGGAAGATGAATGGTACTCGACAGGAGGAGTACCTCTATAGTCCATGAGGGAGAGCGTCTCTGTGTGACGCGACAGACCCACACTACTCGATAGGAGGAGTACCTCAGCAAGACACAAGGGGGAGTTCCTCTGTGTGACGTAGCAACCCCATTGTGTATAGCACCTCTGTGTGACATGAAAGACCCACAAAACTCTAAAGGAGGAGTACTTCATCACTCCATGATTATGGGGAAACGCCTCTGTGTGACACGGAAGGCCCAATATAATCGATAGATAAGGGGTTCTATATTAGCTGAAGTGTTTGACGATGTGGCTGGGGATGTTACATGTTACTACCCCTAAAATAAATCTTGGTGTTAGCTGAATCGGTACCTCTGTGTTTTCCACATGATTAAGATGTATTACATGATAACATAGGTATATGTATGGGCATACTCCTAAGTAGGGTTATCTATTTATTTAAAACATTGTGATTTAGCCGTTGTGGATTTCAACAGAGCATGAGTGTCTCGGGGTCCCTACTGAGTATATTTATACTCACCCCTACATGGGCTATGCCAGAACCATGTTGTGTTGGATGCAGACAATGGATATCACTGACTGAGGCTGAGAGTACTAGAAATCGATGGTACCAGGAGGTGGACCATACGATGTGTTTGTATGCAGAGGATAAGGGTGGATGTGGAGTGGTGATGAGGAGATATGTACCTACCTTTTAGATAGGATCCTGAAGGACAACCTAGTAGATTCCATTCTTTTTCTTCAGTTGTACTATATTTCATTTGTACTATATTTCATGTGTACTATATTTCATTTTTACATGTACTACTACTATTGGGATTGAATTCTGGCCCCTTTTTACCTTCAACACCCTTTTTTCTATACAGTTGACTTGTGTTTGTATCTTGATATGTGCTTGGATGCATGTGTTTACATGTTATAGAGGAAATGACATCCCAGTTTTAGGGAATATGCCTTTGGTGGTAGTCTCCAGCCCTTGCCCAATAGAAGGCGGGCTTGGGGTTAATCACGGCACATGCCCCAGGGGACGGGTCATGACAAATTGGTATCAGAGGAGTCAATTCTATCATAGAACATAGGACTATGAACTTTTTTTAAAAGGAAATAGTGTTATGTTTTGTGAGTGTGGTAATCAGTTTAGGGAATCCATTGTTGGTGCGACAACAGACGTATCCATACAGCAGGACCCTGACATCTGATTTATGAATCAGTGCACGAAAACACTCATTGCATGTGCGTTTGCAAATGATTTCTTTGTAATATTTTGAGTCATTCCACTAGGTATAACTTATTAACCATGGTAAAATTGTTTCTTTACAGGATGACTCCACGTAGAAAGACATCTAGTGTTCTGAGAGTTTTACGCACTGATACCCCACCGAGCGACGAGGCCTTGGTGTAAGGCCCTTATCCAGTAGAGGGACCGGTGGAGGCACTAGTTGTACCATTAAACGTTGGGCGCTGATTCCACCAACCCCAGCAGCAGACAGTGCATTCTTCTTGAGCGTGTTTCAATAGTTCCAGAACTAGAGGCCACACAGGTTCATTGGAGTGACGACCCCACATGCGGCTGATGATAGGCTGGAAGCTGTTGTGAGATTCTTCCAACTCATAGGGCCTGTAGCCAGTCTCATGGTGACCCTTTCCACCATCATCCTATTGGAAGAAGTAAGAAGATGGTGTAACATAACTCTCTATGTTCACGATGAGGTGACACTTCACGGGGCATACTTCAAGAGATTGTTTCGGGCATACTTTTTCCCAGCGACTCTTCGCCCAGTGCGCATACTGGAGCTTCTTCATCTGCAGCAGGGCAGCATGACTGTAGCTCAGTACTCAGTGAGGTTCTCCGACCTATCCCGCTACTCCATATATATGGTGTGGGACCCATTCTTCTGGGCCCAGACCTTCGATCAGGGGCTCAGGAAGGACATTATGGATTCGATGATCTCACTCAGCATCCCGACACAGACATGGGTGTTAGAGAGAGACCTCAAAGTGGAGAGTTTCCTTGTTGAGCAGTCTACAATAGTGAGATACACCACTAGTCATCATGTAGCCATGTCTTATGCAGCTAGCAGCATAGAGATTTCACAGAGGTCCTAGAGGACCAGACATACAGGTGGAGGACCGAAAGACATAGGATCGGTTTTGCGGGGCCACCATGATAGAGACATTCATGAAATGAGTGGGAAGTGTGCCACATGTGGTGGGTGGGTCACATGGCTCATGACTGTCCGACCCATCGTATGGATAATTATATGATGGTCAAGGAACCGCTCAGGTAGATATAAAGATTCGACCGAGGAGGTCTATAGAAAGTAGGTGGATGTGGAAGATGATTTGGTCATCCAACTGGTGGTGGGCGACGATTTGAGATGTTACTGCCACCACCACCAGTTGGTCCTTCCCGATAACTGGGAGTAGGTGGATAGGGGTGAGCTCAGCTCCAGGCAGCTGAGGCCTATGATCATGGCACTCTAGATATGAAACGAGGTATGATCTGTGTCTACTCCACCTTAGTTGAAGTCTTATAGACACATGTGCAAGTCATTCATTTATTTCCTCTAACCTAGTTCGAAGCTCAGAGATTCCAACAGAGAATTTGGCTTGATCCTTACATCTAGAGAATCTTACTTGAGTGGATTCGACGATTACGCACAAGTGATGGAAATTCGAGTTTACTCTAGGAGGAGAGAGCTTCGCCCGAGATCTCCTAGTAGCGGCGTTACAGCCTTATGACGTCATCTTGGGTATGGGCCGGTTATCTATAGTCCATGATCAGATTGATAGTATTAGGCACAATGTGCAATGTGTCTTCATGGATGGGACCATGTATACCTTCACTGGTGAGAAGGGAGCCTTTGCAGTGTAGGATGGACTTACTAGAAGAAGAGTGAAGCCAATCAATCATTAGTTGGCTCGCCCTACCGTCAGAACAGTTGATGTGGGAAGTCCGAGTTATCCTGTAGTGGTGGACCAGTACGCGGACGTCTTCCTTGATGATGTTATGGGTCTACCTCCTCACAGAGAGGTGGAATTTTACATTGACTTGTACCCCGGGATGGCACTGATATCTACACCAACATATCGGATGGCTCTTGTGGAGCTTCATGTGTTGTGGGTACAGCTAGAAGACTTTCAGGGGAAGGGATTCATGTGGAACATTTTTTCACCCTTGGCAGCCCTGATTTTGTTCTCCACAATGGGTCATGGGAGCTTGAGACTTTGTGTGGACTAATGGATCCTGAACCAAGTGACCATGAAGAACAAGTACACACTCTAGAAGATTGATGACCTCTTGGATCAGTTGAAGGGAGAACAGTGTTTCTCAAAGATAGATCTCATATCATGCTATCACTAGCTCAGATTGCGAGATGAGGATGTTCAGAAGATGACCTACAGATGTCATTATGGCCATTACGAGTTCCTGGTTATTCCATTAGGCATGACCAATGCTCCAGTAGTTTGCATAGGACTCATAACAGGATCATTCAGCCATACATTGATCACTTTGTAGTAGTCTTTATCGACGTCATTCTTATCTACATAGCTACCAAGGAGGATCATGTCTATCACTTGCGATTAGTATTGGACACACTCAGAGAGACCCATATTATGGTAACCTCTCTATGTGTGAGTTCTGGATTCAAGAGATTCACATTATGAGACATGTCATATCGAAGGATTGAGATGTAGAAGATCCAGCAAAGATTGAGGCGGTACATTCTTGGGGGCCACCCACTAGTGTGACTGAGGTTCCTAGTTTCTTGGTTTGGGCTAGATGCTACCAAAGGTTTGTGCTAGATTTCTAGATATTTGAATCACCACTATCATCCATCATGAAGAAGGGGAAACCCTTTATTTGGTCGGTGAAATTCCAGTAGAGTTTTTATGAGTGGAGGCAGAGTCTGACTGGTGCCCCCATATTGAGGCTTCCAGAGGAGGGAATAGGGTACATTGTTTACTACGACACATTAGGGACCAGTCTCAGATGTGTTTGTATGTAGGAGCGAGCAGGGATCGCATATGGTTCTCGCTAGCTGAGACAAAAAAAGAAGAACTACAGTACCCATGACCTGAAATTAGAAGCAGCGGTCTTCGTCTTGAGGATGTGGGGACACAATCTGATGGGCGAGCATTTTACAGTCTACTCAGATCAATAGAGTATCAGGTATATCTTCTCTCAGAAGGACCTGAACTAGAGACAATGACGTGGGATTCAGTTCATCCATGACTATGACATAAAGACATTTTATACCCCTGGGAAGGAGAACTTTGTAGTATATGCACTCAGCAGGAGGTATAGTATACAACTTCTAGGTGAGGCGACAAATAAGATGGCCACTTTATAGCTATCCTCTATGGATAGAAATGGAGCATGTTTTCTTAAGTCTCTTAAAGTCACTTCCCCACTCCTTCAGCAAGTTAGGGAGGCACAGTGTGGTGAAATAGACTATGAGACACGACATGCTCAGATATCTATAGGAAGACACATGATGGATTTTCTGATGGTGGGGAGCACGTCATTCTCTTAAGAGGATGTACTATGGTACCAATTTCATTTTAGGAGGATGTTTATAGGGATTTCCATCATTCCCATCATGTGGTACATCCTATAGTGAAAAAATTTACCAGGATCTCTAACGACAACACTGGTGGCTGAAAATAAAGAAAGTAGTAGAAGAGTCTGTCTCTAAATTCCTCACTTTTCAGCAAGTGAAGGTGGAGCTTCAGGTACTAGAAGTCATGGGTCAACCTTTAGATGTCCCAGAGTGGATGTGGGATGGGATATCCAAGGAATTCATAACGGTCCATTCACATATATCTATGGGACATCACTCGATTTGGGTGATCGTTGACCGACTCCTCAAGTTAGCCCACATCCTACCGATCATTGAGAATAGATCATTAGAGAATGGGATTCCTCAATATGAAAGATATTGTGCGTTGACATGGAGTAAACTCAACGATTGTCTCTGACCGTGATTCACGATTTACTTCCCACCTATGGATGGGGTTGCAGGAGGACCTCGAGACGGAACATCGTTTAAGCACTACCTTCCATCCTCAAATGGATGGCCATACTGAGTGGACCATTCAGACCCTCGAGGACATGCTATGTGCATGCATCGTCAACTTTGGTCACAGCTAGTAGGATCTCTTTCCTTTGGGGGAGTTTGCGTACAACAATAGCTATCACTCCACCATAGGGCTGACACCTTTTGAGGTGTTATTCAGGCGACCTTGCAGATTACCTTTATACTGGACTATCCTAGGGGAGTCAGCACTCATGGGACCAAAGATGGTATGGGCTACTATAGTGAATGTGATGATAATCCAGGAGTGGAAGAAGACTACATAGAGTAGGCATAAGTATTATGCCAACAAGAGACGAAGACCTCTGGAGTTCGAGGATGATGACCACGTCCTTTTACGGGTCTCACCTCAATGAGGTTTGTGAAGATTTGGCTGAGGAGGAAAGTTATCTCCAAGATTCATCAGACCCTTCCAGGTCCTCAGTAGAGTTGACAAGGTGACTTACCACTTATCTCTTCCACCTTAGTTGCATGGAGTGCGTGACGTCTTCCACGTGTCCTATCTAAGGAGATACGTGCATGACAATTCTCACATCATCAACCATGGAGAGGTGGACATTGACGATGGGACAACTTTTACAAAGGTTCCAGTAGAGATTGAGGATCAATAGGAGCAAGTTCTTCATGGGCGGTCGATACCACTGGTGCACGTTTTTTGGAAGCACAGGAACCTCCATGAGAGAACATCGGAGTGAGCGGTTTAAATTCATGCTAAGTACCCCCACCTGATTTCCTAGTTTTGAGTTTTGGCTTACAGGGGAAAAAATACCTATGGTGGGGAGAATGTAAAAACATGAAATTTCCATGTATAATTTGTTTCTAAATTTATGGTAATTTTATGAGTCTGCGAAAATTGACGGCACTTAATTCTGATGCCCAGTGTGCTTGGAATAAATTTATGAACATTTGATTGGGTACGTTCAGTAAACATACGAGAGGGTTTTTCTAATTTTTGAACCCGTGCATGAAATTGAAAATTGAGGGCACCATTGAACTCGCAGCGTCAGTATTATCTTAAAGAGACATTCACCTCGACAGTTGTTGGTCAAGGGTGAAATTTAGGTTTTTGGGTTTTCGTGAAAGAATAAAATAAAAATAAAATTGTGTAGACATTTAATTTTTATTTAAGAAACCCATGTTAATAATGTGGAGGTGGAGAACACATGAGTTTTATCCTCCAAATTTAATGCTCGTTGGTGGGGACCACCCGAGCTAGTAAAACCCACAATTCAAAGTTTGGGGGAGGGGACCTCCGGAGTCCCTCATAATGGGGAGAAGAAAACCTCTCATCTCCCTCATTAAGGTGGAAGAGCCTCTTGAATTCTTCTACATTAATCGTGCCAACACACATACATTAATTATGCCCACCTAGTTAATTAAATATTCCTTTTTGAATTTCTTCCAATGAACTAAATAGAAAACATAATATATTATGTTGGCAACTTCGAATTTTATTTGTTGGAGCATTGGGAGAAATCTCTCCAATGAAGAATTCCAATGAAAAACACCGAAATTGACTCCGACATCATCCACGAGACATTTTTTAAAGAGGAACTTCTTCAATGTCAACGAAATGATGTTTGAGGAAACGCCGATGTTGTTGGAGTCCGTCTATCCCCAAAAACATTGTCTCTTCCCCCGGGGGAAATCTTCAATGAATGAAAAGAACATGATAGGGTTTTATTTGTGTATGAATAATTTCCCATGTTCATCCTTTGATTTCATCTTCGAGTTTGGGAATAAATCATTGCAAGAGGTTCTAATGCTTGTCGTTCTTCATTCTGGTTATTGTTGAGCCATATGTTACCACCATAACGTGGAGGGTACATGCCAAACAAAAATGGACCGACCCTTCCGAAAATCCGTTGGTATTATTTGCGATGAAGGAGGAAGGAAACCATCAATGGTTGGGGCATGAGAAAGGAGGCTGACACCCCCGCCGGTCGTGACGAAGGTGACGACGCAATAGAGCCACCCCACGACCTCTGCACCCCCTGGACGGACCGCCACCCCATTGCCAGACCCCCACCACTCAGTTTCATCGTCTCTACATAGCCAGTCCGCCACCCCACAATCGATCTGCCTTCCACGGTCGAGCCCTACGACTGAGTTGCACCATCGGGGCCCTCCAAGCCACCACATGGCGCTTCGCCGAGCCGCTCCGGCCGAGCTGCCCTGCGGCGTCGAGCCACTCCGACCGACCCGCTCCGTGGCTCGGAGCCGCTATAGCCGTGCTGCCCCGCGACACAGAGGTGCTCCGGAAGATCCGCCCCCCGGCACCAAGCTGATACGGCTGAACCTATTCATGGCCCCAAGCCAATCAGGGTGATCTGCCCCACCGAGTCCACCTTGCTGGAGGAGCCACCCTAGATGAGTCGCCATGCGACCTCGCACCATACGCAACCAAACCCCCGCGACCCTCACGACCTGCCAGGCTAGACACATCAGGTGAGACCGGGTCGACCCGAACAGGGTCGGCCCAGGCCAGTTTAGGCCAGGTCGATCCAACCGGGTCGGACCGGACCGAGGCCCACTACAACCCATTTACGCTATTTTTTCCATAAGTTTGGCACCGGACATCTGTTTGATGAACTATCAGTGGCACTAGAAATGTTGGAGAGAGAAGATCCATTTGAGTATACCCCGCTATATTTTTGGATTAATATGGGGAAATATCGAGTTGGATCGAGTACGAATCCAACCAAGCCCTCGGGACTAAAAATATAATAACCCACAGACCGGGTGTCCCATTGACACGCTGTCTATTGCATTGAGACCCCTACAATGTGGCGAAACTTTGAGATACTTCATTGTGGGACATCATGGAAGATGGAGTATCAACCAATAATTTATGGTGCGGATCCTCCTAGAGACAAGAGAGCATAGTGAAGTAACCTAGTAGGTGGCTGAGACGTGATTACTACTGACCATTTTGACTTAGAATCACTTGACATGCCTAGTGAGGAGTTCCTTGGTGTGATGGGGTTGACCCATAGTACCCGACCGGATGAGTAACATAGCAGGCTATGAGGGGGAGGGCATCTGTATTACAGGGAATTCCCATGGTATTTGATAGCAGGAGTACCTCAACAAGTCACGAGGGGGAGAGCCTCCGTGTGACACGATAGACCCATAGTGAGGAGTGCCTTTGTTTGACGTGGCAGACCCACCGTACTCGATATGTGGAGTACCTCAGCAGTCCACGGTTAGTGGGATGTGCCTAGGTGTGATGTGGTAGGCCCACTATACTCGATAGAGAAGGGGTTCTCTAGGTACCGAAATGTTCGACGATGTCACTAGGGATGTTAGTTGTAACTACCTCTAGAATAAATATTGGTGTGAGCTGAGTCAGCACCACTGTGTCTTCCTCATGATTGAGATGCATTACATGATAACTTATGTATATGTCTAGGAATATACCTATGTAGGGTTATCTTATAATTTCATACTTTGGGGTTTATTTTTTGTGGATTTCAAGAGACCATGAGGGTCTCAGGGTCCCTGGTTAGTATCGTTATACTCACCCCTACACGGGCTATGCCCACACCATATTGTGTTGGATGCAGACGACCGACAGCACTGACTGAGGATGAGAGTACCAGGACTGGACGGTACATGAATATGGACCATACTGCATGTCGGTACACAGATTAGATGGTTGGACATGGTTTGATGAGGAGGATATTTGTACCTACCCTTTAGGATGGAACTGGCTGGACGACCCAGTAGTTTCCTTTTTTTTCATTAGTTGTAGAGTATTTCAGTTGTACATGTACTATTACTGTTGGGCTTGTATTCTGGAACATTTTTACATTCAACAGTCTTTTTTCTAATATGTTGACTTGCATTCATATCATTTTGTGTGCTTGGTTGAGTGTGCTTATTGGTTATAGAATGAATTCCTTCTTAGTTTAATGGAATATGTCTTTGGTGCTAGTCAACAGACCTCGCCCTATGGAAGGCAGGCATGGGGTTAGTAATAGCCCTAGCCCCAGGGGACGTGTCGTGACATCTGTTGTGCTAGACTGGGGTCGGAGAGTGACAATTCTCAGACCAAATATAGTGCGGAATACAATCGAGATGGTTCAGGTGATTTGTGAGAGGACTAAGACATCCCACGATCGCTATAAATAATATTCCGATTAATAGAGGAGACCCATAGAGTTTGATGTTGGGGATCACATGATTTTGAATGTGGATACCCGTCATGGGTTGAGAACATTTGGTTGTGGGTGTAAGAATTCTGCAGGGTTTTATGGGCCTTTCATGGTGCTAGATAATGTTAGAGTTATAGCTTTTCAAGTAGCACATCCCCCATATATGATCTAGATACACGATGTTTTTCAGGTATCATAGATCTTTCATTATCTTCGTGATGACTCTCATGGCATTTATTGGGGATAGATCGAGGTTAATGATGATGCGACCACTTTAGAGATACATGTCGTGATCCAAGACCCCAAAGACAAGGTGTTGTGTTGGCATTCTATTCCCTTGGTTCGTGTCCTATGGCGATCCAATGTCATGGAGGAGCGTACCAGGGATCGTGAGTCACAGATACGTGCTCAGTATCCAGAGTTGTTCGATGTTTAACTAATTTATGGTATCGATGGCCCCTTTGTGGTTATAGACCTTTCATGATTATGAGATGGTTTTCATTGGTTTCTTATTGATTTTTCACTATGTTGAGAGGTATCTCGAGGGCTGTTTGTTTAGAATTATTTTCTATTTCATTTCAGGTTGGTTTTGAATAATCGAGGATGAGAATGTTATGATAAGTATATGAAGTAAAGGCCTGGACCACTATGGTCCATTCCTTTGAGATAATATTGTGTTTGGAGTGTTCTAGGAGGTCAAGGTGATTTATCCACAACACTTTTCCCAATTTTCCAGTTCATAGAATAGTACATCGATAGCCTTAAGTGAACAGTGTCATCGGTAACCTTCTGTGAATAGGGAAATGGTAACCTTCTATGAATAGTGCAACCGTAACCTTTGGTGAATAGTGAAATAGTATCCTTAGGTGAACAGTGTCATTGGTAGCCTTAGGTGAACAGTTTCATCAATAACCATCTGTGAATAGTGAAATGGTAGCCTTAGGTGAACAATGTAACTGGTAGCCTTAGGTGAACAAGGTAACAGTAGCCTTAGGTGAATAGTGGAATAATAGCCTTATGTAAGTAGGGAAATAGTAACATTATGTAAACAGTGTCAACAGTAACAATATTTGAACAATGTCATCAGCAGCCGTAGCTAAACAGTGCAACGATAACATTATGTGAATAGTTTCATCTATAGACTTAAGTGAATAGTGCAATGGTGAGGTCCAACGATGACCTCTTTCCTTTTCCAAATTTTGTGTACATGAATAGTGTTTCTAGAACGGTGATGTTATAATGGTGACCACATTCCTTTTGCAAATTTTGAGTTCATGAACAGTGTTTCCTGAATACTTAGGATACAATGGTTGCCTCTTTCTTTTTCCAAATTATGGGTTCGTGAACAGTGATTCCAAAATGGCGAGGTCCATCAGAAACCACTATTTCCTTTGCTAAATTTTGAGTTTGTGAACAGTGTTTCCAGAAGGGTGAGGTACATTGGTAACCTCTATTTTCATTGAAAACTATAGAGTTCTTGAACAATGTTTCTAGAATAGTGAGGTTCATCGGTAACATCTATCTCCTTTGCCGAATATTGATTTTGTGAACAGTGTTTCCAAAACTGTGAGGTCCATCGATAACCTGTATTTTCTTTGAAAAATTTTGAGTTTGTGAAAAATGTTACCAAAATTGTGAGGTCCATCTGTAACCTATATTTTCTTTTCCAAATTTGGAATTCTTGGGAAGTGTTTCCATCTTTATAAAGTTTCACACCTTTTATGACTCCATTGATGTAAAATGAATTTAATGCCACTTTTTAAGGACTCTAAGGCTGATTCCTAGGCCATTACTACTATATTAATTATTCCTGTGGCTCAGGATACATTTATAAGGCCAAACTATGTGTTTTATTGTGATCCTCTTTTAATTGAAAATCTAGCATATATTTAACCACTGCTCTGTTGAATCATCTAATGGCACGATATAACTTTTTCAACAGTTCTTCCTCCCTATTCTCTACTATGAGAATCTCATACCGTTCACTCTATCCCGTTCAAGTTGTTTGACCAAACATCATTCCTTGGATTGGATCCCCATTCTGTTTTGATGCAACCATGCAGTATCGATCAATCTTTGATATAAGGTATGATCTATCATCCTTCTTTTGGGATCACCTCCAACTATTTCTCCTTTCCCTTTTATGGAATGCTATCCCCATGTTCCTAAAAAAATTTCTTCATTGTTGAGTGGTGTGGTGGTGTTTATGCATCCTCGGGTGGATACAGTTGTCATAGGGGGGGAGATCCTAACCCGTTGTTTGTCTTGTTCTCATATAAAGGATGTCAAGAAACGTTTGGGGTAAGGGATTCATTGATTCTCTTTTCTTTTACATGATACTATATTGTTAGCACGTATTATCACATAGGATCATAATGGAACTGAAATAATAAATATTTGAACCAGATAACTAAATTGATATCACTTGTATTTCTTTGCCTCTCATTTTGATAGATAGTGTGATATTTATGCTTTCATTGTTTAGAATTTCGTTTTTTATAAAAATTAGTAACAAACGTAAAGCCAAAAATAATTGATAATTGTTTGGCTAAACATAAACCGGCATGTAAATGAATCTGATTATTCTTGTTATAATTTGATTTTAATCAAATTTGGGCAGTAAGCATGTTTAATTATTTGTGATAGCTTATTTGTTAGGTTTCAATAACTTGTAACCTACAAATAATAAATCGGGTAATTCAAAATAGAATAAAGAACTAGTTTTTTTATAATTCCATAAAGGGTTCTGATTTAACCTTTAGCATGGTTAAGGGAAATGAACCGAGTTGATATGATGTTCATTTTCCCACTGTTGCTATTGTGATGTGAGCCTAGATGGCTATTGTGATATGTGGGGGAAGGGAAGCCTATCGGTTATGACATAAGTTGACCCATAGAGTGGAGAGATGCATGTATTATGCGTATGGGTGTCGGGGAGGACACCAGGGATGACGAAATGGGTTTTGTGTGAATGTTTTATCTGTGGATATTATTATTGTCTGTTTATCTGCATTACATTCCCCAATGCTCATGGCATCTGGTTTTTCATAACATTCCTCTGAAAGGGGAAAAGACGCATGGGTTATGCCATGTGCTTTCCATGTTTAGCCTCTCAAGGGAGGATGGGTCTTTGCACTTTCTATAGGCAAGAATGACTCAACGGGTAGTTCATCTACTCACCGTGTAGATCCCCCTTGTGTGTAGTAGCTTATAATATTTTTCAATATTACAAGGTAATATGTTAAAGTAATAATGTTGTTAATTAATGATTAAATATATGATTTTATCCAATGGGGTTGGATCTTGGGGGGGCGCAATGTTGAGGATGTAATTTTAAGGAACAATGGACATTGGGTGTGATGGTAATGAAAAATAATGTGGAAATTTCAATGGTTAATTAATGTTTAATGAATTAATTAACGTAAATTGAAGCTAAGAAATAGGTAATGAAGTAATGTATTAAATTTCTTTAATTGGTTCGGTGCATATAGGATACCTTGTCTTATAAGTGGAAGTAGTGAGTTCGAGAGGCATTAGCTGCAGTTTAGTCTAATACTAGGTTATGACCATAGTGTGGTTGTGAGCTATAGTATATTCTGTACTTTTTTTTATATACTCTACAGTGCCCCATCAGTAAGGGAAACTGGCCCCCCATGGATTCTGATCCCAAGGGGGTTTTTTCCCCAACATTATGGTGGGAGGATTAATGGCTGACTACCCCCTTTGGCCCCGATCTTTTCACTTTATAGTTAGATGTGTTGATAGGCATAGTGGTTAGTTTTTCCCATATATGTGTATAGAGGGCTATGATGGCTTGTGGATATTCACACACATATATTCTAGATATAGTATCCCATGCACTACTATATCCACAATGTGTATAGGTTGTGATAGCTTGAGGACTCATACTCGGTGTGTGGGTTTTTATGACTTGAAGTATAATGTTTGACATATGATACATGTAATGCGAGCTTTGGTGGCTCCTCGAAACTACGAGGTTACATTCTTGTGTGGAGGTGGTGGTTTTTTCACGAGGTTCATGTTACGGTGATTCGCCTAGGAGTATGTGGAAAGCCTTTTGGAGGGAGATTCTTTGGACATGTGACGTTGGGGAAAATTGGAAAAGCAACTGGAAATTAGTAAAGAGTGACCTTGATATTATTTATTATATAATGTACTCTTGTATGTGATACATGGTGAGAGTATCCATGGTGAGTCTGGGAACATAGTATACTTGTTTAGGTGATGAGTTAGTTTCACTTGTTGTTCACTGTGCATTATAATTCTTTCTTTACTGTTGCACTAGAGGTTCTACACTGGATCCTACTAAGTATAATGTTATACTCACCCTATTTTTATATTAACTTTTTATTTCAGGACACTTGGAGAAGGTTAGAGATTAGGCTTGTTTCTAATAGCTTGGGGATTCATGAGCTGTTTGGGCTTCGTGGTTGCTGTTTTTTTACATTCTTTTGGGTACTTTCTATTTTCACCTTTCAGTTGTTGTAGTTTTTCATGACATTATGTATGTGTACATGGGTTTTATTTTGTATTTAAGAATGATTTGGAGTTGGTTGTTGTCTATCTTATCTATCTCTTTTGTTTGTGTTCTCTTAGAGTGTAATTCCTACCATTTTTGTGTCACTATACTGACGGTGCTAGTATCCAATCAAGTGCCTACTAAAGGTGGGACTCAGGGGCCATTATATCCCTTCTCACATTGCTGGCCTAGGATGGGTACAATTTTTGTGGAGTGGGTTAAGACATAACACATCCTAAATTTTTATTTCAATATATCATGTACCCTCGCATGAATTATAATGATGAATTAATGGTAATCACTATAATGATTATACCCTAAGCTATAAAATAAATTTAAATTAATGAAGAATTATTCTTTTTTTATGAAAACTCTAAATTCATGTATCTTCCATAGAAAATTAAATAATTATATATGTCTATGTAGTGGTAAGAATATCATTATCTATGAATATGCGAGTGATATTGTTGTAATTGAATCTATGATAGGTAAAACATCAATATCATTGCAATCATATACATCAATCAAGAGAAATCCCCTTTATGAAATACAACGAACAATATCTATAGATGATGTCGGTACCAAATAAATCAACACTATAACCAATTATTATACAGCACATCAGGATATTTATTAATGTTAAATGGTGTTAAAAAACAATACATCTATATATTTAATACATTCTATGTATTAAATTTCAAGTACCATAATCGAGGAGAATGTTGGATGCTATAAAAATATGTTAATTAATCTTAATTTTAATCTATTACATTTTTATGACACTTTTTTAGAGGGACCATATCTATTTAGACCATTTTATAATTAAAATTTATTATAGGACCTCAACTAAAAACTAAATAAGAAACTTCTCTAATAATATATCAATATACTCTAGATAATAAAGGAATAACATCTAAAATGGAATGAATGTCACCTAAAATGGATAACATCCATCAAACGAATATAATCATTCATATAATAGTCCAAAACATTTTCTATCTATATTAACTAAAAACCATGTTTTCTTCTAATTTATAATATGACAATCAATATTCAACAAGATTACATAATGAAACACAAAAATATTTTACTCCTGGAAACACACTAATCATCCATAACTCATCAATGTTCTTTATGTGAATAATTCTTCTATATGAGTTTCACAAAATCCACAAGTCTACCGAAATAAAAAATATATATATTATGAACAAATGATGAATCAAAATATTAACAAATTACACTTAATCTATGAACCATTAATCATTATGTTCAACATTGAATATTTAATAGAATAGTATAGAAAATAATATCAAAATAATATATGAGTTGATACTTAAAAATAATATCCCTTTTTAAAAAATTATGTATAATATATAAAGGTATGAGTGCCATAAAAAGGTGTAGCATAAATTCCAATGAAATGCACAATTATGTCACTGAAACCGACTGCTAATTTCATAATATTTGATTGAAATTCAACATATATAAACAACCTGCAATAACATGTTTTTCTATAAACAATAACTTTTGTGAAACAGTTCAATGATAAACACCCTAATACATATGTCTGATATTTTCCTATAAGTAAAACCAATGGGACCCAAATTATTTTCATTTTTTATTGATATAGATATTTTCACAGGAACTTCATTCTAGTCTAGTGGCTAGGTATTTCATTCCATGATGGTAAATTAATATATCTAAAAATATACATTTCATTAAAAATATTGATTGACCAAGAATCCAAAGAGGAAAAAATTTTAACCCCCACAAAAATCTCATACCTAATCTTTTAACAGTATGGAAAAGATAATATATATGGAAATATATTTATGATTATTTTATCCATTGTATCCTATAGAGACCACCTATATTTAGGTATATGTTGTGTCCACATATCATTTCTAGGGGAAATTTATTACGCAAGAATCAATTGAACATATCATCAACCTAATATCAATTTCAAAAACCCAAGTGGCTATATCATACTAAGGTGAAGCCTCCATTTTTCCCTCTCTATGGAGAATCACCTTTGAAGATTATTACTATGTATTTCCATCCTCTAAGACCACAACTAGGTAATGCCATAAAATACAGCTCCAACAACATGGTTCTATGAACAGATTGAATACAGTCGTAAAGCATCAACTTCTATGGTAATTTTTCATGGACAATAAATTTTCTAGGCCACCAAATAATCCATCAGAAATATATAGAAATGGTATAACAACATAGAATATTGTAATGTGTTCTCATTTTAATAAATATTGAATTAATAGAATGTACGACACACAATAAATAAATAATTGTTAATTGTTAATTTTTGATAATAAAATTGAATGAATAATAAATCATATTGAAAATTAAATGTTATTAATCGAATAAGTATAAAAAAACTATGGATCATAAATAATTAATTTGATTTAATTAAATATTTATAACCTTTAAAAATAAATATTTTGAAAATAATATTTTATTGATATATTTAATATACATCCAATAGAATATATTTCTATAATAAAATAAAAAATGTCAATATATTAATTAATATATTTAAAAAAAATTTGAGCTGGTATGAAATAGTTCACTAAAACATCATGTTTAAAAATACATTCATTAAAACAAAATATGTTTTTACACTATTTTTTATTATAATTTAAAATTAATATAAAATATATTTAGAATAATTTTTGTATTATTGATATTTATTTTTCAATTCGTCATCTCAACATTATCCTATGATGAATATTTGGTATTTTCTAGAATATGTTTTCTTAATCTGATTTGATGAAACGTGTATCAATAACAAAAATCACTTAATTTATTACTATATTGAGAAATTTTTAAAGCATAATAATTTTAAAAATATAATTTATGAAAAATATATTTATTTAGGGTGTAAACCAATTTATTTATTAATACAATAATGAAATAATTTAAATTTAGGTTTATAAAGGTATGTAATATTTCCTATTAATGAATTTTTTTTGATTTTTAGATTTAAATAACTATTATGTCGGTAAAACTTTTTCGTGGAATTATTTTAGAGTCATATAAAATTTATTTGTTTTATTATAATATAATTTATATATATAAAATAAAAGAATTTAAATATTTATGAAAAATAAAAATAAAATAAATTTTTTTTTCTAAATAATGGTATTGTCTCATTGCATATTCTTTTGAAAAAAATATTTTTCATAAAATCAAATAATATCATAATATGATTTCATATATATAATATATAGGTACAAATAATTTAATAAATTCCATTTTTATTAATCCAACTAAAAAAAATTGTGAAGAAATTTGATACTATAGTAAAACAAATGACTAAATATTGAAAAATATATGTGTATAGAACCGAAAAACAGGTTTAAAACTAGTTTGAAAATCTATATTTCATGGAAGAGAGATCGTATGTCATCCTAATATAATTTTTTTCAATTTTTTTTCCAATGATATGTAAAAAAATCCCTCTTTATATTGATATTTAATATTTCAAAATATGACATTATCATCAATTCTAATGGGACCTCTCAGCCCCCATCAAGAACACCACCAAATTTTGGTTTCATCTTCAATTTAATAAATTTTCCATTAATATAGAATCTAATTTAAATTTCTTTATCTTGTTTTTATTACTATTTATAGAAATAAAACAATTTTCATTGGCCCCTCCAAGGAAATTCCCATGTCCTCCATGAGAATATTTATTTTCCCAAGAATATTTTAATTTCTATCTCAATAACATAAATATGATTTTGAAATTACAATTTCATTATATAACTATTTATTATATAATTAAAATTCATTCAAATGTTAATAACTATTGATCACTTTTCCCAATTTCTATTAATAAAATTGAAAATTTTATTTGAGCATGTCATAAATACCATATCTAGAAAGAAATAGATTTTTTCTAAATATTATTTCATATTCATTGATATGTATCAATATATGATTTAATTATGTAAATATATATAAATTTTAAGAAATTTCTATTATAACAATGATATTATTCCAAAATAAATTCCTTGTATATAAATACTCATCAATTAATTATTTTATATTCATATTTGTGTTGGTCTAAAAACATATTTGAAAAAAGATTTAAAATAATAATATAGATGACAATAAAAACATTAATTATGATAATATGTGATATATATGTAAGTACTAATTTTTTTCCTGATTATAATAAAATTATAATTACAATCAAAATTTTTGATATCAATATTGGATCATTAAAAATTACCAAAAACTGCTCGTCATTCATTTCGTATTTTAGAATCAGAAATAAAACTCCCATGGATAAAATTATAACATTATATTTTATTAACAGTAAACAATTTTTTAACATTTAATAATATTAGAGTATGGAAACATTATTTAAAAATTAGTAACAATACCACTTCTATGAAACTTTATTTCTATTAAAGAAATGGTTTTATTGCCTGATTTTAATATCCATGAGACATGGTTTCTATTTTGAAACATCATTAATATTATATTTTTTATTCATTACGAAATTACCATAAAATATAATAATTCCAATTATTTCATGATATTTTAATATTATTTTCTTTGTAGCTCCCTTATTCTCTTTTAATTCTTATGATACTATTATTTTAAAGGGTTCATATAAAAAAAATATTTGGTGAGGCATATTTATTTTTTATGAATAATGAAAATTTTCTTATTGCTATATTACATTCAATTTATATTCATTTTCCATATTCATGTAACTAATGGAGTTTTTAGAGACATATGATTTCCTTTAATTAAATGGAATTAAATTTAAAGGAGATCATTGTCATGAAGATATTTGTCAACTCAACTCGCTATATTAATTTTGAATGACACATATTGAAAGAAATTTCTTATAACACCACTTACTTATCCCACATATTTAATTTGATATTACATTATCTCCCTCTCTATAGATAATTATTTTTAATTTATAGGATTTTAATATGATTATTTTCTTCACGAGAAAATATATTATTGTTAATAACGATTCCCATCCACTTGAATGACAATTTCCACTCATTGTACATTTTTTAATATTTCATGCAATGTTAAACATTATGATAGAAATCATAATTATGTTCAATCACATGTGAAATTTATAATTCCATTAATCTCATTCAAAAAAAAATTGCATAGTATTTTTATAATGACTATTTCAATCATTGTTATTTATAAAAATTAAAAAGAAAATTACATCCTTTTAAAATAAAATATTTTAGCAACCACCCCACACTTATTTTTTGTTATGATTTTGTCATCTCCTGGTTATATTATTATATTTTTATTATATAATTAATTATTTTCAAAATCATTCAATTTTTATTTTTTAAACCATTAGGTAGTGATTCATATTCCAGTATGGATATTAGGTAGTGATTTATAATCTACTATATTGGGAAAAAACATGTAATGATTATTTCCCTACTGTTTAATTATTTATATTACAATTCTTATTCCGTGGTTTAATATAATAATTCGCATTCATGACATCACATATCAATATAATAATGATTATGCTCCCTATATCATTTTAATTTTCTAATAATTCATCACCATTATATTATTCAATATTTCTTCTCTTTTTAAAATATATTTATTGTTAGCATTTCTATTGGAAAACCCACATTTTTCTATGTTCACTATAATAATGTTTCCCCCCATTATCATGTTTTTTCAGAATCTTATGATCTAGGACATGATGACATGATAATGAGTGTTTTCCTTACATATTATTTGAGGCCACCCATTTATTTTTTTTCATTTCCATAAAAATTTTTTACAATACATTATTTATAAGGAAAATTATATAGTGGTTCTTTCTTAAATACAAGAGAGACCTAAAAAAGGGAAAATTACTATAGTGGAACAAGAATCCATGTGGGATGACAATTTCAGGGGAGATAATTCTAAAATACACTAATTAGTTTTTAAAATAGTTTCTAATATGATTTATGAGTTTTAATATTTTATCATATTTTAATGTTGTAAAATAATGATAGGATCACTCAATTTATATCATTTATATTTTTTAAAGAAATAAATTTTTACCATATTAAATTTGAGTTATAGTATATGGTGCCCCATTTAGTATAAATATTTTTATAGTTATGTTTTTTAAATTATATTGGATAATATTGTATGAATATGATTTGAAAAAATTAATGAAAACAATATAAATAAATATATGGGAGAAGTGTAATAATAAAATAACATCCTGATGAATTTGTTATGTAATTAAACTATGGTTGTATTATAAATTAAATCCCTATTATTATGAAATAATGTGGATGTGGTTGTGTTATAGATTCACCTTGGGGTAGTAACACTAAAAAATTATTTTTAGTGTAATCTCAGTCATCACTCATGAGTATGATGAGTGTGACATAAACTAAAGACTAAACAAAAAAATTTTGGGGGATAATATATATATTGTCAAATTATATTTAAAATAAACTATGAAGGATTTGTTTCCTAGTAATATTAAGTTTTTATGTTAAAAATTATAAGAGATGATAGTTTCAAGTAACCTATGATGAACTAACAGAGTTATAGGATGAACCTTGTGTGACATAAGTGAACTGAAAGTATCATATATCAAAATTATGAACTAATTCGTGATCATATCTTGATATTTAGTATTCTTTTTCATATTATATTTTAGGTAATTTTATTTTAAATAGTCATTTATTATTATTATTATTTATTTGAATCCAATATAATGTATATAAGTAAAAATATTCCCTTGCTATTTTTTCTATCATACATTATGATATTTATAATATAATTTCTATGTAATTTTTTAATAATTTTTTTATTATAGAATATAATTTTTCTATAGGAATGATTATTATACACATTTCAACATTTCTATAGTGAAAATAACTGTTCCATTTGTGCATGTGGGGAATAGAGCATCAAGAAATAAATATATCTCGTTTGTCATCAAGTTACAATAAAATTTATCAAATATTTTTAATATATTATTCATCACCTATAAAATATAATAATTTTATCATTGTTATCCTATAATAATGAAGATATTATAAAATAATTATCTTTCATAACCATACTCATCCATTGATTGTGGTATGGTCATGTTTGGGTATGTCCAACCCCCTTGTTGAACAATTATATGGAAAACAATCCAAGAGGAATAAGATGAAAATTTATTTATTATATATTGAAAAAAATATAATCAGTATTTTTTTTATCATTAATTGTTACATTAAAATTAAATACATTAATTATGTTACAATAAAATTTATTAAAAAATTTCTAAAATAATCCCATCATTAATTTAATCTATAATGATTATAAAAAAACTCAACAGAATAAATTTCAAAAATTATAAATAATTAACATGCATATATTATGCTACAATTGGTAATCTATATTTTTTAAATATTGAGGGATGAAAAATGAACAAACGAAATATTATATAACTATTTCACAATGAACAAAATTACAAGCTCTCAATACTGAAGAAAGATATATAATATATAAATAATTGCATGAAGTAATAACAAAACATTATTATAATTGGATGTAGATATGAATTGAGTTTTGAAATAGGTGGTTATGATATTAATTTTTTTAAATGATATTATTTCACATTATTAAAATTCATTGAATTATGATAAGGGTTTACCTTCCTCATTTTTAAAACAATGAGATATGATTGATATTATAAACCAATATTTAGTTTATAGGAAGAATTCTATACCCTATTACAATCAAGAATAAGTAATAAATTTTATTTCATGGTATTTCAATTTATTGTTCATTTTAATCCTTTTACATTTTTTTTATTATTACATTACTACTATAGTAAGTACTCATTTATCAAAAAATTAATATTCATTAGAAAAATATCTTATTGTGTATGATGAAATATTTAATATGGATTGATTAATGATTATTGGATTTATTTTAACTTAGTAATTTAATTAATGACTTGTTAAGATCCATTTCATTTATATTCATTATGCAGGATTTAATTCATTGAATACAATGCTTTTAAGGGTATTTATTTTATCAACTCCCAATTTTGAGGTATAATGATTCAACTTGAACATTTTTTTTCATAATTTGATTTTTTCAACCTTATTATATTATTTCATGGACATTTTTATTCAACTATAGGGAGACATTATTTTTATTTGAATGATTTTATGATGATTAATTTTTCCCTCAAAAAGTATATCATTTCAATAAAACATCCCATCATATTTAATGATGGATTTCCCTCCATATTCAAAATTTTCTATTCAACCAATGTTCTATATTATATCAATATACATAGTTATAGGTTACCTCATGAGAATGTTATATTTCTAATCTTATCCTTTAGAAAGGATGTTTTCTCCCCATGTGACAATGTGTTTTTTACCATATTATTTAAATATATTAAATATAATTTATAACATATAAAAATCAAATGATTTATCATACACTTAAAATTTGTTTTGGATAACAATTATTCAAAATTAAAATTATTTCAAAATATTTTAGGTGATATTATTTTATCATTTATGTTTCTTCAAAACGTTATTGGTGATATTTCATTCTGAATATTTATTTTTATAATTATATAATATTAATTTCTCAATTTTGATCATAAAAAAATAATTTTCAATGTTATTGGTATCTTTGTCACATAATGCAAAGACAAATGTGTCCCCTAGGAAATTTATTAATTATTTTTCTACCATCTATAAGATTATTTTATACATGAATGTTTTTTTATTAACCACCCATTTAATGTTCTTATGAAATACTCTTCTAATAAGAGAGTGTTATAGTATCAACCATATACATTCTTTTGGACAATTTTGGTTATACCATTAATAATTTTATAAAATATATTTTCCATTCAATTTTTTCATTATGATGTGATAATTAAATGATTTCATGTGGATGGTATAAGTATGAATTATTGTTTGTTAGGGTCTTATATAGCCCTTTATTGCATGTTTTTATGATTTATTTTTCATGATTTGATTATGGGAATTATGTATTGATTCTGATTCCTTTATTGGAATTATTAAGTCCTACAAAATCTACTATGTTTTTGGAAATATGGATGTGATATTTACTTAAATATTATTCCGTAATAGATGATCATTTCATGAGGAACTGGAGTTAGTAAGTTAAAATATATCTGTAATATAGGAGGATATTCATCATCATATGTAGGGATTGAGTATAAGATGCACATGTGGAATAAGTGGATATGATGGAACCTCGGAAATATTGGTATCTCAGAACAACATCTTTGATAAAAATGATGGAAGGTGTTGAAATGCATGTGTTCAAGGTAATAGTTGGATATATTCAAATTTGGAAGAAGCCTCGACAATATCAGTGGCTTAGCAGTACATCATGGATGTGAAAATAGTATGTGATGATCTTATATCGATGAAATTGGGGGATATTTTGTTCAATTTTTTGTATTTGTGGATCATATTATGATAAAAACATGTTAATGACTTAAAGATCATGCCTAGATAAGGATATCATAATATAAAATCATCTAGTTAAGAGGCTTACCGTTTTGGAAGGATGAAAGTGCTTAAAATTTTCAACTAGTAATAGGCATATATCAGTTGATACGTTGGGAAATTTCATGCTATCAAGTGTGGTAATCACATTAGTTCTTATTGGAGCATCATATGGAAATTTGTTTGGAAGGAGTTGTAACTTTTGAATTGTACGTGGGACCTTGAGTCTTGTCTAAGGCCTTGTTCCTTTGGGGAATCAGTCTATGTATTCAGGTCCCCAATCAACCAAAATTAATAATGATGGGAAATTAAAAATTATTAAAATATGTATAAATACTTCAGAAATAGAATTTAATATATCATTCTATAATATATTTATGAAAATCATGTATTGACTACTTTCCCACTATTTTTGTGTGTGAATTATCTAGGGTTTTCGTCTTCACTATTTTAATTAATTTTGTGATTTATACACCACTCTATTTTGAAAAGGGGGTAACGATTCAATGTCCATAGTTTTATGGATTTATTCCAATTTTAGAGACATGGTTTACTATAATGACCAGTTTTTTTGAAGTTACATATCATATATTGATTATTTTTCTCCATAGATCATGTTTATTATCTCATGATTCCATACCTTTAATACAAGGTATAATTTTTTAATTTTGTGAATATATATTTGTTAAACATGTTATAATGAAATCAAATTGGCTCATATTTATTATAATAAGATACTTTTACTATCTCATGTTTCCTCATATTATTTTGATCTAACACTTCAGGATTTTTTATGAGTTTTTCACTTACTGAATATTTGACGTCCCCGTTTAATTTGATTCCTTTTCCCCATGAAATTGATGTTTCGATAATATTTAGGAAGAATAAATTTTTAGTAAATTTGTTGTTTATGTAAAAGAAAAAAAAATTAATTGGAAATTTATTCTTTCTAAATGTGGGAGAAAAGTCAGTTTTCCCCCTATTAACACTAAAACATTCATTCATGGGATTTTGAGATTATTAACAAACTATAATGTTTTAATAATGGCATTTTTTGAAAAAAAAATGAAAATAACCCAATGAACACACTTCTGGAGCCTAATTTTTTGAAAACTATGGTTTTATGCATCATATATCCAATATTTGTACAAAATATTCCTATATTCCATTATATAGCCAAAATTTTATGAATATGTGAATGTATGTTTTTTATTAACTCAAAAAAAATTATCAAAATTGGTGGGAATGGGTTTTTATAATGTTTCAGTAAACCATGGCTAGACCCACATACAGATATCGTTTAAACAATGGCCATTACCACCAAAGTGAATGACATAAACCATAGACAAATCCACCTTAGACCATAGATTCAAAAAATTGTAATAGATACATATGGTAGCACTTTAAATAATTGTCATACCCATATAAGGCCATCATTTCAAATTGATGTTATAGTTACCAAAGGCCATGATAAAATCTCGTGGACATAGATCCCAAAGGACATGGATTAAAAAAAGTTAATAACCACCTAAGGCCAGAGTTATAAATTTTGGATATACACACATATTGACAAAATTTTAAACTATATCCATATGTTCTTATATACATGTTTTTTATTTTATAAATGATTAATAATTATACTAATGAATACTTATATATAAATTAGTATGTATATATATAAATAAAAATATATAAAAATATATATTTTAGCCAAGTATATTAGTAATGTGTTGGATGTATTATTTATGATGTCACAAGATAAAACCTCCCCAGTTATATTAATATTTTGTAAGACCACTTCCACTATTTCTTAAACCATGTCTACAAACAAATTTAGCAACAGTATCAAGCCACAACTAGAACCTCATATTTTCATGGATTAAATATATAAAATTTTGATCTAAAGTAGTCAACATCAGACCATGGATATAACCCAATAAGCTACCAATTTCAATATGTGTCTATAGTGTTTTTTTTCTAACGGTTAAATCATTTGTAATAGGGTCCTATATGGGTATTGTTAAAACCGTGAATCCATGTCAAAGATATAATACAATTTCCACAACCACCATGATTCATAAAATTATGAAAGTAACCTATGAAAATATTTTTGGGAAAAATAGACACAACCATGAACCATCAAAATAGGTAACTATTCTTGTGGTGTATAAAATGGTAGGTTTATCTTACATTGTGGAACATATAGTGTTTATAGAATGCATTTTTTACCCCATACCAAATAGTCTGTGTCAGGATGGATGCATAGGGTACTCACACAATCATAAAACTATTTCAATAATTTGTTCCATTAGGTCCATGATTGAATTTTAAATAATTTATACAAATGATAAAGAGGGTCCTCTCCAAAAAGACATTAGTGAGGACACTACTAGATCATGAATTGCTACATAGCAAAACCAATTAAGTGAAACAGAATAGTGTTTCTTTAGATCCAATTTGTTATCATATGTAGGACTCTATTCTTGAGGTCATTATTTTTTATCCACCATCTCATTATACATTTTTGATATAATAAATCTTCCAAGTGACCCACAATATGTATTTAAGGAAAATTATCAATGCAAATTAATAATGAAAATTTGAGAAACACAGTTACATATTTGTGGCACTATTGATGAAGAAACTTATATAAATATATATACAACTTTTTTATCTTATAGTGGATATATAATATTTAAAATATATTTAAATATATTTATTTGGATGATGAATATAGTGTATGGTCTATCCAATCCACACAAGGATTTAAGGAAGATTCATGAAAATAATAATAAATCTATAAGAGAATCATATATTAAGATATAAATTATCCTCAAAATTGGAATATGTTCCTACCACTCCATCATCTCAACCAACACACATTGTGGGGGTTTATTTTTTAAATATTTCAAATAATTCTATTAATGTATGTAGGTCAATGGTGACCAAAATGAAACAAGATATTAATATCATATGCTTATTTCGAAAAGAAAATGTAGTTAACACTACATGAATCATTCATCTATTATTAAATTTCAAAACCAAGATTGTGCCCATTTTCATATGTTAAATTAAAAATTATCAGCATAACAAGAATCCTTCAACTATGCTAAAACATTATCCTCCTTAAATTATGAAATTTTACCCCATCTAATTCATTACAAAATAATGAACCCAATGTGAATAATTTAATGGTTCCAATACATTCACTTGAAATATTTCGTATGTTGTTCTCTTAATATTTCATTCAAAATACTTTGATGAAACTAACATAGATCCTCCAACCATGTATAGCCATTCCTAACAAATAATCATTCCATTTTTATCACATGTTCATGTTAAAAAATGTTAAAATATGAATGTGATTCATTTACTCATTATTAACCTTACCAAACAATTCATTAATATATATTAATTTTAATATTCCAAGAAATAAAAAATAATTAACCTCACACACAAAAATCTAATATGAAAATTATTTATTTTTCATTGACTATCATGAAAATTCAGTTTGATCATTCCATGAAAACAATAATGTTCATGTTGATATCAATCATCAAATTATTAAATTTAATTTTTATACATTTTATTATATAGGAAATTATAGTGATGTGTTACACTATATTTATATTTTTATTATATTTCCAATTAACAAATCTCAGGAGAAATCTTATATTAAAAAAATGAACTTCGTTGAGAAAATGTGTGTATGCTTTAGTGACCATAATGGTTAGAGATCCCAAAACCATAAGGATTAAATAACCTACCTAGCAACCATAATCACATGTGTGGATGGAATTGGTGATAGACTATCATCAACATGGTACCATTACACACATAAATAAAATATTTATTAACCTATAGGAACAAAATTCTAACATCCATTCATATACGAGGAAAGCTACAAGGAATATAGTGTCACATATTACCCATTCGACTTCATTAGGATGCTCTTCCAAGAGAATAAAATTTAGTGTCTAAATTACATTATGAAGGTATATCATAAAGTGGATCATGTCCTCCCTATATTTAATGAATAATTTAGAACGGATCTAACTATGCACTATCAGCATTGAAATATCCATTTGAACCCCGTTCCACAAGACTTCACTATAGATACACACCTTGTGACCAAAATCCCATCAATATAGGATGGTACAACATGGAGGCAGTCTCACAATGTAAATAAGACCTATGTACACTAGAAATAAATACATATTTATATTCCCTATTTTTAGAACCATCATGACATACTTGATGAAATATATGGACCACTCAATTCTCATGCCACAAAATACCATTTGTGTTCTCTTAAGGCATCGATTGTACAATATAAACATATTCCAAAATTAACACAGTGGAAGGCCAATATTCCATCCACTAAATACAAAAAATATATTTGTATATATTGATCCTAATAAAATGATTTGAGTAGTAACATATCACAACACCCATTAAACAATACGTTGGTATTCCCATTCAGGTTACATATGGATGATAATACATTTTGATAACAATTGATGAAAAATATATATCCCTACCAATTATAATTTGTATTTTCCCAAATACATTAAATTATACATATAGTATTTATTTCAGTATATCTATATGTTCTCAATGAAAAAGACTAAAATCCATACTCATATAAATTTTAGTGATGTTAAACAGTGTATATATAAATATACATAGTAGATATCTCATATATCTACACCTCACTTTGACGACCATAAAAAATTTTAATGGAGACACTTGAGTGGGATAATATTATGACATTAATTATGAATGGTTTTAGTTATATTGGTAATGAGGATTAGCGGTGGTTGCACATCATTTTACCATATCAGTTTAAGGAATTGAAGTGAATCATTTAATAGTTTAAATAATATTTTCATATAATACCACCTGGTTTAAATGAATCCATTTTAATATTCTAGTAGAAAACTTGTGTCGAAATTATATTATAGTCTGATGATAAGTACATTTTTTATCTAGATCTCTTTAAAAAATGGGAGTGATCCCTGAAGACTCCTAGACCAAAATATAACAAACATATAACTAGAATAGAATTCAAAAAATATCACTCTATTAGAAGACAATGAATCTTAAATAAACCCTTATATATATATATATGTTAACATTTACATGGTTGATTAAATACAATATATATTTTTGGTGGTCATTGATTCCATTAACAAATCAATATAATGTGATAGAAACATGCACTCCGGAGGTCTTCCATTTGATATTCAGATATTTATTTCTGGAGTCCCACCACATAACAAATTCCATATATTCATTAATATGGAAACACAATGATAAATCAAAAGAACCCTTCCTATGATTTTTATAATGATGTTCCACCTTATAATGAGATGGTCAATAGGAAATAATGTCTTAAAAATTTTATCATATTGATTAGTAACCTAAATGGTGATCCGAAAGTATTTATAGAATTTGGTCACTACAATGGTACTCCTCACAACGAACATTCATCATGTGATGAAGGTCCACCATTTGTCCTATATGAATTTAAAATTATGACATATCGGGAGGCATTCAATGTATTGAGGATGAATACACCCATGTACACAACTCACAACAAAAATATTATATCATTATCAGTTGGCGATTTATAGATATAATAATGAACCATTCATACCTCACCCCATGCATATTGTATCATAATAATAAGGAAATAATTAATCAATTAGATTACTAATAATGATCATCGAAAAATATAGTGATGTTCATTTCCGGTGGAAGAATCGTCCCTTCCTGAAGATGCAGATGAAATGTATATAAAGAATTAACTAGATTACAAAGTCGTGTTGGACATGTTATAGATTATTTCAACTCCCCAATATTAGATCCTATGTGATTTGAATATGGAGTACATTCCTATACTATATTACATCCTATTATTGACTATTCCTTAGATACAGTTCCTAAATTAATCATTTTAGAAGTATGATAACTATGATCATACTTAAAGACTAACATATTTATAGATTTAATTTTATAATTTCGTACTAGCTCAGAATCCATGATCATGAAAAATTTATAAGAACTTATGGAAGGATTGTCTCCATTAATTTATTCCACATAATTATAATTAAATTTATTCCTCATCTGATGTGGGTATCCTTAGATAGGTGGGATACAGTCTAAATCACATTACACAATCCCAGATTTAGTAATATACCTCAAAGAGGGAATATTATATACTTATTGTCTTATTAGAAGTTTGAGGACAAAAATATTATATATCCATGTTTTACCATCCTGAAAAACAAACTTCATAAATAGAAAACAATTTTTTTGACTAGAGATAGTGGTTCACTGATATCGTATTATTTCATGAAATAAAATGGTTCATGTGAGGATCTCATTAGGAAATAATGAATCCTATACTATTTTCTAACATTTATTGTTGAGTAGATCACCTTTTTTATATTTATTACAACCAACACACGTTTTTTTCAATACACCCAAAGTACAAAATACTTCATCGGAAGACACTATGAATTCTATATAAGTGAAACCCCAATATGTAGGGTTTATGGTTTTTTCCCTCACACACATTCTCTGGGTAATTAAATTGTAGTCAAAAAAATGCAGGGGAGGAGGTAGGGTCATGATATCCTCACTCATTGAAGATATGGTCTTTTTTACCACATCCTCAGTGGAATAAAATATTCTCACATATTTTTGTTAATCTATGACAACAATTTCCCAAAAATGTAAAATCAACATAGGGAACACATAAATCATTTTGGGAAATCTAAAAAACGATGGTTGAGAACTCCAACAAGGTCACCATATATTGATTTATGATGTGATAATTTATAATTGATAAGATTATATCACACAAGTATGATAATCCGTTTTGTCTTACATAAAGAGGGGTTATGAATGAAGATCATTGTTTTCCGTTTTATGTTGAATAAATGCATTAAATACCAACTATATTACTAAGATAATGGTTACAATTTGAATCTTGAATCCCTATATGTTTTCTGAATTCCCTCGTTACTAATTTAGTGGAGGATTCATGTAGAGAAAAGACATTAATTAATATGCCTATTCATGTGATTTTTTTGGCACTGAATCACTTGAACGTATGTTCACTATACATGCAGGGTATATGATGAATTAAGAAGATAAAAATGGACAACTTTTACCCTTTGGATATATCCAAATAATGACATAGGAAAAAATATAACTATATCTCAGTATCAATAAAGTGAGATCAAATTGGTCTCCATTGAGGATATGAAATTGTAGAAAAAAGTTGATATAGGAAATATGAAGCAATACAATTTTATATTAATAAAGGTAAATATTCACACTTAATACAATTTTCAAAAAAAAATAATGTTTTCGCCCCAAAAAGTTATAATTGGTCACTCATATGACAAGAGGAGTTTTGGAAAACTAAGCTGGATCTTGGTCTATAAAGGTACATCACTATTGCTTGGTTTTTAATGAAGACCATGGTATACAAATTTTTTTATAAAATATTCCCTAAATTGATAAATTTCTCCCATAATAAACATGAATATTGTGTAAGAAACAATGATTTGTGGCTTGATCATATGAGAAGTCACATACTTACAATGATCTAGGACTATATTAGACAATAATTACTCATTATATCTTTATATTCATCATTTATCTCACCTTCACCATGGAATTTATATATAAAAACATCACAAAAATGTATAAAAAGTGTAAACTATAACATTAATTTGTGGAGTGCACTCCCCCTTCTATTAATGTAAAGAATCTTACACTTCCAAATTTCAAAAAAATAGATTATCTAATTTAGCATTTGGAACATTTCACTTCATAGGTTATACATCTGATTTGAAATCATGATCATAAGGTCCTAGAAATAATAAAATGAATCATAAAAATACTAGGGGATCAATATTCAGATGGTAAAAATGATTTGTAACAAAACCAATCATGGGATGTAAAGACCATTGATAATAGTTCCTTGGCTGATTCATCTATGTACTAAGGAATATTTATTTAATAATCATTAGAATTAAAAAAAATATTGATAATGAGAAGGTATCTATAATCGTCATAATTGGAAATTCATTTATATACTCTCTCAATATGAATATAATAATAGATATAAAACTAGTTATTTTTAGTGGGAATATAAGTAAAGTTTCAAAGAAAAAATTTATCCTATTTATGTATCCAGTATTATTTTGGGACCTTACATTAGTGTTATCAAATATAAAAAATGTAATTTAGTGAACTGAGGAAAAATTTCATCAAATACTTGCATCATATGGAAAAATATAGGGGAAATATGAAATATTCGCTATATTCCATAAATTATAAATTTAAACTATAACAATATCATTAATGTAATAGATCACACGATTCATACAATAATGTTAGAAAAACATAGATGGACCCCACATCCAAATATGAGTATGTATAATGTTTTCCATGGTATGTGGACTGATAAAGAACAATCTCTTTATGAAATGGAAATGTTCCATGTTACTTCACTATAGTGATTTAAAATAATTTCACTTTGGTTCTTAAGGATAGAAAACATAATTATTATGGGACCAATGATTTTTCTAGATATTATTTATTCCACTATATTTTTTAAAAAATATCAAAATTTCTCTATCTATAAGGGCGTAATATATAAAATAGTTCATTATATGAAAGTTAAGTTTGGCTTGTATTATTAATATGTAGCCTAGATATTTACTACCTATCCATGGAAAATATGATTGTGAGAAATTGCATATATATATGTATGAATGTTATTTAAATAAAAAAAATTAGAAGATTCTAAATCAGTACCATTATATCCTTAATGTATTACATTATTAAACTACAGTGGAAGAAATTGTTAATAATCCAAATCATTAAATACCTTTAAATCCATAACCAAGAGGAATTCATAAATAGATAATGTAGAATAGGTAGACCAGAGAGGGTCATTGACCATAACCTAAACTCATTCACACAAAAATGTATTTCAAGCCCCTGAAATTTGGAGTTTAATCACTACATAGGGCAATTAAACATTCTTGGGTATAAGAGTTTACTTTTGGTTCTATTAATGTTATCAACAAAAATTATCCCCTATAAAATGAATCATATTCATAAAAACCTGATGGACTCACCCATAATTGGATATTAAGGTGATCCGGTCTCATCTGTTGAGTAATCTAGAGATGATGTGGTTTTGGAAGAATGTAACTTTCATTCTACATCTCTATTGACGACCAATATATTAATGAAATAAGTGGATTTTCATCAAAATTGTCCCCATGAACAATGCTACCCACATATAAATTCAGGGAGTATTTCAAATAAAATTATCATGGATAGTCATTAGATATTTATATAATTTACTTATCACTAATGGGTGGTGGACTAGAAAACATGAAATATCCTTCTTGTGAGAAACAAATCTTGAATTACCATCCAAAAAACACATCCATTTTCTCCAGATACTTCATCCACTTGCCTGAGTGTATTGAAAAACCATTTATAGTAATTTTCCAAACATTTATCTAGATGTGGTATATTTTGAATCTAATTTCTATCATCCCAAAAATCATTCAATCATATGTATTCATAACATATACAAAGAACACATGAAATCAGTGTTATAGGTTCCCCAATGAACTCTAGATTTTGATGATGTAGTTTTTTGTATCCAAAGAACATATGACAAGGAATTACGTTTTATAATGTTGAATGGATATATAACTAAATGAATATTATCAAGGGGGAACTATAAATTGTAACATTAAATACAAATCCATCATATTACATCTTTAAAATGATGAAATTCCATGATTTTTAGTTGACATTTTCTCTTCAATTAATCCCATCCTAATCTAGAATCAATTATGATTGGGATATGCTGAGGATGACATATGTCCCTAAAATTCATCCATTCAAGAGCACTAAAATAATGATTAATAAACCTTAGTTAGTTTCAACAATGAATTTCAAATTTTTAGATATTGTATATGACTTTGAATTCATTGTAAATTGATGGGACACCAAATTTAATATTTTTTTAGGATTTTTTCGATTTCATGGATTCCATGTATTATAGTGGATAAAATGTAACAACCTGAGATTTTAAAAGATATATTCTTTTTAATTTCTTTAATCCCTTCTGTTGTACGCTTCACCAAGATTATATTCTACTATACGCAACACTGTATTAGCTTGCAATATATGCAACACTAATCTTGGATCGTGTTACACACAATTTCATGTTTGTTTGATAGTAGTTATTCTATGAAACATTGAGTATATATATATATTCAATGTATTTTGTTATATGCAACAACAAAGGAGTAGTGCACTACATGAAACCCTGACTTGGCTTTCATTACACGCAACCACGACCTTCCTCGATAGCGTGTGCTGTACGCAATACCGAGTTCTACTAAAAACTATATGCTATTAAAATATTATTAAAACTAGCCGTTATGAATAGTAATACCCACTTTTTGAAATTTTGTAAATTTAATTTTTCAAAATGGAAATCATTTTTGGATTCGGAATATCAAAATTAGCTTAGGGTGAAATTTAGGTACTTTTCGGAAAACTTTCATATTCTGATGAAAAGTGAAAATTAATAAATTTTAATTAAAAATAACTTTTTTAATCGAAATAATTAATAGTGATAAATTATTAATATGAGTGGTTTTAAATTATATTTAGAATATATTTTTACCATTTAATACAATTTTGGTCATTGGATGTAATTTCACATTTAAACGAGACATAAACAAGTGTCAATCTTTTGATAGTTATTATCTCTAAAGAACACGTTGTTTGTTTTGACGACGGGAATTAATTTTTAAATTAATTAATGCAACTGATATGTTTTGAATATGGTAAAATAGACATAATTTTTTATTTCATAATATCAAATATAGCTTAGGCCTATGTTTTTTATTTTTCTGGAAACATTCATTTTTAGATGAATAGTGAAACCACTAAGTGGTAGTTAAAAAACTGAATTTTTCATAAAACATAACTTTACCGCTTCTGTGAGTGGAATTTTTAAAATCCAAGAGACACGGTTAATATTAAGGACTAAAATGTGGTTCAATGAGATTAAAATAATTTTTGGTGAATAGTAACTTTTTACTTTTTTTACCACGACAAAAAGTAAATACGGTAATTAAGGGTAAAAATGATAGTATAATTACCCTAACACATGTCCTAATTCTATTGGATAAGTGTAATTCGTCAAAAAACAACCTTAGGAATAAAATATGACCATTTAGGCCCACTTGGATTAGATTAGGACATTTATTATTAATTTATTTAAAGAAGGGTTAAAATAGTTGAAATCAAAGTTTAATAACTAAAGCATTTTTAATAGAGGGTTATACAGAAGATAAATTCGACTATAAATATTAATTAGAAATCTAAAACGATTTCCTACATAATGGTATTTAATTTGTAATTTTTAGACTTAAAATATATTAATTTATTTATGACACAATGATGATGCAGTAATTATCTTATTAATGAAATATTGACATAATTGATGTTATAAATACCCAAGTAAATGTAATTTGATACATTTTATGAATTCCAATAATTTTCTATTTTTAATATGACATATTAGTATTTATTTATTTATCTTTGTTAGAACTAATAATTCTATTATGGTTTTCACCAAAATCAATTACCAAATAGTGTCAAAATTGACATAAAATAGTTTTTAAAACAACTATTATATTATTAATTGTTATTATATTCCTAAAAGTCTACGGATAGGGAAAGATACTTATATAATGATAAGTGTATCATTAAGGGACCACTTGGGGGGTCTCTTGGATATATATGGTTAGTTTATTAACAATATAATATAAAAATACAAAGTGACATGGTAAATGTCAATCTAATTAACTAAGAGTTAAAAATAAAAGATAAGGTTAATATAATGACCTAAACATGTCTAAATTCAATTGGATGAGAGGATTTCGACCCATACCCACCTTAGCATCTAAATAAGTCAATTTGGAGCTATTAAAAATCGAATATGACTTTATAAGAAAATAATATGTTTAGTTTTTCCAAAGGTGCCCCTCTCCTCCCTTATAAAAGGGCACCTCATCCCTCTCTTCCTCACACCACATTGAGCCCTCATGCTCAGACAACCCCTGCCAAATTATATTCTACACTTCCATAGAAACATCCTAGAGGTTATGGTCTTCTTCAAAGACCAATTTTAGATCCCTAAGAGGAGGTCTCAAAGAGGCGCTTCAAAGAAGAGGTAATGACTGTTACCGATTCTTTCAACTCTATTTCTTCTTCCACATCTTCTTCTTTAGTTGATTCATTATAAAGTAATAACATAAGTATATCTCATATACTGATAAGTTATTATAATTATGAAACAACCCTATTTCACCATCTATCCATCCTACGGTAAACGAAATCACCACGCGTGTGTACGTACGGAATACCGTCTCCACGCCGTGGTGAAATATGTTTTTCCACAAACACCATACATGGATGGATATAATGGTGTAAAGAATAACTATATATGGTTATTATAAAATAATACTGATTCTTATATATTATACCATCCACTCCAATTCTATTCAATAGTTATGGGAACGATATCATCGCTCGTGCGTACGTACGGACTACCGTCTCCACGACGCAATGAGATTCATTCTCCATGTTTACCATACATGAATGATCATAAAGTTTATATAATGAATAATAATTAAATATATTAAATAATAATGCTAATTTATTTATTTATATATATATGTATTTCATCTATTTAGTTTCATTCAATTCAATAAGGAAACAGAAACAACGTTCATGCGTACGTACGGCCTACCGTCTACATGAACTGTGTATTTCATTCCTTTTATCGATCTATAATATATATATGTATATGATGAATATATATTATATATAAAACATGTTTTAAATTAGAAATTATTTAAATCTGGATATAAGTAATAATATCAAGAATGACAATTCGAAACACATACGATAAATGAAATGATTTTACCCAAAACGCTGCTTGAACATGGAATTTACAAAAGAACGGGTAATATAAATCATAAGTGAAACATATATGATATCATAAAAATTAATATGATTCTTTAATAAGTCAATGACATTATTTAAATCCTTATAAAGGAGGTTTGGATACGTACGAAGCATATCTGACCCAAGGTAAGGGATAATTATTCCAATCTCGTTCTTATCCAAGATTGTTTAATAATAAGTATTTACTGGGGTTATTGTTATCATCCATGTCCATGTTTCCTAAAAATGATTTCATTATGTTTAAATTCCTTTTTAACCATTTTTACTTTTACCCAATGGTATGGAAGGAATCTTTCTTTTTTTTACCCTACAAGGTACTTTTTGACTTTTCCGAAAAAAGTATGAGAAGAATGTTTTTTTAAGGTATACGGCATGAAAGGATTTTTACGGTTTTATAAAGACTTATTTATATTAATATTCCTCCACAAATTTTCAATAAAATTGTAAACAAAATCCTTTTCTTTTAAAATTACATGACATTTTATGAAAAGAAAATGATTTTGATGAAAAAATGATATTTTCATCAAGAATCCATTTCAAGTGTTTTATCAAAACCATTATTCATCTAAGATGACATTATTTCATATGTGTATGTTTCAAGTATAATGTCTCTATGATTTACATGGTTTCACTTTTCTTATTATGAAATTATATACATTTATTTTATATGTATTATGTGATGATGGGATGATGTTTATGAAAACCATTTTATTTATTGGGTTTTTATGAATGTTGTTGGTTTATTTTGTGGCACAAGTAAGAATGATTTCGTTATGAGATTGGTGGGACATATATCTCCCTCCAATGCATTGGGTAATGATTTATATATCATGAGATAGACATGGATGGAACAGTATGTTAATCTGGTTCAGTGTTACAAGACTCAAGCGAGGAGTGAACTCGATTCAGAAAGGGACTTTGTCCACTAAGATGGTCTTGGCAGCAATGCCTTGGCTACTATGGAAATCATAACAAATGTTGAGTGGTTGCCACAATTACATGTTTTATTCCCATGCTAGTTTATCATGATTAATGTTCCTTTATGATATATGCTTTATGTACTTCCATGATTTATGTCTTTGCTCATTATTTTGATGTTTATATTTTATGTTCACGTTTTTGCATTCAAATGTTTATGGATTATTTTAAGTTCACTATGATTACCCTTACTGAGAATTTTAGCTCACCCTTTATAAGTTTTCTTTTCCCCACGATTTAAATAATGGTTTTGGGTAAGAAAACAAAAAGGGGAAGATCTTATGAGAGATGTTGAAGGTCTTTCACCACGATTAGAAGATTATATTCCGAGTTTCCAAAGACTCTAAATTATTTCGATCCTTGTGTGCCTATTTTTGTTATGTATCAAGTATTCCTATAAAGTAATGTAATTTCCATATACGTCATGCTTTGGGACTCTACTGTTGGTATCAGAGGAAAGGTTTAGTCAACCTTTGGAAACTAGGATGCAAAAACATCAGTGAGATCCCTAGAGATATTTCTAAGGTATGTCTATGGATGTCCCAAAGGATAAGTATATGTATAGGATATAGTCCTAGAACTACGGTAACGATCTTAGAATTTAACCTAAGATGTTAGATATTGAGGGTAATTTTCCTTTACTATGTTGTTTTCCCTAGCATGATTTTTTCCTCTCACACTATTCTTTTTGGGTTTTAGAAAACGGCTGGAAACATGAATATTCACGATAATGGAGGATATAACGGACAATGGAATGATATTCTTCATGAGAAACAAAATGAAATAGGATTTGGAAGTCCAAACATAGTTATTATGCCTAATCATAAATCTCATAATATGATCAATAATCTCAACTTTGGTATGTTTCCCGACTCAGATAATAAGAGAAAGATGGAGTTTCATGATGATCATATAGGAAAGAAAGTTCAATTTCCCTCATGTAAATCATGTGGGAAGAGGCATCAGGGAGAATGTTTCAAAGGAACTGGAAGATGATTTGTGTGTGGAAAAGAAGGACACAAAGCCATTAAGTTCAAAGGAAATGGTTCAGTTAACACCATGGACAAGGATAATGGTATTGCTATGACATCAACAATGATTAGATGTTTTAAATGTGAAATGTATGGGAATTATGCAAACCAATGCCCTAAGGGAAAATCTCATGAAGAGAATCAGCATGGTCATATGAATAGATTTATGGGGATGATGATGAAGAGACTACAAATGAAAAATGAGATGAAAGAAATGATGAAGCTCAATCTGTGGTTTAAGAAGTTAGTGGAATGATTGTATGTTTATAAAGAATAATGTATGGTACTATGTAATAAAGAATCATTTAAGGATTGTTACACTATTGTTTTTCCTAAAGTATTTGAAAGTATATGTTGAATGGTACGGGTAACCATGAAAGGTTAATTCAGATGTTTTTGGAAATTAGATGATATGCACATAATGAAAGGATAAGAAGATAATGAGATGTTTGATTGTATTCATGAGCTCATGACTGCTATAAGGATTAAGTGATATTATGGTTTGAGTTTATAGAATTTTTCATATTTTGGTATGTGGAATGTGTTAAAATTTAACAACATTCATGTATTCACTAAGGTTTAATGGGTATTCATATTTCATGAGAATACATGATTAAGGTATTCACATGAATGAATGTGACCAAAAAGATATATGGGGGATAAATGATGGTATTCACATGCTTGGTTGATGAAATTTCAAGTAATCATTTTATTTATACTATGATCTTGGACCGAAGTATTTTAGATAAGCCTAAAGATTGGAATGGATTATGTTGGACATAAGTTAGAATTGTTTAAGGATAAAACTTTTTTCGATATTATTGATGGGATGTTATAGTAATGTAGTTTTAGAAAAAGGACAACCTACAGGACGGGCGACAACCCATCGCGTCGGACAAGGCTGTAGGAATCAAACCCACAACCGAAGTGCGACTGGCCTTTATCACCTACCACTAGCCTACAAGAAGTACCTATTTTGTAGAAACAAGTTTTATTATATTAAGCAGTATGATATATGAAGTATAAGTCCATTTTAGGAACCATATATGATTAATCTCACTATAGATGGACTTATGTTTTTTTGATAACTTTTTCTAAAATTTTGTTTGAAACAGATGGAATGATCCATCATTCTATAACATGATATGTTAACACTTCACGAATAAAAAAATCAACTTTATTTGTTTAAGAGATGAAGTGGAAAATGTCCAAAGAACGACCAACGGTGAGGCTATACCAAAATCACGAAAGTATTTCTTCTAACTCCAATTTCATCAACATTAGGGAAATGATCTTGAAAACCAAAAATGTTGTCCTAGTTCCCTTATATCTGATGAATCATATGGTACCATAGATCATCACAAATCTATGGATTTGTTATTGATGGATTTTTCATAGCCATGTTTTCTAACACTCTCCATCAGAACGTGATGGTTAGATTTTTCTTCTATATCCATATTTTCACCTATATTCTCCTATATGGAAACCCAGTGATGAGTTTCGTTGGGTAATCGTTACATTTCATACTTTAGTTTTTAAAATTATGTTTTAGTATTCCTTTTATGATGTGGGTTTCTTTGAATAGTAAACGATTTATAACCCCGACGAATTTCGAGGGCGAAATTCATTTTAAGGGGGTAGAATGTAACAACCAGAGATTTTATAAGATATATTTGTTTTAATTTATTTCATCTCTTCAGTTGTACGCTACACCAAGATTATCGTGCGCTATATGTAACACCGTATTAGCTTGTAGTATACGCAACACTAATCATTGATCGTGTTACACACAATTTTATGTTTGTTTGATAGTAGTTATTCTACGAAACATTGAGTATATATATATATTCAATGTATTTTTTTTATACGCAAGGACAAAGGATTCATGCACTACACGGAACCCTGACATGGATTTCATTACACGCAATCACGACCTTCCTCGATAGCATGTGTTGTACACAATATCGGGTTTTACTAAACAACAATATGCTATTAAAATATTATTAAAACTAGCTATTATGAATTGTAAAACCCACTTTTTGAAATTTTGTAAATTTAAATTTTCAAAATGGACTTCATTTTTGGATTCGGAATATCGAAATTATCTTAAGGTGAAATTTTGGTACTTTTCGGATAACTTTCATATTCTGATGAATAGTGAAAATTACTAAATTTTAATTAAAAACAAATTTTTTAATCGAAATAATTAATAGTGATAAATTATTAATTTGAGTGGTGTTAAAGTTTATTTAGAATATATTTTTACCATTTAATACAATGTTGGTCATTGGATGTAATTTCACATTTAAACCAGACATAAATAAGTGTCAATCTTTTGCTAGTTAGTATCTCTTAAGAACACGCTATGTGTTTTGACGACATGAATTAATTTTTAAATTAATTAAAGCAACTGATATGTTTTTAATTTGGTAAAATAGTCATCATTTTTGAATTCATAATATCAAATATATCTTAGGCCTAATATTTGGTAATTTTCTGGAAACTTTCATTTTTTGATGAATAGTGAAACCACTATGTGGTAGTTAAAAAACTGAATTTTTCATAAAACATAATTTTACCGCTTCTGTGAGTGTAATTTTGCAAACTAGAGAGACACGGTTAATATCAAATACTAAAATTTGGTTCAATGAGATGAAAATAATTTTTGGTGAATAGTACCTGTTTACTTTTTTTCCCACGGTTAAAAGTAAATTGGGTAATTTAGGGTAACAATGATATTATTATTACCCTAAAACATGTCCAAATTCTATTGGATAAGTGTAATTCGGCCAAAAAAACCTTATGAATAAAATATGACCATTAGGCCCACTTGGATTAGATTAGGACATTTATTATTAATTTATTTAATGAAGGGTTAAAATAGTTTAAATCAATGTTTAATATCTAAATCATTTTTAATATAGGGATATATATAAGATAAATTCAACTATAAATATTAATTAGAAATATAATAAGATTTCATTATTATTGGCATTTTATTTGTAATTCTTAGACTTAAAATTGTTTAATTATTTATGATACAATGATGATGCAGTAATTAGCCTATTAATGAAATATTGACATAATTGATGTTATAAATACTCAAATAAATGTAATTTGAGACTTTTTATGAATTCCAATAATTATCTATGTTAATATTACATGTTAGTATTTATTTAATTAACTATATTCGAACTAATAATTTTGTTATGATTTTAAAAAAAATCAATTACCAAATAGTGTCAAAATTGACATAAAATAGTTTTTAAAACAAACATTATATTATTAATTGATATTATATTCCTAAAAATCTAAGGATCGTCCAAGATACTCATATCATTATAAGTGTATCATTAATGGACCACTTGGGGGTCTCTTGGATGTATATTGTATGTTTATTAACTATATAATATAAAAATACAATGTTACATGATAAATGTCAATCTAATTAACTAAGAGTTCAAACTAAAATATAAGATTAATATAATGACCTAAACTTGTCGAAATTATATTGGATGATAGGAATGCGACCCATCCCCACCTTATCATAGAAATAAGTCAATTTGGAGCTATTAAAAACTGAATATGACTTTATAATAAAATAATATTTTCAGTTTTTCCAAAGGTGACCCTCTCCTCCCTTATAAAAGGGAACCTCCTCCCTCTCTTCCTCACACCACATTGAGCCTTCATGCTCAGCCAACCCCTGCCAAATTCTATTCTCCACTTCCATAGAAACATCCTAGAGGTTCTGGTATTCTTCAAAGACTAGTTTTAGTTCCCTAAGAGGAGGTCTCAAAGAGGCGCTTCAAAGAAGAGGTAATGTCCATTACCGATTCTTTCTACTCTATTTCTTCTTACACTTATTCTTCTTTAGTTATTTCATTATGAAGTAATGACATCTGAATAACTCATACACTAATATGTTATTATAATTATGAAACAACCCTAATTCACCATCTATCCATCCTACGGAAAATGAAATCACCATGCCTGCGTACGTACGAAATACCGTCTCCACGCCGTGGTGAAATATGTTTTTCCACCAACAACTTACATGGATGGATATAATGGTGTAAAGAATAACTATATATTGTTATTATAAAATCACACTGATTCTTATATATTATACCATTCACTCAAATTCTATTAAATAATTGTGGGAACGATATCATCGCTCGTGCGTACGTACGGACTACCGTCTCCACGACGCGATTAGATTCATTCTCCATGTTAACCATACATGAATGATCATAATGTTTATATAATTAATAATAATGAAATATATGAAATAATAATTTTAATGGATTTATGTATATATATATGTTTTTCATCTATTTAGTTTCATTCAATTCAATAAGGAAACGAAAATAATGTTCATGCGTACGTACGACCTACTGTCTCCAGGAACGGTGTATTTCATTCCATTTATCAATCTATTAAATATATATGTATATGATGAATATATAATATATATAAATCATGTTTTACATTATATAATTATGTAAATAAAGATATAAGTAATAATATCAAGAACGACAAGTCGATGCACATACGATAAATGAAATGATTTTACCCAAAACGATGCTATAACATGGAATTTTCAAAAGAACGGGTAATATAAAGTCATAAGTGAAACATATATGATATCATAACAATTAATATGATTCTGTAATAAGTCAATGACATTATTTAAATCATTATACATGAGGTTTGGATATGTACCTAGCATATCAGACCTAAGGTAAGAGATAACAATTCCAATCTCGTTCTTATCAAAAATTGTTTATTCATAAGTATTTACTAGGGTTATTGTTATCATCCATGTCCATGTTTCCTAAATATGGTTTCATGTATGTCTAAAGTCCTTTTTACCCATTTTGACTTTTACCCAATGGTATGGAAGGAATCTTTATTTTATTTACCCTATAATGTACTTTTTGAATTTTCTGAAAAAAGTACGAGAAGAATGTTTTTTTAACGTATACGGCATGAAAGGATTTTTATAGTTTTATAAAGCCTTATTTTAATGAAGATTCCTCCAAAATATTTCATGACTATTTTCAAAAAAATCCTTGTCTTTTAAAATTTCATGACATTTTTTGAAAAGAAAATGATTTGAAAAAAATATATATATTTTCCTCAAGAATTCATTTCAAGTGTTTTATCAAAACCAATTTTCATCTAAGATGACATTATTTTATATGTGTATGTTTCAAGTTTAATGTATATATTATTTACATGGTTTTAATTTTCTTATTATGAAATTATAACCATTTCTTTTATATGGATTATGTGATGATGGGATGATGTTTATGAAAACCATTTTATTTATTGGGTTTTTATGAAAGTTGTATTTTTATTTTGTGGCACAAGTAAGAATGATTTCATTATGAGATGGGTGGAACCTATATATCCCTCCAATGCATTGGTTAAATATTTATATCTCATGAGATTGACATGACTGGAACGATAAGTTAATCTGGTTCAATGTTACAGGACTGAAATGAGGAGTGAACTCGATTCAGAAAGGGACTTTGTCCACTAAGATGGTCTTGGAAGCAATGCCTTGGCTACTATGGAAATCATAACAAGTGCTGAATGGTTTCCACAATTACATGTTTTATTCCCATGCTAGTTTATCATGATTAATGTTCCTTTATGATATATGCTTTATGTACTTCCATGATTTAGGTCTTTGCTCAATATTTTGATGTTTAGATTTTATGTTCATGTTTTTGCATTCAAATGTGTATGGATTATTTTTTGTTCTCTATTCTTACCCTTACAGAGCATTTAAGCTCACCTTTTATATGTTTTCTTTTCCCTAGGATTTAAATAAAGGTTTTGGGTAAGAAATAAAAAGGGGAAGATCTTATGGGAGATGTTGATGATCTTTCACCACGATTAGAAGATTATATTCTGAGTATCCAAAGACACTAATCTATTATGATCCTTGTGTGTCTGTTTTTGTTATGTACTAAGTATTCCTCTAAAGTAATGTAATGTCCATGTACATCAAGTTTCAGGTCTCTACATAAAAAATAAATTAATTAATGCATAAAATAAATTATATATTGAATGATCAAAGAATTATTAATTAATTGTTACCCTATTTAATATTTTGGACTTCATTATGTATAATAAGGATTCTACAATACGGAATGAAATAATTGTTGAAAGGGGATAAAATTTTAGAGGTGACAAAAAATAATTTAGGTTCTTCTCTATGTATCCATAATAATATATTTTTTAATTAAAATTAATTACCCATCATTATTGTCAAGGTTACAATCATATCTCTATAGAGATTTTAGGGTTCAAGGACATCACAATCTCGAATGAATATAGTGATTGATTTTCCAAATTAGGGATGCATGTCATATGGTGACCACAAAATATCAATGTTACATTAAATTTTTTATTATAATAACCATATCAAAAAAGAAAAATTTCATCTACAATACCCATTTATAACATCCCATAATCAATGAGATCCCATGATACCTCTATATTACATTTTGATGCGAAAAATAATCTCAAACCATCTTATAACTCTCTTATTGTTGGGGGATACATTTTCCCTCAGTCGTAGTTGGATGAAAGGTGAAGATATCCACAACTTCTAAATTACAGGCAAAAATTCAGTAGAGCATATAATTCCCAGAGACATATCCTCGTAATTATCAAGTATGAATATTTCCTCAGATGAAATATTTTGTTAAAAAAAACCCCTTCAACTTTTGTACCTAACAACAGTGAAGAAAGGGAAGTAGAAGAAGATTATCTTGGTGATTTTGCACAAATTTTTTGGAACACATCTCTCCAACAACTAATGAACTCAAATACGGGACACATGATATATTAAATAATATACATTTCAAACATATTACCAAATCTATATCCCAAAGAGAGAACCGAGAGTAACTTTTATTCATAAAATAGAATTACGAATTATGGACATTGAAGTACATAAAAATTCCATTTTTTTATTCTATAATTACAACCCATTACATACTAATTTCGGAAAAACAATATGAACAGAAGAATAATATTATAGAAATACAATTTAAACATTCAAAAAAATTATAATATTCAAATAAAAAACTCATCAAATATTACCTCATCGATGATTTTTTGTAATCAATATTGATTGAAAATAAAATCTTCTGATGAATAATAATGGCTATAAATTATTTTTATATAATTAAGATATAGTAATAAGAATTCAGAAAAATATTAGTTCCTAGACCCATTCGTTGAAATATTGATTGTGGAGAAGAATATATTTAGATCCCTCTCATTCATGTATTTGTACAATGACATCAATTAGTTTTGTATGACCCTGTATGATAAAGATGAAATTTAATTCATTCAACATGATGGGATATATTGTTATCATGTAATTCCGATTAGATTAAAGAACACTAGAATGACATATCATCATGATATAAATCACACCAACAACAAATCCTTAGAGGTATATATGGTGTGGTATTTGGAAGAACATATAGTAAAAACATGAAATTATTGTGAATATCTTATAGACCTTGAATAACTTATTATGAACCTCAAATAGAATATTTTTAAAAATAATTAAATTAATTGAAAATTTACATTAACAGTATAGAAATATTTATGATATTTATTTCATATCATGGAACCAAAATCAACCCCAAATATGGAATAAATTTTTTTTATATGCCTCCAATTTAAAAAGATAAAAAATTTAGAGAACATAAATTTATTGTCCAATATATGTAGTCCATCATTTCTAGTTTTAATGGAAAATGAGTAATATTCAATTGATTAATTATGAATAGAGTAAATTACTAGGGGTGAGGGATATCTGAGATACTTTGATAACCTGAAATACTGCCTACTCAAACCTCTTGTTGTAATAATAACAGTTGAAGGAAATTAACATTTCATATGCGTGATGACTATAGTGATTTATCTTGGTGAACACCAAATATTGATGAATTATGTGGGAAAATAATAGTGTAATTATTATCAAATATTTTGTATACTAGAAACAATGAAATTTTTATATAATATCCAGAAGAATAGTTTAGCATTAAACTCTACAACGTAGAATCTAATACACTCCCTCTATCATCAAGAGATCCACATGGTGTCCCATGAGGACCCAAAAAAATCATATCACCAATATTCCAATGATCACTAGATCTCTAGAATTATAGGCCATCATACAATTTTATTTTGACATTCAGTTCATGTCTCTGATGGAACTCAAGGGGATTCCATTTGTGGGTTTCATATGACACAACACACTCTTGAGTGTTGGACATCATGTATAGTTATCCATGATAAATGTATGTCTTATCTATAAATGCGATATATATATATATATGATTTTCATTGTATTTTGATATTGATTCTTCATCCAAGGTTGGCACAAAATTAGAGAACCAAAATTATATCCATGTTGTCTTATAGTATGTTATAATTAACCATGGAGATAAATTTTTTCTTAATTTATTAAAAATTTCAAATGGACACAACAATAATGCCGCAAGAATCATGCCCTCACTAATGGATTGTAGTTACCACCAACTATTACTAGTGTCAAAACTCAAAATCAATGGTGATTAATAACTTATTAACATAAAAACAATTTATAAGTATATTTTTAACCAAAGATTAATTAATTCCTCACTTTGATAATGACTGGTATATCAATTTTTAGTTCTCATATGAGCAAACTCTGACAAGTCCTTTTCATTAAATGAATGATGACATAAATTTAATGGAAAATGAAGTTACATCCATATAAGAACCTGAAATGGATAATATTTTCATCCATGTTACATATGATTTGACTATATCCCCATTAATTAGTAATAACCTCAATGAGATAAATGAACATAATAATACACCTGGTAATTAAGATTCTATATACTTATTATATGATGCATCCAACGAATTAATCTATTAAATAATATAATTCCACTTTGAGATGATCCTTACACTTCTGTTAGCCCTGAGTGAAATCAGTCATTGTTAGGTGGTGAACAATATCCACTATAATGATGTGAACTCAAAATCATCCCTCTATAAATAATAATTTTATTGAATTATCTTAAGACATGTAGATGATATATACATCCTCATCGTAATTTAACAATTAAATACCATCAAAATTGATTATCATAACTCCTGAAGCAATCTCTATCACTAGAGAAAGGGGATTAGTCACTTTTTTCCATCAATGATACATTAATATTTATTGTTTACAAAAACAATCCCTAATTAATAAATATATGGTGACCTTATTCATTGTCCACCAAAAAAAATTCAAGCCACTAGATACCCTTGGTAATTCTCCATATGTGGAATAGATGTCATTTGGCTACATCCCCAATCTATAAACCAAGCATTCAAGTACATACATATCTTCATTGACATCTCTAAAAAATATAAAGAGGATATAACACTCTACTAAGTCAGTAAGAAAATGAAATTATCATATTTGATAAGTTCAGATTCATCCTTATATTTGGACTCCTATACACTAAACTAATGAATAAAAGATACGAACTATTTTTCTTCAAATTTTACAAGGTTTCATGAAGAGTATCATATCTAGTCTAACTATATACCCGAATAGAATGTTATTTAAATTACTACATTGATTTTTCAAAAAAACTATATTTAAAATATATAATAGATGGAAGAAGAATGTTATATTAATTCATTTCCAGATGAACTTATGAATGATTTAAGGTAATATCTAACAACAACCCATTCAACTATACATGATACCCTATATATGAAAGAATAATATGGGGAATCCATGCTACCCATTGAAGTTCTTCTTCTGTTGCATAATATTTATATTTCAAAAAAAAATTTATAAATATTACTACTCTTAAAAGTGACATGATGATTCAGAAAAACGTGATGACAAAAATTTTACACACTAGATAATTTATATGTCCATCAACACTTATTTTCATGATTCATCAATATAAATTTCTGTTTCAACTCATTTTCATAAGAATGATGGTACCCACATTATTTGTGATCAAAATATAAATAAACACTCTCATTATTCCTATGATGAATCATCCAAAAATTCAAAACAAATTTAAGGGACATTACATTATACCAAACATATACTCCATTAGAGCTTTATGTTTTTTCAAAATTGAAGGCGACCACATTAATCCTCCCACCAATGAATTATATTAATAGATTTAATTTTATAATTTCCCATAATTTCATATTTTCCTCTATACATGATACTACAATACATAATAAACATCAATATTGTATGATGTTAAACTATATAGAACAAGGCTTTATTTTAATACAATACTCTCTATGATACATTATTTTACGAATCTTTATCATTAACTTATATAACCACAAAATTTCATTGAAAATGAAATTTATATTCTCAATGTTTTTCTCTATCAAGTGATATTAATCCTATGAAACTATGTCTAGACTACATAGAAATAAATAGACCATAATATCTTAAATTCATGGCCTTTCAACCCACAAAAGAGACAAATCCATGTGAGATACATGATGCAAAAGTTTCCAATATTTTATACAATATCATTACAAAAGTCACACCATTTCAACCAAGTCTAATAATGATAAAATTAGTTACATTTCATCACTTATCCCAATACCTAAAACATATTATATCAGACTTGTTAGTATATCCTAAATTCTAGATATAGAAAAAAATATCCAACAATGCACTCTCAGTGTATGCTTATGAATTTCAACTAACATACTATAGGTTAGAAGATCTGTCATATATATATTTATATATCAACAATTCATGGATTTATTCCACTTCTTCTAGGATATATAGGGACACCTATATCTTCTATCACGTGACCAACATAGAAAATACTTCACTCCAAAACTATTCTATCATTCATAAGAGTGGACATCATGTAATGTTTCATATATTTTTTCATTATATGCACATAAAATACACCCTATCATTATCTATTTTATGATTTGAAAAATATCCCAGTTCTATCTCATTTCCAACAACAAGAATTATTCAATATATCATAGAAATCAGGTGACGCTCTATGATTAACTAAATTAAGGGAAAAATTATTCAAAAAAATGAATCACATCCTAATAGCATGACATAAATTTGAAAGAAATATAATTTTTTATACTTTCTACTCATTCCATAAGAAATGTAGTTTTTGTGGGATCTTTCACATTACACATGTGAATGATCCATGTATGATCGTTAGGGACTATTGATGAAATATTATATTAAATGGATCATTTTTATGAAGTACATATGACTTGAATCCAATCATTATTGGATATGACATAAATTTTGGTTTATATATCATTTTATATATCTATAATATTTATATTTGTCTACATTTCTCGTTTTATCATGTATTTTTTTAATTCATGTTGGATTTCCCAGGGTTGATTCCATGAGGTGAAAAAATTATCTTTTTGAATAACTATTTGTTGTGTGATTACAATTATTAAGGGATATGTCGTCTTAATCTCAACCACATGACACATTTTTATTCTACCATTAAATCAATTCTCATACTTATTCATGATAGTTTTAATATAATCACATGTTGGAATCCTAAGTGCAATCAAATTATTCTATATTGAACATGATCCAAAAAAATTAAATTAGTTTATAAGAAATATATCAGGGTCAATTCTAACACATATAGGATAGGTAGTGATTCTATGATCTGATATCATTTGCTAAAAAATAAATCCATATAAAAATTAAGCATGACCTAGTCATTGCATTATTTTATCCTATCCTTTTTGAAATCTAGGAATTATTTTTGTCAATGAATAGTATATCTAATAAAGATGGTACTAGATTTTTTTATTTACAATGAGTATATATTCATTATTAATTATTCCACATTTTTGGATGTTGCATCCTAATACTAGTTCATTACATAACCAAAATTGAGAGGATTTTTTTTTATATTTTTCATGAGTCAGGTATGTGTGATGTTCCCAATATTAACTCCATAGTTACATGATGTAAAAATCATTAATTAGTGTCTATGGAGAATAGTAATAAAAATATGGGATATAAGTACAAATTGTATGATATTATAATTCATGGTATATTTTCCAATAGGTATAACATTAAATAGTTTGGAAAGCTTATGAATATTGTGTGTCTTGATTTATGTTATTTCAAAAGTCATAATAATGTATACATCATTTATTATAAACCAAAACACTTATCGTCATCAATTGTTACTCCATTATAAATTACCACAACATGTGCACAAGGTAAAAATAGGTTTGTAATTCTTCGATCACAATTTATCAATATTCCATTTTAGAATTTCAATTTAATTTATTAGTTTTCAATGATTTTGAAAAGACATTCAAATATTTCAGTAATTATTATATATAGTTTCAATGTTCATTATTGTTTGGATATGAATATATACAACCAAATTGGATCTTAGTACACACCCCAATATGGAATTCCATTCTAATTTATGATTTAATCCAATGGAATAATTAGTCTAATCCACAAATTACCTATTAATATAACTATGAAACCAATCATTTATATATTTTCAATGTCATTATCCTTAATACCAATCACATATCATCCACCATGATCCATAAAATTATAGTAACGAATTTTTGAATCATTATTCCTTCAAAAATTTGTTTTTATGTTCATATCCCTTGAAACCATATTATGGAATTTATTAAAACATTACCATCACTAGTAGTACAGAATCATTGACCATAAAAATGGTTCCCTCTCCCATGGGATAATTTTTAATGGCATTGTGTCCCTCATTGATATTTTTTTACTATGATGATTCTAGATACAATATTTCAATATCATTATGGTCCGATGACCACTATTTGAAACAACTTTAATAATCCTATAATTGAGAAAGACTATGCTACTAATACTGGTATATAATGAACAATGGGTAAAAATTTACCTTACCTCTAAGTGGAATATATAAGCATATCCTTGTCAATGTTGTACAACAATAGAAAAAGTTCATTATAAACAAGATTATACTATAATTAACTCGAGAACATAATAATTAAATTAAAATACCATTTTACACTAATGAATTATGTATAATATGTTTCAAATAAAAAATATTCAATGGGAATATTGGGAAAAACTCATGTATACACTCACTAAGTCATCATGTTTATGGGGATGTGGATAATAAATCTGAGAAAAAATAATAAAATTCTTAGGGTCCTAATATATGACCAACGAAAAGTTTTTATGTGCTCACTACATCCAATGGTTATGGAAAGTATTATATAAATATTATATCATATCCTTTTAACCTAGTTTTATTTTCATTATATAGGTATATAAATCTCATTTTACTAAAACTCTAATCGAATACCCCAATTTCAATGAAACTACATCTTTTAAAAAATTCTTGAACCATAATATAATTTTATGTAAATCTAGAAGGAGTTCATTCATCATAAAAGTACGCCACAAGTTTTCTATGATAACATTCCCATGAAATAGCACTGTATGTGGGCCACCAATATAACCTACAAATCAATGGATCTTTTTCAACCAATATAGATAGGTCCTAATTCATCAACCACTATGATTTTATTGTAGTAGAACCAATATTTTGAAAATGGTTATAGGTCAATCACCAAATAAAAATATGCTATTTTATTCTCTGATTCAATCTATTTGTTATTTTATTTATAGAACACATTATCCTAACATTAATATCTATTTAATTTACTCTATGTTATGAATTTATACATCATTTCCTCTTTAAATATAGGGATACAATACTTTTTGTTTTACATAATAATTGTTCTTCATTATATTTAATTAATACAAATATAAATATACTCCATGATTTATGACTATAAAATAAATTTTCCACATTATTTTGATGTCCATAGTGAAAATGGAATCTCAATTCACATAACGTTTTCCATAACCATTTCATAATTGATTATCTCCATATCCATTTTATAAAAATATTAATTACCATAAATTGAAAATATGTCTGGTTAATGTTTGTTAAAATTAAAAATCAGTTTTACTGGTCTGATCCATATTACATAAAAATACATACTAAATAAGGGAAGATATTCATTTAATTCCCCTTTAAGAAACACTATTTAAAAAAATAAAAAAATCATATGGGTCTGTTATACTATCTAACCAAATGTCAAGATATTCATTTAATTCCCCTTTAACAATGATAAAATGAGGCATCTCATCATCACTCAAACAAAATTTTATTTATTTCATGTAACATAAGCATAATCAAGCCAACTTGAACATGGATGTCCACTATCCAAATATACCCATAAAATTTTTCCTATAATTTTTTGATCAATCCTCATTAAAATGGGAAAATTCTAGAGAATTACTACTATAATTATATTTATTCTAGGACAAGAGACACCGCACATAGAAAATAATATAATTTGAATAACTCAGGTACTCATGGTTGGTAATCGTAGACTTATATATCTCTGGTCCATTCCCCGAGGGTAATTTATTGATGTTGTGATGGGGATATTTCTCCAACTAGGTGATTATGATCCATTCCAAATATAAAATCATTCCTAATCATTTGTTTTATATATTATAATAAATTAAAATATTTAATTCAAAATAAGAGATAATATTAATAAAAAATTGGATGATAAAATCATTTTATCCTTCATTTTCAAAATCTAAGGAATGTGTGGAATCCACAAGTTATATTTTCTCTCCATGAAAATAAAAACAATTCAAGTGTACCTATATAGAATCTGATTTTAGTCAATTGATTTTTTTGATTATCTAATAATGTTTAATGTAATGGATTCCCTTTCTATTTCAATAATTTTTTTTTCTTAAAACTGTGAAAATCGAAATCCACCATACTCCCACCAGTATAAGATTCATCCATTTATTTTTTATGAGACATCAATTAATCCTTTTAAAATCCATTTTTTAGTAGATAAATTTGTTGTGTGAATCAGTTTCATGGTCCAAATATTTTTACTTGATAAATATTTTACCAAAAGAGATTCATATCTAGGGATTACATTAAAACAGTTGGACCATTGGGGTATACAAGTCTAGTATGTGTTTTTACTATTGGGGTAACTGAGTGTAGTATAATGGATATATAATATTCAAGCCTTTTAGATTACATGAACTCCTCCATGACTGGTCTCACCTTAGTTAGCAAAACAAAACTATTCCTTGCACATGATATCTTTCATTTCATTTATTATAATATGAATTTCAACCATAAATATGATTGTGATTGTTGATGTCACATGGGAATTATCATACCAATAATGGATTGGACACACCACTTTATTACAATATATATAACATTCTAGGTATAAATTTATTATGTGTGGTGGGTCACTAGAAGTGTGCTAAAGGCCTACCCAAAGATAGTCAACTAAATTTTTTATTTTTAATGTTGTGGAAACTGATGATTTTGTGTAACAATGGATATTATGTGGTAAATATGTGATTTTATTATGATAAAATAAGCTAATGAAATTTAACTTACTCTCAATACACCATATATATTTTGAGCTCATCTATAGAGTTATGGTATTTGTTGTTATGAAATTGATCATGTATCATCACCACAACATTACAAATAGTAATAATATAGGTTTTATGTAAATTAGTTCAGTTTAGTTTCGTGAAACAGAATATGAATTTTATTTTAATAACTAAATGACATATTCCTACATCAATTATAGGAGTAGATAAGATCTTTACTATATGTATATTCACGAATATAGATGTTGTCTTGATATCACTTGATTGAGTTTCATCTCAGACAAAAAGTTTGGTGTCAATAAAATTCATACCAGAAAATTTAATATTATTTGGAGGGGATTATTTTTAAGTTGATAATTCTCCATGTTCAGTATCAATATTCACACATATATGTGATAAAAACAAATCATTTTTTAGTAAACTAACAACATTAGAAGATATGTTTGGACAATTTCTTTTTCCACAACTAAATTTTTATTTTAAATGGTGGAAGTATATTGTGTTTCAATAAAATAGTATTGAATGGTTATGAAATAAATATATCCATCCACATTATATATCTTGTGTTTCTCATATGGGTATAATTTATTTTCCTGTAAATGATTCAACGTCTCAAAACTGACGGGACAGTCTGTAACAGGGTATCAGAAAGAATGCATTGTGTGGATAATCATCCCCATATTATGAATGTTTATTTGAAAAATCAAATATTATTCCACACTAGAATAATTTGTTTACATCTAATATTAAAATTATATGGATTGATAAAATATTACTACTCATACAAATATTAATTGAGCACACCTTTGGTGGTAATCTTGGTAATTATGTTCATCACATACCACATGATTAAAATATATAATTCAAGTTTGAAAACAAGAATTCATAAATCATTAATGTGTTTCCCTACATTAAAAGTGTTACAAGTAAAGTAGAATATTACAGGATCATTTATATCTTCATGTTGTGGAATGCAGATACTATAAAAAGAGTTACAAAAATAGTTTCAACTATGTTGGAGACCATATCACTCCTAAAATGTGATAGTAGGACATTAATACCTGTGTCAATTCTACTCATTTCCCCAATAATGGATTTCTGAGTAAATCAGATTTAGTGAGGACATGAGGAATTTGGATCCAATTCACTATTATGCACTGAGAAGCACATTTTGTCTTAAAACATTTTATATCCCAAAGTTCCATCAATTGAGTCGTTATGGATTCTGCCAAATGGAATTCACTAATGGATTGAATTAATCCATGATTTTTCATATCAAACAGTGAACAATATAAGATAACTCAATTGACTAAACATGGTTGTTGCCTTGTTGTATTCATAGGATATTGTTTCATAGATCATTCTATCCTATATCACTTCATTATCTACTAAATAATATACCTTAAAATAAATGTTAAAATATTTTTGGATCAATAATAATATTGAAAACATATATGTAATATAATACTCATGTATAAACTCACCATCTAATAATTTTTCTAAGTCATAGTCTCTCAAATCCAACAGATATGACCATGATTCATATATTCTATTACAATGATCAATGACTGATCATACAGACTTATCATTATATGTGATGAGAATAAACTATTATATGAGTCTTGTAACCCCTTATGCTTTTATATACTTTAGTGATATAGTTTTTATAACCAATACATCATGTATAAATATTTGGAATGAGCACCCAGGGATTTTTACATCACTATAGAATGATTATTCATTAAAAATAACAATTGGCTGTCCCCATAGAACCTTAAATACCCCTTTAATGAAAAATTTTCAATCAACTATATACAAATTAATCATGGACTAATAAATTTTCTCCAGTACTAGTACCATATATCTGATGGGTTCCCCATATACTAAAATGTATTATATGATGTAAAAAAAAACTATTTTGGGAGTCATGAACTTGAATGAGATAGATTCTAATCCATATTACAAATAATACCACAAGTTGGCTTCGAACAATGATTCTGTGATTAAAAATCCTATCACAACTAATTATAGTAAAATTGCTCTAATATTGGAAAATACAATTCTAGGACACCTGACTTCTCTATCATAGGTAATATCATTTTGTTATTCTAGAATAAGTTTTTTATTAGTTGTAACATGATTATATTCTTTGAAAGTAAAAAATTTATGTCACCGTGGAGATATGGAACATTTATAGCAATTCATGATATCAGCTTTAGTAACTAATTTACATGTTGTGGGGTCTCACTTAGGAACCACCAATGTCTCTATTGGTTGACTTAATTTTTCATATATGGACCTATATACTGATTCCCTATCAGATTGTGATGTTTATAATAAATTTGAATATACATCATGTTATGTTATGTAGAATGTGATGGTTACTATGCTCCATTTACACAAAAACTCCAGAACAAAATTTGAGTTCTGGGACTCTTATGTCTCTGAAATATAAAAAATCACCAAGTGAAACCTATTTCAGCACATCATTAATTGTAGAAAATAATATATTGAAATAATATTATGACACCCATTAATGGAAGACATTGACTCCTTTACATATATCTTGTTCCCCATTCAAGTCTTTTTTGTTGATAGTAACTTAGAAATAGAAAATATATTTTCAATAATGAAACATGGGATTAGATATATGGGTATTTGGTGTTTGAGTTAGATATAGTGTGATGAATTATGACCATTGGTGTATATACCCATTCATTATTAATGGATCTATATGTTTAAATACAAGTTCTTTTTAACATTAGTATACTCATAAAACCACTAAAATGAATTGTAGTCACATGGATTTTTTTGTACATTTATAAAAAATTAAATTTCTACAGAGAATAATTATCTTATATGTATTATTTAATAGTTTTTGTTTATATATTATAATTTTAATACACATCTGAAATGAGCTATATTGAATAAGATAGAATCACCAAACACACTCAGTTATCTCTTTGATATGGGTTGTAGTTTCATTGAATGAAATTTAAATTACTTTATGACCCATTATTTTATACTAATATAAGCCAATAGACCATCATGAATGAGTTAATAAAAAAATAGTAAGATGGTAAATAAATTTCTAGTAATGAAATGGACCACCAAGAGAATATTTTAGTAGGTAAACAAATTCCACAAACATATTCATGACCCTCATTCACCCAGAACCATAAGTTGTCTATATTGGGGATTGATGTCACATAACACCCTTTACTAGTTCCTCCAACCATGTAATATAGTTATAAACTTAAAATATGATTATAATTTCTTATCTAAGGTAAATTAATGTCCAAATGTAATTTCTCCTCCCAAAAGGTAGAATGAATCACATTAGTGCACACATTCCTTTCACTTCTCACTCATGATAAGAAAATATTAAATATTGAAACAACTATTTATATATACTTCATAGTGGGATATCAAGAGAAATTCATAGAGAAATATTGGTATGATTCAACTAATTCACCCCACTATTGAGCTCTATAATACCCATATGTTTAAAAAGATCCAATTTCGAACCATTTAATCTCACCTGTGTCATATTGATCACATGATTAAATCCTCCTCAATTTATTCAAATCCACTGCATTGAGGACAAATTTTTTATCACTCATTATTTTTGTAAAAGGGTTAATAATATTCATAGGGGATAATTCGTTGAAATGATTAATGAAATATTCTAGATAAAGGAATAGCATTTTATCAACAAAAAACTAATTTATTCCCATAAGTGTTTCCATGTCATCCTACAACGGAAAATATGCTGAAACACTATTGTGCACATTGTAATCTATGCACATCAAGACACATTCAACAAATTTTATAGTATTTTTCGACAATATTGTCCCTTAGGAACCACATTCAAGTACTTCTAGAAAATAATGATATGTCCTAGAACTCAACTCAACATAGTTACATTACTAGGGCATCAATTTCTTCTATGTAGATTAGTTAAGACCATGATAACGGATAATTAACCGAATTATAGGTTAATATAGTATTTTCGTCGACAATCATTCAAAATCCTTATTAGATAACTGTCACGACCCGCCCTCGGGGTCCGTGCCGTGACTACCCCAAGCCCGCCTTCCATAGGCCAGGGGCTGTCGACTAGCACCAAGGCGTAAATCCCGGTAAAAAGGGAAGGCATTGCCTTTGTAAAGTAAACAAACACCACAGAGTGAGCAAGCGAAAAGTAAACACTAAGCAAAAGCAGAGTACAACTAAATGTGTGGAAAAGTAAATGGGCCAGTATACAAACCCAAACTGAAAGTAAAGTACAACTCGAAAGGGAAAACAACAACTGAAAAGTAAAAGCCGCTACACCGGGCTGTCCACTGGAAATCCCACCTGAAGGGTGGGTACAAATAGCTCCACTGCTCCACGGGTCCCGCCGTCCGCTCCGAGCACGTCCCGTCCAGTGGTCCACCTCCAGGTACCGTCCTGCTCTGCAAGCCTCAGCTAAGATCAACGCTGTCCGTCGTCTGCAACCAACACAACGTAGTGCGGGCAAAGCCTGTGCAGGGGTGAGTATAAGCTACTCAGTAGGGACCCTGAGACCCGTGAAGGTCTCTCAAATCCACAAAGGATAAACCACGAAGAAAGGTACAATCACGAAGTTACAACCGACACTGCTTAGGTATATGCCCATACATATACCTAAGTCATCAATTCAAATACGCTCCAACCTCCGAGCCCAATTACAACTCAGTCCACACAGGAAAGTAAACATTTTCCACACATGAAATCAAAACGTAATCCACACAGGATAGCACAACACAATCCACACAGGAAAACAACAGGATTCAGCTCACATAGGTATACATATTCAAAGGACGATAAAGATGATCTCTGATCCATCTAAGTCGTCGGACCCACGAAGGATCGATAGGTAACTAACCCCCGCAAAAGACCCACACAGTATCGGGCCCACGTAGGACCTGTAGGCGTTGGTTCACACAGGACCGCTGAGCGCAAAGACCCACACAGGATCGGACCCACACAGGATCGGGCCCACACAGGACCTGTAGCACTGATCCACGTAGGATCGCTGAGTGCTGAAGTCTTCTTCGTCGAATCCACACAGGATCTCTGTACTGTCGTCGTCGTAGTCACAGTAGCAGTAGTAGCAGTAGTAGTCATAGTAACAGTCGCAGCCAGCACTAGGGTTCCCGCACACAACAAGCTCGTTCGGAGGGTCCGCTCCACGAGTCGAGAGGCTGATACATCAACTGTCACAATGTCCAGAGTTGATGTATCCAAAAGTTCCGTATCGTCAACAGGAACTCAACGCAACAGACGACGCGTCGATCGGAAGCCCGGTCTGAGAGTTATTGGCATTTTCATCCCCGGGGCCCGGTTGGTTTTTAAGGCAAAACCAACCCAACCGTACTCCACCTAAGTCCAAACCTCGGGTGGAGTATTCCAAAAGAACCGTCTCACTAAGAGGAACACAACAAAGCTGACGGCACGTCAATCGGACGTCCGTAGCTCAAGATATGAGTGTTTCCGCTCTGAAACCCGGTTGGTTTCGTGAATGAACCAACCCGTCCGAACCCAAAGTGTTCTGAAACCTTGAGTGCGATATACCGAAACGACTGTCTCGATCCAAGGATCGCGTTGCCGCAGACGGTTCGTAAATCGGAGGTCCGTGGCTCATGTTATGGCCAAAAGACCGAAACAGTCTCGAAAACGGGGGGTCCGGGTCCGGGCCGACCCGGCCCGACCCCCCCTGGGTCGGCCCAAACCGGGTCGACCCGATCCGGGTCGACCCGGCCGGTGGCGGCGCGGCGGCGCGGCCCGGCCAGAGGCGGCGTGGCCAGGGTGCCGCGCATGCGCCGCACGCGGGGGGTGAAACCCCCCCCCCCCCCCTTTTCAGATCTCGTCCGGCTTTTGCCGGCCGTTTTTAATAAACACACTGGACCCGCGGGTCCCGCCTTCTAACTGAACCGGCGGCCGGCACAGCCGGCCGCCTTCCCCCACTCCGCCGCGGCCATAGCCGCGACTCATCTGAACTCCGGCGGCCGGCGAGGCCGGCCGCCCCTGGTTGATGCGCCGCGGCCGTAGGGCCGCGGCCCTTCTTGATCTCTGGCGCCGGCGGCTCGGCTGCCGCCGGTCTTCCCGTCTCGCCGCGGCCTGGTACCGGCCGCAGTGTTCGTCATCCGGCACGGTGCGACGGCACCGTGCCCCTCCGCCGCGCCTTTGATTCCCCTTGACGCGGCACGACGGCGTCGCGTTCTTGATGATTCTTCCACAGCGTGGCGAGACGGCGCCTCGCAATATAATCGTACGATTATCTGCGTGGTGTGACGGCACCACGCCACCTTGTATCCACCCGCAAGATAAATCAACAAAAACGATGGAGGGGGTTCGGTCGTGTTCATGCGGTCCGGCCACCTAACGTTAAACAATAACACAAATTTATAATCCTCACGTTAGTCATGCTAGAACCACGAACAAGGATAAATAAATAAAAATAACAACAACCCCTACCTTGGGTATAGGTTCGAAGATTTGTCAATGTCCCGCGGAAGACAACGTCGCGGAGGTCGGGCGTCACGGTAATCGTTCGTCAAATCCGATGACGAAGAGGTACGTCCGAAGAGGTACATCGTCGGCGAATCTTCTTATGTCGACGAAGGGAGTCCGAGGAGGAAGCGGTGTTCCCTCTCATTGACACGGAAGACGAAGAAGAGAGGAGCGGTGTTCTTCGTCGGAGCTTGAGCGTTCTTCGTCAAAGCTTGAGTGTTCTTCGTCAAAGCTTGAAGAAAAAGGAAAAGCTCTCAAAAGCTCTCAAGATGTCTAAACACAAACTAACCAAATAAAATAAGATTGAGGCTTATTTTATTCACAAACTTAACAAATGAATTTCAAAGGTTTGAAATTCAAAAAGGATAACTCCAAAATTAAATAACAATTGTCATGTCATTTAAAGAGGGGTTAGGGGAGTTTGGGATAAGATGAAAAGTTTAGGGTTCGTGTGGGCCCCACAACACTTAATCCTCTCAAGGGAGGTTAAGTGGGTGTGGGTCCCACCCCTAACTTCCTTTGAGAGAAGTTTACTAACAAGTTTAAATAAATATTTGTAATCCACAATTTTTATTTAACTTATTCTAAACTCCCAAAAACTAACTCTCATCCCGAAATAAACGCAACCTCGGAAAAGGTCTCCTTAAGCGAATATCGGCGCTGCGAGTTCATCGGTGCCCTCGGATTTCAATTCCGAGAACCGGGTCAAAAGTTAGGAAAACCCGCTCGTTCGTTCACTGAACGTACCCGAGCCAATCTTTGGAAATTGATTCCGGGCACACCGGGCCTCAGAATCAGGTTCCGTCACAAACCGCGCTATTGAAAAATTCCAAAGAAAATTAAGAAAAAAATTCCCTTGAATTTTACGGGTCTTTACATTACTCCCACCTCAGGGGTTTACGTCCCCGTAAAGATACATAAAAAACGAGGGAAACAAATGAGGGTACTGAGCACGCATCTGAGCCTCCCGCTCCCATGTGCTCTCCTGGAGATTCCCGTGCTGCCATCTGATGCGCACAAGAGGAATCGATCACCCACGCATCACCCGCTCCTGTTGATCCTCTATCTCCACCGGGACCTCCGTAAAAGTCGCCACATCGTCAACGTCATGCTCCCCATGGTCAATGATGTGCGTCGGGTCGTGCACGTATCTCTTCAGCTGGGATACATGGAAGATGTCGTGCACCCGGTGCAATTGAGGTGGAAGAGCCAGGCGATAAGCCACCTCGCCAACCCTGCTGAGGACCTGGAAGGGTCCGATGAAGCGTGGAGATAACTTGCTGCCTCGTCCAAATCTCCGAATACCACGTCGAGGTGAGACCCGCAAGAAGACGTGGTCTCCATCCTCGAACTCTAGTGGCCTCCGCCTCCTGTCAGCATATGACTTATGCCGGCTCTGAGCTGTCCTCATCCGCTCCTGGATGTCCTGGACCTTCTCTGTGGTGGCCTGGACCATCTCCGGTCCCACAAGTGCTGACTCCCCAGGGTTTGTCCAGCACAAAGGAGATCTACAAGGTCGGTCGTACAACGCCTCGTACGGTGCCATTCCGATGGTGGAGTGGTAGCTGTTGTTGTACGCAAACTCCACCAAGGGTAGGTGGTCCTCCCAGCTATGACCAAAGTCGAGGACACATGCGCGGAGCATGTCCTCGAGTGTCTGAATGGTCCTCTCCGTCTGACCATCCGTCTGTGGGTGAAAGGCTGTGCCCAGACGTAGCTGCGTCCAGAACGCCTCCTGTAACCCCTTAAAAAGTCGGGAAGTAATGCGAGAATCTCGATCGGAGACGATAGATGATGGCACACAGTGGAGCCGCACAATCTCCTAAACTTAGAGACGTCCCAAACTCTCCACTGAGCCCTGCTCTCTAATGGGTAAGAAGTGTGCCGACTTGGTGAGTCGGTCAACAATCACCCAGATGGGGTAGTGACCTCTGGAAGTGCGTGGATGTCCAATCACAAAGTCCATAGATATGCCGTCCCACTTCCACTCCGGAACCTCCAAGGGTTGTACCAATCCTGCTGGTACCTGATGCTCTGCCTTCACCTGCTGGCAGGTGAGGCATCGAGAAACGAACTCTGCTACTGCCTTCTTCATGCCCGGCCACCAGTGTTGTCGTCTGAGGTCCTGGTACATCTTTGCCACTCCAGGATGTACCGCCAAAGGAGAAGTGTGAAACTCTCTCAGCACCTCCTCTCACAAAGAGACTGGTACCATGGTACGTCCTCTGAAAAGGATGTCGTGCTCTGCTCCAAGGGAGAAACAATCAGGTGCCTGTCCCGAGGATATCTATGCACGCCGTGTCTCACAGTCAGCGTCCCCACGCTGTGCCTCCCTGACTTGCTGTAGTAGTGGAGGAGTGACTGTGAGAGACTGAAGGAAGGCTTCTCCATCTCTATCTACGAAGGAATCTGCAAAGAGGCTAGCTGCTCCGTCACCTCCTCAAGTAGCTGAATGCCCGTCCTCCTGCTAAGGGCATCGGCTACTACGTTCCCCTTCCCAGGAGTATAGACTATCTCAAAGTCATCGTCCTGGAGGAACTCGAGCCATCGCTGTTGTCTCGGGTTCAGGTCCTTCTGCGAGAAGATATACCTGAGGCTCTAATGATCAGAAAAGACTGTAAAGCGCTCGCCCATCAGGTAGTGTCTCCATGTCTTCAGAGCGAATACAACTGCTGCTAACTCCAGGTCATGGGTAGTGTAGTTCTGCTCATGCGGCCTCAACTGACGTGATCCATAGGCGATCACTTCCCGCTCCTGCATCAGAACACATCCGAGTCCGGTCCCTGATGCATTGCAATATACTACGTACCCTACTCCCTCCTCGGGAAACCTCAAGATAGGTGTGCTAGTCAATCTCTGTCTCAGCTCCTGGAAGCTCTGCTGACATCTGTCTGGCCACACGAGGGGTTTCCCCTTCTTCGTCAAAGCTGTGGGTGATGCCGCAACTCTAGAGAAGTCTGGCACGAATCTCCGATAGTATCCAGCTAGTCCCAAGAAACTCCGAACCTCAGTCACACTCCTGGGTTGCTCCCAAGCTAACACAGCCTCAATCATTGCGGGATCCACTACAACTCCCGCCTCAGAGATAACGTGTCCCAAGAAGTGGACCTCACGTATCCAGAACTGGAACTTCGAGAGCTTACCATAAAGTTGGTGCTCTCGGAGTGTGTCTAGTACAACACGCAAGTGATAGGCGTGCTCCTCCTCAATCGTAGAGTAAATCAGAATGTCGTCGATGAAGACCACGACAAACCGATCGAGGTATGGATGAAAGATCCTGTTCATGAGAGCCTTGAACACTGCTGGAGCATTGGTTACACCGAAAGGCATAACCAAGAACTCATAGTGATCATACCGACATCTGAAGGCTATCTTCTGCACATCCTCGTCTCTGACTCTGAGCTGATGATAGCCTGACCTGAGGTCTATCTTCGAGAACCACCGTGCTCCCTTGAGCTGATCAAAGAGGTCATCAATCCTTGGTAGCGGATACTTGTTCCTCACTGCCACCTGGTTCAGGCGACGATAGTCAACACAAAGCTGCAAGCTCCCGTCCGCCTTCTTGGCGAATAATATCGGGGAAGCCCATGGTGAAACATTGGGTCAGATGAACCCCTTGCCCTGCAAGTCCTCCAAATGTACCCGTAGCTCTCGAAGCTCGGCAGGGGCCATCCGATATGCTGGAGTGGATATCAGGGCTGTCCCGGGGTACATGTCAATATAAAAGTCTACCTCTCTGCGAGGAGGTAGCCCTGGTACGTCGTCAGGAAAAACGTCTGCAAACTGATCCACCACTGCAGGAAAACCAGAACTCTGCACGTCAACTGTTCCAAGGATGACGCTAGCCAACTGATGAGTAATGTGTTGTCCTCTCCCCCGCGGAAGTCCATCCTGTGCTGCTAAGGCTCCCTTCTCGCCGGTGAAGGTGAACCTGCTCCCGTCGGTGTGTACACATCGCACATTGCGCCTAAAACAGTCAATCTGTGCATAGACCGTAGATAGCCAATCCATGCTCAAGATGACGTCTTATGGCCTCGACGCTGCTACAAGAAGATCCCAGCCGAAGCTATCGCCTCCTAGAGTAAGCTCACACTGCCGGCACCAGTGCGTAATCGTCGAGTCTGCTCTCGTAAGAGTCTCTAGCCGTAAGGATCGAGCCAACGGCTCTGTCGGAATCTTCGAGCTCCGAACAAGGGCAGCGGCTTTGAAAGAGTGACTCGCTCCTGTGTCTATAAGAACTGCAGCAAGGGTGGAATAGACACAGATAGTACCTCGAATCATCTCGGGTGCGCCGTGGTCGTAGGCCTCTGCTGCCTGGAGCTGTGCCTGTCTCTGCCCGCCAGCTCCCTGTAGTCGGGGTGGACCTCCTGGTGGTGGTGGTGGCAGAGCCTCAAAGCGTCGCCCACCACCGGCTGCTCGTCCAGCTCCTCTGCCTTGTCCGCCTCCTCCCTATGGACCGCCACGGTCGACCCTCTGCCTCTGCCTCAGTGGTCCCTCAACCGACTGCTGCTCCTCGGCATGGCGGTTCGGGCAGTCACGAGCCATGTGGCCCTGCCCGCCGCACGAGTAGTACTGTCTGCCTCTCGAAAGTCTGGCTCCTCGCTGTGTGCCCTGCACTGCTGAGCCAGTTCCCTGAGGTCGTCTGCCCGAAGGTCTGGTCTGTCTGGACCCCTGAGTCATCCGTTGACTGCCTGCTGGAGATGACTCTGCCACGTGCCGCCCTGCGGTGGGTCGCTGCGCTGGTGTAGACTCAGCAAGGAAGCTCTCGATCAGAAGGGCCCGCTCCAGTACTCCTGTCTGAGTCGGTATGCTGAGGGAGATCAGCGATGCCCTGATCTCGTTTCTCAAACCCTGCTCGAAGGTCCGGGCCCGGATGAATGGGTCCCGTACCATTTCGGTCAAGTAGCGCGAGAGATCAGTAAATCTCGCCGAGTACTGAGCGACCGTCATGCTGCCCTTCCGCAGCTGAAGAAGCTCCTGGATACGTACCGCACGAAGGGTGGCTGGGATGAACTTCGAGCGGAAGATGCTCTCAAAGTCCGTCCAAAGTAGAGATGCCTCATCGTGCACCTGGAGCATCAAGCTCCACCATCGTCCTGCTGCTGCATGTAGTAGGCTCGCAGCGAGGATCACCATGAGGTCTGCTAGTGTCCTCACTAGCCTAAACACACGTACCACTGCCTCCAGCTAGTCCTCGGCTGCCTGGGGATCCGTCTCCCCGCGAAACCTGGGTGGTCGCTGGCGCTGAAACTCATGCAGTGCGCTGAGGTGACGTGCATCGTCAGCGGCTGGTGCTGGAAGCATCGGGGGATCGGCGGGTAGAGCTTCCGCCGGTGCCACTGCTGACAAAGGGCCCTGCACCGAGGCCTCGTCGCTCGGTGGGCTGTTGTCACGCTCGACTCTCGGAACCCTAGCGGGCTGCCGTCGTGGGGCCATCCTGAAAAGGAAACAGGTGCGCCACGGTCAGAACAGTATACCTGGTGAGCTGATATAAGTAATCACAAAGAAAACTTTGAAACACACACGCAATCAATGTTTTCATGCATTAAGTCGGAAATTAGAAGTCAGGGTCCTGTTGTACGGATACGTCGGCCGCCGCACCAACACTGGACTCCCTGGACTGATAACCACACTCAATACGCTAAACATTATTGTTTCACATATAAAAGATCAGAGTTCACGGTAGAACTGAACTCCTTTGATATCAATTTGTCACGACCCGCCCTCGGGGTCCGTGCCGTGACTACCCCAAGCCCGCCTTCCATAGGCCAGGGGCTGGCGACTAGAACCAAGGCGTAAATCCCGGTAAAAAGGGAAGGCATTGCCTTTATAAAGTAAACAAACACCACAGAGTAAGCAAGCGGAAAGTAAACACTAAGCAAAAGCAGAGTACAACTAAAAGTGCGGAAAAGTAAATGGGCCAGTATACAAACCCAAACTGAAAGTAAAGTACAACTCGAAAGGGAAAACAACAACTGAAAAGTAAAAGCCGCTACACCGGGCTGTCCACTGGAAATCCCACCTGAAGGGTGGGTACAGATAGCTCCACTGCTCCACGGGTCCCGCCGTCCGCTCCGAGCACATCCCGTCCAGTGGTCCACCTCCAGGTACCGTCCTGCTCTGCAAGCCTCAGCTAAGATCAACGCTGTCCGTCGTCTGCAACCAACACAACGTAGTGCAGGCAAAGTCCATGCAGGGGTGAGTATAAGCTACTCAGAAGGGACCCCGAGACCCCTGAAGGTCTCTCAAATCCACAAAGGATAAACCACGAAGAAAGGTACAATCACGAAGTAACAACCGACACTGCTTAGGTATATGCCCATACATATACCTAAGTAATCAATTCAAATACGCTCCAACCTCCGAGCCCAAGTACAACTCAGTCCACACAGGAAAGTAAATGTTTTCCACACAGAAAAGCAAAACGTAATCCACACAGGATAGCACAACACAATCCACACAGGAAAACAACAGGATTCAGCTCACATAGGTATACATCTTCAAAGGATGATAAAGATGATCTCTGATCCATCTAAGTCGTCGGACCCACGAAGGATCGATAGGTAACTAACCCCCGCAAAAGACCCACACAGGATCGGGCCCACGTAGGACCTGTAGGCGTTGGTTCACACAGGACCGCTGAGCACAAAGACCCACACAGGATCGGACCCACACAGGATCGGGCCCACATAGGACCTGTAGCACTGCTCCACGTAGGATCGCTGAGTGCTGAAGTCGTCGTCGTCGAATCCACACAGGATCTCTGCACTGTCGTCGTCGCAGTCACAGTAGCAGTAGTAGCAGTAGTAGTCATAGTAACAGTCGCAGCCAGCACTAGGGTTCCCGCACACGGTAAGCTTGTTCGGAGGGTCTGCTCCACGAGCCGAGAGGCTGATACATCAACTGTCACAAAGTCCAGAGTTGATGTATCCAAAAGTTCCGTATCGTCAACAGGAACTCAACGCAACAGACGACACCTCGATCGGACGCCCGGTCTGAGAGTTATTGGCATTTTCATCCCCGGGGCCCGGTTGGTTTTTAAGGCAAAACCATCCCGACCGTACTCCACCTGCATCCAAACCTCGGTCGGAGTATGCCAAAAGAACCGTCTCACTAAGAGGAACACAACAAAGCTGACGACACGTCAATCGGACGTCCGTAGCTCAAGATATGAGCGTTTCCGCTCCGAAGGCCCGGTTGGTTTCGTGAACGAACCAACCCGGCTGAACTCAAAGTGTTCCGAAACCTTGGGTGCGATATACCTAAACGACCGCCTCGATCCAAGGATCGCATTGCCGCAGACAGTTCGTCAATCGGAGGTTCGTGGCTAATGTTATGGCCAAAAGACCGAAACAGTCTCGAAAACGGGGGGTCCGGGTCCGGGCCGACCCGGCCCGACCCCCCCCCCCCCCCCCTGGGTCGGCCGGCACCGGGTCGACCCGTACCGGGTCGACCTGACCCAGATCCGACCCGGTCCGCTGGACCCGGCCTGGCCGGTGGCGGCGCGGCGGCGCGGCCCGGCCAGTGGCGGCGCGGCCAGGGTGCCGCGCATGCGCCGCACGCGGGGGGTGAAACCCCCCCCCCCCCCCTTTTTCAGATCTCGACCGGCTTTTGCCGGCCGTTTTTAATAAACACACGGGACCCGCGGGGCCCGCCTTCTAACCGAACCGGCGGCCGGCACAGCCGGCCGCCTTCCCTTTCTCCGCCGCGGCCATAGTCGCGGCTCATCTGAACTCCGGCGGCCGGTGAGGCCGGCCGCCCCTGGCTGCTCCGCCACGGCCGTAGGGCCGCGGCCCTTCTTGATCTCCGGCACCGGCGGCTCGGCTGCCTCCGGTCTTCCCGTCTCGCCGCGGCCCGGTACTGGCCGCGGTGTTCATCGTCCGGCGCGGTGCGACGCACCGCGCCCCTCCGCCACGCCTTTGATTCCCCTTGACGCGGCGCGACGGCGTGGCGTTCTTGATGATTCTTCCACGGCGCGGTGCGACGGCGCCGCGTAATATAATCGTACGATTATCCGCGTGGTGCGACGGCACCACACCACCTTGTTTCCACCCGCAAGATAAATCAACAAGAACGATGGAGGGGGTTCGGCCGTGTTCATGCGGTCCGGCCCCCTCACGTTAAACAATACCACAAATTTATTATCCTCATGTTAGTCATGCTAGAACCACGAACAAGGATAAATAAATAAACAATAACAACAACCCCTACCTTGGGTATAGGTTCGAAGATTTGTCAACGTCTCGTGGAAGACAACGTCGCGGAGGTCGGGCGTCATGGTAATCGTTCGTCAAATCCGATGACGAAGAGGTACGTCCGAAGAGGTACGTCGTTGGCGAATCTTCTTATGTCGACGAAGGGAGTCCTAGGAGGAAGCGGCGTTCCCTCTCGGTGACACGGAAGACGGAGAAGAGAGGAGCGGCGTTCTTCGTCGGAGCTTGAGCGTTCTTCATCAAAGCTTGAGCGTTCTTCGTCAAAGCTTAAAGAATAAGGAAAAGCTCTCAAAAGCTCTCAAGATGTCTAAACAAAAACTAACCAAATAAAATAAGATTGAGACTTATTTTATTCACAAACTTAACAAATGAAATTCAAAGGTTTAAAATTCAAAAAGGATAACTCCAAAATTAAATAACAATTTTCATGTCATTTAAAGAGGGGTTAAGGGAGTTTGGGAGAAGATGAAAAGTTTAGGGTTTGTGTGGGCCCCACCACACATAATCCTCTCAAGGGAGGTTAAGTGGGTGTGGGTCCCACCCCTAACTTCCTTTGAGAGAAGTTAACTAACAAGTTTAAATAAAAATTTGTAATCCACAATTTTTATTTAACTTATTCTAAACTCCCAAAAACTAACTCTCATCCCGAAATAAACGCAACCTCGGAAAAGGTCTCCTTAAGCGAATATCGGAGTTGCGAGTTCATCGGTTCGCTCAGATTTCAATTCCGAACACCAGATCAAAAGTTAGGAAAACCCGCTCGTTCGTTCACTGAACGTACCCAAGCCAAACTTCGTAAATTGATTCTGGGCACACCGGGCCACGGAATCAGGTGCCGTCAGAAACCACGCTCTTGTAAAATTCCAAAGAAAATTAAGAAAAAAAATTCCCTTGAATTTTATGGGTCTTTACAATAACTCTTCCTCTATTTTTTTCTTATACAATGTTAATTTTTTATTTCTATGAAATACTAATGAGCAGTAATATTCTAAAAGAACCTATGGAGACAGTTAGAGTTCTTTCATAAGATCTAACATGTAAAAAATTTATTACTTATTCCCATGTATATTATTAATAATAAATATAATTATCATATAATAATTTATATTCAAAATTTTATAGAATGTGATAATTCTCTAACACCATTTTTCACAGTAAAAGGTCTTTATAGTCCACATCTATGATGATTACCTACATTTTCCATGATGTTATTATTATATTTTTTTAGATTATAATCTTTTAAAAGACACTATTACATAGGATATCAATGGTGTAGAATTAAGAGACATTGGGAAACTTTGTAAAAGTGTACACCTTTGATAATCTTCAGTATTGATGATTATGAGAACATGACCCGCTAATATGAAATCCATTTTTTATTCCTACCAAATTTAAAGTGTATTTATCCCTATATATTAAGATTATAATTAATGCATTTCATAAATCATAGTATTGGATGTATGAAATAAAATAATGACAATATAGACACATAGTGATGTAGGAAACACTTGGTCTGTCATGATTACTTTTGTATTAATGTATAATCTGAAAACTGGTTTCCCCTTCATCTCACTAACAAATGATTTTATCAGAGAATAATTGATGGTAATTTAAATTAATAAATAATTTTTTTTTGTGAAATTTGGTTTAGAATATTTAATTTTGGATGGTCAATGAATGATAAATTTAGCATATATGCTGATAAAATAGGCATTCCACGTTCTCAATTATATATATCAAGATAAAATAATTTTACTTCATAGTTTATGTTTATGAGAAGTTACATGTAATTATAAAAATATAAAATTTATTTTTAGGGGATTCACATTTTTTTATACATTGACCCTAGAATTTAGGTGGAGTATCCTATTTCAACTAAGAAGAATTCTTGGAGGTCCAAAACAAATTTATTCATAACCTCTATTAAATTACTAATGAAATTAACATGTAACATATAAATTATTCTCATATGTGGTTTTATAATTTTTAATGTTGGTTTGATAGAAAATATTCAATAACCTCTTATTTAACACAATATAAAAAATTTCATACATTTTTGTAACAATATTCATGAAGTAATTATTCATTTTTCTAAATGAATACATGATAATATTTATTGTGTACAATTCATAAGGGGACCAAAAATTAATTTAGCTACATTGATATATGAAAAATGTTTATTTATTAATTCGATAGATAATATATATATATATATATATATATATATATTTGGGATTAATACAAGGAAATTTATTTAATTATATTACTAGTCATTATATATGACTAGAGAATATTGTGTATATTTAGAGGTATTAGATTAATGATCCAGTGAGAAATGTAATATTAAATAATATTTGAGGATCTACAAATTTATTTATTCAAAAAAATATTTGTTTTATCCACACGTATAGAATGTGAACTCTAAATAATAAAATTTTAATTATTTTTGAGATATATTAGACACCAGAAATTTTAATATATATATTGTCCCATATAGAATTATTAGTATTAATCCACTAGTTATGTAATTGTTTTTATAGAATTTTTTTGATTATGTTTACAATCCATAGAATCATTCCATTATTGGGCACTATGAATTCAAGAGAGGATTTTTTTTCATTCCTATAGAGAACATCATTAAAATTTATTGAATTACATAGATAAATTCTCCATTTCTACCTAAATTAATTCATCCCCACATGGTGATTTTAATTTTGGTCAACAACAATCACTACAAGTGTCAGATTCTTTATCATTAGCACCTAGATTATTCTTCACTGAAGACTGAAGGTGTTCACTGCACATGTTAATCATTACTAAAGGGAATGTACACATGATTTAAATGTTTCAACAAATGTGTTACCATATTAGTCTATAAAATAATTTATAAACAAATAATTAATATATTAATTGGATTATAATACAAATATATTTTTTATTTAATTTGAGTTCACGTGATATTATGTATCATGTACATCTTAGAGTATTCCATGACTATGAATAGAATATGACTTTCCCATTCATTTATTTTTGATTTTCCAATACCCAAATTTATAAATAGGAAAATGATAGAAAAAATATAATTCAAAAATATTTTACTTTTATTGAAAAAATTAACACAATTGGTGTTTGTTACCCTATAGTTTATTTTTTCTTTAAATTCATAAGATTAATTAACATGTTTAAAACATATTAATTATTTTCATTATAGTTTGATGTCTATATATATATATTAATAAAATACAAAAAGAAATTTGTCATACCTTCTAGATTTGATTAGGATTCATGATGATAAACATCGGTACAAACCATTTGACCCAAGGTTCATGCCATCTACTTTAGTTCATTACACAAGAACATGTCTGGGGAAGAATATGTGATAGTTTTTATTGTATGATCAGACATTTCCCAAATATAAAATATATAAGATTTCATGATTAATAATTACCTATATTGCATCAAATTAACACTATTTTTTGACTGGGATTTGATGGAATAATGTCTATGGATACCAAAGTGTGTTCCTGTGGACCCACAATTTAGTCTACACGTTTAAACAACAAAATTTGCACTAACTAAATGGACTAATGTGATAGATATTTTACATCAGTCATAAAACCTATATAATTAAATATATATATATATATATATATGTGTGATATGTACCATTCAAAAACTACATATGAATAACTAATCACCATTTCCAAGGAACATGTTGTGTCAATCTATATTTACATGGACACAAGGAATATAGAATACAACTCGTATAGCTTGTTAGTAAATTTCATGTAACCCATATGAGACACATAATGAGTCCCTATATTACTCTTGTAGATACATTAATATGAATGAACATTGTGGGTTAGATATTATTATATGACATATTTCAAGACTCGTCCCCCAGGGCCCATGTCATGACTACACCAAGCCTGCCTTCCAAAGACCAGGGGCTGGCAACTAGCACTGAAGGCTTATTTCCCTAATACCGGGAAGGAATTACCTTTATATCCTGTAAAAAACACAAACCATAACACAACAAGATATGAACTCAAGTAAACTTAATAGTAAAAGAGTGAATACAGTAAGTAAAAGGGGCCAAAATTCAAGCCAAACTAGAAAGTACAAGAAATTTAATGTATTAGTAAACTGGAATAGCTCATGTGATCACACACCTAGGATACTACCTATAGGGTAGGTGCAACACTTGAATGGTCGTCTCTATGGTACGCCTCGTCTAGTGTCCACCTAAGAGCTTCCTCAAGTCCTAGTACTCTCGTCCTTAGTCAGCGATGTCCGTCGTCTGCACCAAACACAAAGTTGTGCAGGAATAGCTCGTACATGGGTAGGTATAACGATACTCATTAGGGACCCTGAGACCCTCAATGTCTCAAAAAATCCACAAAGGATAATAAAAAAATAATGAAATAAACTGACAACCCTACTTAGGTATATGCCCATACATATGCCTAAGTTATCATGTAAACCCATCTCAATCATGAGGATACACAAGTCCCTACTCATTAGCCCAAAGCTCAACTGTTCCACAAAGGTAGGAATACAACCATGATAAGTACCACATAGGTACACCACATAGAAGAATACCACCAAGGTTTTACCACAAAGAAAAGTACCATACAGGTACAGACTCGGGACACACCAGGTATAACTTGGGTAAAATAGTAGAGATGCTTAGATGTAACTACTGAACCATCTTACTCTATGAAAAGTCAGACGCACATAGGATCCTAGTACATCTTCAGATCCACACGGGTTACTTATACATTTTCAGTATGTCTTCATACCCCCATAGAATCCTACTACAGTATCAAAATGTTGTCAGACCGACACATGATCCCAGAACAGCCTCAGTACGTCGTCAGACCCACACATGATCCTAGTATAGGATTAGTATGTTATCAGACGCACATACAATCCTATTACAACATCAGAACCACATAGGATCCTACAATAATCACGCTAGTAATCTTAGAGTGGTTCCATGTGGGTCCCTCAATCACAGACCCACAAATGATCCCCTTCTCAAGTCACATCCAGCTATAGGGTTCCCGCACTAAGCTTGCTCGTCTCTGTGTGAGTCTATTACTCAAGCCACTGGTCAATACTCCAACTACTAAGAAGTCGCACGAAAAAGTATTCCAAAGGACCAAAACATTATATGGGTCTCAATGCAATAGACAGTGCATCAACAGGATGCTCGATCTGTGTGTTATTAACCTTTTTATCTCGGGGCCCCGGTTGGATTCGTGCTCGATCCAACCAGTCCGTAACCCAACACAATGATGTGTGGGCATAGCCCATGCAGGGGTGAGTATTAAGATACTCATTAGGGACCCCAAGACCCTCACAGTCTCACAAAATCCACAAAGGATAAACCAAAAATAATGAAATCAACTGGGAACCCTACATAGGTATATACCCATACATAAACCTTAGTTATCAAGTAAACTAATCTCAGTCACGGGGAAACATAAGGCCCAACTCATTAGGCTAAAGCTCAACTGTTCCACAAAGGAAATAATATCATGAATGTATTTACCACACAAGTATGCCACATAGAAAAATACAACCACGGTATTACCACGAGGGAATTTACCATACAGGTAAAGACTCATCTCACACCAGGTATAACATGGTTACAATAGTAGAGATGATTAGGTGTAACTACAGAATCATATTACTCTGTTAAGAGGCAGACTGACACATGATCCTAGTACATCATCAGACAGCCACATGATCCTAGTAGATTTTTAGTACGTCGTCATACCCACACAGGATCCTAGTACATCATCAGTAGACCATCAAACCCACATAGGATCCCAGTACAACATCAGTACGTCGTCTGACCCACACATGATCCTAGTACAATATCAGTACGCCGTAAGAACCACACATGATTCTAGTATAGCATCAGTACGTCGTTAGACCCACACATTATCCTAGTATAGAATCAGACCCACACATGAACATAGAGTAGTCCCTCATGTAATCTTATTGTGGTTCCATGTGGGATCCTCAATCATAGACCCACGAAGGATCCCTTTCTCATGTCACAGCCAGCTATAGGGTTCCTACACTAAGCTTGGTTGTCTCTTGGTGAGTCCACTCATCATGCCAATGATCGATATTCCATCTTCCATGAAGTATCATGAATATGTATACCAAAGGACTTCCACGTCATAGGAGTCTCAACACAACAGATGATGCGTCAATCAGACATGTGGTTTGCAAGTTATTTGCCTCTTAGTCCTGAGGGCACGGTTGGATTCGTGCTCGATCCAACCTGACAGTATCCTAACATAACCCAAATCACAGGTGGGGTTTTCCAAAGTTATTTTTTGATCAATGGTTTCCAACGTCGCTGATGGTTCTTCAAATTGACTCATAGTTCCAATGTTAAGGCGACAAGAGAGAAAATTTGTTGAAGTTGGCCCGGGTCTGGTCCGACCTAGTGAGACCGAACCAGTCCGAACCACCCTGGGCTGACTTGACCAAATTCAGGTCATCTTGGCCTACTGGGTTCGTCCTGGACCGTGGTGGGTGGCCCGAAAGGCCGTGAGGGCTATGAGGGGTCGTGAAGTTCTGCAAAGGCCAGGAGGACGTGGTGGCTGTGGGAGGCTATGGGACAGCGGAGGCCGTCAGGCGGCATGGGGCCGTGGAGTCCATGTGACGTTGTTGGCCACTTGGCGGTGGAGGCGGCTTGTAGTGAGGGTCCATAGAGTAGGAGTGGCCACGAGCGCAGGAGGTCGCGGGGCATCGGAGGTCGCAGGTGTTGGAGGGTGCGGGCGGCGCTGGGCAGCCGGGAGGTGGAGGCCGTAGGCGGCGCTCAGCCTCCGGGCGGTGGAGGCCACCGGCGGCGTGTGGTCATGGCGCTGCGGAGGTCGGGGTGGCAGAGGTCACAGGCGGCATGAGGTCGTGGGGCGGCGGAGGCCGCAGGTGGCATCAAGCAGCGGGGTGGCGCCTTTTCTCCATCACCTTTGTCGCGGCCGGCAGTGGTGTCGGCTGGCGTTTTTGTGCCCCCACCAAGTTTGGTTGCTGTCCTCCTCCATCATGGAGAACACATGAATTAATCACTAGAATTACAGAGAGGTCAGGCCTTGTTTGTTTGCTTCGTACTGTCCGTATTAGATCAGTAGCATGCGACAATAAATGGTAGCTACTACTCTTGAATGGTCATCTCTATTGTACGCCTCATCTAGTGTCCACCTAAGAGCTACCTCAAGTCCTGGTACTCTTGTTCTTAGTCAGCGATGTCCATCGTCTACACCAAACACATCGCTGAGCTGGAATAGCCCTGACATGGGTAGGTATAAAGATACTCAATAGGGACCCTGGGGCCCTCAATGTCTCACAAAATCCACAAAGGATAAACAAAAAATAATGAAAACAACTGACAAAACTAATTAGGTATATTCCCATACATATACCTAAGTTATCATGTAAACCCATCTCAATCATGAGGATATGCAAGTCCCTACTCATTAGCCCAAAGCTCAACTGTTCCACAAAGGTAAGAATACAACCATGGTAAGTACCACATAGGAATGCCACATAGAAAAATACCACCAAGGTATTACCATGAAGAAAAGTACCATACAGGTACAGACTCAGCACACACCAGGTATAACGTGGGTAAAATAGTAGAGATTCTTAGATGTAACAACTGAACCATCTTACTCTATGAAGAGGCAGACGCACATAGGATCCTAGTACATCTTCAAACTCGCACAGGTTACTTATACATTTTCAGTATGTCTTCATACCCCCATAGAATCATACTACAGAATCAGAACGTCGTCAGACCGACACAGGATCCCAGAATAGCATCAGTACTTCGTCAGACCCACACAGGATTGTAGTATAGCATTAGTACGTTATCAGATGCACATAGGATCCTAGTTCAACATCAGACCCACATAGGATCCTAGAGTAATCATGCTTGTAATACTAGAGTGGTTCTATGTGGGTCCCTCAATCACAGACCCACAAAGGATCCCTTTCTCAAGTCACATCCAACTATAGGGATCCCGCACTAAGGTTGCTCGTCTCTATGTGAGTCTATTACTCAAGCCACTGGTTAATACTTCAACTACTACAAAGTCGCACGAAGAAGTATCCCAAAGGACCGACACGTCATATGGGTCTCAATGCAACATACAGTGCATTAATAGGATGCTCGATCTGTGTGTTATTAACTTTTTTTTTGTCTCAGGGCCCTATTTGATTCGTGCTCGATCCAACTAGTTCGTAACCCATCCCAATGAGGTGCGGTCATAGCCCATGCCGGGGTGAGTATTACGATACTCAGTAGGGACCCCAAGATCCTCACGGTCTCACAAAATCCACGAAGGATAAACCAAAAAGAATGAAAACAACCGATAACCCTAAATAGGTATATACCCACACATATACCTTAGTTATCAAGTAAACTAATCTCAATCACGAGGAAACATAAGGCCCAACTCATTAGGCCAAAGAACAACTATTCTGCAAAGGAAAGAATATCATGGATGTATTTACCACAAAAGTATGACACACAGAAAAATACCACCACAGTATTACCACGAGGGAATTTACCATACAAGTAAAGACTCATATAACACCAATTTAAACATTGGTACAATAGTAGAGATGATTATATGTAACTACAGAATCATCTTACTCTATTAAGAGGCAGACCGACACATGATCCTAGTACATCGACAGACCCCCACATGATCCTAGTAGATTGTTAGTACGTCTTCAGACCCACATAGGATCCTAGTACATCATCATTACATCGTCAAACCCTCACAGGATCCGAGTACAACATCAGTACGTCGTCAGTCCCACACGTGATCGTAGTACGGTATCAGTACGTCGTAATACCCACACATGATCCTAGTATAGCATCTGTATGTCATCAGACCCACACATGATCATAGTACAACATCAGACCTACACATGAACCTAGAGTTGTCCCGCATGGCATCCTAGTGTGGTTCCATGTGGGATCCTAAATCATAGACCCATGAATGATCCCTTTCTAATGTCACAGCTAGCTATAGGGTTCCTAAACAATGCTTGATTGGCTCTTGGTGAGTCCACTCCTCAAGCCAATGATCCATATTCCATCTTCCACGAAGTCTCATGAATATGTATACCAAAGGACTTCCATGTCATAGTAGTCTCCACGCAACAGATGATGCGTCAATCAGACATGTGGTCTGTAAGTTATTTGCCTCTTAGTAATGAGGGCACGGTTGGATTCGTGCTCGATCCAACCTGACAATACCCTAACATAACCCAAATCACGGGTGGGGTTTTCCAAAGTGAATTTTTTGATCTATGGTTTCCAAAATCGTTGACGGTTCGTCAAATTGACTCATTGTTCCAATGTTAAGGCCAAAAGAGAGAAAATTGGTTGATGTTGGCCCGAGTCTGGTCCGACCAAGTCAGACCGACCCAGTCCGACCCGCCCTGGGATGAACTGAACAGATTTGGGTCATCTTAGCCCACTGGGTCCGTCCCGGACCATGGTGGGTGGCCCAGAAGGCCGCGAGGGCTGCGAGGGGTCGCGAAGGCCTACAAAGGTCAGGGGGTCGTGGTGGCCACGAGAGGTTGAGGGATAGCGGAGGCCATGGGGCGGCATGGGGAAGTGGATGCCGCTAGACGATGTTGGCCGCTGGGTGGTGGAGGCTGCTGGCAGTGAGGGGCCATAGAGCAGCAGAGGCCACGGGCGCGGGAGGTCGTAGGGTGGTGGGGGTCGCAGGCATTGGAGGCTACGGGCGGCGTTAGGTAGCCGAGCGGCGGAGGCCGTAGGCGGCGCTCGGGCTCTGGGAGGCAGAGGCCACCATCGGCGTGTGGTCCTGGCGCGGTGGAGGTCGGGGTGGCAGAGGCCGTGGGCAGCATGAGGCCGTGGGGCGGCGGAGGCCGCAGGCGGCGTCAAGGAGCGGGGTGGCACCTTTTCTCCATCGCCATTGTCGCGACCAGCGGTTGTGGTGGCTGCCATTTTTGTGCCCCACCAAGGTTGGTTTCTTTCCTCCTCCATCACGGAGAACACACGAATTAATCACTATAATTGCAGAGAGGTCAGTCCTTGTTTGTTTGGCCCGTACTGTCCGTGTTAGAGCAGTAGCATGCGGCAATAATCTCTTCTGGATTTATGATGAATTGTCAAGAACAGGTAAGGGGAAAAATTAAAACAACCACACTGCCTCGAAGGATCGTTGATGTTGGTAGTTGAAATAATACAAATATGTCGACATTCGTCATGCCCTCCTCAAGAATTTGATCCCGAGCTCATTCCTTGGATAAATGCTCTTCGATAGATGTTGTTCATCTTTGTTGAAGATGTTCACTATTACATGATGTCACGAGGAAGGAGTCGAAGATGTTGGAAAATGTCAGTGTTCTTTGTTTGGAGAATAGTTCTTCGTGGAAGAAGTTCTTCGTTAGAGAATTGTAATCCTCCCAGAAGATCTCCCCTTCTCCTTTTCCAAATACATTCTTCCAATGCCAACCACAAATGAAATATCCAACATAATAGAAAATGTTATCTATTTTGTTTGTTCTCCTAATTTCAAATTGGCTTAATTAATTAATTGATGAGTTGGTATACTTAATCAAATGGGGTGGATCAATTAAAATGGGGATGTTCAAGAGGCTTCCCCACATTTAGGAGGGAGTTTAGGGGTTTCTATCATTATAAGGTTTCGGGTGGACCCCACCATTAAGAATTCAATTTGGGGTGTTTGGGCTCGGGTGGTCCCCACCACCATAACCCATGTGGGTGGTTTTAGTTTAGTTGGAAACCACCTTTATAATATTCATATTAGAGGTTTCAACAAATAAAAACATTAAATATTTTTCTTTTATTTTAATCTTTCATGGAAAAAAAACTATCTTTCACCCATGAAAAAATATTGTCGAGGTGCAAGTATCCTTAAGAGAATACTGGAACATCGATTTCAATAGTGCCCTCAGATTTTAACTCTGACCATTAGTTGAAAATTTACAAAAACCCTCTTGCACGTTTACTGAACGTACTCGAATAAAATGTTCAGAAATTCATTTCAGACACTCCAGGACACAGAATCATGCGCCGTTAATTTTCAAAGACTTGTAGAATTCCCTTGTAATTAAAAAAAATTATATGTATATTCTAGGTCTTTACCTTATCACCACATCAGGGCTTTGCGTCCCCATATTCCACAACTAATACTAAGGGAACACGTGGGGGTACTAAGCACGCATCTGAGCCTCATGTTCCCTTGTGCTCTCCTAGAGGATCCCGTGGTACCAGTTAACGTTCACCGGAGGTATCCATCTCTAGTAGAGACACGAAGCATGATGTACATGGACAATACAGTAATTTTTTGGAATTCTTAAAACATAATAAAAACCAAAACTCAAGGATCGTAATGATTTAGTGTCTTTGGAAACACGGAACATAATATTCTAATCATGGTGAATGATCTTCAGCATTTCCCATAAAGATCTTCCCCTTATTGTTTTCAAACCAAAAACAATTCTTTATATCCTGGTGAAATGAAAACATATAAAGGGTGAGCTCAAATACTTAGTAAGGGTAAAAATTGAGAACATAAAACAATCCATAAACATTTGAATGTAAAAACATGAGTATAAAATCTAAACATCAAAATCTTGAGCAATGACATAAAACATTGCAGTACATATGGAATAGATCATAAATGAACATTAATCATGATAAAATAGCATGGGAATAAAAATTTTAGTTGCTGAAAAACATTAAGCACATGATATAATTTCCATAGTAGCCAAGGCATTGCTTCCAAGACCATCTTAGTGGACAATGTCCCTTACTGATCCGGGTTTACTTGTCGTTCCAGCCCTGTATTACTAAACCGTATTTACTTGCCGTTCTAGCCAAGTCTATGTCATGAGATATAAATCTATACCCAATGCATTGGAGAGATATATAGGTCCCACCCATCTGATAATGAAATAATTCATACATGTTCCACAACATAAACATAAATCATTTTTCATAACCCAAAGAATAAAATGGGTTTCATAAACATCATACCTTCATAACATAATCCATATAAAAAAATGGATATCATTTCATCATAAGAAAAGTGAAACCATGTAAATCCTAGAGACATTATACTTGAAACATACACATATGAAATAATTCCATCTTATATGGAAAATGGTTTTGATAAAACAGTTGAAATAAAATCATGAGGAAAATATCCTTTCTTCTTCAAAATCATTTTCTTTTTACAAAATTCCACGCAATTTTAAAATAAAATGATTTTATTGCAAATAACCTTGAAATATTGTAGATTAATATTTATGAAAATACGGCGTTATGAAACCATAAAAATCCGTTCATGCTGTATAAGTTAAAAAAACATTCTCCTCGTACTTTTAACAAAAAAGTCAAAAAGTACCACATATGATAAACAAAAGAAATATTCCTTACATAACACAAAGTAAAATTAAAAGAGGGGTAAAATGACTTTCAAAATAAATTTAAAAATATTAAACACATTATGAATAACATTTTTATGGACATGGATTAAAAATATACCACAGTAAATACTTACATATAAGTAATCTCGGATAAAAATGAGATTGCAAAATTATCCCTTACCACGTGTCTGACTTGACTCGATCGTTATTTAATCTCTTAATAATACAATAAAGTTAATTTATGATTTTTTAAGAACCATTTTCACATTTATTATTACTTTTATATCACTTATTACTATGTTATAAACATTATGTAATCATTTATGTTAATAACATTAATTTTATAAATATTTGGTACTTGAGTCAAAAATGGACATCTTATAATTACTTGTTGTTCATGCGGTCAATATTCCATTATATTCAGAATGATATTCATGATTTATATATCATATATATAATATATATACAGAATATACGTGTATTTATAATAGTAAATAACATTTGGGGGTAAGAAATGAAATGCACTATTCGTGGAGACTGTAAGCCGTAGGTACGCATGAACACTACTTTCATTTATATTTCACATTTTAATGGAAATAAAACATAATGATACATAGGTATACTATAGTTCCACTATAATATCATATATAATATCATTAACTCTATACTTTATACATCCCACATAAGTCATTAATGTGTCGCATCACTTTAAGGGGCGGTAGTCCACACTTCTTCAAATGAGATTATCGTATTTGTCAACAATGGAAACCATAATGGGTTGATATAATTGGGATGTACAGAAGCATAAGAAAAACATAAACATAATACATATCATATATAAATATTGTGTCGTCATAATGGCCACCATGAGAGGCGATAGGACATAATCAAACAATCATCATTTCGTGAGGCATTAGTTTGTCAGCCATAGAAACATTATGTTCTTCAACTATTAGATGGAGGTGTGTGTATGTGTAATTAGAATACTTATAATAAAAACATACTATTATATTTAGGATACTGGTTTTTATATAGATAAATGGAATAAAAAGAGTTTAGGGGTTGGAGATGTTAAATAAAAGAAAACTATTTAAGAGAAACTGTTACCTTTAATTTGGGTAACTCCCTTTGGTTTAAACCAAATGACTTCTTGAAGTGCCTTCTACATAGGTTAAGGCTTCTAAGAGGAGGATATGGAAGTAGGTAGCTTAATTCGGCAGATTTTGGAAGATTCAAATGGATTTAGAGGTGTGTGGATTTGGTTAGAAGTGGTCTCCTTTTATAAGGGGGAGGAGGGGCTCTTTAGCATAGAGAAAAAATATTATTTTATAATATAAAGATATTCGGTTTCTAATGGTCAAAAAATATTTAAGGTCGATGATAAGATGACTCATATTCGAAATAAAATTATCCGATCAGTGTTGGAAATGTTTGGATAATAATTTAATCATTATAATCTTAATTTTTTAAATCATTTATTAATGAGGTAAACACTGCATCATTAATGTGTCATAAATAATTTAATTTATTTGATGTCTAAAAATTATAAAAAAAATACCATGATGTAGGAAATATTTTCATCTTTCCAAATAATATTTTTATTCGAAAATAGGACTTATATAACACCATATAAATATTAATTATTAAAAGATTTTTTGTTAATGTAAATTTTGTCTTCACATTAAATTAATTAATCTAAATTTTCATTTTCACTCCCATGTGGTTCAATGGGGTCCCAAAATCTACCCAAAGATACCCATGGTCGTTAATTACTCAAAATATAAGACTTGGACAAGTGTTAAGGTAATTTTTAATTATTATAACATTCTTTTTACCTTGAATTAAACTATTTACTTTTCACCGCGGTAAATAAAAGTCAATACTTACTATTCACAAAAAATTATTTTCATCTTATTGAACCACATTTTACTTTTTTATAAAAACAACATATGTAAGAAATCATAAATTCAATTCATATAAGTGGTAAAATTTCATTTAAATGAAAGAGTCGGTTTTTTTAACTACCACTAAGTGGTTTCACTATTCATCAAAAATTGAAATTTTTCAGAAAAATAACAAATAATAAAGAGAAGCTATATTTTATATTATGAATTCAAAAATGATGTCTAATTTTCCAAATTCAAAATATATCAGTGTCATTTATTAATTTTAAATGTAATTTCCGTTATCAAAACAAATAGCGTGTTTTTAAGAAACAATAACTATCAAAAGATCGACACTTGTTTATGTCCAATTTCAAAGTGAAATTAATTCCAATGACCAAAATTGGATTAAATGGTAAAAATATATTCTAATTACACTTTCAAACCAATTAAAATGATAATATAACCATATAAATTATTGGGATGAAAAAAGTTTTTTTTAATTAAAATATACCGTGTTTTTACTATTCATTAAAATATGAAAGTTATCAGAAAAATATCAAAAATTTATCCAAATTAAATTTTTATATCCCAATTCCAATGAAGAATTTTATTTTGACAAATTTAACTTATAAACATGTCAAAAAGTAGATTTTAAATGAGTGCTCCATCAAAAGGCGGCAAAATTGTGTTTTTCAAAAAATACTTATTTCACCCGAAACATTTATATTGTTCTCCTACCATGTTATAGAAAATATTTAAGATGAAGAATAATTCTATAAAATTCAAAATTTTGTTAATAATATTCATAATGGATAGATCATAATAATATTACAACAATATATCGTTGTTTAATGCAACCCGTTATTGCGTACAACACACACTATCAAGGAAGGATGTGATTACGTGTAGTGTAGGCCAAGTCAGGGTTGCATGTAGTGCAAGACTCCGTTGTTGTTGCATATAACAGAATCCAACTATATTTCATTTATAAATTGAATATATATATATATATATATATAGACACACACACTAAGTGTTGTGTAGAAAAACTACTATTAAAAGAACTTGAAATTGTGTGTAACACGATACAAGAATAGTATTGCGTATACTGAAAGCTAATACGGTGTTGCATATAGTGCAAGATAATCCTGGTGTAGCGTACAACAGAAGATATGAATGAAATTAAAAATAATATATCTCATAAAATTTCAGGGTGTTACATTCTACCCCCCTTAAAATGAGTTTCATCCTCGAAATTCATCGGGGTTATTAATATTTTACTACATGAAATTTCATTCATAGAAACCCTCATAGTAAAAAGGAATAATAAAACCTAATTTAAAAAAGTGAACTATGAAACATATCGGTCACCCAAATTAACTTTTCACTGGGTTCCCATATAGGATAACATAGGTGAAAATATGTATATGGAAGAGAAACCTAACTATCAAGTTCTGATGGAGAGTGGTAGAGAACACGGCTATGAAAAATCCAACAATCTCAAAACCATAAATTTGTGATGATCAAAGGTACCATCTGAATCATTAGATATAAGGTCACCATGACAACATTATTTTTCTTTCAAGATAATTTCCCTAAAGTTGAATAATTTGAACTAGAAAAAATACATACTTTATTTTGGTATAATCTCATTGTTGTTTGTGGCCTGATCAATTTCCACTTCATCTGTTAAAGAAATGAAGTTGAATTTGTCATTAATGAAGTGTTAGAAAATCATGTGATAGAATGATAGGTCATTCCATCTGTCTCAAACATAAGGTTAGAAAAATTCATATACATAAGTCCATCTATGTTGAGATAAAAAGTATACGGTTCCTAAAATGGACTTATACTTCATCTATCATACCGCTTAATAAACTAAATTTGTTTCTACTAACTAGGGACTTCTTGTAGACCAGTGGTAGGCAATAAAGGCATGTCGCATATTGGTTGTGGGTTCGATTCCCACAGCCTTGTGCGACGCGATGGGTTGTCGCTCGTGCTACAGGTTGTCCTTTTTCTAAAACTACATTATTATAACATTTCATGAATAATATTGAAAAAAAGTTCTAGCATTAAACAATACTAACTTATTTCCAACGTAATCTATTTCAAATCTTTAGGCTTATCCAAAATAATTCTGCCCAAGCTCATAGTATGAAGAAAACAATTACTATAAATGTCATCTACCGAGCATGTGAATACCATTATTTATCCTCGATATATCTTTTTGGTCACATTCTAATCATGTGAATACATTAATCATGTATTCTCTAGAAAAATGAATACCCATTGGAAATTAGTGAAAACATGAATGCTGTCAAATGTTAAATCTTTCCACATACCAAAATCCCAAAATTTCTATATACTCAAACCATGATATAACTTTTTCCTTATATCAGTCATGAGCACATTTCAATTTCTCTTTATCCCTTCATTATGCAAATATCGTCTTCTTTCCAAAAATATCTCAATCACTTTCCATGGTTACCAGTACCATAAATATATTGAAAACCAAAATATACCAATACATAAATATTCCAATATTCCATGATATTATATACAACATTATTTTGGAATCCCATTAAATAAACACTTAATCATTACACAAAATCGTTTTCATACTCAACATCACAAACAGTGATCGCATGTGACTTCCCTTTATTCGTTTCCTTAAGAGGTTTCTCACATTGATCATCATTAACCCTTGGATTGGGGCATTGATTGGATTAATGCCCCATTTAGTTGCACTTTAAGCATTGAAGTGTGGTGGAGCGTTCTCTGTAGTATTTTCTCTAATCACATCATTAGATACCTTTTTCCCATTACATTGACACTAATCTGCTCGATGAACTTCTTTTCCACAAGTAAAATAGTTTCTAGTACCTTTTAGGAAATCTCGAGCATGCTTCTTTCCAAACTTTGAGCATAAAGAAACATTCATCTTCTTTTCACCAATATTCTGAGATTTCTCTGTGAAATCCATCTTTCATTTCTTGTCAAAACCATGAGATGGATATGTAACACCAACTTATATTTCTACATTGATAGCACAATGCACAATTTCTTCATAGCTACTGAAGTCTCTTATTGACAATTCCCTTCGAAGACATGGTTTTAAGCCACTGAAGAAACGATCAACTTTACTTTCAGGTTGGATGATAAAGCCAGATTCATACCATAAAAGCCTTGTAAAATTATCTTTGTATATACCAACAGATTCATCATCCTTTTGCTTAATCTCAAGTAAATCCTTTTCCATCTTTTTTCCAATAATACGAGGGCAGTACTTATGGAAAAATACATTCTTGAACTCATCCAATTCCATGGATTCAATTTCTTCTCGGGGCCTCGTATTCTTAATTAGATTCCAACATTTATTTTCTTCAAATTCTTAACAGTAAATAGCCAGAATAACTTTTTCATGTTCTGAACATCGAAGTATGGAAAATATCATTTCAATGGTACTGATCCATTGTTCAGCAACAAGTGGATCAGATGACCCACTGGAAGATGGTGGACATTGCCTCATGGAGGACTCTATATAATATTGTTCCCTTTTATGATAATTCTGAAGTTCAGAATGAGTCATAGATTGTGTAACTATAGCAATAAGATTTTTCACTCCATCTCCCAGAACATTGTTTAGTTCAGAAGGACAATCATTGGATTGTCCATTACATTTATCAACACGGTTCCTTCGGTTTCCAGCCATTGTCTAAATCCAAAAAAGAATAGTGTGAAAGGAAAAAATCATGCTAGGGAAAACAACATAATAAAGGGGAAGTACATTCAATATATAAGATATTAGGGTTAATTCTAAGATTATTACAGTAATTCCAGGACTATAACCTATACTTATTACTAACCTTAGGGACATCCCTAGACATACAATAGAAATATCTCTAGGGATCTCTCTAATGTTTTCTCATCCTAGTTTCCAAAGGTTGACTAAAACTTTCTTCTGATACTAACTTTAGAGGACCAATTCTTGATGTACATGGAAAATACATTACTTTTTCGAAATAATTACGACATAAGTAAAACAAAAATTCAAGGATCGTAATAGTTTTGTGTCTTTGGAAACTCAGAACATAATTTTCTAATCATGGAGAATGATCTTCAACATCTCCCATAAAGATCTCCCACTTTTTGTTTTTTACCTAAAATCATTCTTTATATCCTGGGGAAAAGAAATCATATAAAGGGTGAGATAAAATGATTAATAAGGGTAAAAATAGATAACATAAAACAATCCATAAACATTTGAATGTAAAAACATTAGCATAAAATCTAAACATCAAAATCTCGAGCAATGACATAAAACATTGCAGTACATAAGGTATAGATTATAAAAAAACATTAATCATGATAAAATAGCATGGGAATAAAACTTTTAGTTGTGGAAAATCATTAATTACATGATATGATTTCCATAGTAACCATGGAATTTCTGCCAAGACCATCTTAGTGGACAATGTCCCTTACTGAACCGGGTTTACATGTCGTTCCAGCCCTGTATTACTAAACCATATTTACTTTCCATTACAACCATGTCTATCTCATGAGATATAAATAATTACCCAATGCATTGGAGGGATATATAGGTCCCACCCATCTCATAATGAAATCATTATTACTTGTGCCACTACATAAACATAAATCATTCATCATAACCCAAAAAATAAAATGGGGTTTATAAACATCATGCCATCATAACTTACTCCATATAAAAAAATGTATATCATTTCATCCTAAGAAAATTGAAACCATGTAAATAATAAAGAAATTATACTTGAAAAATACACATATGAAATAATTCCATCTTATATGGAAAATTCTTTTGATAAAACCCTTGAAATGAATTCTTGGGAAAAGTATCCTTTCTTCTTCAAAATCATTCTCTTTTCACAGAATGCCATGAAATTTTAAAAGAAAATGATTTTATTAAAAATAACCTCGAAATGATGTAGATTAAACTTCATGAAAATAAGGCATTATGAAACCGTAAAATTCCATTCATGCTGTAAAAGTTAAAAAAACATTCTCCTCGAACTTTTAACGAAAAAGTCATAAAGTACCACATATGGTAAACCAAAGAAAGATTCCTTCCATACCAGAAAGTAAAAGTCAAAGAGGGGAAAACATGACATTAAAAATACATGTAATAATATTATACACTTTATGAAAAACATTTTTATGGACATGGATGAAAAATATACCCCAGTAAATATTTACTTATAAGGTATCTCATATAAAAATGACATTGCTAAATTATCCCTTACCTCGTGTCCGACTTGACTCGATCGTTCTTTAATATCCTAAATAATAAAATAAAGATAATTTATATGTTATTACGAAACTTTTTAATGTTTATTATTCATTGTTTTTCACTTATTAATATGTTATAAACATTATGTAATCATTTAAGTTAATAACGTCCATTATATCGATATTTGGTACTTGAGTCTAAAATGGACTTCTTATAATTACTTGTTGTTCATGCGGTCTATAGTACATTATATCACAAATTATATTCATGATTTCGATATCATATATATAATATATATCCATAATATACATGTATTTATAATAGTACATAACATTTAGAGGTAAGCAATGAAATGCACCGTTCATGGAGATGGTAAGCCGTACGTACGCATGAACGGTACTTTCATTTCTATTTCATATTTTAATGGAAATAAACATAATGATACATAGGTATATTATAATTAAAGTATTATATCATATATTATATCATTAATTCTATCCTTTATACATCCCACATAAGTCATTAACGAGTCACATCACTTTAAGGTGGCGATAGTCAGCACTTCCTCAAATGCGATTATCGTATTTATCCACTATGGAAACCGTAAATGATTGATATAATTGGGAAGTACAGAAGCATAAAGAAATAATAAACATAATATATACCATATATAAATAAAATTCCATCATAATGGCCACCATGAGAGTTGGTAGGAGATAATCGAACAATCGTCGTTTCGTGAGGCGTTAGTTTTCCATCCACAGAAACATTATGTTCTTCATCCATTAGATGGAGGTGTGTGTAAGTGTAATTCAAATACCTCTCATAACAACATACTAGAAAATTTTGGATACTGTTATTGTTACAAAATAATGGAATAAAAAGATTTTAGGGGTTGGGGAAGTAAAATAATGGAAAACTATTTAAGAGAAACTGTTACCTTTAATTTGGGTAACTTCCTTTGATTTGAACAAAAGGACTTCTTGATGTGACTTTTACCTAAGGTAAGTCATCTATGATGAGAATAGGGATGTATGGAGCTTAATTGGGCAGTGTTTAGAAGATAAAAATGGATTGAGAGGTGTGTGGAATTGGTTACATGTGGTCTCTTTTTTAAGGTGGGAGAGGGGCTCTTTAAGAATGTTTGAAAATATTATTTTAAAATATAATTATATTCGGTTTCTAATGGACCAAAAATCATTATGTCTGATGATTAGATGACTTATTATCGAAATAAAATCATCCAATCAGAATTGGACATATTTTGGATAATAATTTAATTATTATAATCTTATTTATTTAAATCATTTATTAATGTGGTAAATGGTGCATCATTATGGTCTCATAAATAAATAAATTAATTTGATATCTAAAAATTATAAAAGCATACCATGATGTAGGAAATATTTTTTGATATACAAAAAATATTTGTAGTCAAAAATAGTTCTTATATAACAGCATATGAATATTAATTAATAATTTTTTTGTTAATGTCAATTTTGTCTTCACATTAAATTAATTAATCGAAATTGTCATTTTCACTCACAAGTGGCTGAATGGGGTCCCCAAATCAACCCCAATATGCCCATGGTCGTTAAGGACTCAACAAATATGGTATGTACAAGAGTTATGGTAATTTTAAATTATTATAATATTACTTTTACAATGAATTACACTATTTACTTTTAACCGCGGTAAATAAAAGTCAAAAGTTACTATTCACAAAAAATTATTTTCATCTTATAGAACCAAATTTTACTTCTTTATAACAATCGTGTATGTTGGATTTTTGAAATTCAATTCAAATAATAGTTAAAAGTTCATTTAAATAAAAGAGTCAGTTTTTTTAACTACCACCAAGTGGTTTCACTATTCATCAAAAATTGAAGTTTTTCAGAAAATTAACAAAAATTCAGTTTATGCTATATTTTATATTCCAAATTCAAAAATTATGTCTACTTTTTCAAATTCAAAACATAGAAGTGGCATTAATTAAATTTAAATGTAAATCCCGTTATCAAAAATATATCGTGTTTTTACTATTCATTAAAATATGAAAGTTATCAGAATAATATGAAAATTTTATCCAAATTAAATTGTTATATCCCGTTTACAAGGAAGAATATTATTTTTTCAAATTGAACTTATAAAAATGTCAAAAATTAGATTTAAAATGAGTGTTCCATCAAACGGCGGCAAAACTGCATTTTTTGAATAATACTTATTTTACCTGAAAAATATATTTTTTTCTCATACCATGTTCTAAAAAATATGTAAGATGAATAATAATGTTATAAAATTCAAAATTTAGTTAATACTATTCATAACCACTTGTCTATTATAATATTATAACAATATATCGTTGTTTAGGGAAACCCGATATTGCATACAACACACGCCATCGAGGAGGGTCGTGATTGAATGTAATGCAAGACAAGTCAGGGTTGCGTGTAGTGCAAGACTCATTTGTTGTTGCGTATAACGAAATCCAACCATATTTCATTTATACATTGATTATATATATATACATATATATATATATACACTCAATGTTGCGTAGAAAAACTATTATAAAACGAACTTGAAATTGTGTGTAACACGATCCAAAAATATTATTGCGTATACTACAAGATAATATGGTGATGTTTACAGTGCACGATAATCATGGTGTAGCGTAAAACAGAAGATATGAATGAAATTAAAAAGAATATATCTCATAAAATCTCGGGGTGTTACACCTCCCATGAAGGACCCTATATTGTCGATCCTCGATCTTCACTAGAACCACTGCAAACGTCGCCCCATTGTCGATTTCCAGCTCGCCGTAGTTGATGATGTGAGATGGGTCATGCACGTATCTCCTTATCTGATATATGTGAAAGATGTCATACACCCGGTGCAACTGAGGTGGAAGATCTAAGCAGTAATCCCCCTCACCAACTCTGTTGTGAACCTGGAAGGGTACGATGAGCCTCGAAGACAACTTACTGCCTTAGCCAAATCTCCGCAAACCTCATCGTTTTGAGAACCATATAAAGATGTGTTCACCATCCTCAAACTGTAGAGGTCTATATCTCCGATCAGAATTACAAATCTTCTTTCTGTGTGCAGTCTTTATTAGTTCTTGGATGATATGCACTTTCTCTGTGGTAGCCCATTCATTCTCTATTCCAACGAGTGCTAACTCTCTTGGGTCAGTCCAGCCCAAAGGTGATCTGTATGGTTGATCGTACATCGCCTCAAAAGGTGTCATCCTAATGGTGGAGTGATAGAAATTGTTGTATGCAAACTCTTCCAAATGAAAGTGATCCTCCGGTCTACGACCGAAGTTGAGGATGCAAGCACATATCATGTAATCAAGGGTCTGAATGGTCCGTTCAGTATGGCAATATGTTTGTGGATGAAAGGTGGTGTTCAAATAATGTTGCATCCCAAATTCCACCTACAAACCATTCCATAGTAGGGAATTGAAATGTGCATCATGATCAGAGACAACTGTCGAGGGTACTCTATATATCCGCACAATCTACAACACATAGAAGTTTCTCAAGCCCTCTACATAACCCGACTCTCTAATCGGTAGAATGTGGCCCATCTTTGTGAGTTGGTCGATGATCACATAGATAGAATAATGGAAACTGGATGTACAAGGATGACCTCTCACGTAGTCCAGGGATATCCCATCCCACTTCCACTCACAGACCTCTAAAGGATGAACCAAGCCTGCTGGTACCTGAAGCTCTGCCTTCACTTGCTGAAATTTAAGGCACCAAGAGACAAACTATGCTATTGGTTTCTTCATTCCCAGCCACCAGTGATGTTTTCGGAGATCCCAGTACATTTTCTCCACTCTTGGATGTACCACTAGAGGGGATGTGTGGAATTACCTCAACACTTATTCCTGATGTGACACTAGTACCATAGTACATCTTCTGAAGAGGATAAGATGCTCCCCATCATCAGAAAATACACCAGGTTCATGCCATGTGGATATATGAGCATGTTGAGTCTCATAGTTAGCTTCCCCATGTTGTGCAACCCTAAATTGCTGAAGATGTGGGGGAGTGACTGTAGGAGACTAAATAAAAGCTTCTCCTTCCCGATCCACAAATGATTTATGCGAAGAGGCCATCTACTCCACTGCCTCACCTAGAAGTTGTATAACAGATCTCTTGCTGAGTGCATCACTATAATGTTACCCTACCCAATATTATAAATATCTCAATGTCATATTACAGGAGGAACTCAAGACAACATCGTTGTCTCATGTTCAGGTCCTTCAGAGAGAAGATATACCTGCAACTCTTGTGATCCTAGTAGACTGTAAAATTCTCACCCATCAAGTAATGTCGCCACATATTCAAGGATAAAACCACTACTACTAACTTTAGGTTAAGGGTAGAATAGTTCTGCTCATGTTTTCTTAGCTATCGAGAACCATATGTTATCACTTCTCACTCCTTCCTCAGGACACATCCATTCCCTATCTCAAATGCGACGTAGTAAACTATGTACGCTATGTCCTCATCGGGAAGACTCAGGAAGGGAGAATTATTGGGCCTCTACCTTAGCTCCTGGAAACTCAGCTAGCATCTGTCCGACCACATATAGGGTTTCCCCTTCTCCGTCAACGCTGATAAAGGTGATGCAAATCAGGTGAAATATGGAAAAAATATTTGATATTATCTAGCCAATCCTAGGAAACTCTGAACCACCATCGCACTCCTGGGTGGCTCCCAAGCTAGCAAGACCTCAATCATCACTGGATCCACAAAAACCGAAGCATAAAATATGACATGTCCTTGAAATTGAACATATCAGATCCAGAATAGGAATTTAGAGAGTTTATCGTAATGTTGGTGCTCTTGGAGTGTGTTTAGATCTATCAGATAATGATAGGATTGCTCCTCCTCAGTAGTAGAGTAGATCAGAATGTAATCAACGAAAAATACTAAAAAGCGATCAAGGTTTGGATTAAATACCATGTTCATGAGTCCCATGAACACTTCTGGAGCATTGGTAACACCAAATGACATAACCAAGAACTTGTATTGGCTGCACCGACATCTGAAATCCATCTTCTGCACATCCACATCTTGTACTCTGAGCTGGTGATAGCCTCAACTGAGGTCTAACTTCGAGAACCACTATGGTACCTTCAGCTGATCAAATAGGTCACCAATCCTCGGGAGTGGGTACTTTTTCTTCACGGTCACCTATTTCAGGCACTGATAGTCAACACAAAACCTCAAGGTCCGACCCACCTTCTTGGAGAACAAAATCGGGGCTGCTGATGGAGAAACACTGGGCTGAATGAACCTTTTCCCCTATATGTCCTCTAGCTGTACCTGCATCTCACGAAGCTCCGCGGGAGCCATCTGATATTCTAGATTATAAATCAGTGTGGTCCCAGGGTACAAGTCAATGTATAAGGCCACATATCTATGATGAGGTTGACCCAGAACATCATCATGGATGACATCTGTGTACTGGTCCACCACTACAGGATAACTCGGAATCTCCACTTCAATCGCTATGAGGGTAAGGCTAGCCAACTGATGAGTGATTTGTTGCACTCTCTTCTTGGATAGTCCATCCTATGATGCAAATGATCCCTTATTACTGGTGAAGTTCAACCTGGTCCCATCCTTGTAGAATCACCGCACATTGCACCCAATACAGGCAAATTGCTAATTGATTATAGATAACATGTCTGTACCCAAGATAACGTCGTAAGGGCTCGACGCCTCTATTAGAATATCCCAACCAAAAAATCATGACTCGTATAGTAAGATCAAAATGGTGGACCCAGTGTGTAATCATCGAATAAGTTCTTGTAGAAGTCTCTAGATATAAGGATCAAGGCATCGATTCTGTTAGAATTGTCGAGCTCCGAATGAGGGAAGTGGAAATAAAAGAATGACTATAACCTCTATCTCTATGTACTATATCTACGTTAGAGTAGATAGAGATATTACCTCATATCATCTCTGTAGCGCCGTGATCGTTAGCCTCAACTGCCTAGAGTTGAGCTCACCCATGTCCTCCTTATCCCGATAGTCAGGGTGGACCACCTGGTGGTGGTGGCGGTCACATCTTGAATCTTCATCCACCACTAGCTTCATGGACAACTCCTCTTCCACGTCCACCTACTGCATGATGACCACCTCAATCAAGCCTCTTCTTTTCCTGGGTAGTCCTTTTATAGTCTACTGATTATCCTTATGGTGGGTCAGAAAGTCATGAGCCATTTGACCATGCCCTCTGCATGTGAAACAATTCATGTTTCTCGCATGGCTTTCTATGTATCTGGTACCCCTCACAATTGATCCTGAGTCATGTGGTCGTCCATTTGTAAGTATCATCCTCTTGGACCTCTGTGACATCTGTCTGCTGCTAGAAGCATACAACTCTGCTACATGACGTCTGGTGGTGGGTCTCACTACTGATGACTGGTCAGCAAGAAAACTCTCCACTAAGAGGGCTCAATCTAACACCCATGCCGGCGTCGACATGTTGAGGGAAATCATTGATGACCTAATCTTATTCCAGAGCCCCTAATCAAAGTTCTGGACCCAGAATAATGGGTCCTGCACCACATAAGTGTAGTAACATGAGTGTTCACTGATCCTCGCTATGTACTGAGCCACAGTCATGCTTCCTTGCTGCAGAAGAAGAAGCTCTTGTATGCACACTACACGAAGAGTCGCTCGGGAAATAATTTCCTCAAATAGGCTCTCAAAGCCTACCCAGATAAGTGTCACCACACCGTGAACCTAGAGAATCATGCTCCACCATCTGTCTGCTACATCTTGTAGAAGGATACCAGCATGGATCACCAGGTGATCAGCTCGTGTCCCTACTAGTTTGAAGACTCTCACTAAGGCCTCCAATAAATCCTCACACGCATGTGGGTTTTCTCACCCATGTACCGAGGTGGAATCTCGCGCTGGAACTCGTGCAACGCACTCAAGCGGCATGAAATCACTACATCTAGGGCTGGTGGCCTCTGCGGCCCAATAGATAATGGTACTTCTGGTTCCTTCGCTTGTGCCTATAGTGGAAAAGATCCCTGCACCAAGGCCTCCTCGCTCGGTGGGCTATCAGTGCGTACTACTCTCGGAACCCTACCTGGATGACTGTGTGGAGCCTTCCTGAAAAGAAATAGGTGTTCCACGGTCAATATTTTATACCTGGTGAGATGAATAAAAGAGATCTCAAAAAAAATTCTTTAAAACACATATGAAAACAACATTTTTGAGCACTGATTCAGAAATCAGAAGTAAGGGTCCTAGTGTATGGATACCTCGTCAGCCGCACCAACACTGGATTCCCCAAACTGATAACCACACTAACTTCACATAACACTATTGCCACTAAAAATATCAGATTCTTATGTTTTATGGAAGAATCGACTCCTCTGATACCAGTTTTTCACAATCATTCCCCCTGTAGCTAGTGTCATGACTATCACAAGCCCACCTTCCAAAGGCCAGAGGTAGCGACTAGCACCGATGTAATATTTCGATAAAACCACGAAGGTATTTCCTTTATATCCTGTAAACACATGAAACCAAGCACACGACAAGATACGAACTCATTTATACTGAATAGTAAAGGAATGAGTACAATAAGTAAAAGGGGCTAGAATATAATCCCAACTATAACGTACAAGAAACTGAAAGTACGAGTAAACTGTAACAGCTCTTGTGATCACCCACCAAGGATCCTGCCAAAAGGTTAGGTACAGATATCAAACGGTCGTCTCTGCAGTATGCCTCATCTAGGTTCCACCTCCGAGCTACCTCCAGTCCTGGTACTTATGTTCTCAGTCAACGATGTCTGTTGTGTTAACCAAACACAATGAGGTGCGGGCATAACCCATGCAGAGTTATGTATAACGATACATAGTAGGTTTCTAGAGACCCTCAATGTGTCACATAATCCACAAAGGATAATCCAAAAAGCATGAAAACAACTGACAACCCTACTTAGGTATATGACCATACATATACCAAAGTTATCATGTAAACCCATCTTAATCATAAACACAATTACCTACTCATTAGCCCAATGATAAACTCTTCCACAATGGTTGGAATACCACCCAGGTCAATACCACACGTGTACAACACATAGAAAAATACCACCAAGGTATTACCATGATGGAAATTACAATACAGGTACAGAGTCATCTCACAGCAGGTATAACTTGGGTACAGTAGTAGAGATGATTAGATGTAACTACTGAATAATCTTACTCTGTTAAGTGTCAGACCCACACAAGATCCTAGTACATATTCAGAATCACATAGGTTCCTCGTAAATTTTCAGTACGTCGTCAGACCCACACATGATTCTAGTACGGTATCAGCATGTCGTTAGACCCACACATGATCCGAGTAAAGAATCAGTACATTGTCTGACCCAGACAAGATATCAGTACAGCTTCAGTACGTCATCAGACGCACATAGGATCATTGTATAGAATCAGACACACATAGGATCCTAGAGTAATCCTGCATGGAATCTTAGACTGCTTCCATGTGGGTCCCTAAATCATAGACCCACGAAGGATCCCTTTATCAATTCCCATCCAGCTATAGGGTTCCCGCACTATGATTTCTCATCTCCGGGTGAATCCTCTCTTCATGCCACTGTTCGATACTCCAACTGCAGTTAATTCCCATGTAGAAGTATCCTGAAGGACCTCCATGTAATATGTGTCTCAACACAACAAACAGTGCATCAATCGTACGATCGGCCAGTCTATTATTAGATTTTTGTCTAGAGGACCCAGTTTGATTCATGCTCAATCCAACCAGACCATACCCCAACATAACCCAAATCTCAGGTGGGGTATTCCAAATGGACTGTTTCACTTGAATGATTATATAACTGCATACAGTTTATCAAATGAACTCCCAGTGCTAAAGTTATGGCCATAACTATGTAAATGTGTCGATGATGGGTCGGGTCTGGTCCTACATGGTCGGAACTACCCGACCCAACCCGGCCTGGGTTGACCAGATCCGGTTCGGGTCTACCCAAACCATTGGGTCCGGGCCATCCTGATGGGTCCTGCCCGATCCATGATGGGTGGGCCATTAGGCCGTGAGTGCCGCGAGGGGCCGTAGAGGGCTGTAGAGGTCGGCGGTGGCGGAGGACGTAGGGTGGCGAAGACCACATGTGGGGCGAGGCCATAGGGCGGCTAAGGCTGCGGGCAGCACGGGGTCGCGAAGAGGCGGAATCCATGGGCGGCGGAGGACACGAGCGTCGCGGAGCCGCGTGTGGTAGAGGCCGCAGGCAACCTGGGGCCATGAGCAGCGGAGGCCGCAGGCGGCATGAGGCCACGAGATGATGTTGATGTGCTGCTGCATTCGTCGCAACCTGCGGTGGTGTCGGCATCCACTCTCATGGCCCACCAAGGACGGTTATTGTCCTCCTCCATCGGGAAGAATAGACCAATTAATCATAAAATTTTCTTTGAGGTCAGGCCTTGTTTTTTTGTCCCGCACACTCTGCGTTAGAATGGTAGCATGATGTTATAATATCTTACTGATTATCGATGAATTGTCAAGCTCGTGTAAGGGGAATAAATTCAAACAACCACCCTACCTCGATAGTTCTTTGATTTTGACGCACGAAAGAATTCGATGATATAGATGCTCATCACACCCTCCACATGCCTTCGATCCCGATCTCGTTCTTCGAATAAACGCCCTTTCTTGGAGGAGGTTCTTCGTTGTTCACGATGTTCACCATTGGAGGATTTCACAAGGACTGAGTCGAAGATGTTGGAGTATTTCGGCGTTCATTATTTGGAGAAGCGTTCTTTATGGAAGAAGTTATTCGTTGGAGAATTGTAGTCCTCTCTGAAGCTCTCCCCTTATCCTTTTCCAAATACTTTCTCCCAATCCCCACCAAAAAATGAAATATCAAACATAATTGTAATGCCCCAACCCTAGTTAGCCAGAGTCAGTGCATTATTACATATCCTTGGAATGATCACAAGAATGATCAAGTCTCGAAAGACCAATTAGTTTAGTATCCTTGAAATAACTAGATACATTAATAATGTTTAACATTACATCATAAGAATGAAAAATACAACAACATAGTCTCCATAGTCCACAATATTATCCCCTCATACTATCTAAGCAGGTCATTCATAAATTACTTCTTCACATCTTGGGAAAAATAAAACATAGAAAAGGGGTGAGCTCAAATTCCCAGTAAGGATAACAATATAGCAGAAACTATCGTAAATAAGAATAAACATTTAAGGCAATGTATGACTAAAAAAAATCCTTTTAAACTTGAAAATAAACATAGTAATGTAAAAATAAAATGAAATAATTCCATTTACTTATTCACATGGATATTCTCCTAATCGAATAATCACATGCAATATCAATAACCACATTCATATTTTTGGAATGCATAATGCCAGACTATCATAACCACATAGCCAAGGCCTCCAGCCAATACTACAAATAATATTTTTCCAAGGCCTTGTGACAAGACAGTAGTTTGTCTCATGAGACCTAACGATGCATCGAGTAGCTATAGCGGGCTCCACCCATCACATATTAAGTCCAATGAATTTCTAATATGAACAGGTTTAAACATAACATAAACATTCGTATTAAAACTAGCATACAAAATGTAAATACTTTCTCCATAAACCATGAATGGTATAAAAATAACACATCCACAGTCAAAAAAATCACAAAACATTCAATACAGTACGGATGTTTCGTATCATAACAAATCAACTTCAAATAATCTTAAAATCCATCAACGAATGTTGAGATAGATGAAATAAAAACTATTTGGGATAAATATCCCTTTTTTAGAAATCATTTAAAAGTCACGTAATTATAAAATAAAACATTTACGTTGAAAATTTTCTTATAAGCTTGTAAGGGTAGCTTTGAAGATTTTATAACAGCAGAAAATAGCCACACCCGCCGTATATGTTAAAAAACCTTCTTACCTTAATTTTGTCGAAAAAGGTTAAAAAACACCCTGTTTGGAAAACGAGAGAAAGATTTTTTTATAAATATCTTATAAAAAGTCAAACATGGGTATAAATGAATTTAATCCATATTCTTTAAAATAGTAAAAATGTTTTGAAATACATTTTTATGAAACATGGATGTGGATGATAAAGAAGTCCCAGTAGATTATTACATATAAGCAACATCACATAATGAAGAGATTGATAAATAAACTATTACCTTGTACTTTTCTGTGGTTGAGGGTAGGTTAACCTCTTGTATAATGGTGAAATAATTGTTATTAAATTATACATAAATAATATATATTAATATGATATCATATACGATCTTTTAACATTACTTTGTTAATAATATCTTAGTATTATCGTCATTTCGGGTGTTAAATTACTCATTTTCTTTGATATTTTTTGTTATGTAAGACATGTTTTTCATGAATAGGATGTCTATTATTCATATACAGAATGATATCAAGTCCTTAAGAATTATTTTTAATTCATGAAATGTTAATTATACTTGAATGGATACGATGGAGAATGAATCACATCACGTTTGTGGAGACGGTAGTCCGTACGTACGTACGAGCGAAAATATCATTTTTTTGATATTAAAATACTATATAATTGGATGGTATATCATATATATAGAATCTTTATCATGTTATATTTATTATTTACATGAATTACAAATCATTATTATACCAATCCAAATAATAATATATTGAATAACAATTACACAACGACGTGGAGATGGTAAGCCGTACGTACGCACGTATGGTGACATGTCATTCAAAGGATGTATATAATACTGAATATGGTTGTACCATATTAATAATAATATTACAGTATATAGGAGATAATGGACTAATTATTTTAGAATGGGAATAACAAATAAAGAAGAAGTGGAAGAAGAATGGAACTTGAAAAAGGGTGGTGAAATCATTACCTCTTCTACGGGTTCTTCCTTTTTATTTGATCAAAAGGGCTCATTCGGATGCATTTAATACTAAAATAAGGCATCTAGGATGAATTTAGGGAAGTTGAGAGAGCATTTTGGGCAAGGGATGGCCATACCAGAAGGCTTTGAAAGTGTGAATTAATGAGAAGGGGAGTTCCCTTTTATAAAAGGGGTGAGGGGCACCTTTGGAAAAGATAGAAATATTATTTTATAATAAAATCATATTTGATTTCTAATGGATCCAAAGTAGATTATTTAAAGTTTATGTTGCTTAGAGATCGAAAACCACTCAACCAATAGGATTTAGACAGGTTTTGGTTACTATATTAACCTTATCTTAAAGTATTATCTATTAGTTAATTAGTTTCACTTTCACAATGTCTCTTTGGTATTTTTATATTATATGGTTAATAAACATACTATATACATACAAGAGACCCCCAAGTGGTCCATTAATGATAACAATATCATGATATAAGTCTCTTTTCCCAACATTATATTTTTAGCAATTGAATATCAGTTAAATAATATAATATTTGTTTTAAAAACTCTTTTATGTCAATTTTGACACTATTTGGAAAATTGATATTTGTGAAAATCATAACAGAATGATTACTTATAAAAAAGTCAATTACATCAATAATAATATTTCATATTATCCTATAAAATTATTTTAATTCATTAAAAGTCTGAAATTATTTTTTTTGGGGTATTTATAATATCAATTATTTTAATTTTTCACTATTATGGTAATTACTACATCATCATAGGGTCATAATTAAATTACATTATTTAATGTCTAAAAATTATAAATAAATATTAATTATGTAGGAAATCATTTTTACTTTCTAAGGAATATTTATAGTTAAAATTCCAACATATATAGAACTTTTTAAAAATTGTCTTCTTAAAAGATATATGCTTTTGTCATTTTAGTATTTATTTTAACTTAATTAAAATAATGTGTCCCTATCACCTACAAGTGGCTCCATGGCATCCCAAAATCCTCCCAAAGATTCCATTAGTCGGAAATGTATCCACAAATAATGTTATGACATGTTTTAGGGTAATTGTTTATTATTATTATATTATTTTTTAACCCTTATTTACCGGATTTACCCTTTAACCCTGGTAAATAAAATATTTACCGAAGTAATTATTCAAAAAGTCTAAAAATAAATGTTGCCTATTTACACAATTTGGAAATCTTGATTCCAAATATGGAATTAATTTGTCCAAATTTAAAACACAGAAGTGGAAGAAATTAATTTAAAATTAATTCCCTCTGTCAAAACAAAAAAGCGTGTTTTTAAGATATAATAACTATCAAAAGATTAGTACTTGTTTATTTCTGGTTTAATTGTGAAATGATGTCCAATGGCCAACATTGTATTAAATGGTAAAAATATATTCTAAATATACTTTAAAACCACTCAAATTCATAATCTATCACTATTAATTATTTTGATTAAAAAAGATCTTTTTAATTAAAATTTATTAATTTTCACTATTCATCAAAATATTAAAGTTATATGAAAAGTACCAAAATTTTACCTTAAGCTAAATTCGATACTCCAAATCCAAAAATGAAGTCCATTTTGAGAGATAAAATTTCTAAAATTTTAAAAAGTAGGTATTACTATTCATAATGGCTAGTTTGATCGGTTGTGGTGTGTGTTAAACTCGATGTTGCGTACAACACATGCTATTGCATTATACAAAGGGAAACATACCATAGAAGATTGGGGTGTTACATTCTCCCCTCATTCAAGTAATTTCATCCTCAAAATTTCTAGAATACTACCACATGAAAAGACTCGGGTGGTTCTTCATCATAAGTTTCTCGGGTTCCCATGTTGCCTCTTCGATCTTATGGTTTCTCCACAAGATTTTTACCAGACGAGTTGTCCGGTTTCTCATTACTTGTTCTATCATATCAAGAATCATGACTGGATATTTTCTATAAGACATATCGGGTTCCTGTTCTAATTCCTCATATGTGAGTACATGCATTGGGTCACGCATGTATTTCCTCAATAGAGATACGTGGAACACATCGTGAACATTGGAGAGACTTGGCGGTATTGCCAATTGGTAAGCTACAACCCCAAATCGTTTTAGAATTTCGAAAGGTCTGGTGTACCTGGACTCAATTTACCTTTCTTACCAAAACATATTACTCCCTTCCATGGAGATACCTTAAGGAAAACAAGATCACCACTTGAAATTCCAAATCCTTCCTTCGATTATCGGCATAGCTCTTCTACCTACTTTAGGCTGCTTTGATATGGTTTTGGATTACCTTCACCTTTTACATTGTTTCCACCACCAGTTCTGGGCCTACATGGTTTTTTTCACCAATGTCTTCCCAACATGTTGGTGTGCGACATCTCTTTCCGTATAACGCTTCATATGGTGCCATCTGAATACTTGAATGGAAGAAATTGTTATAGGAAAATTCTAACAGAGGTAAATATTGATGCTACATACCCTGAAAGTCAAGTGAGTAGGATCTCAACATGTCTTCCAAGGTTTGAATAGTTCTTTCTGATTGTCGATCTGTTTGAGGGTTGTAGGCAGGGGTCAAATGAAGTTCAGTATCCAAGGATGCTTGAATAATTTTCCAGTATCATGAAGTAGAACAAGGATCAAAATCAGAAAAAATCGATAGGGGGTACTCCATGAAGTCTCACAACTTCATCAATATATAGTATTGCTAGACGTTCGAGTGGTAGATCTTCGTTTATAATAAGAAAATGTGCTGACTTGGTAAGACGATCAACAATAACCCATATTGCATCATTCCTTATAAGAGTCTTTGGTAGTTCCATGACAAAGTCCATCGTGATATTATCCCATTTCCACTTAGGAATGGGAAGAGGATTTATGACTCCTCCAGGCTATTGTCTTCCATCTTTCACATGTTGACAAACCATACATCTTGACAAAAAATCAGCAATCTCCATCTTCATGTTGTCCCACCAAAAAATTTCCTTCAAATCTCTATACATTTTGGTGCTCCCAAGGTGTATAGAGAAATTGGAACTATGATCATCATCCAGAAATTCCATTTTTAGATCAGGTATATCGGGAACACAAAGCCTCTTCTCGAATTTCAAAATTCCTTCTTCATACACAAAGTCTCTCAATCTCACATCATTCACAGCTTTAATCTTCTTTTGAAATTCTTCATCACTGGTCTGAGAATTCTTAATCATTTCTAGTAAAGATGGTTTGGAAACGATTTGAAAAAGCACTGATATTTCACCATCCATGTTTATTCCCATGTCCATATTCACTAGATAAATGAAAATTGGATCCCTTTCAATTCTTATATTAATCAAAACTCCATGGTATTTTCTTCTCAAAGCATCTTCCACCTTGTTTGCTTTCCCCGGGTGGTAGTGTATCGTGAAATCATAATCCTTGAGTTATTCAAGCCATCTCCTATGACTCTTGTTGAGTTCTTTTTGGGAGAAAATATACTTCAAACTCTTGTGATCAGTATAAATCTCACATTTTACACCATAGAGGTAGTGTCTCCATATCTTCAAAGCAAAGATCACTACTTCCAACTCGAGATCATGAGTAGGATAGTTTTGTTCATGAATTTTCAACTGTCGTGATGCATAGGAAATAACCCTATCATTCTGCATAAGAACACAACCAAGTCGTTTCTTCGATGCATCACTATAAATAACAAACCCATCATTCCCCGATGATAGCATCAATATAGGAGAATTGACTATTCTTCTCTTCAGTTCTTCGAAACATTATTCAAACTCTTTTGTCCAAACAAATTTAAACCTTTTATGTGTGAGCTTCGTTAATGGGTTTTCCAATCGGGAAAAATTATGGACGAAACATCGATAATAACCTACCAAACCAATAAAACTATGTACCTCAGTTATACTTGTAGGTGCTATCCATTCTTGGATTTCCGTGGTCTTAGAAGGACCAACAGAGATTCCAGCTTTAGAGAAAATATGACCAAGAAAAGAAATATTCTGAAGCCGGAATTCACACATGCTAAACATCCCATATAATTCATGTATTCTCAGAGTCTTCAAGATAATGCGCAAGTGATTTTCATGATCTTCATATCTTTTGGAGTATACTAAGATATCATCAATAAATACCACCACAAATTCATCGAGATATTCCTTGAAAACTCTATTAATCAGATCCATGAATACAGAGGGTGCATTAGTCAATCCAAAAGGAATTACTGTAAACTCGTAATGCCCATACCTGTTTCGAAATAATGTCTTCAGAATGTCTTCCTTATTCACACACTAATGTTGTTATCCAGATCGAAGGTAAATCTTTGAAAAGTTTTTAGATCTATGCAGTTGATCAATTAAATCATCAATCCGAGGTAGGGATACTTATTCATTATTGTTATAGAATTGATCTCCCTATAGTCGATACATAACCTCATATATCCATCTTTCTTTTTAACAAAAAGAACAGGGGCTCCCCATGGAGAAACACTAGGGAGAATAAATCCATTATTAATCAATTCCTTTAGTTGTTTCATTAGTTCAACTAATTCTACAGTGGCCATTCTATATGGGGTCTTCGATATAGGCCTTCATCCAGGAATTAAATCAATGTAAAACTCAACTTCTCATTCTAGAGGATGTCCAGGTAAATGTTCTGGAAACACATCTACATATTCTTTCACAATAAGTACATCCTCTATATCAACATTCCTTTCCTCACCCACTATAATTTCATCCTCTTCCTCCCCAATAATTGAATTTAGTTGAGTTACTGGGGGTGGATCTAGATAAGAACTAGGTGGTGATGATTCTTCTATAATGATAAGGTGTTTCGTATCATCATCATCAAAAATCGTAACCTACTTCTACTTACAATAAATCTTCACATCATGGTCTGAATGTCAATCCATGCCGAGGATTATATCAAACTCAATCATAGGTATGATGATGAGATAAGTGGATAAAGAACATTTATGTGCTCTAATGGGGACTGATTCACAAAACATTGTTGCAATGATACTTCCCTTAAGAGTTTTAACTGAAAAATCCCTTGATAAATCAAATTGGAAATATATAATTTTCTTAGAAAACTGGGAAGATATGAAACAATGAGATGATCCAGAATCAAAAAATGCATTTTCTAAACGTCAGGAAACCATTAAATTACCTGCCACCACACCTTTCGGAGCTTCTACCTCAGCAGTAGTGATAGCATAAGTTTGTCCTTGATCCCTTGGCCTTTTCTGAGGTAAGTTCCCCGAACACATAGGAAATTTATTTGCATAATGTCCCATCTCCCTACAATTGTAGCACTGAACATGGGTAGCTTCCTTCTTCCCTTTGCAATCATGAGCTTGGTGGCCTTTTTCACCACACTTGCAATAGAAACCCATTCCATTCAAGCAAGTACCAGGGTGTTTCTTCCAACATTTACCACAGGATGGATATTCAACCTTTCCCTTCTTCCCCTTATTTCCATTCCCAAATTAATAGGTAGATCTCTTCTTCTATTGCTTTTATTTAAAGTCATAAGACTTAGAGAATTCCTTTTCTATCTTGATAGCACATGAGACAATGTCTTCATACGATGAGATGGATTGTGAGACTAATGCTCGATGGAGAAATGGTTTTATCCCATCAAAGAAACGATCAATCATGCTTCTTTGGTTATGTATATAATCTCCATCATACCTTGATATCCTTGTAAAGTTAGCCTCATACATTGGAACATTCTCATCCTCATTTTGTCTCAGACTCAGAAATTGCCTTTCCATATCTGCTCGATGCTCTCGAGGAAAGTATTTTTATAAAAACAGATGATTGAACTCCCTCCATTCCATATTTGATACTTCATCATCTTCCTTCATGTTTTTAATCAATGACCACCATTGATCATCATCTCCAGTGAGGCGGCAAACTTCCATGATAAATTTTTACCTTTCACTACTTCCCAAATCCTAAAATATTTTATCTAGGGAACTTATCCATTGCTTAGCTACCAAGGGATGTGTTCTCCCATTAAACGTTGGTGGTTGTTGCATCATGAAGCAATCTAAAATTGGTCCTCCATACTGTGGATCATGGTGCTCCATATGGGTAAGGTTATTATTCTTAACCTGAGTGATTTGTCCCAGTATGGTGATTAGCTGATCGGCACCAGTTTCATCACCAGCTCCCCTAAAATTATCTTAAGCAAGAGGGAAATACCTACATGGAGTGCGTGCATAGATATGGTTTCCATTTCTTCCACAAGGCACCATTTCTAAATAATGACATAAACTAGATCAGTATATAAATCAAAATAGACAATTTCATACTTATAAAACACTTAACATAAATTCAACTATTTATGGATATAATCCATAATCAAAAAAAAAAATTTCTTGAGTTTATATATACTCATGAACCATTCATAATGATTTGTAAAGAAAATGAGAGTTATCTTAAGAATATCCTCCAGGAGTTTCATAACCAAGAGTGCAGTAAGGCCCGTTGTCATGCATCAGTTCTCGTTCGAGTCTAGCTCAAAGCGGCGATTTTGGGTTTTACCCCTAGGTACATCTGTGTCAGAGTCGCCTCTACCTGCTCGTATCCAGACATGGATGTATTTCTCGGAAAACCCACAAAATATCTACAATACCATAATTATAGGAAGTTCATCTATACAAATCCTCAAAGTCTATCTTAGGTCTATTTGCTCTAACCAGAGTTTATCTAAATCTAGCTTCCAAGGTTTGTACTAAACATCTTCTGATACAAACTATAATACCCTGACCCCAGTTACCCAGAGTCTGTGCATTATTACATAACATTGGAATGATCACAAAAAGATCATGTCTCGAAAGACCGATTAGTTTAGTATCCTTGGAATAACTAGATACATTAATAAATTTTAACATTACATCATAAAAATGAAAACTAAAACATAGTCTCCATAGTCCACACTCGTATCCCCTCATATTATCCCTGCAGGACATTCATAAATTACTTCTTCACATCCTGGGAAAAATAAAACATTGAAAAAGGGTGAGCTCAAATGCCCAGTAAGGATAACAATATAGCGGAAACTCTCATAAATAAGAATAAACATTTAAGGCAATGTAAAACTAAAACAAAAGCCTTTTAAAATTGAACTTCAACATAGTATGGAAAAAAAGATGAAATAATTACATTTACTTATTCCCATGGATATTATACTAATTGAATAATCACATACAATATCAATTACCACTTTCATGATGATGGAATGCATAATGCCAGACTATCATAACCACATAGCCAAGGCCTTGTGCCAAGAATAGAAATAAAATTTTGCCAAAGCCTTGTGCCAAGACACTAGTTTGTCTCATGAGACCTACCGACCCATAGAGGTGCTATAGCGGCCCCCACCCGTCACATATTAAGTCCAATTCATTCCTCATATGAACATGTTTAAACATAACATAAACATTCGTATTAAAACTAGCATACGAAATGTCAATACTTTCTCCATAAACCATGAATGGTATAAAAATAACACATCCACAGTCAAACAAATCACAAAACATTCAACACAATATGGAAGTTTCGTATCATAATAATTCAACTTCCAATAAGCTTAAAATACATCAAATGATGTTGACATAGATGAAATCGAAACTATTTGAGAGAAATATCCCTTTTTTTGAAATCATTTAAAAGTCACATAATTATAAAATAAAACATTTACATTGAAAAAATTATTATAAGCTTTTATGGGAAGCCTTGAATATTTTATAATGGCGGAAAATAGCCGCACCCGCCGTATAAGTTAAAAAAACATTCTTACCTTAATTTTGTAGAAAAGGATAAAAGGAACCTTGTTTGGAAAACGACAGAATGATTCTTTTATAAACTTCTTAAAAAAGTCAAAAATGGGTATAAATGAATTTAACCCATATTCTGTAAAATAGTAAAAATGTTTTGTCATACATTTTTAAGAAACATGCATGTGGATGATAAAGAAGTCCTAGTAGATTATTACGTATAAATAACCTCGGATAATGAAGACATTGCAAAATAAACCCTTACCTTGTACTTTTCCTTGGTTGAGGGTAGGTTAACCTCCTGTATAATGGTGAAATATTTTTTATTAAATTATTCAAGAATCATATATATTAATATGATATCATATATGATCTTTTGACATTTCTTTGTTAATAATATCTTAGTATTATCGTCATTTTGGGTGTTAACTTACTTGTTTTATTTGATATGTTTTGTTACGTAAGCCATTTTTTCGTGGATAGGATGTATCTTGTTCATATCCATAATGATATTGAGTCCTTAAACATTATTTTTAAATCATCAAGTGATAATTATACTTTAATGGATACGATGGGGAATGAATCTCATCGCGTTCGTGGAGACAGTTGTCCGTACGTACGCACGAGCGACAATAAAATTCTTTTGATATTAAAATAATATATAATTGGATTGTATATCATATATACAGAATAATTATCATGTTATATTTATTATTTACATGAATTGAAAATCATTATTATACCCATCCAAATAATAATATATTGAATAACAATTACACCACGACGTGGAGACGGTAAGCCGTACGTACACATGTATGGTGACATGTCATTCAAAGGATTGATATAATACTGAATATGGTTGTACCATATTTATATTAATATTACAGTATATAGGAGATACTGGATTCATTATTTTAGAATGGGAATAACAAATAAAGAAGAAGTGGAAGAAGAATGGAACTTGAAAAAGGGTGGTGAAATCATTACCTCCTCTTCGGGTTATTTCTTTTGATTTGATCAAAAGGGCTCCATAGGTTGGATTTCATACTAAAGGAAGGCCTTTAGGATAAAGAAATGTATTTTGAGAGAGTATTTGGGAAGTGTTGGCCGAACCAAAATTCTTTGAAGGTGTGAATTAATGAGAAGGTGGAGTGCCCTTTTATAAGAGGGGTGAGGGGCACCTTTGGAAATGCTAGAAATATTATTTTGAAATAAATTCATATTCGGTTTCTAATGGCTCCAAAGTGGATTATTTAAAGGTTAAGGTTGGTATAGGTCTAAAACCACTCAAAAATATGATTTATATAGGTTTGGGTTACTATATTAACCTTATCTTTAAGTATTAACTCTTAGTTAATTAGTTTCACTTTCACAATGTCTCTTTGTATTTTTATGTTATATGGTTAATAAACATACTATATACGTTCAAAAGACACCCAAGATGTCCATTAATGATACACATATCATGATATAAGTCTCTTGGAAGAACCTTATATTTTTAGGAATTTAATATCAATTAATAATAAAATATTTGTTTTAAAAACGCTTTTATGTCAATTTTGACACTATTTGGAAAATTGATTTTTGTGAAAATCATAACAGAATTATTACTTCGATAAAAGTAACTTAAATCAATAATAAAATTTCATATGATCCTATAAAATTTGTTTAATTCATTAAAAGTCTCAAATTTTATTTATTTGGGTATTTATAAAATCAATTATGTTAATTTTTCATTATTATGGTAATTACTGCATCATCGTAGGGTCATAAGTAAATTAAATTATTTAATATCTAAAAATTATAAATAAATTTTCATTATGTAGGAAATCTTTTTATATTTCTAAGGAATATTTATAGTCGACATTCCAACATATATTAACCTTTTTAAAAATTTCCTTTCTAAAAGATATATGCTTTTGTCATTTTTGTATTTAATTTAACTTAATTAAAATAATGTGTCCCTATCACCTACAAGTGGCTCCATGGGGTCCAATAATCGACCCAAAGATTCCCGTGGTCTGAAATGTATCCACAAATAATGTTAGGACACGTTTTAGGGTAATTTATTATTATTATTATATTATTTTATACCCCTTATTTACCGGATTTACCTTTTAACCATGGTAAATAAAATATTTACCGAAATAATTATTCAAAATGTATAAAAATAAAAGTTACCTATTTACAAAATTTGTACATCCTGATTAAAAGTATGGAACCCATTTTTCTAAATTCAAAACACAGAAGTAGAAGAAATTAATTAAAAATTAATTCCCGCTGTTAAAACAAAAAGCTTGTTTTTAAGATATAATAGCTATAAAAAGATTGGTACTTGTTTATGTCCAATTTAATTGTGAAATTATGTCCAATGACCAAAATCGTATTAAATGATAAAAATATATTTTACATATACTTTAAAACCACACAAATAAATAATTTACCACTATTAATTGATTTGATTAAAAATGTTGTTTTTAATTAAAATTTAGTAATTTTCACTATTCATCAAAATATTAAAGTTATCCGAAAAGTACCAAAATTTCAATTTAGCCTATATTCGATACTCCAAATCCAAAAATGAAGTCCATTTTGAGAGATAAATTTCTAAAATTTTAAAATGTATTTATTACTATTCATAACGGCTAGTTTCATCGGTTGTGGTGTGTGTTAGAACTCGATGTTGCGTACAACACACACTATTGCATTATTCAATGGGAAATATATCGTAGAATCTTGGGGTATTACATTCTCCCCTCCTTAAAATAATTTCGTCCTCGAAATTTCTAGAATACTACTGCATAAAATGACTCGGTGGTTCTTCATTATAGGTTCCTCAGGTTCCCACGTTGCCACTTCCATCTTATGGTTTCTCCACAATATTTTTATCAGAAAAGTCGTCCGGTTTCTTAGAACTTGTTCTCTCATATCAAGAATCATGATAGGCTCTTCACAATAAGATAGATCGGGTTATAGTTCTAATTCTACATAGGTGAGTACATGCGTTGGGTCAGGCATGTATTTCCTCAACAGATATTCGTGGAACACGTTGTGAACTTTGGAGAGACTTGGTGGCATCGCCAATCGGTAATCTATAGCCCCAATTAGTTCTAGAATTTCGAAAGGTCCGATGTACCTGGGACTCAATTTACCTTTCTTACCAAAATGAATGACTCCCTTCCATGGAGATATCTTCAGGAAAACATGATCACTAACTTGAAATTCCAAATCCTCCCTCCGATTATCAGCATAGCTCATTTGCCTACATTGAGCTGCTTTGATATGGTTTTGGGTTACCTTCACCTTTTCCATCATTTCCTCCACCTGTTCTGGGCCTGCAAGTTTTCTTTCACCAACGTCATCCCAATAGGTTGGTGTGCGACATCTCTTTCTGTATAACGCTTCATATTGTTCCATCTGAATACTCGAATGGAAGCAATTGTTATTGGAAAATTCTACCAGAGGTAAATATTGATCCCACATACCCTAAAAGTCAAGTGAACAGGATCTCAACATGTCTTCCAAGGTTTGACTAGTTCATTATGATTGTCCATCTGTTTGAGGGTGGTAGGCAGTGCTCAAATGAAGTTCAATATCCAAGGAATTCTGAAGACTTTTCCAGAATCTTGAAGTAAAACGGGGATCATGATCAGAAACAATCGATAGGGGTACTCCATGAAGTCTCACAACTTCATCAATATATAGTCTTTCTTGACGTTCCAGTGGTAGATATTCTCTTATAGCAAGAAAATGTGCTGACTTGGTAAGATGATCAACAATAACCCATATTGCATCGTTCCTTCTAGATGTTTTTGGTAGTCCCATGACAAAATCTATCGTGATATTATCACATTTCCACTTAGGTATGGGAAGAGGTTGCATGACTCCTCCAGGCTGTTGCCTTCCAGCTTTCACTTGTTGACAAACCATACATCTTGACACAAAATCAGCAATCTCCCTCTACATGTTGTCCCCCCAAAAATGTTCAATCGAATATCTATACATTTTGGTGCTCCCAGGGTGTATAGAGAAACTGGAACTATGAGCATCATCCAGAAATTCCCTTTTTAGACCAGGTATATCGGGAACAAAAAGGCTCTTCTCGAATTTCAAAATTCCTACTTCATACACAAAGTCTCTCAATCTCCCACTAGTCACAGCTTTAATCTTATTTTGAAATTCTTCATCATCATACTGAGAACTCTTAATCCTTTCTAGAAAAGATGGTTTGGAAACCATTTGAAAAAGAACTTATGTTTCACCTTCCATGGTTATTCCCATGTCCATCTTCACTAGATCCATGAAAATTGGATCCCTTTCAGTTATCATATTGTTCAAAACTCCATGGTATTTTCTACTCAAAGCATCTGGCACCTTTTTTGCTTTTCCCGGGTGGTAGTGTATCATGAAATCATAATCCTTGAGTAATTCAAGCCATCTCCTTTGCCTCATTTTCAGTTCATTTTGTGAGAAAATATACTTTAAAATCCCGTGATAAGTTTAAATATAACATTTTTCACCATAGAGGAAGTACATCCATATCTTCAAATAAAATATCACCACTCCCAACTCGAGATCATGTGTAGGATAGTTTTGTTCATGAATTTTCAACTGTCGTGATGCATAGGAAATAACCCTATCATTCAACATAAGAACACAACCAAGTCCTTTCTTCGTTGCACCACTATAAATAACAAACCCATCATTCCCTGATGGTAGTGTCAATATAGGAGAATTGACTAATCATCTCTTTAGTTCTTAGAAACATTCTTCACACTATTTTTTCCAAAAAAATTTAACCCCTTTTGGTGTGAGCTTCGTTAATGGGTTTACCAATTGGGCCAAATTCTGGACGAATCATCGATAATAACCTACCAAACCAATAAAACTATGTACCTCAGTTATACTTGTAGGTGCTGGCCATTCTTGGATTGCCTTGGTCTTAGAAGGATCAACAGAGATTCTATCTTTAGAGACAATATGGCCAAGAAAATAAATCTTCTGAAGCAAAAATTCACACTTGCTAAACTTCCAATATAATTCATGTATTCTCAAGGTCTTCAGGGTAATGCATAAGTGATTTTAATGATCATCGTATCTTTTGGAGTATAAAAGATATCATGAACAAATACCACCACAAATTTATCGAGATATTCCTTGAAAACTCTATTCATCAGATCCATGAATAGAGAGGGTGGATTAGTCAATCAAAAAGACATTAATGTAAACTCGTAATGCCCGTACCTGGTTCGAAATGATGTCTTCGGAATGTCTTCCTTCTTCACCCACTATAATTTCAACCTCTTCCCCCCCAATAATTGAATTTAGTTGAGCTACTGGGGGTGGATCTAGATAATAATTAGGTGGTGATGATTATGCTCTAAATATAAGGTGTTCCTTATCATCATCATCAAAAATCATAACCTCCTTCTTCTTTCAGTAAATCGTCGCATCATGGTCTGAAAGACAATCCATGACGAGGATTATATCAAACTCAATCACAGGTATGACGATGAGATCAGAGGGTAAAGAACATTTATGTGCTCTAATGGGGACTGATTCACAAAACTTTGTTACAATGACACTTCCCTTAGGAGTTTTAACTGAAAACTCCCTAGTTAAATCAAATTGGAAATATCTAATTTTCATAGAAAGTTGGGAAGATATGAAACAATGCGATGATACAGAATCAAATAATGCAATTTCTAAACTTGAGGAAACCATTAAATTACATGCCACCACGTCTTTCGGAGATTCTACCTCAGCAGTAGTGATAGCATAAGATTGGCCTTGATCCCTTGTCCTTTTTTAGGTGTGTTCGCCTAACACTTAAGACATTCATTTGTATAATGTCCCATCTCCCTACAATTGTAGCACGGAACATTGGAAGCTTCCTTCTTCCCTTTTCAATCACGAGCTTTGTGGCCTTTTTCACCACACTTGTAATAGACACCCATTCCTTTCAAGAAAGTACCAGGGCGTTTCTTCCCACATTTACCACGGGATGGATATTCAACCTTTCCCTTCATCCCCTTATTTCCATTCCCAGATTGATCAACAGATCTCTTCTTCTATTTATTCTCTTTAAAGTCATACGACTTAGAGAATTCCTTTTCTGTCTTGATAGCACATGAGACAATGTCTTCGTATGATGAGAATGATTGTGAGACTGATGCTCGAAAGAGAAATGGTTTTAACCCATAAAAGAAACTATCAATATTACTTCTTGTGTTACGTATATAATATCCATCATACCATGCTATCCTTGTAAAGTTAGCCTAATACATTGCGACATTCTCATCCTCCCTTTGTCTCAGACTCAGAAATTGCCTTTTTATATCCCCTCGATGGTGTCGAGGAAAGTATTTCTCCAAAAACAGATCTTTGAACTCCCTCCATTCCATATTTGATACTTCACCATCTTTCTTCATGATTTGAATCAATGTCCACCATTGATCAGCATCTCCAGTGAGGCGTTAAACTGCCATGAGAACTTTGTCCCTTTCACTACTTCCCAAAGGCTGAAATACATTCTCTAGGAAACTTATCCATTTCTCATCTACCAATGGATTTTTACTCCCATTGAACGTTGGTGGTTGTTGCCTCCGGAAGCGATCTGACATTTGTCCTACATGCTGTGGATCAGGGTGCTCCATACGGGTAAAGTTATTATTCATAACCTGAGTGAGTTGTCCCAGTATGGTGATTATCTGATCGGCACCAGATGCATCACCAGCTCCACTATAATTATGTTGAGCAGGAGGGAAATCCCTACATGGAGTGTGTTCATTGACACAGTTTCCATTTATTCCACTAGGTGCCATTTCTAAACAATGGCATAAACTAGATCAGTTTATAAATCAAAATACATAATTTCATACTTATAAAACACTTAACATAAATCGAACTATTTATGGATATAATACATATTCATAAAATTGTTTTCATTGAGGAAGTATATACTCATGAACACTTAATAATGATTTGTAATGAAAATGAGAGTTATCCTATGAATATCCCCCAGGAGTGTCGTAACTAAGAGTGCAACAATGCCCGTTGTCGTGCACTAGTTCTCATTCGCGTCTAGCTCAAAGCGGTGTTTTTGAGTTTTACCCCTAGGTACATCTGTGTCAGAGCAACCTCTACCTACTCATATCTAGAAAGGTATGTATTTCTCAAAAAGCACACAAAATCTTTACAATACCAAAATTCTAGGATGTTTTTCTATACTAATCCTCAAAGTCCATCTTAGGTCTATGTACTCTAATCAGAGTTTATCTAAATCTAGCTTCCAAGGTTTGTACTAAACTTTCTCTGATACTAACTGTAACGCCCCGACCCCAGTTACCAATAGTTGTTTCATTATTACATAACATTGGCATGATCACAAGAAATATCAAGTCTCGAATGAACCATTAGTTTAGTAGCCTTGCAATAACTAGATACATTAATAAAGTTTAACTTTACATCATAAAAATGAAAACTACAACAATATAGTCTCCATAGTCCACACTCTAATCCCCTCATACTATCCCTGCAGGTCATTAATAAATTACTTTTTCACATCCTGGGAAAAATAATTCATAGAAAAGGGGTGAGCTCAAATGCCCAGTAAAGATAACAATACCGTGGAAACTTTCATAAATTGGAATAAACATTTAAGGCAATGTATAACTAAAACAAAAGCCTTTTAAACTTGAACATCAACATAGTATGGATAAAATAAAATGAAATAATTCCATTTAATTATTCACATGGATATTCTACTAATGGAATAATCAAATGCAATATCAATATCCACTTTCATAATGATGGAATGCCTAATGCCAGACTATCATAACCACATAGCCAAGGCCTCGTGCCAAGACTACAAATATGATTTTGCAGTGGCCTTGTGCCAAGACACTAGTTTGTCTCATTAGACCTACCGATGCATCGTGGAGCTATAGCGGGCTCCACCCGTCACATATTAAGTCCAATGCATTCCTCATATGAACAGGTTTAAGTAGAACATAAATATTCGTATTAAAACTAGCATATGAAATGTCAATACATTCTCCATAAACCATTAATGGTATAAAAATAACACATACACAGTCAAAAAAATCACAAAACCTTCAATACAACTTGGAAGTTTTGTATCATAATAAATCAACTCCAAATATGCTTATAATCCATCAAAGTATGTTGACATAGATGAAATCAAAACTATTTGATAGAAATATCCCTTTTTTGAAATCATTTAAAAGTCACATAATTATAAAACAAAACATTTACTTTGAAAATTTTCTTATAATATTGTAAGGGAAGCTTTGAGGATTTTATAACGGCGGAAAATAACCACACCCACCGTATATGTTAAAAAAACATTCTTACCGTAATTTTGTCGAAAAGGTTAAAAAGCACCTTGTTAGGAAAACGACAGAAAGATTCCTTTATTAACTTCTTATAAAAAGTAAATCAAAGTTATAAATGAATTTAATCCATATTTTTTAAAATAGTAAAAATGTTTTTAAATACATTTTTGAGAAACATGGATGTGGATGATAAAGAATCCATAGTAGATTACTACGTATAATCAACCTCAGATAATGAAGAGATTGAGAAATAAACCCTTACCTTGTACTTTTCCTTGGTTGAGGGTAAGTTAACCTCCTGTATAATGGTGAAATAATTGTTATTAAATTATACAAGAATCATATATATTAATATGATATCATATATTATCTTCTAACATTTCTTTTTTTAATAATATCTTAGTATTATCGTCGTTTCGGGTGTTAACTTACTCGTTTTCATTGATATGTTTTGTAACATAAGAGATGTTTATCATGGATATGATGTGTCTTATTCATATCCATAATGATATCATTTCCTTAAACATTATTTTTAAATCATCAAATAATAATTATACTGGAATCGATACGATGGAGAATGAATCTCATCGAGTGCGTGGAGACGGTAGTCCGTACGTACGAACAAGCGACAATATCATTCTGTTGATATTAAAATAATATATAATTTGATGGTATATCATATGTACAGAATCATTGTCATGTTATATTTATTATTTACATGAATTAAAAATAAATATTATACCCATCCAAATAATAATATATTGAATAACAATAACACCACGATGTGGAGACGGTAAGCCGTACGTACGCACGTATGGTGAAATGTCATTCAAATGATGGATATATTACTGAATATGGTTGTACCATATTTATAATAATATTACAGTATATAGGTGATACATTATTCATTATTTTATAATTGGAATAACAAACAATGAAGAAGTGGAAGAAGAAAGGAACTTGAAAAAGGGTGGTGAAATCATTACCTCTTCTTCGGGTTCTTCCTTTTGATTTGATCAAAAGGGCTCCCTAGGCTAGCTTTATAACAAATGAAAGGCCTATATGATGAATTGAGGGATGTTTATAGAGTATTTGGGTAGTGTTTGGCCGATCAAAATGGCTTTGAAGGTGTGAATTAATGAGAAGGAGGAGTGCCCTTTTATAAGAGGGGTGAGGGGAACCTTTGGAAAAGCTAGAAATATTATTTTATAATAAATTAATATTCGCTTTCTAATGGTTAAAAAGTGGATTATGTAAAGTTTAGGGTGGTTCTAGGTCGATAACCACTAATACAATAGGATTTAGATAGGTTTGGGTTACTATATTAACCTTATCATTATGTATTAACTCTTAGTTAATTAGTCTCACATTTACAATGTCTCATTGTATTTTTATATAATATGGTTAATAAACATACTATATTCATCCTAGAGGCCACCAAGTGGTCCATTAATGATACATCTATCATTATATAAGTCTCTTGGCTGATCCTTATATTTTTATTAATTTAATATTAATTAATAATATATTATTTTTTTAAAAAACTCTTTTATGTCAATTTTGAAAATATTTGGAAACATTATTTTTTTGAAAATCATAACATAATTATTACTTCTAAAAAATTCAATTAAATCAATCCTAATATGTTATATTATCCTATAAAAATATTTTAATTCATTAAAAGTTTCAAATTATATTTATTGGGGTATTTATAATATCAATTATTTTAATTTTTCACTATTATGGTAATTACTACCTCATCATTGTGTAATAGATAAATTAAAGTATATAATGTCTAAAAATCATAAATAAAATATCATTATTTAGATAATTCTTTTATCTTTGTAATGAATATTTATAGTCAAAAATCCAACACATATATCTTTTTGTAAAAAACATTTATCTAAAAGATATATGCTTTTGTCATTTTTGTATATATTTTAACTTAATTAAAATAATGTGTCCCTATCACCTACATGTGGCTCCATGGGGTCCCAAAATCGACCCAAATATTCCCATGATCGTACATGTATCCACCAATAATTCTATGACATGTTTTAGGGTAATTTATTATTATTTGTATATTATTTTGTCACCCTTATTTACCGGATTTACCCTTTAACCATGGTAAATAAAATATTTAACGAAATAATTATTCAAAATGTCTAAAAATAAAATTTATCTATTTACACAATTTGGACATCCTGATTCCAAATATGGAATCCATTTTTCCATATTCAAAACATGGAAGTGGAAGAAATTAATTTAAAATTAATTCCCTCCGTCAAAACAAAAAGTGTGTTTTTAAGATATAATAACTATCAAAAGATTTGTACTTGTTTATCTCCAGTTTAATTGTGAAATTATGTACAATGACCAAAATTGTATTAAATGGTAAAAATATAATCTAAATATATTTTAAAACCACTCATATTCATAATTTATCACTATTAATTATATTGATTAAAAAAGTTGTTTTTAATTAAAATTTAGTAATTTTCACTATTTATGAAAATATTAAAGTCATCTGGAAAGTACCAAAATTTTAATCTTAGGCTACATTTAATACTCTGAATCCATAAATGAAGTCCATTTTGAGAGATAAAATTTCTAAAATTTTAAATAGTATGTATCACTATTCATAACGGCTAGTTTGATCGGTTGTGGTGTGTGTTAGAACTCGATGTTGCGTACAACACACACTATTGCATTATTCAAAGGGAAACATACCGTAGAAGCTTTGAGTGTTACAATAATTGAATATGTTATCTATTTATATTGTTGTAATATTTTCAAATTGGCTTAATTAATTAACTGATGAGTTGGTATGGTAAATCAAATGGGGTTGCTCAATTAATATAGGGGAATTTCAAGGGGAATCCCCACATTTAAGATGGAGTTTAAGGGTTCCTCCCATTATGAGGGTTCTGGTGGTCCCCACCTTTAGAAATTCAATTTGGGGGGTTTCAGATCAGGTGGTCCCCACCACCATAACCCATGTGTGAGGTTTTAATTCACGTGGTCCCCACCATTATACACCCACATGGGAGGTTTCAACAAATAAAAATGTTAAAAAAATTTATTTTATTTTAATCTTTCACAAAAAACACAAAAACTACATTTCACCCTTGACCAACTGCCATCGTGGTGAATGTATCCTTAAGAAAATACCAGAGATGTGAGTTCAGTGGTGCCCTTCGATTTAAAAATCTGACTGACTGTTCAAAAGTAACAAAAACCTGCTAGCATGATTACTGAACGTACAAAAAAAAGTTCATCAATTCATTCAGGGAACTCTGTGCCTCGGAATCACACGCCGTCAATTTTTGTGGACTCATAAAATTTCAATATAATATTAATAAAAAATTTCATGGAAATTCTGGGTCATTACAAAATGTATCCCTTTAAAGAAAAACATTATTAATTTCATATAGGATAATTAATTAACCATTAAAAAAATATTATATTACTATCATCTGAGGTATTGAATATATAAATATGGTGTTTATAATTAGAAAAAACAAAATAAATTCAATGTAATTGTAATAATTACATTCCAATCATATTATTTTTTGTGTTTCATTTATGATTGTTATCTGAAAGTGACTCTATATAGTCATTTGGATAAGTAGTAATAAATAGTATATAATATAATCCATTAATATTTGATTGAATTGATCACAATAATAATTAATGAATAAATATAAAGGAGTTCAAGTGTAATTTTGCATATTTTTTCATATAGATTTATAACCGTGATTTTAGGCTATCATCTATATGGGATTAGTTTGTTACATTTATTAAATTATATTTTTATATATTTTTTGTTAAATTAAGTAATAGACCATGATTCATTCCTCATAACTCATTATCTATGGTCTAGCATACCCATGGATTATTAAAATTAATTCCCAATTAATTAATCCAATGGATCCTCTCACATTATTGTGTGTAAAACTATTTACTGGATTGAGAACCCAATTGAGTGGTGGAATTTCATGTCCAGAACCAATGTGAAAACATTCCTAGAGGTACACAAAAGAGCATGAAAAATATCTAAAATATAACCATGCTATAACCCAAGTGTTAGTTTCCATGGGAAATGGGTTTTTATCATCATCTAAATAAAATTATTATTAAAGAATCTCATTTTATGTAAAAATTATTTATTTTATTTATTATAATCTCATGATTAATTAAATATAGTTGGATAATTCATTGAAATAATTATTTTATTTTTTAATTATTTTATAATGATTATATAAATACCCTATAATCGTCTATTTTGATGAAACATATATCGATTACTCTATTTGATTAACATAAATAATATCATTATCTAATGTACATCAATTCAGTTTCCCAAATTTTATAATACAATATATACTAAGCTCATATAAACTATTCATGATTGAATTTAAAATATATATTCGTTGGGTCTTCATACAACTAAATTATTATTTATCTTTATATAAAAAATTTATTTTATGATTTTCTATCTAAAAAAATCAGGTGTCACAGTCTAATTTTTATTTGTCCCATTCCATTAAACTTCATCTCATTCCTCCAAATCTATTTTTTCCCTTTTTAAAAAATCCACCTTAAGGATGATTATTAAACAATACATTTCAAACAAAATGAACCATTCAATTAAAATTAAAACATTCAAAAAAACATCATTAGTATCTCTATTCCCATGAATCTTGAGTCAAGTTCATGCATCGAGTCACACACCTATTACATCAAACAACCTTTCCTTTCACCTCCCCATCATCACCATTCCAGAGATACCCACATGAATACTCATCATCATCATCTTCATCATCACAATGAACATCATCTAAAATATTTCACAACATTATCTACATTAAGTGCCTTAAAATGTCTCTTTCTAATGGCTTAATAAATCTTTTTTCCATTAGATATTTCATCCATCTCAATGATGGAAATTTATTCATTGTATCCACACATTTATATAAATCTATTATGCAATATGATATTCATATATCCAAAATCATAGAAATGATATCATACAAATGATGGATTTTTTTCACAAAAAACATTATATTTAATTATACATATAACCCTAACCTAGAATCTGAAAGTCAATCTTATTCCCAATAAAAACTTATCCAACATTCCTTTTTGAAGATAACATTTTCATCATAGTCATTTCTATATCATTTTATTGGAATCAGATTTTTATTTCATTCAATTTTTTAAATCACTTCCTCTGTTCATCCCTTTGTAAAAAATCAAACAAACTCTATATAGATCATAATAAATATAATTTTTTTGGAACATAATGTAAAATATCTCGTTATCTTACATAATATGGAATGTTCCATATAATATGAATTTATACATTCTTACTCAATATTAAAAAATTTCCTAACTAAACTGTAGAGGCATCCCTTCTCTCAAACATCCCAATCATTATTATAATAAACTTTTTTTAAACATGTGTTCATATGTCAATTATAAATTAAAATAAACACACATTAGAAGATTAAAATTCCATTTTGTGTTTTTTTAATATCCATATATAAAAAATAATCAATGTAAATTTATTTTCTTACCCCAATCCCTAGATATGAGGTTTTTAATTTCTTGTTCCTCCTTTTTAATTGATCATTGTTATTTAGAGTTAGACTAAATGGGAAGCATATGGATTATCTCATATTATTTTTTATTATAATAGAAACATGAAAACTTATATAATGAGGAAAATAGTATCATATGAGATTCATTTCAAAATAAATTTTTGAACAACTATATGTCTATGTTGGTGAACCTGAGGGAGAAAATAGGAGTTTATAATTTACCTAAAAATGTTTTTCATAATAAATCATTTTGGTAATATATATATGATTCTTCTTACAAAATCCTAATACTAGAATCAATTATAAAATTATATTTAGGCATCAAGACACAACCATAATAACAACATATAAATATAGATTCACTATAAAAAAACAATTCTCCCAATATATCAACTTTCATATCATCAATAATTTCAATTTTATGAATAGTGTGATTTTTAATGCTCATATTCATCTTCACTCCCACTCAATGGTAAATGTGTAATATATAACATAAGGATAACATTATTTCATTATGAATGTCTCTTCTGACAATTAAAACTAATACAACACTCAACCAATATCATTACTTATTATCCCTTAATTACCTACATATTAGAATATAAACCCAATTGTACTTGGAATTAAGTGAAATCACAGAGTTCCATAGATTCAATACAAGATAATGAATAATCTAGTTGTATTAGAAACATATATTTATTATTAGAAATGACTTAAATGTTCTTTATTTACAATTACTTATACAATCTCATGATAATGATCAAATTTAAACTTCATATTTCATAACTTCATTGTTAACTTTAATTAATAACTTCATTTTAATTATTTATTATGGGGTTGGTAATGTATTAATAAATTTTTTTGATATTAACAACTAATTCACACAAATTTCATTTTAATGAATTTTTATATATATGTGTGTTGATAACTTTTTATCATCATTGTTTTCATATTTTAAAACATGTTTATAAAAATTTTCATTAAATAAAATTTTGGATTTCAAAAGCATTATTGTCGTGGAAATTTCATCAACAAACATAACAATGAACATGTTTATTACATTCTTATACTTCATATCGTATCCATTTTTAGCTAATATCATATTTCAATGTTTATAATATTTTATTTTTTCATTTCATGAAAATTACCATTTCCCACATTTTTTTTATTATCATCCAGATATGAAATTCCTAAAAAATTAATCCTTCACTTCTCATTATTTCTTCCCCCTGGATTCATACTGTTATCTTGGTAGAGAAATATCATACAAGAATGAATAATATTTATACTAAGAATATCTAAAAAAGTTGTTGTGAACTGTAATTTTTTTTAATTATGATTGTAGATGTTTACTGATGTTTGTTATTTATGTTTTTATATAATATTATTGACTATTTGCAGTGAGATATATTCATAATGAGTTCAAAAAAATAGTAGATTATTAGTTCTTAAAAATCATATCAAATGAAACTAAATTACTTCTAGAAATAAATTTCCATTGGGATTTATTTGGGTAATTATGTAAACTAATTTTTTAGAAACATCACTATTCCATCTTGAGACGTCTTACCTTTATCCTGAACTAATTTGTTAAATACTTATAGGATTTGTTTAATCTCACTTTTTGGTATAATCATTACTATTTATTTTAATATAGGTATTAAATTTCTCATGCAATCTATCATTAAAATAAATTACTTTTTCCTTAATTCATCCATAATTAGCTTATTTTATATAATTTATTTAAAAAGTACTGCCTCAACATATTCACTATTCCCCTTCAATGTTGTTGTTTCATTCATAATAAATTTGACTCATTTTATACATATCCATTTTCATTTTTAGATAAATAATTAAAATATGGGTTTTCTCTTCATTTGTTTATACACTCGCTATTATAAATGATTATATCCTTGAATTACTCTTTATATAGCTTCCTTCTTATCTTTTGTTTTTTATGATTCAAAAGTGTATATTCCACTTTTTCATTAAAAAACCACTCATGTTCCATTCTCTCATCAATGCCATTATTAGTTTCTGATGAATAAATATCTTATCAAAAATAATATAAAAAATTTTGGTAAAAATTAGATTCATTTCTAGATAATGAATCCTACTTCTATATTCTATTAATCTATCATTTATAAATAATTCAAGAAATTTTTCTATGATTCTTATATTTATATTTCAATGAAATTTTATCTTATTATAATAATTGAAATTTTAAAATATTTTTAAGAAAATATATAAAAAACAACTTTTATCGTTAAAAATTATTAATTAAGTATAAATTTTACCGTTTACCCTCTTTATTCCTTTTGTTATACTTTAGAAATATGCTTAATAATTTTTATAATGTCATATTATTATTCATCTTTCATTGAATCATTTTATTCTTCTTTATCTTCATTATATCCCTAATTTTATTTTAACCAAGCATTAAAGGCTATTTCTTCCATATCCTTCATATTGATGTCTATTGATTTTGTCATTTATAATTCCATGTGAATATTATGAAGTTCATATATGTATAAATCATCTCAGTATTGAAATTTTGATACATTGGAACCAAATATTTTTATAATGATTTTCACAAATTTCGTAATGACTGTATAATCTTAAAACATATCACTAAAACCAGGATATTACTGATAAAAATATATAATAATGAAAATTATTGATAAATACATTTTAAAAATATTATTTTTGTATATTCAAACATGATCTTCAGTATTTCTATATTAGGTTTCATAAATTTTTAAATTGTTTCATAAATTCATCTTAATATATGAAATATTTGTTTATCCACTGGGAAACCCATATAATTTTATACAATTTTTTATGAGTTTCATTAACATGTAATTTTAAACTATGATATAATCATAATATTTTCAATTATCATCAACATCTAGTAGACAATAATTGATGGGAGAAAATCCCAACAATTAGGAACCTCTAACATAATTAACATGAGAAATAATATAGGTTAATAAAATATTCTTCCAACTATGATAGTTTATTGTATTGAATACATGAACTCTTATATTGTTAAATAAATTTCAAGTAACATTACTCAAAATTATTTTGGATTATTTAGAGTGAAACTACTCTTATTTCATTTGATATTTCACGTTCATTTAAGATAGTGATAGGTGGAGTGAGTGGATAACTAATCACATTTATTTTTCTGGAAGGTTCCTCAACCTGGTAAAGAAAACATTATTTACATATAATGAATTTTAGAGTTATAATAAAACAAAATATAAATAAAAAAATTACATTTAATGTAAAAATAATTTAATCGGAGGTTATCACATTATATTTACATGATTTGTAACAAATGATTTAATCTTTTTGATGATGGTTATCACCCCATACATTAAATAACTCACCAATATTAGTCGGAATAAAAATGAAAATGAATGTAACTATTCTAATTTTAATTAATAATTACTATAGAAGACCATAGGTCTAACTATCAAACTATAATATATTCCTCCGTTGTTTTATACCCCCAAATAATCCACTGTTTTCCTCATTCTTCACAACTATTAATACCCTACTTTCAGATTATTGTTTATTAGCTGAATTAAAATACTCAGTTATAAGTTCATATATTATTATTTTTTATCTAATATGGAAATATATTATTCTTTAGATAATATTTCTCTACATTCATGTATAATACCCATCACATTTCAATAAGGTTAACACTAACTAATTAATATATCAATTGTCAAATTGCCTCAAAATATCCTCATAATCCTATGAAGACATACACTTTAAAAATCCCACATTTACAAGAATAATTTTGAAAACATCATTAACAATATCTATCTGATCAAAATTAATATATTATATCATCCATCTAATGGGAATCTATCTAATGGGACTCAATATGATTCTATTCAATATATTTTTCTTTATCCTAATGTGCTTTGTCAAATTCACCAACATCTAAATTTCTTGGTATGATGCTCCTCTATGTATATATGAAATAATGTTCAAGTTAAATATCTTCAACAAGTTAAGAATTATAATTATAAACTAACACATTAATTCCCCATTTTACAATAAGTATTAGATCATTGAAACTACTTATGCATTAAATAAAATTCATTCTCAAGGAACTCTTCTTCAAATAGGATTGAATTTTGATTGAAAAAAACATGTTTTTCTTCTCCATCAACATAAGGAATTGGGTATGAAATACCTTTATCGAACATGTTGTAGCATTATTGAATTATCATGGTGAAAATAATTCAACAAATGTGATTATTAAGATGTGTGAATAGTTTATCAGGTTTTTACCATACTAGTACCCCTTCATATAGGTGAGATATTGGGAGATATTATAGGAACTAAAATATTTTCTATATCTAAACTAATAAAATAATTTTGAGATTCCCACGCATTTCAGCTTTTTTAACACATCATAAAAATTATAAAAAAATAAATAAATTATTAACCATCCTCAAACATCTTTAGCTCCATATTTATAAAAAAACATTTAATTTTCAATGAAAGAATATCATTTTTATGGAAATTTCATTTTTTATGTACTGCTCCTCATAACTCCTCCTTCAAATTTTATATATCCATATTAATATATTTGATTGACTTATAGATTATTGTTGTATGATGGAATTACAATTGGTTTACCTTTATATGGGAATCTTCATATGATAATATATGAAAATCATTATCTAAAAAATTATATAATCATCATCTGGATGATCATCATACTACCTTCTGAATGGGTTTTATCATATAATTCTTAGTAAAAATTATCATACTTCTAATAACATACTATATCTCAGTCTGATTTAATTATTTTTGAATCAATTAAACATAATCTTAAAAATTATACTGCAATATCTAATTGGATCACCTTAACAATTAAGTAAATGAAAACATAAAAAAATAGTCTTGTGGATCATTCATGTTTTATTCAGGTTGGACATCATTCATTGTATACTAATTGATATCTCCATCTAATGTTATGCAAGATTTTTCTCCTTTCATTGACATAGTCCATCATTCCTTCATCAGATTACTTATTTCATATGAAAAATTATATAATTATTATAGAAGAGTTGAAACCCAAACATTATATATTGGACCACTATCAATTATCAAATTCTATGAATGTATCACCAAATTTTATCTTTTTTAAATGCTTAGTATTGTAATATTTTTCTTCTGACTCTTTCATCATCTTCTTTCACATATAAACATTTCCCCTTGAAATACATCTATTTATAAAAAATAATTAAAATATACATCGATCTGGATAAATATAACTTAATTAGTAACATGAAAACCATTATAGACATGATTGAATTATTATAGAATATTTAATATTATATTTTTGTAAATTTCATACAGTCCATAATGAATGTTCGTCACCTGGCCCTAGAAACATATTTTCTCTAAAACAACTATATTAATCATTAGTAAAAATATATTCAAACACATATTTATATATTGAAATAAAATGAAAATAATTTCATCATGGAATAAAAATCCCCCCCTTTGAATTTTTCTTTCAATATCAATATAAAACATCACTCATATTCAACGTCAATGTGTGTTCTCTACACATTATCTTCAAAATTCTTGTGAATTTTATTCCACCCCCTATTTAACATAAAATGTGAACGATAACACTAGAACTATATCATCCCGTCATCCTTCATCATAGAAAAATTGAATGAAATTATTTAATGAAATATAATATCACATTATATTAATAGAAAAGATTATTTATCTAAACATTTCAATATTTGTGTCAATGATTCCAGTGTAACGAAGCATGTATAATGAAAGAGATAAATGTTATCAATAAAATTCATATCATATAGTACATTCCTCAATATTAATTCAACATCTTTATATCGTTGGAAAAAAAGTATATTTGTTAAAGAAAAACATTTACCCATAATAAAAAGCATGAAAAAAATTTCCATTAATATACACATAATCCCCCAATCATATCTCCTCTCTTATCAACCATAAATTCTCCTTTTAAAAAATCTTGTTCTCATACACTGTCTTTTAATTTATTCCCCGTCATGGGTAACTCTCTAGTATAAATTATTGTGATAATAATTTTACATGGATAAATTATCTACTTTCAAAATAAAATTCCAAAATACTCATCCATCTCCATTACATCATATAAATTAATTGAACAGATAGTAATGAATATATGCATTTATTTAGAGAATAAATAGGTACCATGGTGTTCCATATTAGTAATTATTAAATCATGAATCTTCTTAAAATCACATCTCATTATTATTATCCTCAAATATAGATGTGATTTTTTATTCTAATATATATATTAATTAGATAAATATGTCATTTTATCTTCATTATTTATCACATATTTGTTCAATTTTTTATTTATCATATTTTTCATGATTTATTTTTTGGTGGGTAAGACTCACATATTTTTCTTTATAATATACATATAATTCACACACTACTTGAATTTCATCTGATTTTTTATGTTATTATAAATTTAAAACATGGTATGGAGATTAATCTAATTTTTTTAAATATGTTCCTTCCATTTCTCATCACAAAAAAATTTTATAATATAACATTATAGTTAAGTCAATTTTTACTATCCAATTAACAAATAAAAATTTTCATTCCTGCTAAAAATTCATAACATGATCATATTTCTTTATACACATTCCATGCTCAAATATTTTATGATTTTCATTTTTCATTATTGAAGCATTACAATTATTTTTCATATGAACATTATTTTCTTCATTATATAATATTCATAATAATTATTTCCTCAATTCACATTATAAATCAATTTTAAATAAAAAAATGTTTCAATATTGATGAATATTTTACAATCAAGAATAATTTTTATAAAAACAATTCACAAAAAAGTAGAAGTGACCACTAAATCATGGTAATTCCAAATGATAATGGAATTTCATTGATTTTTTTTCGTTTCTATATATTTTATTAATGTAGGATATTATTTACGTGGAGATACATTCATGATAAAGACCACTCTTTATTAGGGTAATATTATTTATCACAAATCATAACCATTAAATATGATTTTTAGATAAAATTAACATACATTTATATGAATTTTGTAAATAAAAAACAATCTTTGGTAGAACCATCTTTTAGAATCTTGAGAAAATTTATCTAAACAATAATTGCATTTATAAAGTCATCCCTATTTTTTTTCACTCACATTGAATATATGAATCATTAAATATTTTTCTAATAACTATTTATTTTTTACAACCATGGTTTATTTCAAAATAAATAACTACATCAACATTTGGATATCTTCATCCTTTTAAGAATTATTTGACCAAAAAAATTATATTTTTACATATTTAATATTATTCACTATAGATAATTTTTTTTAAAACATACCATTTCCTATCATGTATCTCCATTTTAAATATCTAAAAAATATTTACATCATGTTTTATCTCATATTTTTTCATACAATCACAGTTATCATGACATAACTTCTTAACTTATTTGTTTATCATCATCCTTTAATTATTCAGTTTTTTATGTCTCTTAAGAGAATCACCAAAATTATAATTAAGAATACATTCATTATTAATTTCTCTAGTCACCATTATAAACTTTTTATAATTTACTATAACCTAATATAACATTATCTTTGATGTTGACATGATATTAATATTCATTTTTGGATAAAGAATCATCTTGATCTCTATTACTCAACAAAATTATCATCTTGTTTGTAGGAAACATTTTATTTTATTCTACTTTTTTTTTAAAATTTTCATATTCAAATTTTTAATCAAAATAAATTTAGTTATTATTTGGATAATCTCTTATAAAATGGACCATTGAATTAACATTCAATCATAAATTAGAATTATTACATTTTACCAACTATTTGCCATTGTTTATTTTGTAAAAATTAGAGGAATTTCTTTCTTGATGTCGTTATGTTTAATATATACCTTCAATTAAGATTATTATTTTTGGTTATCCTTATATTTGATTGAATTTTTTAACAATGCTTGAAATTTTCTTTCTGTCATTTAATTCATAGTTTAAATATAGCTTTTCTTATTAGATATTTCAAAATAATATTCTAATGTTCATTTTGATATATATATTCATGATCATAAAAATATAAGAAATTGTAATTATATATATTTTAATGTTCATTTCAGGTTTTCTTATTATTATAGAGTCTTTCATATTCTAAGAAAATCATCTAAAAATGCATATAATATCATTTAATATTGTAATGTTACAATCAATAATTTATTACTCATTCATTTAAATATATTAAATCATTCTCATGTAATTTATAATATTTTGTTGCTAAATATTATCAATTAAATCATGATTACTTATCGAATTATATATAAAAATTATCTTTTGGAAACCCCATATTCATTGTATAACATTCTCTATAAGCACCATGAGCATGGAATTGTCAGTTTTAACATAAATAACCAAAAATATCTTACCAAATGATTCCATTTCAATGTCATCAATGAGTGGAAATACCAATTCTAAATCACCAACAAAATCAAGGATAATATATTGAAGATTTAGAAACATTGTATTATTTTAACATTGATAGATTCTACAACTAAATATAGGAAAACCCCCTTCTATTCACTAAGTTAGAAATATCCATCCTTAGTAGATCTTTGGGTATTTCAATAGAATCCTCAAATGATACTAATTGATTCTATATGGTCAGGTTTGACCATTGGGAATGGTATGGGATGTATGAATGATTATTTTAATGTTATAGATATGATTCTTGAACTACTAAAAAAATAATTTCATGACAACTATAACATTTTAGAGGTATTATCTACTAAAAAATAAATCTCATAATAATCATTATATTGTAAAAAATAAACTGAGAGAAAACCATGATATATACAATGTTTTATAAAAATAACCAATGATTTACTTATTTGTTATCCCCCCAACAAGGATAATTTTACAACATTATTTTATTTTTACAGAGTAATGTACATCATCGTGTTCAACACCTCAATAATAATTCCATCAACATACCATGAATATACTCCATAGAAATAATCAAATCTTCCACAGTTTGTTATGCCCCCAAAATTCCCTCACTATATAATGATTATTTAGATCTAGGTATACCCTCAATTCAGAATTGTTTTCTAAATTTCATTATAATCGACTTTTATATGCTCTTAATATATTAGTTTTAATCCAAAATGAAATAAAATTTTTATTTATATTACCCTTATAAACAATAATGTTAGATCTCATTTAGTATTGTATAATACTTAATATTAGTTGAAAAATTGTAGATAGAATTTTGGTTTCAGAAATTTATTCCTAAATTAGTAAGACTTGGGTTCGTTCGATATCAGATTTTCTAGAACATATCCAGGAATCTTGTTTAGTAACATCCTTCAGACCACCTTGTTTTGGAATAACCTAATATTGATTAATATCCATCTTAATCTCTTGAAATCAATGAAATTTAGAATGTTAAGATTTTTTTTTGATATAACATGGTTTAATTTTCATAATCTGATGCGTCCCTATATGAGAAATAATTCCCATTTCAAAAAAAATGATATATCCTTATAGTAACTCAAATAATAATCCCACACACCACTTCATATTCAACTAATAATTTTTGTTATAATTTAAATTCCAAATTATATGATGAAACTGGTTACGCTGGATGAAATTCTTAATCAGGTATAAACCAAAGTGAACAAATCACATTATTTTTCTTCTTTATAGATTATTACTAGGTCAGATGAACACTCTTCAATCATGTTGTAATATCAATATATTTTCATAATTAAAATCCATAAACACTTCATATCCAACTCTTGAATGAACATTATGTAAAATTGTTTACTATACCAACAAAACCATTATATGGGAACCCTAATGTAGGAATGAATGAGAACTCAAATAAATTTTACCACCTACAAAAACTTGAATTTCTTGCTTATTTAATATTTTTAATTTTATATAATGCTTTTCCGACAATATATAACATTTTATATATTAAAAAACAACAAACAACTCCCTTAAATATTATATATTAACAATTATTGAATAATCCATTCAATATTAACATTGATAATAAAATTAAATATTATATGTATTGATGATTAAAAATCATATATCTGAGGAAATATCTATACGTTCTTATATCCAATAGACTCAAATAATTTCATTTACAAATGGGCCTCAATTTAGTTTCCCATGTTTTGAAAATCCCCATTTTTTATGTTAAAAAACTCTTTGTCTAACTTCATCTAAAATATCTATATGGATAATCTCTACTCTACACTTCGACAGATGCTCTTCATTTGAGTGATCTTTTTGAAGTTTATCCATCTGATATATCCTATATCATAGTCTGTTGTAGATTTTTTAATCCCATTCAACATCATATCAAAATTCATATTCCTTTTTTCTCTTGAAACACAATTAAATTTCTCCATATGATGACAATAAGAATCCCGGTTAGAGAAGTTTTTTTAAAATATATCAGATGGACCATCACTCAATGAATCAACAGTGTTGTCTCTTTCTTTTGATCAATATTTGTTTCCTATTTTTTATGTCATATAGAATCAATCCTCCATATGATGTCATTGTACAATTGTAACATAAATGTTCATTCACCACACATTATAAAATCAAACATTATAAATAAACCCTCCATCAGATAAGAGCATATCTAAATCTATCATATTATGATACCATTTTAATATTGTTAATATTATATCAAATATCCTTTGACTCTAAATTACATATTTTCTAAATCTATACATCTCCAGAATTTGATATATATCTTTTTAAAAAATCAGAAAATCTCTACATAGATCATGATAAAATTAGTAGTTTTAGGAACATGAAGATCATTACAGAACAGTTTAACTTTTCAATGATTGTTTTATAACATATTTTTGTAAACATTATTACCCTATAGAATAAATTTTCTTCACCGAACTCTAGAAGCCTATATTTTCTCAATGTTCCCTAACATTTATAAATAACATTTTATTAATAAACATAGTCATATATAATCAATTAATGAAACAAAAAAACATATTAGATTAATGTGTAAAAAATTGGATTTTATGAACAGCGGTATATGTGTTGGTAAAAGTGCATTTTATATTGAGAAATAATTTTACCAACAAAAAAATTCATGAGACCAAAATATCGAAAAAAAATCTATTCCTAATTGTTATTGAGAAAGATAAAATAGTTATTTTACTACTATAATAATACCAACAGATAATATATATGTTGGTTAAAGTGTTAAGAAACAAATTTATATGATAAATATATCTATTTTTACTAATAATAACAACATATATTATATATTTATAAATTACATTTAAATAAAATCTATATCATTTTATTTATTTTACTATTTCATTTTGTATTTATAAATTCATCATATATATTAAAAGTAATTTAATAATCAACCCAAAGATGATTTTCAAACAAATTAAAACATATAAATTAATTATTTATATTAATAATGTAATTTAATACAAAATGAATCAACACATTTTTGAAGATCATTAATAAGACCACAAAAACAACAAAAAACCCATGATCTACCTATATAGTTTCTACCACCGCACCCCCACCACCCATAGAATCTCTTGACTACAATATGCTAGCACTATTGTCTATGGAATTCAATCATCCAATACCCATCATGGTTGATAAATATTTACTTCTTAACAATATCATTTATCACCCCCAAGGAATCCATTATAAGAAACAAACCACATAAACTATAGTACCATTGAGGAACCTCAATTCAATGTTCTGACACACAAACAGCTCAATGATCTACACCAGACCCAATAAAAACTCCATACCCACAATATAAGGAAAAACATCTACATGAATTGAGACCTAAAAAAATTATAAAATATAATAAATTCAAGAAAAGTATTTATAAAATTGAGCAGGAAAAAAGGGCATATAAAAAATAACTCCCTTAAAAATTATAGCCTTTTCCTCCTAGTTGAGTCTACAAAAACAGCCACCGTTATCTTAAAAGACACAAATAGTTTTTTTTAATTCAATTATGTTACATAATATTGTATTGAAAAAAATGTATAAAAAAGTATTCTAATAAATTAATGCATCAATGTTGTAAATTTAATGGGAAATAGAAACCCAAATGATCAGACAAGTAGCTAGGGGTTGATCATAGAAGTTTTATAAGATTAGGAGGGAGACTTATAACACCTATCAATTTTTTAATACGAAGTAGAATTAGGAAAATATGTACTTTCCATCAGGCTTTTCAAAACTAATATATAGAGCTCAAAATAGTGAAAACCCTCTTTAAGTCCAATATGATCCATAATTTTACCCTCAAGAGGAGGCTCGACAACATGGTGAGCACCAATATCCATTTCAAGAGAAAACTATACACCAAAAGAAGTTATAATTGTCGTTTTGACGTTAGGTTAAACCATAGTTATATAGGATGAAGGTTAAAATATATTATTTTAATGAAAAATGTTGAATATTAAGAACAAGTAAAGGAATATTTCGAGAAAACACTAGATTGATACTGTTTAATCTCAAAAAAACATTAAAATAAAATCAAAAGCATGTTTAGTATAACTTTAGAAAAAACACAACCAGAACAAAAAAAATCAAACAAACAATTAAATACAATGATTTTAGAAAAAAAGTCAAGAAATCATGAAAAAAAATCAATTCATGAAAACTATTATATCAACACACATAAAGAAATAACCATTCTACAATTCATATAGACAAACTAGCATGAAAATCCTGACTGTACCAACTAGAACATCTGCAAATTTCCAAAAGACGCATATCTATCTTAACTAGGATGAAAAAAGTGATAAAAACAATATTCATTTTAAAAGAATGAGATTTAAAAACATCATAAAAAAATTACTCTCTAGAAATTATCATCTTTTAAAACATCATGGGGTTATTGTAAATTTATTTAATTAATTTCTAATGTATCATCCCCATTTCCATTTCATAGATAATTTAAATAATTAATTTAATCCTCATGATTAATAAAACCATGATAATAAAGCTCAATGATAAGAAATAGTGATCATTGAAGCTACTCCCGATTCAAATAAATTATAACCCTCATTTTAGTTGAATTATAATAGCCTTTTCAACCAGTTCAACATTGAAATTAGCATAAAGGTATCTATAGTGTGTTAATCGATCACAAATTGAGAAAATAATTTATGTATAGTCAATCATGCTTTAATTAAAACTCATGATTATATCCATCAATCATGGATTCATCATTCAAGAAATTCTATTTAGTAAACAATTCACATTAAATCAACATGTAATAGTTATCTAAAAGTAAGAAGGTATGTATTTAAGTTTACATGATTTTATCCAATGAATATTCAATATAATTTTTTACAAACAAGTTGGGTGCACCATTCCTGGAAGCACCTGACGGGTATAGCCACAAAACATCACACTGATCAATCTCTGCCATCATCTCCCCCTCAATAATCATACCTAAGGAATCTGTGAATTTCTATCAGTTCACCAACTAATAATAATTTTTAATAAAAAGAATATAAACCAATACTCCAAAATATTTTATGGCATCAATATAGAGGAGTAACCAACCACTCAAAATTAAACACTAACAAATCAATGTATAAAATCTTATTACATCAATAATATTTTTCAGATCTCCATAAAACTCGATTTAAATTTTCTAATGTTCATTCTAAATTATAATCCAATTTTCTCCAATTATAGTAATTAACTTCCCAATAAATTAATATTTTCATGTTCAGAGAAAAACTAAGAATATAGTCATGATCTTGATCAGTGAAAATAAGAGAGGAAGAGGGCTATTGGTTTCCATATGTTAGTGGTCGCCATAGCCCTAGAACTCAGGGGGGTCATCCTCGGTCCATAACTAAACAAAAACATCCATGTTTTGGGCTTCACTAAGGAATATATATCACCTTGTTTGTATCCCAACACATTAACAAATATGTATCCTTAGGGATATCAGAAACCTATTATCTTCTTCAAAACTATAATCACAAACATTTCAACCATCTAACCACCTGAAATTCAACATCAATCGAATTGGATTCATCCAAATAAAAAAATTCAAGGTCCTACTCAAGATTGTGATTTCAGGTTTGACTTTATAAAAAACAGAACAAATTTCGATGCTACAGTGCACATCGTAAAATAAGATCCTCTTCCAAACTTCATTAACATTGTATTTGTTGAAAACTGTCTTCTATATTAATATTTTTCCTACATGATATTCGTTTTCAATATGAGTCATCTTGGGATTCATCCTATGTGATCTCATCTTTAAAAGTTGGTAATGGATAACATTGGATCTTCGTCAATAGAGGCAGTGATGATTGACTACATCGTGATTAGACCTATAGGAAATCATCATCAGTGGTGTAGAGGTGGATCTCTTCTTAGATCATTTTCTATCTTTTATATGGATAATCTGGTGTCAATTGTCTTCATCAATAAGGTAATAGATGTATTTTCAGCAGTAGAGTTCAAGTGGTTTGTTTCATGCTGTATGGTGGCATCATTCAACGATGCTTGAGCTTCATCATCCCAAAATTGTGCATCAATGGTGGAGATATATCGTCTATTTGGTCAAGATGTTTTATTGGGAAGCATGCATGCTCGACGGCTGGGTTTTCATTTGTTTCCTCATAAGGTGGTCGTCTGGTTCAGTGGGTCTGATTGGAGTAGCCTCAGTATCCAGTGTATACTCTCTTCGTCTTCAAAATGGATTTTTATCTCGAATGAATCTCTAATTATTCCACTTTAGTATGCTAGATCGGCGTTCAAAGGCAGGGTCAATGCAATGGAGAGAATAATGTGATGTAGGGCGGCAGGAGGATAGGCTATAGGAGGCCAGGCTAAACATAGGACAAAACAATTAGGGTTGTGTGTTTTATATAAAGTATTTAAATGGATACTAAATAAATAATATTGAAAAAAATTTAAAAATAGCTACTATTTAAGTAAATTTGATTAATCAATATTGGAAAGTATAGAATGATTTATCATTTTGTGAAATTAGAAAATTAAGATCAATTATGATGAGTTTCTAACAAAACCATCAGAAGTAAACATTTACTTTTATCATAACAATAATATATATACATATATTCATATAAACAAATTAACATTATATTTCACTTAATTTATTATTGATAATTATTTTTTGTTTGTTTTATTATATCATTTTATATTACTGTGAAAACCCTTGTTTTTAATAGTTGTTATTAATATAAAATTCATCTATCAGAAAACATATTTTATATTTATATGATAAAATAATATAAACAATTTTTTGTAATTGATATGTTGGTTTTAAACAATCAATACAAATAATATATATACTGGTATAAATATTAGTTTGTATTAAAAATTAATAAAAATAAAACATCACATCTATTAGAAATTATCATTTTTAGCTATAGATATATTTATTGTTAATAAATTTCCATTGGTATAATAAATTTTTTTGTACTGAATATACACCAACAATAACAGTATGTCCTAAATAATATAATGATACATTTATCATCAACATTGGTTTCTAGTAGTTGTATAGTCACCAATGAGTAATCATATTCCATGAAACAAATTATATGTGTTGGAAAACCCCCGTATTGAGGTGCCTATAATTATGTCCACGCAATATGAATTTTCTCTCTATATGAAGCATATTTATGACGTTATAGATATCTAATGATTCATGATACCATCTATTTATTTGATCAATGGAATTAGCATGTGGTTATAGATATTCATATCGATATACCTTACCTTTATGATACTTATCATGGGATGTTAAAAAAGTGATTTGAGATATAAAATTCATTGATAACATGAAATCATAGAGATTCAGAACCTATATGGCCTCAAATAATCGGGTTGATTGGTTTTTTTTGTTTTCTATTACATTATTTGATTTATGATCCCCGATGACCATTACATAAATTATATGCTATCCTTATTTCCCATGTTTTTATCATGTAGTATTATTTATAAAATTAGGAATATTTATAAGACATTCACATTACTTCATAATGATATTCTATAGGATGATAAGGTAATAGGTAATGAGGTGCCTACCATTATTATTTTCAACATGAATAAGATGAACAAGTCAATGAATCCTAAGACCCATTCCATGTCAAATTCTATATAGAACCATTCTTATATGAAAAGGAAGATCCAAAAGAAGGATATGGAGAAGGATATTATCCATTTTTTGGGGGCATTATATGACACTAGGAGAAGAGACATCAAAATCATTAAGATGAAAATAATTTGTAAATTTTTAAATGGATTCCATATTTCATAATCATTTCTCATTACAGGTCCATTTTCATGTCTTTGTAAAAAACATCATGTGGTAATGTGAATTCAATTGATTATTAGACATGGATGGTAATGTAAAACAAATAAATAATAATAATTGTCTAATTGTTTTAATATAACCAATGAATTGACTATGATAAAAAAATGTTCTCTATTTTACGTGTTTAGATCTCTCAGAATTCTAGGATCCATATTTTATTTACATGAAATTAAGATTTGGAGGATGGATTTCAAAATATAATTATAGATTATAAACCTTCTGGTAGATTTATATATTTTATGACTAAAATGTTTTTTTACTCTATAAATCTTAATTCACATATGAATATTTATGCGGTCTTTTAATTGATAAAATAAATAACTAGGTTCTGGAACATTAAATTTAATTATGATATAAGATATTTTAGGCTCATAGAGAATTAATATGAACAATTTGATTATTTATTATTTAGTTTTATAGAAGTCCCATTTATTTTTGTATATATTGTAGACATATTACAAAACGTAAATGATCATTCAGACATACAGTTAGTCAAAGAATACATAAAAATGTATCGCTCCATGATGGACATTGGTGAAACGTCATATATCTATGGAATAAATATCATTATTTATATATGTGTGTGTTTCTATAACAATATAAAATTACATATAGTGAAATTATATTATAGATATTTATTATTGACCAATCCATGGGGTCATTGGTTTCAGTGTCACAAGGTATACAGATCTCAATAAAAATGTGTTCTCTTAAATAATAAGAGACAATTGGAAAGATTGAGTATATTCCTATACACATATATAATGTTATCTATATGTTATTCCTTATTATATAGTTACCTTAGTGTTTCTTATGATTTAATATTTCTATATAGATATTAATAATATCCATGATAAATTAAATATATAATTAATTATATACATTTGTATATGATGCATAATAATGATGTGTTTTTATTATATTGTGCTGATATGGAACAAATCATCATAGGATATTATTTTTCCACTTTCGAAATAGATATTAATTAACTATATTCATAGTTAATAAATTCATTCAGTATTAATATTGTAGGTGCGAGATAGAAGAGTTCAATGAATCCTATATTCATTTATTATATAATAGTGTCCATGTATATTGGAAATTATTATGTAGCCAAAAATTAATCATGGATTTACAAAATCATTCATAATAATAATGTCGTTTCAATAAGTAGATAACTTAAAAAATTGTATTATGACAATACTATAGTGGTGGATCTCTCAAAGGATCCATGGTTTCATCATGAAAGGAAACACATATTCCTCACAAAATCACATATTTAAAGAGATTTACAATTTGGTAAAGACATTTTTAGAAGAGTTTCCACGGAGTAATATATGATATATTCCTTTAAAATAAAATTATCAATATAAATGTATCATAATAAAGTGACTTCTAGTGGTATCAATGTTGTATGTAGTTGGTTCTAGTGCAACTGGTAGTTTTCTAAAAAAAATTCCCTAGAAACAAGATCTTTATATTTTATGATTACTCATAATTATGTATATGAACAATAATAAAATTTCATATCATATCCATATTGTGCATGTTCATGGAATTATATGTGAAATGTTCTTAAGGATTGTTATTGCACATAAAGGCCATATCAGTTCCCTAGTATGTTGATATGTATGATGTTCATGTAATATATTCTGAAATATATGATTTTTAGAAGGATGATATAATTTTATTTTAAAATGATATGGTTCATAAGGGGTGGAGACTCATATGGAATTGAAAATACTTTAAATAGTGTATTCTAAATGAAATATTCAGTACATGAGATTATGATAACAACCTACAAATCGAAAATCAACATTTTTATGTGTCATCACATATTCTTATCAAAAAACATATGTAAGGATCATTGGAATTTACATTTATTATTAATTCTATCCATGAAATGCGTACTATGATGTATTATTGAATAAAGTGATGATATATTCCTCTATGTATGAATGATATGGTAGGTGTTATAGAATAGATTATGTAAAAATTATTAATAAAAGGAAATATTTTACCCTTCTTTTGTTTAGCATAAGATAAAATTCCAATACCTATGATTGGAATTTAACTTCATGATTAATTCTATGAATGTTGATATGATTTTAGAATACTAATTTATATAATTTCAATGGAAAAAAACTTATGAACATTAGTTTATTACCCCAACATGAAACCTAACTGATTAAAGACATAGAGATAATGGGATCAAATAGATAGTGCTTGTTTGTTGGAAATAACATGTCATTGCTATTTTAACATCATTCTTTATGTGTTCTATGGAGTATTTCCAGATGATATCCTCTAATATTAGTTTATTTCAACCTAATTTCTATGAGAAAAGGGACTAGAGGGTTACAAATGATGATTTTTATAGTAATATTAGTTAAATTATATTTGAAAATAACGTAATAGATAAATTTTATTTTGTTATATGTTTTTATTATAATTAATGTTGGGTGGACTGCAAATATTCAGTGACAAGTTGAATGAGATAATACATATATGAGTTTAATGATTAATATATACTAAAATAAAATATCATTGTTATTTTAATTACATGAAAAATTAATAATTATTTATTCTACTTTATTCAAAATTAATCATAATATTTATTTATGTACATGAATATTTAAGAATTATTTATTCAAAAATTTGGTTAATAAAATATAGGCATATTTTTTTGTTAACAATGGATTGAAATTATTTAATTAAATTTATAGTAATTATTTAAATAATGATAAATATTGGTGTGTATTGGAAATATATGTTTAATTTTAAAATGATAAATTACCTGAAATAATTTTTTAATAAATAATAATTTAATAATTGAAGAAAATAATATTTATTTTATATCTGAGTGTACCATATTGAAAGTGATGAATACTAATATTTAAATTTTTTATAAAGGGTGTTTGATGGGAATTAATATAATAATTTTATCCATTGTAAAGTTATTATTTTGGGGCACCAGAATTATATAAACGTTATTATATCATTTCTCCAAGACTATATAAATGTTTATTATTCTATCCATCATTATTTTCAATTAATTATAGGGATAATTACATAATTAACTAGTGAGATATACAATTTATTTATCTTAATAACATATAGATATTATCCTCCTCAAACAGAGTGAATTCTTTTCCATATTCAAGATTTGATTGTGATCAATGGTGGTTATAACATGTGTTTGATTTTCTGTGAACAAATAAAGGAATTTATATTGAGATGGTAAATTGTTTGTAAACAACATGCAGATCATCAATACTAAGATATTTCAATTAATTCCTCATTATAAATGATTGTATAACAATAGTTATCTACTGATCCATGAAAAAAATATTTCATGATTTGAGTGATTTTATGTCATTATAATACTTATATAAAAATTAAATATATATTACCTTAATTTAGGTTTTAGGGTTAAGAAGTAAATGAATCATATATCAAATTTCATCAACCATGAAGTTTTTATAATGTTCATCAAATTTAAAATCATTGATTCCAATTATAATTCATGTTGATTATTCCTCTTCTGTCGCATCCCATATGCACAGAATATTCCCAGACACCCAACTACTATGGAGAAGCTATACCCAAGTCCCTTCACATTAAAAATCACTTATATGAATAATACCTAGGGAACCACTATAATATAATAAATGGAGGATAATTCATATTATGTTTCCCATAATATTCAATAGAATTAGTTTCACTATACCTATATAAAACTACACTATATCATCACTGATATAGACAGTACACCTTTAAGACCTAAAATATGGTGTACCAATCACTTATTCACTTATAAAATGACGTTATAATTACCAATATTTTAGTGGTAGACCATCCTCTTTCATGAGTTCTTAACTCCTACATTCAATTACCATTTCCAGCTACAAATATATCACACATAATGGGTCATGTAATTTACTATGTCATTATCTCGTTTTATACATCTATTCCATTTCTATATGTAATCACCCTCTTTACCATCCAAAAATATTTGGTCCAACATTGGTTTTTCATTCATTAATCCCTTTTATAACAAGGAACCAAATCATACAACCATTAATGAATCCTTTCATATCCAATTTATTCAACATCACAAGACGAAGTCTCATCATTATATTCCACAGTGCATAGTGGATGTCAGGGTCAACCTAACGATCCATGAGCATCTGGGATTGACTTTTTCTGGTAAGACCAATCAATTATTGAATTGATTATTTATTCATAAAAAATAATAATTTATTTTGAAACACCCTCGTATCTATATAATTCAATCATGTATATGATACATTCATTATCTCTGAACTCTTATATTGAAAGGGGGAATCCTAGGTTATTCCCCATGTTTTAAATCATCATATGAACTCACCTCATTTCTCCCAGTAAACCTTCTTAACAATTTTAATCACTAAATTTTATTCCACATTAAATCATATATTTTATCCATATTCATTAAAAAACATCCTTACCTTATGACTCTATTTTCATGGTGTGATCCATCATTAAAACCTTACCCTATATAACCTAAACGACAGGGTATTTGAATCTAATTAACTAGGAATATATGGACACTTCAATTATGTTCAAATCAAAACATTCTATACTAATATACAAATTAATATTTTAATTGGGACATATACCTTATGATATTAAACCTTGAAATCAAGTCCCAAATTCACTAAATGTATTACTATCTCCTTTCACCTAGTTTGTGTTCATTGTTGAGGCATCCTCTTCATGATATATTTTTTATGATTCAATATCTATCATGGTGGGACATATCAATATTAATTCATCCAAAATCATATCATAGTGGACAATATCTCTCATGAAAAAGATCTACAATATTGACCCATATTCTCTTTTGTTAATCCACATAGGGAAAATCATTTATAATACCAGTACAAAACGATGAAATAAATCATTCAAATAATTGTATACTTTTAATGATATTAAACATCCTTGATGTGACCCATGTAAAATGATAGTATAACATATGCTGAATCTCATTATGATGCATGGAATAGTATTGCTTTTAATCCTCATTTTAGGGAACTATTGGAATCCTTTCTCATGTTCCTTATCAAAACACCCCAAAAATATAACTCCTCCCCAGATATGGATAAACGTTGAAGTACCTAACTTTGAATATATATTTCAATGTGTAATCAATAATTAATATGGTCAAATTGGAGAACCTCTAATACTTGTTGATGAAACCATTGATTGGAAAACTATTTTATACACATATATACATTTTCCCATAATGATCAATGTCCTTTGATATGTAATAAATTTCTACAACAACACCTTTCAGAAACTAATCACTAGCTTTATGGTGACCGTTTCCACAACATAATTTCCGATGGATTGGTGAAATTCGTATTATAAAATTACCCGAGTCACATATTGTCAAAAAGAACCCTTAATGGAAAAGATAAAACTGACCTCCCATCCTATTGAAAAGAAACATAATAATGTGTTTCTATTAAAATCATAGTTACTGCATTCCTTTGGAATGTTGATATTTGATGGATAAAAATATTTTGGAAAATTCATTATTGAGGCGTCGCTTTGAAATAATACCTCATATCAACTAACCCATCAAACTATTCACTCACATTACTCAACCATAAACATCATATGTTTCTGTTATTTCCTTTTCCAAAAAAATATATCATATCTAATAGAATCAATACAAAATCAACAGAAAATCATATGAATTCTTTGTCACCACATATCTATATTTTTTATCCAAATAAATATAGGGTTTATAAAGATGATTGATATCAAAAATAATTCCCTTCCTTACTATTTAATCACCAACTAGTACCCATATAATATCTATTTAACATCTAGGTATAAAAACCATTGATTTTTCAATAATATTATTGAATAATGATGTTGTAGTAATATTTTCATATCTCCTCTATATTAGATATTGAGTTTAACATAAAAAAACCTAAACAACATATTGGTATCCATCGTATAACCCAACTTTGGTGATTCTTTATATGAAATAGAATATCAAAAATAGATATATAATTATATACATGTATTGAATTGCAGAAACATACCCTATGTTCATTTACACAATACATTAAATTAGATCCCAATAAAAAACATTATTTTATTTTTTTCCTTAAACAAAAAAACTATATCCATCATCAACATACACACAAAACCCTAGAAAAATCACACAATCCAAATCATAATAAAATTCGTATTAATAAATTATAAAACATTTGTATAACATAAAAATTACAACAATTTCATAGATCATACACATTAAAATTTAACATTGATATTTCATTCACTATTCCGTGTATATTTTCCACCACTATAAACATATAAAACACATTAAATTATTATTGATTCAATTAAAAAATATTTTCAACCAATATCATTAATAATTAATTCAAATAATTCCTAATAGGCTCATGACTAATTATACATATAATGTAACAATTATTTTACCCATTTTAACCTAATTTAATCACATTCATCATAATTTCACATTAATATATAATAAGATGACATAGATATGATATCTTCAATTGGAATCAGTAGACTTAATATCATAGTATTAAAATTAATAAGATATAACTTTTAATTCTAAATATGATCTATGAATGACTTATAATCACAATCACATTAAAAATAGACAAATTAAGAAACATTAATATAATTAAATTTCCCCTTCCATTTTCCGACAATAAATAATAACATATATAAAATATGAGAAAATAAAATAGAGTTGATGAATCAAATAATTGTACCCTATTCTAAGGGGGACTCTTCATCATGAAATAATTGTTCTATAATTCATGAAAAAAATATAATCCTAGAAAATATATTTCTTTATCACTTAGGAATATAGTGAATATTATAAAATCATACAATTTTAATATACATAGAATATTTTATAATATAATATTTTGTGACACATTTATAGAGTAGTGAGAGAACCCCAAAAATATAATCAAGTCCAGGTAAAAAATATATAGATTATGTTTCCATTAATATTTCATAACTCCCACTTATTCTCCCATGTATTCAGAAATAATTTCATGGATTTAAAATTATCCATAGCTGTGGATTCCCTATCAAAGGTATAATGTGGTGATTACTATTTATAATTATATTGTTTTATGGTTGTTAATATAAAATTGAAATTCAAATTTTACCATATGGGTATAGAATAATTTTGAACAACATTAATAATTTGTATTATTTCATATAAATGCATTACATAATATTATATATGATTAGATAAGACATTCTTTAAAGACCATATATAATATATTCTAAACCTTGGGTTTGGATTTTTTAATTTTCATGTTAAATCAAATAACATTTGTTGAATTTACACATAATAATAGTCACCATCCATGAATTTGTATACTTCTATATTGAGGGTGATTAATAAATCCAATAAAATTTCTATAATTCTTTTTGGTTTTCCAAGATTCATAAATTATGTGATGATATTTTTTATAGAGGTTGATTTAAAATCTCCACAAAATATGTGAAATGATGAAGGATGAATATGAAAATTGAGAGGATTATACCCATAGATATAAGTTGAATTTTAATCATGATAGTATTCTTTAATTTTGATTCATTTAGCCAATTAATCCATTAGATCATGGTCCCAGGGTAGAATATCATTTTCTTCTCCTCTAACTAGTAAAGCATATTTATCATATATTTTTGTTTAAAAAATAATTTGTATATTCATAATAATTTTCATTGTATTGAATTTAGAGAGTTATTTAATTAGAATTATAAAACATTAGGGTCTCTATTGTTGAGATTTATGGATCCCAAGAGAAAATTATTCATGTGTATTTCATTCATTTAGGTTGGTGTATTTGAATGAACTATTTCATTGAGAAGTTAATGTTGATAAATTATTTTCATATTCCTGCTGAGTATCCAATTTTTTTGATCACTGAATAGTGTAGAAATGTTGATACCATTTACTATTATATGATTTTATTTATTTCCCATTAATTTTATAATGTTATATATGATGGACATATTCCACATTTAGATATATCCTCTAGGGAGTATGGTTTTACGGATGATATTTTTTATGAGATTATATTTATTTAAAATTGATGATAGTTTATTACGACGTGTCAAATGCGTTGGTTTGAAACACCCATGTTACATTATTTTTTTGTATGGAAATGATAGAGGCCATGAGGTATATGTTGGATGGATTTGGTGTGAATGGATTATATTTTTAGTATCTATTACTAAAATTCATATTTCGATTATGACAATGCGCTGGAAGGTGAAATTTTGGGGATGTATGAATGAGGTTCAGGAAGAGATACAAAATGGTATATCATATTTACTGACATACCCTAAGTTCTATTCACTAGTATATATCAATTTCATATCATATATTTTGACATAATGATATAATATATATCATTTAACACCTCAATTTTATAATATGATATGATTTAAATATATACATAATAGCTTTTGTATCTCTCCCACAAAGTATCCATCTTTAATGAATCAATGGATTATTTCAGTTTTGTTAATATTAGAACATTTGAAATTAATAATAGATTAATCCCAAATAATACAACAATATTGTATCATATAACAATCATAATGTGTATCATTTAAATGATTTACTCTGTTAATTGAATCCTGAGATAATATATAGAATAATTTGATCTACTGGTTGAGTATACATGATACTAAAAATCCAAATTTGAATAAATCACTTAATTATTATTCACAAGTCATATTTTACAGGATTTATCTAGAAAACAATTGTTTTTTTGGATTCAAAAATTTATGAGCAAGTTTCCTTCTGTTATATGTCATCCTTATGGGGGAAAGTGTTGATTATATATTCTTAGTGATATCCATCACAAAATCACTGTCATGTAAACTGGAGATAAACCCCAATTGGAAAATAGTATTTAGGTTTTTTTAATTTTTATTTTAGATTTTAGCTATAATATTGAAAAATTTATTGGTTTTCCTCTATATATTTGATAATGATATCATATACTAAAAAATCCAGTGTCAAAAAAATAATTTTCTTTAATCAATCAACATGGTCTTTTTCTATTAACAAAATAAAAATTCATACCATAAACCTCTTTATTAAATATCATAGTGTACTATATGCCTTCTAAATATTCATGGAACTCGGTCTATTCTATTTATTATTTATGATATCATAATTTTGTTTATTGTCTTTATCATTGTGTCTGTCTTTTTTGTATCACAAGGTATCATACATCCACATATAATCAATTTTTATCAATAATTGGTTATGTTGTGTGATATAATATGTTATAAATCATTGTAATGTTAGATTAATATAATGCATAAAATCAATATTGTGATATAGTTTCAGAATTTATTTTTGTTGCATGATATGTAAGAAATTTTCTATATAGAATATTTTCCAATAAATTAGGTTCATTCTTATTTTTTCTAAAAACGCATAATTATGTATTATTCAACAAGTTTGGTTTTCTAATTTTAATTATAAATGATGATACATGTGGGTTACCACTAACGTAATAGTCATTACTATTGTGACATGTTTTCATCTATTGTACATTTGGCCACTCACTTATTGAATCCTAATATAAAATTTATATTCAAAATATCATTTGAGAAATATTAATGATGAAAACATCTTAAAAATCAAAATATTTTATTAATATTCATATTTATTATAATTTTAAAATAAAATATATAAGTTGTGTATTATAAATAATAAATTTTAGGGCCTATATAAAATATATTGTATTGATATTAACATCCAATTTTTTGATAATAATTAAAATGTTAATTAATTGTTTTATTCATTTCCAATATTAATGATTGTAATTTTTTTAAGGAATATTAATAATAAAAATTTTATTACTTAGGTGATAAATGTTTTCCAATAAATTATCATTCTATGGTTGGTATTTCATCACCTTCTTTAGTTTTCATCTATATTGACCTTAGTTTGTGATTTAATTTATTTTCATTAATTATGTTGTAAAAGATATTGTATACATATATACAATTTATGTTGTTATGAATTTTATTTTATTTTTTTAATGTATCCATACATATATGTTATATAGTTTATATTTCCCAAAACCTCATGTATTATTCATTATTATAGATTTTAGGGGATATCTAAAAGTTAGTTATTGCTTACTCATATTGGGAATACCATTTCAAAAAATTAAAATCCATTAAATTAAAAATTAATATACATTATCCATTATATGGATTTATATATGTATAAATATTTTAAACAACCATTCTACTTTAATTAAAAGAAATTTGAGTTTTCTACAGAGTTAATCATCACTATGTTCTAGACATGTTATCTTTTTTTGATATATTATGGAATTAAATGATAGAAATTGGATTTCTGAATATATAATTGGTTAATATATGAAATAATAATGATTTTATGGGATTATATTGTTAAATTATTAATTAAAATTATTAATATTAAAATTTTAAGACATGAAATGAAAATAGCTATAATAATAATTTATTTTTTCAATGTTTAGGGAAAAAATTAGGACCACAACAATCCTTCCAGATTGGTTCTCCCAATGAATGATTCACATAGATTTTATTTTCTTAGCAACATTCATAATGAATGACCCAAAGATTAATAAAAAGACTCCCATTGTAATTTTCAAGTGAAAATAGGTGCGAAAAACTAATTGCTAGGAGAAAATGGTGTATAATATATTTTATATACACGTAATGGATTCAATAAAATAATTTTCTACTAGAATATCCAAGATTCAAATGTGACATTTTTTGATATTTTTCATACATAAACAATAATGTGCTAATTTTAATAAAAATGAACGTATAGACTACATATTAAGTAGTTATTATGTATTACATCATTATTTTTTATTAGAGTAAATTGGATGAAATTACATAATCAAATGATATAAATAATAATTTCCAAAAATAAATTTATCATTATTTATGATTAAATAACACATCATGTATATGATTTTGATACCTCTGAATATTTTATCCAATATTAATATTTATGATCTGTATCTATAGATTTAATGTATTCAAAAAGAAAATAAATATAATTAAATGAATGTGAATGTTAGAGTGGTCAATTTCGCCAACACTAACTTAGCATTATTCGATACCTACATTGAATCCCACAATTTGTATAACAAAAAAAATCACTTGGAAATGGTGGAATTATTGAAACTGGACTTATAACAACATGGATTAAATGGGGAAAGAGTTTAAACGTTATTATATTTCACATATAATATAATTCTGCCTTACTTATTATTTCAGTAATTGAACCATAATAATTATATTCACTTTATTATCATAAATTTTGTTTTTATCATTCTGTCAAATGCCTATATTTTAATTCATTGTTAACAATAAATGGTTTCATAAATTTATGAATGATTTTTTAGAATCTTGAATGTTTTAATTATTATATATATTCTTCATTTTAAAAAACAAATATATAAAATTCATAATAATATTGAAAAGGATGATTCCAATCCAGAAAACATTTATCATGGTTTCCATGGACATTTAAATGAATAATCCATTTATAGTCTCCATGTAAAATATTTATTTGAATCATTTTATAATGATTCATTTAATAAATAGGTATGTTTTTAATAGAAAGAATTTTTAAAAGACAATTCAGTAGAAAATTTTCAATAATAGTCAGAATACTGCATCCTATAAATGGTATTATAAGTTGATTAATGAGTACTCATTCATTTTTTAGGATAAGTTATGTTGTATATTTTACTAAGGTCTGTTCTCAATATATTTATTTATTCCACCCATAAAATAACTATAACTATTTTAAAAAATTAAAAATATTTCTGAATGATATAACATAATAAATTCGAGAATATATTAACAGTCTCTAATCATATAAGAATGGGGAATAATTGATCCAAAAATGTATGGTTCATTAGATAGAGAGTTTATTTTTTCACAACATACATATCTGTGAAATATATAGTTGAATTATATGAATGTAAGGATGAATAAGACAATGTTAATACACAAGAATCTAATAGATGGATATTAAATCATATATTATTAATATTAATTATATTACATAGTCACATTTCAGAGGATCATATTTCTATATTGCTTCTGGAAATATTCAATCATAAATAACTTGTTCATTATATTTCGATAAAATATCTTACGGAGTCAATCATTTTTAGAAACATTTCTAGTCTTTTCAAACGTAATAAATATCATTAAAAACAACGGAAAATAAACTAAATAAGGTGTCAAACCAGATTATCATGAAGGGTAAAGAAGGAAGATATTTAAATATAATGTGATAAAAAGGGTATGAAAATATGAATATAACATATATAAACCATGTCGTTTATATCAAATATCAAAATCTTGGGTCATGGAATAATTATTGGAAGGTCAATAGAACTAAATCATAATGAAAAATAGAACATGCTCCAAGAGAGAATAGAATTTTTATAAGACATGGATTTAGGGAATACACATAAGATTAGGAAATCATTTTCGTAGAAGTAATTTTTTTTTGAAAACCATAATAGTAGAATGCGTTTAATTCACAAAATTTAATAACATCCAAGGTTTAATCCCAATTATATAATATTGGAAATATCCATATTCAAAATAGGTTTCAATCCACCGTATAGTTATATTTATCTCATGAGATACAAATCATTACCCAATCCATTTAAGGGAGATACTGGGCTGACTCATCATTGAATATAACATAACCAGTATCTTTTGTTATAATGTAACCACCATGAAATATTGAAATATATATATATATATATAAGGGATATAATATATTAAAACATTCAAAAATTTAGATACAAGGAAAATAAATGTGTTTCATAAACATTTCACTATAATATAACTAGTAGAAATGAAAAAAGATTCATAATTTATTTTCAATGGTATAACACATAGTTGTCAACCGGGTTTTATAAACATCTATTCATTATAAGGATAGGAAATACATAGATATAATACTAATGGTATCTTTGGATCATATGAATTTTAAATAACATATAACATAAAATAATATCTTTTTATTAATGAAATTATTTTTAATAATAAATAAGAAAAATCCTGGTGGAAAATACTATTCTACGAAAATCTTTATTTAAAACAAATAGTTCATAAATTCTTTAGATTTTATTTTAAAAATAACATTCAAATTGTATGAATAAATATATTAAAACCAATTAAAAATTATCATAAGGTGAACACCATTTTTAATATAATAACCCTTTCCATCATAAAATATTTTCAGAACTATTTACATTAATTATAACCTTTAAAAACGAAAAATATATTTTAAAAAACAATTTATAAAATTTCAAGGGGAAAAATTCATTTATGATTTAAACGTTTGTTTAAAACATAATAAATATTAAACATCCATTTCGTTGAAAATAAAATAAAAAATGAAATAAAAAATAATTAATGAAAATAATATCATTGATGGCCAAAAATTCCATTCATTTTGTACAACAAAAAATGAATAATTTTATATTTTAAGTAAATTTCTAGAGGTATTTTTTAGAATAACAACATGAATATTATATTGAAACAATTTTCAAAAAATTAATTTAGAATATTTATTTTTATAATGTTAAAACAATTAAAAAGATTTTAGGAAAGCATGATTTTTGAATAAAAAGGGTTTTGGCCAATGATAGATATAAAGATGATTTTTTAGAAAATAATTTTTTCTATTATTTAGGATATATAGAGAAATTAATGAATTCAAAATAGGTATTCCCATGAAATAAATATAGTATAATAAAATTAATGAGCTTCCTGAGTGATGGATTAGAATATTTTGTCATTATAAATGTAATCATAAACAATCACAATAAACGAAGTGATTTTATCACTAAAAATATACCACTATGCCAACATTGAATCATAAGACCCATGAAAGAATAAAATTAAATGAAACAAAATATAACATGAATAGAATGAGATTCCTAATTCCTAATTAAAAATTGGATTTTTATATAACTTATACAACAATCCAAATGTATAATATAACATATTCCCCAGCAATGTTAAAATGAGACAAAAATATCATACTGCTTTGGTAACTACTGAAAAAGTAATAAATATGAAAGATAGATCCATAAAATTTATTTCAATCCAAGAAAAAATATAAAAATTTGTCATGAAATAAATTCCATGAAATCATATACACCATGGAAAAGAGAAATGTTGTGAATCTGGAATGTCTCGCATTGATGTAAAAAGTGAGACTGAAATACATAACATCATTATTTTTATTTTGAATATTAACACACAATATTGAATAAAATAGAATATATAATTAAATATTGTTAATGTAAAAATATTCATTATATAAAATTTCAATGGGAATTTATATACTCTAAAACAATGAATCATGTGTTGAATATGCATATGGAAAACAAAAATAAAAGTGAGACTAGAAGTAATTTACTATAATTCTTGACTTCCATCATACAAATTTAATCATCATATATCATTAATATAATTTGATTATTAATATATTACAGAAACATAATTATATATAACATACCATATATTTTTTACTTATGACTATTTGTTACCCATTTATTAACAATTCCATGATTAGGTAATGTTTTAGGTAATGAATGATTTATTCGTGCATGATTTCATTTATATTCCATGGTTTTATTACATTGATCAGGGTAAAATAAAAATAATAATGCTCAAAATTATATTAATATCACATATTTTTAGAGTATATGTTATTATTGTAATCCATAAATGTTTAAGATGGGAAATTAAAAACATCATTCATAGAGATGGTATGTCATACAAAATCATGAAATATGATTCCATTTTCCAAATTACTGATATGATTTAAAGTTAAAAAACAATTTACCTTTGAAAAATATTTTTTTGTAACATATATAACATGTTTTTGTTAAATCATCCACTTATAACCATCCATGTAATGTGTCTGTAAAAGATGAATCACATCGATTCATGAGGTGGCAGTCCACTACACACGGGAAGAACGTCATTTTATTCCCATGAATTGGAAAGAAATAAGTAATATGTCATATGATGATTATAAAAGAATATTAATTTAATAAAAATAATATATAAAAAATAAATATATAATTATACCCATCCATGAGATGTGATGATGGAAAATGAATAACATCATTTTGTGAGGGGGTAGTCTAGAATACAAGAGAATGATTATTCTCTATCCCATTTGATGGAAGTCGAAATGGTTGTAGTTAGTTACCTCAAAAAATGAACACACCATTAGATGGAATATAAATAATGATATTTTATCAATATGGTTAATTGGTATTTTAATGATTTGGAGTAACAAACAAAATAAAAACATGTTTTTAAGAATGTTACATTTTATTCAAGAAAACTCTTTAGCAATGTAGATAAATTCATATTTGGAAGGATATATAACAATAATATGTGTTATAATATGATATTACAGATATTAGGTAGTGATTTGGGTAGGTATTTTCATATTAATATGGTTTTTGAATTATTAAGTGAATAGGAAAAGGGGATATATTTTATTTTAAGGGGAGTGAAACACAATTAAATTTTTAATATAAAAAGGTGTACCGATATTTTTCTCAACATAGAAGGATCCAAAATAGTTTAATAACAACAAAACAATATATATTTTCATTAAATATGTTCTGGACATGTTTTGTGTCATTTTATACCCATATAATTTTAGTTTAACCCTGTGTAACCATTTTTACCTTAATCATGATGAATAACTATTTTTATTTTTACAGTGCAATGTTTTATGGAATTATATTCACCAAATTATACAATTTAAATTATTGTGAAACCATATATGGTTTAAAACTATTAAAACTCCATTCACATAAGTGGTGAAAATTAATTTTATAATAAACCCATAGATGTGTCAAGAAAGAAGTTTTTCAAAATAGAAAATATTCAAATGATTAAAAATCATTTACATCAAACTATAATTTTAAAAAATAATCCAATGATAGAAATTGGATTAATTAATATTTAATTAAACTTGTTAATATTTTAAAATAATTTTAATACAATAGTTAATCTTATTAGTTTAATAAATTAAACGGAAGTGTTTCTTAAAAACATTTATTCAATATGAAATTATTTATTTTATAAAAATCTAGAATAAAATATCATACTATAATTTTTAAATGATGATTCCATGAATGAATATTATTTTTTAAAATATAGTTTATGAAAGTATTGAAAAAATTAATATATGTTCATAAAAATGTGACAAAAGAGTTTTTTGAAAAATACCAATTTAAGTGATAAATTTGGTTTATTATTAATTCTTGTGTAGAAACTACATAAAATGATGATTAAACATTTTATTGTATATAAAATATATATTTAATTATATTAATTTACCATAAGTTATTTTGATAATTTACTTTGGTAAATCATGTTTCTATGCATCAAAATTTATTTCTATAATATGATTTTTGTTATTGGAAAATATTTTTTATTATCGTTCATAATTATATTTTCAATATATAGTTTATTATATATACTGGTGAAGGCTATATATTTTTATTATTTTATTAATCTTATTTATACCATCTATTCCAATAAATATGTTATTAATAATATAATAAATATTAATATTTTAACAGTATGTCATTTTTAATTAAAATATTATGTTTATCAAAACTCAGGAAAAACATATTTTCATGAGTGATAAAAAATATTGAAAATATTAAATTTAATTTAAAGAAAATAAAAAATATATATGGGAGTAACATTCCACCACTCATGAAATAAATTCTTCAATTTAAACTCTCACTTTAGTAAAAACAGATACTTCTACATTATTATTTTTTTAGGATCCCATGGATAATTATCAAGATGGTTGTTTTACCATAATTCATTAATAGTAGAGTGATATTATTTTATGAAAATTTTCTAAAAAAACATTAATCTATATCGATGGGTCCATATAAGAATGATCATCCCCCAGTTGTATGACCTCTAATCTTAGTACATGCGATAGACGAGGTTTCTACATCCTTAGGATATATATAGGGAACACATTGTGATCCAAAGATCAGTTATACAAAATCACAAAAATGATACGATACTACTCTGATACTTCTAATTTTTCCAATGCTACTGATGTACATTAGGTGTATCCTTGACTTCATATATTCATTTAAGAAATTCATTTAAATTTTTTTTCACTACCTTTTAAATATATATATCATTTATGATTATGAGAAAAACATTTAAGTTAACATTCTATTTCCATTATTTTGTTACTGAATCACTAGAACCTTCTATGCCATTTCATCAAATATATCCAGTCCCAATTAAAATCTTTTTTACAAAGTCATTTTAGTGTATCAAAATTTTCAACATCTTTTCATATATATATTCATAAGGAACCATCTAAATACTCATCTTGATGATATTTTTTTATGAAAATTCTACTAAAATAAATTGGGGATCACCTACACCTTCAAAATATATTTTATAAGGTATTATCATATCTTCTAGAGTTTGAATTTTATATCAAAATGATCATTTATTTTGTTATGATTCATTTTCATTAAACATAGTTTTATATCTAGATCATATTAAATAATTCTCTAGATAATATAGGGTAACCTCATATCCTTAATAGAGAAAAAGTTATATTATAATCCATGAAATAATTAAAAAATTCATAATGTATATTGTAAAAATATTATACAAAGAGAAATCATCTCATTAGAGATAAGGTGTTCAAAATTTTTAAGGTTATATACTCTAACCAATGTATAATTATTCCATTTAGATTTTTAAATGGTACAGCGATAAAACAAATGGTTATATCTTTATATTAACATTCCAATGTGGAAAATTTCAGTATCAGTTTTTAGACTGTTTCCTCCCATCCATGACCTTATAACATACTAATATTTGATATGTGTACTCATAAATATATGTGTTTATATTTTCCAACTAGAAATAATCATTCATGTAATACATTAGTAATTTTCATTCCATTGTCTCTCTTTGGTTATGGGTTCAAGCCCCGCAACATTTCAAGATACAAAAAGATATCATCCATCTTGTGGATTTTCCATTTTCTAAAATTCTTTTAATAAAATTCTTTTCAAATTTCAATAAGATATAATTAACATAACATAAAACATATGATAAAACCTAATATATACCATTACCATTAATCATATTTATATAAAAATTAAATCCTATTTAAAAAAATTGTTTATGTTCATAAATAATTATCAAAATATCCATAATATTGATAAAATATCATCAAATTAAATCACATATGTGGTGTCTATCACTAGGAACAGATGATCACATTGAAACTAATAAAACCATGACCCAATCAATAAATTGTAAGATAACACTACATTGAGATATATATATGTTTCAAGAAATAACCAAATCCATAGATGTTTCTAGATACTTATAACAAAAATAAAATTGAAAAAATAAATCTATAACATAATTTTTTTATTTAAATAAATAAACAATTCAACCCCTTTATATCAATGACATTGTATAACACATGTCATTCCTTAGTCTAAGGGATAATCCTTATTTTAGGCAATTGAATAAGATAATACCTATTATACTCATATATAATACATCGAATATCTTTTTAATTATTTAATTTTTTCCAATCATTTCCATGTAGAAAAAATATTCCCCTTCATTTTACATATTCATTCTGGTTCATCTTTCCACCTTCAAAACATTTATTATGTTTAAAAATCATTTATCTATGATAATTACTACATGAACATTTATAAATTTAAATCGTTTAGGTATTTGTAATCTCATTGAAGTTGATATTTTTTTCATATATGGAAAAGTTTTATTGTGAAAAATCATAGTACATTTCTCTCTAGTTGTCATCCTCTTTATTTGGTCATAATCAGAAAATTTTCCTTTACATTCAATGTTAACCTGATTTTTCCATCTATCAATTTTATAAAACTGTAATTTATAGTATAAAATTTAATAATCGTAGTGGGAACCAAAAAAAATATTGAAAAATCACTTATATGTTATCTAAATCTTGACACCATTTTTATTCATTGTTTCCTTATGATTAACCTATGTCATTCATTGTAATTATTCATATCCTCCAAGATGGACTATAACGTGTTTTTTGAATTTGTAATGAATATCACGAAGGAGTGTCAAGATAGGTGTGAAATAATAAATGTGTTTTTTTCACCTGGTGATGATTGAGTCCATATCAATGTGTCCTTTGTAGATATAATACCTATAGTTACATGTATAATAGATCCACAATAACTTGTAATATACTGATATGGATTTGATTTTTTTGAATACTCTCTCTCTTTCATTAATAAAATTCTTTGAATTTTTCCTATACATTGACTCATCCATAGACTTATCCTCATGAAAATATTTATTCATATCCTTAGAGTTCTCACTAATGTTTTCTTATCAATTAGTATAAAGTAAAACTAAACAATTCATTATAATCTAGAAATAATGACACAAACTAAAACTAAATGTATAATACATCATTTCATATGAATATTCATTACATTAAAAAAAACCAGAATTAAAATCATAAGGTTACTATTTCCTTAGAAACATGTAAAAAATATGGTTCATAAAAATTCAAAAAAATATCATAGTTACATCATAATAACTTTAATTGTAGCATCAGAAACCTGGGAGACAGTAAACCGGTTCCCCATGTGGGGTTACCACAAGGACTCAAGCACACATCCTTATACACTAGAGGTTTTAGACAGACATCAAGGGTCAAAAATATTACAATGGACGAAAATACACACATTATTATAGTAATATGCAATAGAAAAAATCAAAAATTCAGGAGACAATAAACAAAAAAATAGAAATATTAATTACCATCCATTTCCAAATAATGGGATAATATCATAACCAAAAGTGAGCAATCTCTGTAAAGTCTATACAGTTTCATGTACAAGGCAAACCCAAAATAATGAAAAACTATAAAATCCCTCAAAAGATCCCTAACTCAATGTTTGGTTCCCTCCAGTATGCACATCCTCTTCCCAAATCAACTGTCTGTCAGATGGCCCTTTCCCTTTTCCTAATGCGCATTTATGAATATTTCTCAGGTACCCAATGGTGGAATGAGAATGGTGTGAGTACAACTCTCCATGCCACCACCAATGGTGTGTATTAAATATCTATTCTCAACCGTTATTATATTCATGTAATGAATGAATGTTAAGACAAAAAGAGATAATTTAGGTGCTTAGTTAATAATATTCAAATAAACCATTTCATGATTTCATCCTAGGGATAATAATTCATTTATAACACAACAGCCATTGTAATTAAACTATAATGAATAAGGGTATATGTTAAGGTCATTTTACCTATATGGAATACATTACATAGTAATTACATCACACATTCCATAAATATGTTGTATAGAAATTCTGAAGAAATTTAATAGATTTGTTTTTAGAGCTTTAGACTGAATCCCTTACCCATGAATTCTATGGATGGGGTATAAATCATCAACCAAACCTGATCCATGAGAGAATATCTGGTCCAATACCCCGTGTGCCATAAATCCATATTCACATTCGTAAATAATCATTCAACACATGAACATTTTCAATAAACCAAAATAAAAAAATAAACATAACAACCACAATTCATGGAATATTCAAAAAAAAATCAACTTCATTCCCTTATCGGTTTACACATTTTCATTTATATATTTAAATTACATCCCTTAATTTTCTCATCACATTATCCGTAATTAATTTAATCCTTTCACAAAATTTTAGTCAAACACTTATGTTATGTTAAAAAACAAGCTTCAACTACCATTAATGCCTTTTCTTAATTCAAGATAACATGTCAAAATATTTTTCATTGGCACTGCTTCATCACATGTCAATTCAATGATTTAAATTATAATTTCCACTGTTTAGGATTGTGAAACAACCCATTCGGGTCCCTATAACGAATCAATTCAATCTCAATGAATCCCATGAGGATTATTTCGAGGTCAATTAAAAATTTCTCAATCTAATTTTTCAATTCCTACTAACAACATCAAAAGAACCACAAGAAGACACAATAAAAAAACCACATATGCATAAACCAAAAATACATACTATGGGATATAACTTTTAGACCACCTAACTATATTCTGAAGACAATCTCACACTATTACTTGTCATTTTCATGGATTTGACCACCCTTTGAATCCCCAAACATTGATCTCTTAAAATATAAAGAGTTTAGGGATTCATAAAAATAAGAAAAAAATCTACAAGCACTATTGTAAAATAGAGAAGTAAGATGGGGCTTTAGAATCACCAGGAACCTCGATTCCTCCCTAAATGAACTCAAAATAGCATATAGATGATGTAGATCTATATATCAAAATCATTGGGAAGTTTGGTTCGTCAATAGTGTTTCTAGAGAAGAAATGAGAAAGAAAATTGGGAGAGAACACATAAATCCCATAGGTTAAAGTTGTAGAAAACCACTTTTAATGAGTTTCGTGTTTTGGTCCTATGGTTTTCCATGATTTTCGACCATCATGTCCCAACCTTTATCCCAAAGGAGCATGGATACATAGTTACATGGGAATTCTACATAGTTTATCAAACAGTGCGCCAACCATAGAAAATCACTAGAGCCAAGCCTACAATGTTTGGCCTACCCCTAGTATGGATTACTTAAACATGAACCACTCCTCCAAGATAGCATGGTTTGGGACCACATTAAATCAAACCAAGCACCAAACATGAAACATACACTGGATGACCTGATTCCACTTTCATTGTTCTCCCGAACCCTCGGGACACCCTCGAGCCACCTCCATCACCAATAACATTTAATTATCAATATTAATAAGAATTAAAAAATGATTTAAATAGGAACAAGTCTCCTTGATGTATGAGATCTTATAACCTACCCCACCAAATAACATCTTGTCCTCAATCCCCACTCCCAATTATCAATGATCTTATGCAGTACTGATATTAGGACTCTAAGATCACCAATCCTCCTCTATCATACAAGTTTCAACCTAAAAATTACCATGAGTCGTTATTATTCAAACAAAATGAATATAGTTTCCTATATGGTTTTCACACTATGATCCACAATATATACTGGAAGCTCCCCAAAGGGCGCATTTTCCTCATATACAACATCATCAACATCAATCACATGAGCAGGTTGAGGGTGATACTACTGATGTTGTGGAACATGAAAGACATCATGCATACCATTATAACTCTATTGAAGGGCCAATTGTTATTCCATCCCTTTTATCCACACGACAGTCTCAAATGACCACGCATATCTAGGTTCCAAATTACCAATTTTCTGAATCTTAAGGTGACCCGTCCTTGGAGACACCTGAATAAACACCCTATCACCAACCATAAAATCACATGGTCGATAACACTGATCCTCATATGACTTATTCATAATCTAATATGTTACCATACATTTCCAAATTAGCCAAACATATTTTGAATCCTCTTGTATGAGACTCAGCCTCGACAACATTGATTCTCTATCACCCATCCAATGTAATAGTGTTATACACATCCTCTTGTAGATCACCTCATATGGTTCCATCAATTGTTTTTGATAATAAATGTAGTTATAGTTGAACTCAAAAGCACCCACTTCTTCTCCATCCATCCAAGATAAATTTTTTATTTAATGAAAGGAAACACACCATACAACCCCATTGCTTAAGGAGGTATGAAATAATGTATGCCGAGGGCATCGCCTCTAACTATGTTCACAGCCTCATGTTTCAGATTACAAGTAGGAATGAGGAATGTCTGCCCGGTAGTCTGCTCATCTTATGAACCCAGATGATCAGCTACCTTGTTTCCCTCCCGCCTTGTGTGGGAAACATGAATAGAGTCCAGGATCAGTGATATACACTTCCTATAGTGATATGAAATGGACCAATGGAAGCCACCCTTTCCTCGTAGATCATCGTGAATAATGAGGGAGTCTGTCTCGGCCTGAGTTAAAATCAAACCTTCCTGGATGCAAAGCAAGATGCCCATGAGCACAACCTTGGTCTCTGCCATGAAAGGGTTACCCATGCCAAAGAAAATAGAGAAAGCCAAAACAACATCACCCTGGGTGTCTCTATCCACGCCCCCTCCTCTCATTCTACCAGAAAAACATGAACCATCTGTATTATGTTTGAAACCATATCTAGGGGGATTCCAGGATACCCACCTTCCCGCACCACGTCTGAAGCAGGGAGAGGCTGAGGGATTTTAATCTAATGCATGTCATATGAAGAAGTATCCCACCACTCCTTATGAATATAATACTAGCCGAGTATCAAGAATCTCATCCTTCCTAAAATGGATTGTGTCGAAGAAACCTCACCTTCAAAACAGGCCTAGTTTCTAGCTTGCCATAAAAACCAGCACCCAGAACCCTGCACCCAGAATCCCCACCCGAGTCGTACTCTCCTTCTCCATCCCGAGTGGACCATGAAACCAGTCCCTCAGTAATGAGGAGAAAACCCACTACCTAGGAGAAGTAAAAATAGAGCCTCTGAAACACTTCCACACTACTGAAGACCAGTCCCCTTCAAAAAATAAATGATTCACGCTCTCCACCTTCTTACTCCTGCTACAGTGGCATGCAGATGCTATGTTTATACCCATGTTTTTAACATACTCATCTGTGTCCAATTAATTCCCTCTAATACACCATAGAAGAAATTTAAACTTAGTTGGAATGAAATTTCACCACAAAACTCCATTCCATTCATCCTGGTGGTTCTACTCCGAAACCAACCTTCGACACTTTTTGTTGGAAAAGACTCCAGAAGGTGAGGGAGAAAAAAAACAGAGATCTTGATCTGTAGATAACTTGATGGATGCCAGAAGATCTTGTTGATCAGAGTTCAGAATAGCCTCTGTAAACTTGGGTAACCGCATCGCCTCATTCACTGTAATCAAAGGAGCAGGACCCCCCGGGAAGTCAAGCGAATTACTAGCCCAAATCTTCTGCCAAAAAGAAAGATCCCCAGAACCAACAATCCATCAGGCAAGTAAAAGAAGGATCTGAATCATGGGGTATGACTTCTCCCCCATAGGTGACCTATATCCATGAACATAATCTTTTATAACCCCACCAATCTGATACATGGATCTTCCCCATAACGTTTGTTCATCCCACATCAATTCTTGAATGGGAAAAGGTTAAGAAACAGTCGTTCACTAGTTCTTCACCTTCAACTACTAACATGTTTAACATCGATTCAGAAAATAGACTACCACATTAGTCATCCCAGCCCATCAATACTGCCTACAAAGAATGTGATTCATTTTGGTTGATCTAGGATTTACTACACAATTCATTTAATGGAACTATCACAACATCTATTTCAATATACTTGTAGGTATAAAACCCTTCCACAAATATAAATGACCTCATTGTAACCAAAAATAAAATCTAAGGGTAAATCCCAACCATTAACACATTTATTCAAGGCCAAACACTCTGGATCATCATAATGTCTCTTCTTGATCTGGCTCAGAATTATGGAATAAGTTGATAAGAACAAAAGGACCATTTTCTCTTGACTATATTCAACTCACCAAAGCATCTCAAAAAACAACAACAGAGTACTCAACACAAATCCGAATTCTTAAACTACCTAGCTTCCAGCATTCAACACAATGAATCCACAATATTATCACCTTTTACTATAATTTACCCCAACTCAAAACAAATAGAGTTCATGTACTGAAGACATATTCACAATATATTATTCTAATCACATTTTTAGAAGATGTACTTTTCTTTATTATGATTTATATAGAGAAAAAATATCTCTCACAACAAATCATGTGACCAACACTGTAATGTGTCAAACAACTCGGCCAATTAAAGAAAATTAGTACGTTAATTTTATTCATGTGTACCCATATTCTATAAACATTATGAAAAAACCACATAATTATGAATAAAAATTACATTAACCCAACAATAGATGTATAGAAACAAATTACTACTTACAAGAATCATGAATGATCAGAATTCCAGCGTAAGTAAGATGCTTCTTTAAGTACTTGAAGGCATCCCTATATGCCTTTAACACATCAATAATATTTCTCTTTTTGTTCAACCCTGCATTTGGTGCCTCTATGTGGGATGATTCTTTTATTAAAATTAAATATTAGCCCGGTGGACACCAAAATCATTGAACATAAAAAAATCATTTGGGGTTTCTCACATGAGACAACAACTTTCACAATATCTATGTCTACAAACACATGATTTGATCAAATAAATGTTCCATTACAATATAGATATGACACTTGGATGGATTTTCAGATTTTTATTAATCCCATAGTGTGTTAAGAATCCTTCTAATATGGTTTTCACTATAATTATGTGTTTTTGAGTACACTAAGATATCGATAATAAGTGAAAATACAATTAAATCCTGGTAGGGGTGAAGGATTTTGTTAATTATGTCCATAAACACTGTTGGAGAATTGTTCAACTAGAAAAACATCACAAAAAACTCATAAAACCCATACCTTATTCTAAAGGTAGTCAACATTAAATCACAATTTATCACTCTCAGCTGATGATACCTTAATCACAAATCAATTTTGGAAAACACGAATCCTACTCCAATCTTGTAAAAAAGATCATCAATTCATGAAAGATCGTATCTATTCATAACATCCATTTAATTCATCTTCATTCAATCTACAAAAAATATAATGGACCCATCATATTTCTTGGAAAAAAAGGACATTCATCTACTGGTAACTATACTATACTTTCATCTAATTCAATATCTTTCTGGTATGCATTCTATCCTCCCCGTATACTAGGTCCGTTTTCCTTAATTTTTCACCAGGCATACATCTAAATACCTTCTTGGTATGGGGTAACATACCCCCTTCTAGCAATCGACATCAGCCATAGTCCCCCATAGTATCTCAACAATTGAAATTTCCTATAAAAACGAGGCACATTCCCTATAATTAAACATGATGGGTACTCAACTTGTGGTAAGGAAAATTTAAATCATATTTTTTATGGTCTTCTACATTGATAGAATAAAATTTCATCCACACTCATTGAGGCTGTTTCCATTTTCTAACTACTCTGAGCTCCGCCGCCTGGTTGTAAACTCTTGAACTAGAACTTCATACAATCAGAATATGCACAATCAGATCCCCATGCGTGTTAAAATTGAATCCTACTTAATATTATCTTATTAAATTAAGGGCATGACTACCACATCAGTAACCCTCTATAAATTAAATCTATTCACCTCTGACTTAATCACATTTCTATGTCCTTCCTACAAATTTCTCATAATATCTGCCTCATCCCCTACCAATTATGGGACAAATAGTTGAATGTTTGTGGACCTACCATCATAATCCAACATTGACGTAGACCCCTTTGTCAACCTTATAAACTCCACATCATTCATCAGTCTCAAGGTAACCCGATATAAATTTTGAAAAAAAATATATACGGTAAATCTATCCCTTTCTCACCGTTAGCCTAATTGTTCTGGATTATAACATCCAACTGGTGATTTTTTACCATTGCTACATATGAGCCAAAAAGTTACTCTATTATATTGAAGAATAAATAATGGATCAACAATTGACTTTATAGACTATATCTAGAACATAAAAGCATTAGTTCCACTATCTCAGTCAAAATTTGCAGGGTGGTATAGTTGTACGTCTTTCGTCATCTCAATCATACTCAACATGACCCCCATGGTCATATTCTATCATCTATAAAAAACAAGAACATGTCTCATGGATCTTCCCATATAATTAGTTACTTCAGAACATCAACGATTATCTCTCTCCTTTTAGGGGATCATTCTCATCAATTCTTCTTGTTGCCCAACCATCTCACATCGTCATGGTTGAATTTCCCTATAATTCAAATCACACAGCTCAGAATGCATTTTGAAAATATTCATAGTTTTCTAAATGTATGGTTGTTCACTCTCCATAAACAACCCATTATTTATAAAAAATCTAAATGTATTTCATCACACCTCTATCTGTACTCTCAAATTACATATCATGGTTCAGAGACAATACGTAGAAAACTTGAGACAACCACAGGAATTCTTTAACAAATATTATTTTTATCTATTTTCAATTACACAATTTAAATAATACCAAATTTACTACTTGTCAACACAATATTTTAATCCCATATATAACTTTTCATTAGGAATTATTCATCAACAATTCTTTCATATTATTTTCATTTACACATTTTCATAATATTTATTATACATTAAATATTCCAAATTAACTATGAAAATGAAAATAAATTATATCTTTCATGTCCAAAACATCTTATAGATGTGTGTGTGCCTACCATGATGCATCCCATATATATTACAAGCCTCCTAAAATGATGCATTAATGGACAACCATATACCATTCCAGCTGGGTGAAAAATATCATAATAACATCACATCACATAAGGAGCTCATTTACAAGGCCCAAAACACCTTAATATTATGTATACCTTTCCAAATTAGTAACAAAACCTAAAATAACCTCTCTAATTACACTTTTTAGCATCCCCATAATAAGATCCACTAATACGGTGCCTCGTGTGGGGTCATCCCATAAACTTAGTTGTCCCTCCGTTTATTGCAGATGCTACCAACTAGTAGCAAAGGTCTAAAAGATCACATGGAGAGACTATACCTTCATTATCATAGTAATATATAGTAGGTAGAATATGAAAAAGGGGAAATAAATAATAATAAACCAATACATGCATTATTGTTTATTTAATGAAAATGGGACATCCCAAAAACCAAATGTTAACATGCTATATAATATATATACAGTGTCAATTGTAAGGAATCCCCAAAATAATGACATCTTGGAAAATCACCAAAACAGGTCGCGAATCCAAGTAGGGATCCCTACATGATGCACATCATATGAAAAAAAATAAAACCTCTTGCATCGGGCCCTTTCCATTGTCTAGACCTACAATGACGAAATCAACATAGGTGGCCAATGGCGGCCCAAGCAGGGTGTGAGTAAAACTGAGTAGGACACCACAAAAAGTGTCAAAAAAATTTCTTATCTAAAAATATAGTGTATTAATTTACTAAACGAATGACAATATAAACCATATATATACTAGCTACCGTTAGTTAGCATTATTCACTTAAACCATTTCCACATTCGTTTAATGGTTGAGCCAGTTCGTTCATAAAACTCCAACATATGTAGGTCAAATACAATGAACAAGGGGATAAGTCAAGTTTTATATATTACTATGGAAAAACTATCAAAATAATTACATCCCACATACCATTGAACCTCAGTATAGGATGTCTCAACCAATGAAACTACGAGGGGCCATGTGCGTTATTTTGAATCCCCATCATGTGCATTATTTCTTTACAGTGTAGAGACATAGTCAAACCTAACCTGTGGGAGGAGACTCATCACAATAGCCAACATAAAAACAGGAAATGTTCACATTAATTAGTAATCATTGGTTAAATAAACCATTTAACTAATCCATAATTAAAAAATTCAGATAACATTCAAAATTCATTGTTCATTCAATAAAAAAATTATCTTCATAACTTATCCGATTTAAATATTTTTATATAAAAAATTATATTATAACCAAAAAATAAGTTACAAAATTTAGTGTAATAAATTTTACCTATTTATAATATTCCAAAACACCAAATTTCACATAAAAAATAAAGACACAACTACAATTAATGACTTTTCATAATTCAAGATAACATGAAAAAATGTTCATCATGCACAATAAATCAATTGTCTATTCAATTATTATCATTACAAATTTTCTATGTTTGGGATTATGATGCACCCCATGTGTTAGATTATAACCATCAAATAAAACTCATTTCATCCCATGTGGATCACATGGGTTTAATTAATCATATAGGTGAATAATTTATAAAGTCTTACTGATGAAATAAAAATCACAAGAAGAAGGCAGCAAAACATAGCCATATACACATAAACCAAACATCAAATATATGGGATATAATGGTTTGAAAACAAACCTAAATCCCAAAAAAAATCACATACACTAAACATTAGACCTTGACATGGATTTAACCACCATTTGATTCCCCAACCAATGATCCTACGAAGAATGAGTGTTTTAGGGATTCATATGAAGAAGAAGAAATCCAAACCCCCCCCCCAAATGAGAAAAAAGGGGTGTGAGACTCAGCAAGAGCTTTGATACACATCTAAGGGAACTTTAAACTATCTAGAAATAAGAGATATATATCCTTGGGACGTCTTCCGAATTTTTGTTCATCACAAGGGATGTTGGAGGAGAAATGTGGAAGATAATCAAGTCATAATAAATAAATACCAAATGGGGGAAAATGGTCACTTTTACTGAGACAGATTGTTTTAGTGTACGATTACATGGGTATCCCTAAGATTTTAACAAACCATGCACCTACTGTGTGTAATGGCTCTTTCCAACCCACACTGTTTCACCTCCCACTTGCAATGTTTACTTATGCATTCCCTCATCCTATTTGATAGCACAATTTAGATGTTCTATTACTACTAATTGTGCAGCAATCTTGAAATATGAATAGGATGTCCTGATTCCCCTTTAATTTATTTTCAAACCCCTTGATAGACCTTAGATCCTCCTCATACACTGGGTAATCATTTAATTATCCATTTATTTGAACCATTATTTAAACATGAAGGTACTATAATGATATCTAAGATCATATAAAAACCCTCAATAGTCATATCACATGTAATATATACTGTCATAGCATAGTATTAGAAATCTAATGAAAGTTGATATAATATGATTATAAATGTCTAAAATAGAAATACATAATCCTAATGTGAGAATAAGTGTATGAGATAATTAGTATTAAATTAGAAAATTATAAGATCTCAGATTTCATGGAGGTATGTCCATAGTAAAATTTTGAATTCAAACACTTTTTTGGGTCAAAGGATTGTTTCCATAGATAATGAAGAAGCTCGTGGTGTTATGGAAATTTGGGGTCGAATGGAAACTTCCATGATGCACAGTTTTCATAGGGTTGGAGCAAACCGTGCTAGTAGAGTGTCCCACTATACGATTTTAGATAATGGCATTTTTTATAATTGTTTCATTGTTTTGAATCCTTGTTGATATCCCCAATTGATTTTGCAACCTCAATCCCCATGTATATTTTCTTGAACAAGGTTTTCACATGGTTTGTAAAACCATGTCGATAAACCATGCTTCCCTATAAAACATGACTATTTTATGGTTTTTCCATATGGGATATTTTTCTATTCCTTACTATTTCCATTACCTTTATCATAACTCTAGCAACATATATAAAATAAAAGCCCCAAATCATAAAAAGAGTTGTTATCCCTCAATTCTATTCTAATTGAAGCATCGTTGTTTGTAGATCAAATCATTGGGAAAATATAATATCCCCCTTTCTTATATTTTTTATTAGGGATTGTGGGTTCCATATTCTCCATAAGATTCCCTAAAACCATTTTTTCAATGAGAAATAAGTCAGGATGTAAAATATATTTTGAATACAGATCTATGATAGAGTGGAATAAAGAAGATGTATTTTGATTTGAGGAAGGTGGTATACATGTTAAATCACATTGTCTCGAGGTTGATTTTGGGTTGAATCTTGGGGACTTTTACTTGTAATTGTTTTGATTTTGATGACTTTAGAAATACATTGAAAATTGGCATTACAAATTAATATTCCAACCCATCTGGATACCAATTGGATGCATTGAGGATTTCATGACTATTTAATTGCCACTGATGGGGTGCGTCGACATTCTTGAACAATGAACACATATTGTTAATCATTTTTTTACATGAAATTATGAATATATTATAATGAACCTTTTAATATGGTGGATTCATATTAAATGGGGGATTTGGTAGTATTTTTATAATTTTATAATTTCATAAGGGATTATATAGTATAATGAAATACGTGACTATGTTGATTATTATGAATGTGAAAAATGAAATATAATCTTGTTATGGAAATGTGGTAATGATATTAATAATATCCTTAGTTGATTATGATGAATGAGATACTATCTAAAAGTTGTTGATTAAACTCAATGGGTAAGATAATGAAATGGGAGAGTGGGGATAAATGAACTATTCTAGGAAAATATAATATTTTTTAATGGGTAATTCATAAGGTTGATATTTGGGTTTAATGAAATGTGAAATGTGAATGATAGGTGTGATTATTTTTTACTATTTTCCAATTCGGATATATGGTAATTTGAAAAATAATAATGTGAACATGGATAGGTGGTGCGACAAATGAATGAGGTTATTATAAAGGGTCAGGTTGGACTAATGCTCTATCCCATCCTTTAAATTCATGAGACAAGGAATGCAACTAATTCTCTATTCTTAAAATGGTTTCATTCAACAAGATTATTTAGATTGACGATCCATTGTGTGTGTTATGTATTTTTATTTTTAGATAGGTTATGTGACATATATCATTATTCACGATGGTGGATTGTTTAAGACATTGTTTAAATAATGTAAAATTCAATGCCATAGAACATGTAATGAAATGAGTTTACTAATAATGATTGTGTAAGTGATGAAAATGGAAGTAAAGAGGGAAACAGTTAAAGTGATCGTTTTTAGCTAGTGGAACCTAAGATAGGTTTATAATTACCTTTTCATATACATGATACATGCATACAATATCTATTTATAGTGGATATATTTTAGACACCGTTGGTGATGTCCTAGTGAGTTTTACTCAAACCCATCTTTAGCCCCTGTTGGGAACCTGAGAAGATTTCATGGTCTCTGGTATGTAAAATTTAAATGGTCATGTTTTAGGGAGTTGAGTTGGGATGGGATAGGCATGGATGAGGATCAAGTAATGGAGTCGGTACCATATTGAAAATTCTATTATTTGTCTCTTTTTGGGTTTCCCTCAATTTTGACATAGTAGCATGATATGAAATATTTATTGTTTTGGTAGTGAATTTTTGCTAGTTTGGTGAAATTGATGGTTATTCTTTGTTCACAGTTTTTTATTCATTCTCTTATTTTAATTTATTATCTACTATGGAATAATTTTATTAAGAGTGTATAGCCTCCCAACATTTCTAACTTTATCCCTGTGACTATTCTTCAAACTCTAGCATATGGGGAGGTACTCTTTAGGTCATGTGGTTACCCGAGTCAGATCACTGGGTTAGTAGAATCATGGTTGGGTACATTTTCACATGTTATCAGATCAGTTTTTTTCTTTGGAATTAAAATTTTGAATGGTAGATAAGAGAATATGATGTGATGATTATTCACAATGATCTTATTAATGGGTGTAGCTAACCCATGTACGAGGGAAAACCCAACTGCCGATGGTGGGAATTATTCTCCTTGATGTGTGATGTTATAGTTAGAAGATATTTCTCCATTGGATAATGAACTATTTTTCACATGTTAACATTTCATGATATATTTCTCATGTCAAGAATGTCATGATTTTTTCATTATTGCATCATTTTAGGCACCTAGGGATATAGGTGGCATGAATCATGATAGGTACACACATTGAATGAGTTTGTGGGGAATAACAAGTTGAATGGTTTTCACTACATTTTAGATTTGAAGAAAATGGAGTCTAATAAGGAATATGAAAATGGTTAAATAAAAAAAAATAATGTTGTAGAAGTGTAAAATATTATTTAAAAAAAAAGTTAAAATGAGATAAAATGACAGTTGTAACAAGATGTGAAATGGGAAATTTGACTAAATGCATGTTGTTCATAGAGGTTTCTAATAACATGGGACATAGTGACATGGTTAAACAATGTTAAACATGACCCATAATAGGGATGTATGAGGGTAGTGTTCCATGTTTGATGGTATCTATAGGGATAGTGTGTTCAATATGGGTTTCATATGGGTAGTTAAAAGCCTTATTTTTAATAAAATGTAAATGCCTTTTATTATGTGTTCTCAGATGTGTGCTTGACATTATAAGAAAATTCCACCGCGATGGTATGTTATTTTTTCAGAAACAAGAGGTTGTATCTATGAATTCTCCTCTAGATGTAGATAATGAAATCAATGTGATTCAGGATAACAACGGAGAAGAAAAATTTTGTGAGAAAAATACAGGTTTTAGGTAGATGATAGAAAGGGACTCATGGTGGGTGGTTACAATTATGTTTGTGTTGATCAAGGAGATTCAACCACAACACCCTCCAATGATTTTTGGGGTAGGTGGACTACATGATTATAAATTATGGATATATTATATTCATAAAATAGATGATTTCATGGAGACTCCTGAAAAGAAGAGAGTGATGTTGAAAACTACATGTGGATGGGTTAGTGAAAATTATTTTGGGACGTTCTGCTTCAGAACCTACAAGATGGCATTAGGATTTGGATTTATTTTTTGTATTACTTTCTGGATTATTTCTTGTCTATAAAACATGAAGTAGGAAATGGCGGAATGGTTTATGAGATTTCCCAGGTGTTTATGACAATAATGAAATATGATAATTGTTTCACCGACATGAAATGTTTTGTTCCATCCTTGGTGGGTAATGAGACATCTAAGGTGAGAATTTCTTATGATGAAAGCTGATATGAGGTCATGTAACAGGTGAATATCTTTCTCCTAAAGAGGGTGGATTATGTTGTGTACCAATATGTTAAATCAGAACGAAATCTCCCGGAGGCTTATAGAATGAGACATGTAGTTCCAGTGGGGACAAATTGTTGTGTTGATTCCGATAGCAGGAAGTACCACTTCGAGTGTGTTCACTAGTTTTTGGTGGATAGGTCAGTGGGAAGAAGGAACTAGTCTCTCAGGTTGGTGATAGTGTTTTCTGCTATCAGTGTGGTCGGTTGGGACAAAAGCTTATTTAGTGATCCCAAACACCAGTTGAGTGTCAATCATTTAGTAGATAAGGGAATGTACAAAGGTTATATTAGAACATGTGGTAGTAAATAAATTATTAAGGGTCATATCTAATACATAGTATTTTTCGGGGTCAAATACCCCATTACAGCTGGGTTGTTTGAGTTGAACTAGTCATACCAGAAGAGTTGTTAGATGTGGTACTCTAAGAGAGAGCGGCCATACCAGCATGGTAGTGTAGCACCAGGAACTAAAAAAAGGCCTAGGGTAGTGTAGTAGGTCATCCTCACGAAGATCAATCATTCCATAGATGTGGAAATTATAAACCATTAAGGGATCCAAGTATGGTACCTGTAGATTCAACTCTTTCTAGTGCTTTATTTTATTTAGGTTCTTTGCTTTATTCTATACCTGCTTAGTTTATGGTCACGTTGGGACAATAATTTGAATGTATGGGTGGTGTTTTTTAGGTTTAAATGCTATTAGGGGTATGGGAAAATATTATTAGGATGTGTAAATTTGTCTATTCTAATGTTGGTGGGTATCACCTCATATGGGTCATGTTTATGTTCGTGATTTTTAGTGTTTATAAGATATTGGGAATATAATGTCTAGTGTTGTATCATGACAACATTTACTATTATTGTCATAGATTAATGATAAAATCACTTGAGAGAGATAAATTTTCCTATCATGGTGAATGGGATGTCCAGGAAGCAGTGCAGGGATGTTTTTTAGGAGTTGAGTGAACTTATAGAGGAAGTGCCCTATCTGATATTGGAATATATAGGGGAGAATTATCACATATTTCATCCAATGGTGGACTAGTTTGGGGATTTTTTTCTTGATAATTCTCAGTACTTCTATTATAGAGGGATATTTATTTCATTATACTATTTATACAATGAGCTGAATCAGTTTCTATTATGCTATAGGTAATGTCAATGATAATGATCAAGGAGCATAAAAATCAGTTGGGGGTGTTGGTGAGAAAGGGTTTTATTCATCCAAGTACATCACCAAGGGGATCTCTAATGTTGAATTTTAAGAATGGTATTGGTTCCTTATGATTTTGTGTCAATTAGAGAATGTTGAATCGTACGAATGTCATGAATATATATATATGATTCCCCAAATAGATGATCAATTTGAACAACTAATATGGGATTTAGTTATTTCAATGATTGTTCCAAGACTGTGATGTCACTATCTAAGGGTGAGACATTTAGATATACCACACACACCCCTTATGAGAGGGTGTAGGATATAAAACATTGTGATGATGATTTCTTATTTATTGTAGCACTGGTAGTGTTCATGTAATTAATGAACCGAATAATTCATCATTATCGTGATCAGTTTGTATTAAACACTAGTGATGACATCCCGGTGTACTCCAAAACTTCTAATGATCATGAAAAACTTCTTTACATCATCTTCTATACACTAAGAGAGCATGGTAATTACACAAGTATATCCATGTTTTGATAATTTACGGATAAATTGAATTTCATGGTTCACATTATTTCTATGGAAGGTGGATTTGTGGACTCAGAGAAAGTGCAGAAAGTCATATCTTGGGGCCATCCCAAGAATTTTTTTGAAGTTAAATCTTTTTGGGTATTGGATGGTTACTAAAAAAGATTCATCACATAATTCTCCCATTTGTAAACTACACTTTAGTGCTTGACCAAGAAGTAACAAAATTTTGAGTGGTCTGAGGCATGTGAGAGTTATTTTTGTTTGTTATATATATTGGTAACTACTGCACCAATTCAGATCATTCATGAGTCTGGGAAGGGGTATACCATGTTTTGTGATGCCTATAGAGTGGGTCTTGAATCTTTGATGAAGTATAATTATCAGGTTGTTACATGCGATTCAAGTTAGTTGAGTCCTCCGAAGAGAAATTACCCACTCCATGATCTTAAACTGCACACAATGGTTTATTCCTTGAATTGTTGTCAATACTACAAGTTTGGAGAGAACATTATGTTGTATATAATACATTAAATCTATTAATAAATTTTCTCATAGCTTAATTTAAATCTTCTATGGTGAAGATGGGTTGAGTATATTCAGTCAATCGATATTGAAATTGTTTACACACTAGAAAAGGAGAACAATGTTCATAACGTATTGAGAAAGAATACCCAAATTCAGGCGGTTCTGGAATATAGTATTGAGTGGAGAATGATGGATTTATTAATTGAGAGAAATCTGTAGGTTTAGGATGGGTAGGGGAAAGTGACCCTGTCATCCATGGAAGTTGTGTCCAAACTTTTGGGAATGATCCCAGAGACACATCTTGAGGATATGGAAAGTATAACTACATTGGAATGTCATAAAGGTGGCGAGTCACCTTTAGGAAGGACCATTGGAGATTAATGGGTTATTTTTTCTCCTATTCATGTGGTTATACCCTATTGTTTCATAGAATTTTTCATGTGTGTGTTCAATGCATTAATGTGGGTTGTGAATCCTTGATTGAATAAAATAAATTATGACCTTTGTAGGTAGTATTGGTGTCATTGAATGGTGAAAATGGTTTTAGGTTTTTAGTGTGATGCCTGACCTGTTGGTAGGTGAACGATGGACATTGGTGACCAAGAGATTTTTTACAGCCATTACACATTTTAGATTGAAATTTTCATGCTGTAATGATAGATTTAGTGCTAGTTCATCCAAATATGCCTCGAAATAATGATCTGATCTGGGTAGTATTGGATAATTTGTTAGAGGTGTATCATTTCCTCTAAATTTTTGGTACTTTCACCATTTACCAAATTGAATATTTATATGTTTGGGAGATAGTGTGGTAGCATTGGCTACCACAAAATGTAGTGGCCAATCATGATACATGTTTCACATCATACTTTTAGTAGGGATTATATAAGACACTTCATACTAATATGTTTTTAGTATGGATTTCCACCCGAATATGGATGGGAAATTGAATCATACAATTTTGGTACAAGAGAACATGTTGAAAGCATGAATGAAAGATTTTGGTTGATATTTGAAAAACTACTTATTGCTTGTTCAGTTTTCATAAAACAATAACATCTTGGATTTAATATATATGGAATCATATGTGGCACACTATGTTAGACTATGTAGATATCCTTTATGTCAGATGGAATCCAAAGATTCAGAGTTGTTGGGACCAAGTCTTATGCATAATACATTATAATAGATTTATTATATCATGAAACATTTGGAAACAGGCAAGTGTAGGTAGTAGAAATATGCATATAGGAACCATATAACTCTTGAGTTTATGGTGGGTAATCATTTTTTAGGGTTTTTCTATGGTTGTTCCACCATCGGATTAAAAAATAGAAAAAGTTGATGCCCAGGTACATGGGGCCAATTTAGATGGTGGAGAGGATTAAACTGTTGGAATTTCGATTTTCAGATCCATATAGGTATAGTTGTATGCCTCACATTTTTCTATTTCCATACATTGGAATTATATTAATGTCCCATTCTATGATGTTAATGTTGATGATATGAATCTTGATGCTCATAATTCCTATGACGACAAATCAGTTCATATTGTAGATCGTAGTGATAATATCATTAGGGAAAGGTTGTTCCTCTAGTTCATCTCCATTGTAAATATGAGATTGTTTAGAAACAAACATGGGAGTGGGAATTATATATGTGGGATTAGTGGCTAGATCTAATTTCCTTGGATGCTCAGTGAGGCTCTGGAAATGTTTCTTGAGGAAGAGCTTCTATAAGGTGGGGAGGTCTTAGGATCCTATTTTCCTAGATGTATCTATTTGTTTAAATATTTTCAATATATTTTCTTTTTCAATAAAATGTTTCATGGGATTATGAAAAAAATCAGTGGTGTTTTGGGGGATCAAGGTATGAAATAAAAATAGGTAAATGTTCATTTTATGCATGTTTCACACCATGTTCATGTGTAACCAGTACCATGTGAGAGGAGAGATAAACCATGCAGTTAAAGATAATGGAATTATGTGCATTTGGAAGATAGTTTTCAAACCATTCAATTATCCTTATATAACCGTGAAACCTCACTCTCTTGGGACAATGACATGCACATGATTTGTTCATGGTTTGGAAATGTTTTGTGGGTAAACTATGAGACCTATTAAATTTATAAAAAAATGATGATTTTTTCATCTTAGGATTTCTAAGAATTATCCTGATTTTCCACCCCATTATCCAACCTCCAACACTAGTGAAAAAATCAATGCCTCAAATCTTCCCAAGAATGGTACTCTATTAGGTCAAGGCCATGTGGGGTGATGTTGGTTTAAGATCAAAGCACTAGGTGAGTATAATATCCATATTTCATCTATTTTTATATTAGGGCTTGTGTTTTCACTCTTCCCCATGTGTATCCCAAAACAATTTTATTCATTCGATTGAAGGTTGAGATATTAAATAGGGGTGGACTCCATATATATGTTAAGGTTTATGTATGCATTTTAATTTAAATTCGAGGTAGGTTGTCTACAAGTTAAATACCACAGTATTACTGCTAATTTTTGGTTTCATGTTTGATTTTTTTCCATGTCCATGTTCTACCTTCGATTACATTTGTAATACATTGTAAAATGGTTGAATAATTTACTATTTGAACCCCTCATTATCCCTTTGGGATGCATTGAAGATGACATGACTGATTAATGGCCACCCATGTGGTTCCCCACATTCTAAAACCTGGAACGTGGATTGTTAATAATATTTTTTTTCTTGAAATTAACTATAAACCATAAGGAACATGTTAATATGACATTTCATATTAAATGTGGGATTCTGTACTATTTCTAGACATTGATAATGTAATTTGTGATTATTTGGAATAAAATTAAAATGGGTTAAATAGACTATAGTGAATTTGAAAAAAGACATATGAAAATGTGATGGAAATGTGTTAATGGAATAAGGTGTATGAATTGGTGAATATAATAAATGGACTAATGTACAGAAATTTTTGATTAATCATAATTTTTTAATGCATGGGAAATGGTAATAGGGTTTTATAGACTATGATATTAAAATTGATAATCTGTCAACAGGAAAGGCATATGTTTGATTTATGTAACGAATGAAATGTGAAATTTGAATGTTATATAGGTTGATTTTATATGGCTTTTCATATAGAATATGTTGTAATTTGATAAATAATCACACAGACAAGCCTTATTGGTGGGATAAAGGACTGAGGATCCTCCCATAGTTTGGGTTGGACTGAGGCTCTAATCCCACCAATGAATACAGGGGTTATGGAGTCGAACCGAGGCTTTATACCCATAATAGTAAAATTCGATAATATTACATGGACTGAGGCTCCATGGTAAGATTGATGTAATCTTATGATATGATTATTCCTATTGAGATATGGAACATTACTTATGCCTATTCATGATGGTTTAAATAATTTTAAATTGTTTAAATGATGTAAATGCCTAACCCATGGAACATATAACGAAATGATTTTAGTAATAATTATTGTGTATTTGATGAAAATGATAATAATTATGGAAATGGTTAATGTGAACATAGTTATCTAGTGGTACATTAGTTGAACTTTTCTTTACATTTTTTACATGACACATGTATGTACAATCTATTAAGATTGGTTATTTTATAAACAATGATTGTGGTGGCCTACTGAGTTGTACTCACACCCTACATAGGCTTTCATTGGGTACTTGAGCATATTTCATGGTTTCTGGTTAGGATAATGGAAAAGGACATGTAATAGGGAGATGAGTTGGGATGTGAAGTGCATGGATGATGTTCTAGACTTTGAGTGTGGAAAAGTTTCCAATTTCTTCCTTTATTCTTGTTTTTTTATTTCCACACTTTTGGCACTAAAGCCTGAAATGAAATATTTATTTATTTGCTTTTGGTTTGTACATAGTTTTATGAAATGGGTTTTTATTCTTGGTTCTTGGTTTTTTGTTAATTATTTACCTTTTAAATGTCTTGATCTACAATGACGTATTCATATTCCGAGGGTATTGTCTCCCCATTGTTTGACTAGTCTCTCTCTACTAATCACCTACCTATAAAATATTGTGTGGCATGTTTGAGGTCATGTGGGGACCCAACATGGAGAACTGGTTTAGTGGTTTTTGGTATGGGGAAATTACAAAATCTATACCATAGATACCAAATATAAAAATATTTAGTCTGTCCATCATAATAATAATATCATAAGATAAGAGTCATGAGGAAAAAATAGAATATAAACCCCGATATCCTAAAAAATACATAATATATAGATTTTATGGAATAAAAAAAATACAAAATATTTTACATATTAGTTAAGGGTCATTGAAAAACTATCATAGTGTAATGGGTTCAATCCCGAAAACATCATTATAGTAAATGATCACTCTTATAAATATCATGTTCAACTGATTTCAATACTGAATATGATTCCCTCACCATTCTAGATATATTTACCTAATGAGATATCAACCTTCACATTATATATTGGAGGGATATATATTTCCCACCATTCACTATATAAAATGTATCAAACTTCCTTGTTTATAACATAAAAATCACCACAAAATAGAAATCCTACATTTTTGTTCCATAAGATCATTGAATATTCGTCACATTAAAACCCTTGAAATGAAAATGTTATTATAAATAAATAATCATAACATATAATATTTAAATGAAAAAATTTTCATTATAATTTATTCATTAAATCAATGAATAACCTATGGAAAAATTAATCGGGTTTCCTAATCAATTTATTAAGGAATAAGTCATAGAAGAAAAATGTTTTGTGTAAAAATCATTTCATCATAAAAATAAAATATCTAGAGAAAAAATAACAATTGAACTCTAGAATAATATCCTTTATAATGCATATGTAACATCATAGGATGTTTACAAATATGGAAAATGTATTTTGAATGATCACTTGGAATATTTCTAGGGGAAATCATTTTTCATCAAAAATCACATCTATGATATAAAATTCATAAAATATTGTGGGGATAATTTTTTATTTAAAATAATAAAGTATTAATACAAATAAAGTTTTCAAAATAAATTAACATATTTCTTAATGAAAATATCCATTCCTCTTTGAAAAACACTATTTAAAACATAAAACATTTTCCAAATACATTTCCTGGAAAATGAACCTGAAAACATTCAAAGGAAGCTGTGAAAATAATTTAAAGCATTTTTGGAGGAAAAAAACCATTCCTTCCTGAAAAATACATATTAAAAAAACATATATTTTGAATATACTTGTTTTTTAAAATAACCTTGAAAATGAATTAATGAAACATAAAAAATAATTTAAAACATTTATAAATAAAAACAAAAATTATACATTGAAAAAATAATTTTAAATTATATTTTTTTTAAATAATATTTTTTTAATATAAAAATTGAAATATTTAACAGAGATTTATTATTAAATAATTTTCATTATGGTTATAAATTCACTAAATACCCCACATATTAAAAAAAATATATCATTCATATTTTTAGAAAAACAACATGGAATGATTAGAGAAATAAATGAATATTGATATCATTTTTTTTAAAACTAGACTTTAATAATTAAATATCAGAATATTAATAACAAATAATTGATGTTTTCATATAAAACATGGTATTTTTAAAATTATTATTTTCTACTGAATAAGGAAATATAGAGGTTTTCTCAAAAAATTAATTCTTTTAAAATAATGAGTACATAATGGGACGGAAAAGACCGGAAAACAAGTATTCTCGTATAATAAAAATATGTTAGTAAAATTACTATGTTTACTTAGTGATTGACATTATTATTTCATTATAGTAACCATAATCATAATAAATATTGATATATGATGATATTGTATCATAAATATTTTCCAAAATTTTTAACATTGAATCATTATCCCTATGATAAAAAATTATTGAATAAAAAAAGAAAATTAAAATTTATAGAATGATATTCAAGATATATCATTCCAATTTGTTTATATATGAACATTATAAAAGATGATTGGTGAATAACATAATGTATTTCCCAAAGAATAGAAATTGAGGGAAATATACCTTACAATCTAGGTAACTTTTGAATTGTAAACACCACTAAAGAGAGATTCCAGAAATTGATATTTAAATATCAATAATTATGGTGATAATCATAATAATACACATCCCTTGGAAGTATATACAAAACATAAATGAAATCTATGGTTAATATGTAATAGTCTCGCATACGTAAAAAATAGGGAAAAAATTCCCTTATTACATTGGTAATATTATGAATCATAAGCCCCAATAAAGAATAAAATTAAATGAAACATTATATTTTTTAATATTAACGACTTTAATGATATAATTTCTAAATGGTTAGGAATATACTTCATAAAAAATAAGTGTGTTGTTGAATTTTCATTTTTCTCCCTAAAATAGAGGAGAGACTATAAATCCCATACCTTCAGTCCTGACATCCATAATAGAAATTATATATAATAAATATAATTTTATTACATATATATTAAATAATTATTCTTATTTATATCATATGATATATTATTTAATTATAACTTTTCATTACCTGATTATTAGATATTGAATGTTAAAATCATGTTATGGGTAAAATCCACTTTGTTTTTCATGCATGATTTGATTTTTAATTTTTCAATCAGACATCGATCTCGATTTTGACATCTACAAAAAGATAAAAAAGATATAAATTTCTAATTTATTCACTACATATTTAGTTTTAGTAATACAAAAAATTTATATAAAAAAATGGAAAACACCTTTCTTGGAGACGGTAGGTCGTACACAAGCATTAATTTTACTTCTATTTTATCGATGGTTTATGTGAAATAATTGAATATAACATAATAGATTTACAAAAAATAATTATTTACATATATATATCTTAAATTTATTTATCCTCTCATTATTTCCTTCCATGAAAAATGTATGTGTTGAATGAATCACATCCCTTTGCAAGGAGGTAGTACTATGTACTCATCATTGATGTTATCATATTTTGAAAAATGTAATATAAGAAGGATTATGTTATATCATCTTTCCCGAATCATTATAATATCACAAATATCCTATAATTTAAATTAATCACTATATATATCAATTATATGTGCTGATAAAAAATAAATAACTTCAGTTCGATATCTGGTATTCTACCGTACACAAGATTACTAAATATATTTCCCAATTTGCTGGAATTGGAGATTGTCTTATTACATTATATTAACATAAAAACATATTATTATATATTATATTCTATTCTTATTATATAATAATTCTATGAAAATAATTCATGAACATTGAAAATGAAATAAAATAAAAGCACTCATCGATGAACATTGCCTCTTCTTTAGATTATATCCATCGACTTCCAACAAAATCCAGTCTCGGTTAGAATTATGATTTATACAAGGATAATAGGATGAAATGACATAATTAAGGATATTATTTTGCCATTTTTTTCTAAACATAATGGTTTTTTAATTTTGGATAGGTAATAAGAAGTGTTGACCTTTTATAAGTGTGGTGAGTGGCATATTATTGGTTTCATATAATCAAAATTCCTTCCAATATTTTTCAAATTCCAAAAGGAAATAAATTAATCAACAGAAATCTCATATATATTTAATTTATAAAAAGCCTCATACTATTAGGTTTTACATGTGTTTTTAAATTTTTAACCCATATCATTTTAGATTTACCCCTTGTAAAATATTTTATACCTTAACCACAGTAAATAATTATTAATGTGTTTAATGTTCATTATTGATTAAAATTATGATTAAATTATCAGATAATATAATTTCAAATTATTTCAAATATGAAATCCATTTTAGTAATTTATATTTATAAAAGTGTAAAATTTTAATTTCAAATTGAACACACCGAATAGGTGAGAAAGCATTTTTTCCAAAAAACAATATTTAGATGTTTAAATAGTTTTTATGTAGTCATTATTTATAAAAATGAATACAGTAAATCAAATTGTATTATTTGATATATAGTTGATGAACTATAACTTTTAAAAAAATTCTTAATGAAAAATGAACCTTATAAATTATTAAATGAAATAGATGTTTTTAATACGACCAATAATTTCTCACTACAATCAAAAAATTTGAATATTCCGAAAAAAATATCTATAAGATAATTTTTTAATTATTAATTACAAAAATAACTAAACTGTATAAAATTAATTTTTAAAAAGTAAAAAAAAATCTATCTAAGAAAAGTGTGAATACGGATAAAATTCAAATTTCTAGAAAAAATGTATTTGTAAGCATAAATTATAAATTATACTAATCCATTTTCTAGAAAAAACATAAAATGAATGTTTAAAATTTAATTTAATTTAAAAATATATATTTCATTATAATGATTATTAATTTTTTTATTTAAATTTATTGATGAAATGATAGTTTTTGTACATAAAAATAGTCATTCAAAAAAGATTTCCTTTATTTTAGAATAATAATTATTTTAATTTATAATTAACATTTAACCAATGAAATCATTATATATACATATGTAAACCATATATCTTAATAATTTGGTATTTTTATTCATAACCTCCATTAAATTTTCTACATGATATGTTTCATATTACATATTAATATTTTAATCATATTTTTCATTTCAATTAAACTCTACATTGCATGTAAACCTAGATAAACTCCTATTTTCATGTAATGAAACATATTGAAAATAATATGTTTATTTGGAAAAACAATTAAAAATATCTTTAAGATACATCCGATGTTAGATGTGGTCTGATTAATGTTTATTTAGTGTGATCATTCTATTTTGTTGTGGGGATATCATTAGGAATCAATTGTAATCTTACATAACATCATTCTATATATATATTCATAATGAAAACATGTAGTATATATACATTGAAATGTAAAAATATGGTATTTATTAGAATTTATTGTTTGAATAAACTGATATGATGTTTGGATTTTTTTCAAAATTACCAAATGTGAGATAAACCGTTCATTATATGTTATTAGAGAGATACTTGATGATATTATTTATGTAACCCAATTAATAAAACAAATTATCACTAGATATATTGTTTTCCAATAGATGGGAAAAAAGAATTAAAGATTCCTCACTAATAATGACGAACCTGTATAAGTTCAAGTATAATAATTATTCTATGTTATTGAGATGGATACGAAACAATATCTTTAACTAGTTACAGATGAATAACTGAATTAGGTTTAATAACAGCCCCAATAGACTTTTATAGGTATTGAATATATTACGAGATTTAAATATAATGTAAAATAATGATAAATTGATGTTAAAAACATGATTTAAATCCTACCTATAAATAGTATTTTCATTATTTGTATTCTAATATATTGATAAATTCCCTGATATCTGAAATAGACAACATGTACACCAACAATGTGTTGATCATGGTTGATTCATGTGACAGTGACATACAAATATGATGAAAATGTGTTTTCTATAAAAAATGGAAATGTTCAGAAGATTGTATTCATATACACAATCTGTAGTGACATATGGTTATAAAATATTCATATATTGAAAATGTATAAATATTTTCACTGATTATGATGAAAAATTCTACTAGTACATTTCTTTTTTTAGAGTAAAATTATTGTTAAGAATTTTATAATATATAGGTCAGTAAGTCATTTTAAAACATTAATTTTGTCGAGGATTTTTATATATTAATTCCCATTGGTATTCAAGTTTTATGTGAGTGTGCTAATTTATAGAAAATATAATTTTCTAAATATGGATTGATGAAAACACACTATAGTAGGATCATCTAGTCTGATGATTTAATCATAGGGTTTTGATTCATAAGGAAGTGGATTATTCATACGTGTACAAGTGGATAAGATATACTATGGTGATATTATTGATATTATATGTAGAAAAAATTCATTTAATAAATAATTTGTACTAACATTATAATCCTTAAGGATGCAGTTGGGAAAATACATCTCGATACTAGACAAGGGTGAAGTATCCAACAATATGCATATCATTATATAAAAATATATATCTAAGGGTCCTTATAGGATATTTCACAACACATATATCATTATGTTTATAATTTAATATATGATAGATAGCACTATATATTTGTAAATATAAGTGCTCTATTATAAAAAATAATAGGAAGATTCAAGATCATATTAAATATTAAAGAGGACGTATAAGATTTATTCTGTGTATTTTAATGGATGTTTCATGTATTATATATAGGGGATATTATGAATCATCTTGGAATAAACACAATAATTTGAATAGAATCACGATTTGACTGACATTTTGTGCATCCATTTGAAAAAAAGGTTGGAAATAAATTCAATGGGCCAAGAACAACATTAGAATGTTATTTACACAAAAATTTGATTCATGTAATAGATTTAATATATATGAATAAACAATAATTAATAATGGAAAACACTGAATAATAAATAGTAGAGTAATATATAAATAATAAACGAACATAAAAAACAATAATTAATCAAAACAAGATTACATGTCTGAAATAAAAAATGGGCGATTAGAATATAAAAATTTCAAAACATTAAAATCCAAACCATATTAACTCCATGACTAAAACCACCATCACAAAATACCATAACATCAATTTTCACCATTAGTGAAATAATAGGTTTTCCCTTTACGTTCATGAAAATTATTAATATCAATATATATTTGTCAAGGCCCATCTCCTGGGGCTCATGCCGTGACTGCACCAAACACATCGTCCAAAGGCTAGGGGCTGACGAGTAGCACCAGAAAGACATATCCCAAAAATGGGAAGGCTTTGCCTTTAAACCTGTACATACACACCGATTATAATGCAACCCAAAGGAACCAATAAGTAAACCATGGTAGTAAAAAGAGAGATGAATGAAATGGGTCCAGAATACAAGGCCAACTGAAAGTATGAGTACAACTCAAAAGTGAAAATTCAACTGAAAAGTCAAAAACAGCTCATGGATCGTCCACCGTGGATCCTAACTAAGGGTTAGGTACTATTCGTGATCAGCATTCCTTGCGTCATATAACACAAAATGGTCCACCTCCATGTACTATTCAGTCATGGATCCCTCAGACTCGTTCAATGTTGTACGTCATCTGCACAAGACACAACAAGGTGTAGGCGAAGCCAAGTAGAGGTGTGTATAACGATACTCAATAGGGACCTCGAGACCCCATAGGTCTCCTAATGTTCGACAATGGAAATCCAAAAATCAATACATCATCTCTACTTAGGTATAGGCCAATACATACACCTATGTTATCAAAATATACAAATCTCATACATGAGTGAAGAATACCACAAAGAGACACCACAATGGTTACACCATGAAGGTAACAATACCACACAAGTAACACTACAATGGTTACACAGAAATGGAAAGAGTACCAAATAGGTATCACCATGATGATAGTACCACAAAGGTAAAATTTCCAGACAGGTATCACTAAGATCGTACCACGAAGGTAAAAGTACCAAAGAGGTATCACCATGAAGATATTACCATAAAGGTAAAAGTACCACACATGTATCACCAAGAAGATATTACCACGAAGGTAAAAGTACCTCACAGGTAACCCCACAGAGATAGTACCACGATGGTAAATTTACCACACATGTATCACCACGAAGATAGTACCACAAAGGTAATAGTACCACACGAGTATCACTGTGACGGTAAATGTTTTAGTACAAAAAGTGTCTCAAATCAAACCAGTTTTTCATTTATGTGTAGAAGTACTGATGATTAGTCGGGAAGCTAAATCATCTTATTCTGTAAGGATGTACTGTAAATGATTATATAGAGTTTGACCCACACGGGATCTATAGATACTGACCCCTGCAATGACCCACATAGTATCTAACCCACACAGTATTGGTATGAGCTGACCCGCATAGGATCGCTGAGCACATACCCACATAGGATCGGTATGCGATGACCGACACAAGATGGATGAGCACTGAACCACACAAGATCTGACCCACATTAGATCGATGATGACCCACACAGGATCTCTTGGTACTAACCTCCGTATAATCTATCTCCATCCTCCACCTAACTGTAAGCCACTGGATTACGACTAATAGCATGTTTGGGAGATCTACTCCTAAAGCCCTCAGTCGTACCTTATCTTCCACGATGTACTACGAAGAATAATATCAAAGGTCTATCAAGTCATAATGGAACCAACACAACAGAAGACACGTCAATCAGAGGCTCGGTCCGTATGTTATTAGTGTTTCCACTCCGAGGGCCCGGATGGATTCGGGATTCGGCCCAACCCGGGAATACTCCAACTTTATCCAAAACTCATGATGAGTCTACCAAAAGCACTGTCTCGATCAAAGTATTTTGGTTCCATAGACGGTTCATCAAACAGAAGCCAGGTTCTCAAAATATAGCCACAAAAGTGTATCTGTGTCTAGTGGGGCTCGGGTCCGGTCTGACCCGGTCGGGCCGACCCGACCTGGTTCGGGTCGGCCCTCCCTAGTCTGGGTCTAGACCGAATGGCCAAGATCGCGGGGGGACTGCCCACTATTCTAGGTGGTCCTCCGTGGTGGGGTTCACCATATCCGACACCTGAAGCCCCCCCCCCCCTCGATAACCTGAACGGTCTGATGGACTGTTCGGCAAGTGTGGTGTCGGGTTAGCACGCGGTACCTATTGGGAAGTCCCTCTCGACGTGGCCTGCTATAAGCCTATCCGTTCCTGCTCCCAGTGGTATGATGACACCGCTGTCCACCTACGACCGGTCGGGTACCAAAAACCCTTCGTTCTCCGCCGCTGCCAAGCGGCCGAGGTCTCTATCTCCAGCCGCCTGAATGCATCTCGCCGCTTCTCCACATGGCCGGTCAGCATACTAGCTGCCATCCCTTTCTCCTTCATGGCCGATGGGTCACAACCTCCTCTTCCGGTGGTGTGGACACACACCACCCTCCTTCTACACGGCCCGCTGGGTTCCGACCACCACCTTCTTTTGCTGGCCATTGCATCTTCGTTCCAAGCTCAAAAATTATTACATTCTCATATTCAGGATCCTCAAGTTGAGATCTTCATCTCCATATGTTGTTCTCAACAAGATATTGTTTTTTCAGCCACGTTATTTATTTGGAATTGAGGAACGCATGAAGAACTCATGACAAGCGAAAGAAAATGGTCAAGGTATAAGTGTGGAACAGTGGCCATTTTTGTTTGTCCATCGTCGTTGGGAATTGAGAACACATATAATCAACAAAAATATTTAATCATACTACAAATTAAAACCCCTACAGCGTTTTCCATTGTAAGATATTTTTTGAATGGTTCTCACAAGATCTACTTTCCATTTCCAATGATTTCTTCCACCAAAACTGTGGTTCCAATCTTAATACATTAAATTATTAATTCAATTAATGCTGGCACATTAATTATGATATGGTTGGCACATTAATTTGGGAGCATTCCAAGTGTTTACCTACATTAAATGGGGGTTATGGTGGTCGCCACCATCATGAATTCAAATGGAAGGTTTCAAAAGAAAAATAAAATAAATGTTGTTTTATTTTATTTTTAATCTTTTAACTCTCCCAGGAAAATTTGAAAAACTTACTTCCACCCTTTACATAATGCTGTCAAAGTGACGGTATCTTATTTCAATATCGGTACTGCGAGATCGATGGTGTCCTCATATTTCAGCGGTGGTCTCAGAATTTTTAAACGAGTTACCATTTTTGATTTATAAGCATTAGAATAAAAAAATAACCTTATTTAATTATTTGATTTACGGTTATTCCATTTTTGGGTTTTCTCATTGGAGGCACACACCGACTAAACATAATTTGCACCCTAGGTAAAACCACCATACTGAGAGAAATGATACCCTCAGATTTTTGATTTGAGTATCCATTTAATAGTATTTCTACATTTTCAAGAAAACTGCATAAGAAAAATAATTAATGCTAAACAAAACTTCGACGGATCATTCCAGGCACTCCATGCCTCAAAATTATGTGCCGTCAGATTTCTCTGTTTCGAAATAATTCTATATAAGTAAAAAAATCATACAGAATTTTTTGTACATTACATTCTCCCAGCCATAGATATTTACATCCCTGAAATCCACAACATAGACTATGGAAACAAATGGGGGTACTAAGAATAGTCTTGAGCCTCCCCCTCCCATGTTCTCTCCTGGTGGTTCACATGCTGCAAACAAATGCACACTAACGGTATCGATCACCCACGAATTACTCTCTCCTATCAATCCTAAATCTCTATCGGATCCTTCGAAACTATCGCCCAATCGTCTAAGTCCATCTCTCCATGGTTGATGACATGAAATGGGTTGTGCACATATCTCATTAGCTGGGATACATGGAAGACATCGTGAACCCACCCCATCCAGGGTTGTAGTTCCAAGTGGTATGCCACCTCGCCAATCCTCCAAAGTATCAGAAAAGTGCTGATGAACCTCAGTGATAACTTGTCATCTTGACCAAATATATGTAGTCCCTGTTGAGGGGAGACTCACCAGACAACATGGTTTCCCCTCCTGGAACTCCAAACAACTCTGTCTCTTGTCGGCACAAGACATCTACCAACTCTGTTCATTTTTTACATGATGACAAATGAGACATCATGATACAAAATCTACCACAGCATTATTCATCCATGGGCACCAGTATTGATGTTGTAAGTTATGGTACATCGTCCCCACACTATGATGTACCATTAAAAGAATTGTAAGGAATTCTTTCAAGAACTCATCCTAAAGCATCGATGGTACTATAGTTCGTCCTGTATAGAGGATGACATCCTCCCCACCATCATAAATTATATCATCTTCTTGCCTTGAGGTTATCTATGCTCGTTGAGCCTCGCAGTCAGTGTCCCCACAATGCGCCTCCCTTTCTCACTGATGGAGTGGGGGTGTGACTATCATAAACTAGAGGTATACTGCTCTATCTATATCCATGAAGGATATCTGGAACGTGGATAGCTTCTATGTCACCTCACTCAACAACTGTAGATCATACCTACTTCTACAAGAATATGCTACCACATTCCCCTTCCTAGGAGTATACACTATCTCAAAGTCATAGTCCTTGAAAAACTCTACCCTTAGTCATTGTCTCAAGTTCAGGACTTTCATGAATGAAGATATACATGAGACTCTTGTGATCAGAGTAGTATGTAAAATGTTCTCCCACCAAGTAGTGTCTCCACATCTTTAACACATAGACCACTACTGCTAACTCCAGTTCATGGGTAGATTAGTTTTACTCATCAGTCTCTATATCAGCTCCTGAAAGCTCTGCTGACACTTTACCATCTATAGGAATGGTTTGCCATTTTTCGTCAAAACTGACATGGGTGATGCTACCCTTGAGATGTCTGGTCCAAAACTCCGGTAGTACCTAGCCAATGTAGAAGTCCCTCCTTATTTAGTGGGGAAAACCTTGAATTTTCTTTTGAAACGATGCCCCCCATAGTATACCGCTTCTGTTGGGAACTGAAAACTCAAAACTCCCTCTTCAATGAGGGTAGGGCGGGATGACCCAAGAGTGATCATATCTACCCTCCTTTGCATGATATTTTCTTGTGCTGCATGGGTTTCCTTTTTCACCGACTAAGGAAAATACCATTACAACATTATAGTTATAGGACAACTGGTTTCCCTAATGAATTTAATATGAGAATGATATGTGGATGTCCAGTACATACCCAAACTAACATCGTAAGGCCTCGACACTGCCACGAAGAGGTTTCAACCAAAACTCTCACCTCATGGGTCAGATAACTCTGTCGGCATAAGTGTGATTATCGAGTCTCTACCCAATGGTAACATCAATCGTGAGGGTCAAGTCAATGACATAACTGTAAAGACTATGTTTTGGACAAGATTAGTGGAATGAGTAAATGATCGGTAACTATGGCTATTAATACGGCAGTAAGTCATAGACACAGACCATTCGTCGAATCATTCATAGAGCCCTTTGGGTCACACTCCATGACCATAGCAGCAACTCCCTTCCCTTATCCTCAAGATCCATGATCGTGGTCGGGACAACAAAGTGGGTGGTTGTAACATGTTGAAATTTAAACCACCTCATGATGCTCTCCTAGCTCTACTTACATGTCTGCATCCCAAAATATTCATCTGTCCTTAACACTTCTTCTTCACGAAATATTTTTACAAACCCATTCTTTGAGACTGGCGCCAGTTTTCTAATTTTCCACTACTAAAATGCACTGGTTGTATCTACTCATCCAAATAACATTAAACTACAATGGTTTCCTCTATCACCCTAACATAGGTAGGAATGCATGGAAGAATAGTGCATGCTCGGACATCCTTAAACACACCATGCTCAGAAGTCCTAACCCAAAATCATTGATTGTATCATATTAATCAATTTCCATGAATGGTTGGTATGCCTCGATGAATACTCATCTTCTGATATGTCATCCAGCCGAAGCTGTAGAAGTTCTAGAGAGCTCTCAACCACCTACTCATGATAGTCCTCAGCTTCCTTTGAGTCAGGCCCACCTCAGAACCTGAGGGGTGTCTAATGCTGAAACTTGTGTAAGGTAATAATTCTAAATGTTTCCTCTACCGGTACCTCCAGTTGTAACTGATTCCCAATGGGTGGTGGTGCTACTGGTACACCACATGATGGTGCCAACATAATAAGATGGCCTTGATCTTGGGCCTCATCGCTCGGTGGGACTTCATCATGAACTCTCTTGGGAAACCTATGTTGCTGTCTTGGTGGTGGTATCCAGATAAAGAATTGGTGCCCCATTGACATTATGTTATACCTGGTGATATGAAACCAAAGAAATTAAAAGAAATACTTTTTAAAAACACACACAATCATTGTTTTCATGCGCTGAATCGGAAATCTGAATTCAAGGTCCTGATTTATGGATACGTCGGCCGCCACACCAACACTGGACCCCATGAACTGAAAAACACATTCATAACACATAATACTATTGTTTCAGAAAAAATATTAGGGTCCTAGATCTTCAGTAGAACCTAACTCCTATGATACCACATTGTCACGACCCGTCCCCTGGGGCCCATGCAATGACTACCCCATCCCGCCTTCCATAGGCCAGTGGCTGGAGACTAGTAGTAGAATGGTGTATCCCTAAAATAAGAAGGAATTTACTTTAAACATATACATACACAGAAAGTAGAATGTCACAAGAAGAAACCACTAATTAAATTGATGTAGTGAAAAGTGTGTTGAATGAAAAGGGGTTTGAATACAAGCCCAACTGAATGCTCAAGTATAACTCAAAAGTAAAAATACAACTAAAAAGTGAAAATAATCTACTGGATCGTCCACCATGGATCCTACATGAGGGGTATGCACAAATCATGATCATTAGTCCTCACGTCACGTCATAGAAAATGGTCCGCCTCCGAGTACTGTTCAGTCCAAAATCCCTCACCCTCATTATATGTTCTACGTCATCTGCACAAGACTCAAAAAGGTACAAGAGAATTTCATCCAGAGTGAGTATAACAATATTTAATAGGCACCCGAGGCCATAGAGGTCTCATAATGTTTCACAATGGAAAACCACAAATAAAGACATCAAATATACTTAGGTATATTCCCATACAAACAGCTATGTTATCAAGATATCCAAATCACATACATGAGTGAAGAATAAAACAAATGTTAGAACACAAATGTAACACTACGAAGGTAAAAGTACTACACAAGTAAAACTATGAAGGTTGCACCACGGAGGAAAAAGTACCACACATGTATCACTATGATGATATTACCATGAAGGTAAAAGTAACACACATGTATCAACATGAAGATAGTACCACGAAGGTAAAAGTATCACACAGGTATCCCCATGAAGATAGTTCCACGAAGGAAAAAATACAACACAGGTATCACCACGAAGATAGTACCATGAAGGTAAATGTACCACACATGTATCACCATGAAGATAGTACCATGAAGCTAAATGTACAACACATGTATCACCACGATGATAGTATCATGATGGTAAAAGTACCACACAAGTATCACCACAACGATAATACCAAAAAGGTAAAAGTCTTTGTCCAAACTGAGTATCAGCTCAAACCAGGTTTTTAGTGAAGTATAGAATTATAGATGATTTTTCGAAAAGCTAGATCATTTAATTCTTTCAAGAGGTACTGATGCTGATTCTACAGAGTCTGAACCACAGAAGATCTATCAGTACTGACCCCAACAATGACTCACATAGGATCTGACCCATACATGATCTGACCAACACAGGATCAGTATGCGCTGATCCACACAAGATCGCTAAGAGTTGACCCACATAGGATATGTCCCACACTAGATTAGTCTATGCTGACCCCCACAGAATCACTGAGCGCTGACCCACATAGGATCTAACCGACAAAAGATCGATTCTGACCCACACAGGACTGCTCGGTACTAACATCAGAATGATTTTATGACAATGTCTGCCTCACTGCCAGCCACCTGATTCACACTAATTCCACATTTTGGAGAACCTCTCCTCAAACCATTGGTCATACCTCAACCGCCATGGTGTCCCATGGAGAATTATCAAAATGGTATGTCACATCATAAGGGACCAATCACAATAGATTGAATGTCAATCGGCTGCTCGTTCTGTAAGTTATTACCATTTCCGCTTCGAGGGCCCGGTTGGATTTGGGGTTCGATCCAACTCATCCATACTCCATATTTATCCAAAATTCAAGTATAGTATACCAAAAGGACTATCTCGGTCCAGGGATTCTGGTGTCAGAGACGGTTCGTCAAACGGAAGCCTGATTCTTAGGATATGGCCATAATGGCGTATCTGGGTGTTGAGGGGCCCGGGTCCGGTCCGACTCGGTCTGACCCAGCATGGAATAACCTGATCCAGGTCTGGTCGACTCGTCCCGGTCCAGGTCCAGCTCAGTGGGCCTGGGCCATGGTGTTCCCGAAAAAATGTGGAAGGCATGATCAGCTAGGTTTTCCGATGAGGTAGGGTCCACCCAAGCCGACAACTGGGGGAAGCCCCCCCCCCCATGTAACCCAAATGGTCTATTGGACCATTCAAAAGGTGTGGTTCAGGGATGGCACGCAGGACCCACTAGGTGGTCCAACATGATGTGGCTAGCCTGATGCTCGAAAGGTCCTTCTCCCAGCGGCACGACGGTGCCACAGTCCACCAGCGGGTGGTCGGGTGTCAGCCGCCCTCAAGACTACGCTGCGGAAAAGGAACCACAATCTCTAGATCTCGCAGCGCAGACGCATGCTGCCACATCACCTTGTGGTCGAACGACCTACCATCTTTCGTCCCTTTCTCCACTGCGACAGACTGGTCATGGCCTCCTCTTCCGGTGGAGCGGATGCACGCCGCCCTCCTTCCACATGGCTAACAGGGTGCTGAATGTCGCCGTCTTCTGCAAGAAATTCCAACAGCTTTCCACGCCCAAAAATTATGCTATTCGCATATTCAAAATCCTTCGGTCAAGATCTTCACGTCCATATTTTAAGCTCAATGAGACATTGTGTTTTCATCTGCATTAATTATTTGGAGTTGAAGAACGCACAAAGAAGTCGCGAATAATGAAAGATGATGATCAAGGTATAAGTACAGAACAATGGCCATGTTTGTTTGGCCGTCGTCGATGTGAATCGAGAATATGAAGAATCAATAAATATATTTAATCATACTTCCAATTAAAACCCCTACCTCGTTCGTCCATTGGAGGATATATCTCTAATGGTTCTCCCAAGCTCCCCTTCCTATTGCCAATGATTTTTTTCACCAATAGTGTGGTTATAATCTTAATACATTATGTTATTAATTCAACTAATGTTGATACATTAATTATGATGAGGTTCTCACAATATGTTGGGATGATACCAATAGTTTTTCTACATTAAATGGGGGTCCAGGTGGTCCCCACCATCCTCAATTCAGATGTATGGTTTAAAAATATCAATAAAATAAATGTTTTTTTTATTTGTATTATTTTAAATCTCTCACGAAATTCCAAAAAACTAACTTCCACCATTGACATACTGCAGTTATCGTGAAGGACTACTAAAGATAATATCGACACTACGAGTTCAGCGGTGGCCTCATATTTCAATTCTGAGCATCGGTTCAAATGTTACAAAACACCAATCGCCTGTTAACTGAACGTTCCCGAAAAAATGTTAAAAAAATTAATAACAGTCTACCTCAACCCATGCCGGTCGAGGATAGGCTCTGCCTATGTGAAACATGCTCCAAAAACCCAATGGTACTCTCAGATTTCCCATCCATGTTACAATATAAATGTTATGAATTTTACAATAAAATAATTTCCACTGAATTATTTTATTTATAGTCCAAAACTAACTTTCCCGGGTGGCTTGCGCCAACCAATGATATTATATTTCTAAAGAATACATACCCTCACGAGTTTAGCGGTGGTATCATATTTGTAATCCTAGAAACCATTTCTGAGTTACAAGAATTTAAACAAGAAAATAATTTTATTTAATTATTTTATTTAAGGTTAATCCATTTTTTTAGTTCTCTCATCGCAGGCCCGTGCCAACAAAACTTAAGTCGCACCTAGGGTAATCTTTCCATCCTCGGCGTAATTGTGCCCTCTAATTTTTTATTCCAGTAACTATTTAAGAGTTATTCAAAATTTTCAGGAAGACTACTTACCCGAAATAATTAATGATTAAAAAAACATCGACGAATCATTCTAGGAACTCCGGGCCTCAGAATCACGCACCAAAAGATTTTACTTTCTCGAAATAATTCCATATAATTAAAGAAAATTATACGGAATTTTTGGGACATTACAATATATATATATATATATATATATATATATATTACATGATGTATATTCTAGTGATAATAATTTATATCATTATAAAATACACTAATTAAATCTATTATGCACTAATCGAATAAAAATATTTACATAACATTTAATATAAAATAGGAGAGATTTTTAGAAACTAATGAATGTGATATTAATTTCATGGTTAAAAAACTCATTCCACCCCACAAAGAGACACTAAGAACATATAATCCTAGGAATCAATCCAAACCCATTCCTCAATGATCCATTTCATCAAACCAATGCATCCCATTTACATATACGACTAACTAAAAATACCAAGATCATTAAAAGAAAATACCCTCTCCTAGTTGAATTCCCATATAGATATATAATCCAAAATTTCCAAATAATAGAATCAAAATCTATTGATGAATTAAAATTTAATTATCAAAATGAATTATTAAAACAAATTATCTCAGAAAAATATAGGTTTTCACACACCAATGTTCATTTTTATTAAAACCAAAACACTAAATATGACTATTAGGATACAATGATTTGGGCTCAATAGCACCATTTATTTTTCGAAAATCGAAAAACAAGATTCAAATTCCTAAAATGAAATTTAATAGAGTCCTCCTAAAAATAAAAAGATAAATTTCATATTAAAAAACTAAATACATATTGTTAATGGAAAAAGGTGGTGATGTAGAATCCAAATCCCTCATACAAGATCATATAGAATACCCATGACACAAATTGGTAGATATATGTTGTAATTGACCACATACAATGATTTAAAATGGATGAAATATAAAAAATACCCTTTTAGAAATTTCCAAATGGGAATAGTGAAAATAAGGTTTTTCTAGAATGGAAACAAGTTGAGAAGTTGAGAGAAGTATATACAATACATTATTCCTTTATTCCAAAGGATAACTAATCAGAGAATAAAATATAGGGATATATAGAATAATTGTAATACAAAATCACTCAATTAACTCTTGATGATTGTTATACATATATATCTCAGAGGAAATGGGTGTTCTTGGGGTGGATTCATGTAAGATATATTTTTTTGTCTGTTATAATACCTTATTCATTAAGATGTATATGACTGTACACCAAGATCCAAAATTGTGATTTAACTCTATGGAAAATTCAAATCACATTTGGTTGATCCCATAAAAATATCATAAATCCCATCATAGAATTATAATAAATTTATTAATAACGTAAAAAATGTAATAAAAAAGTAATTTATGTATCAAAGGGGAGTTACATTGTCCATGAAATTTTTCATTCTTCCCTACAAATTCTAGAGATTAGCGATGAGTTTAAAATATCATCAAATTGTTGTTCAGATAACCTATAATATTCCCAATGCTGATTATAAACATAGTAATACTATCATAATACATATACCATTGAAATATATCGAAGTCGCATTATATTTAATTGCATATCCAATATAGAAATCGTTGTGTAAGTTAATGTAGAATCCATATTGTGAGTATCATGGGCCCCTCTAATCACATGAGTGGGGACAAAAAATATTTTTTATGATATAGAAAATAAAATCAATATTTGAATTTAATATTGGTGATATAGATATCATATAAGAAACATTTATTATATGACAATGAATATAAAAAATTTCTTCATATAAATAATATAATGTCCCTTGCTTACCCATTGGTGGTTCTCCAAATACAGAGATACTCTTATGAGAACGTAATTACCAAATTAAAAATTAATAATTAGATTATTATGGAAAGAATGACATTTATTATGGACAGAGTTCATTATAATTTTTTTATTAACATGATTTTAATTATAGTTTAATTCATAATAACTGGTCTAGTAAATGATGTTTCTTTTAACTCCACCCAAAACAGTCAGGATTGACATGAATGTTCATAAAATTAATCAAGAACAACCATATAAATTATGGAATAATAATAATTTTTATAAAAAAACCTTACTGAAGGGAGAAATTCATCCCAAAAAACCATTAAATCCTATCACATATTCCATGAATATTTCCTCTTGAGTATAAACTATATATTCTAAAAAACTATTAATTTGAGGATTTTATGTCATGAATTTAGAAAACTAACATAAAAATTACTTTTTCAAAACAAATATGGAATTAATAAAATACAATATAAAATACTTCTACTTGTGTAGTAACCATTTACATAACATATAACATGGAAAATAGATTAACTGTATCGTTTCACATATTAGAATAATGAATTTTTACGTGGAGATTCATCCAAAAACCCCCAAATGGAATCATTCCTTTTCAATCATCCACAACCCAACCCACAAGGTTTTGAACCATGGATATTCGAGTCTCACATAAAATTGGTCAAAGGGTGGAAAACAATAGTGATTATGCATATCCCAAAATTGAGAGGCATTATCTTAATTTCCAAGTACTCATGTACGCTCCTAGAATCCCACACAATGCTGAAATTCAATTCAAAAGTATCTAATGAATCTATGAATTTAGAATCCCACAAACAGAGGATGATAATAAAATACTAAAGGAAAAAAATAAAATACAATCTCAAAGAAACTATAATGATTCAGAACTTGTACCAGGGTGAGGACTATGGTCAAATGAATGATGCTGAAAAACACCTATGTCTATCAAGATAATTCTATAATCTAAATATTACCTATCCTCCCATGACACCAAAGAAATGGTCCGTCATATTAATAAGTCACAACACATGTGGGGTGATCCCATGCATGGGATAGTTTAAAAAGACCTTGTACGACACCCAAAAAACACTAAAACATGATGCATCATGAACAGTAACCTCATTCTAGTACTATATCATTTAGTAGAAGTACGAAAAATACCTAGATATTCTCAAGATTTACATGAGGACACTATGAAGTCACATCTACCTAATGACCACATGATTCATCTAAAATAAAAGGGTATTCTAAGAGAATCAAATACACAATCCATTCCATCATCGGAGAAATTCGTCCAATATGTGGATATAATTGGGCCCCACAAATGATAGATCAGTGGTAATAAAAGACCCTAATACATAGATAGAGGGTCTAGGTCGGTACCACTTAGTGTCACCGAAATCCAAATATGTATCAATCCACTATGTATGGTATAGATTATTAATTATACCTCAAACCCTATAGATGCAACCTAAAATATGGAGGATCAAAAACGATTACCATGTTGTCTTGTTGAATCCAAAAACCCCATCGATGTTATAATTATGATATAGGACCAATTTCATGTCCTAAAGAGGGACACCATTATCCCCATATGTCAATCAACATCTATTGGGGATAAAATTCCCAATATGATGATGTATGGTTGCATTTTTTCTTCTAAGGTAAAGAAAATGTAAAAATAAATCAACCGAGATTGTTTTAGAATGAAGAGAGGAAGAGCTCCAAGTTATCTCAATGAGATTACATAGAGTGTATGTTGAGTGCACATCAGGAATCCTTCCACCTATATCTTCTCATTTGGATTTTATTCAAAAAAATGAAAATATCCAAAAACATGACGTGTAGGAGTAGTAAAAAACATATAGAGGTGGCCTCAAACCATTCCCATGTCTTCTTCCCATTACTGAATACTATTGTTCATGCATATGTACACCTGTCCATGTCTGTGTCTAATTACATGCTGTTTTTCTCTATTCTACACCTATTCATGTATGAGTACCCTCTATGTAACAGATTGATTCTTTAGAGAGGGGTCAAATGGTGTTTGACTGGATCACACATCCTATGATATGAAACTATTATAGAAACAATATATCCTCAAACTAGGGATAACACATAGTGTTCAATACTATAACACACTACTTGTATACTTGGATTTCCTTCATCCATAAAAATAATACTCCAAATCATTTTTCACACAACTGGCATCGTCTCTATCAATAGAATATATAGATCGAAGGTCTACCAAACTCAAAATCGCTTCTTTGCAAGATTTAGGTCCATAATTTGTATAGAAAACCATATGTTGAGAGATTCCTTCATTACATGAAAAAACTAGGAAGATTGAAAACCAAAAATACATTTTAAACCAAATCAGATCATCCACTATCATAATCAAACCTCAATTGTAGACTTGATCACGATCTTCACTGGTGGTATCGATTCTTTGACCTGAATTATAGTCACACAATAATCAAATATATGATAATTGTCGAATTTTTTCCAAATAAATTGATCACGAAGAACAATAAAAGATTGAGGGAGAGAAATACATAATCCATCAGATGTGAGGAACATAATTTAGATTTTTTAAACATGCTTTATCCATTGTTTTTGATATTGATTGATTATGTGGATAATCAACACAACCTACAATTTAAATACATCACAATAATCTATTGACCATGCATGAATCAATTCTGTTCATGTAATCAGTCCATGTTCATCCAAGATAAATGAATGAGATGTTGAAACTAAAAATAAAAAACACACATATACATTATATTGATCACTTACAGATAATTTTTATGAATTGTAATCATTGGGAAAATCCCTGAACTATGATGGCACAATGATCCAATATAAAATATCGATATTTCATTTCTCTATATGATCCCCTCAATCACCCCCTAATGATCATATAATATTCGAATGGATATGTGGCATTCCATGTTATTTTTCCATAATTGAATTTAAATTGAATTTATTACAGGTTGTTGTGTCAAAAAAAGATATTCATTTTATACATTTGAGCATATGACAATTTTTTCCCAAACACCTCATGATGAATTTTTTTTTGAAGAACCTAGGGTAATCGCCATGTTAAAAAATCAATGGACCCCTATTATTACTAATACATGCCCCCATTCAAGAGTTATTCCACTATTTTCTGAAAAATTTATGAGTGTGATATTATTATATTAAATATATTACAAATACTTATTCTGGGAACACATGGCCTCAATAACAGACATTTTATTACTACATAGTCACAAAAATAATACACCCAGTATCAAATGGAAGAACAAAAATCTAATTCATTACATTCATCCCACATTAATACTTTTCATTCCAAAAAGATAAAAACCTAGTCAAAAATATGGGGGTGTAGGGCTCTCATCTGGGTCTTCGGCTCCCAGGTTCTCTCTTGATTATTCAGTACTACAACATGACATTCACTAGGGAATAGATAACACATTATTTATCCTCACCTACTAACCTATTATCTCTATTGGGTATTCAGAAATATCATCTCCGTACCTAAATTCCATCTCTCCCTAATCAATAACATGTGATGGGTCATGATCATACCACATCAGTGGAAGCCTATAGTAGAATTCATACACCTTTTCCAATGGTGGTGATAGAGCGAAGAAGTATAAAACATTTCCAACTATAAACTTTATCTATTATGGGTGAATGATTATTGAATAAATCATGATGCCATGAAAAAATATCACCAATCCCTGGCGATGTGAGACCCTGAAGGACACATATCCTCCATCCATGAAATCAAACAGACTTTATCATCAGTCCATATATGACTTCTAATGACATTGTGAAGGCTTAATCCACTCTAAAAAGGACATATCCTTATTTTTAGTATCTCAAACAATTATAGACTCATGAGTGGCGACTCAAGTAGATCATTCCAAAATTGTGGTTTCTTACATGTTCATCCATAAACGGTCTCAAATGGTTCGATAAAAATGTGACAATTGTAGATATTAATGTACGAAAACACCACCAAGTGTTAATTATCCAACAAATGACGACCAATATAAAATATTCATGATCACCTCAATTCCTATATAACCTAAATGGTCCATCTTGTCAGTCTGCCATTCTATGGGTAAAACATAGTGCTGAAGTGAAACTAAGCTCCAATGTAATCCAGAAATACTTCCCATAATTCCATCCTGAAACAAGATTCATGATATGAAATTATGATTTGGGTAACTCAATGGAAAATAGATATTTCGTATATATACATGTTTCCCACTATCTTTGTAGGAATATTCTCTATAATAGTAATGATTTTGGATAAATTGGTGAGTCAGTCTATGATCACCCAATTGGAATCATGTCCCCGGAATGTATAGGGTAACCCTATCATGATATCCATATATATACCTCTCCACTTCCACTATTTCACCTTTAAATGATGATCAAAATAAACTGTTGACTGATGTCCAACATTCACTTGCTGAAAAGGGAGGCATGGTGAGAAAAACTATGCAAGAAAACTCTTCATGTATGGACACCAAAACTAAATTTAGAGTTCAGGGAATATCGTTCCTGCACTGGGATGTACTTATAAAGGGGATGTATATTGTTGCCCCATCAATTACTCTTTCAACATCAATGGTACCATCATTTTCCCATTTAAAATTTTTATGTTCTCCCCACAATTAGAATATCCATCAGGAGCACATCCTATGGATATATGAGTATGAAATGTCCAAAAATCAGTATCTCTAGGTTTAATAACCCCAAAATGATGTAAACGTAGTGGGGATAACAAAACTAAAATGAGGATATGATAAACCGTTATTTTATAATAATTAAAACTTCAATAAATTTGTATCCTCTGATTCTATAGCCTAAAACAATGATCCAGACCTGTAGATATGATTTTTTGCCTCCATGTTCGCCTTAATAATAGTTTTAATAATCTAAAATTCATATTCATGGAAGAATAGTAGACAAAAACTCTTCTTTAAGTAATGTTCCTTCTAGGAAAAAATAAATTTTTGTCTATTGTGGTCATTGTAGTTGAAAAACCACTATCCTATTATATACTATTACCACATCCTCAATTTGAATATTACCACTACCAACACAGGAACCGTGGATGAAAATTTATATTCATGTGGTCTCAAATTATGTGAACCATAATGAACCATTTACTTCCTCTTCATTAAAACAATAGTAATCCTTGTCCAGGATGCATCATTGATTACATTTTACTTGACATCCTCCAATAGTAATATCATGTTGGGAGAACACTTCCACTTATTCCACAAATCATGAATGGACTAATGGAACCATTCCATCAATATAAAATAATTACCCTTCTTTTTAAAATTCGTAAATTGTGTTTCTAGAGTGGAGAAATAAGGAATAATCCTTCTATAGTACCCTTCAACCCCATGTAAACTCGGGATCCGAATTACACTCTAGGGGGGATCCCAAGAAATAATTGAATAAACCTTCACCAAGTCCACTATAACTCATGCCACTGAGATTAATTTTCACAGGAAGTGGACCTATCAAATCCAAAATTGAGACTTTGAGAGATTCTCCAAAATATAGTTCTCTTAGAGTGTGTATAGGGAAATTCTTATGTATCCCATGTGATCATCCTCAGAAACTGAGCACTCTATGTTTTTTCCAATGGGGAACACCATAAAATGGTCTAAGAAATGAATAAATATCAAGATAATTGGTTCTATCAACACTATTGGGGAGTTAATCATTGAAAATGTGATCACAAATTACTTATTATGACCATAGAAACATATGATAGGTGACTTCGTTATATAGTCATCACACACTCATAGTTAGTGAATAACGTTTTTGAGGTCACTATTTGAGAACCATCATTCTCCTTCCAAATGCTCATATATGTTTTTGATCCATGATATTGGATACTTATTCTTCATGTTAACCTGGTCCATGCGATGTTCATCAACAAATAACCTAAATATCCCATCCCCTTTCATGGTGAATGATAGTGGGGATTACCAAGGTGAAACATTTCGTCTCACTACGTCCTTCTCCTAGAATTCCATTAAAAACACGTTTATCTTGCAAATTATGTAGGGATCCATTTGATATGCTAGTGTAGATATAAGGTCTTTCTTGTGGTATAATACAGTACATAAGTCTATCTTATAGTGGGGAGGTAAGCCTAACACATCTCTAGGAATGACATCCTCATAAACATCCACAACCATAGGGAATATGTAACCCATTACATCAAGATCTCCAAGAGTCATGCTAGCCTTATGGCGAGTAATCTTTTTCACTCTCATGTGCTTGAGATCATTATCCTCCTTCAAGGATTCCATTTTACCCAAAAAGGAAAACAGTTCCCATAACTGTATACATACCTCATCCTCTTCATAAAATAGTCAATATGGACATGAACTATGGATAGCCAAACCATAAATAATATGGTTCATAATACCTAATAAATACTAAAAATAGATCCCAAAAAACCATCACATATAATTGTTAGATCACACTATTGGATCAATTTCATAATCGGAGTCTCTAATCGAAAGGGTGATCCAATAGCTCTATCGGAATCTAAAAGCCTCTAACTAGATAAGAGAAATAAATGTAAAGACTCCCACCTATGTCTATCAATTATCCTAAAATGATTGAAAATAAAATTATCATACTATGTTTCATCCTGTAGACATGGTGTCATATTACTCCATAACCTACAAGTAGCCATATCCAAGACCATTAGTTCCCTAATCCTAGAATGGATGACCTAGTGGTGGTGTTAGTATTAGGGGTAATATTCATCCACCTCCTACATTTCATATATCCCCTCTCTCATGTCAGATTCCATGCATACCCCCTGGACCTTCCTCTAACTCATCCTCGATGGTCCCTCAACCATACCTCTATCATCCATTTGATGTCTTTTGATTCTCATGAATGATTTCCTTGACCATCACAAGAGAAACACCACATTTACCTCGAATGATTTAAGACATCATTAGATCGATGTGACATCAAACTAGGGTCCTTGGATTTCATCCTTAACCATATTACATACATGTATCCATATGAATAACATCATCTACCAATTGATAATGCCTGAGCTCTTGGATTCCAACAACCAAAACCCACTATTGGTGTCTACTCCTCTATAAATCTATCTATGAAAATGTCCCACTTAAAAACTCTATAATAGGTTGGAATTCATAAGTATATCAAGAATTCCCTTATCTCTATTTGTACACCCTACTCAATGTTATATTCTCTAAAATAATGGATCTTTAACCAATTAAAATTGTGTTTTTTCAGAGATCTAAAAACCATTCTAATTACCTTTCCACAATAAACATCCCTATAACGAATTTTTAAGCTTTTATAAGTGAACTGAATCCAATTATTCCATATAAAACTCCTCCCTGGAGTGATGCTCACGATAAAACAAGAAGATAACTTTCTCATCTCATGACATTGTCAATAAACTCCACCATCACTACGAACAGACTAGAAAAAGACTAGCCACAAAGACTGTCATTGGATTTTTATCTTTTTTCACACTGAAAAAATATTAAGGGATAACATCTCGCCCTTATTAATCTACACTATGGTCTATCTCACCTATAATCCTATAATGAAGTTTTTATGGAACTCATGCACCACACTAAACCTTTTATCATCCCCATCTGGAACCTAATGAACTACCTAGTTCTCAATGGGTTGTGTTATTTATTTTAAACTACACGGAAGGTCTATCCATATTGTAGTCCCATGTAATAAAACCTAATTACTCATCAAATCATCCTGAAGGTCACATAGTGGAATCTTATCTACATAACTTTTTAGAGGGATACAAAAATAAATAAGATATACTTTGGTCAAAGAGAATATATTAAGAGGTATGACTCAAGAAGGACTTGGAAAAAACAACCCTTTCTTATATGATGAATGATCAAATATTTTTCCTATAATAAGTATCTATATATACAATGCCAAAATACAGGAGATCAGAGTCCTAGCGTGTGTCTGTGTGTTTCAGATTCCTCACCAACACTAGAGTGCCAAGCCAGACATCCAAACTCAAATAAGAGCATTATTTCCCCAAACAATTATTACATACTTTATCCAAAGGTAGAACACGATTCATTGATACCACTCTGTCACAACCAATCCCACTAGCTCTAATAGATGCCTACCCTACACCAACATCTAATAGGCCAGGGGTTGGAGACAAGTTATAAGCTGGTATATCCCACAAAAGGGTGTCACTAAAATATTTTACATGTACACATGCAAACACCTTCAAGAGAAAACAATAATAAAATCTAAAACAACTACAACCAATTCGTGAATACATATATATTCCAAGAAACATAGTACAAATATATAGAACTAAAAGATTAAAGGTTCCCAAATACAGACCCAACCAATACTGAAAAGTGTTCAACCTACTCCATCAGTGAGGACTACATCCAAATGAAAGAAAATAAAAAATTCCTTGATCTATCAAGATCATGATTTGATCCACCCACTCTATTTTCCTTCTAGGACACCATATAATGGGCCATCATCTACATAAGCCATGACATGTGTAGGTGTTGTCTATTACTGGGTGAGTATATCAATAACTATTAGGAAACCATATGAAAACTGAAACATGAATCCCCAAGAACCGTTAGCACATAATTGTAATATTTTACTGATTAATAGACTCGATATCCCATATATAATCCGGAAGGATATAGTTTCACTAGGTTGTCCCAACCAAATACTGGCGATAAGATTATTCTTGATGAAATTCTCATTATATTGAAATACTCTCCCTAATCCACGAAATCACTAAAGAATATCATCTAGGAGGTCAACATCAATTCTTCACCCCTAATAAATATCATTGGTCACATAATACAATGATACTCAGACATAGGTTTTTTTCTAAGACTATTGTGGGAAAACAAGAACCCTACTTAGATCCACCTACAATGTAGGAGTCATATTCCCACATTACCTCATAATCTACTGATACAACATGCTAGATAGAAGATCAACACCCTAATCAAGGTGGTAATATTGATTCAACAAACTCTTCATAGGTTATAATGATGATAAATGATCACCCTCTAGTCTCATGGAGGGACACCACAAACTCTATCATAGACTCATAATCAATAGGGGATCACAATATTGATATGTGTATTTAATTCCTCACATTACCCTCAAAGGTAATCGCCATGCAGAAAAAATACGCATCCAAATTTTATCTGGACTGAAGTAATGAAGAGATCAAATCTATCTATAGTGAACTAAATTACATGTATGTATAGTAAATGGCACACATCTCCCCACCTAGACATTCATATGAAGTTCTACCTCACAGGACATAAAAATCACAAAATAAATGGATTGTAGGAGTAGAAAAAGGAATTTAGAGATCATGTTCATCCATTCCCATATCAGCTATATGTGCTCATGTATCACAGGATGTGATTGTGTACACCTATCCATGTTTGTTTCCTAGTGAACAATGAGTCCATGCCTTGGTACTCATATCCATGATTGTGTACCCTCTATGGTACAAGCTTATAAATAACAGTGTTTCACACCTCATTTAATATTTGACTACAGCTGTAACCTTAGCGCCACAACTAGGGGTTCCCATACGGTGTGTAATCTAAAAACACACATCATATATATCTGGATTTTATAGATATATCAAGATATTTTTCCACATTCGTCAGTGCATCTATGGGTAAACAATCATATATGAAATCTATTTATCAGAGGACCATAACAAACAATGTAACTCATTCTCAAGATTCCAGTCATTTCTCTTCTCAGAAAATGATCTTAATGAGCCTAAACATCCATGTGTTCCATAACCACGAAGATTTGAAACATCAAATCTACTACCATCTATGAATGTCTATACTTATTCATTGTATCACGTCTATTATAGCCTCAACCATAAACTATACTTGTAATATCGATCCATTTCTCCAAATAATGGTCACCCAATGATCAGATATGCTAAATTTTTTTTAACCATATCCCAAATAAATTTCCTGAGGATTAGTATGCGAAGAACGGGGAAGATAAATAAATATTCCATCAAATGTACTGAAATAAAATTAGACATTATTTATTTTTCCTGAATCTAATATCATGTAAATAGACAAGTGATAAGGATACTAAAGAAATGAACAAAATGAATCCATCAATTAAATATACATTTGGTTTCGTGAATCAATTATGTTCATTGAATTGATCTATGATTAAATGAGATAACATTCCGAGATGGAAAAATTGGAAATCGATGACAAGCTCAGAGTTTCAATAGATCACGGTTGACGAATGATCCTATGTTCTCATCATTGTTGAGACACATGAACTCCATTGGCACAAAGATCCTCGATCAGATCTCAAACCATCATTATCCATCATGATATCCAACTATACTCTCCCAAATCCTCCTCTCTAAATTGTAGGTTTATGAATGTAACCCTACATTTCATTCTCAATATCTTTTAGATAGTGGGGTAGATAGGTTGTTATATCATAATAAATTATTTATTAATTATATTATATTTTTTTCCCAAAAAACATGTTTCACTAATACCTCATGATGACAAATTTTTGTCGTTTGTAGGGTAAAAACCTGATTTTGAACTCGATGATAACCTCATATATCTAATCTGGTCATCCATTCATGGATTATTCAACTATTTCCGGAAAAATATTTAAGGGTGATATTAATATATTTAATATATCTCAAAAATTTAATTTAAACCCAATGGGTCTCTAAACCGCACTCTATCTTAGGCCCAGGTCACAAAAATAATCTATATAATATCTTCAAATAATCCCTAGAAAATATATTCTACTAAAAATACAAAACACATGAAAAAGTTAACACAAATTTACATTTATTTTCATACTATTATGGTTAATTATCTAAGAAAAAATTGTTAATTGTTGTTCAATATTTACATTTTTACATGTGAGAAAACTAGGAACATATATTAAAATATTCCACTCTATTATAAATAAATTTAAATTCTACATGTTGTCCTTATGCATTTTTTAAATTACTTGATTGAAAAACCACTTTTAATTATCATGAAAATTAAACAGTTATTCAGGTAAATTATAATAAACTATGTTTTAGTCTTAAAAATGAATTATAGAATTTATATATGCTACCAGTCCTGAAAAATTATCCCCATTATTTATTTATACCTTAATATTATGAAAATTAGGGTATGATGAATGGGAATGTTTGTCTTGTTTAACTATTTATGTATTAATTTTAGCATGAAGGAAATCCAAAAATTCATTTGACTCAATACTATCGAAATTCATTTCATCAATTATACCATTACATTATATTATTATTAGGCTTCTATAACCATGTGATTATATCATATATGAATGAAAATGTCGTATTTTTATTTATATAAATAGTTTTAAATAAAATGTTAGAAGACATATGAGGTAAAACTATAAATTATCTGAAAACATAATAGTTCACATCGTCATTGAAAAAACATAGAGCGAATTATAATCCATATCCCAATATATTTTCCATTGAAGATAAATTAACATTGAATTTAGACTATCATTTATGGGGTCTCTAATTATTTAATCCATTTTGTCTCATATTTAAAACATTCATTCAAAATTGTCCTTTTTTTGAATCCTCCTTTCAAAATAAGATCTTTCTTATTGATCCACCAAAAATACTCATTTCATGTGTCCACTAGAATAATTCTCTCGAGAAACCACTATGGTGTCATCATACAATATGGACTCATCCAACATTTCTTCCATATATTGGATGATAATATACGATGATTTATCATTATTTGGATTATCCTCTCCCGTCTCCCACTACTAGTGACCCAACAAAATCATAGTAGGGTTGGCCTAAATTATTTGATATATGACTTATAGAATCAACGGTTAAATAAATTTAAATGAGAATATAATATAAATAAAAGTATCATTTTTAGTGGTATTCCATAAAATATCATTTCTTAAATATTTCACAATAAAATATATAATGAAACCTATTTCAATAATAAATAGGTTTATAAATGTTATCTCTTTTTTATATCATTTAATAATTGAAATATACTATTAAATATGTCTTAAATAGTAGGAATTTGTTTAAAAAAAGTTGTTATACATAATATGGATTTCTTTCCAATAAACATGAAACAACTTATTAAACACCATTGATTATTAATCCCCATAGATTAAAATATCCATAAAATGAGTAAAAATTATATATGGAAAATAAATATAAAATAATCAATACTATACACTAATAGATAAATATAATAATATTTACCTTTTAAGATAGGTAATTTTCAATGAAAAACTATAATGAGGAAGAAAATCTGGAATAGTGAATTCAAATTTCTAAATATAATCCTTGTGAATATGGTCATTATAAACATGATCATTGGAGATATTTCTATATAATATTTATTCAATAGGTATTATATTGTCATTTATTATTATAAAATATAACTTACTATAAAATAACATCATTATATTATAATACATTAAAAATATCCGTATTATGTGGTATGTGTAATTAAGAATATTATTATTTAACTATGATATGATATATATGTATATAACATTTAAATACATATTTTAATATTAATTGTGTAGTAAACATTTATTTTATAATATAAATAAGTAAGAAATATTTTTTAGAGTCTTTATATTATTAAAGAATTCTTTTTTTCAAAAATTTATTGTATTATGTATGAAATATTATATCCTAATATTTTAAATTTTAAATTATAAAATATAATTCTATAAGAAATAATATATTAAAAATATTTAAATTGTAAATCTAGATAATAGTTTAATAATTCATTCTAATTAAAACTGAAAAATTTAATCAAATTATTTTTTAAATATTATTTATAGCTCTCATTTAATATATATATATATATATATTAATTATAATTTTATAAAATAAATTTTATCATTTTTTATTAACCTTATCATAAAGTGAAATTTTGAAATTTTTCTAAAATAATTGATGGTTGTGGGAGTAGTAAAAATTAAAATTTTCCTTAAGACATAATATTTTATAATAATATAACGATTTAAATGTTTTTGTGACAAATTTTTATAAAAAATATATATTATATTTAATATATATTAGTTAATTTTTTTTTATTTTATAGTGATCATGTTTAATATTTTTGAAACTCATGTCATATTTTACAACGAAAACTGTTTCGCACCATTATATTAAAAATTAGACAATGTGACTTTTAAAAATTAAATATTAAAAATATATTTCCAATTTCCTTATTTTAATTTTATATTAATTAACATTTCCAATTTAATTTTTTGTTATAAATAGGAAATTTTAATGTTTAATGTTAATTCTTGAAAAATGGAAAAATGGTTTTCTTAAATGAATCATTTTATTAATATCATTTAATTTATATAATGTAACTAAATTTGTTTAATTTAAATTATTAAGTAATTGGGATTTTATAACCAATATATAATTATGTTAACAATAATTTAATTGTAAATAGATACTCAATAATATATCTTACACATAATTGTTAAAAGACATGTATCAAGAAAAACAACTGTTTGTTTATTAGATGTTCTAATTTAAAATACCCTTTTATCATATTAATATATTTAAATATAATAAAAGGAGATTAAATTTATATCCAACCAAATAATTTTTTAATATAGGTTTCCTTATATTTAAAAAATAAAAATAAATTATATTTTATAATTCTAATTATTAATGCTAAAATAAAATTCTTAAAATGTAAAATCATACAGTAAAATACATGAAACATATTTAAAACATGTGACATAAGTCTTCGATGAGAATTTATCAACCCTTTCCCACATAAACTCCATTATTAATAACTAATTGACTCATTTTCCATGTAATTATCATATCAAGGATGTTTAAATGGTATTTTGAAAATATCTCTTTTTTTATTTATAAAAATGGGGTCACATCGACCCCTCCATGGTTGAAATTCCCATTTAAAGATCAATTTAAAATATACCAAAATTAGAGTTTTTTCATTTATTCATACATAATAACATGGAATCTAGAAGATATAATAATTTTATCTTTTCAAATATTTTCTATAATAGATGATCTACTCTCCATCATATGTATTACATTCTTAGTAATATTTTCTCCTAAATCACCCACTCAAAAATATCATACATATTTATAATAAAAGAATGAAATTATTATCACTATAAAACTTATATCTTATTATATTTATGTAGTAAAAAAAATATTCCCCTCCAACTACTAATAATGAAAAAACAACATTTTTTCTCTTGTGCTGACTATCGCATCTAAAAATTAATGTGTTCTGTTTTCACCATAAAATATCATAGAAGATAAAAATGAAATAATGAATAATAAAATTATGATATCTAATATATTAAATATTTTAAAATTTTAAATTACCATTTTCCTTCATTAACTCTTTTTTTTAATAAATTAATAAATAAATCATGTCTATATATAGACAATGACCACCACGTGCAATGAATTTTATTTTTTCTTACATCCCATAATGGATGGATTTAAAAAAATATTTACTATATAATTTTTTTTGAAAAATGATCTTAATAATTTTAATATTATAAAACTATTTTCAAATTACTTTTAACATGGTTAACTTATATAAAGATTTAGGTAAAATTTACCAAATAACCTCAAACAACCATTGTAGGTAAGAAAACAATATTATTTATACATAACAAATTACATATAATTTGTTATAACATATGAAATATAGATTAATTTTTTTGAATGAATTGAATAAACACATTTTTATTATTCAACCTACTTTTTGAATATGCAGAGCATAGTTATTCATGATGTTGGTATATTTTACACAACACTATTACATTACGAGTATATGTTATCTTTACTTTCTCCCTTTTTATCAAATATTTTTATAATAAAAATAATATATTTCTAAATACAATTATTATATATATAACTAGTTAAATATTCATTTCAATTGTGGTGTTATACATTATTTCACATCCATTAGGAATTTGAACTTTATATTTAACTTGATATAATGGAATAATTATATTTTGTTCACATGTTATGTGCCACCCCTATCAATTGATTTGAAACCCTAAATAACATCCAAAAGAGGGAATTAATTTATATATAACCCAAGTTAATAAAAATTGATATTATTAAATTTGTACTTTAATCAATATTAATTTATAAATATTTTCAAATTACCAATAAATTTGATTTTTTAAATTTTGGGAAACCCTGATTTTTATCCTTTTCTCATACCTTCAGAAATAATTTTGGAACCCACATACTTTTAAGGCTTAGTTCATGTTATAAATTTGTGTGTGGATTATTTTACTCATGTGTATTGAATATTTATGTATTTTATTATTTTATTGATATTATTATGAATATATATCACTCATACATAATGATTATTACTTTTTTTTACATGGTATATCATGTGTGGTGAATGGGAGTTTATCACATGTACAACACATTATGTGAACCATGGGCCTAGATTAATATATCCATATATTGTATTGGGTGCATAATTATATATGATGACACATTATCTTATAGATTAGGGACTAAACCTAGTCCACTATAGGGCTACGTCATCATTATGATGAGATTATCGGTAAAGACTCATAACTTATGACTTTGATTTCATATGAGTTTGTGTTTCCGAAAATTAGATGATTTGATTTTCATATAATTCTATTTGGATATTTTATTTTTCAATATTTATTATCAACACCATTTTGATATCATGGTACCCATTCGCACTCTAAAGTTATAATTTATTGCTATATTTATTCCAATATTGGGGTTTTTAGATCACCTAATTCCTTATATATTGTCTCCCTGATATCCTATATAGTTTCAGTGTATCTATAGGATCTAGGATCACTATGTAGTGTTTAATATATATATATTTTATTTTTTAATTTTTCAAATTATATATTTGTGTATCCAATCTTCAAAAGAAACTAGAGCAAAAAATACTCATATATTTTTATTTGAAATCATTGTGGAGCAATTTTAAATAATTTATGTTAATAATACTATTTTTATAGTTTGTATCAAAGGGTTTTATCATTATTTTTCTGTGGTTCGTTGAATAAAATTAGTGAATACCATAGATATAGGAATATTAATTGAATATTATCCCAATATTATGTAAATGTTGTGATTATACAGTTCTTATAGTGATACATCAATGATTTGATAGGATAATATTAATATGGAGTTCTACATATTAGATTATAAGTAGTCTCCCCGAAATTGATAGGATGTGGTTTTACAAAATCATCACTCTAACACACACTGAGTGGGAAATTATTACACACAATGATAAAATCTATTGTGGGATGTGATTTATTAAAATATATATTGTTTAAAACCCAATATGATAATTGGGTTTTCATATCACATTGATGAAAAATTTCGGTATATATATAATTACACAATATTATTTAACCTAATATAGACTATGACTAATTTATGTTGAAAAATTGAATTAAGGGATAACACGGTTAAATGGATTTAAGGTTGAATTTTTCTTATATTATAGAACATGATAACCCCCCTATGATGTTATATGTTAACCTCTTATGATAACCCTTTTAGTATAGTAATGGATATAAACATATGGAAATGATTTAACATTTTATGTGTGGGATAATTTAATTATCACCTCAATGATAAACCCATTATAATTTGAGTTATAAAGAATTGATTACACAAAAACATCTACCTTTATAAACGATTAAATATATAACCATATTAAAAATCATAATTTATCCAAAGAAAATATGGTTAGAGACTCAGGAAAATTTAATAAAATAGATATATAAATTTAGGAATATTCATTCACCTATATGATAAAAAAATTGTCCTAAAATGCCAACAAAAATACCTCAGTTTTTGATAGAAGATATTTTACATATGGAAGATGTATCTATTGAGGATACAACAATCATTAGAAAGTGAACTATTTATCCAATATAATGGATCTATAAAACATATATATCGAAAACAACTAATGGTTCAGTGCCTTTGTTTTGTAAATCATGGGAAATACAAAGGTAAATGCATAAAATCTAGAGGTTATATTAATGATATCTGTGAAAACACATCACATTCAATTGAAAAAGGTGGATACAATTAAATAAATATTGATGAGATATATTATAATATTTATATCCTCCACGACTGAATTATTAAAATGGGATCTTTACTTTAGCCACTCCAAGAGAACTATTTTATTTTATATGTGTACCACCATGATGATTTTCTAATCTAATAAATCATATTCATGTATGATGGTTTCATTTTATAGTTTATGATTATGGTAAAATTAATAAGACTATATATATATTAGATAAATCAGATTTGATTCTAGTAATATTTTTATGTTTTAAACAATGATTTACAATTCTATAGTCATGTTAATATTACAAAAAATGACTTCTTTATTATAAAACTTTATAGGGTTTGAGACAAAAATAAATATCCACTGCAGAGTTTTCTTAATGACAATGTGTTAATGGATGATAGTTAAATTTAATCTTCATCATAATCCATTAATGCATTTCTTCCTTGTGTATGACTAAATATATCTACAGAAGATAAAAGAACCATATAAAAAAGGATGTATAATCAAATGCTATGCTACCACCAATAGTGAATAAATTTGGATAGTTGGAGAAGAGTGAGGTCACCCCCAAAAAATGGCTATTAGAAGATATCAGGGTAATACATCAATTAAAAATTAAACATATCTATTTGAAGGTTGTCCAAGAAACTCCTTGGAGGGATTTATCAATATAATCCCATAATGTTTTTTTAATTTACCACAATTATAACCTTTTTAACTAACAAATTATTTTTGTATTTTTTCCCATAAGGAAATAATATATACACTTTGGTAGAAGATTAAGTAGAAGATTTATCCTCAACCATGTAATTATATTGAATTACAAGATTACTTGTGATGTGAATAGTGACATACCTATCTCAATATTTGATGTTGAATTAATATAAGGACCAATGAACCATGGCCAATACATCATCAAACTCAACTAAATGATGTAAGATAACATTTACTAGAATATTCTATCCACTGATATTTACTATGAAAGAGTAATATACATTGTATGAAATAATTTATCTATTATTTATTTTTAATAGATAGGTTTTCCCCTATTTTTTTGTGGTGACTAAATATTTATAATAAACATGAATGATATAATGATTTCATAAAACAAGAAGAAAAAAAATACATTTTCAACTATTTAGTGAATAACTATAGTACAAGTCCCCAAATAAATTTCAAGATTCACCTTAATAGTGTTAAAAACATATTCCAATCATTATTATCTTAGACATGGATGTTGTTTTCATTGATTATATCCAAAAAACATTAAAAAATAGAATTTCCTTGAATAAATCCCATGATCCATGATTATAAATAATTGTACCATAGGATGAGTGTTAATCATAAACTTCTTTTATTCTATTACATTAGTGGGATTCTTCAACACTCTTCAATATGGATTAGGTGGATGTTATTCATTTCCACAAGTAAATAACCACCAATTTCACTTTACAAATTTTTTGGGATTCATTTTACCACAATTAATACAAAAGGTATGGTGGGTTTTCATTCGTCAATGTGATTTATCTTTTGATACTTATGATGAAAAGTCTATTAGTTAATTTTTTATCATGGTGTATGAGACCACTGTGAGTCTCTAATCTACCTATCGACATCAAGGTTAATGAATAATTGTTTTCAAAACTGTTATAGCCTTTATTTAATAATACATCATATATAAATTGATTAATTATTAATATAAGTCGTACACCTATTTTTCAGCATTTAAGATGGAACTTGTGGTTTATATTTAAATTTTCATAAAGCAATACTCATAATAACTAATAGACTAATCATCATTTTTCATTATTAAATTAAAATTACTCTACATTTTATGAAGTATGTTTCAGGGTTCATATATATTGAAGAATATTTTATTGAATTATTTTTATTCCATGGAATCAATATCATCATTATGTTTCATGTTCTTGATGAATGTCCACCACGGGTAGAATTCCCGACATATGTGCTTAAATAACTGTACAAATTTATATGGTTATCAATATCTGAGGATAAAGAATTTTTTTTAAATAGAATTAATCCAGTGTTCCTTGATGAAGGTATCAAAAGATATACTAAAGGAAAGATGTCTTTGAATTATGAAATACTCAAATGATGAATAATCATTCTTATGATAATGAGGTAATTCCTTAGTATTCACGTATCTATTCAACGAATAATTGAGGTGATCCTATATTACCTTGATGACACCAACCCCTTAGACCAAAAGGATAGACATATCATTGGAGAAATCATCACATTGATTGTCACATTAGATGTTCACATGGTTTATAATATTTCATTCCATTTACAAAAAAATACATAAATGAAATCTAAGAAACCTTATCTAATAAAAATTAAAATTTAATATTGTCAACATAGAATGAATTCCATGAAAATGAAATTTCTATCCTAAATTATGACTCACCATTTTTAAATCGTGGTATTCTAGTGTAAATTTTATATTTTATTTTCTATCTATAAAATCTATTTTATTATATCATAATGGTTTGGAATTTTTTTATGGACATATCAACGAACAACACATGGGAGTGTTAATTGTAACAATACCAGTTTTGAGTTGAATGAAAATTCCATAGGAAATTTATTTTTTTTCCTTTCAATTTGACATATTATTTCAAAATCATGTTTCATGACAAAATTATGATGGTTAGAACAATAAAAAGTGATTTTTTTTAAAAAAATAACGAAATAAAAATAAATAATTTCTAATAAAAATTAAAATAAATTAAATGTAATATAATGAAAATAAATTGAAGAAAAATTAAATTAAATTTTTGATAATTATAATAACATTTTCTATTTTATTATTGTAAATATTTGATTAGTTTTAAAAATATATTAAATTATTTTTTATCCTCCACATACCCATGGCATGTGACCCCCGATAGGCTACCCCCCCCCATGCATGACTTCCTTTGTGGCTCCCTCTTCGATCGCCATTACCATGAATTTCTCATCATTTTCATTTTATGATCCTTCAAGGTAAGACTCTGAGATTCCTCCTCTTCCAATTATTCATGTTTTTATTCTACTTGTCACATTGCATGGTGCAGCTATAACCATATGGTTATGTTTGGATTGATTTTTGTTTTTTTTTTCAACGATAGGGAATGAGAAGGCTCTATTGGGACACATTGGATCATATTCCGGCATCCTCCACCAACGACTAAGTAGATCAGATTGTTTTGGTCTACCATTCAATGATTTTGGGATCGAGTATCATACATTCTCCATATTTCTAAATATAAATGTGGGGACATTGTAGTTTATGAGTTCCTAGTAATTGTCATTATGTGTGTCAGACCTTTCTTTGGTGATATCTAGTTCCTAATTTTTGTTGTTGTACTAAGACTCGGTCTTCCATGAGGCGGGTAAGACTCTCTAGAGTCTAAAATATACTTATATATATATATGCATAATTGGAAATATATCTATAATAGTTCCTTTTTTATATATATATTTACCCATGGATAAAAATATATTTATATTTTTCTATGTGTTCTCATGAATGAATATTAAACATGTATAATTTGGTTATGGGTTAATGGGTATATGCATATAAGCTATATGTAAGGATCCCCTTGTAGGTGTTCATGGAAATGATAATACATAAATTGGGGATATGTGTCCTTATGTATATGTGAAGGTGAATATTCTTAGAGGTGGGAGGCATCACTGTCACGACCCGTCCTCGGGGCCCGTGCCGTGACTACCCCAAGCCCGCCTTCCATAGGCCAGGGGCTGGCGACTAGCACCAAGGCGTAAAATCCCAGTAAACAGGGAAGGCATTGCCTTTATAAGTAACAACCACACAGAGTCAGCAAGCGGAAAGTAAAGTGCAGAAAAGTAAAGGGGCCGGAAATACAAGCCCAACTGTAAAGTACAACTGGAAAAGTAAAGTACAGCAACTGAAGAAAAGACGGCGGCCTCGTGTCGTCCACTGGCAATCCCACCTGAAGGGTGGGTACAGATAGCCTCCAGGCTCCTCGGGTCCCACGTCCGCTCCGAGCACGTCCCGCCCAGTGGTCCACCTCCAGGTACCGTCCTGCTCCACGCCCAACCGCGATCAGCGCTGTCCGTCGTCTGCAACCAACACCACGAAGTGCGGGCATAGCCCGTGCAGGGGTGAGTACAACTACTCAGTAAGGACCCCGAGACCCCCGAAGGTCTCCCGAAATCCACAAAGGATATAGCACAAAAGAAAGATGCAATCACGAAGTAACATCTGACTCGACTTAGGTATATGCTCATACATATACCTAAGTCCCCAATTCTAGCTCTGCTCACGAGCTCAAGAACAACTCAATCCACAAAGGAAAGCAAGACCCACATCCACAAAGGAGAGTAAACAGTAAATCCACAAAGGATGGTTCAACACAATCCACAAAGGAGAGTAACATAAGATTCAGCTCAACCAGGTATACTTTTTCAGATGACGTCAAAGACGATCACTGATCCGTCTAAGTCGTCGGACCCACGAAGGATCGATAGGTACTAACCCCCGCAGAAGACCCACACAGGATCGGGCTCACACAGAACCTGTAGGCAGTGGCTCACACAGAACCAGTAGGCAGTGGCTCACACAGAACCGGTAGTAGGACCCACATAGGATCGGGCACTGATCCGCGTAGGATCGCTGAGTGCAGTAGTCGACGCAGTCCACTGAGGTCCCTGCACAGTCGTCGCTGCAGTCCACGAAGGATCTCTGCTCTGCCGTCGTCGCAGTCCACTGAGGATCTCTGCTCTGCCGTCGTCGCAGTCCACGGAGGATCTCTGCTCTGTCGTCGAGGTCACAGCCAGCGCTAGGGTTCCCGCACGTAGCGAGCTCGTTCAGGAGGGTCCGCTCCACGAGCCGAGGGGCTGATACATCAACTGACACGTAGTCCGAAGTTGATGTATCCAAAAGTTCCGTATCGACAACAGGATCTCAACGCGACAGACGGCGCGTCAAACGGACGCCCGGTCTGAGAGTTATTGGCATTTTCGTCCCAGGGGCCCGGTTGGTTTTTAGGGCAAAACCAACCCGACCGTACTCCGCCTGTATCCGATCCTCGGGCGGAGTATGCCAAAAGTTCCGTCTCACTTAGAGGAAACTACCACAGCTGACGGTACGTCGTTCGGACGTCCGTAGCTCAAGTTATGAGCGTTTCCGCTCCGAGGGCCCGGTTGGCTTCGTGTACGAACCAACCCGGCCGAACCCAAAGTCTTCCGAAACCTTGAGTATAATATACCGAAACGACCGTCTCGATCCAAGGATCGCGTAGCCGCTGACGGTTCGTCAATCGGAGGTCCCAGGCCCAAGATATGGGCGAAAGACCGTAGAGGGCCCGAAACGGGGGTACTGGGCCCGGGGCGACCCGGCCCGAACCCCCCCCTGGGGTCGGCCGAACCGGGTCGGCCCGAACCGGGTCGGCCCGACCCGGCCCGAACCGGCTCGGCCGGGTCCGGTCCGGCCTGGGCGCGGCCCGGCCGACCGGACCGGCTCGGCTTCGGCCGAGCGGCCGAAGCGCTGCCGCCGCGGGTCAAACCCGCGGCTTTGGAGAAAACGCGGCCCGCGCGGGCCGCGTGCTGGAAGGCCGGACCGCGGACGCGGTCCGGCGGCTCGCCGCCGCCGCGGCTCGGCCGCGGCGGACTCCTCCGGCGGCGCGCCGGGCGCCGCCGCCCCCGGTCGCCGGCGCCGCCGCGCCGGCGACCCGCGCCGCCGCCTCCTTCCGCGGGCCGCCGGAGATGCTCCGGTGGCCCGATTTGCCTCCCGTCTGCGCCGTTGTTCCTCCCGGGATGCGTCCTCCACTGCGGAATCAACATATGGCCCTTGCGTCGCGCTTTTGCCGTCGCTCGCCAAATCCGCACACAAAGGAAGATCGACGGAGGGTTGCCGGGTCTTGTTCGTTAGACCCGCACCCTCCGCGTTAGTCATAATCAACGGGAGAAACAGGAAAGAAACCAATCAACAATTTTAAATAAAATAAAATTGTTTCGTGATCGGGTTCTATATTTCAAAAGAATAAACACGGGATTTTAAAAAGAATTCCAACATCCCTTACCTCGCAGCTGTCGTTGCCGAACGAGGGATCGTCGCGGGATTGCTCGTCGCGGAAGATGGAGATCGCCGCGTCGTCGCGGAATCGCTCGTCGCGTCGCCAATCTCCGGATCAAGATCAACGGATTTAATTAGTTTAAATCCGTTGATATTGAAATTAAAAAGGGAGAAGAAAAGATCTGATTCTCACCTTTGTTGCCGAACGAGGGTCGGCCGCGGAAGAAAGACGTCGCCGAAGAACGTCGCGGGTAGATCTCGTCGACGTCGCAGATCTTGGTGTGCGTCGTCGAATTCCGTTCGCCGGAGTTCTTCGCGTTCTTCGCGTTCTTCGCGTTCTTCGCGTTCTTCGCGTTCTTCGCGGAGAGGGTGGAGGAACGAAGATTCTCTCAAATCCTTTCCAAGGATTTTTATGTTGGTCTTATTTTATAAACATGCCAACACGAAACCGGTTAAGAAACGATCCATCAATTCGTTGAATTAATTCAACGAAAGAAACGACCCATTTAATTCACGAAGAAACAGTCCATTTAATTCACGAAATAAACCGCCCAATTAAATGGTCTGTTAAGAATTAAAGAAAACGCGTCGGTTGACTTTTCAGTTACTTTGACGGGTTTTCGCAGGTGCGTTACTTAGCGAAAGAAACGGCGGGGCTCGTGCGGGTCCCACCGCACAAATATCCTACCAAGGGGTAGGATATTTCTGGATAGCATCCTATCCAGTTCAACTCAGTTCAAGCCGTCTTTAAGTGACTTCAAGTGGCTTCCAAGCAGCTTAAGTGAAATAAAATAAAGTTGTCGCACAAACTTTATTTTATTTCTGACTTAAAGCCGCAAAATTTAAAAACCACGTCTGAGCAAACGCAACTCCGGAAGAGGCGTTTCTAAGCAAATACCGGCGCTGCGATTTCATCGGTGCCCTCAGAATTCGATTCCGGGCACCGGTTCAAAAGATAGAAAAACCCGCTCGTCCGTTCACTGAACGTACCCGAGCCAAACTTCGGAAATTGATTCCGGGCACACCGGGCCTCGGAATCAGGTGCCGTCTGAAGCTGCGTTCTTGTAAAATTCCAAAGAAAATTAAGAAAAAAAATTTCCTTGAAATTTGCGGGTCTTTACATTACTCCCACCTCAGGGCTTTACGTCCCCGTAAAGATACATCAAAACTAGGGGAACAAATGGGGGTACTGAGCACGCATCTGAGCCTCCCGCTCCCAAGTGCTCTCCTGGAGGTTCCCGTGCTGCCATCTGACGCGCACAAGAGGAATCGACCGCCCACGTAGGACCCGCTCCTGTCGATCCTCGATCTCCACTGGAACCTCCGCAAAAGTCGCCCCATCGTCCACGTCCAGCTCCCCAAAGTCGATGATGTGCGTCGGGTCGTGCACGTATCTCCTCAGCTGAGACACGTGGAAGACGTCGTGCACCCGGTGCAACTGAGGTGGTAGAGCCAGGCGATAAGCCACCTCTCCTATCCTGCTGAGGACCTGGAAAGGCCCGATGAAGCGGGGAGACAGCTTGCCGCCTCGGCCAAATCTCCGTAAACCACGTCGAGGTGAGACACGCAAAAAGACGTGGTCGCCATCCTCGAACTCTAGTGGCCTCCGCCTCCTGTCAGCATATGACTTCTGCCGGCTCTGAGCTGTCCTCATCCTCTCCTGGATGATTTGGACCTTCTCTGTCGTGGCGCGGACCATCTCTGGTCCCACGAGTGCTGACTCCCCAGGGTCTGTCCAGCACAACGGTGATCTGCAGGGTCTGCCGTACAACGCCTCGTATGGTGCCATCCCGATGGTGGAGTGGTAGCTGTTGTTGTACGCAAACTCCACCAAGGGTAGGTGGTCCTCCCAGCTGCGACCAAAGTCGAGAACACATGCACGGAGCATGTCCTCGAGTGTCTGTATGGTCCTCTCCGTCTGTCCATCCGTCTGAGGGTGGAAGGCTGTGCTCAGATGGAGCCGCGTCCCGAACGCCTCCTGCAACCCCTTCCAAAGCCGGGAAGTGAAACGAGCATCTCGATCGGAGACGATAGATGATGGCACACCGTGAAGCCGTACGATCTCCTGGACGTAAAGACGTCCCAAGCTCTCCACTGAGCCCTGCTCTCTGATGGGTAAGAAGTGTGCCGACTTGGTGAGTCGGTCGACAATCACCCAAATGGAGTCGTGACCTCTGGAAGTGCGTGGAAGTCCAGTCACGAAGTCCATAGATATGCCGTCCCACTTCCACTCCGGGACCTCCAAGGGCTGTACCAAGCCTGCTGGTACCTGATGCTCAGCCTTCACCTGCTGGCAGGTGAGGCATCGTGAAACGAACTCTGCCACAGCTTTCTTCATGCCCGGCCACCAGTGCTGTCGTCTGAGATCCTGGTACATCTTCGCCACTCCGGGATGTACCGCCAAGGGAGAAGTGTGAAACTCTCTCAGCACCTCCTCTCGTAAAGCGACTGGTACGAAGGTACGTCCTCTGAAAAGGATGTCGTGCTCTGCTCCAAGGGAGAAACCATCAGGCGCCTGACCTGAGGATATCAGTGCACGCCGGGTCTCACAGTCAGCGTCCCCACGCTGAGCCTCTCTGACCCGCTGTAGAAGTGGAGGAGAGACTGTGAGAGACTGAAGAAAGGCTGTTCCGTCTCTATCCACGAAGGATATCTGCAAGGAGGCTAGCTGCTCCGTCGCCTCCTCAAGCAGCTGAATGCCCGTCCTCCTGCTGAGGGCATCGGCTACCACGTTCCCCTTCCCAGGAGTATAGACTATCTCAAAGTCATAGTCCTGGAGGAACTCAAGCCATCTCCGCTGTCTCAGGTTCAGGTCCTTCTGAGAGAAGATATACCTGAGACTCTGGTGGTCAGAAAAGACTGTGAAGCGCTCGCCCATCAGATAGTGCCGCCAAGTCTTCAGAGCGAAGACCACTGCTGCTAACTCCAGGTCATGAGTGGCGTAGTTCTGCTCATGCGGCCTCAACTGACGTGATCCGTAGGCGATCACGGCCCGCTCCTGCATCAGGACACACCCGAGTCCAGTCCCTGATGCATCGCAGTAAACTACGTATCCCACTCCCTCCTCAGGCAACCTCAAGATAGGTGCGCTGGTCAATCTCTGTCTCAGCTCCTGGAAGCTCTGCTGACATCTGTCTGACCACACGAAGGGTTTCCCCTTCTTCGTTAACGCTGAGAGTGGTGCCGCAACTCTGGAGAAGTCTGGCACGAATCTCCGATAGTATCCCGCTAGGCCCAAGAAGCTCCGCACCTCTGTCACGCTCCTGGGTGGCTCCCAAGCTAGCACTGCCTCGATCTTCGCGGGATCCACTGCAACTCCCGCCTCAGAAATGACGTGCCCCAAGAAATGGACCTCACGTAACCAGAACTGGCATTTTGAGAGCTTGCCATAAAGCTTGTGCTCTCGGAGAGTGTCTAGCACAACTCGCAGGTGGTAGGCATGCTCCTCCTCAGTCGTCGAGTATACCAAAATGTCGTCAATGAAGACCACGACAAATCGGTCAAGGTATGGCTGGAAGATCCTGTTCATGAGGCTCATGAACACTGCTGGTGCATTGGTTACGCCGAACGCCATAACCAAGAACTCATAATGGCCATACCGACACCTGAAGGCCGTCTTCTGCACGTCCTCGTCTCGAACTCTGAGCTGATGATAGCCTGACCGGAGGTCTATCTTCGAGAACCACCGCGCTCCCTTGAGCTGATCGAAGAGGTCATCAATCCGTGGCAGCGGATACTTGTTCCTCACTGTCACCTGGTTCAGGCGACGATAGTCGACACACAGTCGCAAGCTCCCGTCCGCCTTCTTGGCGAACAAAATCGGGGAAGCCCAGGGTGAAACACTGGGTCGGATAAACCCCTTGCTCTGCAAGTCCTCCAACTGTACCCGCATCTCTCGAAGCTCGGCGGGGGCCATCCGATATGCTGGAGTAGATATCGGGGCTGTCCCGGGGTACAAGTCGATGTAAAAGTCTACCTCTCTACGAGGAGGTAGCCCTGGAACGTCGTCGGGAAAGACGTCCACGTACTGGTTCCCCACTGCAGGAAAAGCCGGACTCCGCACGTCCACTGCTCCTAGGATGAGGCTAGCCAACTGATGTGAGATGGGCTGCACTCTCCTCCGCGGAAGTCCATCCTGTGCTGCAAAGGTTCCCTTCTCGCCGGTGAAGGTAAACCTGCTCCCGTCGGTACGAACACATCGCACCTTGCGCCTAAAACAGTCGATCTGGGCATGAACCGTGGATAGCCAATCCATGCCCAAGATGACGTCGTAAGGCCTCGACGCCGCTACAAGGAGATCCCAGCCGAAGCTCTCGCCTCCTAGAGTAAGCTCACACTGCCGGCACCAGTGCGTAATCGTCGAGTCTGCTCCCGTAGGAGTCTCTAGCCGTAAGGATCGAGCCAACGGCTCAGTCGGAATCTCCGAGCTCCGAACAAGGGCAGAGGCTATGAAAGAGTGACTCGCTCCTGTGTCTATAAGTACTGCAACAAGGGTCGAATAGACACAGATCATACCTCGAATCATCTCTGGCACGTCGGGGTCGTAGGCCTCCACTGCATGGAGCTGGGCCTGTCCCTGCCCGCCAGCTCCCTGTGGTCGAGGTGGCCCTCCTGGTGGTGGTGGGGGTAGAGCCTGGAAGCGTCGCCCACCACCCGCTGCTCGGCCAGCTCCTCTGCCTCGTCCGCCTCCTCCCTGCGGACCGCCACGGTCGACCCTCTGCCTCTGCCTGGGTGGCCCCTCCACCGTCTGCTGCTCCTCTGGTCGGCGAGTCGGGCAGTCACGAGCCATGTGACCCTGCCCGCCGCAAGAGTAGCACAGCCTGCCTCTCGAAAGGCTGGCACTCCGCTGTGTGCCTCGTACTGCTGAGCCGGTGTCCTGAGGCCGTCTGCGTGGGGGTCTGGTCTGCCTGGACCCGTGAGTCATCCGTCGGCTACCAGCTGCCGAAGACTCAGCTACCTGCCGCCCTGCGCTAGGTCTCGCCGCTGAAGAAGGCTCTGCCAGGAAGCTCTCGATCAGGAGGGCTCGCTCCAGCACTCCCGCCTGGGTCGGAATGCTGAGGGAGATCAGCGACGCCCGAATCTCCTGTCGCAAGCCCTGCTCGAAGGTCCGGGCCCGGAAGAAGGGGTCCCGTACCATGTCAGTCGAGTAGCGAGATAGGTCCGTGAACCTCGCCGCGTACTGAGCGACCGTCATGCTGCCCTGGCGCAGCTGGAGAAGCTCCTGGATGCGCACCGCTCGGAGGGTGGCCGGGACGAACTCAGAGCGGAAGAGGCTCTCGAAGTCCGTCCAGAGCAAGGACGCCTCATCGTGAACCTGGAGCATCAGGCTCCACCATCGTCCTGCCGCCGCCTGCAGGAGGCTCGCTGCGAGAATCACCATGAGATCCGCTGGTGTCCTCACTAGCCGAAAGATCCGTACCACCGCCTCTAGCCAGTCCTCGGCGGCCTGGGGGTCCGCCTCACCGCGAAACCTGGGCGGTCGCTGGCCCTGAAACTCGTGCAGTGCCCTGAGGCGACGTGCATCGTCGGCGTCTGGTACTGGAAGCATCGGTGGCTCGGCGGGTAAGGCTACCGCCGGTGCCACTGCTGGCAAAGGGCCCTGCACCGAGGCCTCGTCGCTCGGTGGGCTGCCGTCGCGCCCTACACTCGGAACCCTAGCTGGCAGTCGTCACGGGGCCATCCTGAAAAGGAGAACAAGAGCACCAAAGTCAGAACAGTATACCTGGTGAGCTGGCACAAGTAATCACAGGGAAAACTTGAGACTTTCATGAAGCAGATCAGTATACCTGGTGAGCTGACACAAGTAATCACAAAGAAAACTTGAAACACACACGCAATCAATGTTTTCATGCATTAAGTCGGAAATCAGGAGTCAGGGTCCTGGTGTACGGATACGTCGGCCGCCGCACCAACACTGGGCTCCCTGAACTGATAACCACACTCAATACACTAAACACTATTGCTTCACATAGAAAGAAAGGACGATCAGAGTCCGCGGTAGAACCGACCACCTCTGATACCAATTTGTCACGACCCGTCCTCGGGGCCCGTGCCGTGACTACCCCAAGCCCGCCTTCCATAGGCCAGGGGCTGGCGACTAGCACCAAGGCGTAAAATCCCAGTAAACAGGGAAGGCATTGCCTTTATAAGTAACAACCACACAGAGTCAGCAAGCGGAAAGTAAAGTGCAGAAAAGTAAAGGGGCCGGAAATACAAGCCCAACTGTAAAGTACAACTGGAAAAGTAAAGTACAGCAACTGAAGAAAAGACGGCGGCCTCGTGTCGTCCACTGGCAATCCCACCTGAAGGGTGGGTACAGATAGCCTCCAGGCTCCTCGGGTCCCACGTCCGCTCCGAGCACGTCCCGCCCAGTGGTCCACCTCCAGGTACCGTCCTGCTCCACGCCCAACCGCGATCAGCGCTGTCCGTCGTCTGCAACCAACACCACGAAGTGCGGGCATAGCCCGTGCAGGGGTGAGTACAACTACTCAGTAAGGACCCCGAGACCCCCGAAGGTCTCCCGAAATCCACAAAGGATATAGCACAAAAGAAAGATGCAATCACGAAGTAACATCTGACTCGACTTAGGTATATGCTCATACATATACCTAAGTCCCCAATTCTAGCTCTGCTCACGAGCTCAAGAACAACTCAATCCACAAAGGAAAGCAAGACCCACATCCACAAAGGAGAGTAAACAGTAAATCCACAAAGGATGGTTCAACACAATCCACAAAGGAGAGTAACATAAGATTCAGCTCAACCAGGTATACTTTTTCAGATGACGTCAAAGACGATCACTGATCCGTCTAAGTCGTCGGACCCACGAAGGATCGATAGGTACTAACCCCCGCAGAAGACCCACACAGGATCGGGCTCACACAGAACCTGTAGGCAGTGGCTCACACAGAACCAGTAGGCAGTGGCTCACACAGAACCGGTAGTAGGACCCACATAGGATCGGGCACTGATCCGCGTAGGATCGCTGAGTGCAGTAGTCGACGCAGTCCACTGAGGTCCCTGCACAGTCGTCGCTGCAGTCCACGAAGGATCTCTGCTCTGCCGTCGTCGCAGTCCACTGAGGATCTCTGCTCTGCCGTCGTCGCAGTCCACGGAGGATCTCTGCTCTGTCGTCGAGGTCACAGCCAGCGCTAGGGTTCCCGCACGTAGCGAGCTCGTTCAGGAGGGTCCGCTCCACGAGCCGAGGGGCTGATACATCAACTGACACGTAGTCCGAAGTTGATGTATCCAAAAGTTCCGTATCGACAACAGGATCTCAACGCGACAGACGGCGCGTCAAACGGACGCCCGGTCTGAGAGTTATTGGCATTTTCGTCCCAGGGGCCCGGTTGGTTTTTAGGGCAAAACCAACCCGACCGTACTCCGCCTGTATCCGATCCTCGGGCGGAGTATGCCAAAAGTTCCGTCTCACTTAGAGGAAACTACCACAGCTGACGGTACGTCGTTCGGACGTCCGTAGCTCAAGTTATGAGCGTTTCCGCTCCGAGGGCCCGGTTGGCTTCGTGTACGAACCAACCCGGCCGAACCCAAAGTCTTCCGAAACCTTGAGTATAATATACCGAAACGACCGTCTCGATCCAAGGATCGCGTAGCCGCTGACGGTTCGTCAATCGGAGGTCCCAGGCCCAAGATATGGGCGAAAGACCGTAGAGGGCCCGAAACGGGGGTACTGGGCCCGGGGCGACCCGGCCCGAACCCCCCCCTGGGGTCGGCCGAACCGGGTCGGCCCGAACCGGGTCGGCCCGACCCGGCCCGAACCGGCTCGGCCGGGTCCGGTCCGGCCTGGGCGCGGCCCGGCCGACCGGACCGGCTCGGCTTCGGCCGAGCGGCCGAAGCGCTGCCGCCGCGGGTCAAACCCGCGGCTTTGGAGAAAACGCGGCCCGCGCGGGCCGCGTGCTGGAAGGCCGGACCGCGGACGCGGTCCGGCGGCTCGCCGCCGCCGCGGCTCGGCCGCGGCGGACTCCTCCGGCGGCGCGCCGGGCGCCGCCGCCCCCGGTCGCCGGCGCCGCCGCGCCGGCGACCCGCGCCGCCGCCTCCTTCCGCGGGCCGCCGGAGATGCTCCGGTGGCCCGATTTGCCTCCCGTCTGCGCCGTTGTTCCTCCCGGGATGCGTCCTCCACTGCGGAATCAACATATGGCCCTTGCGTCGCGCTTTTGCCGTCGCTCGCCAAATCCGCACACAAAGGAAGATCGACGGAGGGTTGCCGGGTCTTGTTCGTTAGACCCGCACCCTCCGCGTTAGTCATAATCAACGGGAGAAACAGGAAAGAAACCAATCAACAATTTTAAATAAAATAAAATTGTTTCGTGATCGGGTTCTATATTTCAAAAGAATAAACACGGGATTTTAAAAAGAATTCCAACATCCCTTACCTCGCAGCTGTCGTTGCCGAACGAGGGATCGTCGCGGGATTGCTCGTCGCGGAAGATGGAGATCGCCGCGTCGTCGCGGAATCGCTCGTCGCGTCGCCAATCTCCGGATCAAGATCAACGGATTTAATTAGTTTAAATCCGTTGATATTGAAATTAAAAAGGGAGAAGAAAAGATCTGATTCTCACCTTTGTTGCCGAACGAGGGTCGGCCGCGGAAGAAAGACGTCGCCGAAGAACGTCGCGGGTAGATCTCGTCGACGTCGCAGATCTTGGTGTGCGTCGTCGAATTCCGTTCGCCGGAGTTCTTCGCGTTCTTCGCGTTCTTCGCGTTCTTCGCGTTCTTCGCGTTCTTCGCGGAGAGGGTGGAGGAACGAAGATTCTCTCAAATCCTTTCCAAGGATTTTTATGTTGGTCTTATTTTATAAACATGCCAACACGAAACCGGTTAAGAAACGATCCATCAATTCGTTGAATTAATTCAACGAAAGAAACGACCCATTTAATTCACGAAGAAACAGTCCATTTAATTCACGAAATAAACCGCCCAATTAAATGGTCTGTTAAGAATTAAAGAAAACGCGTCGGTTGACTTTTCAGTTACTTTGACGGGTTTTCGCGGGTGCGTTACTTAGCGAAAGAAACGGCGGGGCTCGTGCGGGTCCCACCGCACAAATATCCTACCAAGGGGTAGGATATTTCTGGATAGCATCCTATCCAGTTCAACTCAGTTCAAGCCGTCTTTAAGTGACTTCAAGTGGCTTCCAAGCAGCTTAAGTGAAATAAAATAAAGTTGTCGCACAAACTTTATTTTATTTCTGACTTAAAGCCGCAAAATTTAAAAACCACGTCTGAGCAAACGCAACTCCGGAAGAGGCGTTTCTAAGCAAATACCGGCGCTGCGATTTCATCGGTGCCCTCAGAATTCGATTCCGGGCACCGGTTCAAAAGATAGAAAAACCCGCTCGTCCGTTCACTGAACGTACCCGAGCCAAACTTCGGAAATTGATTCCGGGCACACCGGGCCTCGGAATCAGGTGCCGTCTGAAGCTGCGTTCTTGTAAAATTCCAAAGAAAATTAAGAAAAAAAATTTTTACTTGAAATTTGCGGGTCTTTACAATCACCTTATAGATTTCATATATAAAAAAAAATGTTAACTTCCATGTTTTTCATCTTGGTTCCTCATTGAGGTAGTGTCCCATTCCATTTCCATATTAAATTTATGATTTCATTAATTCATTTATATATCACATTTCCATTATTTTTTAATTATTGTATTATGATATTCATATTTAATTATTCTTAGATATGAATTGAGAATGTTCAAGAATGTAATATTAAATATGATAAATTATTTTATTAATACGAAAAGAAAGGATTTAATAATAAAACCCCTCCAATAGAGGTTCACTATCTTCATGATAAAAAGTAACGTGTAGACATTTTTTAATTGTCCTATTGCATTGGTGTTTCTTATGTTTGAGTTTAAGGATGAGAAATTTCATATCAAGGACATTTCCATTTATTTTTTCTTAAATAGGGGGTTGTATCTCTTTATGATTGACATTTATTGAATCAAGAATCTTCTATGTACATAGCCAGTTTTATCAAGGGAATAGCTTGTTTAATAAAGTATACATTCCCATATATATAATTTTCAATTTGTCAATGAAACCTTCTATGTGTCTCATGAACCTAGATAAATGAATTTCCTTGTTTGTTTAATCAACATGATTGAATTGAATAACATGAAATTCTCATGAGGTATTGCCCTCTTAAATGTAATTTTTCATATAGGGAATTTGTATATATTTGATTATAACCAAACACATCCAAATGTCTTAACATTATTTTTATATGGGATTACCCATGTATGAATTTTTCCCCTAGACTATAGAACATTTTATGTTCCCTTTTTCCACATGAAATTCAATCTCCTTGTTTTGAAAATGTAAATTGTATGTTCTCGATGGATTGACTTTTTAGGATGGAAAGGCTTTCCGTGAATGGTCAAATTTGGATTAACTTGTTATAATACAATTAATTTCGAGGATTTGTTAAATTAAATGACGTTTTTTTGATTAATTGTATTATTTATTATGAATTTATTTTCCAATAATTAAGTAGTTCTAAAAAGATTCAAATGTGAAGGGTGGAAAAACCAACCAATTTATCTAATGATATTCACATAAAATAACGTTTTCATGTATTATTTTATTTAATAGATGACCTATGGTTCAAGGGATGTTTATGGAATGTGGTTTCTCTTATATTTAACTACTTATTAAAGTAAAATATTATTACTCTCAGATTTAGTGGCTTGATCGATATTGTAATTTTGTTTTCTTGATATATTAAAATGATAATAATTTCATATAATTGTTACATACGTTCATTTTTTGTAAATGTCTTATGCCATTTTGATGGCTTCAATTCAGTCCGTTGGATAACATGGTAACTTGAGATCATCCCATGGCCCTGATGTCAAGTGATTTGTATTTGTTGTCATAGACAATTTAAAATTCACAGGCTTTTGGTATATGCCTTTCTTGATATGTATATATTGAAATGGACTAAAGGAGAAAACATGGGTGGTTTATTAAGGATTCGTGGATGGAATCATGTGCTTGAGTGGCTATATTATGATGTGTTAGGGTAGACACTTTGCATTTCCAATCATGGGTATACAAAGAATTTTATTATACTCTTTACTGATAACAGTCCCCTAAGGGAGAAACCATGAAATGGCCTTTTGGATTGATGGCAACACCATGAATTGGGTGATACTGGGTCACCTAGTATATATATATTTGACAATATAATATATTACCATTCCTCATAATAATACAGGGGAATCCATCCCAATCACATTGGATGGACACTGTGGTATTCAATTATTAGATGTTAATGTCACAATACTTGGGATTCTTTTAGAACGACATGGATGGGCATGGGACTCCACCTCCGGTTTTGACGGATTGTTTGATACGATTTCTTATTCATGTGAGATGTATATCATTAATTGTTATTAATATTTTTCTTAGTGATATGGAATCTTCTCATTAATTTAATTACAATTTTGTATGATGAATTGTGAATTAACCCCAATGTCCAAGCATAAGATTGGTGTTATTCCTCTTCTTGGGTGACCATGATCACTTCAGCCCCTTGTATACAAATAATGTTCTGTACAGGTACCCCATTCACATTTCAAAATTAGGCCAAAGAATGTGATAAGGTATGAGTGTTATGTTGGTAAACCAAATTATGTTTCTATAATTTAATTTGTTATTACTCTACATTGATACAAATTGGCACAACGTATATATTTTTATGGAACGATGTCATTTGGGATAAACTTAGTGGGTTCCATACTACTGATATTATTATCTCACTCCCTACTCATGCGCCATTTGGATCCCATGTAGATAATCATTCTCATTGGACTTTCGATTCATTTCATGTGTTGTGTTCTGTACATGGGATCAATGGAGCACATGACTAGGATCATGCTTAGGATGATTTTAGAGTTATCAATTGGGATCTTATTCTATTTTTTAGTTATTAATTCATTAAAAATTATGTAATATGTGATGTCACATGCATCATTATATGGATTTTTTGTTAGCCACATTATTTTAGTTTTTAAATTTATTATTATGTTGTTTTTATATTTTGTTCATACATTCTATTGTTAGCCATTTCATACCAATGCTTACGTTGTTGCCTAAAAATATTCTCCATTTATATCATTGTGCATAATCTAATATATGGGTTAATATCCTCCCAACCCCCATGGAGATGCCCCAGACCCTTGCTAATAGTCTACAACCTCTGGAATTTGGGAGATGGAATTGAGGTCTTGTGGTGACTGGTCCGGCTAAATGTTTAGTGGTTAGTCCGATCAGGATGTTACATTACTGTATGTGTGTCAAAATTCCACTTTTTCTTTCACCGGGTGATGATCAAGATATTATGAAATCCACCATTTTTAGATTATTTTCCCCAGGTTATAACAATTCAATAGAAACATCAATATTTATTTTCTATACATGGATGCACTTTTATAGAAACAAATTTCACTATAATTAAAAAATAATCAATTATAATTTCTTATAAATAGGATTATCCATAGGGAAATAAATAATTAATTTGCTCCATAATCCCCAAAAAATTAACGTACATCTAATCACTAATATACAAATCCAATTTTTTTACACATATTGATACATGAATTTTATCATAAATATCAATTATATATAAAACTAGCATTAAATGACATAGTGTATTTGGAAGACTCGGTACTTATAACGTCATCATAAAAATAAATCCTCCTTATTTTAATATCAATTAATATATTATGGATCCCTTTAAGCTCATAGAAATTATTTGGATAACATGTGGAATACATAGAAAAAGTGGTCGAGCTAAAAAAATTGTAATGAAATAAATATGACAGGGATGCATAATGTGATCGTAAAATTTATTCCATGATATTATAAAATAAAGGTAAAATGAGTAATAAAATGGTATAATTACATAAATAAAGTGTTATAATAATATCATGTTTGGATAGGAAATGTGAAATAATCAAAAAACTTCACATAATATTATGTAAATGATATCTTCCCTTTGACAACATCATGTGCTAGTAAGAGTCAAAAAATGGAGTAGGTTCTATCTCTAATCCCATACATAACGTCACATGATATAAAAAAGATAACCAGTTAAATGGATTACTATCTTGGTTCAACCATCATAACATATTTATGATTATATATTTAAAAAAGGAAATAAATCAAAAGGATTAATTACAAGAAATACCCTTGTAATGAAATAGATTTCATAATTTAACATCATATTATATTTGAAGGATATTGTATAATTATTCAAAAGAGATGATAGAATTAAATATTACATATTTAATTATCTAATCATACAATAATAGGCATAAAAATAATTTATTAATTAGGGAATAAAAATTTTATATATGTATAACATAAAAAGATTATGGAATATTAAAGGTATCTTTAATCGGGGTTGACTTTAAATAAGGAATTTGATATATGAATTTGTATATTTTATCACCTAGTAAGTGGAATTTAAAAATATATAGATATTCATTTATGAGGCATTGATTAATAGGTTTTAATAAATCAGTAACATATTATTGAGAGAGAATGTGAGTTAGGTTAAAAATGGTCATAACCTATATAAAATTGTTGGTTTGAAGATATTTCCTACAATTAGGATTAGAATTAATCATAACAGTTATAAAATAATATATAATATATATCAACTTCTAATTAATGAATTTAAGAAGAAATAAAATATATATCATACTATTATGATTTTATTATTACATCTTACCACCAAAATATTTTTTTTAATTAAAATCTCTACACTTGTTGATAATTAAATCGATTTGCAGTCCTGTTTTATTAGGATGTCTTTGTATGTATAAAATGTTAATATTTACTTGATATCCAGAATATTAACCATAATAGAGGTGGTAGGTCGTACATAAACACAAATTTCTTTTCATTTTTTGATGGATTTGAAAAAATATATATTATATAATAAATAACCCTTCCATTTATCATAATGATATTATAATTTAAATAGGAATATAAATATATTAAATATTTCTTTATAATGGAAATTTTGATATGCTTAAATAAAAAAAATTACATTCGTTCATGTGGAAATAGTCCACCGTACACATGAGAGACTATTTGATTTACCTTTTTATTGATGAGAATGTGGATAAAACTGGTTATATTATCCTAATAACACATCATAATGTGAATCATAAATTTGAAATTTATTCATAATTATTTAATAATATTTAATAGATTTTGAAGAAGTATTAATACTAAAATACTCAGTAAAATAATATACATCTTATTTGGAAAACATCATTTTCATTATAGCATAAAACCTATATAAGTCAGTATTCTTCTAAATGATGTTCCCTATCACATAGGAATGGATTTTAGGAAATTATTTTTTCTTTCAATGGTTGATCTAGTTGGATTTTAATATCTAAACAGAATATAATATAATGCGACCTTTTAGAACATTGGGGAGGGACGTGATCAAAATTAATTAAAATATTACATTAATATAACTGAAATTTCACGGGAAATAGCCTACAAGGTAATTTAATTAGATTTTATGATTAATATAGGTATAAATAATATTATACAACATATTTTTGAAAATTTATTGGGTTTTTATCCTTATTACATTATTTTGGTAACCCTATTGGACAACTATTACTATAACAATGTTTGTACTTCTTATAGGTCAATATTGTTTTCTATAAAATTATAGATGGACCATAATTGAGAAATATTTTTTAATATTAAAATATATACCTCTCATTTTTATAATCTAATTATTTTTGTTATTTTTAATTCATTTACTAAAATACTATTTATTATAAAATAACATTAATGTCTTCTTTTTGAAATTTTCATTTGTGATGACAACAACGAAAAATGAAAATAGTGGAGTTAAATGTAATCCATTTATGTCTATAAAATATATTATTTATATAAAACAACACGGGATTCAATTATTAATTCAAATTATTCTTCTTTTATCTATTTAAAAATCATTTATTTTATATTTATATTAATTAGATAAACATTGTGTATATTTTAATACGAATTTATTTTAATTATTTCATATCTTAAAATTAAATTAAATTACCATGATAGTGATATTAATATATTCATTAAAATTCATGTTTCGAATAGAATTAATGTTTTCATTATTCAAGGAAAATATATATATAAATTAATAGCTAGAAAGTGCCATTGGTGCCTTCATCATTTAATTAAATATTATATTGGTCATAATAAAATACATAAGGAAACTTGTCTCCATATAATATAAAAATGGATTGGTATTAATAAACTATACCATTTTAATGAAATGATGTGTTGTGTTATGGTCTATTTTTACTCCATATCATATTATCATTATCTTTAATTACATAATGTACCCTTAGCCTAATAACAAGTATTTATTATGGTTACTATTTATATTTGGCTAAAATCTAATGAGAAAATATTTAAAAATAAAACCACCAGATTAATCTTTTAGAGATCACTATTCATTATTTAAATTATATATTTTTTATACATTATTTCAAGATAAAAACAAAAAGAACAATAATTTTTTAGAAAAAAACCATTTTATTATAAAAACCATATTCATAACAAAATTATGTATAAAATAATTTATAAAAGATATAATAGGATTACATTTTAACAAAAATAACAAAATAGATTTTATGAAAAAAAACATAATTTTATTATGTAAATAATTGATATAAAAATCCAAATTCAAATTTAATGAATTTTAATTTCTTCAATAAAGAATAATCTTTTTATATATATAAATATAATTTCCCATAATTTTTTTTTAATATTCTGACTTCAGAAATTGAATTTCATTTTTTCTATTAAATTTTATGAATTATTATGATTCTAGTTATAATATTATTCATAAAAATAAATAAACATAATTTATAATGAACAAAATTATGAAGAATACATTGAATTTACTAAAATATTACTTCTTAAATCATATAAATTTATCATGTAATGTTAAATCTATTAGACTAATATATATATATATATATATTCTTCAAAATTGAATTTTCCTACTCATAAAAATAAAACTAAAATCTGGGTCGTAAATAAAATAAATATTTCATTATTCCTTTATGATCTGTTTGTCATGTTGTACACTATATCGAGAATAGTTTATTTAATCATGGAGTTTTACCTTCATTTTTCTTTAATAAATAATTCCTTCATAATCTCTTATTTCATACTATAGTGAGAATAATTGATGGTACATCTAATTCATGGCCTCCCCTAGTTCTTATGTCACCTCTTCATTATTATGGTTTCACCACAACACATTGACTAGGTGAGTTTCTGTGTTCCTTAGAAACATTTTCTATGTAGTCAATGATCATCACCATATACTCTCATAATGATATATTGTTTTATTGTTGTTTAGCATCAGAATTTATCACATTTTATGGATCATGTATATAATAATTCAATAGGGATATATGTAATAAATCATGTACATGAGATATTGTTAGTTTTTGTGATAGTAAAAAATTAAAAACCATAATTTTATTGAGAATATCAAATTGGAGAATATAAATTTTTCATAACCTACACGTATTCTAAAATCAATTCAATCTCTTCCACGGATATAGGTAGATAAATACTTAATCTCTTACATAATATTCTATATCTTATTGACTATTTTCAATCTAGTACCACTGTCATCTACAGGAATTCCTAATGTTTTTTTGATCGTGAAATATTATACTATTTCCTTAACTATTTCATGTATGAAAATATTAGATAAACCGACATCATCTAAACACATATGCTTTCTACATAACCTCAAATATAAATATTTATATGTAGTTGTTTTGTTTCATTTGTAAAAAATATTATTGTTGTTTGGGTGTGATAAACCATACTAAATTTCAACATATTATTTAGAGCATGATGGAGACTCCATCAAATTATGATTGTAAATATTAGGTCTCAATCAAATATAATCTCTAATGATTTTACATTTTAACTCTCCGCCATTCTGATTAATTTCCTTTCATGTTTTTGTATATAGATGTCTGGTCGTATTAATATTAAGAGATTATAATTTATCATAAAATACAGAAGAACCCATATATCATTGTATCCTCTTGATGACATTTAAATAAATTTGACTACGCCCCATGTGATGTCTTCTCACTTATATATAGTTATATGTAATGGTTTCACAATCACCATTGCATTTTTCATTTTCTAAAATACATTATAAAATATAATACATATTGATGTATATTTCTTGATCTCTATACTAATATTTTCCATCCAATACTGATAACATATATCTGAACACATTTTCATTCTTCATGTAGGGATATCGAATATTGATCAATGTTCAATATTCAAAATCTAATTATTTTTTTAGGAATTGAGTGTACACTTAGTAGTGAATCAAGTAATTGAAACGCATCCTTTTAAAATTGTAACATGATTGATTTCACATCTGTTGTAGCCTACACCTTCTTCTGACTTTCCAAATTATCTTTTTTTAATTCATTATCTTATACAAATGGTATGGTTGATAAATTATTTAATAAAGGAATTATAATGTTTCTTCCTTTACATTTCCCATGTATATTCACCTCTTCTATAAGAATATCATATCACTATTAGTTCTAATCAATGATATTGTTTACATAATCTTTAAACATATTGAATCAAATTTTTTTTATTGTACTGTCATGATAATAAATTTAGTAGCCATTGTCTATTACAAACATTAACAACTTTCAGTTACACATATTATGCTCATTTTGTGTTTATATATATATATATGAGGATATTTTGATGTATATATATTTTACACTTATCCGTATATGTAAAAATCTTATCAATTATCAATGCTAAGAACATGACAGGAAATAGGATTCCATTTGTGGAAGATTTATTCTCTAGAACATTCAATTTCAATGAGGCAATTGCTATTACATTATTATATTTCATTAGTAATCTTCTTATACCATACACTGAATAATCACTATATAGAAAAAATATTTCCCCACTAGTTAGAAGCATGAGAACTGGAATAGTAACATGCCTCCTTTTCAATTATATAAATATGTATTTTTATTTTCTAACACAGTCAAACATTACTCAAATCGATGTAATCTTATTTATAAAGATTTAAAATCACCATATATTTCTTATAATTTTTTTGCAATTCCTAGCCAGTCCATTAAAATTATAATTCTCAGTTTTAGAAAATGGTCTCAGAAATTCATTAGTTTCCCTTTCTAATAATGGTATAAATATTTCGGTTTGAAGAGATTATATGCCACATGAATAACACATTCATCATTCAAAGATAATATTTACAATACATTCCCCATATCATCCCCATTTGGAGATTCTATAGAGCTGTGTTCGAATACATGTCATACTACTCCATTGTTTTTTTAAAATATTCGAAAAACATGAATAATATCTACCAATAATTTCATGAAGTAATTTATACTGACTATATTAATTATTCATGTAATTATTATTGGAAAATGATTGAGTTTGATGGAAATCACTATGAACTCGTAACGTCCATACATTTCTCAAAATGAAAAGATATTCCTTATTTACCTTTAATTTGACATATCCTTACTTAATGTCCATCTTAGATAAATTCTATGCTTCATGATGTTTATAAAACAATCCATTTTTCCATGGAATCAGATAAAAATTAGTTTTGATACTATTTTTTAGTTTACAATAATCAATAAAGTGGAAGATTGAACAACACTTCTTCATGATCATGATGAATGAATTTCCCCACAATGATTCACATTGTAATATAAATCCATTTTCAATATTCTATTGTTGGTTATTATTTTGATCGTCTAACTCAATAGTGTCAATTTTGTCTGGGGTCTTGGATATGGGATGATATTCATGTATATGTTCGATTTAGAATTTAACCTCTCAATCAAGTGAAAGAAAATATAATTCCTTTGGAAGTACATCGCTATAATCTTTTAATATGGGAAATTATTGAAGCATCACTCTACAATTTTTGTAGAATTCATTGAACTACATATGGTTCTCCATAAGGCAATAATAACCACCATTTAGTAGAAGATTACAAGAGATATTCATCCACCAAATTTGACATTTAAATAATGAGATGGTGAATTTGGATGTGGAGAGTAATCACAATCTCCTAAAATATGATGTTATATTTATATAATGACAACCTATCCACAACAACCATTGCATTAAAATAAACTAAATAAACTAAAATGTGATTTTTTAGAACATTAAATCTCAAAAAATTGACTGTGGTGAAATCATAATGTATGGAGGAATCAATTGTTCCATTTCAACAGAATGACATCTCAACCACTCTCTCCTGAGTATCGGATTGAGTAGTTCAACTAAAATATTTTGATATTAATGAATGGTTTGAAACAAAATAATACATAATGTTCACTATTCATTTATTAATAACTAGTACACCGAAAAACAAATATTTTTCTTTGTGAACCACATTAGTAGAGATATAATATTTCATTTCATTCGTTATAAGACTCATATGTTTTTTTCATATATTATCTACAAAACACCCTACCATAGGATTTTAAAATTCCTTATTCACATGATCCATGCAATGGAAACAATGTACCATAGGGCGAGGGAAGATTTGAATCCTATTTTTTCCATTTAGTTTGTAGGTTTCCTTATATATCATTGGAATTTAATATCCTAATTAGTTTCTTTTATACACATTATATTTTCTCAAAGTTCCCATCAAATAGTTTCTAATATACTTCTTCCCATGATTTTGATACATGATATGTCGGGTTTTCACTCCTACATGAACTCTATCTATTGATAAAACTGAAGGAAAATCAAAATTATGGTTGTAATGACTATGCCCATGACTCCACTAAGGGTGTATAATATCAGTATTAATATTTTTGGAATATTTGACAATATTTTCATAGTTGAAAAATAATAAAATATATTAATATTTTTGAAGACATCTCATTAGTCTAATGATGATAAAAAACACATTTCATTTTGATTTGTTAATTAATACAGATCTATTCAATGAAATTCTGGTTCTTTTCGACTACTTAACTGTAATAGACCCATTTTCATTTCTCTTAACATAGAGTAACTCCGTAACAATTTTAAGGTGGACGGTTTGGTTGAAATGACTACTGAATTGTTTTTTCTTATAATCATACAAATGTTGGAATTGATATCATCTTTAGAATTAATGTTTAAAATTATAATCCACCACTGATTAGATTCCCCCACTATGCAACAAATGACCAACATAATTATCTCTTTTTTGAGAATTGGAGTATATGTAAAATATCAAAATACAGTTAATCCATTTTTTGATGATGATATGATTTTAATATCCATTCAAATTTCAAGAAAATTTTCATATAAAAGACTTTACATAACACTATCAATCATTGGAGATGGATGATGGTTCACATGATTCCCTTTAATATTCATATCATGGGTCTGCTAAGATAGTACAACCAAAAAGGTTACCACTATAAATACCATAATATTTGGTACATCATTATAAAAATCATTACATTTCATAAAAAATTTGTCATTTATCTAGTCTATCCTATTTTTTATAATTTTAAAAAATTGAAATAATATGAGTATAAGTTAACTAATAAATATGAAAAATGGATTCATATAAATTTGAGAGGAATAACATATTAATGATAATTATATATTAGATTATGGGTATGTATGTTTTAATATAGTCTATGTATATTAATATACCTATTATATATAAAAAAACAATATATTAAAATCCCCTTTAACAGTTCATAATGAGTTTTAAATTTTTTTTTAAAACATATCCCATAATAGTGTAAGGCCAATGTGCTATGATGGAAAATATTACATGATAAAGTAAAATATCATGTTAATACCTAAATTTTCCATTTATGGAGTAACTACCCCTAGGAACAACCATTCATGATCCCCACACATATATATAATACAGATAGGGATGGAAGTTCATGTATAGCACTCAGTCTATACCACAAAAATTTTTATGTATACATTACTATAATTAGACTCATACCTAGGGTTATCAATAATATATTATTGTACTAATACCCAAAATTACCAAAAACATTATCTAATACCAATTATATCTTTATATTCTTTTCTTACATTTAATTAAATGATTTTTAGCAAAAATAAATATTTAATTAAAAATATGGATAGAATTATTGATTATATTTAGAATACTATGTACAAAACATGAACATGTAAATGAAAGTTATTTTATTTTAATCACCATAATGATCTCATAATTCCCATTGAGTTTCTAAAGCTATATGTGATATCATGGGATATAAATATAAAAAATAGGTGATATAAAACTCCATGTAATATGACAATGTAAAGAAAATGGTACCATAAGATCCTGGAAATATAGTAATTTGTGTAGCACCAAAAAACATGAAATGAGAATATGATAATTCTAACTAAACAGAACACATAACTTTTTGGTAAATGACCCATCATTGATTAGGTTGACTCCTTAATCCCATATATAAATTCTCATGTGGAAAAAGCATTACACAGTAAATTAGAGAACTATCTCGGAGAAACTATTATAACCTGAATCATTATGTGTGAAAAAAACTTACTCATAAGGAATAATCATAAGAAACACTCATGTCATGAAATGGGTTTCATAATAAATCCTTATATCATAACCAAATTTACGGTCATAAATATTTCAAAAAATAAGGAATTTAATATTAAAGGTGAGAAAATCAATATAAATATTCATAGGTCACAAAATTAGACTTTCATTTTGTATGAAATAAATTTAATGCTTGTTACATTCAAGGGTTATGGAATAGAAATCATCTAAATAATCGTGTTAAATTTTATAGAATGAAATTGAGAAATGAAAATTTGGAATGTATTAACCCATTAATGAAATGTATAAAGAGATAGGTATATATTTAAGAGATATATATACATAATTTATACGTAGCATATAACATAAAAGTTACATATATTGTGATTTGGAGAGAAAATGATCAAAACCAAAAGAAAAATGGTGGTTTATAGAGGATACTTATATTAAGTCTTCTCTTTCATATCACATATTAGAAAACCTTATATAATAAATAATAATTTATTAAAAATATATTTTAGATACATATATATATATATATATATATATTTCAAACAATTTTCAATTTTTTATTACATAATATGATCTTACTATTATGAATTAGTTATTAAACTCACCATTCAGGGATATAACCACATTGTTCTAATGCATGTTTAGGTTTCGAAATAACTATCATTGAAAATTCATCATGGTTACACAATATCCATATTATTTAAAATGATACTAATATAATAAATTTTTATTATATATAGAATCATCAACAAAAGTTAGAGGTGGAATAATTAATTACACAATTCATATAGATGATAGGTCGTATATAGACATGAACATCGTTTCAAATTTCTGAATGATGGAACGAAAGGATGAAAAATAAAAAATAAACTCACTTAAATTGTGATAATATTTTAAATAACCTATAAATTTCATTTATCATTCATTATAACTCGTTGTAGGAGAACATTATGGAAAACAAATTATATTAGTTTATAATTTCATAGTCCTCTGTACATAAAAAATATAATTTTGTTTCCAAATTGAAGGAAGATGAGATGAAATTTGTTTTTAAAATTTTCATAATGAAATATCATTATGTATATTATGTTTTAATATTTCAAAATTATTTAAGAAAATTTGATGGATGTAGAAGAATAAATAGGACTAACCCAATCCGTTAAAGATAAAACAACTTCTTTAGAAAACATCCTTTTATTTACACAATAAATAATCAAACGATGGTATTAATCCAAAAATAATAACTATTGAATTTGTAAAGTCTGTTTGGAATGGTATATTGTATGGTTTTGGATAAAATAAAATGATTACAGTGTTTTAAGAAAGGGGAGATGATGATCAATTTTTTATTGATGGGAGGGGCACTCTTGGAATTATAAAAATTTAAAATTTATATAAATTATTTTTCATGGACTGAAGAAATAAAATTGATATATGTCGAATATCTAAGGAGTATGAATCAAATAATATTTCAAAAATTATTTTTTCTTCATATTTATTTTTTATTTTTACCCATAACTAAATGTATTGACATGCATTAACACATTTTGATAATTAATGTTATAAAGAATATTTTATTGATTCGGGATAAATAATTTTATAATACATGGAAATGTGGTCCATATGTGGAAAGTATATGATATTTTATTTCATATAAAAATCACTTGGTTGATGATAACATTTTTTATGAATTATAAATAATTTAATAAATAATGATTTATTAAAAAATAACATTTATTTCATTTTTGTAACTAGTGTAAAAAAATTGAATATAAAAACTACAAGATAATTAATTAATTTTAACATAATACATTATAACCTCAATAATATGATAATTTAATATTCATAATATTTGGGATTCAATAATAAATATGTATTATATTGTATTTAATGTTTCAAAATCGTATATTATATTTTCTTATTATATAAAAAAAATCAACAATTTCATTGCATAAAGAGTTATAGAAAATACAACATCCATAAAAAATGAAAATAAATAACCATTATAAAAAAATTATTTGAAACAATATCTTATAATCATACATAATGTTTCATTATTTCCATCACAAATTATTATAGAAATTAAATTAAAGAATGTGGCGTTTTTGATGTTATCATTTTCGTAAGTATTATAATGCTCAAAATCATTGAAATATGGAAAAAAGTTTCCATTTTTCCTAAACATGGATATATAAACTCATAAAAAGTAATAAATGATAGTGTAATTGTTATATATTTCCCTATAATATTTTTTTAACCTTAATTACCAAATTTACTATTACTATAGTGACAATTTTTTAGTACAAATACTATTGATAATAACAATATTTAAAAGTGTATATAAAATTGTGGAACTCAGGATTCCAAATATGGAATCCTATTTAAATTGTTTAATTTATATATAAAGATGATATTAGTTTCATCTAGAATCACAAAATACAATGAAAAAATATTTTTCCCAAATATGGCTATTGACTTTAAAAATGATTTAAAAAAATCAAATATAGATTTCATTCTGAATATAAAATTTGAATTTTTTGTTATAAAAAGGAAATATTATAATTATAAAAATAATGAAAAATTGATTTTATGATTTTAAATACCTGAAAATAAATATCCTTTCAAAATAAATACTTATATTTTTTACTATTTATAGCAGAAATAATTTTTTCTGAAAAAATCACCCAGTGATAGTTAAAATATGTATTCAAAATTTAATAAAAATTAATAAAATTAAATTTCTAAATATATAAAAATTAATTACAAATTATTCAATAAAAAAAGAAATTAAAATCATTTTTGGAGAAAAATAATTTTTAATGAATAATATTACATTACTAGAAATGAACTGAATATTTAATAAGCATTAATAAAAAAAATTTATATAGTATGAACACTATATATATATATATTATAATATCAGAAATACTATGAAGAACCCCAAAACACCCAGAGAGGGGATGTGTGAATTAGGGTGTCAATATGTTTTTCAATGTAATGTATCTTGTTCCAATATTAGTGGGAACCTGTTAAACCTATCTGAATAGAAAAAGAAGAAATCACATAATCACATGCAAATCAAAGACACTAAAATATTACTTCGTTCACCCTTATGGTTTATGTCTATGGATAATACCCCAACATGATGTCGATCATCCCAAAATCCACTAATCTTCTCTATTTGTTGAGTAAGAAATTTTAGCCCAATTACATTATACAATGTTCACAACCTATAAAAGGTTTATGGACAGAACATTTCGTCCCTCATATCTCATCTGTTAACCCCCCCCCCCCCCCCCCGCCCCTCTCACTATATTGAGTATAATAAGAACATAGTTTATAGATTGAAGGACACCATAATGGGTTGGAACTAATTCATGCATCCTCAACTTCATATGGATTCTCTACTGATGTTTCCTTTTTTATCCACAAATAAAGATTTTTCTTCTGTATATAGATGGTTCACAAACAGATCCTCAATGAACTGACGTTCTTACTCTATTTACTATGCTTTTTTACTTAGTATACTTCCCTTTTCTTCTATATACTACCATTCTTCATGTATTGCCCTACTCCATGTACTGAAAATTCCTCCTACACAAACTACGTTGTGTTGTGGACTATCATGAACACTATGGACCGAGTTATTTCTTTACAAATGTTCAATCCTACAAGGACATATCTTTCTATGAACCACTTCATATATCACCAACATTCATTGAATTTCTAATCAGAACCAATGACATGATGTTTTATTCCCACGGACCACTATAGACATCACCAAAATCCTCTCGGATTTTTATTGTTAATAACCTATTATATTGAACAGATTAACGTTATTTATATAGGATAATTGATCCAAAATATTCTATAAACCTAGATTTACCAATTCTAATTTCCGGTCTTGACTTCACAACATATTGTGTATATCCCGTGAACTATATCCAATATGCGGTCCACATACAACCATTCTCTCTATTCATCGGCACAAATCACCACCTCGATTTCACAAATGACAACCTTCATAGATTATCAAAACACCACTTTATTTTCACAAATGATATGCTATACCACAAACTATTTTCCTTCAAGGAACCAAAGGCCATCCCACTAAACTCTTTTACTCATCGAATCATTCCTCCAATGCGGTTCGTGTACCATTTTCAGTTCCATGAACCATTTTCGTCTGGACCAAGTAGTGTACTTTGTTGTGCACGAACTATTCCCGATACTTGGTATGTAGTTCATGACATATGCTATGCGGTTCCCTTTATTTCATAAATTCTTTCACCATTACACATCCTATTAACCTCTATGAAGAGGTATATCCTTTTCTAATCAAATTCCAAATTTTGAGGCCCAAAAATTTTGAAAATAGTGAGAAACTACTCCACCTTCAATAATGTTTTCATCCTCAATTACAAGACCAACTTTCTTGCAAACACCTTGGTCAACCCACAGAGGATTGAAAAAAAATAAACCTATTTAATTTATCTCAATGAAAAACATTTGTCCTAACAATCTCGCCTTTTGGGACTGTTTTGAATATATAGTTAAATGTAGTGAATCACCATTAACAAAAAAACAGATATGCATGAAACAAATCATCCAACACCCGATGTCTACATGAGCTAATATCAATGTTGAAAAAAATAGGAGCATGAATTGGGTTCTCATGTCTTGTAACTCTTTATATAATTTTTATATTCTCCCCCATTTTAAATAAACCCAAAGAACCAAATTTTTTCTTGTAAAGCTTTATAAACACTCCCCTATATTGTATGTCCTCGATAAAACAATAATACATCAAAAGATAGATTAAAATAGTTATCACAATTTGAAATAGGGGACATTGTAACCTTCTCATGTATGGGGAGGTGGCTTAACACCATGGTTTAATCGATTCTTTAGGAACACATGTACTGACAATGTGTTGGTCAGTATGTCATTCATTTGATCATATGTTCCAACATGGTTGATTTTAATCATTACATGTTCCACATTTTCTTTGACGAAGTGATATCTAATTTCAATATGTTTCGTAGGAGAAAAACAAATATGAATATTCATAATATCAATTTCACTATTTTTATCACAATGATTCACCATTGGTTGTTTCACCTCATCGACAATATCCATTATTTGTTTCACCATCCCAATTAGATGATTGGATTCCATTTTAATAGAGATATATTTAGCTATAGTAGTATGGGAGAAGTGATTTACTGTTTATTCCTTAATCAACCCACACTTTTCTTATCAATAAATAATGATCCACTACTTGTGGAATTTATATCCACCACATCTCATTCCTATCATCATAAATTAATTCTTAATTTTCATTATCTTTTCCTATAACAAACTATAATTGATAATTGTGAGTTGCATGAATGTACCACAAAATTCTTTGTTTTGATTCCATATGTTCTTTCTTAGGATTACTTTAAAAGTATGTCGTCAAGCATGTTGAAAAGACAATATATATCTTTTTCACTTTCATGTACAATAATATTCTAATGATTACCTTTTACATTATCAGATCTAGAGAAGTCTCCTCTTCGTGCTTTCCTATTTTTTTCCCAACTACAATTAGAGTAAACATTGGTTTGGAATCATCCATATTGATTTTTTAACAATTATTTTCCACATTTTTGCTATGAAATGAATGTTTAGTCGTTCATTTAAATGACCTATATCCCATAGAAGTATGTGAGTTCAGTAATCATAGAAATTTTAAATTATGATTTCTTGTGATTGATAAATTCACCCACTGATCCCAGCCAACTTCCACCAAATATTATATAATCTACCAAGAAGAGTTTCATGAACTTGAATTCTTGAGAATTCTTCACATAGAGATTTTTATCCACTCCGAAATAATTCAATTTGAGCTTCATTGGATTAGAATCCTTCCTGGAATACCATGATCGTGGTGCATAAATCAATACATAATGTTCCTGAATATACGGACCTTAATTTCATCATTACCATGTAGAATACCCACTAGTTGTTTTATGTATACATTAATTCCAATAACAACATTTAAGAAAACTATTTTGACATCCATTTGATACAATTTCTCTCCACTTTGAATTACCATGTCCAGAAAATATCTAATTGACTCCAATCTAGCCACCGAAGAAAATATTTCATCAACATAAATACCTTCAACACGTCAATATTCTTTACACACTAGCATTAAATTACATCTAATTACATTTCAATTCTCGTCAAATTTATTTTTGAAAATCCACTTTCTACTAGTCACATTGTGGTTTTCAAGTCTCATAACTAGGTCACATGGTTGGTTCTTATTCATATCATCTAACACATCATTCATTGATTTTACCCATGATTCACCTATTTCATATTCTTCAAATGAGGATGGTTCCAAAACTAATAGGAATACATATTGGGCATTATCCCTCGTTCTCATTGTCTGTGTGGGAGCTGTCTAATCCCCATTAATGTTGGATTGATCAGTTTCTTCTATTCGATTCATCCTGTATAGTTTAGGAAAATCTCCTCCATCCATGGTTTCCACTTCCTATTTTTATTTTGAATCATCATCATGATGTGATTCTTGACCGTTTTCACACAGTCATCTACTTTTGTGTTTCGATCAATCCCATGTCCATATTCTTCTTCACCTTCTATCCCAACAAAAAATAAATTTCATGTGGAATTTGTGATTTTATCTTTAATGATCTTCACATAAATACATTCAAAAAAATACAAGATATTTATTGGAATACATGTAGGATATGATATTCATTGAATATCTGAGGAATATTCCATCATATTCTACATCACTACAATTTCCTTTATTTCCTTCTTTATTTCAGATAAAATATGTACTTCCAAAATCACGAAAGTACTTCAATGAGGGATTCCTTCAACAACGTATTGCATAGGGTGTCTTGGATTCCCCTATATAAATACATGTTTAGTTTTCAACATAATGTGAAGCTTCAATAGTCTTTTTCTAGTTTTGACAAAAGATACAAATCTCAATCAGCATAGTTCTGGCCATACTATTCACCTATCGATTCTAACGCTCAACAACTCTATTTTTCTATGGGGTTCTCACAGAAGGCACCTGATGTTTCCCTATATGTTTCTCTAGGTAATTATTATATTCAATGGATGAGTACTCTCCTCCATTGTCATACCTCAGGTCATTTATTGTCCATCTCGTATCATTCTCAGCAATTCGTCGCTAAGTTATCCTGAAATCAATCAATTGTAGTTCCCTATGTATAACCATCACACAAGCCATTATTCTATAATCATCAATGAAATGATGAATTAAATATCTCCATATTTTCTAGAAACATTTATCAGACCACATACATATTCATGAATGATATCATGAAGATTTGTAGCTCTTTTATTCTTTGGAGGATATGAACTAGATTCAAACAGTCCTCTTAATCAAGCATCATAATTATTATCCCATTAAAAGTTCGGATTTTGTATATCCATGACCATCATCAGTTTATATATATTTTCAGTATATTTTTGATTGTTGTTACCCAACCTTGGATTCTATAATTTGTTTTCTTTATAAATATACATGAAAAAAATTGTCTATTTACTATCTACTAGATATAAGTAGCCAGTAGTTTTGAATCCCTTCATTAGAGAATTCTATAATCTTCCTTTTTATATTTTTACAATTTAGATTTAATGCCACCATAATTCATGAGTCATAGTGTAGGATCACACTTATGAGATTGTGAAACAACCCTTCAACATAAATAACTTCATTCTTATTCAGCTCTCCATAGGCCAGTTCAATACTTCCACTACCTCTGATCATCAAAGAACCGTCATTACTGAATCACACTGTTCCATCCACCATTTAATGATATTATTTAATAGGTTGTTCTTTCACTTAATATGTTATCTGTGTCCCCTAGCAAGAATCCAAGTGTTGTTGATCTTGGTAGCTTTGAGATCTACTTCTATTGGGTTTTATGTTTTAATTTTTTTCTTTCCCTTCCATGAAAAATTAGATTGAGTGGAGGATAATAATATAATTTCAAATATATATTCCATGTGAGTAGGTTATTCAAAGTCATATTACTGCTATAGGAGAGAAAACATTTTTCTATGATAAAAACCATCTGGCTTGTGAGTATTAAATTGTTTCTGAGATCTTTACGAATTGTTACTGTCATTCCACTACCTAAAATCAAAATCATTATGGACAAATACGGAACATGGAAAACAATATCCCTATAATATATTTCATTTTATGAATTAGGATATTAATTCTTCATCCTGTGTTGACATACTATATCTTCCACATTCGTGTATCTTGGTACCTCTTTAGAGTATGAAATGGTACAGTCCACATAAACATTTCTGACATACAGCTCATCACTTTAAGATATATTTGATCAGAAAGTGTTGTAGTGAGGGAATTCAATTCATTGGAATCTGCATCAATAATTTTTTTATATGTATTATCCATATACATCCCAGTGGGATCAATGACCAATATTCTTTATGCAGTGGAAAAAAGGGTCCATTCCAAGATATCATAAATGATATCCCATCTTATTTTTCAAGATGTTAATTCTTCATCCATCAAATAGGGGTTCTCTGAAAACATTTACTATATTTCACATCTTATAAATTAAGGGTAGATTTAAACACTAGCCACCTACCTCTAATACCAATTTAAGGACCCCGAAGAACACGATTGTGGGAGAGGTGAATCTGGGAGTCAACATTTTATTTTAAACTAATGGATCATGTTCTCATATAGGTAGGAACATGTTAAACATTTCTGATGAAAAAAATAATAAAACATACAATCACATGAACTGCAATGAAAAAACAATTTTGCATGGTTAACTTATAAGGTCTATTTACAAGGAACATACAACAATTGGTTTTCAGTCATACCAAAATCAAAGAATCGTCACTAGTTGTGGAGTAAAAAAGTTTAGCAAAATCACTCTATGATAGGATCACATCCTTTACAAGATTTAGGTAAGGAAAACTACATCCCTTGGATCACTTTCATTGGATCCCCCTTGTTCACAATCTTAGGAAGAATCAGATCTCAGTTTATCAACTTGAAGGTTACTTCAAGAGGCTGGCATTAAATCATGCATCCTCAACTGCAGATGGATTCTTTGTTGATGTTAATTTTTTACCCATATATGATGTTTAAATTTCATCATTCAAATGGTTCCTGAAATAATCCTCCAAAAATTGTCCTTCTTCCTCCGCGTACAATTCTCCTTCGTCTATGTATAACCCTGCTCCGTATACTTCCTTACTTTGCTGCATACTACCATACTCCATGTACATCCAAGCTCCGCATACTGTGAATGATTCATTTGCAGACCATGATTATCCCTAGACTGTATCTACTTCCACCCCATGTACTATCAAAAATAATGTGGTCCAAGATCTTCCCCCACATATTGGCTCTCATACTATATCATCCTTCCTTTTTATCACATAAACTTTCATAACATTTTAAAAAACCAATGATCTTTAATGTTTAGTGTCTTGGAAACCAGGAACATAAAACATTAAAATAAAAAACATTCTTATTAAACACTTGAAGGAATATCCTTATGTTCATCCTAGTTTCATTACTGCATCTCATAATCTGTGGACATACATTAAAATAAAGGGTGAGAAGAAGGCCCAGTAAGGGAAACAAGGGGAAACATTTAACATGTGAACATGAGATACATAAAGAATTTCATGAAAAAGAAATTCAAGGCATGAGAATGAAATCACGAGGCATATCATAAAAAAAATAACATATTTCATAACATGATGATGTGGCTACAACATTTAATATTGGCAATAATTTCCATTTCAACAAGGTATATCCCCAAGGTGTCATTAAAAATTACCAAGGTTATTCACCAAGGAATCGTTAAAAATGGTCATCTCTAGAGATTAAGTCTTTACCCAATGCATTGGAGAGATATTAGGGCACACCCTTAAATTTGCCTTTATTATAATGTGAGCCACATATATCATCATAAAACATTTCATAAATAACCCATATAGCACAAAATAAATGGGTTTCCTTTCTTAATCATAACGTTTTAAAAACGGCTTTGAAGACATGATCATTATGTTACTTTAAACCCTCGAAAAAGGAAAGAAGGGTTCATGTATGTAAATACCAGAATTTAAAATAGAACATTGTGATATATATGTGAATACCCCTGTATAAAAAAGAGCTTTGAGTATTCATTTAATAAAATAAAATAATTTGAGAAAAGAGAGAGGTATTTTGAGATGAAATTTTTGCAGCATAACATCTATGTTACAGGGTTTTAGAATACATTGAAAAGAGAGGGGACATTGGTATCCCACCAATAAATGATCCATAAAAAAAGATGGATGACCGAATATAATAGATTTAATAACATGGAAATTAAGTTTGAAAGATATACCATATGAAATGAAGAACATGACAGGAAGACAAAAAATAAGATTTTTTCTAATGAAAATTCTGCAGCCTAACGGCGTCACTCATACTTCAAAAAATTGTATTTGAAGAGATAAAATAGGGTATCTCATCATATGAACATAAAATATCATTATTATAGATACAGAGATCATACCCCACCATAAAGGAACTTGAATGACTTGATATGAAAATAGAACTCGATAATGAGAAAGGTGAACGAATCCCTTAAATATTCGGCACCCTAACGACGTCACTTAAACTTCAAAAAAATGAATTGAAGAGATCAAATAGGGTTTCTCATAATATGAACATAAAATATCAGTATGATAGATATATAGATCATACCCCAACATAATAAAAAGTAAATTGAAAGACTTGACATGAAAATAGATCTTGAAAATGAGAAGGGTTAAAGAATCTGTTACAAAAATTTCGGCAGCTTAACTGCGCCACTTAAACGTTCATAAAAAAATGATGAGAGTCAGAAGGGATATCTCATCATATGAACAAGAAATGGCATATAAGAGAAATATAAAATAACATCCTACATCATAATAACATTGAGCATAAAATAAATGACTTAAAAGAGAGTATTTGAAAAGAAAGAGAGAGTTTGGATCCCTTACTTTAAAACGTAACAATTGAAACTCAATGGTTTGGAACTTGTGGGATTGGGGGAACTTGGGAGGACTCCTTGGGTGTTAATGAGACCAGAGCTTCGTTGGGGGAGACTTGGGAGTCGAATGGATGATAGGATGGCTTGGTATTTATAGGGAAAGTGAGGGGACAAGGCATTAATGGCCAAGGGACACCTCATTGGTGGTTTTGGCAAAACGATGGGCTTTCCCATTGTATTTTCCCATGGTATTGGCCACTTGGGACACCTCATACCTTATATTACTATTAATAAGTCGACCATATTGATTACAAACTTATACATCATTAACTAATGTCATCAAACACCCGTAACTTAAAAACTGTATTTTCACTATTCATCAAAAATTCAACTTTCTCAGAAAAATCCCAAAATTTCACCTTAACAAAATATCGATGCTCTGATTTCAAAAATGAACTCCATTTTATAAAAATAATTTTCTAAATATTTTTACATTAATTTTAAATAAATACACTATTCATTGAAAATTCATTTTTTTAGAAAAATCCCCAAAAATTACCTTATCATAATATCAATGCTATGAGTTCAAAAATGAAATCCATTTTATAAAAATAATTTTCTAAATATTTTTAATTTAATTTTTATTTAAAAAACACTATTCACCTGAAAAAACTAATACTTGAATAATAATTTATGAAACCGTTATTTAACCATTTTATTGAATCACATTACTTAATCTAAGTGCCTAGATTATATTAGTACTTTCTTTAAGTGAGATCACTAATCCATTTGGTCACATTACTAATCCTAAGCATAAAATCACTATTCATAATTTACTATTCATCAAAAATTAAGTTGATCTTATTACATGCTAAATTTCGTACAGAACATAATTGTAGAAGACCATTTTTTGAAAATCATTACAAATTTTTAATTATTTAAGGTTTACATAATTTTTTTTAAATATCCTTTCTCAAAAATTCAACAAAAATATGCATACTATATTTATCCGGACATTTGAAAATTCATAAACTTCATCATAAGAAGAAATCAAAATTTTTATTAAATAAAGGATTACACAAGGCAGTTATGGTCACCTTACATAGCCCCTTATCACACCAGCATAGGACCTAAGTGTAAGGTGTGCTAAGGTGAGCGAATCCGAGGGAGGGTCGACCAACATCGCATGAGTTGTTATTTCTATCAGTTTGAACTTTTTGCGAAGGAGATTATGTTTTAGCTTTACACGATGATGTTCAGCTTGGGTTTGGTCCATAGAAAAGCCCAGTGGTGCAACCTCCTTCCCATGTTCTGTTAGATGGGATTCGATTAGTCCAAGACTACTGGGTGAGGCCATCGAATATTCATTCTATATTAATTAACCATGATAACTTGTATTTAGAGACAATAATCGAAACGTTTATTTTCCAGTGGTCATATTGACCAACGGTCATATAACAGTCAAAACTTAAAGGTCTCATTTTAATTATACTCATGTTATCAAATGAAATAGTTTTGTTGAGTATAAAAAAATAAAATAACACACAAAATTAGGAAACAAGATTTATTCAAAATTTCTGGTCGTTACACATACATGGACATGTCTTCCTACAAACAACATCACAACTCACTGAATTTCTCTGAGTTTATAATCAGAACCTCCTTCATGAGGTTGTATTCTCATGAAGCACAGTAGACTTCACCAAATTACTCTTAGATTTTTAATCTCATCCCTCTATTCTAATGAAAGGTTTATCTCTCTTTATATAGGTAAATAGAGCTGAAAAATCCACTAAATCAATATTTACCAAATATATATTGGGGATCGATCTTCACCGTATATCACGCATCTTCTGCACACCATATCGAATATGCGGACCGTATACCACCATTCCACATACAAGACAACGAAAATAAACTCCATGTTTCTGAAAATGAATCCATTTGTGTTTTCTTAAAACTCCACCTCGTTTTTTTGAACACACAACATCCCGTGAACTTTTTTCCTTTTGTGAACCACATGCCTTCCCACGAACCTTCTTCTCTACCCGAACCATTCCTCATGTGCGATCTGCGTAGAATTTTCTATTTCTCGTACAATTATAATCCGGTCTGTGTAGTGCACTTTTTTGTTCACAAACCATTATCGGTACATGGTATCTGGTTCAAGACCTCTTCTATGTAGTTCCCTTTCTTCCTTGAATTCCTTCACCATTCCAAATCTCATTCAGTACTTTGTAGAAATCATTCCTTTTACCAAGACAAACACTGGATTTTGAGTCCCAAAAAATGGTTGACACTGGGAAACTTCACCACCATAAATACTACTTTTTTCTTCATACACAATACCACATTTCATGCACACTCCTTGAGCATCCCACTAAGGATTGAAAAAAAACACAAACCAAACATTATTTATAGAAAATAACTATCTTTGTTCCAACATCTTATCCATACCCAATAATTTAATTTCATTGATATGACTATAAAAATATGTAATTGTTCATTTAATCTCACTGGTTTTTGATTTATATTTTGTTGAACATACTTTTCTTCTAAAATCAGAGTGTTCTAAATTCATTCCCCCATAATAAATTTCAACCTCAAAACATTTATTTACATAATAAAATTTAAATAGGGGAGGGTACTTCCACTTTATGGATTCCTCCACATACTATGTTCCCTCCTCATATTTCTAGTTTTTTCATAGCACATTGAATATGATAGTGGTCTTATTGCATATAACCATATAACTTTGTTTTAATATCGTCCATATATTCTCCACATAATAGATAACACTTTCCATATTTTTCACCCATGAATTTAGTAAATGTGGGGGATGTAGTGGTTATATCCTCACGAGGTATTCATGGACCACATTCTATTTTTGAGATGTGGCTGGTGGGTGTGATACCAAAAAACCCATATATCCAATGAAATAAAGAATCAGAAACTATTGATGTATAAATATAATTTCCCCAACCCCATAGTCTTGGATCTACTGTAGAAATAATAAAATTTAAATATATGGTTTTCATACTTATTCATTTGACCCAACTTTTTCCATCCATAATATACAACATCCAAATTGAATATTGGATGAATTACATACCTAATAATATTTTAATATAATAGATTTTGTGAATTAAGAAAAACAAATACATAAACAACACTCACGAATTCAATAGAATATTCTTACCACTATACCTATTTTATCAGTTTCAATAATAGTTCATGTTCATCACTCATTATAAATCCTTCTAAACATATCTCACTTATAAATTATTAATAACCTAGGAAGAAAGAATTATCAGGTGGGTGAGATGAAATTCATAGTAAGTGTAATCATAAGAATTAACCATTGAATGCCATTTGTGAGTTAAAAATATCATATGGGTATGATGAAACAATAGAAGTGTGAGACCATAACATTAGAATATCCATTCCCATTAATACCCAAATCATCAATCATTAGACTTGATTCAACGATTTGAAAAATAAAATATTCATAAGAATCAATAAAATTGAGGTATGAGAGTTCAATTATAATTAAAGGAATCATTAAAATCCCTATAATATATTAAAATTCCATATTCGTACCATTGAAAATCATCATTATTAACACCATAATGAACCCTTACATTTGTAATTAATAGACAACTAAATTAAAATTTAGTTATGTGGGAAAAATAATCATTAACAAATTAATTGAAGAGCTATAATGGGATTAACACATGGCTTAAGATATATCAGGACTAGTCATTTAAAAGAGCTATAATATGGATTATCCATAATAGAGGTTATATTGGGTTCAATAATTAGCTATATTAGAGATCAGTCCTTTCCATCATGAGCTACAATGGGGATCAACTAATCTTCTATGTTCTATAGGTCTCACCCATGAGCTGTAATGGGGTTCCACCATTCAAATAAGCTATATTGAGCTCACATTTTTGTTATAATTGGGCTCAAAACTCCTTTAACTTTTTCAATATTCCATTATATGAATAAAGTAAATAAATATGTCATGTGATAAAAAAAATAATCATACATTATTCCATTTAAAACCTGATCATCACATTGAAATAAAATAGTTTTCATGACTATCTCATTGTACCATGATCAACCAATGGAAGAAAATGTTCAATAATATTGTATTTTAATAAAATAGATTCCCTATTGAGAAATAATTATCATAATTTCATTAGAAATTATCACCAGTGGTACAATCTTCAAGAAAATACACTATTGACTATGAAAAATAAAAATTAAAAAAAATGAATATTACTTTCATTGAATATATCCTTGGAATCATAAAAAAATCATGGAAATTTATTGAAATGATTGTTGGAAATTTTTTCATGTTTTAAATGTTAATGTAAACATTCTTTTCCATTATTTTATAATGGGTTCAATAAGATACAAAATTATAAAATGTAATATAATTTACCTTTGAATCATTTTAAAAGATGCTAATTGATAAATAATATATTTTTTGGGAATCATTACTATTTATCAGAAATTATTTTTGAATTAATTTGATTAAATGTTTATATGGAAGTGAATGATTATCTATCTTAAAACTATATATTATTGATATAAAATCCAAATGAAATTCATGATTTTTATTTAATCATAAATGGTGGAAATTGAAAATAAATTTTATTTGGCACTTTCTTAACAAGTGAAAAATATATTTTTTTTGTTGATAAAATAATATAATTTAATTTCCTCTAATGGAACCAAGAAGATAAACAATCCTAAAACGACTGGTGATCTTAACATAATATATTTTCCACTTTGGTAACACTTGAATCACAAATTACATGAATGAAGAAATTTAATTGAATGGATAATATCATTAAAAAAGAATATTACTAATATTAAATAATAATGTGGAATAACATAAAACATATAAATTAAATTATATGTATAAAATTAAACTATTACTTATTGAAATAAAAATTTAAGTTAATTTCATTGCATTGAGTGAGACTCATTACATTAAACTGTTATCTTTATGAATATTAAAAAATTAATTTTATATCTTATCAATACACATTTAAATTTTATTCTTCCTTTTATTTCATTATTACCTTTTTATACCTAATTTTTTAATCAATAATATTTATTCCAATTGTTTTGGGGATATTCAACATATGTGTGAAAAAATACATTGGTAGGTTGAATAGGGTTAAAGAGTTATTTTAATATCATCTCCATAATAATAATTGTGAAATAATTATATTTTTAACTAAAAATTATATTTTTAAATTCAATAATATATTATTGTTATGAAAAATTATCTACATTTTGATCATGGAGATGGTAGGGAATATGTATGTATGTGTAACATTTCCAATTTTCAAAACTAGGAATTATGCAGAGGATGGGGTATTTCTATTCATTCTCTTTTAGATGAACTTTAGAATTTCCCAACTAAATTTTCATTTGGTTCTTAATATATTAATCATTGATAGTTTCTTCACTTAGTGAGTTGTTTTTTTTAATATTTTTTCTTCTTTAGATTCAAATCCCTCCCAATAAAATGTTTTTCATTCCTTTTCATTCCCACACTCTTACTTATGTTTTTCCACAAAATATTTTAAATTTCTAAATTTATATTTAATTTAAAATTGTGTTATATTTATTTTTTGTATTTCAAATGCATTATTTTATAGAGTTTACTTTCTGGATTTATGAGATTTATGAAATTCATCAAATTTAGAATAGTATTATAAATCATTTGTTTCAGTTTTGAGTAATTATTGGGTAGAGGTTCAAATAATTCAATGCATTCTTCATGTTGATTTCAATTTTAGGGCACACAATAGGCTCTCTACCAAGAAGTGTGCCTATAGTAGCCATGCCGTAAAATTTAAAAATCATATTGTTGACCACAAACCTCTTAATGGTATTTTATTTTTACGGAAATTACAACAAAAAATAACAGTATTTTTTAAAATTAAAAACAAAATTCAGAAGTAAAAATCAACCAAAAAAAGAAAAATACTCATAAAAAAGTATAAAACAACTGTTTTTATTTAATGGATTAATAAAATTACAAAATTTAGTAAAAAATGCATTAGAAATATCAAGAAGTGAATTTTATTCATGGTATTTTTTTGGGTTTTTATTTATTAGATATTAAAACACTAGGACCCTCAATGCATGGAAATCCTAGAAATGAATCCAAATACTTATAGGTATAGAGGTCTTCACAATGTATAGTATTAATGGGTTGAACCCCATGAAAGGAGGGTGAATGTTTTAGATTTTATTTATTCTCTAAATTAATGAAAATAGTAAGAAATTATATTAAATAAAAGTGTGAACAATAGATTTCAAAGAGATTTTTTAAATTTTTAATGGGGTTAGGAATCTATGTTATGGATATCTTGGAAATAGGAATAGGGAATAAGGAGATACCACCAAAATAGTTGTGTGAGAAAAAAAGTAACACTACTCGGTTGATAATTTTTCTTCTTTCACTTAAATCTTATTGAATTGATATCCTTGGAAATGGGATGGATCACTCTCTCTCTACATGAATGTATTGAAATAGAAAAATTATTCTTGGAGTTATCCACTCAATGAAATATTAAACAAAAAGTGAATTTTGATTTCAAACATTCAGAAAAAAATGGAAGATATTTTTGATGTTTTTGAAATTTGAGTAGAATTAAAATCATTGAAAGTGTTCTCACTAATCGATTCTAATTTTTTTTATTTTGAGAAACGATATATGTGAAAATAGTTAAAATGAGACTAGAATTTATAATACCAATAAAACATGAAATTAGATAAAAAATGTTCATATATAATATAAAATATACAGTAGATTTGAAATCCCCCAAACATAAATCAGTTATCTTAAATTCACAATCGAATAGATTTAATAATTATAATTGGACTATAAAAAAAATAAAAAACAGGGGGAAATAGTTCTCCCATAAATGTGGATTGCAATGTGCAGCTGATCATATATTATTTGCGGCTCTAGGATTTTTTTTCTTCTACTCCTTCTCTCCTATGCTCCTCTCGGACTCTTTGAAAAGTCATGAATGATTGATATCCTTCCAATAAAGAATGAGAATTTTATATACTGATTTGTATCTATCATCATCCTATTTTGTTAATGACTTTTTTTCATTCCATTTATCACCAATATCAATCAATTACTTTGGTTGGTCTCCTCCCATGTCACTATACAAGTGTGATTAACTCCAAAATGATTTCCATGCTAATATAACCCCTATAACAACTTCTTTAGGTGGTTGGATTAAATCTTTACATGATTCTAAACTCTTCTTGAATATGAAAAATGAAATCAAATATTATTCAATTATTCAACATTAAAAATAACGTACTAAAAATAAATTTTTAATTTATAAGTACTTATTATTTAATTTAATCTATTTTAATTATATAAAATTAATTCTATTTATTTTATTATTGTTATTTTATTTTATATAAAAATATTGATTAAATGCATTATTAAATTATTAAAAATGATAATATTATTTTATTATTTTGTAAAATATATTTATTTCTATTTTTATTTTATTATTAAATGTTATTAATTTATAATTTTAGAAAATCAATAAATAGTAATTTATTTAAATATTATTAATAATATTAATAATTAGTTTTTTATATTAATATCACTATTATTAGTGACTTATTTATTTAATTAATTATTATTTTATTTTTATTTTTTTATTTTTTTATAATATTATTTTAAATTTAGTTTTATCAATTATTAATTATTATGTTTTCTTTTTTCATTTCCAATTTTTACTTTTCATCGTTTTCTCTTTCATTTTTTTTGTTTCCCAACCTCTAAAACATCGAACCATAGGGGGTTGGATTCCATGAGAAGCCACACATGCTGATCCATTCTCCCCTAGTTTCCCATGAGGTCTGACAATATTCATTGGTGTTGATGGTGTTCAACTCCAGTCGTCACCCATCACCAATAACATCACATACTTTTCCCCCTAAGATCATTATCTTCTGACAAAAACAATCCATCTCCAAGGTGGTGTAGTCTCGGTGATTCAGATATCAGTCAGTATTTCAATGGATCATAGATAAAGAATATAGGCTCGGATTGTGAGCGACCATAATGAAAGTAAAGGGTTCATCTGTAAGGGTTCTCTAGGTGTGTATTAGACATATAAAGTAGGATTACTATTTATATGTGAGTGTCTCTGGCATTGATTTTGTTGGGGATATATATCGGTTCTTAGATATGTGGAATGGTGGGTGGAAGTTTGAAAAAGAACAAGTGATGTGGAAGGAACCTTGTGGTGGTGCATCGAGGACTAAACTCATGCAATTTCACAAATCCATAGTGGTGTGTTATCAATGACATATACAGGTCTCCATGATTCATATAATGGGTCACCTATGTTCTATAATAGGTATCAAACCTTCATATAAAATTCCATTATCCATAATGTAAATTAATTTCATAGAGCATTCAAATCATGAAAAAAATAAATGATACATCTATTATTAATCTTATATTTATATCAACCCGTGGTAAAATAAGGATTTTTATTACAATATCTTTAGAACATGTTTATACCATTGGAATGAAATGGGCTCCATAATAATCTATTTGATACAATAATATTTCTTCCAAATAAATAATAAGGATTGTATAATTTAAAAATACCCCCAATGTTTTATATGTATCATCATGTTTTGATGATGTTTTCGAATTGGAAAACCAGTAAATGATCATTAAATACAATTTTATGAAAACATCTATTTTATTATGAAAACCACTTTTTAAAACTAATAATTTTTAAAATAATATGAAACTAATATTCTGTGAATTTATTATAGGTTAATTTTTTAGGAAACATCATAGAAAATAATGTGCATTGTAGAATCAAAATCAAATAATGATTTAAATGATAAAATAAAAAAATATTTAAAATGTTTTTTAAGTTAAATCAATAGTGACCCATTTTAATTATATTGATAAATTTATTTCTTTAAATCCTTTTAACAAAATATCAACGATTATGTAAAATAGATTAAATAAATAATTAGTGGGTATAAATAATCAGTTTTCAAAACATTTTAGAATACATGGTTAGGGAAGATAGACTCTCAAACAAAATGAACATAAAATAATGGAATAAAGTATAAACAATAAGGATGATGATTCTTTAATAGATAAGGGAAGAAATATAAATTATATTCATCTACAAAATTCATTACCAAATGATAAAAAATATATATTTTTGAATATATTAAGAACATATGACTTCTTCCAAAGGAACTATGAACATAAAAAAAATCTCCTAATGAAATGAGATTGTGACATAAATCTTTTGTCAGTTTGGTAACACTTCAATCGTAAATCCAATAAAATAATTAAATTGAATGAAATATTTAATAAAATTAAAATATTATAATTTATGATATTATCAAAATAAGGTTGATATTACACATCATATTAAAAAACCAATGTACAAAATTATAAAATATTCTCCAATGAAAGAAATTTGAGATAATGTTCATTACGTTATGTCTGAATTATCATAAATGTTATTTATCTTCTTGAATAATAAATATATGTTAATTATTTACATGCATAATAACTTTTCTCAAGATTATTATTCCATTTATTTCACTTTTTAAATGATTAAAAAAAATTATTAATCAATTTTTTTATGAAAGTTGTATTGATGGTATTCAGATTATGTGGACAAAATGACTTTTGTATGATTACTATGGTTAAAGGGGTATTTTTAACATGTAAAAATTAATTGTCCTGAAATAAATATAATTTTGTAAATTTATTTTAATTTTAAATCTAATAATGAATTATGGTTATGAAAAATGAACTTTTTTATGAACATCGAGATGGTAGGTAGTGCATACTTGTGGGTAACATTTCAATTTTGTAATCCTAATTATTGAACTGTGGTATATAATATATTATCATTAAAAGTTGATCATATTAAAATAAATAATGTATTATTTATTTACATAAACTTTTATATATCATCCATGTTATTCATTAACTATATAGAGAGTCACATCACAATGTGGTGGTGGTAGTCCACATGTATACAAGAACAACATTTTCATTATTCAGTGTAAGAAAGAAAAAATATATTATTTTCTAAAGATGATAAATATGACATGATATAAAAATATTTTATATTTATATCACATATCATATTATAATTTCCCTGGTTACAATTCATTTAAGCATTATTTAAAAATTCACCACATTACTTTGTGACAAGGTAGTCCACCGTATAATGAGGAATGTTATCCGATCCCCCATGGAAAGGAAAGTAAGATGGTATATTTTATATAATAAATTGAAAATTATTAATATGTTACAAATATAATATATATATATACTATATAATGATATTTAATACATGTTTTGAGAGACAATGATGGAAAACAAATGTCATCTATTCGTGATGTGGTAGACCGACATAAAGATGAATGTGGTTTTTGTATCTCGTTTTATGGAAGTGGGGATGTAATTAATTTTTTATATTAAAATAATAACATATAATTATATGGTATATACCTTTTATTAATATAATAATTTTTATATTTTATTAGTAGGATGTGGAATCTAAAATAAAATAATAACCCCCATATAAGAATAATACATCTTCTTCATATAACCTCCTTAGGTATGTACTGGAATCTTTTTTATCATGGTATTGAGATACAAAATACGGATCTAGAAAATATTGTGAAAGAAAGGAATATATTGTTCTAGTTATTCAACATGAGAAATGTATTTTATGATTTTAATATGATAAGTGATGTGGTTGGACTTTTGTATGTAAGTTGAGTGGAACACTGGTATTTTATTTAAAAGAAAAATGTCTTCCCACATTCATCACCTTCCATGAGGAACCAAAATTTCCTAATATTGTGTATAATAAATTATAATTTAAAATTATATCAGTATAATATATTGTAGATTTATTTTTATGTCATTTTAACCGTTAATATTTAATTGTAATTGCCAAATAAATCTATTTCTACATTAAACACGATAATTATTTTTTAATTAATTTTATATTACAATGGTAATATTTTTTGTTTCCATATTAGATAATATAAATGAATCCAAAAAAATATTAAATTTTTTATCAGAAGTTAAATTTATATATTTTTTGTATTATTTAATTTAATAGAAAACATGTATGTCACAATGAAAAGCGATTGTTAAGAAGCGTATTTTTGAAATAAATGGTTATTTTATATTAAAACATTGAGTAATACTATAAATTTTATGAATTTATATACCTATATAAATATATATGATATAAAAAATTAATTTATAAAATTTTTCATTATTTTATTTATTAAAAATTGAGAACCATTATACACATTAGAAGAGTTTTTAGAAAAAACTAGTTTTCAATACAAAAACAAATTATTAAAAAATCCAATATATGGATGATTAAAAATTAAATATGTGGATAAAAAATATACAAGGAATATCTATATTACATTACATAATATTCAGAAGGAAATTTTCTTTTTATTTTATTTAATTTTTTTAAAAGAAGTGAATTTTTTATATAAATTGGTATTTTTCACCATTCACAAAAAATAAATATATTCCAAAAAGGAATCGTCTATCTCTATGTTAATGTTGATATTTTTTGTTAAAAAATGATGTTCATTTTTTGAAATAAATTCCACAATAAATAAAAAATTATATTTATAAAATAATCTCACAAAAATGAAATAAAATACTATTTTGAAGAAAACTAAATTTTTATTAATAAAATTAAATTAATAAAAATTGATTTATTATTTAATAATATTGTGTGAAAAAGATTATATTTTTTGGATATATATATATATATATCATAATGTGTCCAATACTAATCACAATCGTATCTTTAAAATGTTCTAAAACAATAAAATTTTATTTGTTAGTGTGTGTTACCCACAACACAAAGATTTGAAGAAAATATAAAACCCAATGATATTGTTATATATTTATTTTCAAGTAAATTAAATCTATTAAATATATCTCAATATATGAAATAGTGAGTTTATCATCAGTAATTATCAACAATTTTTTTAATTTCTGTTACATAATACACTGAGAATAACTAAAATTACATGCAAGAATATGCTAATTTAAAATATAAAATGTTTTTAAATTATTATTATTTAAATTAATTGTCATAAGAAAGAAAGTGAATTTTATGGTTTGAATTTTAATAAATATATTATGAAAAATATGGTAATATATTTTTTATAAATAAAAAAATCATTCATAAAAACTATATTTTAAAAACTACATTTTCCAATCAAACATTTTAATTATACATTGTGAAATTAATTTAACAATAGGGTTTCAAAATTTAATAATTTATCTGAAAAAAAAAGCAATTTTTAAAATAGAATACTTTAATTTTCATAGGGAGAGTTATGGGATTTTTCTGAAATATTTTTTCTTTTTTTGATGAATTGTAAAAACATATTGAATTTTTATCCAAAACTACCTTTTTGATTCAATAATTTAGAATATTATACTATATTTTAAATATATTTAAATTAATAATATTTCAAATATACGTCAATGAATCCAATTTACTTCATTTAAATCATTTTCAATTTTTATTATGATATAAAAACCATATAATCATTAAAAAAATCCCTTTTAAAACCATCTTTATCATAATTATTACGTGATTGATTTTTATTAAAATTTCCTTATTTTTTTCATTGAATTATTATTAATTTATTTAATATTTAGAATCAGAATAATTTCTAATTTATAATAATTTCATCTTTAAATTTTACCAAAATTCGTAGTTAAAAAATGAAAACTAATTACAATGGTTAATGAAAAAATTGATTTACTAGGGGATAAACAATGAATTCAAGGGATAAAAATGACCTATCAGATTATCCAACACTAGTTTTGTTTCCATATTTACAAATTATATATTCATATTTAGTTAATTTATAATTTGGGATCCCTTTTCATGATAAAAACGTTGAAATGATTGAATATTTTCAAAAAATTAGAGGTGTTCCACTCACCTCAATTAATGAAGGCCACTCTCTTTCCCCTCTTATTCCAGAATAAAAAACTATTTGGTGATTAAAAGTCCATAAAAAATAAATTTAAATCATAAATCCTCTCATCTTAAAATAATTATTTTCAAATTAATTTGTTATGGTATATGTTTTGTGAAATCTTAAGCAGGATTCCCAAAAAAGTGGAAGGATTCATAAACATGAGTTATTATATTTATTTCTCCACCTCCATCAATTATTATTAAAATATTATGATATTATAACATTATTATCATCCATATAATTGAAGTTAATAATAATAATAATAATGGTGTAACTACAAATCCATTCACTTCTAAGAAATGGTTTTTGAAATCATCATTCGTGATTATTGTGGAAAACCGCCTTCTGAGAAGAAATCACTTGTTCTTCTATTACCACCTTTCACGGTTGGGTGTGATGATAAATATAAATCATATATATATATATATATATATTTATTTGGACATATTTAAACTTCTATTTTCAATGTATATTATATATATTTTTCACCTTCCATTCCTTTGGAAATATAGTAACATCCCTCTTTTGTGTGGCAGTCTACTTCTATGTGAATCGACGTGATTCGTGTTTCACCAACACATAACATTTATGGTGATGATGTTAATTATTATAGTTTATATAAGTTAAAAATATATATATATATACGAAATATTTATCATCTTTAATCATAAATTTACCATTTTTATGATAACATTTCAACTCACTTCAATTTGATAACATTGTTTGTGTACATGTGGTTTCCTCATTCACAATGCGATGCGACTCTATTCCCATCACCACATGAAATTTATGAAAATATATGTTTGTAATATGATAAATTCTATATAATGATTATTATAAAAATAATATATATTACTTTACTTCTTTCCAAATTGATCTTTGTAAAATAGAAGTGTTACTCCTGCCTATGTATAGTCTACCATATCCATGGTCATAATGTAGATGATTTTTCATAAAAATATTTTGTGACTTTATTTAAAATTAATTTTTTTTAAATATGATAACAATTTCATTATTATTATTATTTTCAATTATATTCAATTTACTATGTGAAATAATTGTACCATTAATGAAAAACATCCATATGAAAAAAGCCAATTTAAACATGAAACATCAAAAATCAATAACGATTATTAATGAATGGGTAAAAAGATTCTATATTAGGATCATATATGAAATTATAAAAAATCTATATGGTTATGTTTTTAGTTAATAACATTCTATGACTTGGAAAAAATCGGAAATTTACACAATCAGAGTAGCACATGGTATCTTTTCTCCTTCGCATCTATTTTTTGCTGATGAAATTTTACTTTTTACAAAACGAGATAAGAGAAAAACCAGTCATCTCAAGAATGACCTCATTCATTAAGAATGTGTCTCAAGACATGAAATTATATTAAAGAAATAATTATTTAAAAAATAATAATCCATCTTCACGGAATGTTCAGAATATTAACATTCTTTGAATAAAGGATGGATTACTTACCTTTATTTATCTTGGAGTGCCAATGTTCAAGGGGAATCCCCTCATCTAACATTTTTCAAAATCTTTATGAAAAATTCAAAAGAAACCAAACTATTGGATGAGAAAGTCTCTATCAATGGAATGTCACATCTTCCATGACAAGCTTGTGGTCTTCTCAATGCTAGTATTTTTATTCGGGGTGTATATTTGGCATATTTTAATCATTAATAGAGTTAAAAATACTGAAAACATTGAATGGACTGGTAGTTTTATGGAGAGAAAATAATTAAATATTAGTGGAATTAATGTCGTCTACCACCCATGCTTGGTGGACATGGAATAAACAAATCTACATATAAGTAAGCAGGCATTGGAGGCCAAGATTCTATTATGTATCATAAACAATAATTATTTATCACTTATGTTCCTAAGAGGGAGTATTATATAATGTTTGATCAAATTGAAATAGGGGTATCTTGATTCATCAATCTGGCCGCAGTTTAGATTTATTTTCCATACCATAATATGGAACCCACAGTGTGTTAATGAGAATTCTTCTCTTAGTTTTTGGAATGATAATTATGATGGATCCCCACTTATTGACAATATATACCATATGAACCATGAAATTTATAGAATTTGTACTATTAAAGAACAAACTAAACATTTTGATGATTTTCCAGCAGATATTGATTCAATAGTGGAAGGTCCTGAATTCATTAATCAACTAGATATTCTTATATAGGAAATGTATTCAAATTGGAATTTTGATTCCAAGTTCCACAATAATCATTTAGTCTAGGGATAATGTTAATTTATTGAATTCTTGAATAGCAAATGGATTCCCACATCATCGTTTACATTAGTATGGATACTTTTCAACAAAATTTTTCTAGAGGATGGAAATCATCAACGTGATTGAATTGAACTTTGTTTGAGATGCGCCTTATTTAATCAAAATTGAAATGTTGTTAATCACCTATTTTTTGGGTAATATTCCTTCCTCTAAATGGATATTTTTTCTCATTATATTTGAGTTGCATCCCCCTCAATCAGGTTCATTTTATATTTTTCTAGATGCTCATTTCAGACTTTCAAAATCCAAACAACTCACTGCTTTGTTTAGTGTGGAATATGTTGAGTTGTTGCACAACATATTGAAAGCCCAGAACAATGTTTTAAATCACATGGAATGTTTTTTTGAACCTATCTCAACTTCACACCTTTTGGAAGTTGTACAGACCACTAAGGGTGTGATCAACGTATGTTGTGACACATCAGTAAACGATATCATGGTTCATATGCTCCTAGATGTAATAGGACATTTTATTAATCCTAGAGGAATGATGAAGGACTTATGGTTCTACCCTTTATATGTATTTATTAAATGTAATACAAATAGGGCATCATGTGGAAACCCAGGTCCATCTGGATTTGGGTTCATCTTCAGGGACATTAATGTGGGTGGGTGGAATTCATCTATGGGTTGTGTAGATTAGTTCCTTCTTTGAAATCAGAAATTATGGGGATTATAAATGTGGTTGACATTTTTTATATTGGGAAATTGAATTATATTTGGTTATTGTTTGATTAAACCATAATTGTTTAATCTATAAGGATGGGTGAAATTAACCTCTCAAGGAAGCTTATAGGTACATGCATAAAATTTCATGAGCATATCTTTTCTCTGAGTTACATAAACACTCATAGTTTTAGGGAATCAAAATATATTTAGGATGGTATCCCTAATAAAGTATTCACTAAATTTGATAAAATACATTAGAAAAATGTGCCTTATGACATGTTTCCACTTCTTGCATGTGACAAATGTAAACTACCTTCATTTCGTATGGTTTAACTTTCTTTTGTATCAATATAAGGGCCTCTGAGATAATTTTTATCAAAAACAGTTTTACAACCACTATAAAATATGTTAGAGAATGTTCAATCAAATGGAATCTTGAGGTAAGGTACTTCATAACAAAATTACTATTAATATGTATAATCTTTTACATCAATGATTATTATATTATATGAATATGAGCATAATGAATTTTTATTACCTTATGCATTTTAAAAAAAAATAGGAGGATTTAAATTTGAATAAGGCAATTTTTCAAGGATTAATACTCTCTTCAAAGCTGTCAGCATTTTAGTGTTAATATAATATTATCATTCTAATGAATATTGTAATCATGATCATAAGGGATTTAAAATATACATATGATATTTTCTAGATGACTGTCTAATTAAAATCAATATTTTAAGGGTTTAATAGTTTAATAAATATTATTTTGCACTATTTTGAAGCTATTCACCAAGGAAATCAAAATTATGAACCAAGGAAAGTGAATCATTCGATGAAGTCTTAGAAGTAGACTCCCCTAGTCCATCGAGGGGATTCTGAAAATGAAAAGGCATAAATGTTGTTAATCCAAATAAAGAAATTCTCCAATTTTCTTGGTACACTAGAATAAATTAATATAGAGTTGTAAACCTATATAATGGAAGAAATTTCATGTCAATGGTGGGATTTAACTTCTCAAGATAATGCCAAACCAGGAATTTTGTGGGAGGATTTTGAGGAATTTTTGAATATGAAATTGTATCCCCACCACATATATATATATATATATATATATATATATGTATGTATAGAAAACCATAAATTTAAAAATCAAAAAGAATGAAAAACACTTTATCATAGAGTATGTATAAAAGATTATAAAATAATTTTGTTTCTCCTAGGAGGGGTTTTCAAGTGCATCCTTAATGGTTCACATCTATGATATGGGATTAAGACTACATATTAGATTCAAGAGAGACAATCCCTTTATTAAATATTATACTAATTTGGTTAAATTGTATTTAATGTCAAAAAGGGATCTGGATTGGAATTCAATGCAAGGTGGTATATTTTCCCTAAAGAAGTCATAAATGAATTATAATGATGGAAGTAAGAGAGGAAGGTATTTCTATTGTCTAGGAGGATGAGAACCCTAGACACAGTCTACGTAATTAGTTATAATTCCACCATGATCTGATATCAAACTTGGTTTTTTCAATCATCAGTCATTGATTCACATGAGAAGTGTACGTACTGCACAACTAGGTAATTTCCCTGATAGCAGGAATAAAGGCCATATCCAGAAATATTTTCATAAAACTCTATGATAGGAAGACGAAACAGACTAGAAAAAGCTTTAGAAACTACATTCTCAAATTGGACATTCCCATCAAATTATTTTACATCCATAGACTCTGGTAATTGAGGATGTTTCAGGGAACCCTTAAATATTCTAATAAAAAACATTGTAGGTAAGAAAGATGATCCTAAGAGATATTCATGAATGCAATATGTATTATTACAAATGATTAAGAGTGATCAAATATTTCTCTCTATAGTGTGATGTACAATTCCTATAAATTCCACACATTTACATGTATTGTGTGATACAAGTGAATCACATTAATTCTTTTCTTATTATCTGTATAAATTTTTTTGATTTGACATGGAAATGATACCTCATATCATGAATATTAGGATACCCATTAGAAAGAGGGAGTGTAAATGATTTTATTACAAGAATGTTCTGTTATTATTGATGGAGTTCACTTTCCATGGAATTTAATCTTCTTTAATATTAACTTATATTATTTTATCTGTGATACTGAATAACATATAGTGTTTAAATCCAATATATACTATTATGATCACCAAGTGATGTTTACATACCTTGATGGATATATAAATGTATTCAAAAGATACTGGGATATAAAATCATGTTTAGGTGGCCTATTGTGATCATAGAATGTGTAATGTCATGTTACTTTGGTGGGAATGACATATGTATCTACTAATAGACAAGGAATGCAACTCATCCAATTATATTAGATCGATACAAAGATGTCCCTCCTTACGATTTCTTCGGGATACCGTTGATTGAGAAATAAAACATTTTATGGACCCACTCCTAGGAATAAGTCCTATTTCATTACCATATTATATAATGGAACATGACATTTTTAAAAAATTATAGACTCACAAAATTTTTTTGTAATGTATTTATTAGACAGTTTACATAACCATGGGTAGCATAACATTTATTCACAAATAAGGAAGAAATAACTCTACCATTATGTGTTTATTATCATCAATTGAACCATGAAATTATTAAAAATACATATATAACCTTCCTCATTTTTATTTAATGTATGAAAAGTAAAAGGGATACAAAGGTTCTATAAAATTCATCTAATCTTATGGTATCATCAACCTTGAGTTAAATGTGAATATATTCTCAAAACAAGATTTTAGACTAACTATAGTCATTATGAATATGATATCATTCCTTTTGATATAAGAATATCATTGATAGATTTCATATAATTTATAAATCATATCCTCAATAGGTTCAATGATTCTTTTGTTGAGGCGTTTTGTGATTATATTATGGTTTATTCTAGAATATATAATTGTCATGAAGAGAACATCAAAATTATTTTTGGTGTATTGTGAGAAAACAATTTTAATTAATTGGTTAATAAGTGTGACTTCTAGATACAATAAGTTTATTTCCTCAAACATGTCATTTTGGAAGCCGTAATATCTATTTACCATGATAATATTGAATAAATAGTCTCATAGAAGACACCAAATATAGTTTTTTTGTTACTTAGTTACCTCATATTATTATTATACTATCACAATTTTATTGGGATTTTTTAGGATTTATTCTCCCATGACTATTCGAAAAATCAAATGTGTTCTACTCATATGAAATGATAAATTTCTGAAAGGATTTTTGTACAGTAAGTTTCATGTCACCAAGGAAGCTGTCCATTTCATTCTTGAACCAGGTAACAATTTTGTGGAGAATTTTGATGTGTATAGATATCGTCATAGTTGTATTCTCTGGAAGTGAGATCATATTGTAGCCTATTGTTCGAGGAAATTAAGAGTTATTGATAACAATTATCCATCACATGACCAGAAAATAGATACAATTGTAAATGCATTAAAAACATATTATAATTACGTATTTTTGGAATCTGTCACAGTATTTACTAACCACAAAATGTTTAACTACACTTTTCCCATTGATACATGATCTATAGGCAATGAAAATTGAAGGTATACATCAATATTTTTATTTTTACTTTACATACAAACCTGGTAAAAGTAATTTTGAGCGGTATTCCTTTCGTTTGAAATAAAAAATGACATTTTTCATGAAAATCATGAAAAATGGAATTTAATGACAATGATTGTGAATATTTGCTTATAGTGTGTTTCACATGGTGAATATATATTTCTATTTCCATTTAGTATTGTTTAATACATCATAAGTTTTTTAATCAAATCTCAAACATTATAATTTCACTACATCACCAATATATCAACGCTATATGGTTTGGATACTATGAATAATTGGAAAATGGATGATAATTCCTTGATATGTATTGATAAATGGATAGTATTTCAGCATTATTTCAAGGGAAAACTTATTTCTATATATAACACATCGAAATGGGTTATTCATTTCAGTGATAAAAAATGTACAATGAAATGAAAGCGCATTTCTGGTTGGAAGGAATGAAATATAGAATAATAATTTTTGTGATGAAATTCATAACATGCCAAAAGGAAAAGTCTGATCATGAAATACTATATAATATGATATATTCTATTCATATACCTATTTGGAAATTCCAGCATATTGAGTTAGATATTTTCATAGTCCTGCCAATAACATTACTCAAACATTATATAATATGAGTAGTAATACATTGAATTACTTAGTCAACAATCATTAACTATAAAAGAATATAAAATGATATAAGGATTAGAAGAGAATTATATTTTATGATGTGTTCATGAAAAATGGAGCTATTGAAACGATTTTCTCAAACCGAGACTCCTGATTTACTTCTTGATTTTGGAAATCATTACAACAAGATCTTGTAATTTAACATTCTTGGAGTACAACATATCTTCCAATAGTATATAGACCATCATAATGAACTATTAAATCATTGGAATATATTTTTATAGTGTGTGTTATATACATTGGTGGATCATGTAGGATAATATTACTCTGATTATATTATATTATAATAATATTTATAGTGAAATAATTTAGATACCACTATTTGAGGCTTTGTATGGAAATCCTTTTCCTCCAATTTTTGTGGGTAGGAAAAAGAGATCCATTTTTGATGGGATGGACTCTTTTACATATAACTAAGGAGAAAATCTAGAATATTTGAAAATGGATTTGATGTGGTATAAATAATAGATTAGTTATATGTAAAAATCATTATCAAACATTATTTTCTATGCCATTATAAATTTTTTCTTGAACATGCCTCTATGGAATTGTCATAGACAATTGGGGAAGTAGGATAAGTTAGTTCAATGATATTTATGACCATTCTAGGAAAAATTAAGAAATTATAATTGATTGATATATGCTAAAATTTTATAATGGATTTAGTATTGTTCATAATATCTTTCGTGATTCTCAACTAACGAAGTGTCACATAGATCCTCATCGGGTGATCATTTGGGATAAGATTACTCTAAATATAGATGTGTATTTTATCCATAAACATGTATAGGATCTAGACTAGCATGAATATAACCTTCAAAGTTGGTCTTTTATTCTTTAGTGTGAGTTCTATGGAAGCGTGGTTTATTCAAGAGGAAACATGGAAACATAAATCAATTAGGAGGGATAAATTAATGGATTTATTAATGCCCTATGAGGATTAAAATCCCAATGGTTGGTAGAATGTATTACAACTCTATTTAAGTACACCATGACAACATATTGTTGCATCCATTCTAATTGTGTCAGGTTAATGTATTATAAGTGCTATGAATTTGTCTGGCTAATTGAAAATCTCACATAAAAAATTAACATCATATAATTTTTACGTGTAGTAAATGTTTTGGGGATAAATGTCATGAATAATTTCCATATTTTTAAAACCCTTCACATCATGTATGTTATTCACATTATATAATTGTTTATGTTCTAGTAATTTGTATTAATATAATTTATAAACCAAGGTGAATGAAAATTCATCATAAGTGGTTTCCTGATACATTCACAATGCTAATGTGGTTTACAAATCTTGTATACTACATGATAAATGATTTAGATATGTCCATTGAATATTTTATTCTATATTTCTATATTATTCTCCATCATGAATCATAGGGTTTCCATTGGTGAATTCCATTGATTTTAAATTTCAAAATTCCAATGACATAAAATAATTATGCCAATGTTTGGGGAATCAATGGATTGGTTTATATTTTTCCTTATCATGTTGGATATACCTATTCTTGATTTATTAAAATGATATATCAGTTTATTTTACCTATATATGTGCGTTTAGTACTATTTCAATGATATTATCATAGATTTTATTAAAGTTATGGTAGGTAATTGGTTAATATACTGAAAGAGCGTGGATCCATTTCACAAATCATAACGAGTTTGGTGGATTCCCTCCCACTTTGACATTATAGAACATGGTGGATTGATATATTCTAAATTATATTTAGGTTTCATTTAAAATAATATAGAAAATTCAGTGGAAACCTCTTATGGATGTTACTTCTAATGTGTGGGTTTTAAAATATTTTAATTTGTTAAATAAAATATTTCTTGGGAATATATACATCATGGGGTTGTGTGAGTTCATGTTTATATGGGATGTGTAAAGGTCTAATGTACAACAATAAAAAAATAATTTGGGATTGGTAATGGTCTAATTTACCACCATAAAATGATTATGATTTTAGATAGATCATGGTCCACAATTCCAGCATCATATTATAAACCATGTCATTTCCATGTGATATAATTACTCACCAATCACATGTATATGAAGTTCTATCATTTTATTCATTGTTTGTGAGCATGTGTGTGAGATGGGTTGGTTATGAAAATGAAAATGAAATGGAATTAAAACCTTTATCATTATATTTTTAATTTAATAAACATTTTTATGTGTTGGATTATTTTTATTATATCATTCTATCTTATTTTATTAAATGTGATATCCAGTTATAGGCATAGTGGTGTGTGATGGTTTGTTTTTGGGAAAATCCAATTGAGTTTTATACTATCCAATTTTTATGAAATTTCTCACATTTGAATATTTATACTACTATAATACATGGAAGGATCATGTTTAATAACTTTATAGTGGTATTTTATGACTTCATGATCTGGTCACAAGAATTGGATCTTGGGAGTATTTTCATCATGGTCTGAGATGGTTCTACATTGCAGCTAATGTCTATGAACATGGAGTCTGGTCATTGTCATTTTATTTCATTTTTAACAGTTCTATTATATTATTATATAATTTTATTATCTATAGATATGTGGTTTATTATCATGAAACATTTAGTAAATCTTGGATGTGTTTTATCACAAGAAAGGTTGTGTGTTATTCAAGGAAAATAACCCCCCCCCCATGTCCTATTATTACTTTGGAAATTATTTCTATCCTATGTTGCCCGGGAGATTTCAAATAAGGATAGTACCCCTTCACATATTCTAAATACAATATTAAGGTGAGGTGTATTCAATGTTTAATGATTATAATGCTCGAATGAATGAATAATTTCCAAAAATAACAAGTGTTCCACTAATCTCATTTCTAAAAACCCATTTCACGACCAGAACCATGCCGAGACTCAAGCTGCAACTACCCCAAGCCTGCCTCAATAGCCCCAGGGTTTGTGACAATAACTGAATGCACAATGAGACATATAGAGGCCTTTTCCTAAAACCTATACACATAAAACCCACTCAATGAAAAATTTCAGAGGAAAAGTAGAAAAAATATCATCTACTGTAAAGTGAATGAAACAAGCATCAACCTCTATACAGTAAAAGAGTATGGGACTGTATATTGAAATGATAAGGGGAAAAACAGAAACCCAAACAAGAAACATTTCCTGGCCTATATTATACTGAAAAGAGAATCATCAAAGAGATCACCACTCATGGATCCTAACTACATCTACTATGTGTGTTCTACACGTCTTGTATCCCTATGATTCATTGAAAAAATGATCCACCTGTATGTTATCTAAAAAATAAAAAACACAAGTTGGTAAAACCCAAGAAAGGTTGAGTATACACATACCCAGTATAGAACCCCTAAAAGATGAAAGGATAGAAATAATATATACAAATGATGAGTAGTATATGAAAAAGTTACTATAACATAGGGTAGAAAGAGGAAAACTCAACCAAACAATATTGTATAAGTAGAATCATCCAAAAATAATGATATCGGGATGGTGATAAGTTGAAATCTTCATAAAGTATTTTCTACATATAGTATGAGAGTATACAAGTCTATCCATGTGAGCTATACATGGATAACATGTGACATACATCACGCATCTTCACCTCCCCTGGAAAAAGAGTAACCAAGACCCAACATTTATTTAATGTAACTTAATTAATATATACACTAAGTTAATGAAAACCAAAAGAGAGGGTATGGGGATCTCCATCTCATAGCTCATCCCATGAAAGTGAGTATCCATTAGTTCCAAAGTAAACAAACATCTGTGATTCCCCATATCTCATTACATTTTCCTGGGAGGAAAAATTCAAGGAAGAGAAAATCACCACACCTTGATACTATCCTATTTGGGTGGCACTGACTTACCACACATTTATGTGTTGTGTTAGAATGATGCATCTTTCTAGGGGAATGTGAGCCTGTTTCTCATGAGTCCTTATGTATATCAAACCACACAATGCCACAGGGAAAAGTGAAGCCACACATCACAGCTGGGAAAAGTCAATCCACAGATCACTAGTGGGAAAAATCGAACCATTCCCCTCTACTGTGAAATGTCAATCCATACCTCACTAATGAAAAAATTCATGCCATGCCACGCTACTAGAAAAAGACATTACATGCCTTTCTACTGGTTAATGTCAATCCGTGCGTCACTATTGGGAAAATTTAGGCCACTACTACCATCAGGTTTCATATCAAGGTGTGCCACCCTAAAACATTCACACCATATCTTGATTTCCACCAATGTGAGAACAATCATGTTCTACACGAAAAAACACTCAATATAGTAACCTAGAGGTCCGAAATCTGAGTTAACAAGGGGAGACGATGATTTCATGATTTCATATTTGATCATTAGATGTACACAACGTTTGGTGGGTACATGATTTTTGAACCCTCGTCATCGCATTAGTGTGTCTCTTGATGGATATGGGATCCCTACCATGTAGGGAAACATGATTTTTGGGGGAATGTAAGACATGTCCTGCCAATCGGGGGAACCAGCTGTGTCCATGAACTTCGGTACATAGCGTGTTTGTCTACACGGTATGTTTTATGTGTGACCAAGCTATGTCCTTGTACCAGGCACATGGACACTTATTCCTTCACATGGGCTTCCTATTATGATAATTAATTACCCGATATGTCACGATTAGTGCACACCATGTAACCCTTAACTTTTCCAAAACCCAATCACCACTACTAAGGGAGGTCCACACGTTGGGTGTTCTTTATTGAACATGTTGGGTAGTCGATAATTTCTCTAGATGTCTAGATCATTGCTTAATATTTTCCCATGCATTGAATATCCATCGCCATGGTCAATATCTCTTGTAATTGCTACGAAATCACCAGATTTGGCTTAATAACATCGAGGAGATTCACCATTGATGGTGAATCTTCCTTTTCAAAAACTAAGGGTTTGGATAGATTTTCTATGTGCCACATCATCTTTGATTCTCTAATGATCATCATGAAACCACTATACTATTTATCCTCATGCCATTCAATATCTAGATCAATGTCTTGCTAGCGATTCAATCACTGTTTGGCCAATCAGATGTGACTCTGCCTTGTTTCGGGAAACCGATGAAGCTCGGGTTGCCCGACAACAATGAATCTAGGAATTGAGGGAATTACATGGTGAAGAAATCATAGAAATTGAGGGGGAATGACACTAAATCAATGGGTTGGATCATTTTCCAATTTTTATTTTCATAATGATCATAATTCGGCAATTCTGGTTAGGATAACTAATAATGAATTGTAGATCGGTAGTCGGTCTCATGAACGGTTTGAAGAACATGTGTGGAAATCTAAGAAACAAAATTCAACATAATCAATCTTCACATCCAAGGCGTTTAACACTAAAGACAAGTCCTACCTAGATTCAATCTCTCACCATTGATGTAGAACATTATTGTCGATGAAGGGGTAGGATCCACAGTGCTTTGATCAATATAGAATTGGTGATCCTTCGTCGTTCATCATTAATCAAAGGGGAGGAGATGAGAGGAGAGTATAGAGTCCATTGGAAAACTTGATAATGGGGGGATTTCTCAAAAATGATAATTTATAACCTTCAATTACATTTTGGGAGGTTTAAAATAAATTAATTTATTAATTCACATAAATCACTCCACCAATGAGAGAGGTGTCCAAAATCACTACGTCGACTAACCTTATGTCGTGCCCAGGGTAAGCATAATATTCAAGACCCAACTGTTGTCTCATATTTTTTATATGATCAACCATTTAAGAGTTATTTGATTTTATTTAATTAATTATGCATGTGTAATATAAAATATATTTAATATTTTTCTAAAATTAAATCTAGAAACACCGGGCTTTGGAATCGCATGTCTTCTCAGGGCCTATCTTTGGAATAATATTTGAAAATATTTCAATGTATCATTTGGAAAAAAATTGTCTATACATCATTCCACATTTCAGTATTTTCATCACTAAAAAGAAAAACAAAACAAACAACTCGAGATACTGATCTAGCATCTGGCTATCCCGTTCCAACAAACTCTCCTACATGTTTCTATGTTTCCACAAAATGCAAACTATTTGAATGAATCATCCTCATAGGGTCCACTCCTGTCAGTCCCCAATCAACATCGAGTGCTCTGCAATTGTGGCTCCATCATCAATATATATCTCTCCCAAATCAATAACATGTGTGGGGTCATGCATGTATAGTATCTAATATGACATGTGAACTACTATAATTTTGGCTTTTATTAGTGCTAGAAAAGTTCATTAATAGTGCTAAAAAGCTCTAATAATCGAGATGAATATTGGGGGACCCCTTTAATAGCAATAAAAACGCACTAATAACGACTCCTTTTATAAGGTAAAATTTCTGCTGATAAAATGGGGTTTTTCCGCCCTTAAAAAGCAATGATAAATGGTCCCTTTATCAGTGCTTTTTAGCGCTAGAAAAGGAATCCCTTTATCAACGCATATTTAAAAGCACTGATAATGGTTATAAAACCTAAAAGAATTAAAAAATATATCAATGCATACCGGGGATGGGTTTTAATAGCACTTCAATCCCTCCTTTAACAAGGCCCCCACCCCCGTCTTGTACGCTACAGCTACCACCCCAACCCCCGTTAACAGCGTTTTCCTTTATTCCACCCGTGTGTGCGACCAGCGTCCCCATGGAATCGAATTCTGCACATATTACCTGCACACTTATGCATTTAACACTCCACCATGAATCTTTTCACTTCATTTATTAATATATATATTGTTATATTTAATCATTTATTAATATATATTTATATTAACATATATTAATATATATTAATATATATATTTAGTTATTTTAATATATATATATATATCAGTATATCAATATATATATACACACACACATATATACACATATTGTTATATTTAAATATTTAAATATTTATTTGTATATCAATATATATTAATATATATATATTTATATATATTTATATCATTTATCCATATATCTATTTGTATATTAATATATATTTATTTATTTTCTAATTATTAAATAAATTTATAAAATATGATTTTGTGAGTTTTTATTAATAAATATATACATATATAGAACTCATACACACACATATATAATATATGTCTATTTGTAAGTATAATTATACTTATTTATATATATTTACAAATATTATATATCAATATGTATATACATATGTTTAGAATATATGGATAATATATCTCAGTTTTTCAATACAGATAAACACAAATATATACACACACACACAGACACACATATCATATGTATGTATAAATATTAATATATTTGTATTTTAAATAAAATATATTTTAGTTTTTTATTTAGATAAGCATTATATAATAAAAAATACACTTTATACATAAATATGTTAAATTATTTAATTATAAAAATAAATTTTTATGGGTTAATATATTAAAAATATGTATATATTGTTATATAAATGATTATAAAAAACATTAAATTGAGAAAAATTATAAAATTTTAATGCTATAATAACAAAATAAATGTAACCCCTCTGAATAACATCTTTTTCTAGTAAATAACATCAAAAGTTACCCCTGATCTAAAGCTAATATTCCATTGAATGTTATGTAATTTGGGTATGTGGAGTAAGAACTCAGTTTTGGAGGCATATTGGGCTATTTTTGTCATATAAAAAGTAACATAAGTTTTTCTTCTGTCACTACCGCATTGATATCCTCAAAAGCATCGATTTGATATGATGTAGTGCTCAAATGGACAACAAAATCAAAAGTTATGGTCATTTTATATTTGAGTTACTTTTTCAACTTATTTTATATCTTTTATTTATAGTTTGATCATTTGTGTCTTTAAATAGTTATTAAATGATTATTAGTCGATGATAGTTAGAAAATTATTAATTAATAATTTTTTAAAGATATTTTACATGCCATTTTAACTATATATATTATATATTAATTTGAAATGATTAATTATACTTAGTTGAAACATATATAAAAAATATAGATTATATACTTATCAATATAAATATACTTATATATTTTTATATCAATATATTATTTTTTATGAAATGATTTTTTGAAATATACCCTTTATCAGTGCTATGTAATGATTCACTGATAATGTTATACCTTTATCAGCACAACTAAAAAAATCATTGATAAAGGGGTCCCCATTATAAGTGTTTTTTTGGCACTTTTAGAGGTTGGCGCCGTGGAAACCCAATTTTGGTGTAGTGGTGGAAGACGTCACGCACCCACTCTGGTTGGGGGGTTCAGGCGAGGTGGTAGGAAGCCTCACAAATCCCCCTCATGATCTTGAATGGCCTGATGAACCTTGGGGATAACTTTCACCCCTGACTGAAACACCACATCCCACGTCGCGGGGACACTATTAAGAAGACATGGTCTCCCATATAAATCTCCAAGGGCCTATGATGGTGGGTTTCAAAAAACATCTATTTGTTCTAAGTTGTAATCATCCTCTCACGAATGACCTGCACCTTCTCCATCTTCGCCTGCACCAACTCTAGGCCCATGAGAGAGGACTCTCTAATATTTTCCCACCACAAGGGTGACCTTAAGGGCCACCCATATAGGGACAAAAAAGGACCCATGCTGATAGTTTAGTTGGATAAATTTTTGTATAGGAACTCCACCAATGGTAGTCGATCCTACGAAGATCGATTGAAATCCATCACGCACAATCTCAACATATCATGTAGCACCAGGATAGTGCGCTCGGTCCACCCATCATTCCGGGTCTGGACTGATGTACTCATTCTCAATTGGGTCATGAATTCCTCTTGCATGCCCCTCCACAATCATGATGTAAATCGGGTGTCACAATTGGATACAATAATCGAGGGATGCTCGTGAAGGTAGACGATCTCTAACATTTACAGTTTCCCCACACTCTCCTACAAACTCTTCTACCTTATGTCCAGGAAGTGTGATGACTTAATGAGTCGGTCGAAAAAAACCCAGATGGAGTCGTGTATCTTTTCGTTGCACGAAATCCCGATAATGAAGTACATGTATAAGTTGTCTCATTTCCACATTGGGATAACAAAAAGGCTCAAAAATCCATGTCAGTACCTAGTTCTTAGCCTTCACCTACAGATAGGTAAGGAATTAGGAGTTGAACTCAACTACACCACATCTAATGTTGGACAACCAAAAATACTGCTGAATATCCCTCTTTATCTTCCCCACTCCATGGTTCACATCTATGGGTGATGTGTGGAATTCCCACATCAATTCCTCCTATAACGCAACTAGGAAAATTGTTCAACTTTGGGATAAGATCACATGATACCTTCTTTTAGAATAGCTATATGGTGCATCACCTATTGATATCTGATCACAAATAACCACACAGTTAATGCCTCCCAGCTGAGAGTCTTTCACATGCTCTTGGAGTCTAGGAGTAAACACCATCGATTTAAGGAAAACAATATCCTCATGATTCATTAGGTTCAGCTATAGGGAATCCAACATATCTAAAGATTCCTACATAATGAGTTTCTATGAGAACATGCTAAGGGAAGCTTCTATAAAATTTTCCTTCCCTGGTGTATAGATGTTCTCAAAGTCATAGTCCGACAATAACTCCAACAAGAAAAAATATCCAATGATTAGTTCCCTATGAGAGAAGATATACCTATGTCACTGGTTGTCTGAGAAAACCACAATGAAATCTCCTAGAAGGTAGTTCTACCACATCCTCAAAGAGAATACTACTACTTCCGGCTCAAAATCATGAGTTGAATAATTTTTTAGATGGTTCATCAACTCCCTTGACCCATAAGTAATGACTGCTTTCTTTTGAATCATCACAAAAATGAGAGCAGCTTCTGTGGTGTAATAACAAACCACGAACCTAAATCACTCCTATGGTGGCTGAAAAACTAGACAAATCATTCACCTTTTTCAAAAAATCATGAAGGACTTCTGGAACTGCTCCAACTAGGTAAATGGCTATCCATTTTGCATCAAAGTGGTCAAAGGTGAAGCAATATTTGAGAATTGTGGTAAAAATATCTGATAGACCCCAACAAATACAAGAAAACACCACACCTCTGATACATTCTAAGGTGTCTCCCAATATAAAACTCATTCTTTATTCACTAGATCCATGGATAAACCCTTCTGAGAAATGAAATTCCAATGAACATGAATTTGTTTTATCCAAAACCGAAATTTTGGGAGCTGGTCATAAAGTCGGTGCTCTCGAAGCCAATAAAGTACCTACTCCGTGTTCTCTTCATGATCAAACTCCATGTCAGATTATATGAGTATGTCTTTAACTAAGAAGATAACAAATTAGTCCAAGTATCCCTACTGCTCGAGGGATCATACACGTCAGCTGATGGGTGATAGGATGTAACCACTTTTTTACAGCACTCAGTCATTCCACTATGAGGTCTCTCTCATAAAAAAAGGTGGACCACATCCCATCAGTGTGTATGCATCTGACTAATCAACAGTGATAGTGAATATGGGATAATAAACTGGAATGATTTTTCATGCCCAAGATGAAATCATAGAGGTACATTGTGATGATAAGTAGGTCCCACGTAAACCTTTCTTCTCCAAGTGATATCTCACACTGCTAGCAAAGGAAATCTAATGAGAAAGCATTCCATATAAGAACATTAAGGCGTAGCGGATGTGCTAGTGTATATATTGGGAGTTTCATCTCCCACACAGAGTTGAGAGATAAACTAGTGGGTAGATCATTTGTATTCTAGAATTTAGGAAAGAGTAGAGTAATCATAATTCATTACTCGAATCATCTAATGTGTTGTCGGGTCAAAGACTTCTATAGCCAGAAGCTGTCTACCACCATGAATACCAGATCGCTAAGACAAGCATGGGATTCCTACTAGTATTGTTAGGGGAACCTCATACCAGTATCCCCCACCTGAGGCCCCTAATGCTCCTCTCTGAGATCCATCCGCTATGGACCTCCATGTACTCGCAAGGGAGACCCCTAATCACAGAGAATCCATGGTCGTAGCGGTTCTTCTGACTACTTCCATGAATGTTGAGTACGCCTTGTTAGGCATTCCAATGAAATGTTACCATGCACATCAAAATAATAGAATCATACCTCACTAGGATGTCTTGTTGATCTGCGTTGACCCTGAACTACACGACCATGACCCTAAGTCTGGTCACGAAGGGGTCTAATACCCCCGAGATATCTGGCACATGACTGCTGCTGAAGAAGGCTATGCTCTGTCGTGACTTCCAGCAGCACCTAATATATGGAATTCTTCTTCATGGATGCTCTTCGTCACAAGTGCCAGATGCACCACCCTGACATAGGTGGGGATGTAAAGGAACACTACGCCAGATCAGGTCTCTATATAGAGACCCTGCTCAAACTTCTTTCTACGGAAGTGTCCATCTATGATCATATCTTGGGAGTAGCCTATAAGATCAGTAAACCATGATACGTACTCCACCACTGAAATCCTCACTACTGCAACTCCAGCAGCACCTAGACCTAGAAAGATCACAAACATGGGGGGTATTACTCCTTGCGAAAGGTTTCATGAAAGTCATCCCTTGGTAGAATCAAGTCATCCAAAATATAGGTATCTATGCTCCACTACATCGTAGCTAGCCAAGAAAAAGGCTAGCTGCCAAAGCCACGCACTAGTCCATCGTGGTGTTCACGAGTCTGAACACATAGACCACCAACTGGATCCATTCCTATGATTCACAAGGATATATATCACCATGGATTAATTGTGGTCACTATTACAGAAACATAGAATGTACAATCAATCGGCGCATGTCCTTAGAATTTCCTACTGGTAACAAATTTTTCATGATGGGTTGAAGAACTTCTACCTGTCCACCTAGAGGTAGGGGGTCAGATGATCGGCCCTTAACTAAGGCCTCATCAGTCATCAGATAACCTCCATGAACCAGAGTGAGAATATTATCTTCTTTTTAGAGGAATCCTGAAAGTGGACATGCATTACAATGGTCAGATGAGAATATATATGCATCGAAAAAAGAAACGGAATATGACTCAAGACGGACTGTCAAAGACTTAAATCCTATATAATGCACATACCATTGTTCACTGCAACATATTTCCAAGAGTGTCGAGTAAAAAAGATTATAATCAGGGTCTTGGTGAATATCCACATCAGCTGCCACACCAACACTAGACTCACTGGCCTAATAGCCACTCTCGAGACACTTTAACATTGTTTCCCTAATACCAACCATTAATTTCAAGTGGTAAATTCTGAACAACATCTCAAGGAATGAACATTATCTAATACCATTTTGTAACAACCCGACCCAAAAAGGGGCTCGATCCGCATCTATCCCATTCCCACCTTCATAGGCCAAGGGTTACCAACAACCACTGAAGGAAAAACTATAATTAGGGAGGCCTTTTACTAAAACCTATACAAGAAAACTCCACCCACTCAATGAAAAATTATAGAGGAAAAGTACAAAAAGGGAAAAATACTATAAATTAATGAAAACATGAATGAACCTCTAGAAAGTACAAGAGTATAGTAGTGTATAATGAAAAGTAAAGGAGGGAAACAAATGCCCAAAAAATAACCCTATCCCATCAAGATGAAAACTGAAATAGTTTAACAATAGAGAGTTCCCTATTCTTGTTTCCCAACTATGACCACCGTATGTGGTCCACATAGATCATATCTCTAAGATCCTTTGAAATCGTTATCAACCTACCCATCGCCTGTAAAATACATGAGATGTTTTAGGAAAATCCAATGAAAGGGTAATTATATAAATACCCAGTAGAACTCCATGAAAAAGTATGCAACTGGAGAGAAGTAGTATAGGAATATGGTATCGTAATAGGGGGCAGAAAGAGTGCAGCTCAACCCACAATAGTGTGGAAGTAGAATCATCAAAACATAAGGATATTGATATGGTGAGGGGATGAAATCCTCATTAAGACTTCGATACATATTTAAGGAGTATAGAATAATCAAACCATGAGAATTTTGACTTAGAAAGATTTTGGCATACCCCATGCATCTTCAAATCTACTAGAATGAGAGTAATCTTGTACCATGGTGTGGGTTGTTCAAGAGGAAATATATATATATAGTCAATCAATGAATTAAAAATGAGTGGTTAAGGGGATCTCTACCTCATAGATCTGCCCAAGAAAGTATGTATCTAGTATTTATAAGGTATAAACCACCTAGGAGGTGACACAACTCGTCACATCTACCTAATAGGAACAAGTCAAAGTGTTTAAAATCACCACACCTCAATAATATACTCTTTGGGCAGCACTAAACCACCTGCATGGTGTTGGGTTGCATTACAAGGACGTGTATCGGTGGGTAAAGCACCCCTTTTCCTCATGAGTCCTAAGGTATGTCAAACCACACCACGTCACTGGGAAAAGTAAACCCATGCCTCACCACTGGGAAAAGTAAAGCCATGCCTTGCTACTAGTAAAAGACAATCCATGCCTCGCTAATGGGAAAACCCAATATTCACCTCTCTAATGGGAAAATCCATGACACAAATCAATACTCGTAAGTGTCAATCCATGCCTCGATACTGGGAGAATTTTAACCACACCCCACCATTCAGATTTATAATCCAATGATTCCATCGAGTGTAATCTTTGGGCATGCCAACCCCAAAAATATCATCATATATTGAATGGCGTGTCTGATGGAACCATCATGTTATATAAGGAAAAATACTTAGGATAAGAATCTATTGGGCCAAAATATGAGTTCAAATGAATGATATACAATTGATTGAAGATCGATCCATTTAGCTAGAGTTATACATGGCATGAGAGGGGGCTCTGCATGTTGTGTGGTGGCTCATCACTTCCCGGGTGCATGTCTTCCCAGAAATGGGTTCCATCCCATGTAGGGGAACATGCCATGTGGGTGGAATACATGGTATGTCCCACTGATCTAGTGAACAAGCTATGTCTATGTACTCGGACTCCAAGTCCATGTAATTTGGTACATGACGTGTTGGTCCACAGATGATTCTATCTGTGTGACCAAGCCAGGTCCATGTACTCGGTAGATGGTTGTGTGTTCCTTCACATGGTTTCCCCCTCATTAGAAGGTAATACACAACATGTCTGGGGAAGTATATTCCATTTCATCCTTATCTTTTTGCACATCCTAGCACCTCCACTGAGAGAGGGCCACATTTTGTGTATTCTTTATTAAACATGGAGTGCACTAGGTAATTTCACAAAAAATATAAATCTTTGCCAAATAATCACCAATGCATTGAATTTTCCTTCAACATGGAAAAAATTTCCTATAATCACCCAATAATAACTAGAACATTTCAAAAAAACATGAATACGATGAACCATTGGTTTTTAATCATCCCCAGCCGAAACCAAGGGGTTGGTTCGATCTTCCGAGCACCGATGCGGTTTCGATTCTCTTTGGATCATCCTGAAACCACAAAATTTTTCATCCCCATTCCATGCCATATTAGGATCTATGACATTATCATTATTCAGACACTTTTTGGAGAATTCAATGAAACTCTTCCTCTTTCCCGGAATCCGAACGAGCTCATGACACTCAACCATCGTCAATCCAAGATTTGAGGGAATTCAATGGTGAAGAATATTTAGAAATTAATGGTGGAAAGGCACCAAAACAATTTTTTCTATCATTAGAAAATAATTCATAGAGAAATAACCATAGATGTGAATTTTGATTTTGGATAACTGAAAAAGATTTGTAGATCAGTGCATGGGCTAATGTAAGGTTTGATGAACAAGGGCACAAAAGAATGAAACAATATTCAACATGCTCAATTTTTTAATACAAAATGAAAAATTCTAATGGTGAGTCCTACATAGATTCAATAACTCTCCATTAAAATAAAACATGTTCGTCGATGAAGAAGGAGGACCCACTATTATTTGATATTCCTAGAATTAGTGATATTTCGTCGTTCTTCATTCGTCAAAGGGGATGATAAGAGAGGAGTGGAGAAGATAAGATCTATTAGAAACCATGATAATGAGAAGATTTCTCAGAAATAAGAATTTATAGCCTCAAATATGGTATTGGGATCATTTAAATAAATTAATTTATTAATTTATTAATTCAATTAAATCACTCCTCTAATGAGAGAGGGGTATAAACTACCCTCATCGACTCAGCATATGGTGCATATAGGGTAAAAATAACTTTCAAGACCCAACTGTGGTCTCGGGTTTTGGATCCAATAAACGGTTTTAGAGTTATCCAATTTTCATCAATTAACTGTCCGTGCAAAATATAAAATATATTTATTTATTTTATAAAATTAATTCTAGGGAAACATGGCCATGGAATCGCACACAGTCTCATCAAATGGATCTTGAATAAAATTCTAAAATATTTCAATGTTTTATTAGGGAAATTCTTGGTCTCTAGAATCCACCAATCTACTCTATTATTAAAACATTATAACCACATTGGTTCATCCATTACATACCTAAATCATATCGCAACTCCTATCCTATGAATATACACTCCATATTATTTGAATAAATCAATCATAGGTAGTCATTTTGTCTAACACTATAGAGGATACATGAAGAAGAGGAAACATTCTTCAATGAGTATTGTATTTTATTTATTTATCTTACTCCAAAAATTCCAAGTAAAACATGATGATATAATGAATTATATATCCTCTATATACTAGGATGTTTCTTAATAAGGTAATTATCTACAACCACCTCCACCTCATCCAAAAGCGTTATGAAATTGTCATTTCTATGTATAATGGACTACCACCTCATGAAACTATTTCATTCAATATTATATTGCAACTAGTTATAGCGGGGTATGATGATGGATCTAAATTTTATATATGAAATTTATAACAGATTTATTCCTTTCGAGTCAATTTATCATATAATTATTTTTTAACGTCAATTCCATAGGAGGTATGATAATAATTTTTGTGTGTATGTTAGAATACAACCTCATGAAGCTGTGTGATTAATCATTAAATAAGGTGTCACATGGATGATGAAAATGTAAATTTTAATTATTATATTTTATATAAATGAAACAATTATGATATTCATGACATATTTATCATTATTGAATTTTTTTATCATTTTCATTCCTACCATTCCACTCACTTAATGATAAAAACATCATTCCTATATGTGTGGACTGCCACCTTTATAAAGTGATGTGACTATCATTTCATTAACATGACACAAGGATAATATAAAAATGTATATAATATATTTTATATGATATTATAATCATTTTATAATTTTTATATATTACACACCTTATTTCTATAAATTACATTTACAATTGGTAACATTTATTAGGAATATGTATGACCTTCTATCTCTATGATTGTAATGTATGTCATTTAAACAACCAAATTTGATGATATGTTTTAAAATAAAAAATTACATAATTTTTTTAATTAATTCATTAATATTATTCTACAGTTTATGAATCTATGTAATATTTTAATGTAAGGAATCTTGAATCATAAAACAAACATAAGAAAATGAAATTAACACCCAAAACAATGAAAACTAGGAATTATTAGTACTAAATAGGTGATAATATGTTATATTCAAGAATACATTATATTATAAATATTAACATGGTTTTGGTGTAAGTAAATCACATTTTTAAATGAAAAATACCAAATCTATGAGGCACATTTATATCAATTTTAAAGGGAAAAAAGAATGTTGTTTTTACCATATAAAACATTTACAGAATTCCATTCAATTAGGAATTACATTTGATTCAATCACCCATTGATTTATAAATTGTTTTTTGAATCAAAATTCTTTATAATACTTTTTAAATTCAGTGTTTCATAAAACTATATTTTCAAAATGAAATTCTTATTTTCCCCAAAAATGAATTTAATGATATTTTTATTCTATTTATATTCATCAATGACATCCACTGTTTAATGTACATGTAATTACATGGGTATATGCTGTATTTCTATCATTCGTATTATTTTCATGAATTATTTGTGATCATTCTAATTTAGGGGTTACAATTTTATCACCATTGGCCATTTTACATGGAATGTTTTGTGATTATATTCTTTGGTAAGGGTATGTATTATCATTTTATTATTTAGTTTCATTTAATACTATGTTTTATGTTCATTAAACATCATTCCCTTTATATAAGGAATTCATTTTTTTATGTGATGGATGGGGCATAATAAATCAAAATGATGTAGCAGTTGGTATTATTAGAAGAACTATAAATTCTTTTCACCATTGCGTTACTCATATATATAGTAATCTTAGCATTAGACCATGATGGAATTAGATATCATGGTCCAAATCTTCAATTGTATTAGATGTCATTGAATAAGGAAAAAGTAATATTTTATATGTCCCTCGTTATGGATTCCGCCATTATAAATTCAATTATATATAGTCAATGAGTCCATTCAATTAGTTATAATACTAACGGTTATGTTTCATTTTCATGTCATTATTTATTTGTATTTTTTTATCTTTATTGATTCATGAAATATTAAGATCATTTTATTTGTTAAATATCTTTTTATTTCTTTATTCACCATGACATATTGATTATAACTAACGTATTCATCGATTTTACTGAATGATTATACTCATTGAGAATCTCATATCCCCCCTATCATATGTTTTATTTTCCCCAGGATACCATGATGTATTTTACAACATATATCTAGGAATATGATAAGGGTAATAATTGAGTTCATTAGAATATATTTCTTTTATTCAATGATATAAAATATAAAAAATATTCAAGAATGAATGTATTTAAATGACTACTAAACTATTCAGTTCTTCAGGATGTGATATCTAAAATTTTATAGATATTTTATAATGAAGAAATCAACTCCGTGGTATTGGGGCTAGGGCTACCACATTAACCACCATTTTATTTTCTTGGTAATAATATTCATATTTAAAATAATATTCTTTACTTGTTCTCTTCATCTCAAGTTTTTTGTCTCTAACAATTTTAAGTAAATATTACATTTTATAAATCTGAGGATGATAGACATTGGTATATAGATTACCCTTCATTGAAATTATCCTAACTCCCTTCGAAGGAGATAGGTATAGAATATATTTATTTCTAACCTTAATTTTTCTTATATAATCGATTATTATTATCATAGCTCTTCTCTCATCTCTGAGGATCCCTGATGTGTTTTTGAATGGTATTGACATTTTCTCACATTTTCTCAACCATTCATGTTCCGTAAATCTTTATTTCACAAACTTCATACAAATATAATGTTGTTTTATATATAGGAATCTCGTAAGGTAATATTTGGATGATTGAGTGAAATTTATTGATGTAAGATAATGGAATTAGAGGAACTTATTGTTCCAATAAACATTTATTGTCCATCAATTATTATCTAAAAAAGATATCTAGTGTATTAAATGTAATCAATTATATCTAAAGTGTTTTTTCATTATAAACCATATATAATATCAACAATATATTTATATAATGTTAGAGCCTCTTTATAAAAAATTTAGTAAACCTAGAATCATGATAAAATAAAATCAACAGTGGTGTTACATATAATATCGCCACATCTGTAATGATTATCCCTAAATGTTGATAGAGTGAAAAATTCTCTCAAATTGAACTGAATCAATACATATTTGTAATTTTATGCACTAGAACCCATATACATTAATATTTTATTGATTTTATTGAAGGAATCCTGGGAAATTCCACAAGTATTTTTTCTCATTGACATATAGGTATGTTTAGAGGTTAAATAAACCCCTTAGACATCTTCAATTCATCCTTCAATTTTTGACATAAAATCCACATTTATGTTTATTAATTGATCAACTTCAACATTTTTTCCCACCAATAGTGACCACTGAGACAATAAAATATCATTATTCCCCATGATTAGATGTATTACGTCGAGTTAGGTGAGTCATTCAACAACACATTTATCTTTACATTTGATGGTACACATATTTGTGTCCCAAATCCTACAACTCTATCATTAGGAATTTTAAAATACATGGATTCCCCATTATTATATCTTCCCCAATCTTCTAAAAATATAGATATTTTCGTGGAGAATTCTTAATCATCTCCATAATGGATGGATGAAAAATGATTTCAGAGATGATTGGTGATATTTTTTTTATTCCAATACTTATCCTCTTCATGTTTAAGAAGAATAGATCATTACCAATTATCATCATTGATAATGATTCCAAACCCTTTTAACATAGATCATATAATACATTGTTTTCAGACCTAGGAAGGTAATAGACTGAGTAGTTATAGGCCTTGATCACCTCTATATATCTTCACTGGGGCATATAGCACTATTTATTTACGAATATATATTTTAGGATCTTTGGATCACTATATATTAATATGTTAACATCCTAAATATTGTTCCACTATAGTTTCAACCCAATGATCACTTGATTCCACTCTATTTATTGATTTTTATAGTTCAACATAGGAACATTAATTTTATTGGAGGCATAGGCATAGGCATTAAATTTTTCATTTTTTATTTACGCAACCCAAACCCTTCATTGATCCATCATTATAAACAATCAATAAAACCCAACATTGGGGGAAACATTAAGAATAATGTGGTGATAATGTTTTGTTCCATTATATAATGATATCTTTCTATTTACTATAATAGAAAAAATTTACCCACATCCGAGTTATCATTGTTAATCTTTTTAAAAATACCAATATGATTATAAAAAAACAATGGTAATATATTATTAGTTAAAGGAAACCATGGATTCCAATTATAAATATTGGTCTAGAAAATTTATCTATTTCATTTCACTAAGAGGGGACCATATATATCCCTATTATGGTAATAACATTCCAAAATAATGATATTTCCTTCATCTATAATCCACATTTTTTGTTCCCAATATATAACTTTAATTTTTTCATTAACATTAGCACAATATACAAATTTTTACCATGTTCCACCATATATTTTTTTATACAATTATATCATCTATAAATACATCCAATAGTTTGGAGGTAATATCTAAAAAATATATTGTTATGTTGATAATTACTTATTTAGTATTATTGATTCCAAATACCATAACTATCATTTCATTGTTTTCAAACTTTATTCAAGTTACATTTTTTTAGAAAATTATTTCTCATTATAATAAAATGTTTTTATACCAAACAATGTTAAATCGTAGAGAAATAATGGTCCCCATATAGTTGGTTGAAAATTGATATATCAATGGATGTGTATATATGTTCATTATCTTGTTTTTCAATCAGTACATGATAATAAATATAGATCAGCATTAAACCATCAAATTTAGTGATATATATACTGAGTTCACCTCATAGTGAATATAATAGGTTTATAAAAACATTTTATGTATTATATTGAAAGTAATTTTTCAGATCCTTCTACGACAATTTGGAAATTTTTTAGGGTTCATTATATATAAGAACATATCTAGGTATTGGTTAGATTAATAATTCAATATATCTTTTAGGTGGAAGAACTAGAAACACTTTAGTGAAAACATTAGCATAATTAATATTTATTAGAATGTCATCATGCATGAATCTCCCCATCATATAAGTCATTTGTGCAAGAAATGATCCACATAATGAAATAATGTCTACACATGAGAAAAATATTCCTAGTACTATGCATCCAGCTCTTTAATGATTTTCAAAATGGTGGATGAAATTTGGTATAAATATTGATCTCCCCCTCCTAATAGTTGTTATTTTTTATAGGGACATACAATAGCTGTTGAATATATCATGAAACTACAATAAATGGTGTAAGATAAGATATTATAGAATATCCATTTCACAGGTTCTGATTTTGGAGGAGTTATATATATGGTATGAAATAATTAATCTAATTATTTTTATCATAGATAAATATGCCCCATTAATTTGAATAATAGTATTAATAGGTCTTATAAACATGAATCACAGAAATTAATGTGTAGATGAGGAATAAAAATTTATATTCATTATTCTATAATAAAGAACATTCATACCGTTCTCCAATTCAATTCTATATTCTTACATAGAAATAGTGATATAACATGACCTTCCTTGATCTATAGTCCTTGGAGGTTGTTGTAATCGATTGTCTTTGACAACCCCTGTCATATAGAATTTATTTACAAAACTCCCAAGATCCATTTAGTTGATACATTACACCATAGGTTGGGTATTGATCTAAACATTATTTTCTTTCAATCTTTTAGTGGGTTTATTTATCTCTCATTAGCATTGACATACCTAATTTCCTATTATTACATATGTGACTCATGTCTCTATTACCCTCAAGTAGTTTCTTAGATGCTTCATTACACCCTTTTAGTGCATGGGATTATGTGTTTTTACTCCTCTATTTGATTTATCTTCTGATCCTCCTAATTAAATATCCAGTTTATTATTTTTGTCTCTATGCCCATGCTACTAGTGAGAGTCTCTAATACTAAAATCAATCATCAGTGAAAAACAATTATTCTCAATGTTTTAAAATCAAAAAATATATAAATATTTTTATAGACATTGATTTAATCCACGGATGAATAATTCATCCTTATATTAGAAATTGTTGATAATGATGGATGTATAAGGTGAAATCCTTATTATGTTTTTCAAAAACACCTTCATAGACTAATCTTCATTTTACTTCAGTCAGAGTAACTACCTCTCCATTTTATGATAAATATTTCATGAAAAATATTTTATGATAATTAATTTTTTATATCCTCATTGAACATTGTATTTTTCATCGGTGTCCAAAACTGATTAGATTCTCCATCTATCTAATAAATGACATGTACAAAACTCCCTTATTTTGATCATTATTGGATAAAGAATATAGTATCAAATGGAGATAATATTTTTTTTTGTAATCATCAGATAAAAAGTTCCATTAAATATAAGAGTCATATTATCAAATAAAATACAATATAATAACATTTTCTTAAATAAGATAATGATAGAGTTCTGTATGATCAATATACAATTCATAGCATGAGGTAGTTGAGATGGTACATTAAAAAATATGACACTTTACACTATCATAAATTTATTCTTATTAATAGGGAAACCATCACATTTTCAATCATGTCGGTCATTGGAACAATTTTTCCTATTTCCAACCATAATCTGAAAAAATTAATGGGAGAATACATTAACTACAAAAAATGAAAAAGAGAATATTAATAAACTATAAATAATACCTTATATATGATATATAGATCCAAAATTATGAGTCTCTATATTTCTATCTAGTATATCTATGTTTATTTTTCTAATTAAGTCATATAACATAACAATCTATTAATGTATTTAACAATAGTTCATAAATATTTCTTGTAATTTTTATTAATTATTTCCCCAAGCATGGTCAAATTAGGTGTTCATCAAGGCCAATTTTTCATGAACAGGGTGTAAACTGATTTAATACTTACTAGGCCCTCTTTAGTGTTAATAACCATATGTTACACTATTCTAGATCGCAAAATTTGTGTAGTATATGAATATAGATTTAATTTCAATGAAACAAGTCACACTATACATCACAAATATAAAAAAAAAATTCTACAAATAGACATAAACCTAGGCTTCCCACTAAAGTTTTTTACAAAAAATCCCCTGGGTAAAAAAATTCTACCATACCATTAATAAAAACCCATTTTATTTTACTTATATTACTATATGATTTAAAACATAATTTTATAGAAAATAAAAACTATTTTTGAAATTCTCAGTGACTAGGGAAGACTAGATACATAGAACATTAACATGGAAATAAATGGGTATTATTTTAATATCTATATTGGGATACTAAATTTATTTTGACTCAAAAAAATATTATTGAGAAACCAGGGGAATACATTGAAAAGGGAGGTCAGATAGAAATCCCAGAAATAAGATAAAGAAACTAACAAAGAATAATGAACATGTCAATGATATAACATGATATCATAATATAGACAAATCATCAGTAATCACAAGGTATAATAATATAAATATAATTTAATCACAATATACTGGAAATATTGTAAATATAGAAGAACAAAAAAATGTCACAAGAAAATGTGAGGGGTAACTATCAAAACAACATCACATGGTGGATATAGTACCATCAGGGATTAAGATTCCACACTAATCATATAAATAAAATATCATGAGAAAGAAATTACACAATGAATTTTTGTAAAATAATGAAGAAACCATTTAATATTGTTTATTAATAAAAGTTCCAAAAAAAGTAAATCAATCAGATGGAATAATAATAAAAATTTCTTATGGAATGGGTTATATTTTATTATTTTTTTTCATATCATAATAGAATGAAATTTCATAAACAATATAAAGAGAAGAAATAATTAAATTTTATATTTTTTTATATTCAATTAAATAATTATTACTCTGAAAATTAGTTGTTTATTTTTGAATTTATACATTTTAAACATGGTAAAAAAAATTGATTAAGCAATAGAAATGTTCCCATTAATAGTGTTTGGTTTTAAAGAAGCAATTTTAGAAAATAATTTATGGAACATATCACCCCATAATAGGGAGAGATAATTAGAATGGTATTTATGTTTGATACATATATAAATAATTTAGATTAAATTCACAACACAAAAATAAGAGAGAAACTAATACTGAGAGAGAATAATCCCAACTTAACTGAAACTGTGGTTTAGAGAGATCTCGTAGCTTAAGTCTTATCATTCATCATACCGATTAAAAACTACTATATAATAAATTTATAATTATTATAAATTTAAAATAGTTACCTAATAATATATATTATACAATATATTATTTTCATAAAATTTCATACAATCCATTTATTAAAAATTCTTTATTAAATTCATTAATCTATGTGATAACTACATCATTTTTATTGAAATTTTTAGTTTAGATGTTTGGATATTTATATATTAGTCATTGTATCTCCATATAAATAATGATAAAATTGTTTAAAAATAATATATCTATTTAATATATATATATATTTATTGTGAACCATTGATTTTATAGACAAAATATGACTTGCATAAATCATGGAGATGATAGGCCATACGTATTCTTAAACAATGTTTACATTTACAATAGCTGGATCATAATAATGTTAAATAATAATTTAGAATTTCATAAACATAATAATATCATATTTTTCATATATATTTATTAAATTTGTCATTATGACCATCCTTGATAGGTCAAAATGGAAAATGAATTAAATCATTCTGTGAGGTGGTAGTCCATGTGCACACATAGGTAAATTTCATTTCCCATATAATGGATGTAAATATATATGTATGTGGTTGAATTAAAATAAAAAAATAAAAATATTTTGAATTATAATATTGATAATATTTAATAAATATTATTGATTATTTACTGTTTGTATCAGAAGAAATAAAACTAAATCATAGAGTTATATATTATACCAGTATTTAGGAAAACTTCTATTTTACATCATACACATTATACCATGGGTTTTATATATAAAATAATACCTCTAAAATATGGGTACTGATATTGATAATATATTTGGGTTAAAATTGAACGATCTGAAATGATTTTTTATGTTTGAATAAATGTGGGGAGGTGGTGTCCTTTTATAAGTGAGGGGAGAGGCACTCTTGGACTTAAATTTTTTTAAGGTAATATAAACTAATTATCAAGGTTAAAAGTATAAGTAAAAGTTATAATTATAATATTGTATGACTATTGTTCTAAATAATATCAAACAATTATTTTTTAACATTTTATGGTTATTTTTTTATCTTGTTCCTTTTTTACACTTCATTAAAACCTTTTTAAAATTTATATAATAACAATGTTGATAATAATTAGTGAGAAAATAATGTTTCTATAAATTGAAAATAGCATGAAATTGAACAAGTTTTAAAATTTTAAAATATATATAAATAATTTTTATTAATATAATAAATTTTGGAATTTTAAAAAATTTAATAATATAATTTTTATAATTATATAATGTTATTGTCATTTTTTGTACTATTAATTAATATTTTCATCCAAGATAGAATGAAATTAATGAAACATGAATATAAACAATCCACTCTTCTATAATATATAATTTATATTGAAAAATATGCTGCGTAACAATAATTTATTCAAATTATATTACTTTTAATATTTTTAATGTCAAGTATTATATTATTTTTTTAAATTTAATAGATACTATTTTATGGTTGGAAAATCATTTACGATACTTTTTTCTTTCAAAAATATTTAAAATAAATTACCATGATAAAGGAATAATTTATATTTAAAATTTATATCTATAAATAAACATATTTTTTATTTATTCCAACAAAATTATATAATTGAAATTAAAAAAACAATGTGACATTTTGTACATTATCTTTTATGTTAGTATTATCAAGGTCATAATTAATGAATTATGGATTAATTATGAAATATTTTATTAAATTGATGTAAATTTGTAAATTTATTTAATAAAATTGAATAATTTCTACTTTTTTGGTAATTGTTTTAGTCCTTATCATATTATTTTTATCATTATTAATATAATTTACACTTACCGTGATGAAAAATAAATTATATGGTTACATTTCATAATGACCAAAAAATAAAAGGGATCCATTTACCAAATTTAGAAATCCAAATTAAAAATATAGAACCCATTTTCAGGATTTAAATTATAGCAGTGAAAAAAAATATTTCTATGAAAGAAGCATATAAAACAATAAAAAAATGTTATTCATAATAAAACGATTGATTTAGTACATTTTTATACAAAATAAAATAATAAATCCGTCAATAAACACCATTATTTTTTAGGTTTACTAAAATGAAACAAACATATATTTAATAATTATCGATAAATGTAATTTCACTATGAAAATAATTGAAAATATAATGTGTTTTCCAATAACTATCGGTGTTAACCAAAGGTCAATGAAAATGATGTTTCCCCAATAAAACTCGAAAAATATAGCCTAAGATAATTTTAACATATTTATATAAAAAATGATGTTAATTTTATTAAATAAAATTTATATATGTTGATGAAATTATATATTAAATTTTTTAAAAAAGGAATAAAACTAATTTATCATGAAAATAAACTTTTTCTTTGATGGAAAAATGACTACTAAAAATAGATGGATTATATCCTAGGAATTAAAAAATAATTTTTTTAAGTATGACCTGTATATATATATTTCATAATATGGTTAATCTTATTCATATCCACTAATTACATAGCTTGGTATAACTGGAATAAAATTTCATAATTTCTATATGGTCGGTGTTTCAGGATTTATATGCTACCCATCATAGTGTTCTTTTAAAATCTCATGGTGTTAAAATTCACCTCGAGTGGAAAAATATGAGCTCAATTATTTAATATATTTTATAATTTAGTAGAACAAATCCATAAACACGTTATACTATTTTTGTTAAGTATAAATCCTCAAACATTTAAATTTTTTGGTTTCTCAAAAAGTAAAAGGCTCTTCCAAACTCTATTTCCATTATTAGAGTCTATCTTCCAATCCATGTTTAGTAGTATCCATATATTCCCCTATAAAAAAAGATATATGGAAAATGAATTTTTTTCTATTCTTTTTGGGATTAATTAATTCATTACACTTCATTTTAAAAATGCATATTAACATAGTAGTTGACATAAATTATAATAAAAATCGAATGAGAAATTAAATACTCTCAATATAGATTTTTTTCAATAATTTTTACTAGTAAATACAATAAATTGGATTTAAAATTTTATTTTTACTTAAACTTTTGTCTCCCATTTAATTAAAATAAATAATATACGGGAAATCTTGTTTCCACCCGTTTTTGTCAACCATAAATTTATGGGATGATTTTTTATCCTCTGAATTTAGTAATCACATTCTCCAATTTAAATGATCCACATAAATGTTACATATTTAATTTAAATGATAGAAGATTATACACCTCATTTTATTAACATTAATACTTAAATAACTCATTGTCGAATTTACTTATGCTATCCATATGAATAAATAGAGGATGAATTAAAAAAAGTAACAATGTTATTCAAATAAACAACTTATTATAATAGGAAATAAAAATCAGTTTATTAAGGATGTTGAAAAGGTTTTATGAAAATTATATAATCATAAAAAAATAACAAAAAAACTCAATAAAATTATTATAGTGAATTAATGTTCTCTAATATATGATTAATTTGCAAACCCCACTTTAATCAGATATAGGATAAAATAATGTAATCATTGGATAAAGACCACTATTACTCAATCTTCAACTCTTTGATGGGATATTGGGATATACATATTAAATATAAATAAAACAATAAATGATATAATTACTTTTTATGTCCCCATAAGGAATTATTTACATTCTTAACCGAGATTGAATTTTATAAAAGAAATATAGTAAAATAATTTTTGACCCAACTATATAATACATAATAATTGAAATTTGAAAGATGATATATTACAGGGTGGTAAAATAATAATGAATGAAATTATATTGAAATAATACACTCTAATGTTGTAATGAATTTTAAATTGTAGATTCCATATTAGATTTTCCGTATAAACGGTACTATGGAATGGTTGACCAACAATGCATTGGCATGCCGCCCCATACAACAAACGTGGAAGAATTGCTATGATTGACATAGTAAGTGATAGTTGGAAGACAATAACCTATGTGGATGATATTAATATTGACCCATATGCATATGAAAAAATGGAAAAATTATGATACATCAAAATATATAATAAAATATAGAAGAATCATCACAAGAATAAGTAGTAATAAACACTTCCAAAAGATTGTACCATTTTAAAATGACAAAACAAGTCATAGAAGTTCATAAAAGTAATAGATAATCACGTCCTCTCATGGATGAACATATTAGTACATTAATAAATAATTAAAAATCTAAAAATATGGTTCATAATTATGGGGAGGAACCTCTAGGTCTGCTTCCATCCATCCCATGTCAAATTTACAATCATGATCACTAAGATACAACTCCCAAACATGGTCTCTTACATGATCTAAAATACATAATGTCTACCCACATATCAAGGGTCTCATGTAGGGTGGGAGTATAAACTCCGTAGGCCACCACCAAAATGTATTGGTATTACATCTATACTTTTATAGTGTACTCATAATATAAATAAAAAAAGGAAATGATCGGATACATCTAATAATTTTCTCATTATCCTTGTGTCCAGCAGCCACATGTAAATGTCTTCCATCATTCAAAAGTGACTGCATATAGTAAAGAAAAAAAATACCAATGTAAATATATCATGAATGACATATTTTAATAATTATAAATATATATATATATAATGTCGAAAGGACCCATGGGTTAATTCCATTGCATGTCTTGAAGTGTATCGTAAGAGGATATCCCATGGTAGCCTCCCATAATAATATCTATTACACCTTATGACATAGGAGAAATCCTGCCCCACCAATCATGTATCTAGTTTCTTAATGTCACACCCAAAAAATACTTCTGAATTCCATCATACTAATGATCAGAAATTTCCAATTGGATCAACACCCCTACGTCCTTAGGAATTATTATGGCCTTCTTGAAATAAATAATCACTTATGGATGAATAAATAACATCTTAAGGCATGATGATATAAATCATCATATAATATTATTCCTCTACTATAAGCATAGAAATGAATTTCAACCCAATACTAATGGCCTCAACACCATCAACCAATGACCCATCATAATCCTCTTTGGTTTTCTAAGGTGAGAGTCTCTAACATAAAAGATGGAAAAAACAATTCCTTATGACCAAAAACATACCATGTATTCTATCAGTAATGATTTATCAACCACACATTAACTGAGTACTCTCTATGTGAACATTACGCCAATGTTGTGTTGGAAAATAATAGTGTTTTAAAATCACCAACATAACATAATCCACATCATCATACACCTTTTATATAATTGATCATGTCACCATGTCATTCTGGTCAACAACATAACATGTCTCATGGGTCATTCCATCAAACTGGTTACCCTTCCATCTCAATCATACGAATGATCTCTCCTCAACTGTGTGATCAATGTATCACCATGTATATTTGGACACATCTTAATAATTGGCACCATTTCTCCTATATCATAGTTATCAAAATCCCAAAAGTCAATCTTTTCCATAAACCACATGTTTCCAAGGAACTAATTCAAAAAAAATATCTTTTAATTAATAAAAAAACATCAACCATCCTAACCTGAACACTTAGTCAAAATACCCTTACCTGTATTAAAATATATAATTATATCATAGGGAATAAACAAATACATCCCATGACATTTAATATATCTTAAAAATCATTAATTAAATAGCGGCCTCACATAGAAAACCCAACATTCATAATTAGATTTCATCCCAAAACACCCAGAGAATTAAGGGCAATACTAGGAACAACCTAAATTAAAATCATTGTCATACGTAAATCGAATATTTGACACATTCATGATCCTAAAAGAGTGAAATATAGATTTTAGACAAATGATATTAAAATTGGTCAAATTATTTCACATAGATTTGGTGTTATTTATAGAGAGGTAAAATTAAAATTGATTCATGGGGATTAAATGTCTTATTAATACCCTCACAACATGACTGATAATGTTCAATTCGGAGCTCAGATGAGGAGACAATGCCAAATCCTATAGGAGGAGAAGAATATGATCTCCCACACCAACATTCTTGAAATAGTGTTAAAAGGTAGAGGGAAAAAGGAAAGATGATAACTGGGAGAAAAATAATTTCACACCCTTTAATGACCTTCATGGTTTGGCCACATGGTTCGACTAACTGTGTTCCCACCCTGTGGTGTTCTTTTTGAAGAACCACAAATTGTATGGCTTGGAAAATGGTAGGTTAAACCTTGCACAAAGAATGTGGATTATATTTTTCAAAAAAAATTATAATATCCTTCACGGTCATGTGGAACTAACCACATGGTTTTTCTAAGCATTTACTATTAAAAAGCGGGTCACACAGTTTCCACTTGCAGGTTACACGGTTTGATCATAATGTTCTTCTCGGTTTATGTATTCCTAAAAAATATTTATAGGGCTTAATGTGAAAAAAACAAATTCCAAACCCCTTGTTATTTTATGGTCCTAATAATTCATATATATTATGCTTTGTTTCGATTAATCCCTAAAAATTAGGGACCAATTATCCTGAGAATTTTTTTAATAACATCTGAACTCAAAAATTCCTAAAATATAACGAATTTCAACATGCCCAATAACTAGAGATGTTACAGTCTCTTCACCATATAATTGATCACCCCAGAGAAATTAATCATAACACAATTATGGTATCAAACATACCCATCTCATTTACATCATCTCAGTCGACCACAATTCTTATTCACCATTAGTTTTTCTTTTAGTGATCCCCACATTAGAAATTACCTACATTGTCGCTTCCGGACACATGATTTTAGATATCTAATGGTTCCACCAACCATGCCTTGACATTCATGTCATACCATTATGTACTATAATTTGTGAACATATCAAATTCACATTTCATAACTTTGACACATATTATAGTAAACAAATCCTGCATCTCATCATATTCCAAGCACATAACTCTTCCATTCATGTCACTCATCAAAACCTACATCTCATCATAGTTCGATAAGATCCTCTATATCATTAGATAATTTAAATAATCTAACCCACACAAATTCACCTCCCCCCACACATGTAGACATATATATAATGGTCCAATATAGTCTTGATGCCTAATAACATTATTTAAAACATGCATCATACCTGATTCCAATTTAATCCAACTCCTATTTATCCAAAAAACAATGCACATGCACCTCAAGAATGAAAACTATATATGGAAATATAAAATTTAAATCAATGATCAAGGATTACCACTAACTTATTTTGTCTCCCTATCCTTGTCTAACCACAATTGCACAACTACATGCACTTTCCCTAAAGCCCAATAACACAAGGATAGTCCACCCTACAGAGATACAGTAAATACCTATCACTAATCTCGCTACTTTTTATCTGAAACTCTATCAAGGCCTTTATATGCTGTTGAGTCCGGGTAACCATATCAGGGTACCACTCCCATAACTATATCAAATCAACAAGTCTAAACTCATCTATGACTCCCATCTATCAGAAAGCACTTGCTAAAAATCAATCTAAACAATCCATATATCCACAAAATCATAACACATTTGGAACCTGATGAAAATTGGTATGATCATTTCTGAGAATCCCACACTGGAATCATACTATAGAAGAACCACTCCATAGTTTCTTACATGGTTATTTTTCCCGACTTAACCATTATGTCACAACATGGAATCACTTCCAGCTACCTTAATCACTAACGCTGTTGTCAATTAATGGAGTCACCAATTATAACTAGAATAGTATATCGTGTCTCCATCAGCTATCAAATCATATTTTACCTCCATATAGAATGATATTATCTTGATTATGTTTACCGACACCCAGATGGCATTCCATATACCATCCTCAAAAATTCTCAAACTGGAAATGTTTTCTCCCACCATAGTAGGGGATAATGTGACATGTTTGAAGTTTTTTCCACCTAATCTATGATGGGAATATCTCTATATAATAGGTTTATGAACTCAAAATTTAAATCCACCACTAACATCATAAGAAATACATTCTCTAAGATATGGTCCTTGAAATCATTCCAATTCAGTCCCTCATATCTACCAGCCTAAACATGTACATACCGCTAGTTCTTTGATGTTCCTCTAAGAATTGAAGATGAAAACATCAACATCTTACATGTGGATGTCACATGCTAATAAAAAATAGTATAAACTGTCTTTATATACTTCCTTGTTTCATAAGGTACACCATTACCCAAAAATAATGGTGGGTCATGAGAGTCGAACTCACTAAAATAGTAACCCATTGATATATTACCTCCCCATGCTCCCCTACCAAGGCTCCTTATGACATGAACTATTCACACCCTAAGATACTCATTATTTGGTGCCCAAATATATTCTATCTTATATGACTAAAAATCCTGACTCAAAGTGCCCACCAGTGGATTATGGTGAACCCAACACATATGGGCCTCATCTTAACTCTTAGGGGCCTCATCCTTTGCACACTCATATGACAGCATATCACAATCTACATAGCAATACACAAAATTTAGTTAAGGAGGAATCACACAAAATATCAATTAACATGGTCAAAAATCCATTATATTCATATAAATAACTATATATGAACATATATGAACATATATATTATGAATCACATCTCACAATAAATACACTTCCCTAATGCCCCCATGTCACATGACTTATGGATTCACAGACCCTTACCTAACCATAAAATATTCTGGTATCACATATATTTTGGCCCATATACCGTTGACTACCCAAAATAGGGTCATTAGAAGCATATCACGAAGCATCATTGTAGTGTAGCTAATTATAATTCCATAAGAAGTTTATATATTAAAAAACATTTTTTAGATTTTGGATGACATTTTAAAAATATCAACCGCTTTTTATCATACATTCTTACTCATATCACAGTTCTTTTGACCTATTATATATTCACAGAATCATATTAGAAATTGTCAGTAATGGCATACCTTGGATAGTTTAATAGAATTCCACAAAAATTCAACATAGAAAAATTTGTTTATTTTATTTTTTGACACATTAAATACACTAAACACTTTTAGTTAATTCCTTATTCTGAAAGATCATCATTATATAAACACATCGATTTCCCCATTGATTCTCATCTTCCTCCATTCATCCATTTATCTTACCCAAATTTTCTCCCTCCCTTTCCCATGATAATTCTTTGACAAAAAGTTTTTAACCTTATCAATGGCCACCCAAAGCATCAGATTTCATTATGGAGTTCATGGAGGCCTCAACTCTTTATAATCTGATATTGGTTGAACATTTCACTCATCCTCAAAATTTAGTGGATTCATTTGAATGATTAATTTTAATCTCTTCAGACTATATAACACGATGAAAATTTTCCATCTTAATAAGTGTAACTTTATGATTTTGTTTTCCTTCACATCTGATTAGATAACAATGTGGTAGAAATATCCTCGATTTGGCAATGGATCTCACTACATTTTGATTCGCATGTTTTGAAACTTACATATAAATGATGATACTCTGATGGTGATAATCTAGGATAGTCTCTGGGAACTACCCAACCATTTTAAAATATGTCCATCCTTCATATGTTAGGGAACATGGTTGATTGTTTCTTGATCATATACAACAGAATGAACAAAATTTTCAATCTAGCCCATAACCATTTATGTGTCAGGTATTATGTTTTAAAAGCACTAGTTTATAGGGTATGGATCTATGTTTTTGAGGAATTTCGGTGCAAGAAAAAGGTAATTTTTGAGTAATGTAATGAATTTTCATTGTCTTGAATTTTATTGGTTCATACAACTTCATCGTGTCACCACGAGTGTAGGGGTACTCATGGGGTGGATTCTCCAACATAATAAACTGATCGAGAGTTCATTAATCCTCTTGATATTTCTATCACTTTTGAATACACTCTTAGTTTGGATCCTCTCTCCGTTAATCAAAAAGAAATGAATTTGGACCCAATAGTTGAAGATATATTTGAACAGTTGATTATTGATATGGGTGCTCCCATGTTGACTGTGTCATCATTAAGAGTTCCATGTTACCTATTAATCTCATCCTTCTCAGATGAAATTAAGGATGCATGGGAGGTTTAATGATAGAATAATTATAAATAATCTATAAATAGTGGATATGGAAACATATATGATAAATGGGTGGTTGACCAAATATATAAAGCTTCTACACTCAATATGGAATTGTCGTTGATTAGTGGGATTTCTGATCAATGAAAATCATCATATCCTATTAATATACATGATCAATTATTGAAACTGAATGAAGTCGGAAAGGATAATGCCAAATATGAAGGATGGAAAAACGATATCCTAAGATGTAAATGAAAATAGACTGGGTTAATGTCTTTATAAGATAAGGATTCAAGTTAAAATGTGGTTGACTCCCATCCAAATACAAGGAATGAGAATGACTCTTTTTTATAGAACCAAGGAATGAGAAACAAATGAATTTTAATTGTGGGAATTTCCAGGTCCAAAAGGTGGTGGGGTGGGGGTATAATCAATACCATATAAAGATTTATCCAAAATTCTAAAAACAATAGAAACAAGAAATTTAGGCAAGGAATAGATTAATAGGACTTAATTATATCATGAAATCATCAATTATTGAGGATGTGAAGTTGGTTCTCTGATTAAGAGGAATATAGAATCCTACTAAAGATATGAAAGCACTTGAGGGTAGATCCATGGTGTAGGGGTGTTCAGTGTTGGATGAAGAATAAAACAAGGAGGGAGTAGAAATAAATGAGAAATAAATTCATGTACATTATTCTTAATTCCAAGGGGTAAATGTTAGAAGAACCCTTCTATATGAACTCTATAAAATAGGTGAAAAAAAAGTTGTATAATTGAATGATTCATGTATCCATTAAATTAGAGAAATATAATTGGATTGAAAATAGATATTACATCTTTTTGTGAGTATTGGATGAAGGGGATATCACTTTGGAAGAATACATTAAATCATTAAACAAATCGTATGATCAGATTGAATCTAGTTTATTGGATGATCAATATATCTAGGTGGATTTGTGGAATTGGAGTTTATTTAGAGTGTTTGACTCTAACATCTTTAAATTTTTCTATTATGGCATTGTGAGGTCCATTTTTCATTAGATTTTTTGTGTAGGACATGTTCAGATTCTCACGTTGAATCAAAATTATCTCTAAATAAAAAAATTAATTTTTTATTTTTACAAGTCATATGTTCTTATGTTCATATAATGGATCATAAATAACCCCTATAATATGTGGAAATTTGTCACATCACAATGGATATAATAATCACACCCAATTGTCCCACTAAAGGTGGAAATAAAATCAAATGTGAAAGTATATATTTGATTATAAATTTACCACCCATGGAAACTTGGTCTTTCCCCATGCATGGGAAGTATTCATCATAACATGATCTATTTAAAAATTTATGACTACATCCTAATATCCAATATAACATAGAACAAATAATTAGAAAAAAGATGAAATGAAATTCCGTTGATACTATTTTTATGTATCCAATAATGGTTCCCATTTTAATACTTATTCACTGTGATGATGCAAGGAGTCACCAAAAAAAGATGTTTCTCTATTATAATTGGTAGCATCCCACCCTTTCTTTCCACTTATACTGTTCTACAAGCTTGTTTTCCACTAGGCCATAGGATCCCCCCAATGAAGATGGTAGGAATTGGGTAAAGATGGTATTATTTTGTGATATTTTCAAGGCGATAACCTATAGTGATGAAAAAAATGTTGGTCCATATTTGTGTGACAAAACTGATGATTTACCATGTAGAAGAAGAGGTAATAAAAATAAACTAATGAATTAAAAGAAGGAGTGTTACTAATATTCTGATATCATAATACCATTTTCAGTTGTTGAAACATGTCATAGTTGGTAATAAAATAAATATATAATGATAATATTCCATGATAGACCATATAAGTATATAAAAATATCATGAAAAATCTTTATTGAAGTAGTTCTTTGATGTACAAGACCCTCTACGTCCACTGACATCTATCCCATAAAAATGTTACATCTATGATCACCATGGTCAAGCTCCCATTCCTGATCCCTTACCAGATCTCAAAGGCATAAAGTCCAGATGTGTACTTAAGGGATATTGTAGGGTGTGTGTGTGAGCATACTACTCCACCACCAATGTGTTCTTGTATTAAATCCATAATTTTTTAGTGTACTAATAATCATAATTAAAATTAATAATCTTAGACACAACAAATAATTACCATACTCCTTGTATGGTTTGTATCCACAACAAATCATATACCTACTTTGGCCAATGCAAGTATAGCTCTGAAAAATGTTCCCCAAATTATATATAGATAATACCCTACATATATTCATATATATATATATATATATATAGTGGATAGGACCCATGGAATAATATTCTGGATTCTTCTAAAGAGTATCATAAATGTATATCCTTCATGAAACTACTATAATTACATCATCAGTATCATATGCCATCTGACACATAAAATGATATAAATCATGTATTAAAACTCCTAACGGAAGGGCCAAATAGGATGTCCTAGGTCACTCAAACATTCACTCAGAATGTACCCATTGACTCAACATCCCAATATCCTAAGGTACACTCGTATCCTCCCTAAAATATATAAATCATCATTGTCCCAATAGTTGGATTCCAGAGAAATAATGTTCTCTTTCCTCGAATAATCTAATCAATCAGCCTCCAGCATAACAGTGATCTTTATCCCCCCACATGTGGTCTTTACACCCCCTATTTTTGTTCTATCACCATCTACTATATGTTTTTATGATGAAAAACTCTAACATACCAAAATCTCAACACCATTACCTATGAAAAAATATATACGGATACCTCCACTTATAAATGTTGGTCCAAACCACCTCAATTGAGTCCTATTTGTGTTCATATGAATCCACTGACATGTCAGGAATCAATGATGAGTGTAATTCACCAATATAATCAAATAAAAATCATCATTAACCTCATTATTCTTTTTCTGTTTCACTAAATCCTGATGGTCATCACAATCTCATGCACCATGGGCCATGTCGTCTTCCGGACAACCATATCACCTCAATCAAATGAACCGTGTTTCCTTAACAATGTTTCATTCTGACCCATTGAATCATGAGAACACCCTAAACCCGAAGACAATTTCCCTACAGTCCAAGAGGTCATCATTACCCTGGTGTATCTTTCCCATGCCCCAAATGTTCCCAACTAAGAAATTCCATCATATAACATTTAATTAATTTAAAAACCAATCATCATAACCCACCCATTTTTTGAAAACACCTTACTAATCATAGAATATATAATCATAGTCTTGGGAATACTTAATTAAATCCTTGGACAATTAAAAATCAACAGTTTAAAAGTCATTCATTAATTAGGATTATCACTCAGACACACTAGTGTGAGTAAATAAGAAAAAACATAAAACTCTTAAAATTATAGTGAAATATATGATCCACCAACCATAGACTAATAGGTTCTCAATCATCAGATATTGTCCTCAAACTCACACTCATTAAATTATCAAAAAATCGAATATCGACCTCTAACTCATGTTGAAACGTTAGAATTCTTAGGTTATCAAAAAATCGAATATCGACCTCTAACTCATGTTGAAACGTTAGAATTCTTGTTTTTAGACAAATTCTATGAATATATTATAAAATAGATCTCATGTATTCAGTGTTCTATATTCAATAATAAAAGATAAATAGAAGTAAGGGGATTTATGGCCTTACTAATAAATTTTAAATGAGACAAAAAAGTTCAATTTAAAGCTCTTATGGGGACATGATGATGATGCCTGAATAAGGAGAAGTGTAGAAGTTCCCCTACTATGGTATGCTAAATGTAAGAGGAATGTGGAGGAAAGAATAAAAATAGGACATGAAAAGAAAATTCATTAACACACTTTGTTGACCTGTGTGGGTTAGATGTACTAATTAGATAACCATTAACTATCCATGTGGTGAACAATACTAAATAATTACACCTTTCACCACTAGTTTCATGGTTTTCCAAAACCTATTCATACCATTTGGATTCCATCTATATAAAACTGCATACATATTGCACAACTGTGATCCACCACCTACATAGTTTGACAAACTTAATATAGTGAAAATGTGGGTCACAGGGCTTCCCTATAAATGCCATATGGTATGATCAAAGAGTGTGCGTCTGTATTGCGACCCACCCAAAACTCATTTAAACCACCAATGAAATTTATGGTCCATAAACCCATTATAATTTATTTTCTTCAACTGAACTCTAATAAATATTTTATAATATTCATGATAATATTTCCCCTGGCCACCAAACTCATTAATTCAAACTTGATGATGAATTTAGACCCGATCAAATATCTATGAAGTTATAGGAACATTCATCATCTTCTGTCATTCAACCTCATTAATACAAACATTGTAAGAAAAAAATACTAATTTATGAGCAAAGATAATCATCATAGCATTCTAATTTTAAGTATTATGGTCATGACTACTGCATAAACCCTGCAACAATTTCATTAATATTTTTAACCTTTAATAAATTAATCAATATTACATCCATCATAATTTTAAAAATATTTTTACATTTGGAATGAATTTTTTTCACTTCCCTTTGAAAGTCCATCTTGGAAAGAAATGTCTTCTTCATTGAAGATATAATAAAAAATTGTGTTTTATGTAAATTTCTCTAATAAGAATTCATTTTTAACTGATTCGAACAACATTTTGATATAACTTTTGATATATGAAAAACATTATTATTTTTCAATGGACCAATATTCACATAATTTAATTTTAAACATTGATTAATTGTTTTCTTTCCCATTCTTATGATTGATCCCTCAAACTAGTAATTCATAAAATAAATTGGAAAATATTATTATTTTCCCACATGAACCATCCACACACACAACATCAATATCTTTTAGGTTACCCTTCATTGTCCACCACATAGTTACTTCTTGATACATGACATGTAATATTCTAATTTTACATTCTATATCCTTAATCAAATATTATTTTTGTTTATAATCCTCGATTTCTCATTGATATTTACTACAATAATAAAATTATCTATGATGTAACATTTACAACCATAAAAAATAATCATATAATTATGGTGACATTTACATCGAAATTCTTTATGGACTAAAGTTCAATTATTTGATCATTAGTTATATTCACACAGAAGGTTTTACACTAAATTATTGGGTATAATGTCTGTATTTCCATTTATCCTTAAAAATATATGATCTATTTTGGGTTGGTTCATTCCAATTTTTTTTTATTAAAATATAGGATATACTTTTGTATCCCTCAAAAAATCTATCAAAACAGCGAAATATATTATACAAAGATGTTTTTTCTTATTATTTGAAAATTATATCATAGCATTATGTTTTACCATTGCTTAATAAATTATCCCCAGATTTTAGGCATTCTATAGGACATATTTATTGAAAACATGTTCCATAAATATAAATCACTATGTCCGAAGATATATTATCACAAAAATTCTCTTTTAAATCTCATTATTTTTAATATCAGTTCAGACTGTCATGTTTGTGTTTCATCCGATTATTTTAATTTAACCATACATTTTTAGGCTTCTTTTGGGGGGATTTATTCTTCATATATAATTTCATCCATAATTTTTTCATTTGAAAATTACAAAAACATTTTCGAAATCCATAATTTTATATTATTCAACGTTTATATAAAAGTATTTTTAAATATATATTTAGCACGAATAAAATTACTTGGGTTGTAGGATAGTACCATTACATTGTGTCACACCTGGGTTTTCTCTTTTCATGACAAGGTTTTAATTCGGTTCATTGAAAATCCAGATCCTTTTCTTGGGTGTTGGGTGTGATTAATTTTGAGTATCGAACAACCATATTTGTATAATCACCCTAATTTGGTATCTCCATTTCATTTTTAGTAGTTTTGGGATTGTTGGTGGTTACTTCATGATTTGGTCCAACCACGAACCCATTTCCTATTTTAAAAACCAAATTTATTTCATTTATAAATCCATTTTATTCAACCTTTTTCACCCATTCCACTTCATACATTTTTTAAAATTAAATATTAAAATCCCAATATCATTTTGGACCCCTTAATAATTCATTGCCATGCTGAATTTGGGTTACTTATTTAGGTATTGAGCCAGCATGTGGGCCCATTTATGTCTTAAAAACACTAAATTGTTTTTTTCTATATTTTTATTTTTTTAATATTTTTCTGTGATTCCACCTCCCACACAAATCCAAAATATCTATCATCCCCCCATTATCTATTTTACTACTTTGGAGCTCATTGGAAGTGAAAAGTAGGGAGCAAGTTCTCATGTTTCGTCAAATATTCTAAAATTGTGATCGTAAATTGATTCATACATTAATCATTATATTCATTCTCTTTTTCGCACAAATCTTCATTCCCAAGTTCTCACACACCATAGGAGACTATACAAGATGTTACATCCCTTTATAGTTTCTCTAATGGTGAAGATATAATGGAAGACTATGATTATCCTAGTTGAAAATGTGAGATTCCTTCCCCTTTATCCTCCACCTTCTTCCTCCTATCATTATTTCTTTTTTTATAATATACCCTAGTAATGATCGTCCTGGGGTTATTTTGTCCAATTATTGTTTATGGGGTTATTTTCGTTTGTGGCTGGTCTCCAAAGGTTTCTTGTTTGTAAACCCTCAGATGGTGATATTGGCTGTGCATATCAAATACGCCCATGATTTCAGGTTGGATATCCCTTGTAAATTACATTATCAATTATGTTTAATCATTAAATTATTGTCAAAATTTGATATAAAATTGTTTATTTTTTCATTCTTTGGTTAATTTTATTGGTGTAAAAAATGGTTTTTACGCCATGTTTTGTGAAAGGTAGAGTTGTTTTTTCATAAAAGTGCACACCAAGTGTTTGTTTAAATGTTCCGATATCTTTTGCAGCTATTTTGTGAGGTTTAGAACAAGTTTCATGGTACTCTGTACCTGTTACAGTATATAAAATAAAATATATCATGAAATTGGTGTTTTATTACTTTTTGAATTCTTAAAATAAATTAATTTGTTTAAAGAGGGTCTGTCATGTGTTTGGTAAATAGTATAGTTGTCTTTCATGTGTGATGTCTGATTTAAAAATAATTTTTTGGGATATATAAATTAATTTTATGAATTATAGATTGTATTTTTTTGTTCCTTATATGGCATTACAATTTGTATTTGGTTTTACAAACAAATGGTTGTTGATTTACAACATGTTTTGGCCCTAGTTGTCGAAAAATAGCCCATATCACATCCACATCAAAATGATTTTTTTAATATGTTACGTGATAGTTTAAAAGGATTTATGAATTTTTTTTATGCTATAAATGGTGTGTATACACATCCTTAATAAAAATTAAATTAATATCTTGGTAAAATGTTAGTTTTGAGAAAGGCTTAAAGGCATGTTTGGCATTTTTTTATAAAAATGGTTTCTATGTGTATTTCATAATCTATATTTTGGAGGCATTTTATGGTCCATGAAATTGATTTTTTAATTTGTTTTGGGGATGAACAATATTGTTTGTTATGTTAGTTATGGTTTTGTGTCCTTAAAAGTTCATTTTTCAATGGATTTTATGTGAAAGAACTTGTTATACTCTTTCGAATTTTTTTACGAAACTTTCTAATGGTATATTGATTCATGAATAAAATGTGAATCATGTTTGTGGGATGTTTGTGTGACTATGGGTTGGTAATTTAATTTTTATGTGAAAAGTGTATATGATAAAATGTGTAACATTATTGAGCACTAAAGAAAATCATGTGTATCTAGGTGGGCAGACATGTACTAGTATACTAGTGATCTAGTGGGGTTTATCCCCTATTTCATGTAGAAAGATTGACTATGAAAACAATAGCTGAACTATGATGATGATTTTGTTGGGGAACTGCTAGTTTATGGGTACTCTCTCTAATAGTGGATAGTGTTCATGAGATCTGATATTAATGATGGTTACTTTCACTGAGATACGAGGTACCTGGGGCTCACAACTAAATATTTCATATGGGTGTTCTCATGAGTTGTTATCATTGGCTATTGTGTTCTCACTGTCATCTTATGGTGTGTTATGTTGATACATTCAGAAGTGTATGTGATTTATTGAAAAGTGTAAATTCATTAATGTAACCCTCTTAAAGAATATTTTTATTTTGAAGTTGCACCTCTTAAAAATTTGTTACTAGCATTATTGATTAAAAAAATTGCATAATTATTTCTTGTAAATTTTTTATAGCATAGGACCTCATTCGGAAATTATAACTTTATATTTGTATTTAAAACGTTAAATTGATGTTTCTTTTATTTTAATGTATGTGCATTGGGAATAGAATATCAGGCTAACCTACTGAGTTTTAATACTCACGCCTATAGTCTTCATCAATTTTTAGCCCTTGTGTAGGATTCAACATGAGTTCAATCGCCTTGGGAGTCATGGTATAATTGTGTTGGAGAGTTACCGATAGGGCCAAATAGAGTTATTTTGTTATAGGTTTTGGTCAGTTTTGTTGTTTGTTTAGGGGTAATTTCAGTTTATTTTTAAAATAATGTTCATTTCAATTTTTATATAAATGTTTTTTTGGCTGTACATTTCTTTCTTCTATTTGTTTGGTTGTTTATATATGGGGAAAATCATTCCCTTGTGAACTCTACCGATACCCTTGGTCATTTTCACCATTCAGGGAGGATCGAGAATGCCTCTCAGGACTTGTTGTGGGCTGGCCTTGGTGACTAGTTCAGGGCCGACTTGTGCTGGTTCATGATAAAATGGTATCAAAGGAGGTCATATCTTAGCATTCCATTCATTTTAGAGCACCCTTGATATTTGGATAATGTCATGTTAGATGAAGTAGGAATTTTGGGACTTGAAGGTGTGTGGTAAGAGTGTCACGAACTCATTCTCTTTCTGATCCTGGAGTTTCCAGAGGATGTGTTGTTTTATTAGTTCCTTTGTTCTTGTTGATTGTTCGGTGTTGGGAGATGACAAGGGGAGTCTGACTAATGGACTCTGCAAGCTCGCAGGGCCTAGAAAGCTATGTGGATCAAGGTAGTGGTCTTAATAATTCTCTATGTGTTAGTTTTGTGTTTGGCATCTGGCCGCCAACTATATGGTCAAGTCACCCACCAACACTTGTTCTATTTTTTGGTTCACTTGGACCATTCTTTAATTCTGAATTTTTTTTTTAAAAATCCCTATGTGAGAATTGTGAAAATGGTTTTTAATTGAAGGATTGGATTTTTAAAATTGAAAAATGGGGTTTTCAAAAATAAAATATAAGAATGATTTTGGATGGTTGTGTATGAGTAAAAAAATTAATATGAAGTGGAAATGATTTAATGGGATTGGATTATCCATAATCTAAAATTGTGGTTTTTTGGAATAAAATGTTTTCAGAGTGTCAATTATTTTAAGGTAATTCTGAATCATTGTTTTAATGGGGTATTATGGGATGTTGAAAAGTGAATGAATGAAATGAATTAGTTTTTTAAATTGGTTTTGAGTGCTTAGAGTTTTTCTAGAATGGGTATTGGTCTCAATGGCCATGGGATTATGAAAAGACACCTTACGGAATTTCAGAAAATGGGAAGCGGTTTTTTGGAGTATCTTGGTTGTTTTTAAAAATGTAAAGGGGTACGTTTTTTTAAGAAAATACTTCTTAATGAAGTTTTGCCTATTTTTTTAATATGGAAACAGATTTTGACATGGTGGTTAGTGTTCCATTGGAAGGTACATGAATTTTTTGAATTATGTTGTTTTGTTTTAGCCTTTAGTATTTTGATGGGTTCATACATGCATGGTTTTACTAGAATCTTGATGGACTGCCTATATGGAATGGTGGATGTGTGATTGGGAGGCATGGGAATGTTCTTGTGGGGGATACTTGATGAAACACCGTTGGAAAATGTGGAAACCCACCAAATTAGTTTGTTTTTCAAACGTGTTTTCAGGTGAAGAATTTTGGCCTTTGTTTATAAACCAATGGTAATGTGGATAGTTTTATCAATGTCATAGATGAATTTTCTTATTCATTTTTCATCCTTGTGATCTAGAATCCATATTATTGAAGTATCATGAGATGAGATCTTGTTGGTGGCCTGATTTTGGAGTAATGTTCATTGGGTTTCTAAAGATCTGTTGGATGTTGTGATGTGGCAAGAGATTGTTATCCATTGGAAATATTTCATGTTGATCAACCTATAGATTCATTTAAAATGTTAAATCCAATTATTAGGTTGAGTATATATCCTCTTTGTTGGAATTTAGAGATTTTTGGGATATATTTAATGTGCATGCAGGTTGTGATAATTATTTTAGACATAAAAGTTGTGTTCGGTGATGTTGATGTGTTTCACAATTTTCCTTGTCTATTCTTCTCTTAATTTGGCGTGAAATATAATTATGATATGTATCTATGATTTAATATTTATATGAAGTTGTTTTTTAGAATTGGTGTTTTTTTAGTGGTCTGATCTTTATAACCTTATTGTGGTGCAACAGATGATTTAAGATTCAAGGCTCTGGCCATATGCCTCAGAGTGAAGCTTTTCACATAGTTGGGTAATCTATAGAGGTGTTGGGAGCATGACCAGACTCCTGCCTCGAATATTATGGTATGGTAGTTTCTATGTATCTATTGTGGTTCCACATTAGTGTGAATTTTCCTTTTTCAAAACAATTGTGGTGGACGTACCCCTCACATAGTGTCTCTGGTTATGCCTTCATGGATGTTGGTTTTTGATCAATGTCCTTGTGGGGACCCCCCCTATGGAAATTTGTTGTGGTCAGGGTGTTACCTTTTCATAGGTGGAGGGTCTTGGGTAGTTCATTTTTTTATTTTGTGGTTTCACGATCCTAATTATTGGTTCCCCTTCCCTCCCCTCTCTAAGTGGTGGTGGTCCTGATCCGTGTCGAAAGTGTTGGCCCAGTTCTTGTCCCCTTCATTAAAATGTTTGTGGTTTATAGATTTATGTAGTAACCAAATTTAAATGAATTTTAAGGTTTTTGTGGGATATTTTTAGTGATTATATGCTGGTGAGGCCAAATACTAGTTCATTTTTATTTTTTTGTTCATTTCTAGTTGGTCTCTAATGGGGGGAGACACACTATGGGTCTCAAAGATATTTCCATTAGGATTTTTCGGATGGTAGTTGTGATTTAATGGTGGGGAGGCCATTCTATCCCCCACCTCAATTCATTGTATTTTTTTAGTGATCTATGGTTTGTGTGATAATTGGGTTCATTGGTAGAAGGCCCAACAATCTAGTTCATAGTTTGGTTGTAGAGGTGGTGGCATGATCTTTCCGTTGATTCTCCTAAAGTGGTTGTGAGTTGGTCTTTTCTTAGGGAAAGAGTACTATGTTATATTGTTGGTGAATGATATTTCCATAGATTTAGAGTCTAGATTATGATTATAAGGAATACATAGGATTTTTTCTTTCAGTTGAATAGAATTATGGCTTTCTGCATGTGGAACACTTTAATGGTGGGGAGAATTGTCACCCCTGGTTTTTTTCTTTTCCTGTCATGGTTTTGATCCCGTTCATTGAATATTCTGATCTTTTTCATGGATATTGGGTGTGATTAATTCTGTGTTTTCAATTACTATATTTGTTTAATCAACCAAATTTGAGTTTTCCATTGCATCTTTAGGAGTTTTCTGAGAGAGGGTGGTCACATCAAGATTTTGGTCAACCGTAAACCCATATCCAGTATTAAAAAACAAATTTGATTCTTTTATAACTCATTTGTTTTTCTATATTTCTTCTCCATTCTACTTCATAATTTTTATAGGCTGACATATTTAAACCTCCATATCCTTTTTTACCCCTTATGAATTCATATTCATGGTGAATTTGGTTTACTTATTAAGGTATTGGGAAACTCCGTGGTCCCATTTCAAGTTCTAAAAAACAATTTGATTATATTATATATTATTCTTTCTAAATATTTTTGGTGCTTCCACATCCCACTCATATCCAAAATAACTATCCTCTGCCCCATTATTGCTTGTACCACATTGGAGCTAATAAGAATTCAATATTATGTAGAAAGTTCTCAGGTTTCCTCAAATCGTCCATAATTGTGAAGGTAAATAGTTTCATACATAAATCATTAAATTTTTTCTCTTTTTCACATAAATAACCATTAACTGGTCCATCCAGACATTATGAGCCTCTCCAAGAATTCCCAACACATTCCCTTTTCTCTATGGGTGCAGATCTAATGGAAGACGAAGAGTTTTTTAGTTGACAAGGTGAGATTCCTTCTCCTTTATCCTCCCCATTTTTCCTCCATTCATTATTTCATGGTTTTATAAACTATAATAGTCATGATATACCTACGGTTATGTTATAAATTTATTTTTTGTGGGGTTTTTGAAGGTTAGGGGCTTGTGGTCATAGTTTTAGTGTTTGTAAACCCTCAGTTGGTGATATTAGGTGTGTGTTTCCATTGCGCCAAGGATTTGAGGTTGGATATCCCTTGAACATTCCATTATCATTTCAGTTTCATAATTTTATTATTTTTCACATCTGATACATATGTTTATTATTATTTTTCATTCTTTGTACAATTTTCTATGTGTGAAAATGGTGATTTAATCTTGTTTTGTTAAAGGTACCATTATTTTGTCATAAAAGTGAACACCAAGTGTATGTTTAAATGTTTTTCTATATTTTAGAACAGTTTTGTGAGGTTTAGAACCCTTTTCAGGGTATTTTGAATATTTCAATGTATCTATAATATAATATTTCATGAAATTGATGTCTTATTCATTGTCAAGTTCTAAAAAAAATTGTTTTGTTTAAAGAGGCTTGTCATGTGTTCAGTGAATTGCCTGGTTGGATTTTATGTGTGATGTGTGATTTATAAATTAATTGTTTGGATTTATAAATGAATTGGAAGAATGAAAAACTTTATTATTAGTTCCTAATATGAATTTCAAAATTTGTTTATTTACAAACAAATGGTTTTTGGATTACCACAATTTTTTGCCCGAGTTGTCTGAAAGTGGCCCGTTTCACATCATTATGAAAATTAATCTGCATTGAATATGTAACAAGAGAGTTTTCAGGGATTTATCAATGTATTTTTCTCCTGTAAATGGTTTCTATATTCCTAATTAATAAAAGTAAAATTCAGACCTTGGTCAAATGTTACATTCCATTAAGGTATTAAGGCTCCTTTGGCATTTTTTTATAAATATGGTTTTCATATGCATTTCATGTTATATCTTTTGGGGCCATTGGATGGTCCATTAAATTGATTGAATATTTGGTTTTAGGGATTCCAAATCTGGTTTTTTTTGTTATTGATTGTTTTTTGGCCTTAAAAGATCACTTTTGGATGGATTTTAGGTTGAAGGCCTCGTTACACTCCATCAAACTGTTTAACGAAATATTTTTGGGTTTATTGATTTGTGAATGAAATGTGGAGAATGTTTTCTGGAAGTTTGAGTGTTTATGGTTTGGTAATGGAATTTTGATATGAAAAGTTTATATGATAATATGTGTAACTTGATTTATCACTAAAGGAAATCCTGGTTATCTTGGTGGGTGGACTTGTACTAGTATTCTAGTGATCCTGTGGGGTTTGGCCCCTCTTTAACGTAGCAAGATTGACGATGACAAAACTAACTAAACTATGATGTTGTTTTTGTTGGGGGACCACAAGGTTATGGGTATTCTCTATATTCATAGATCTTTTGAATAATAACAGATATTTATTATGGTTACATTCACTGATATGTGACGTACCTCAGGATCACAACTAACTAGGCCTAGACGATTCCCCGTGAGTTGTGATCATTGGTTATTTTATACTCACCATTGGAATAATGTGTGTTTAGTTTGTGAATAAAGAAGTGTGTGTGGTTTATTTAAAATTTTAAATTCTTTACACCAGCCCTCTTGAATACTATTTTCTTTTTTTAGGTGCACCTATTTGAAAATATTTACTATCATTATTGATTATAAACAAGCATGATTTTGTCGGGTAATTTTATATAGCATGAGACCTCATTTAGAAAAATTACCCTTATATGTTTAATTAAATATTTAAATTCAAGATTTTTTTAAAGGATGTCTATTGGGAATAGAATATGTGGCTAACCAACTGAGTTTTAATACTCATGCCTATAGTATTCTTATGTTATTAGCCGTTGGGCCGGTTTCACCTTGTGTTCGATCGCCTTGGGATACATGCGATAATTTTGTTGATGAGTGAACAATGGGGTCACATGGAGTTAGTTGGTTATCAGGTTTGGTCAGTTGAGTTGTTGGTTTAGTTGTACTTTTAGTTTTTTGTAAAAATAATGCTCAGTTCAATTTTTTTTATAAATCTACATTGGGCTATCCATTTCATTTTGTTGTTTGTTTGATTTTTTTATATATGGGAGAATTAGTTCCCTTGTGTACTCTATTTATTCCCTTGGTTCTTGTGACCATCCCGGGAGGATCGGGAATTCCAATCAGGACTTGTGGCGGGCTAGCCTGGGTGACCGGTTCAGGGCCAACATGGGCTGGTTCATGACTCATTGAATGACGAGGAGGAATATCCATATTATGTCATTTTAATTTTTAGACTAATATAATCCATTAGTATGAAATCATATATCATAATAATTATTGTTAATAAGAATATTCTTAGCAAACATCATAATTCTTAAATTTGGTTAATTCATGTTTTTTAGTTTGAATTCATTTACAATTCATATACTATTGGGAGAGTTATTCTATTACCCAGCTGAACTAATCATGAAATCTAATTAACAATTAATTATCTTTATTTAATCCACATGAATGTTTCTGATGTATTTTAGTGATTTATTTTGTTATGTTGTCTTGTTGAATTTAACATCATGAATTGAATCATTAACAATAATAGAATCATTGTGTATCTATTCCAATGAATTGAACACTTATGTAACCACCAAATATAAACTGAATAATGTCATAAAATATTATTGTAATAATTTAAAATAAACCGAAATGATTTAATTTTAATTTGATATTGTTTAATTATTTTATCATAATAATTTTTTCTGGTGGTGAACCATTGTACATTAGAATGTACTGGTTTTTTAGTTGAATCATCTTCTTTTTTAGATATAATTTATCATTTTGTATTCCCTTAATATTAGAATATATATATATACACAATTTTATTATATTAAACACTTATCAGATATCATTTTAGTTATAGATATAATCATTGATCCGATTTATCACTGACCTCGTTATCATCATAGCTCAAAAATTCATCACCAATAGAATAATTACCAAATCATTTAGAATGAATCATACCAATATAATTTCCCTAAAATAGTGATGGGAACTTTTAACCAATTAAGAATTTTTTTTCTAATATTTGGACACATTATTCATTTTTTATTGTATCGTCTCCATTGATTCATCCATTTCAATATTGAAAAAATAAGGAAATTAAAATTTCCCATTTTAAATTATTCATCAAACATAACATATCTAAAATCTATCAATTCAGCTAAACTGTATATTTAAAATAACATAGATCAATCCAAAGGTAACATTTCTTTAATTCTAATTTAAATTTTCATGATGAACTGGTGCACTCATGTGAGAGGTTGGTGAGCCTAATGTTGTATTTTTCTTACCAAAATAAATATTGCTATTAGGAAATTATCCCACGTTGGATAATAACATATTATTATAGTTAATATATTATTATTGTTTAATATATTACAAAAAATTAGAATCCACATGAAATATATAATTCCATTTAACCATGGGATGTAATATTTTTATATCGTTTATATGAAATTTTTGATACTAACTCTTTTATGTTACTGAGTATTCTACCAAATCACGAATTATATTATCCACAATAATGTCATGTGAATACAATGGATCTTCATAATATAATAGTGAATAACACATTGTTACTACATCTCAGAGTGAATATAATGTCTACTTCATCCCAATACTCTCACACAATGGAATTATAATCTAATTTATATAACCATTGTAATAGTAGATCAAAAAATATATACTATATATATTCAAGTGTTTCATTTAAAATCATTCAATATCAATCTAGGGTATGTAGAGTGTTTTCACAGAATCTAATTAACTATCCCCTCATTCATTATATAGATTCATTGAATACATGTAGATTATTGAGAGAAAAGAATGCATCTCGATCAATATTTTTGGATTGATTCAATTTTTATATATATAACAATAAAACATAGATTGAATAACTAATCTAAGTTATTGTTCTCTTCGATATTACAATATATCTACACAATCTGAAGGACATAACATGACATTAATAAATAGATATAATACAATCAATTTCTCCTCTATTTCATTTTCCAAGTCTTCTATAAATATTATTTTTACAAGCTCTTATACATCAATTGTCTTCAATACATAAATATTGTTATCTTAATTAGAAATAGTTCTAAATATACGTATTCTAATAATAAATCACTAATTCTGTGTTTTTTTGTATTGTTAATATATCTCAGTATCATGATTTTTTTCATAAAATATACTCTCCATCATTTTCACTTTTATACATGGGTCTCAAGAAATAATATTTTATATATTATTAAGATATTAAATACCATCTCATATTGAGATGGATGACCTATAATCTTATTTTTATCACTTTTCATATATGTGGTAGTATTCCGAAATAATTTTTTCCCTTCATATAACACCACAATATTTTATGAGATATATTTTTTAAATTTAATTAAAATCTTGTAATGTACACTAAACCATGATTATCTTGCGCTATAAGCGACACCGTATTATCTTGCATTATATGCAACAATAATCATTTCTTCTGTTGCATATAATTTCATGTTATTTTTATAGAATTCATTTCAAGCAAAACTAATTATAGATTTTGTTAAATGTATAAATCAACAAAGACAAGATTATGTTATACGAAACTAAAAAGGAATATTTGATTACACACAACACCAAAAAAATCTTTAACTACATGAAACACATATTTGGCTTGCATTACACGCAGGAGCGACCTTCCACGGTAGATTACGTTGAACTCCATACAGATTATCAAAAAAAAATATTATTAAAATATTATATAACTATACATAATAAATAGTATTTTCAACATTTTTTACTTTATATCACATTTATATTCATCCTACACATTTTCTAGAACACATTATGAGAAAAAATTTAATTTTTCCAGTTAAAATATGTATTTATCAAAAAAAATGTAGTTTTAGTGACTTTTGATGGCGCACCGATTTTAAATATATTTTTTGACACATTTATAAGTTATATTTGAGAATATAACCATATTATACGTAATAGGGACATTAAAATTTAATTTGAATAAATTTTTATATATTTTTGATAACATTAATATTTTAATGAATAGTGAAAATAAGATAAACTTTAATGGAAAACAACTTTTCATTGAAATAATTTATATTTTTAAAATATAATATTGAATTGTTATAATGAATATAGAGAATATATTTTTATATTTTAAGACAATTTAAAACATTTTCATTGATTTTACATTTAATTCATATGTAAAAACATTTCAATCTTTTGCAATGTTTTAAAAAAACATCTTTTTCTCGACAAAAAGAATAATTTTAAAACAGTTACTGCATATTCTATGTATTGAATTTGAAAAATGGATTGCATATTTAAAATCAGAAAGTTCAAATTGTGTAAATAGGTATTTTTCATTTTCTGAAATAAAGAATATTAACTTCAGTAATTATTTTATTTACAATGGTTAAATGGGAAATCTGGTAAATAAGGGTAAAAAATTAATATTATAATAATATTAACAACCTTAAGACCTGAAATGATCATATTTTATTACATATTTCCAACAATTGGAATCTTTAGGGCGATTTAGGGACCCCAGGGATTCACTTAAATGTGAAAATAAAATTTTATAAAAAAAAATTAAAGTAATTATAATTATAACCTAATCATATATATTTTACTAAATTGATTTTAATATAGGGTAATATAACTGATATCTATGTCTATAAATATTCATTATAAACATAATATGAATTCCTAAATCATGGAATTTTATTTCTAATTTTTAGACATTAGATACATATTTTTATTTATGACACAAATATGTCATAATGAATACCTCATTAATTAATGATTCAAATATATGTATTTATAAATATTAAAATATATTTAATTTGAATATTTTTATGTCATCCACAGATTATGTGGATGAAAGTGACATATTAGATGTTATTTAATTCATTTTTTTGATGTAATAAGGATGTTATGAATTAAAAAATGTCATTTATGAATACCCTCCAAAATTTAAAGAATTAATAATATAAAACATAAAATAGTTTATTAAATGATATTAAATTCATTAAAATATAATATTTTACAAAATGGTTAATATATGTTTAAAAATGTCATAAATAACTTTCTTTGGGTCATTTTACATGATATGGTAATTACATTAACCGATAATGTGTAAATAACATGATATCATGGTTAGATTAAGAAGCATAAAATAAGGGTAAAACCTAAAAGATAAGGATAAAATAATATTCAAATGATTCCAAAATATTATTGGATGATACTTATTCGAACCAAAATCATATTGTCTTATAATTAAATAAGGTTTTGTCTATTCAAAATCAAATTAAATTTATAATAAATTAATATTTTTTGAACAATCCTAAAGATCACCTCTCCTCTCTTATAAATTGGAACCTCCTAACTCTCCTATTCACACCATTTTGAGTCTTCACGATCTACCATACCATACCCATTTCTCTTCTTATCTTACCGAGTCACATTATAGATGTGTTTTAATTCTCAAAATACCATCTTTAGTTCCCAATGTTGAAATTTAAAGTAGGCACGTCAAGGAAGAGGTAATCTCTTCTACCGATTCATTCAAATTTATTTTTCTTACACTTCCACTTGATTATCTTTTTAAATATATAGTAATCTCATACATATCACACATATACAGAATTGTTATTATAATTATGAAAACCCTTATTTAACCTTATATCCATTCTATAAAAAATAAAATCACATGTGCGTGTGTTTGTATGGATTATTGTCTCCACACCGCGGTTTAATATGTTTTTCACCACGACCTTAAATGGATGGGTATGATGGTAGAATTATTAAATATATATTATTATTATAACATGATACTAATTATTAGATATTATACACCATCCAATTCAATACCATTCAACAACTATGGGAACGATGTCGTCCCTCATGCGTACGTACGACTTACCGTCTCCAAGACACAATGTAATTTATTATCTATGTTAAGCATTAAATAATGATAATAAAGTATATATAATAAATAATCATGAAATATATGACATAATAATTCTACTGGATTTATGTATATATGTATATGTCATTTACTTACTTCCATCTAATTCCATAAGGAATCAGAAACAACGTTCTTGCGTATGTACGGCCTCCAGTGTCCATGAAAGTTGAATTCCATTTCATTTATAGATATATTATATATATATTTAATTTACTAATATATATCATATATATATAAATCATGTTCTAAATTATAGAATTAAGTAAATCATGAACTTTTTAATCATATGAAGAATAACATGTCCAAACCTATACGATAAATGAAACGATTATTACCCCAAACGTTTATTTAACATGGAATTCACAAATGAATGGGTAATATAATGTAGTAAGTGCATCATATATGATATAATAAATATTATTATGGTTATTTTATAAGGTAATAATATTTTTAAACCCACTATACAATAGTTTCAGAAACATGCAGATAAAATCGGACCTAAGGTAAGGGATAACTTTTCCAATCATGTTTTTATCTGAGAATGTTTATTCATATGATTTTACTAGTTATATATTTCTCATACATGTCCATGTTTTCTAAATATGTTGTAATAAAAGGATTAATATTCTACAATGTATATTTAAATTCGTGTTTACCACCAGTTTTTATTTACTATGTGGTATATAAGGGATCATTCGTTTGTTTACCATACAAGGTACTTTTGAATTTTCAGAAAAAAGTATGAGAAGAATGTTTTTTAACTTATACAGAATGAATGGGTTTTTACATATTCATAAATCTGTATTCACATGTATCTTCCACTACATTATTACATGTTTATTTTCAATTAAATTCATTTCTATTAATATTTCATTAAATTATGAAAAAAGAAAATGTTTTCGAAGAAGAAAGGATATTTGACTAAAGAATTAATTTCAATTATTTTATGAAAATTATGTTCCATATAAGATGAAATTGGGTTATGTTTCTATCCCAATTATTACATTGATTTGATTATTTTTATGATGTAATTATTTTTCTGAATTCTATTTATCTTATATGAATTATGTTATGATGGCATGATGTTTAAGAATCCAATTTATTACAAGGGTTATGCTATGATGAATGATTTATGTTATTTAGGAACACATAAAAATGGTTTCATTAGGAGACGGGTGGGACATAAATCTCCCTCCAATGCACTTTGTAATGATTTATATCTCATGAAATAGATATGGCTCGAACGAAAACAAAACCTAATTTGGTAATAAAGGGATGGAGGGACAGGAAAATTTGGTTCAATAATGGCCTTTTTCTACTATGATGGTATTGTGATCAATGCCTTGGATACTATAGAAATCATATTATATTATTAATGTTTTTCCAAAATTGCATGTTTTATTACCTTTCAATATTATCATTATTAATGTTCCTTTACTTACAATATTTATTTTATTGCTCAGGGATGTTATGTTTAATCTTTATGATCATGTTTTTAAGTTAAAATGTTTATGGTTTGTTTTATATTGTCCATGTTTACCTATATTTATAATTTGAGCTCACAGTTTTATATTTTTTCATTTCCCAAAGATATAAATAAGAATTTATGAATGAATGAAAGGGGAAGATCATTATGTTATATGTTTAATACCTTTCACCATGATTAAAAGATTATGTCTTGAGTTTCCAAAGTAAATAAACTAATACGGTCATTGGGAATTTATTTTTGTAATGTATTAAGTATTCCACAAAAGAAATGTAATGTCCATGTATTTCATAAATGGGACTCTGTAGTTGGTATCACAGAAAAGGATTAGTAAACCATTGGTAACTAGGATGTGAAACCTTTTGTGAGATCCCTATATATATGTCTAAGGTATGTCTAGGGATGTAACAAAGGATAATTATAACTGTAGTTTATGGTCAATTAAATATGGTAACTATCATAAAAAATCTATGATTAAAACCATGATGTCAGATATTGAATGTACTCCCCATTGATTATGTTCTTTTCCTCATATTATTTTTTCTTCTCACACAATTATTTTTGGGTTTTAGACATTGGACAGAACATGAAGGAACTATGTAAATTATCAATTCACTGGGAAATGAAATGATTTTCTTCATGGACTACCAATTTTTATGGGAGTTGGAGTGAAAAATCGTATTTTTATACTAACCAAAATTTATGAATCATTCTATAATTCCAAAAGACCAGATAAGGGAACAATATTCAATTGAGTCCATCATGAGACAACATCAACTTTTTTCAGTGGGTATTTTAATCATCTTATTTATAAATAATGGATCAATACATATGAAAATATATTTTCCACCCTTCAATGTTCAGAACATGAAAAAGTCAATTTGGCTCTTTACTGTTTTGATGGTGAAGCAGACCGGTGGTGGACTCTAATTAGGAATACAAGGCTCCAAGATGAAATTGAATCCATGGAATGGGATGACTTCAAGAACATATTTTCAAAAAGTAATTCCCTAATATTCTTAAAAAAAGGATAGAAAAGTTATTCCTTGAGATTAAGAAAAAACATGATGAATCTGTTTGTACATACGGGATGATTTTATACGGCTTCCAAGGTAAATTTATGGAATTATCATCCAAGATGAATGTAATATTGATTGATTAGTCAGTGGGTTATAACATAGTATTTGAAGGGAATTATATATAGGAGGATTCAATAGCTATAATGAGGTTGTAATTCATCTATCAAGTTAGAACTGGAAGTTAGTGGTACATATTCATCTCATGGTTTTCACAAGAAATGAAATACGGAGTTCATGGAAAAATATCAAAATAATGGTGAAAAGAAGATGAATGTTTCCTTATGCTCAAAGTGTTGAAGGAAGTATGGTGGAGATTTTCTTAGTGGGGCTAGAAAAAAATTCAAGTGTGGAGAAGAAGGTCATCATGTAGTTGGGTGTCGTTGTAATTGGAAGAAGGATTCCAATGATGTGAATGGAGGAAAGACAATAGAGAACACACCACCTACAAATAAATGATATTATTGAATGTAAATGGGGAATTATGCTAACCAATTCCCTAATACAATGGTTAATGATGACCAAAATCAAGAACCTCTTACGGTAAAGTACAGAGGGAAGTCACATGCGATCATTATTAGTGATGTTGATTATGAGAACGATGTATTGGAATGATTAAGTGTTTATATAATGGGATATCAAAATATTGGTGTGGAATCTCATTTATATTATTATTGAATATTGGAATATCTATGTATTGGTTTATTATGGTTTTCAATAATTATATAGTAATGGTAAACATTAAATGTTATTGATATATTTTTGGAAGCCACATGTGATAAACAGAATTAAGGGATAATAAGATAATGAGATGTTTTATAGTATTAATGAGTTGATGATGGATAAAAGGAAAAAGTTATATCATGGTTTGATATGTATAATTTTGGTATATTTTTTGTGTGCAAAGATTTAATTTTTACAGAATTCATGTTTTCACTATGGTTCTACGTTAATTAATAATTTTAACATATTTCAAGAAAATAAATGATTAAGGTATTTATATGTTTAGAATATAACAACCAAGAACTGCTAAATGAGATATTGAAGACGAATGTTAAGTTCATTTAGTTTACCTCTTTCTAAAGTTTTATATTTTATGTTTTTGGAAGGATTGTAATGTTATCCATTTTGTATAGTATAAGTTATTTTATTTTTTAAGTTTTTTAGATTAATTCATTATCTCACTATTGGTTTACTTATTCATATTTCATTACCTCTAATAAAATTTTTATTTAGATATATAAAATGACCTATCATTCTATTACATTATCTACCAACACATTGTGAATGAAAAAATCAACATCATTTCATTATATTAGAGATGAAGTGGAAATTGATCAAGGAATGACCAATGATGAAATTGTACTAAAATCAAGTAATTATTTATTCTCATGTTATTCATCTTCATGATAAATATACTTAAAAAAAATTATCCTTGTACTTTCTTATCTGATGAAACATATGATCCCATAAATCCGCATAGATTTTTTTCCTATGGTAGTAAACATTCTCCAATTCTTATTCTCTATCGCTATTCATCATAACTTGATGGTTTCATTTCTCTTTCATATCCATGTTATCAATTCCCAAATATGATCTCCTATGTGTTATCCTAGTGGTGAGTTACTTTGTCTAACCATTATGTTTCTAAAATTTCTTTATGAAATTGAGTTTTAGTATTCCTTTTTAGAAGGTGGGTTTCTACGAAAGAAAATTCCATATAGAAAACCATTTATAACGCGGACAAATTTCAAGGGAGAAATTCATTTTATGTGGGGTAGAATGTTAAAAATAATGATTATGTTATATATATTATTTTTAATATCTTTTATGTCTTGTGTTGTATGCTACACCATTATTAGGTTTCTCTATATGCAACACCTTATTAGCATGTAGTATACAGAACACGATTCTTGTCATCTATTTTATATAATTTCACCTACTTTTTATAGAAATCATTTCACGCAAAAATGAGTTTAGATTTTGGACGATGTATAAATTTACTATATCTAGACTATGTTATATGAAACACTAATGTAATCTTCCACTACATGCAACATGTACTTGGCTTGCATTACACGCAAGAGCGACCATCCTCAATATCATGCATTGTACCCAATACCGATTTTCACTAAACAAAAATATATTATTAAAATATTATATAAATAGTAGTTATGAATAGTATTAACCTCATATTGAATTTTATATAAAATTGGAATTCATCCTACACATTTTCTAGAACACAATATGAGAAAAAAAAATTAAATTTTTAGATAAAAGAAGTATTTTTATGAAAATGATGTTTTAGAAACTTTTGATGGAACATCCATTTTAATTTAATTTTTTATAAATATTATAACTTATATATGAAAATATTGACTTTTTATTTGTAAGGGGGAAAATTTACTTTGGATAAAATTTTGATATTTTTCTGATAACATTCATTTTTTGATGAAAAGTTAAAATAAGCTAAATTTTAATTGAAAACAAATTTTTTCATAAAAAATATTTTTATGAGTAAAATATATTATTTAATTGTAATAAATTATAAATAAAATCTATTTTTATATTTTAATACAATTTAATTAATTTTTACTAATTTTACATTGAATTCATATGTAAAATCATTTCAATCTATTGCAATGTTTTCACCAAAACCCTATTTTCTCTACAACGAGATTAATTTTAAATTAATGAATGAAACTTCTATGTTTTGAATTTGAAAAAATGGAGTCCATATTTTGAATCATAAGTTTCAAATTCGTTAAATGTTTACTTTTTTATTTTTGGACATTATGAATACTAACATCTGTAATTATATAATTTACAATGGTTAAAGGGCCAATCAGATAAATAAGGGTAAAAACATAGTACTATAATAATATTACACTACACTAACACCTGACCTAATCATATGTTGTCAGATATTTCTGACTTGGGGGATACATGTGTCGATTCTGGGTCCCCATGGATTCACTTGGATATGAAAAATGACATTTATAAAAATTAATTTAAAGTAATGATAATTATAACCAAAACATATATATTTTACTAAATAAATTTTATTATAGGGTTATCTAACTCATATCTATGTCTATAAATATTTATTATAAATATAAAAGTAATTCCTACTTCATGTCATTTTAATTATATTTTTTATATATTACATACATATATTTATTTATGACACAATTATGATGTAATGATAACCTAATTAATGAATGATTCAAATAAACAAATTTATAATATTAAAATAAATTTAATTTTATTATTTTGATGTCATACAGTAATTTTTTGGATAATATTGACATATTATATATATGAGTTAATGCATTTTTTTCTATTTAATATGTTTGTTATTAATTTTAAAAATAGCCATGTTTGAATAGTGTCCAAAATTGACATATTTCATAACATAAAACATAAAATTGTTTATTAAATGATATTAAATTACTAAAAATAAAAAATTATTCGAAATAATCAATATAATTCCAAATAGGTCATAAAAAAACTCTTTTGATCTGTTGATAAGATATGGTAATCACATTAACCCTCAATTTGAAAATAAAATGATATAACGATAAGATTAAAAAGGGTAAAATAATCGTAAAACCAAAAACATAAGGACAAAAAAATATTCAAAACATGTCAAACAATTCATGGATGATCGGAATTCAAACAAAAATAATCTTATAATAGAATTAAATTAGTTTTCTAAAAATTTTTGTGTCTTATTTTAATATATAATAAATTAATATTTTGGGATTTTCCTAAAGTTTCCCTCTATTCTCTTATAAAATTGAACCTCCTCCCTCTCAAATTCACTGAATTTTGAGCATTCATGATTGGAAAAAATCTAAAAATTTTCTTATCAACTTCACTAGATACATTATATAGGTTCTAGTCTTCGCAAAAGACCAACTGTAGTTCCGTAAGTGCAAATTTAAAGGAGGCACGTCGAGGAAGATATAATCACTTCAACCGATTCCTTCAAATTTATTTCGTCTTCAACTTACTAATATTTAGTTGTATAATTTCATCGTAATAACATAAATATCACTCATATAATTATATGTCATTATAAATATTAAACATCTCTATTTAACCTACTATCCATCCTAAAAAATTAAAATACCGGTGCGTGCTTACGAATAGATTACCGTCTCCACGACGTGGTGTAATCTGGTTTTCACCACCACCTTACATTTATGGGTATAATGGTGGAAATAATAACTATATATAATTATTGTAACATTATACTAATTTTGAGATATTATACACCATCCATTAAAATATCGTTCTATAGATACTGAAATGATATCATCGCTCATGCGTACTTACAACTTACCATCTCCACAACGCGATGGGATCAATTCTCTATGTTACCCATTAATGAGAGATTATAAATTATTTATAATAAATAATCATGAAATATATTTCATAATAATTCTAATGGATTTTTTTATACTTGTATATTTCATTTACAAACTTTCATCTATTCAATAAAGAAATGAAACAAGTGTTTGTGCATTTGTACAGCCTACCATGTCCATGAATGGTGTATTCCATTTCATTAATATATATATATATATATTTATACCGAATATGTAAGATATATATAAATCATGTTTTACATTATTTATGTATGTAAATCATGACCTATGCAATCATATTAAGAATAACATGTCCAAACATGTACGATAAATGAAACGTTTATTTCCCAAAATGTGGCTTTAACATGAAATTGACAAATGAATGTGTAATATAAAGTCATAAGTGAACAATATATAATATAATAAATATTATTATTGTTATTTTTAATGTTAATAATATGTTTAAACCCACTATAATGTAATTTCTAATACATATTGATGAAATCAGACCTAAGGTAAGGGATAACTTTTCCAATCTCATTTTATCCAAGATTGTTTATTCATATGTTTTTACAGGGGATATATTTATCATCTATGTACATGTTTTCAAAAAATGTTTTCATAAATTGTTTAATATTGTTTTATGTATATTTAGATTAATTTTTCCCTATTTTAAATTTTACTATGTGGTATGGAATGAATATTTCTTTTGATTACCATATGAGATACTTTATAATTTTTCATAAAAAGTACGTGAAAATGATTTTTTACTTATACGGGATGAAAGAGTTTTTACATCTTAATAAATAATTATTTCCATGAATCATCAACTAAATGAATAAAATTGTTTTATCATGGTTTTCCACAATTCCATGTCTTATTCCACTTCTATTTTATCATGATTAATGTTCTTTTCCTTCCATGATTTATATTATTGCTCAATATTTTGATGTTCAAACATTATGTTCATGCTTTTAAGTTTAATGGTTTATAGTTTATTTTATGTTCTCCATGATTTACCTAACTGATAATTTGAGGTCACCCATTAATATGTTTTCATTTCCCCATGATATAATGAAATGTTTTTGGTACAAAGAATGCAGAAGATCTCTATGGGATATGTTGAATATCTTTCACCATGAATATAAGATTATATTTAGTGTTTTCAAAGACACAAAACTAATACAGTCATTGGGAATTATTGTGTGTCATGTATTAGGTTTTCAGAAAAAGAGATGTAATTTCCATGTACATCAAGATTGGGTCTCGACACATCATAAACAGTTGGCTGCTATTATGTAACTACAATTCCCTTCTCTTTTTATATCATTCTCATTTTCTCATTTCATAATGGATAATATTTATGTATACATTGTAAATAATATCACTTTTTTCCATCCATCCATTCTCATATTCTTTGAGAAATATGAAAATAATTGTTTCTTGGTTTTATTAAAATCACATTACATTTATAATAACATCAATAATTATACATCAGTACTTAAGAGGTTCAATTAATATCAATATAGTCTTAATGATGCGGGAATGATTTGTTCAAACTGATGATCATATCATATGTATATATATCCATGTACATGTGAATATGCAATTTTTTCCAAGAATATAATAACACAATAATTTAAATCGTTATTTTTTTTAAAAATGAATACATATCATACTCAATAAATTAAAAGAATCAAATTTTTGTAATTAAAAAATTTTATAATAGAGAGATTAAAAATAATCTAAAACACATTTTTAGTAATCATGAGTCCATAATCATATTTTCACTATCCTCAATGCTTCAATGGCTCATTCCATCAATGCATGATTCATTCCATATGATGAGTCTCTTACCATTAAATCATAACATGAATCCCGATTTTAATATATTGTTTGTCTATGAATATTATAGAACACCACTCATGCTCACATAACCTAAATTTCACATGTATATACAGGTTTATGACATGAATATATATATATATATAGAAACTTACAACAAATAATTTTTTCTAGGGAAACTGCACTAAGAATAATCAATGAGGTATGATCATCTCATCATCAATTACAGATTAAAAGGAATGTCAGTTATGAAATCACATACAGGGATATCCCGAAAGGCTAATTTATGTATCATTACAAATCTAATTGTGACTCGAGGAAATCAAAAAATTCAACTTAATCCTGGGTCAACATTTGATTGTTCCACATGGATGTCATTCCCATAACCCAAAACGATTGGTCCATATGAATGGCATGCCCCAATTTCAATTTGGATTTCTCAAAAGGATTTTACACCTTCTCGAAGGAATGGGTTAGGCAAAAAGTTCATCATATTTCATTTTCTATCTTGGGTTAATCCATAATGATTTCATACCACTTCGATATCTTTATCCCCCATCATCATCAGCAGAAAAACTGTGTTACATCAAAAGATTCTCCAAATATAAAAGATAATAAGGCCATGATGTTCAACCTATCACCTTCATCCAAACATATATATTATATGAATTAAAAAATAATATCTAATATTACCAAATTCATTGTAATCAAAAATTATTCGTAGGGTTGAGGATCTATACACACATAATATGTAAAATCTATTTCATACAAAATCGTATATTTTTTCTTGGTTACATGAATATACAAAAACAAAATCATGGAAAAAATTTATATAAACCATGTTAAATGTCTCTATCTGTTATGTACATCCATCGTTATGAGTAATTATTTAAATTCCCATGATTCACCACTTAATTTAATCCTTTGAGCCAATGATCCCAATAACTAATCAAATTCATCATTAAAAGGATTTGATAATTGAGTGCAGTAATGTTTTTATACAATGAAATTAGATGTTGGTCAAATCAACAAACAAGACATATTTCCAAAATTTATATCTATATATGTTCATGAAAAAAGATTCCAATTCTCATGATCTTACTACCCATCAATTAATAAATTGAGAAATCCATATGATATCAAAACAGATTTCATATATCTATCCTTAAACTCATAGGTAAATTATTATAACCTCAAAAAGAGAAGACATCTATCAAAAGAAAGATGAGAGGATGAATAATGATTTCAAACAGATAATTATTCTAATACAAATCCATTAGATCATCCATGAATGGTTCCTAGATAGTTATATATTTACATGAATTTATACTGATGTTCATAGGTTCTAGGGCTCTCGGTGTATGAGGTATAATAAGTGGTTTCAAGAAGGATTCAAATTAAAATAAATATTGATGGATTAATTGTAATTTGGAACATGGTATAGTTCCATGGTATTCAAAATCATGAACCAACTAGGTAAGGATTTCCATCACTTTTGGTTACCCAAAATTTTTTTTTGAATGATTTGGTAACCTGTGTACTAAAATTACCTTTTATTATTTCCTAAGTTTTATTGTTTCATATGGATTTTCACAAAATTATATGTTGTAGTGGGACAATCATATACCATCCACATCGCCACTTCAATTAAATACCATGATTTATAGTAGATCTCAAAAAGATTCTAAAAACATTTTCAAACAATCATTCCATATTAAGGCTTATAGAATCCACAAAATCAAATAAAATTTTACATAGGATACCATCCATGAAAATATTTACTCAAAAAACAATTAATTAAGTGGGAAAACATTAATATACAAAAAAGACAAGGAAATTTCAATCTCAGCCTCTAATAAATAATCAACCTTGTGAAATGTACGTAGATTTAATTTTATGTCATCTAAGACCTACAAGAATATACATCACATTACAAAACCAAATTTGGATCTTAGTTTTTACTATGAATCTATGAAACTTTAAAATGGGGAACTATATTCCCCCACAACACCATCTTACTACAATTGATGATTGATATATGTTTTACATTAATGGTGCATCTTGTTCAAAATAAATTTCCACAATGTCTACAACATGATCATGATGTATATCGTACATTGGAAATTATGTCACATGGAACATCATAATATTACCTCAATAATAAGGATGGTGTTTGATTATGAATGAATATATCCTAATATGAGCGATGTTCTATAATAGTCCAAAAACTATAGGGGTGAATTTCTATTCATAAACATAAATATATTATATAACAATGGTTTAACCCACTAGAAAACATGATATCCAACAGAGAACTCTTAAGTTAGACTCCTCCTATAAATATGTGACCAATTCTTACTCATAATGGTAACAAATGACTATTGAATAAGTTGATCCTGATTTGCGTTACCCTTGACCATACATTTCCATAAAATATATTCCTCACCTACCTATGTCCATCAAAATAGTATAAAAAACCAAGAATCACAATAATTTATAAACAGTTAGTTTATAATTAAATATAAGAAATTGATATTACAAAAACACTCTATAGGGTCCAAATGATCATTTCATTCTTAAATGAAATTCTAAAATCATGCTCAATGAATATAATTGAAATAATATATTTTATTTTACGACTCCTCATAATTATATTGATTTCTTTTCCTAAATATTTTCATCTGATCCTCTATCATATTATGTTGTACAATCCAAATACATTTTATGAAAATCCTCCCTCTAAGATACTATGCTAATTGGAAACCCATATAGTCATAAAATCTCTCACATAAAGTGATTCCAAAAATATATATATATATAATTATCATCTAGGACAATCATTAATTTTTTCACATTCATTACCTATCAATATCCACCCATAAAATAACTCAACCTCTCAAGGTTTGGGGAATCATTACAACAAATTTTATCATCAACTGATCCCATTTCCACAATGAACTAGAAGAAGATCAGGAAAACCACCTTCTATGATGTATGACAATATTAAATTAGATACTCTCTAATGGATTCATGTACCATTACTATACAATGGACATATAAAACACTATCTCCATAAAAATACAATCATAGTATTCATCCGTTCACTTTCATCCTCTTCTGCATAAGTAAGAGTAGATATATGAAAATATCACTTTCCATGATCATAAACGATCTTAGTGTTAATATTATTTGATTCTTAAACAAATTTATTTACCAGATATTAAAGTCCCACTGAAATAAGATATATCAAAATATCAAATTTTCCCTTTTTAGGTACAAATGCTTAGCAATGATATAATGGAGCTTATATGTTAGAGAATAAACCACCATAAAATAAATAACTGTGTGTAGGGTAGTTTTTCATGTTAAGTCACAGCTGAGGTGAAAAATAGTAAAATATAATATTTATCAACACTACAACTGAACCATACCCAATTAAAAATAAATCCAATTATATCATATATCAAATCCCAGTCGTTCTTACGTTATTACTAAAATATTATTTCAATCTTCTTTACAACTCATCATAAACCTCTTTACAATGATTTCTCCACTCTCACATCAACCCTTCTTGGTAAATCTTGTGATAGGGGTATAAAATCAGTATAATTCATAAATTAACCAATAAAAGTCACCATTGAGACCTATGGATATCATAATTTCAATCATATATCTTAGGGAAACCTCATCTCATAAAAATTTTATATCTCATATAGATCAATTTAGATTCCAAACTGAGAGATATTATTCCAATATAAGTGAACCAATTAAATAGGAAAGTGAACATCAAAACATTTCTATAAATACAATGGGATATAAGAGTAATAAAAACAGAATCAAGGTATCTAACGTACATCTCCAAGGATCATGAGTATATGTGGATATGAAAGATGTATATAATTAAAATTGAATGATGTTATGGATGAATGATCCTATTCATGAGTGCTATGGGAATAACTATGGAATTTAATGACATGAATAGAATGAAATGATAATTATAAAATAAATTAATTGTCTTAAAATTTGTCTATGTTAAATAAAATACATTCTAAAAACATTGGTTTTAGCAGGATCGCATGCCAATCATTGAGAATAACCCAGCACACCTTAACTGATCAAACATATCATTGAGCCTAATCAATTGATACATTTTTTACAATATGACCCAATTCATCTTCCATTATTCCATGATTTTTTGAATTCCATTTTCCCCATTATTAGTGATAAAAAACTAATTAATCTTGTGTACATGTTCATTGTGTAAAGAATCTATTCACATACAAATTTAAATGCTATACCTTCTGTTCCTTGACTAATCTATTGTCATATGGTACAACAGAATCTATGAAGGTTGTTTTCTATTATTTTTATTATTATTTTATTTAATTACTCTATTTTTAGTATTTCTATTTAAATAATCCATATGAATATTCTTGTAATGGAACATCACAAGTTGAATAGTAGAGGCAGAAACTTCCTAATCCACCACCTGTTCTATGCTCACTACCTCTACTATAATAGATTCTATATATTATATATATAATCCCATTATAATAACAAAAAAAAATCCCTTTGAATGATAACAATATCTTACCCTTAATAATAATAAATCATAAACATATTTTGTAGATGTCAATATGTGTTTAATTACTGGTTAATCATTCCATTTTGATGATTTAATCAAACAAAGTCTCCATTGTGATCTTGAAATAGAACGAATATCCATAATCTAAAACAATTATAGTAATATTTGGATGTTGAGAATGAATAAATAATGTATATAGTGTTTCTAAAATTTAACATTAACTACAAAAGTTATCTCTGCACTAATAGCCTAAATTATTTCCATAGAATTGACTCTACAAATATTACTACCAGGAACGTATCCTCATGTCCCCAAGATCTGTTGATTCACTAACCAATATGAATATGGGCATGTAATTAAGATCCCATGTCAATCCAATAACTAATTTCACATGTCTTCTAGTCACCTTTTGGGAAACCATACCACATATTTTTTAATCATAAATGTTGATGATATCCCATCATAAAAAAAATGGGACACTAGTTTTGAGGTTTCGAAAAAACATGTTATAATTTATTCTATGACCTGAAATGAATCTGAAAGTGACACCATCTTATCCAGAATATCTTATAGAAAACCTCATATTCTCTCAAACCTCACAACTCCTATTCCACTCCTACTTATCCCACAACATCATACTACCATAAATTGCATTCACTATAACACTTATAGTAGCACACATTAGTTAAAAATGAGATGAAATAATTAATAATACCCTATCCACCTCCCGATCCTTGTAAATATTTATGTACATTCATAACACCATAAGAAATATCATAATGTCATAGATACTAACTTAGTTCCCCATTAATGGATGAATTATAATATCAATATTAAATGAATTCTTCCAAAAATTACTATAATATGTGGAAGTGAATAAAATAAAATCCATGGAATAATTTAAATTCGAAGAAACTAACATCAAACCATAGTAAAGATCCAAAAACTCCATATCTCAATCCATCTTATGTGAATTTAAGATAAATTCCTAAAATAATAAACCCATGATGGCCTCAATTGATATAACCCCATGAATCCCTACCTGGTTTAGGACTCCCCACAATCCCCTCAATATACCCCAAAACATGTATACATAAATATCGACAAATAGATCATCTGAATCCTCTAAAATGTCAATAGATCCCACGATGAATTTGACCGAATCCATAGTATCCCAGGGTCCTACAATACGTTGTAATGATAGGGGATTCTATAGCTATAAATCATAAGCATTATTTACTATCGTCCTGTGAGATCCTACTCATTGGAAAATCAGATACCAGAAGATTCCAGAAAGTATAGGTTATTATGCCTAATCAACTACAATGTTTGCGCCAATATACTAAGTTGAATCCACATACATTTCTAGAGGTATGACATTCACATCATTCAATGTTTAAGGTTTTTTACCCACATCCACATGTCATAATGTAAGATTATGTTTATGTGGAATTATCTAAAAAGAAAAATAAACACATAGATAACCATATAACATCTCTCCTATGGTTCCAAATCAAGATGATTATAGGAACACACATTAGAATTCATTTGGATGAAATATCCTAGGTAGAAATAACTATCAACAAGGCACACCCTCTTATCACTATACATGGCCAAACCCATATCTCTATTACTACATGTTTTTAATTGTTATATTAATATAAATAACATTGTTATCCAATTTAAATTATTTAAAATTAATGTACAAATATGTCATAAAATAAAAAATCCAAATTTATAAATGAATGAAAATTAATTGAATTATTATATATGACATGAACAGATATGGATGACATGTGAATAGGATTCAAAGACATAACTGATTAACTCACAAAAATCCCATAAACTATTTGTGAAAAACAACTTGTAGGATATATATGAAAGTGTGATAACACATGTTTTGAAGGAAATCCCATCACTAGTAACCCAAAGGTTTATTATATAAGAATGTACCAGAACATACATGTATCCACTACAAAATATCCATACACCCTATATGCAATCTACATTTCCCCATGTACAGTCATGAAGAATTAAAATAAATCCATTTATGACACCACTCATTAATCCCCTTACTAAATCAACTATCCATATTCTATGCTAAAATACCTCATTCAAGTCTCAATTTATAGAATAGGTTTATAAAATGTGGTGATGATCTAAAATATATCATTGGAAGACTATACCACCAATATGAACAAATACACCATCAAAATAAAATATGTAATAACCAACATAAGAAACAATAGAACATTAAATAATTATGCTCTAATGAAATAAAAATATATTTCATTCAATACAACATAAACTTATCCCAACTTGGTAAGTCAAATAACGTATTGTATGAAAAGTACATTTATAGTAAAATAAATGTTTAATAAATCAGAGTCAGACTAATCATTTCTAACATCCAAGGCTTGCACATTTTAATCTGGTTACATAAACACATACATTGCATATTCTATTTGAAACCAACTATAGATTATTGGGCATAACTACCAATTTTTTATATTATGTAAATAAAATGATATGTTTTTCACCATGTCATATTGAGATGGAATCCTAAGATAGAGCTAATATAAAATACTCCTTTATATAAATAAAATATTAATGGTTTCAAAATCATAATTTTATTATTCTTTTTATGGAAGGAATTAATAATATTATTATTTTCTAAATCAAGTAAAACATAGAGTAATCTATAACTCTATAAATATAAAAAATCAAGGATATCCATAATACTGATCTCATACAACTGAACTGCATAATTCTGGGAATTAAAAACATGTTTCCTAGGATATGTTCCAAGAAAATATCATATTATAAAAAGTGATAAGCCCCAGATCCCAAACAATTTTATCTCATGAAGAATTTAGATACATCAAGGGGATATATTATTATGGGACCCACCCATTACCTACTCATTTTATAGTACATTCACTATAAAATTTAATAAGGATATTCATACCATTCCATAATATGTACCTTCAAAAATATAAAGACATTAATATAATTATGTTGAAAAAAATATAATTTCCAAAAATAAAAAAATTATTAATAGTAAATAATAATATTTAATATCATTACCATCTTCCTAGTTAATTAATTTGATAACACAATCAGAACGCATCTATAGGAATAATGTGGATGATTAAAATTTCATAGTCAACATTACAATAATCATCATAGTTATAATAAAATACTTAAATATTTATAATACATTTCCCCCTTGTGAATTAAATAGTAATATGTTTAGGTGAAAGTCAACCAATATGAATTATAAAAAATGTGATGTCCACACAATATATACTAATATATATATCTCACTATGTAAAAGGATTACATAATAATAATCCACCCAACAAAATAATAAAGAGGGTATCAAAAGAATATATCCCCATTGTATGAAAGTTATCCTATAAGTATGGTAATATAGATTAAGAACAACCCCCAAATAATATCATGAACAGTACCACAAAATATGTTTTGAGGATTTGGATTCTATAGTACCATGGGTTAATTACCCTAAAAGATGACTTTATATTATTGTACAATTAGAAAAATATAAACCCTATTATGGGGAATCCTTTATAAAATGATAAGGAAAGTTCAATAAATGCCATAATAGATCACTTTGAAGTCAATTCTAACATGGACTTAAAAGAAAATGATGTCCGTCCCTTCAAAAGGTCATTTTTGAAAAGGTGAATTGAAAATTTTTGGTAAAAATCAAAAATTATGAAATAATGACATTATTATTTTATTGAATATTATACATGGTACAATTATTTAAGCATAAATTACATGGACAAATTTGTTTTTATTTCATTTCTCACAACACCAATTTTAAATAAAACATGAAATATTTTTAAAATTATAATATTTTTTATGATAGTTATCTCATATTCTGCGAGTTAGTAGGTATGAATTGTACAAATAAAATTATAAAAATTAGATTTGTTTCTTTAGTAGAAATAAAATATGAATTATTAAAATTAAAAACAAATAATGAAAAACAACAATTTTTTCATAAAAATTGTCTATTCATGTGTTTATCACATAATATAAAATTAATTTTATGAAAATAATAAAAATTTATTTTCCTAAATAATAATAATTTTTAAATCCTAAAATAAATATTACATTAAGTTTCTTTATGTGGAATGTTTATAAATATCTTCATTTTTTATGAGTAATGAGAAATTATAAATTTTAATTAAAAACTAACATTTCAATAAAATTCATTATTAAGATAAATTATAATATTAAATTTTAAATTTAATAGAAGATTAATTTTATATTATTTTATATATTTAAATTTATTGGAATCATTTTCATAATTAATTTTTGTATAATTGGTTGTAATCATTTGATCATTTCCATTTAAAAACCCACTTTCACAACCCATTAGTTGGATAAATTTTAAGTCTCGCATTCCCATTAATTTTAATGGAATTTGTAAAAATGGATTTGATGTATTTAGTCATAATAATTTCTAATTTTTAATTTGATTGAATTATTTTTATATAATAATTAATTGTAAAAATTGTATAAAATAGCTACTACGGTTGAGGTAAAAATGGACTCATTGGGTGTTAAACTAAAAGGAAAATGGTTAGAAGCATCTTAAAAACTACTACAAACCCAATTGAATGAAAAAATTTGAACCTTAAATATGTTTTTATAAAAAATGTCCAATTTTTGAGTATTATGGAATGAAAAAAAATTATGATTGAATGTTTTCAAAACATTACACATCTTTCACTTACATCTATTATTAAATCCCACCCTCTCCCCTCTCTTCACACATTCACACCCATTTTATCCATTCGATGAAAAAATCACTCCTCAAATTACCTCCCCTCATCAGAGATGACTATTTTTAGGATGAAATCAAACATAGTAACACTATTGGAAAAAAACGAAGAAGGATATCTGAAGAAGAGGACATTTTCATAACTGAGAATCTTTATTTTATTTCATTATTTATCTAATTAAATACATATTAAACTATGTTGATATAAAAAGAACAAAATATAACCTACAATTATATGATTCTATGTTATGTTAATTAATTTGAACCACCCAACCTTCTATCAAAAAGGTTAAAACGCATCATTTGTGTTTACGACAGACTACTGTCTCACAAACTGATGTTATTCGGTTTTTCATTTCCACCATTTACAGTTGATTATGATGATGGATAAAAGAATATAAATATTATTAATAATAATAATATACCTTTTTGACAATATATATTATATTCCTTTTATCATTCCATTATTTAGGATATATTATAACATCATTTGTGAGTATGGAGGACTACCGACATATGTTGTGATGTGATTATTTATTCCATGCATTATTACATGGATGGTAATAAGGAAAAAAATAATGATTTTATGTGATATAGCATTAAATTATTTATATTAATGAAATATTTATAATTTTGTAAATATAAAAAATCGGTTTCATTCTTATACTGGTAGAGGATAACATTGATCTTGTATATGTGGACTACCACCATAATGATGTGATGCGACTCTCATTTCAACACTACGCCACATGTATTATATTTATATATCTATGTATATATATATATTTAATGAAATAGAATTATATTAGTGATTTTATTATCATTTATTATTATAATGTATATTACTTACATCATTTTCATTGTGCTCATTTAAAAATGAAAACGTTACTCATACATATGTACAGTCTACTATATCCATGATGATATCATATTTCATATCATAAAACTGTATTTTGTGATTAGATATAAATTATAAATTTACATATATATAAAAATATATGATTATTATTTCATGATTATTATTTTGGTGATGATGAAACTATGTATGTATCTTTCTATGCCTTCTTAGCACATTAAATTGTGGGTTTTGTTCATTGGAAGGGTTCAGAGGAGGTTCAGATGGTGTTTAGAGATGTTCAACTAGTAAAGGATAGAAAAAACTAGGATTACACATCGTGTAATAGGATTACAAGCCGTGAATAACAATTTTTCCATGAGTTTTCTCATCGTGTGATATTTCAGGGATATAATAATAAAATAAATAGAGAGGTGACTGGTATTTTGGAAGAAATGAACCACATGTACATCACAAAGTGAAAGGGTATTACACATTATGTAATACCCCAATCATGTTTTTTTAAATTATTTTTGGCCAAAAAGTCATTCATTGAGATGTGATCACTTCTTCCTATCATTCCAAACAAACCATAGGTTCCCTAAGGAGTCCCTCAAGCCCTACTCCCCCTCTTTGATATATCGATCTCAGTAGTTGTTCATTTATGATCCTTATTATGTTTTCTAGTATATATTCTTTGTTTATTCTAGTTCTCCCTCCCGTGATATGCAGCCATAATACAGTATGGCTTGAGTTTGTAGTTGAGTAGCATATTTATATTCTTTTGGTGTGGAATAGGTTGATCTGATGTATTCATTGTGGGGTTGTGGTGAGAAATCATTCATCCTTGTCAAATGGTGCACATAAACTGGAAAAGTTCATTGAGGTGGGTTTTTATTCAGTTCTCTTTGATGTACATCATGAGGGAAGGGTTTTACTTTTTTTCCAATGACTCATAGTATCTCTATCATAATCAAATACAAAGATTTAGATAATTGAATTTAAGGGAAAATGGGGATTTTTTGAATGCATTTATGGATTTTATATTTATTATGATGTTTTATCTATTTGGGATTGATGCCCTACTGACGATATGAGACATTGGGGTCCCTTATATTTGCACTAAATGAATGATGGAATGAATGTTTTTTTTGGTTGGACACTTCCATATAAATTTTTTGTTAATCATGTAAATTTTGATAATGAATGGGTTGCCCATGATCATATATTTTCTATGATATCCCCTAAAATAAAAATTAGAATTAAATATGGGATGCATTTTTTAATATATGTTTGTGATTTTTCACATTATGTTTGGTGATAAGATATGTGTTGGATTTCACTGGGTTGTGTTGTGGTTTAGTTTTTGTGCAGTGAGGGTTTGAAATTAGTTGTGCGATAATTTGATATCATTTGGGGTTGTGAGTTGGGGGTTGGATCCTTTGGTACGTGACCTTGGCATGATGAATATGAAGTTGGATTTTGGTGGTTGGTATGAGTTCTTATCCATTAATAAAATATATAATTCTTTACCCTGTATCTACATAGCGATATATTTTATATCGTGAAAGGGTTTTAAATGTGGATGTTGTGGAACGATGTATCATTAAAGTGAATATTCCTTCTTTTATTAGGGCTCTTCGCATTTTGAAAATTGTGTTTCCTTTTCTATTATGTGCTTGGTAGTTACCCAGGTAGTGATGGAATAAATAAATAAATGATTAATAAAGGATTTAATGGAATTGGTTGGTTTGGATAACATGATGGAAATGTACAATTAAATTAGTGGGAATGGTATTCAGTTTTTGGAATATTGTTTGTTTATTTTAATTTTTATGTAGAAGTGAAGTTTGCAGTGATGTGCGTTTGTTACTTGATTGATAACCTATAGGTTGGTCTTGATTGTTTCTTTTCATATATATGTGTATACATGTATTTTCCATGTAATTTCTATAAGAACCCCACCCTAGTTCATCACTATGTGCCGATCACCCCCATCGTTGTGGGGGGGTCTCTTTCCTAAAAAATCATGATGACTGAATTGATGGATGTCCACCAATTCATCCATTTTCTATCTTCCAGGTGGTGATATGATTAGATTCATTAGGCAGGTGGGTTATTTACATTCCCATGTGTCTTCAGGATGAGATGTGTAGTTCTAGGCCATGTGTCTTTGGTATGAGATGGGTTGTTTTCTCCCATTTGTTATTTATACGAGGTGTTGTTTGTGACCTAAGTGTCTATAAGAAAGATTTGATGTGGGTTTTGATCATAGTGTCTATCGGTAGGATGTTATGTAGTTTCTGTCTTAGGTGTTTATAGGTGGGTTGGGATGTGGGTTGTGGCGCAAATTCCTATGGGAAGAATGTAGTTCTGTGTCCCAGGAGTGTACGAGAAAGTTGTGTTGTGTAATGTTCAAAAGATGTAGAAGGGTGATGAAATTTTCAATTAGGATAGTGTATCTAATATGTGCGAAGTGGTGTAGGGTATCATATCTTCAATTTGAATTATATTACATTACTTGACCATCCTTATTTGGTGGGCATGCCATGGTGACATTGTGATGGTTAGTATACCTTTTTGGAGATGTTCGGTCCCTCTGTTTTATCATTGGGACATTAGAAAATTACATTCACATATGTACGAGAGACTACGGTTTTCTGACTGAGTATAATTTTATTCACACACTGCGTATTTAAATGGTTTTTAGGTTTCTAGGAGGATTTCACATACCGTGATGGACCCTCCTAGATCAGATGAGAACAATGTATATGTCATTATTTAGCATTGAAATTTGTATTTATCTTGGATTTATCTATTTTTTTAATAGTTATAATTTATCCATTCATAAGGGAAGTGTTTGGATTTCATTTATATATATTTATTGGGGTTGTTTTGGGGATAAACCATCTTACCTTTTAATGATTTTTTCTTTAAATTGGTAATGCCATCAATTTTTATAGCATTGTTTTCCCTTGGTTCTAGTCGCCAACCCAAGGACAATTGGAAGTGGGACTGAGTGGTCATTATATCTATTTCTTCATTGCTAGCGAAGTAGGGTCTTCTATTGAGGGAGGGTCCTGATAGAATGGTATCAGAGGGAAGAAAGAATATAAGATGGAGTTTTGGGTTAGGCATGTTGATGAATGCATTCGATGGTAGGGAAACAATTTGTGGTGATCCTGTTGCATGATATATTCTAGGGAAGACAGGCAAGGACATGAGATTTTATCCCCCCCTCCACCCCCCACAATGATCGGATGCACGGACTCTGATCTTACCAAACAATCAAGTGAGGCAACACTATTTATATGGTAGAGACCCTATGAAAGGTACATTCATCATAAATACATTATTTCTTGTTTTGGTTAGGGTGTGTTGGAGAAGTTGAAATGAATAACCAAATGGGTTTAATGAGTTAAAATGAATTTCAAATAAAAAACATTACACAATACGTCGTCTTAGGAACTCAGTTTTTACATTTTAGTTATGGATTATGTTCAATATCATCATGTGTCTCATGCAATGGAGGTTCAACAGAATTATTCAATTGACCAATAGAGGGTTGATCCGGATATAGAGGAGGATCAGTGGAAGATAATTTTGTTTACTTTTGAGTGGGTATCATTTGGAATGTATGATAGAAGGGTTTTATATATGAATATTGAAATATAGCTTGAGGATCATGATTTCCCATTCTATTTGATCCGGGCCACGATGGTGTACAAGGTTCTTTTGGTGGTCAGTCATATGTGAGGAGCCATGCATCAGTGGTGGATTCATTATCTGGGTGAGAAGAAGGAAGCCCGTGTTTTTTGTGTTGATTTTGAAATGGAATTTTGAGTAGTAATCCTTTCAATGACCATGAAGGCTGAGAAGAGGGAGGAGATACAATCCCTTTAGTAGGGGAGTTTGGCAATACATGATCATTGGATCATGGTCATTGATATTCTTCATTTGTCCTCTGATCTCTTTCCAAATGAGGAGTCTCATACGAGACGTCTCGAGGAAGTGTTCCATACTTTGATCAAGTATGTGGTTACACATTTTATGTTTCCAACATATATAATGGTTTAAAAAAAGTTAAAGGTGATCAAGTTGATTTAATCATGAAGAGGTACACTGCAAGATGGGATGCAGTAGGGTTCTTCTAGAGGTAGGGTTACCAATGGTTGGTCTCTGACACCATGACCATCGATGTTTTTACTGGTAGAGAGTCGACTGCAATATCTTCTTTTCAATTGGTGACAATGGTTCCCATTAATTTCATATGGGATTGGGGATAAAATGTTTATTTATTGAAGTTCAATTTCATATTCAAAAATGGTGTCTAGTTCTTGTTCGAGATCAATATCATGGATATGGATATGTACTGTGCTAGCCTCTGCAGAAGTTTATAATTAGTCTGTTTCAGTAAGAAGGGATGCATGCCCATGCCCTATCAAGGGGAGATAGTGAAAATAGTGGATGACCTCAGGATGTTACCCATGCTCAGGGACCATCACCTAAGCATGTATGTGGAGGTGGTAATTAGTAAATAGGTAGAGGAGCTAGGCATTATCAGCTTCATGTAGTAGATCCAATAGTTCTAACATGGTCGAACATCTTAAAAGGTATGATCAGTTTGTTTAAAATAATTATTTTCACCTTGATTTATTCATGATATTAAAACTTATTTGTTTCAACCACTCTAGCCTATTCTATGGGACTATATATAGAGATTATTCCCATTCCCTTGGAGTTGACTACATCTTTGAGAGGATAGGCCAACCTGTTTGATTTCTGATGGGGTGTAGACTAATGATGAGACCACATCATTCCCATAAGAATCTATTCTTACTATATATTTAGCCACATAATGTCATCGTATTCATCGACTGATTATAATATGGGAATTGTGTTATTGACTAATTCTGTTGGATAGTCATTTTTTTGATGGGGATGGCCAACATGTGGTTTTCACTGGCGAGTGGGGTTTTCACATAGGTAGTTAAAATTTGGAGACTATTCATTCATTATTAGTTGTGATGTCAGTGGAACTAGAAGATGTTGAGATGGATGAGGTTCCTAGTGTCATTGGGGAAAATCCTGGATTTGTTTCCAATAGAGGGAGGGATTCTATGCCCTCGATGAGATGTTTAGTTTGGGATAGACCCATAGAACGATGATTATCTAATTTTGATGGATGTTTATCAGATGAAACCTTATGAGATGTTGGAGTTGAGAATTTAAATAGGAGGTCTGATGACTAAGGGCTTTTTCCGACCATGGTTATCACTATGGGGTGCTCTTATGTTGTTCACTAAGAAGGATTATTGTGGTATGAGGTTGTCTATAGACAACCATAGGTTGAATCAGGTAATGGAAAAAAAATTAACCAATTCCATGGATAGATGATATTTTCAATCTTCTGAGAGGGCTGAGTTGGTTTTCTATTATTGAGATTTGGTTTGGCTATCACATGTTAATGGTGAAGGATTGAGAAATCCTGAGGACTTCCTTCATTTGTAGGTATGGGAACTTCGAGGTTGTATTCATGCCATTCGAGTTTTTAGAATGCAGAATCAATATTTAGGGGACTTACGTACTCCATGTTTCGTGAATTTTTTGATCAGTTCGTCATCTTATTCATAGATGATATCTTTATCCTCTCGAAGTCATAGGAGGAGCATGTTGGGCATCTCTGAATTGTCTTTCATGATATTATATGTGAAAATCATTTTTTAATGTTTTACAACTGTATGTTTTGGATGTGAGGGATACATTTCCATGGGTATGTGGTGTCTCAGATGGGTGTAATAGTAGTCCTATTGATGTATTACGTCTTTACTTCAGGGGAAGAACCCATGAATATAATAGAAGTTCAATGTTTTATTTGTATTTATAACTACAATCAGAGTTTTAAACCCAATTTCTCTAGATTTGTATCCCCATTTACATAACAGACAATGAAGGACCAAGCTTATGTGTAGAAAAATTAGAGCAAGGAAACATTTTTTTACCTAAATGGGAAGTTTCGTAGTGCACCAGTGATCTAGTTTCTTGATAGAAGGGATGATATTTGAGTTGTTTTTTATTCATCTTATATGGGCTTGGGATGCATCTTGGTGTAGAAAAAAGAAGTGATATATAATTTTTTTATGCAATTACCTCCCCATGAGTGTATCTATGCCACCCATGATCTGCAACTAGAAGGGGTTATGATTGCACTGTAGTTGTGGTGGCGTTTCCTCGATGGCGAGCAAGTTTTGGTCTTAAAAAATCACAAAAAATTTAATTATATTGTTTCCCACAGATATCTCAAGTTTTAAAAGTAGAGGGGGATGGATTTTCATTCAGAAGATGGGTTTAAGATCTCTTCCACCTTGGTAGAATGGATTTCTAATTCTGAATCCATAAGAAGAATGTTATAGGAGGAGGTTATTCAGTGATTTTTGGATTCATAGAGAGAAATGGAAGAGTTCGAATCCATGTACGTGGATGTAGTAGTGGATATTGGTAGAAAAAATTTGTTTAATATGAAATTGTAGTGATTTATAATGCATCCAGTGGAATATTATTACTGGGTAGACTCCGAGGTAGAGGTTTTGTGTGATTGTTTTTCACATGGTGATGATCTGGAGGTATGTTCACAGGATGGTCGAATCTAGATTTTGTTTCAAAAGAAGTTTTTAATTCTAGTGTTGATGCATGAGGGATTTCTTCATGAGTTTCAGAAAACACCTTTAATGATACAACCATGAATTTCAATGATGTACCACGGTTTCAAAATGCAATTTTGGTGTCCTGGGAAAAAGCGAGTCATAATAGAGTTTGTAGAACAATTCTGAGTCATCCAACTACGAAAAGTCATCAAAATATTACTGGATGATTCTTTATTCCAATGGAAGTTACCAAGAGGATGAAGGATGACATATTAATGGATTTTATCAATGGGTTACCAAGGTATTATGGGGGGTATGATTCTAAATATGAAATTGAGGACTGGCTGATGAAATCAACACAATTTGTAGGAATCAAGGATTCATGCATAGTGGATGTATTCCACAATAGGTATATGGATTATATTGTGCATATGCATGGAGTTCTGAGGTACATTCTCTACTATCAGGATGCACATTTTACCTCATTAGTATGGAGTGGATTTCAGCATGCCTTTGGAACCCAGTTACACCTCAACACATCCTTCCACACTCAGACATATGAGAAGATGAAACAGACTATTCATACATTAGAGGATATTTTATGATCATGAATCTTGAATATTGGAAGATGTTAGGTGAAACAACTTTCCTTGGTAGAGATTGTTTCTAACAATTGCTATCACTCTTCCCATGGAATTAATCCATTGGAAGCATTGTATCAGAGACCTTATAATTCACTTTTGTGTTGGACAATGGTTTGGGAGACAACTTTTCTAGGTCACGATGTGGTGTAGAGTGAAATTTATAACAGTTATCTAGTTAGTGAAAGGAGAAAATTATAGAAGTAAAAAAAACATCATTTACCGATCGTAGGATTAGAGTTCGAGGTTGGGGACCACATTTTCATGATGGTTTATGTTGTGTCAATAAGATTTTTCTTAGTTCATTTCCATTCCTTCTTGTTTTGAAATTCACAAACACCTTATCTTAAAGAAAATCTTATTTTAACTTATTTCAATTCTATAAGGAAAATTTCCATACCCAAGGAAACTTACCCTTATCTAGAAATCATTATTCATATCAATATTTTTCTTAAGTATAAAATTCGGATTCATATCCAAGACCTCAGAATCATATAATACATAGATATGAATCATTCTTTTTTAGGATTCGAATTGCTGTTATGAACCTTTTAGATGTTCTACTCCGAATTAATTGTTACGATCTTTTATGAAGTTCAACATTGAATTCTGATTACGAACTTTTATAAATTTCTAAATACAATTTCTAATAATGAAATATGATTACAAATTATCATTACAAATTCTAAGGACGAATTCTGATTACGAATTCTCATTACGAATTCTAATGATGAATTCTAATTACGAATTCTCATTACGAATTCTGATAATGAATTCTGATTACGAATTCTCATTAATAATTCCGATGACAAATTCTGATTATGAATTTTCATTATGAATTCTGATGATGAATTCTGATTACGAATTCTCATTACCAATTCTGATGACGAATTCTAATTACGAATTCTCATTAGAAATTCTGATTGAGAATTCTGATTACGAATTATGGATACGAACTTGTATGAAGTCCGACTTTGAATTTTTCTGAAAAATAGAATCCGAATATAATTGTACTATAGACTCTGAATTTATTTTTGGTTAGACTCTGATCTTTTATTTTCTTACATTATGAATATTTTTGTTTAGTTATTCTTTCACTTGTTCTATTATAAAACGATGTCGTGCCTTCAGTAATCAACTAACCATTTTTTGAGTCACACACGTACAAGTTCCTCCAAAATTCAATGAAAAATTTTACTATTGGATGAGGAAGGTGACTGTTGGAGCTGTGCCTATAAATAAGAGATCATTTTAAAAGAGCTCAACACTTGACAACATCTTTGAAAAACGTTCTTACATGATATTGAAGTGATTTATAGAGAGTGATTCTCTTATAAACACTCAATCTTTGTGCAGAAATATTGAACGGATTGTTCAAACTTTTCTTTGTATATATTGGCTTTGTGCGACTCCTATTGTTGTTTTGTACAATCGAGGGCTTCAGGGGATAGGAAGATAGAAGTGTCGACTACCTGATAGTTTAGGGCTAGTGGGGATAGCAAGACAGACTTTGATCTTCTTATCGATGCCTAACCCTGGTGTGGGTAAGACATACTTTCTTGAAAGAATAAATCAAAGGACCTCTTATCCAGGGTTGTTAGATACCCTTCACATTAGGTAAAAAGTGTTATTGTATGTTACTTGTAGTGTTACTGCTTTGTTTTCTGCTGTGCATTTTTATTGTTTAGGAAAGGATAACTTCCTTATACTTCCTCATACATGTACTCTGATTTAGTTAGATTATATATTCATTAAGGTAGAATCATAGTTGGTGTAAACTTCGGTTGAGTTTCATTTCAAAAATAACTTTTTCAGAATCAAGCATGTTATTAGAACTTTGAGGTCTTGTGAATTATCTTGTTTGACCTTGTTGATCATAACCATATTTAAAAGTTCCAAAGGAATTTTTATAAGTAGAATTCCCCCCATCTTGTATTTGAGCATCTCATGTTTACATATTTGATCCTACATTTGGTATTGTAGAGTATATCATGCTCACATAACATTTAACAATTGATATCATCAGAATGTTTTAATCTGAATTAATCTCACAATTAAATTCACAAGAGAATTCTTAGAATTGATTTTCTAGAATCTTATTTTCTGGATTCACAATTCATCGAAATCTATGTTTTTGAATCACATATTTCGGATTCATTTTTTTGTCTCCTTCTATATTTTCCTTGTTTAAGATATTTTTTCTTGTTTACAAACTCATACTCCTAACAAGTTTGAGCACCATATATTTTCTTTAGAATGACAGGTTTAAATGTTGGTTCTGGTGATAATCTAAATCCTAGCAGATCTCCTTTTTTTGATAGAAATGATTATGATTACTGGAGAGATAGGACGAAGAATTTTGTTAACAATATTGGATTTGAAAACTATCTAACGATGACTGAAGATTATAAGATTCTAGGTAAGGAATTGAGAACCTTTAGGAATCAGGAGAAATCATAATATCAAGAAAACATAAGAGTCCGAAATACATTGTTATGTTCTATGACTAGGAATATCTATATTCAAATATCTTCGTGTGAAGATGCAAACAGTATCTAGAAGAAACTTGAAGATACACATTTTGGTACATCGAAAGTCATAGAGACAAGAAGATCTATGTTTAGAGCTGAATACCATATCATAAAATTTATTTATGGAGAACCTGTAAGAAAAGTACAACAACAGTATATGAATATCGTGAATAGCTTGAAATATATTGGAGAAAAATGTTTTGATGATGATGCTCTTGTGGAAAAGATCATATATAACAAGACAAATTAATGGGATTCAAGAGGACAACTATTGATGAGAATATAAAAGTCACTAAGATTTCCTTAGATGAGTTGTTTGGAACTCTTCTTCAGCATGACCCAGAATGAAGGGAGATGATGAAAATGTCAAAAAGATGAATGGGATGGAGGAGTTTCATTATCAACCACATCTAAACATATGAAATCCGAAACCCCCGAAAGAGTAACTAGATCAAAGACAACGAAAGTAGTCATTCAGTCATAATCGAGTGAAACAAGAAATGTCTAAGAATCAATTATCTAATATTCCTTGGAAAATAACCAAGATTGTAGCTCAAAGGAAACATCAGAATAGGTAGAAGAAGAAAGACTACTTGGACAAGAATGATGGAGAAGTTACTTTTTATGAATGTAAAAAACAGGTCATATCGAACCTGATTTTCCTTTGTTGAAAAAGAAGGAAAGGAAGGAAATGAATTAAAAAGGAACAAGAAGAAATTATATTGGTCAAAGAAAAAGAAAAGTCTTAAAGCTAATGATACTTGGAGTTCTAGCTATAGAGACTCTTTAAAAAGTGAATCTTTTGAATATGATTCATCAGTACAGAAGAATATGGGATTCATTTATACTAGTTCTTTCCTAAATACATGTCTTATGGCCAAGGTACGCTCTTCCGAGGCTTTAAAAAATTTATCTCATGATAAGAATTACTATTCTGAAAATAGTACTTCTAATGAAGATACTCCATCCTTAGAAAATGAAAAATACCTTTATATGAAGAAGTTTCTAGATTTTCTATTATACATGAACCAAGGAAATGTAAAATTTCTACGAGATTAGACAATGAAAATACTAGGGAAGAGATTATTAGAAAAGATATTTCAGATCATTCAAGATATCATAGAGATAAAGAAGAGTTTTTAGATAATTTTTCTAAAGACCTTGACAAAGAAAATTATGATAAAGATGAACGTTCTAAAGATCTTATGAACGGTATTTTGGAGGTAAATGTTTTTGTGGAAAAATATAACTCTAAGGAAATGATTCATGAGGATATAAATTTAGTAATTAGACTGAAATCTGAAATATTTTCTCTAAAGAAGCATCTTTTAAAATTTTCCTCTGGGAAGGACAATTTTGACAAAATGTATTCTCAAATTAAACCTCAAAGAAAAAACTACTGGATTAGGTTATACTCACCAAAAACCAGTTTTCAAAAACAACTACTTTGTTCCTTCTAGAGCCCCTTTTTTCACTAAGTGTAAATGTGATGGGCATTGGAAAAAAATTGCCCCTTGAATAAAATTCAATCTCTTGTGTTTAATAAAGCTTATTTTTCTAAACAAACGGGGATACCCAAAATTTTATTTTCTAAAAAATCTGGATCCAATAATGTTTGGATTCTGAAAGTCTAACATCCTTATTTTCAGGAAAATAAAGATGTTACCAATAGAAATATGTGGTACATGGATAGTGGATGTTCTCGGTATATGACTGGTAACAAAAAATATTTTGAAATTATTATCAAGTTGAATGGAGGAAAAGTAACATTCATAGATATTGATTAGGGAGAAATTATTGGTATACGTAACATCGTTCTTCTTGGAAAAACATTGATTTCAAATGTTTTATTTGTTAAGGGTCTTAAGAACAACCTCCTTAGCATAAGTCAGTTATGTGATGAATGATACCTTGTGAATTTTAGGAATGACAAGTGCTTAGTACACAATTCAAAGGAAGAATTTATTCTTTCTGCCAATAGGCAAGAGAATGTTTACACACTAAACATAGATGACCTTAGGAGCCATGACTTACCATGCCTTAGTGAAATGGAAGATCGCTCTTGGTTATGGAATAAGAGGTTAAGACATTGTAACCTATTGAACCAATGAAAACGTTATATGAATCGATTAGTTAAAGATCTACTGAAGATTATATTTGATTCTTCAAAAGTATGCGACCCTTGCCAATATAGAAAGAAAAATAAATCATATTTTAAATATGTCGGTGAAGTCTCAACTACTGATGCATTAAAACTAGTGCATATGGATCTTTTTGGTCCAACACAAACTGGATGAATTGGGGAAAAATATTATGTATTTGTCTTGTTTGATTACTACACTAGATTTACATGGGTCTATTTTCTAGAAAAGAATTATGAAGCCATCAATTATTTCAAAAGTTTTAGAGCCCATGTTGATAATGAGAAAAGACTTGGTTTGATAAATATTCATAGTGATCATGGAAGATAATTTCAAAATTATGATTTTGAAACCATTTTTAGTAGAAAAGGCATTACTCACAACTTCTCAGCACCCAGAACACCTTAACAGAATGGTGTTGTCGAAAGAAGAAATAGAATTCTTCAAGAGATATATAGAACCATGTTGAGTGAGTATTCTGCAGCCAAATTTTTTTGGTCTGAAGCAGTGAGTACTTCTTGTTATACTACAAATCGATTTTTTATTAGACAATTTCTTAATAAAACTCTTTATGAGTTATGGAATGGTAGAAAACTTTGACTTTCATACATTACGGTTATTGGTTTCATGGTATTCATTCTGAATATTAATGATAATATACATAAATTTGCACCAAAATCTAATGAAAGAGTTTTCCTCAGCTACTCTATAACTTCTAAGGAATATAGAGTTTTCAAAAAAACACTTGTACTGTTGAATAAACCGTACATGTTAAATTTGATGAAACTGATACTTTTCTTTTTAAATAACCCAAAAATACATCCTCAGATGTGTTTTCAAAAACTAATTATCAACCTTTGATAGAAAAACTTTTTAATAAGGAAAATATTCAAGAAGATACTTCTAAAACATTTACCCCATAATATTTCCTACCTTATTTTGATGAAAATGTTTCATAAATCCCAAAACAGTTTTTCCTAAAGAATCATCCATGTCATTGTATCATTGGTGATGTCAATCAACATTTAAGTACTAGAAGATCCTTAGGAAATGATGTAGAACATCTCGCATTCCATTCCCAATTAGAACCAAAATGAATTGATGAAGCTTTAGGTGATGATGATTGGATTAAAGCCATTCAAGAAAAAGTAAATGAATTCAAAAGGAATAATTTTTGGACCTTGGTTGAAATCCCTAAGGAATCTTCTATCATTGGAGTAAAATGGGTCTTCAAAAATAAGTGTGATGAAAATGGAGTAATTGTAAGAAATAAAGAAAGATTAGTTTCTAAAGGATATATTCAACAAGAAGAAATTGACTATGAAGAAACCTATGCTCCAGTATATAGACTTGTATCTCTTCATATTTTACATGTCGTTGCAGCATTCTTCAATTTCGAACTTTCTTAAATGGATGTGGAATGTAATGTTCTTAATGGTTATGTTGAAGAGGATGTTTTTGATGAACAAACACCTAGAATTGAAGGCAAAATTCATCCCGATCATGTTTTTAGACTTACCAAAGCTTTCTATGGCCATAAATAAGCTCCACAATCTTAGTATGATAGACTTACATGATTTTTGATTCAAAATAACTATGTTATGGGAAATGAAGATCCAACCCTTTTTATAAAGAATGATAAGAAAAATGTTTTGATTGATCAAATATATGTTGATGACATAATATTTGGTTCAACTAAGCAATCATTAACTGATTCCTTTGCGGATCTAATGAAATCAGAATTTGAAATGAGTATGTGGGTGAGTTAACATTTTTCCGTGGTTTTCAAATCTCTCAAAAACCAGAAGGAATCCATATATCCAAACATAAGTATATTATTTATATTATTAAAAAGTATGGATACAACAAAACAAAAAGTATAATTACTCCCACCGGTACCTCAAACACACATGATCTTGATGAAGATGAGAAACCAGTAGATCAAACATCATTTAGAGGTATGATATGATGTTTACTGTACCTGTTACCTAGTCATCCAGAATTAATATTTTCAGTATTATTATGTGAAAAATATCAATCCAATCCTAAGGAATCTCATTTATAGGAAGTGAAGATAATTTTTCACTACTTAAAGGGAACCATGGATTTAAGACTCTTTTATACTTCTAGAAATGAATTTTTTTTTAAAATTTGTTTGGATGATGACTTTAGTGGATGTATAATGTATAAAAAGAGTACATACAGAACATTTCATTTTTTAGGAGATTCATTAGTTTCTTGGTCTTGATAGAAGCAACACTTCGTAGAACATTCCATTGCTGAAGCCGAATATGTAGCAGCTGAAAGTTGTTGTGCTCAACTATTGTAGATCCAACACACACTCACATACTATGGCTTGAGTTTTACTAAGACTCAAATTTTTTGTGATAACACAAGTGCCAATTCCCTTAGTAAAAACCCTGCACATCATTCTCTTTCAAAACACATGGACATTATGCATCACTTTCTTAGGGATCTCACCCAAAAGGAGAGATCATCCTTCAGTTTATCGGAACACAAGATCAACTTACCGATATTTTCACAAAATATTTACCCTGATATATTTGAATACATTAAACAGAATATAGGGATCATAACTGTAAGGTAATATTCCTTGTTTAACATCCTGATTAAACAATCTTCTCTATAGTAATAAACTCCATTTCATCGGGGGAGTACATTTCTTTGTCAGCACTTTAAAAAAATTTGTAGTCAGTTTTCAAACTTTTCGTAATGATAATTTTTGTAATATGTTTTTCAAATTTTCTTATTGTAAATTTTCGTAATTGGAATTATTGTACTCATAATTTTTCTTAGATGAGTTTTGGTACTCAAAGTTTCTATAATAAAACTTTTCGATCTTATGTTTTTTGTAGTTAGTTTTTCATAGTGAGTTTTTCATAGTGATTTTTTCATAGTGAGTTTTTGTATAGAGTTCTTTGTAGTGATTTTTTCATAGTGAGTTTTTCATAGTGAGTTTTTTGTAGTGAGTTTTTCGTAGTGAGTCTTTTAGTGAATTTTTCGTAGTTAGTTCATCATATTCAATTCCATTGAAGAAGAATATCACCTATTATGAATAATCTTCCAAGACAATCTGAAAGGTATGATTTATTTACTTATGTTTTTTTAATAATTTTTACTTACTAGTATTTTCTATTAATTATTTGGATTCAATTCTCCTTAAATCTGAATGTTTTTCTTAAAACCTCAAAATATCTGATTCAATATTTCCATGCATTAATGTTTTCAACCATCACATCAGATCAGAGAGTTTTTTAACCATTAGATTGGATTTGGACGTTGAAAGTTCAGTTCCATTTCCTATATAAAGGAACCCTGAAGGGTTGTCCCACATCGGTTTTCAATCATTTTTCATCTCGAATCTCTGCCTCAGTCCTTAAGCCCTTTCCAAATCTCTCAGAGTTCCTCCAGTACGAATGTCTGTAGAAGCTTCTTCTAAAGAAATGTCTACCGTGAAGCCAATCTCAAAATAGAAAGTCTTTAGGTAATGGTCGGTGTATCCAAACTTTTTCAAACATGATTCAATCATTTCTAAGAATATCAAGTTAAATGGATGTGAAGATGTCTACATATTTAAGCTAGGTGATCAAGACTTGGTGTATCCGGATTTGCTCATAGTTTTTTATGAGTCAGTGTGCTTCTTTAAAGAAGATGAAAGAGAAACTTTTTCATTCAATTGTTATGGAGAAACCTACAGACTTTCTTATACCAAGGTAGCTAGCTAGGTGGGATTATCCTATGAAGGGGAAGTAGAGTAATATTCCCACAAATTACCGGATGAGAAAGGAGGTTTTATAAATGTGATGGATTTGGAATGTCTTGGACATTCTAAATTCAAGGCAACAATGATTTCCCATCTATCTTATAATAACCGGATCCTTCAGCTATGGGTACAAGGATTTTTAGTTCTGAGAAAAGGTCAAAAATATACCCTTAAGATGAGTGACATATATTTCATAGATTTCTTTGTAAATATAAGGAAAATATTTTTGATGAGGAGTGTTCTTATGAAAATTTAGAACATCAATAATGGATCTTTAAGATCCCTAATTATCATGTATCTGGACTTACTTGCAATGATGAGAGTTCGGTGTCATGAATCATTCAAGATTGCATGAAGTTCCCATACTTGGAATTGCAAAGTTATGCTTGTTAGGGATGACCCGCTAAAAACAATAAATATAGGATATTCTAAAGAGACTTGCGAGTTTTATTATCTTCCATGGGAAGAGGCAGAAGAAATTCTGAAAGATTCAGAAGAGGCTAAACCAATCAAGAAAGCTTGGAAGAAAAGAAAATTGAAGGAATTGGAAGCTGAAGATGAAACTCCTTAAGATAAAGAATTCCAATCCGCACCACCTAAACCCATGAAACAAAAATCTTATCTGTATGAGGTGTTTGGAAAATGGGGGGAAGATAAGGAAAATAGGAAAGAAGGGGAGCCAAGGTTCGACATGGACCCTGGTGAGGATAAGTATTTAAGGGAAAAGACTACTGAATACATTGATAGGAAGAAAAAATAGAAGATGAAGAAGAAGAAAACGTCTGAGGATAATGTTTTTTAATCTCTTTTAAAATCCACCGAAGTTTCTCCCGAGAATATTCCAGTTCCGGAAAAATTCCTAGTCAAGCCATTACCTGAGACTCTGGGGAAGAATTTTTCACTCTGAAAAAATCTAAAGAAAAAGAAGTTTTTGATGAAGTGGAAGTGGAGGAAGTAGAAGAAGAATAAGAAGAATAAGAAATAGTAGAAGAAGAAAGTGGTGATATAGATGATCTGATTACCATGTTGAATAATATCAAGATAAGTCAAACCCATCAGAGAAATTACCACTCCGAAAATATAATACTGAGTCCTCGAAGCTTGTCACTCTTGGAAAGGAATAAGAGGAATATGGAAAGAATGATGAAGATACGAAAGAAGAAAAAGTAAATGATTTATCTGAGGAATAAAGTTATTAAAATCACTTTATTGTGGAAGAAGAAGAAAAAGTTAAAATTGACGAAGATAAAGTTGTTCAATTATCTGATAGCGAGCATAAATCTTCTGATGAGCAAGTCATACCTAAGATTGATAAGGGTAAGAATGTGATTGTTTTCACTCAAATAATATCTATAGTTAAGAGGAATGAAGTTTAAGGAACTTCAAAGAGAAGGCTTGTTGATCTTGAATAACCACTCTCACCATGTAATGTCTCGAATTCAGTGTCATCTTCCCCTGGTCATGATTTCGTGGAGAAATATTTGAAGAATCTAGTCGGTTCCATTCCATCTTTTATAAGCGTAGATTCTAGATGCAAGATGCTCCAACACACTCTTAATTAGAAATCTGATTCGGTGTCCATGGTTATGGACAAGTGTGTCAAGATAGAATTAGATTTCAAAACTTTTCATATAGGCAACGAAGCACACATGAAGTCATCAAAGAATATATCTATCTTGTTAAAGAGATCAATTCAAGAAATGAGTGAGCATGGTGAATTTCAAGATGGATTAAAGGAAGCTTTTGATATAGAATATGGGATGGTCAAAGATCATACAACTAGTTTTGAAGAAAATCTGACCCTAGAGAAAAATACTTGGAATAGATAAGTGAAGGATCTTAATGGGAAGCTTATCTCTATTTCATAAAGCTATATGGGGGAAAGAGATGTCTGGATAGCGATCAAAGAGAACCTTATTAGAAAGATGATGTTCATAAGGCTCAATCTGAGGCTCTGATAGCTCAAGATGAGAGGATTAAAGCCTTAGAAAAGTAATCTAAGGAGGATCACAAAGAGATAAAGAAGCTTAAAACCTTTCAGAAGAAGCTAATACCCAAGAAAAAAAGACATATAGACCTAACCCGATCATTTTTTGTAATTTCTTTCCTTGTAATATTTTTTTTCCAACCTTAATGGAATTGGGGTTGTTGTCTTTTGTGTTATTTTGTACTAATATTTCTCGTACCAATTTTTTTTCCATTCCCACAAACACTTTTTGAAAATTACAAAGGGGGAGAAGGTAAAATAATTCTAAAGAAGAGAAGGAAAAAATATTTATAAGAATAGAAGAAATATCCCTAAGTAAGGGGGAGTTTATCTAAGGGGGAGTGCTTATTATGATGATTTCCATATTCATAATGAATATCCCTTTCCAGATATCTAGAATATGATCCATAGTGTTCCAAAGCCTTAGTGGGAGTTTGTCGTATTCAAAATTATCCATGAACAAAGGAATATAAGCTTTATATCAAAGTTTACATAATGTTTTTCTATGTCCTTATAATCTTTTTCGGAATGATGTTTGTACTTTCCAAAAAGGTGGAGATTATTGAGTCAAAAAAGTTTTCCTTATGAATTTTATATTCCTTCTTGTATTGAAAATCACAAACAACTTATCTTAAAGAAAATCTGATTTTACCCTATATTTTACTTCTATAAGGAATATTTCCTTACCCAAGGAAATTTACCCTTACCTAGACATCATTGTTCATATCAATATTTTTCTTATGTATAAAAATCGGATTCATATATAAAACCTCATAATCGTATAATACGTAGATATAAAGCATTCTGTTTTAGGATCCAAATTCCTATTATGAAATTTTATGATGTTCTACTCGAATTCCCTGTTACGTACTTTTATGAAGTTCAACTCTGAATTATGATTACGTACATGTATAAAGTTCTAACTGTGAATTCTGATGACGAGTTCTGATTACGTATTCTCATAAAAAAGTCTGATGATGAATTATGATTGTGAATTCTCATTAAGAATTATGAGGATTATTTCTCATTACGAATTATCATTACGAATTCTGATGATGAATTCTGATTACGAATTCAAATTACAAATTCTAATGAAAAATTCTGATTATGAATTCTCATTACAAATTTGGAAGATGAATACTGATTAGGAATTCTCATTACAAATTCTTATTATGAATTCTCATTAATAATTATTATTGATAATTATGATTACGAATTATGGATACAAACTTGTATGAAGTCTGACTATGAATTCTTCTAATAAACATAATGCTAATATCCTTGTATTATAATTTCTAAAATTATTTTTGGATAGACTCCAAACATTTATTTTCTTACATTCCAAGTATTTTAGTTTGGTTATGCTTTCCCTTGGACTATTATAAAATGATTATGTTCCTTAAGTTATGAATAAATCATTGTTTGACTGACACGTGTATAGGTGCCTCCAGAATTCAAGAAAAAATATGATCGTTGGAGGAGGTAGCCGACCGTTGGAGCTGTAACTATAATTAGGATCTCATTTGAAAAGAGATCAACACTTGACAACATCTTTCAAAACTGTGCTTACATTCTGTTGAAGTTATTTCTTTAGAGAGAGGCTCTTATAAACACTCTATATTTTTGCAGAATGTTTGACCGGCTTGTTCAAACATTTCTTTGTGCAGAATGGCTTCGGGCGACTCCGATTTTATCTGTGTACATTCGAGGGCTTCTGGGGATCGAAAGACAGAGGTGCTGACTACCTGACTGTTGAGGCCTTTCAAGGATAGAAATACATACTCTGATCATCATATCGAGGGCCTCCCCTAGTGTGGGTAATACATATCTACTTGAAAGTATAAAACAAGGGACCGCTTATCCAGGGTTGTTAGATACCCTTCTCTTTGGGTTAAATGAGTTATTGTTTGTTACATGTAGTGTTACTACTTTGATTTCCATTGTGCATTTGTATTATTGAGTAATGTATAACATCATTTTACTTCTTCATACTTTTACTCTGATTTAGTTAGAATCTATAATCTTTAGGGTAGAATCTTAGTTGGTGTAAACATTTTTTACATTTTATTTCCGGATTCACTTTTCCGGAATTAAGCATGTTATTAGAACTTAGAGGTCATGTGAATTATCTTGTTTAACCTTATTAGACATAACCATCATTAAATGTTCCAAAAGAATTTTTAAAAGTAAAATGCACCCCTTCTTGTATTTGAGTATCTCATGTTTACATATTCGATCATAAATTTGGTATTATAGAGTATATCATACTCACATACCATTTAACAGTTTCTTCTGGAGGTGGGAAGTGAAGTGTTGGAATAGAGAGTAAGCTTCCACCCATTTTGTTGGACCCATTAAGGTGTTAAAGCGAGTTGGGTAGGTTGAGTAGCTTTTGGAATTTCTTTCATGTTTGGAGTTAATCCCCATATTTTTTCACGTCTCTCATCTTATTCGATATCTACAAGATGAACCCCATGACATTGACTATGTATTGTTTGATATCGAAGAATATGTGATGTTCATAGAGCTAACAATAGTGATCCAATATCGTCAAGGGAAGGTGTTCGGTGAATGTACCATTCCCTTGGTTTCATGGACTTGGAGGTGTGGTGACTTGGAAGAGAGTACATGAGAATAAGATATGTAGATGTGTGACAAAAACTGAGTTGTTAACAGTTTTTATGTGTTCTATTTTGTTTTGAAATTTAATATTTGAATATTGTTTTATGAAATAAATTATTTTTTCATTTGATTTAGATGTGCGTCGTGTGGTATGTGATATGACCATGACATATATTCATGGGAGGAACATATTCATAATCGAGGTGCATTAATTGTGATTCAATTAAACACGTGCGAGTGAGATGTGCCACCCAGAGCGGATAATATATTGACATGGAGGAAACAATTCACTGGTATGTATGTTTAGGATAATTAAATTCATTGGATGTTTAATTTTTTGGTTTCGGACATGCACGGGGGTGGACTATTATACTGTGGTTTTTTGCAGTGTTGTTGTAGTTATTGGGTCGGTGTGTTTGGTTGTTGATATTGATTGGGGGTGGTATGTTCCTTGAATGGAATCTCTTATGGTGGTTGTTCAGACCCCTTTCTTCCCTTGGAAATGGTTTTGGATTATTGAGAGAGAGAATTGTTTGAGTTGTATCTAATGTAATGGTATGTTCCGTTCTGATCCATTATTTTTTGGGTTTTTCTTTTTGGATGTGTTCAGAGGAGGCTCAGAGAGAGTTTGAAGAAGTATGATTTCTAAAGGATGGAAATATATGGATTACATGTGGTGTAACAGGATTACATGAAAAGAATTTTTTTTCTATGGGTTTTCATCAAGGTTTTGATGGGTGTAATATGTTGTGGTCAGAAAAATAAAATAAATCAAGAGACAATAGGTTTGTTGGCAGAAAACGATCATTGAGAATGATATTATGTGATTGGTTATTACACATTGTGTAATACGCTCATCCAGTTTTATTTTAAAATTCTATTCATCTAATCATTAAATCATTTAGATGTTCTCACTTATTCCTCTAATTATGGATGATCCCTATGTACCTTATGGAGTCCTTTGTGCCCCAATATTCCCTCTTTAATCTTTTGATCATGATGGTTTTCCATCAGAGATATGTGGTTGTTCTTTGGTGAGTTATCTCCTATTTTACACCTTTTTCTTCTTTTTCTTCGCCCGAGATTCACTACAATGATACAGGTTGGTGTCTTATGGATTTTGGGAAGTGTTTTGATAATCATTTTGTATGGAATAGGGTTATCCACAGTTTGCATTGTGTGTTTGTGGTGTGATAGATTTCTTTTGTTCCTTAAGGTGCACAAAAATTGGAAAGTATCCTTGATGCATGATTTCCTTCATTTCTCCATATTTTGCTTCATGTGGTAGGGGTTTTACATATATTTACATTTTAATCAAAGCTGCACCATCCTTATCAAAGTTAAAAAATTGGTTAATTGAAATTAATAGAAAATGGGTCTTGTTCACATTTTATTATGTCATTGATAATTATTATGATTGGGTTATTGTTCAGGATTGATACCCCACTACAAACCTTGGATGTTGGATGATGTTTTTTGAGAACCAAATGAATTATGTAATTCGTATTGATTCTATTTTCTTGTTAAATTATATATGAAAATAGGGTTAATTTGGAATATTTTAATTTTGAATGGATTCCACCTGATTAAATAATTTCTGTCAAAAATCCCTAATATATCATGTGGAATAAAATAACGGATGTCTTATTAAATATAGTTTTCTGTTCTTCCATGGTACGTCTGGTGATGTGATGTGTGTGGTATTTCACTGGGTTCTGTTGTGGTGTTTTTTGAGCACGATTTTTTTCAATGGGATGGTTTTGGTGGGGTAGTGGATTCTCATTGTGAGTTATTTAATGATTGATTCTGTTACAGATGAGAAGTGTTGTGCAGTGAGGTTGTGAAACTAGTTTTTGGTAATGTGTTATCAGTTAGGGTTGTGACTTAGTGGTTATTTCTATTAGTATCTAAACTGATCAGGGTGACATTGAAGAATGATATTGGTAATTGGTATGGGTGATTCTAGCTTAATAACAGTCATTCCAATTCACCCTATATCTAGATATCAATATCTAGTAATGCATGAATTTCTATTAAATGTGGATGATGTGGAAGGATGTGTAATTAATGTGAAGCTACCTTGTTTTGATAAAGATCTTCGACGTTTGAAAACTTTGTTGTTTATTGTGTATTGTTCTTGAAGTTACCTGGGTAGTGATGGAATATATAAATAAATAATTATTAAAACCGTGAATGGATTGGTTGGGTTTGGATAACATGATGGAAATGGTTAATTTAATTGTCTTGGAATGTGAATGGGTTTTGTGGCTTGTTGAATGGGGTTGTACATTTTGAGGTAGTAGTGAATATGGAAGTGTTATGAGTGGTTACATTTTTGAGAACCCATTGGTTATGATAGAGTGTTTTGTATCATATATTAGTATACATGAATTTCCATTTTGATTTCTATATGCGCCCACTCTACGTGAACACTATGTGCCGAACACCCCAATCATTAAGTATGATGGTGTCTTTCACAAACATCCCAAGGGAGGTTGGATGGCCGGACACCCACTATTCCCTTCCCCATCTTCGTGGCGGTGATTGACAATGCTTTTTGTGGAAGGTTGTCATCTATGAGGTCTCTATGTATGCGAGTGGGTTGTATAAATTCCCATGATTCTTCTAGATGAGATGTCGTGAGCTTTCCTAGGTGTCTTCAGGATGATATGTTCCTTTATTCCCATGTGTCTTAGAGATGAGGTGTTGTTTGTGGAATAGGTGTCTGCAGGTCAGATGTGATGTGGTTTGTGTCCCTGATGTTAGTGGGGGGGGTGTTTTTTGTTTGTGGCACATGTTTCTTTTGGTGGGATGTGATGTGTGTTGATGTCTGGGTGTCTATGGTCTGGATGTTGTTTTGAGGCCCTGATGTGTGCATGTGGGTTTTGATTTGGTGTGTTCAGAATATGTGGTAGCACAAGGACGTTTTCGACTAGGTAAGAGAGGATAATTATTTGGAACAGGTATGGGGTACCCTATTATCGATGTGCATTATGTTACATTAAATGGCCTGTATTATTTGATGAATGTGCCTTGGTCATGTTGGGATAGTTAGTATATCTATTATGTGATGTTTGGTTTTATTGTTTTATCATAGTTACATTAGTATGTTTTTTTCACATGTTCACAAGAGACTTTGGTTTTCCTTCTAAGTATACATGTATGCTCACACTATGTATATAAACAATTTTTATGTTTCCAGGAGGATTTCACTGACCATGTTGGACCATACTATCATTGATATTGATAGTTGTCATTTAGATGATTAGCTTTAATTTTGGTATTTCATTTGGAAACTTTTATATTTTTAACAGTTCTACATTATGAATTCATATGGAATGGTTTTTGATTTGTTTTAATTGTGTGTTGGATTTTTTTGGGATGAACCATCATATCATCAAATAACAATTTATATAAAAGGATAATGCATCCCATTTTTTGAGAATTTTATACCCTTGTTGCTATCTGGCAACCCAGGGCCTACTAGAGGTGGGACTTGGGGGTCATTATCATTCTTTATTCATTTTCATCAAAGGAGGAAAATATATTTATAGAGGGGTTCATTGATATGTAATATAAAAATGAACCATATCATTAATGATAAATCATGAATGTTAGAAAAATTCAATTAAAAACAGAAACAATGGATATAATGAAATTTTATTTATGAACAACTGATAAGATTTTATAAATTGATCATATAAATTTTTATTAATATTAATATTATTCTTTTTAGGGTAATAACATGTTTAAAACCACTATAGATGATTTAAAATCTCGTTCAACCAATGGAACGGATAAGGAGATTTATTTCATCTCAAATTTCATTCCATTAAGAGTTATTTTGTTATTATGAACAAATTTACTTTAATGTGGTTTGTATAATACCACATTGAAATATAATTTCATGATTCCATCATTAATAATAATATTTCATTTTCACATTGAATAATATCATACAAATGGATTTTATGTGAAAATTACAATGTAGTAAAAGTTATTTAACAGTCCCATTTTCTTTTGTGATTGTTAACAATTACAATATATAGTATATTTATTATGGAAATTTCTTATTAGAAATAAATTTTCACATGACTATATATATTATTGGGTTATTGATGACACTATTTCCTAATCATTATCAAATTTTTAAATATGGTATATACTTTCCATGTTATTTGATCAAAAGGTGATATATTGATAAATATTTTTCCATTAGTCAATATGGATATTTGATTTTCATTCATTTTGATTAATAAAATATATTTTTTGTTATCTATATAAGGAATGGTTATGAAAGATAGTGATGGGTGGGACTAAAATAATATAGCCACTCATTGCATCAACATGTCTCATGCGAAAAATAACATAATCAATTTAAATGGGATTCTATATGTAGTATTTAAAATCGCTTATTAAATGAATTCAATGTAGAGGTATCATGATTCTTGAGATCATGATATTGTAATAATTAATAATTTTCATTATTTAGAATTATATTATTATTATATGTGATATTTTCACAATGATATTATCTATGGATTCATTTAATGTTTTGTTCATTGTTAAAATTGAATTAGTTTTCAGTTATTTACTTTTCCATATTAATTATGCCCTATCTATTCAACCAGTATAGTTATTTAAATGGAATGTTAATTGATTTATATACCATTCAATATTTATTATGATTTATTGATCAATGATATATTACACTATAAATAATCCATACTGATAATTATATGTCACAATTATTTAGTTTCTTTTAAAAAGGATATGATGAAGTGTTCATTGAATGAGTTTTCATGGATGCTGTTCATTTTATGAAGTCATTTATTTTTTGTACTCTGAGTATAAAATGTTTATCATGTATGTATCTATTTCTCCAAAACTACTAAAATAGTCACTACTTATGTATTTGACCAATTATATATATGAAATTGTTATATAACAAATGTCGACTCTTGAATACTAATTTAGTGGTTATTAAAATTAGTATCAGAAAATTTTTTGTAGGATTCTTGGGAAATAGATTTAAGAAATAATTGACTAGTACACATAAACCTATCAAATTTGTACACCCATTTGTATATAATAAAATTCTATAGTTTGGTTTTGTACTAGATTCTGTCAGTTTTCCAAGTTGTACATCCCGTCCTGGATAATATTAGTGTTCATTGTTCTAGAATCGAGCTTCCTAGGTGTAATATATTGGAAATGGGAATTATAGAACCCATAGAAAAAAATCCATGAAATGATTCATTACATTATTATATTTTCATTATTACAAGCAATAAATCCATAAGGGATAAAGTGTTTATAAATTTTGAAAAACTAGATTTCATACATTCTACCTGTTTTACATTGGGAGAAGAAAACATGACATAAAAACTAAAAACAAACTAGATCATATAAACTCATTACCAAATTTCATCTTCATATAATGGGGAAGGGAATTAAAATAACGGTGAGATAAATTTTCAGTAAGGATAATGTACAGTGGAAGTAATCATGATTCAATAATCATAGAAAATATGAAAATTTATATAACTAGAAACAACATTAAATTAATGAACGTGATAAGGAATAATCAATATGGAAAATTATATAACTGAAATAGATTGAATTCAAATAATAATGTTAGAATGAAACATAACTATGGATACTGTAAAAAATAATATAATCTAATTGAATAAAAATTACTAAATTCATAATGATGGATATCAAAAACATACCATTAAGGCTCTATACCATGATTCTAATACTTTCAAGGAATCATGCCAAGAATCATATACATTCACAGATTTTTGAAATGAAAATAATATTATCAAGGAATCTTGTAAATAATCTAATACATTCAAGGATTCATGACAGGAATATAATATTGTCAAAGCATTGTGCCATGAATCTAATAATTTCAAGGCTTCATGAAATAATCTAGTACTCTCAAGGCTTTATGAAAAAAAGAATATACATTTATGAAATAATGAAAGGAATATAATATTTTAAGGTATTTATACCATGAATATACTAATTTCAAGGACTCATTCCAATAATTTTATAATTTCAAGGCCTCATTCCTAGAATATAATATTTTCAAGGATTCATTCAATGAATATAATACTATCACAGATTAATGTAATGAATCTAATACTCTTAAATTTAGAAACATGTGTGAATATGGTATAATGTTTAGGAGATAATAATATAAATTTCATTCCAATATGGATAATTAAAAAATTGAAATATTATCAAAAGGATGTGACTATTTCAATATAAAGTTATCAATCAAAAAATAATATGATATTGAAATGATAACATTTAACTCTTGGTAATTTTATGTTCATGAATCCTTGGATGAGATCAATCAATGTCAAACCATAAATACCATGATGATAAAATGACTCAATATAAAATATAATAAAAGGGTCGATAGGTACTGTAACACCCCAGGTAAATAAAGAGTATGACATTTTCACATTTATCCATATTTGTGAATAAAATATTAATATGACTTTAAAGGGGAATCTATGCTTGATGGCGTACCCAACACACAACAACGAGTTTCTTGGAATCTTATGTTGCACTCTAATAATAAAATAATATTATTTTAAATAGTACTTAACACCTAGCCGTTGTAATGGTGGGAATGAACATAAATAACTACAAAATGATTATATATGTTTGTCAAATATTTTTCCTTTTTACAATAAATGTTAGGGGATTAAAAATGCGAATGAATCCAATTTTAAGCGTAAACATTCTAATATTCTTTAAAATGTCGATTAACCGCCTTTTGATGGAGATCCTCTATTAAATCCACTTTTTGAAAATTTTATGTGTTGTATTTTACAAAATAAAATTCTTCTTTAGAATTGGGACATCAAAATTTACTTTGTGTAAATTTTTGGTATTTTTCCGAAAAAGATCAATTTTTAATAAATAGTGAAAAATGTTGTATTTTAATTCAAAACCACTTTTTAATCTAATTTGTTTATATGATTAGATTATCTTTTTAATTTGTTTTAAAGTGAAATTAGATTATATTTTTACCATTTAATCCAATAGTGGTCGTTGGAATTAATTTCACTTTGAAATCGGACTTAAACTAGTGTCAATCTTTTCATACATTTTGTTGCATAAAAACATGATATTTGTTTTGATGGCAGGAATTAATTATTAAATTAATTAATGAAACTTATATGTTTTGAGGTTTTTAAAATAGGCATCATTTTTGAATTTGGAATATCAAATATAGCTTAGGGTGAATTTTTGGTAATTTTCTGAGAAACGTCAATTTTTGATGAATAGTGTAACCACTAAGTGGTACTTATAAAAACTAATTTTCCGTTTAAATGAAATTTTTCCATCTTTGTGTTTTGAATTTTAAAATTCATACATATATGGTTGTCATTAAGAAGTAAAATATGGTTCAATGGGATTAGAATAATTTTTTGGTGAATAGTAACTTATTAAGTTTTTAATCGCGATTAGAGGTAATTAGTGTAGTTTAAGGTAAGAATAATGTTTTAATAAAATGAAATGACCTAGACACATGTCCTACCCTCATTTAATGTGTCATGGCTGACCATGAAAATCAATGGGTCAACTTGGGGACCCCATGGAGCCACTTTGGTTGGAAAATGACATAAATACCATTTTATTTAATGTTAAACTAAAAATGACACAAACATGAGATGTTTTACTAAAACAATATTTACATGGGGTTATACAAGTCATATTTTTGAATATAAATAGTCATTTTAATGCTAAAAAAATTCCTACATCATAGTAATTTTTTTATAATTTTTATACATTAAATAAATTAAATTATTTATGACATCATGATGATGCAGTAATGAACTCATTATTTAATGATTTAAATAAAATGGAATGATAATGTAAAATATAATACCTAAACATTTCCAAAACCTATTATATGGGTGTATTTCTAACCCTTATCACCTTATCCTGGAAACAAATCAATGTGGAACGATTAAAATCCGAAAATCATTCAAAAATAATATAACATTTCTTTACTTTCCAAGAGTGCCCCTCCTCTCCTCTTATAAAAAGGCCCCACCTCTACCTCCTTACCCACAATTCCAAAGCCTTTGGCTCAGCAAACCCCAGCCAATTTTGTCTCTCCAAATCCCTCTCAAAATCCTTGAAGCCTCACTTTGGGCAGAAGTCTTCCCAAGGAAGCCTTTGAGCTCAGCCCAAAGGGGGTTACCCGATTTTAAGGTAATGTCTTCACTTGTGTTCTTTTGTTTTATTTTTCTTCTCCAACCCCCTAAACTATATTTATTCATTTCGTTTGTAACAACTCTAGTATATTAAATATACTAGGATTTTTTTATAATAAGGAATCTAGTTACACTTACACACACCTTTTTCTAATGGTTAAATAACATACTGTTTATGTGGTTGGTGATTTTCTGCCTCACGAAATGATGAGTGTTCAATATTCTTTTAACACCTTTTAAGGTGGCCATTATGATGTCACTGTATTTTATATTTGATATATATGGTATTTATGTTTACTATATGCTTCTGTATTATATATTTAAACCAGACCTTTTTTCTTTTCATGTTGTGTAAATGCGATAATTTCATATGAGGAAGTGTGGACTACCGCCCCCTCAAGTGATGTGACTCGTACATGCAATGCATGGAATGTATAAATAATGAAATTAATGAACATATGTGACCTATATATCATATATATTATACTGGAATTATTATTATATATATATATCATTTATTTTTAATTCCATTAATATGACAAAGAAAAATGAATGTAGCGTTCATGCGTACGTACGGCCTACCATCTCCATGAACGGTGCATTTCGTTTTTTATATCCAAATGATATGGAAAAGTATAATATGAATATGTACTGGATATATATGATATCTTAATCATTAAAAATATTCTGGAAATTATTTACTTATAACTACACGGACAATCATTTTTCAAACAAGTTCATTTTTTACTCATGTAGCAAACATCGACAAAAACGTCGGATATGAACTCATATTATTAACCAATTATTATAACATTAAAATATGTGATATGAACTGAATAATGATCTTTATAGGATTTCCTTAAGAAATTATAAATTGACCAAAGTTTATTATTCGGGAATATAATGAAAACAAACAAGACATGTTGGACTTGAGGTAAGGGATCCAACCCCTCTCTTTATTTTTAAGTACACTCTTTTATGTCATTACTTTTAAAGAACATATTTCTTATTATTGGGATGTTCTTTTATATTACTCTTACTTTAATTTTTATTTTAATATGTTGATAGACCCTATTATCTCTCATCAATCCCTTTTGGATGTTTTGAGTGGTGCCGTTAGACTGCCGAATTTTCGTAAGAGATCTAACCTCTCTCTTTCTTTTTAAGTACTATCTGTTATGTCACTTCTTTTAAGCTCCACTTTGTTATGTTGGGGGGATGTTATTTTATATTCCTCTTTCTGTAAACATTATGTTAATATGATGATAGACCCTATTTTCTCTCATCAAACCATTTTGGAAGTTTTAAGTGGCGTCGTTAGGCTGCCGAGTTTTCGTAAGGGATTATTCATCTCACTTTTATTCCCGTGAGATTTATGCTACATTTTTCAAAATTTCCTTTGAGTGGTGTATGTACTGCCCATTATTTTACTCATTGTGTAATATACTTTCATTTATGAGTATTTATATCAATTTTGTATTGTCCGTCTTTCACGTGGTGCATATCTCAAAAGATACCCATGTCAGTAAGGGAACCTTTCACCCTCCTCTTTTTAAAATACTTATTTTGTTATGTCTTTTAATTAACATACTATTATGTTGGTATATGTTCTTATATATCCTTATTGATTTAAATTTTATTTACATGTGATTAGATACCCTTTTTATCTCTCATCAACTCATTTTCCGAATTTTGTAGTGACGCTGCTAGGCTGTCAAATTTTTGCAATGGAACTTCTTAACCCAAATTTGATTGATTGGGATAAACATGTACACCTTGAATATGTCATTCTATGAATATGTGTGAATATCCTCTGATTTTTTTACACTTAATATCCACTTTTATTTCGTGTATTCATTTGTCACACATAATTATGTAATTGATTTATCCTTAATCCAAGGATACCGTCTTTGTATGGGACTTCATCTCAATATCCATTCGTTGAGGCATATTTTGTTTTATACACAACTTTTTTTATATGGTGCATAAACCCCTTTGACTTTTACTTTTATTCAAAATGAATCTTTTTTATATGAAGCATTTACTGAACGACAAAAGGGAATTTTTTTGTCATACGTATGCGGTGATAACAACTTCTCCACCGCCGTGACCATAATTTGAGTTTCGGCTTCCTCTACAAGCCATACCTTATTTTTAAAAGAAATATAAATACCATGTTTTACTTTTATTTTATTTTGGTATTGAAAATGGTTTTCTTAATGGTTTTAATCAAAGTGTTGTATTGATATCTTGTGATTGAAAGGTAGAAATGTTATGTTTCCTTTATGCATGATTTATGTGATACGATTATGTTGTGGTTCTTGGGCATTGTTATGAAGATGGGTGGTTCTGTGATAATCTAATGGTGGGTGAGCCCGATATAGCTCTACAATGCATTGGGTAACGCGAAGGGGTGAAACGTTAAGGTTTCTTCGAAGAGATTTAGGTAATATACTGTGGTGGGTATTCCAAACATAACTAAGAGGGTTACTACCTATATTAGATTGTTGTGAATGCCCCAAGTTACCTTTATGTCTTATGATTTCTATGATTTATTAATGATTAGATGAGGTATGTTAAAGTGCTTATGTTTTATGAGTAAAGTATGATTTCATTGATTCTTATGAGTACATGTACTCATGTTTCCTTTCCCTATATTTTTATATCCCTTACTGAGCTTTTTATGCTCATCCGAAGTTTTTGAAATGTTTTTCAAAGGTAAAGGGAAAGGTATATGATATGATGATAGTGTCAAGGAAGTGTCAAGAATGAATCCATGTTTTATTTTAAATATGTTTTCGTTGATGGGAAAAAATGAATACTATCTTTTATGTAACCACTTTGTCAAAATGTGGAATATAATCCAAGTTTATGATTTAATTCTCTAAAACTCTAAAACTGAAAAGATCCTCAATGTGTAATCTTGTACTAACTCGAGATTAAGTAAGGTTTAAGGCTGGGGCCTTATAGTTGGTATCATAGGTCGGTTTAGATAACTTTAGAGGTTAGGGTATTCTCTAAGCATAAGTGACAGTACCATAATGGATAGGATATCACAAAGTGTCCTAGTTTTAGATAAAGTGAATGAGTAAGTATTTCTTAGTGTTTAGATTCCTCATTAGTACATGATGGTTTTGTTGATATACTCACACTGACATTTCTATTTTTAGTGAATGGATGGATCTAGCAGGCACCAAAGAGACAACATGTTTGAAGGAAACTGTGGTGGTTCTCTGATTAGGATACTAGATTAAATGGGGGATTCAATGAGGAAACTCGTGGTTGTTCTAACCCAACTATCAAGGAGTCATGATCAACCACTTGAACCTTGGTATGTTCTGTAATGCATCATGTATTAGAATAACAATCGATGTGGATGTTAAGGTAATAATTATAAAGGTTACCATTAGAGATTATATGATCCTTACTTTTGAGGTAATTATGGGTTTTTATATGTTATGATGGAAAATGAAAGGCATGAGATAAACATGAGTTTAAAATATGTTATGATTATTTTTGATGATTTTATCTCGTTTTGGGGAATGTTTTATGAATTATGTAGTTTTAGAAAAAGGACAACACGCAGACCGTGAGACAACCCGTCGCGTTGGACAAAGCTACGGGAATCGAACCCACAACCAATGTGTGACGGGTATTTATCGCCTACCACTGGACTACGTGAAGTCCCTGGTTAGTTTGAATGATTCTTTTTAGTTAGATTATTTTATGAATTAAGAGTAAGTTGATTTTGGTTTATCTATGGAAATTTATTAACCTATCATGGAGGATACGTGATTATGTTAATCATTTTTCAATACGAGACATTAAGAGAAACTGATGTTGTTTGGAGATAAATGTTATGATTTAACATGGAAGACTATGTGACTAAATCCTTCAAATATTTGGGTTTCAATCATAGTTTGGTTTACTTTGAATAATTTTATGGAAAAATTGTGAATCGAATGGTCCTCATTGAACTTTGAGTTTTATTGGACAAATAATGGAGATTAAGAATAGATTTTCTTTTTATAAAGGGTTATCCTTTTCTGGATTATCTGATCTTGTACTAACCTTTTTGGTTTTGGTGTGGGTTAAATTCTAAAGACATGAGAAGTATATAGTTCTCTTTTTTGGATTAGTTGATTCTCTAGAAGTTGATTATAGGACTCTTAATGTGAACAAGTCTTCCTAAATACTTGTCTTTGGAGAAAATATGAGTTTCTGTAAGGAATCTAATAAAAGTTGAAAGTCAAGAAGATAAGTGATTATGTTTCCTTACGAATAAATTCCTCAATAAAAAGTAACTTAAAACAAAAATGTTGTCTATTAACTTTTCCTACTAGGGAATCGAATACAAATTAACCCATCACATGTTTGTAATTTTCTTGTTGTTAACATTCTCCTAAACATGTTTTCTATCACCCTCCATCAGAACATGACCCTATTTTTTCACCACCATGTCCATGTTTTCCTACATGGAATCCTTGTATGGGTTAACTCGCTTGACCTCTGTACTAATCTTCCTTTATTTTAAAGTGATTGTTTTACCGACTCTTGTTCCAATGTGGGACATTCAAGGATGTTTCCAAGCTCAATTTTAAAATTGCGAGGATGCAATTCCCAAAAGGGGGGAAGGATGTAACACCCCAGGTAAATAAAGAGTATGAAATTTTCACATTTATCCATATTTGTGAATAAAATATTAATATGACTTTAAAGGGGACACTATGCTCGATGGCGTACCCAACACGCAACAACGAGTTTCTTGGAAATCTTACGTTGCACTCTAATAATAAAATAATATTATTTTAAATAGTAGTTAACGCCTAGCCGTTTTAATGGTGGGAATTAACTGAACTAACTACTAAATGATTATATATGTTTGTCAAATATTTTTACTTTTTACAATAAATGTTAGAGGATTAAAAATGCGAATGAATCCAATTTTAAGCGTAAACATTCTAATATTCTTTAAAAGGTCGATTAACCGCCTTTTGTTGGATAATCTCTTTTAAATACACTTTTTGACAATTTTATGTGTTATATTTGACAAAATAAAATTCTTCTTTAGAATCAGGACATCAAAATTTACTTTCTGTAAATTTTTGGTATTTTTCCGAAAAAGTTCAATTTTTAATGAATAGTGAAAAATGTAGTATTTTAATTCAAAACCTCTTTTTAATCTAATTTATTTATATGATTAGATTATCTTTTGAATTGGTTTTAAAGTGAAATTAGAATATATTTTTATCGTTTAATCCAATAGTGGTCGTTGGAATTAATTTTTCTTTGAAATCGGACTTAAACTAGTGTCAATATTTTGATACATTTTCTTTCATAAAAACACTATTTGTTTTGACAGTGGGAATTAATTATTAAATTAATTAATGAAACTTATTTGTTTTTAATTATTTAAAATAGACATAATTTTTGAATTCGTAATATCAAATATATCTTTGGGTGAATTTTTGGTAATTTTCTGAGAAACTTCAATTTTTGATTAATAGTGAAACCACTAAGTGGTATTTATTAAAACTGATTTTCCATTTAAATGAAATTTTCCCATCTTTGTGTTCTGGATTTCAAAAATACGACATACATGGTTGTCATTAAGAAGTAAAATGTTGTTCAATGGGATTAGAATAATTTTTTGGTGAATAGTAACTTATTAAGTTTTTAATCGCGATTAGAGGTAATTACTGCAGTTTAAGATAAGAATAATGTTTTAATAAAATGAAATGGCCTAGAAACATGTCTTACCCTCATTTGAGGTGTCATGGACGATCAAGAAAATCCATGGGTCAACTTGGGGACCCCATGGAGCCACTTTGGTTGGAAAATGACATAAATACCTTTTTATTTAATGTTAAAGTAAAAATGACACAAACATGAGATGTTTTACTAGAACAATTTTTACATGGGGTTATACAATTCATATTGTTGACTATAAATAGTAATTGTAAAGATAAAAATATTTCCTATATCATAGAATTTTTTTATAATTTTTAGACATTATATAAATAATATTATTTATGACATTATGATGATGCAGTGATGAACTCATTATTTAACGATTTAAAAAAATGGAAAGATAATGTAAAATCTAAGACCTACACATGTCCAAATCTATGGGATTGGTGGTTTTCGAACCCTTATCACCTTATCCTAGAAACACATCAAGGTGGGAACATTGAAATCCGAAACACATTCTAAAATAAAGTAACATTTCTTTACATTCCAAGAGTGCCCCTCCTCTCCTCTTATAAAAAGGCCCCCACCTCTACCTCCTTACCCACACTTCCAAAGCCTTTGGCTCGGCCAACCCCTGCCCATTTTGTCTCTCAAAATCCCTCTCTAACTCCTTGAGGCCTAACTTTGGGGATAAGTCTTCCGAATGAATCCCCTGAGCTCAAACCAAAGGGAGTTACCTGATTTTAAGGTAATGTGTTCACTTGTGTCCTTTTGTTTTATTTTGCTTCTCCAACCCCATAAACTCTTTTTATTCATTTCTTTTGTAACGACTCAAGTATCTTCAATATACTAGGATGTTGTTATAAAAAGTATTAGAGTTACACTTACACAGATCTTTGTCTAATGGTTAAAGAACATAATGTTTCTGTGGTTGGCGATTTTCTGCCTCACGAAGCAATGATTGTTCAATATTCTTTTAACACCATTAAAGGTGGCCATTATGATGTCACTGTATTTTATATATGATATATATGGTACTTATTTTTACTATATTCTTCTTTATTTTATATTTAAACCATACCTTTATTCTTTTCATGTTGTGTAAATGCGATAATTTCATATGAGGAAGGGTGGACTACCGCCCCCTCAAGTGATATGACTCGTACATGAAATACATGGAATGTATAAAGAATGAAATTAATCAACATATGTGACCTATATTACATATATATTATACTGGAATTATAATATATTTATATATCTCATTTATTTTTAATTCCATTAATATGACAAAGAAAAAATGAAATTAGCGTTCATGCGTACGTACGACCTACCGTCTCCATGAACGATGATTTTCGTTTTTTATCTCCAAATGATATGAAATAGTTTAAAATGAATATGTACTGGATATATATGATATTTTAATCATTAATACTATTCTGGAAATTATTTACTTATAACTACATGGACAATCATTTTTCAAACAAGTTCATTTTTTACTCATGTACCAAACATCGACAAAAACGTATGATATGAACTCATATTATTAACCAATTATTATAACATTAAAATATGTGATATGAAATGAATAATAATCTTTATAGTATTTCCTTAATCAATTATAAATTGACCAATGTTTATTATTTAGCAATATAAAGAAACGAACAAGACAAGTTGGACTTGAGGTAAGGGATCCAACCTCTCTCTTTCATTTTAAGTACACTCTTTTATGTCATTCCTTTTAAAGCTCATATTTCTTTTTATTGGGATGTTATTCTATATTAATGTTACTGTAATTTTTAGGTTAATATGATGAGAGACCCTATTCTCTCTCATAAATCCATTTTGGATGTTTTGAGTGGCGTCGTTAGGCTGCCGAATTTTCGTAAGAGATCTAACCTCTCTCTTTCTTTTTATGTACTCTCCTTTATGTAACTTCTTTTAAGATACTTTTTTTATATTGGGGGATGTTTTTTTATATTCCTCTTTCTGTAAACATTATGTTAATATGATGAGAGACCCTATTTTCTCTCATCAATCCATTTTTTATGTTTTACGTGGCGCCGTTAGGCTGCCGAGTTTTCGTAAGGGATTTATCATCTCACTTTTATTACAGTGAGATTTATACTAAATTTTCCAAAATTTCCTTTTATTGGTGTATGTAATGCCCATTATTTTACTCATTGTGTAATATACTTTCATTTATGAGTACTTACATAAATGTTGTATTGTCCTTCTTTCACGGGTTGCATGTCTCGAAAGATATCAATGTCAGTAAGGGAACCTTTCACCCTCCTCTTTTTAAAAGACATCTTTTGTTATGTCTTTTAATTCTCATAATATTATGTTGGGATATGTTCATCTCTATCCTTATTGATTTAAATTTTATCTCCATGTGATGATATACCCTCTTTATCTCTCATCAACTCATTTTCTGAATTTTGTAGTGACGCTGTTAGGCTGTCAAATTTTTGCAAGGGAACTTCTTTACCCAAATTTGATTCATTGGGATAAACTTGTACTCCTTGAATATGTCTTTCTATGAATATGTGTGAATAGCCTTTGATTGTTTTACACTTAATATCCACTTATATTTCATTTATTCATTTGTCACACATAATTATGTAATTGATTAATCCTTAATCCAAGGATACCGTCTTTGTATGGGACTTCGTCTCAATCTCCATTCATTGAGGCATATTTTGTTTTATACACAACTTTCTTTTATACGGTTTATAAACCCATTTCAATTTTATGTTTATTCAAAATGAATCTTTTTTATATTAAGCGTTTACCAAACGAAAATAGGGAATGTTTTTGTCATAAGTATGTGGCGACAATGACTTTTCCGCCGCTATGACCATTATTTGAGTTTCGGCTTCCTCTACAAGCCATACCTTCTTTTTATAAGAAAAATAAATACCCTGTTTTACTTTTATTTTATTTTGGTATTGAAAATGGTATTCATAATGTTGTAATATCAATGTGTTGTATTGATATCTTGTGATTGAAAGGTGGAAATGTTATGTTCCCTTTATGCATGTTTTATTTGATACGATTATGTTGTGGTTATTGGGCATTGTTATACAGACGGGTGGTTCTTTGATAAACTAAGGCCGGGTGAGCCCGATATCTCTCCAATGCATTGGGTAATGTGAAGGAGTGAAACGTTAAGGTTTCTCCGATAAGATTTTGGGAATATACTGTGGTGGGTTTCCAAACGTAACCAAGAGGGTTACTCCCTACCTAAGAATGTTATGAATGCCTAAAGTTACCTTTATGTCTTACAATTTCTATGAATTTTTTTTGATTTGATGAGTTATTTTAATGTGCTTATATTTTATGAGTAAAGTATGATTTCATTAAATCTTATGTGTACATGTACTCATGTTTCCTTTCAATATATTTTTATATCCCTTGCTGAGCTTTTTATGCTCATCCCATGTTTTTGAAATGTTTTTCACAGGTCAAGGGAAAGGTACATGATATGATGATAGTGTCAAGGGAGTTTCAAGAAATAATCCGTGTTTTATTTTAAATATGTTTTCGTTGATGGGAAAAATGAATACTACCTTTTATGTAACCACTTTGTTTAAATGTGGAATGTAATGCATGTTTATGATCTAATTCCCTAAAATTATAAACCTGAAAAGATCCTCAATGTGTAATCATTTATTAACTCACGATTAAGTAAGGTTTAAGGCTGGAGCCTTATAGGTACACCCCAAATATTATTTAGTTATTGAAATGGTATACGCCTCACAGGATAAAAAAAGTGACATAAATTCATTTAAACCATAGTAACACATGAAATATAAGACTTGAAAGAAATTGTAATCAAATGTAACATTTAAAGATCGTGAAAATAAATAAATTAATGATATTATGTATAAATGTGTTTTTATATACAACACATAAATTAAGTAAGTATGAAATATGAAATTTATATGACATATTTAAAATTTGAGATGAAAATACCTTACCATGAGTCTGACTAGTCATCTGTGTATTTATATTCCTAAATAATACAATTATTTTTATTATTTAATGGATTCATAACCATTTCATTTTTATCATGAAATTTAATTATATTATTAAAATTTTGTAAATGAAAATGTAAACAATTATGTTTACACTGGGTGTTTTGATCATATTTGGTTTATGTGTTAAAAATGAATTTGGTAGGACATATATGATTAAATGGATAATTATGAAAACATATCAAAAATAATAATCATGAAATAATTATCATAATAATATATCAACAATACTTTTAAAACCAATCATGAATGATGGATATGAGTAATGAGACAACATTATATTCATAGAGATGGCATGTCAAATATATTCAAGGGGTACATTACCATTTTTCAATGATTTTTATGTAAAGAAGACACATAAAATTATATTAATCCATAATGAACCTTATATAATAAATAACATGTATTTTAATCTCTATTATTATCTTGATATTTTTTGTGATGTAAAGGAAATCACATCATGTCGAGGGGGCTATAGTCCACACATCCGCAAATAACGTTGTCCATTTTTTGGTGTGTGAATAGGGTAATAAAGAAAATGGTATACTATATTTCAATAAAGGTAATTTTTTCCTGAATAACATATATATTTATTTTCTGAATTTGTTTTTAATTTTTACCATCTTTAATACATTCCATGTAATGCATGAACGTATCACATCACTTTGATGAGGTGGTGGTCCACACATCCACAAATAAAGTTATCATATTTACACCAAATAGAACAAATAATGTTATGTGCTATATAAAAATTTCTGAATAATGAATAACTAATAAATATCATTTATATCTTATTGAATCAATTTATCCATCATAATCTGAAACTCTGAAAGGTGGTAAAGAAAAAATTAAATACAATGTTTCATGGGGAAATAATTCTCCACACATGAACATTATGTTCACTACCCATTTCATGGTTTTTTTCATATAGGTGTTCGTAGAACCATTAACATTGGTTAATTTATGTATATTTATCATACGTAAATTAATATATAATAATTTAATAATAACAAATTATGGGGTGATGAAACAAATAAAACCTAAATTCACTTTGATGAATGTGAACTGATTTTCTGGTAACTCATTTTTCTTTTCACCAAATAGATTCCTTATTATGAATTAATATGAAGGTGAGGATTATATATTGAGGTTATGGATGATGGTAGACTATTTTTGAATAGGGTGGATGTGATCTAATTTCTGGAGAGGTGTGCGGAAGGGGAAGAGTGAATGCCCATTTATAATGAAATTGGTGGGTTGTTCATTTAAATACCAAAGGGTATATAATAATGGGTTGCATAACATACCACACCTGCATAAAAAATGGAAACATAATTTATTTATGGGTATCCATGTTTGATAAAAACATACAAAACACAAAAATAAGTTCATTTTTATATCTTTGAACCTAACATATATGTTTCCCCAATTATATCATTTTGTTTATTGTTAATGAAACTAGATTTCATACAGTTGTTATTTGTCCATTGAGACTAAATTAATGTTTTATTTATTATTAAATATAGACCCACATAATTGTAAATATTATATATAATTTTAAAAAAATGAAATTCTATGTGTGTTGGAAATTTATTTTAAAATAATAGCATGTAACTCACAGAAACACCCCATTAACAAAGACTTTGGTTATAATGGTTTCAATATCTACGGTTCAATATATTAATTATAAAAGTAAAATTAGTTCATTAATGGGCCACATATGAAATTCATTAACTCTTACAATTCACATATAATATGATAGGATTTCATAAAAAATGTTCATTTAACAATATCTCATTTATTTATAAAATAACAATAATGTGATTTTTAATTTTACCAAAATATCCAAACATTATTATAATTCAAATATATTATGTTTACATTAGTGTTACATTATATATAAAAAATAATAATGGAACATTATCTGTATGAAAAAATTGTGTTGCCTTTAATTTATCAAGCATCATTTATCTTGTTTAATTATTAACTAAATAATGCATGTTTTATCATTTGTTAAAAATTTAATATAATTATATCTTCTATAAAAATAATAGTTAAATTATCATGAGAAAAAAAATTTATCATTAAAATGATATTTATAATTGAAACTATTTAGAATATTCCATACTAAAAATCTTTTTTAAAAGTAAAGGTATCAAAGGTTATTTTTTGTCTATTTCTTTACTAAACTTATTATATGGTTCAATTTCATAAACATGTTTCCCACTAACTCAGAAAAAATTAAAAATAGGTATAATATCAAAATGTTTTCATCAAATGGAATTTGTACACGTTCCTAGTTCGTTATATCCCTTTAGTTTAATGATTAGACACTTACTAAGCGTAATTTTTCCTTATTCATTGTAATTAATTTTAATTAATTTTGTAAATATTTTTGATAAAAAATTGGTGATAAAGTTGAACTATAAGTAGTTATTTAATTAAATCATTGATTTATTTTATACAAAATTTAATTAATAGAAGTGAAAAAATAAAATTTAAAGCTAATACCACAGGCATGTAGAGAATACTATGTTTTAAAGTGAAATTGTTCAAAAAATAATTTGTTCTTATATATAAATTAAATTAAAAATAATTCCAATGAATTATATTATAATAATAGATATATAATTGTTTTCATTTTTTGTTTTAAAAATATTAATAAATTACTTATCAATAGTAATTATTTAGTTAAAAAGACAAAGTTTTACTAAAAGTTTTGTGTTTTTCATTGTTCATCAAAAAAGGAATCACCTAAGAGAAATACCAAAAACTGACATTAAACTATATTTTATATTAAAAATTAAAAAATTATGTTTATTTTTTAAAAAAAATATTTTTAAATTTCTCATGTATTAGTTTTAAAATGATTTATCATTAAAACGCATTAAAATTTTTTCCTGCATTTAACACAAGATTACTCAATTTTGTGAGTACCATAAGACTAACATGGTGTTGAATATATAGTAATGTTGAATCAAGAAAAAATTATAATAAAATAAAATAATTTTAATGTCTTTGGGTGTTACAATGTCCCCACCTAAACTAAATAACATCCTCTAAATTTAAACTTGACCTCTGTAATCTATGGTTTTATATTTTAAAATAAGTTTATTGGACAAACCCACATTATAAGTAAATTTAATAGAACATCTTAATACTATGAAGGAAATTAAAATATAATGGTCACTATAAAAATGAGTATTTAAAGTAGGATAACATTAGTTAAAACACGTACATGGAAGAGAAATCAAACAAAAAATTTTGATGTAAATTGATAGAAAATATGTTCAAATGAATGTTAATGACCATAAATTCGTAAACTAGAGGTGTGAAGAATGTCATTGATATCATTAAAATGATGAAAATATGAAAATATTTTTATTTGAAATCCCTTTTCTTGAAGATGAGGATCTAGTTAATTCTATAATAATTTAAGAAAATATAATTACTTTATACATTTCGATTTCATAAGAATAATATTATCTCTTTATTGTGGCCTTATCTTTTTCTACTTCATTTTCTATAACATTATCTATCATATTCTGATGTAATAAAATAACCACTAAAACCTCATGAAATGATCAATTTGAACCATTTAATAAATGGATTCCATTCCGAAAATATTATGATCCAAAAAATTATAAGTAAGGTCACTAAATTTCAAAAAACAAACATACTATTAAATCAAAAAACAAGAGTATCTATTGAATCATCACATTCCAAACATGTGAAAACCATTATCAGGTTTTTTATATTTATTAATAAATATAATTTATTTAAATATTTATTGAAACATACATGAGTCAATATTACTTATGTAGAAAACATTTTGGTAAACAACATTTTATTCGATATAATCCTTAAACCCAAATGTGTTGTAAAGCCCATAACTGATAGTATAAACAACATTATCATCAAATAATTAATCAATTCCAAGGTAGTCCATAATATACAATATAAATTAATTATATCATTAAATTATTTATTCTTATGTAATTATCTTGGTATTATAAATATATTAAAGGATATATAAACCTCAACTATGTTTTCCACAAAAATTACCATCTTTTTACTGAATCAATTTTCATGGTTATTGATATCGATTAACATACATGTTTAAATTCATGATGAAAATGAAATTAAATAATATCCTTATATATTTTATAAATTTCATTACTAGTACCTTACAGATAAAATAATCAAATGAATCAAAATTAATGAAAAAAATGAATATTAATCACTACACTTCACCTATGGTAGCTGTAAGAGCCTGACCATAGTTAAATAACATATTTTGGTGTATATTCATTCAATAATTGAGATATTGATTTGTGTAATGTCATTAATTTTTGATTTCACAAAATTGTTCATTGGGATGCTTTTTCATCTCGATTCAATTAAAATCATAGATTAATTTTTCTAAAAACATGTAAAATACTCTCAACCCATTTATGAATCTACTAGGGTGATTATTTCCCCAATTCTAACATGTAAAAAAATAACTCTTTCCCTTATTCCTTTTATACCTATTTTCCTAGCTGTCTACTTGTTTTCATCCTTCCCTCTAAATATATAATATTTATTGTTTACTTTCTCTATCTCCTTGGAATATTATATTATTTCCTCATATGATGAGAATGATTGTGACACTAGTTCTCTTCGAATGATTGGATTAAGAACCCATGTGAAATGATCATTCATACTCATTAGATCATGTTCATTGCTGATGTTCATATTCATTATTCTATGAGCCATTTATAAATGAAAACATTGTCTAGATTAGATCACACTATATAAAATCATGAATCTACTTTAATACATAACATAAATTAAAAATTTTATGTGTAACTAATATCATAATCATTAACACATTATCTTTTGGATTTACTTTTATAATAATACATAAAATATACCCTTGGTTTATGATCCATAATCTATATTTTTTTAAAATAGTTTCAAGGTTCCTAATAATCATTTTTTGATACTAACAAAAACGCCCCCACCTGAAAATGCTGGAGTTCATACATTATATTATTACATTTGTATTATTATTAGGAAATAAATCATGAAGAAAAAATTAGTTAATCAGTTTGGAAAACTAAATTACACATATGATATGAATATTACATTTGGAGAAGAACATAATACATAAAAAATAAGAATAAAATAAATCTTTTAATCTCATTCAAAAATATTGATATTCATATAATGGCGATAGAAAAAAATATGTTTGAGATCAAATTCACAGTAAGGTTTAATTATATCAGATGTAATCATGATTCAATTAGAATATATAATATAAAAAGATAAATAATTGAACACATTTTTCATTAAAAAAATATATAATTAATAATATATATGGAAAGGTAGAAATCTAAAACAAATACAATTTAATCAATAATATGAGAATGAAACAAAACATTTGAAATTATTACCAATCAGAAAATCACATGGAATAATAATAACTAAATTCACAATGATGGATATTTGTAACATACCATAGAGGATTCATGATAAGAATCTAATATTTTCAAGTCATGATGATATGAATCTAATACATTCAAGGGTATATGAAAAAAATATGACACTACAAAGGATTCATTCCAACAATGTCATACTTTCACGGATTCATTCTACGGATTTAATATTGTCAGGGTTTCGTTCCATTAAACTAATACTATGATGGCTTCTGGCCAAGAATCTAATACGATCAAGGATTCTTGTAACGAATATAATATATTCAGGCCTTTATTCTAAGAATATAATATTGTCAATGATTTTTTCCATGAATGTAATATTTTTAAGGCTTCATTCCTTCAATATAATAAATTAAATGCTTAATGCCAAGAATCTAGTACTCTCAAGATTTTATTTTAATATTCTATCACCCTCATGGATTTATTACATGAATCTAATATTGTAAAACTGATCACCATATATAAAATTATTATGTGTATTAGGAAATAATAATATAAATTTCATGTGAATATTAATTTATAAGTAAAGGAAAATTGAACATATGTAAGTTATTGTTTCATGAAAAAGTTAAAAATCATAAAATAAAGTGATATTGCAAAGGTAACTTTTACAAAATTGTAATTTTCAATTCAATACACATTGGATGAGATAATTAAAATTAATGGAATAAATAACTTTATGATAAAAGGATTAATTATATAATATATCGAAAGGGATAGTAGGTACCCCACACAAATGAAATAAGTAGTGAAAATGGTGTATGGATCATGGGTGAAAAGGTGAGACTGAAATCCATCACAACTATGGTAAAATTGTAATTGGAAAACAGAAAAGTAATATTAATAAAATGAATCATTTAAATAAAATTATGATACAAAATAGTTATATAAGATATCAAATAGTCTTTATATATAGCATATAAATGATGTAGGTAGTGAATATGATATTTATCTGTTATATTTAAAGAGTCCTTAGAAAATACCTTACCTTGAATCTGAATTGTAACATGTGTATTTATATTTCATAATAATAAAAATATATTAAATATTTAGTTACAAAGTTTTTTTTATCATTTTTATATTTAATTTTAAATCACTTTTTACTATGTTGAAATGTACTGCATAAACAATGATGTTTACATAAGATGTTTCGGCCGTATTCAGTTTATGTGTCTAAAATTACTTTAGGTAGTCAAATAAGGAATGTGGGATCACTATATAAAATCATAATGAATTATTATCATTAAATAATTATATTATTTATTCATAACCATTCATGAAATATTATTATAAAAAATATACCAATTTTACCATCATGAAGATGGTAGTTCATATGTAAGCATTAAAAACATTCCAATTTTTCAATGATCATTATGGAAAGAAGGGTAGAGAAAATTATATCATTATATAATTATCAATATATCATAAATAAAATGTTATTTAAAATTATATAATGATATATAGAATTATTTCATTTTGAACGGAATCTTATGGCATCAAGGAGGCAGAATTCCACACTACCGCAAACGACATTATCATTTTTTTGTGTTAAATGGGTAATAATGAAAATGATAATTTATATTTAAAATGGTAATTATCTAATTATTATCATATATACTTCATTTATTTCATATATTTTTCATTAAATCCATCATTAATACATTCCATGTAATGTGTGTATGAATCACATTTCTTTTAGGAGAAAGTATTCACAGGTCGACAAAGTAATCGTATTTACCGAGAATGGAACACATAAAGGTATGTGTTATATAAAAATTCAATAATATTGAATATATAATAAATATCATATATATAATATATATATAATTGTTAAATCATAATTTCAAACTATGAAATGATGAATATTAGAAAATAAATGACAACATTTCATGAGGTGATAATTTTCCATACATGAACGGGAAGATCATTACCCATTTTAAGGATGTGTGTTTAGGCATAGGTGTAACCCTCAACATAACAATATTTTTGAATATTATGGATGTTGAATATATTATATAATGTTGGAAAAATAATAAATTATGAGTTGGATAAACAAATTTATCAAAAATTAACAAAGAAGAATATTAGTTCTCTTTCGAGTAATGTCTTTTGGTTTTCCCAAAATGTATTAAATAGATTTATTTATTACCAAGTTCATGATTTTATGTTGAGTAAAAATATGATAGGATAATATTTCGAATGATTTTGGATAAGAGAAAGTGGATTGAGAGTTGTGTGGAAGGTGGATTTTGAATTCCTTTTTATAATGGAGGCGTAGTTACATTCATATAAATACCACTGGGTATAAACTATTGGGAGGTCCAACCTTCCTCATGTGAAAAAAATGTAAAATTTAATAGATTAATGGGTAAAAAATTTAGTTAAAAATATCCACCTCTGATAAGTAAGTGCATTTATATAATTTTTTCCTTTATCTTCTTAGTTTCCCCAATTTTATCATTTAGGTTTCTATTAAGGTAATTAGTTTTCATACATAAGTAAGCTCACCATTAATACTAAACATATGTGTTATTTATTGTAACATATATACCAAAATAATTATAAAGATTATACATAATTTAAATAAGTGAAATACCACATGTTTTGAAAATTTATTTTAAAATAAGAGCATGTAACTCGCAAAAACAATGCTTAATCTCGAACCATGATACCATTAATTTTATAGTCTACTTGTCAATATGTTAAGTATAAAAGAAAATTTTATCCCTTAATGGAATATATTGGATATTTACTAATACTTATAATCCATTTGGAAGATGATAATATTTTTATTAATTTTTAATCATTTAATAAAATAACATTTATTGTATAAAAACATTAATGTCATACAATATGAAAACATAAACAATTAATAGGAATTCAAATATATTAATTTTATATCTATGTAAAATAATATATTTATCCAAAAAAATAATGGAACACAAGAATTTCTTAAATTTAGTTATCATTTTATTTTTGAAGCATCATTTTTATTATTAAATTATTAACTAAATTATCCTTGTGCTAGAATTTGATAGTGATTAATGTAATTATATAATATATAAAAACTATAGTCAATTTATAATGAAAAAAATAAGTCATTAGAATTTAAAAATAATTTATATAATTGAAAAAATAAATCTTCTTCCAAACTCTAATGCTTTAGAAATGTAAAAGGTTAGGAATGTTCCTTTTTGTCTATCTCTTTACATAACATATGTTATGTGTCAAATTAATGAAAATACGTCCCAAAAACACATAAATCATTAAAATATGGTATAATTTTGAAATAATGGAATCTGAAGGATTTTGAAGATGTTTTAAGGTAATTATGTGCCTTATGTTTAAGATTTTGTCCCTTGTTATGCTTCATTTTACAATAATAAATATAAATTATTTTAATTACTTTTTATAATGTTTTGGTCAAAAATGACATGATACGTGTAGAATATAAATATTATAATTATTAGATGCACATATTTCAAATTTTACAACATTAATTCAATGAAGTATAAACATTACCTTTAATGATAATCTCGTAGACATGTCCCAAAGTAGGTATTTAAAGTTAACATGTTCGTAAGATCCTTATGTATTTAGATCTAAATTAAATATAAAAATTATTCCAATGATTGAAATTTATAAATAGATATATAGTTCATCTATTGAGATTTGAAAAAACATAAAATATAATTTCACATTATTGATAATTTAATATAAATCAATATGAAAATAATTTCCATTATTTTTACAATTCATAAAAATTAACCTTCTCCAAAAAATTCAAATAATATCCCCCATGAAAATTTTGATGTTAATAATTCAAGAAGTAATGTTATTTATAAAAAAATCAAATGTGTAATAATTCAGTTTGAAAATTGATGCACGATTAAAATGTTGTTACACTTGGTCTTACAAGTAATGTAATACAAATCAGTGACATGTGTGCTGTAAGGATGGAATGGTGTTCCATATAAATTAATATATAAACAAAATAAAATTTATTATACAATGAAAATATTTTAATGTGTTGGGGTTTTATAGTAACATCTGGAAATACATGATCATACCATGGTTCATTACGACATGCCTTAATGAGAACCAAGTATGAAACTACTAGGGGATATGCTAAGGATAAGTAACATTTTCATTAAAAATTGTTATGAAGGATTATAAAATAATTATATTACCAATGAAAACCATTTTTTTTAAATTTTGAGATGAACATTGAATAAATATTAATTTATCTTATGTGTCACATAATATTTAGAATTATACATGATGATTTGAACATTAATTGAGTAAAAAATAAAACATCCAAAACCGATATTTATGATGTTTTGAGGTGGTGAAAATGAAATTATTAAACTTATATAATATTTATTCAAATACTATTCTAATCAATAGCAGAAATAGATCGGGAATACCTGGAAGGAAGTCAAAATATGAGTCATGGAATGTTAATATATTAAGGAAAAATTCATTGAAATATTTTTCCCTTGTGAGAAACGAGATGAGATGAATAAAATTATCGTTATATAAAAAAATTGTAGATTAATTTGTTTCATAGTATGAATATATTTTTATGATGGTATATTTGAAATCTTTGGATTATATACACAACATGCAGTGCATAACTGACCATTTATTTGAAGTTTGTAACCTAATTTTTTGAATAAAATTTGTATCTATTACATTTTCATTAAATGATATAGTATAGTTATTTTATATAAGTATATATAATAAATTCTTCATGAATAATACATTTATAAGAATAATAATAATAAGGTGACATAAAAGATAAATATGAACTAAAGAAATAATGGGAACGGGGTTTTCCCACACGTGATAATAGCATAAATAAAAACCCATTTTTTATTAAATGAAATGAAATTTTTCTACATGTCTGTAAATAAAGTAAACATTTTTCATGATTGAAATTTAATGAAATAAATTTACGATGTGAAATTCATCCACTATACAGATATGGGGAACAACAAAAATAAATTCTCCAAGTGTATTAGTAATATACTATGTAAGAAGCTATGGGATCATTGTTAGGACTAAACTATTGATACAAATGATGTGTAATGATTAATGTTATTAGGTATTTGTATCCCAAAAAAATGTTATAAATGTATTTTTTATTGTTATTTTCATTACAAAAATAAATAAATGTGTACAGAATGTACAATAGTAATATTTATTATTTTATTTGAAAGCATGTATTGAATGGTGAAATGAAATGTTATCCGATTTTATGCTTAACTTCTAAGGGAAAACATTATTGTGGTAATGATAACTCTAGATTTGTTCCTAATGTAGATATAATAATTTCAAGATAAAAAGGTTATTGATAATGAAAATTTATGTTTAATTTTGTTGACTACCACAGAAAATATTAATTATTTGTTGGAAAATATTTTTATGCTATCATTATTCAAGTTAACAATATTTATGGATTTATGGAGTATATAAAATATTTTTTGTTTATTTTAGGGAATAATTTATCATGAATATTTTAAATAACAAATTATATCCATTTGGGTAATTACCATGTTTGAAGAGAGTACATGATGAATATATTCACATGTTTTTTATGTGATGACTATGAACTTCATAATAATTTCTGATATATTAATGATATTTTCTGTTTGGAAGATTATCAATATTATTTATAATGTTATTGGTCAAAATCAATTTCAGGGGTCAAAATAAAAACACATTATGGAATAGTTAATGTTGAACTATTGATGTAGTATTATAGATTAATGTAATACATCACCATATAAAGATTTATGAATGTTGGATAACCTATATAAACCATTTTTTTATAACAATACCAAGTGATTGAAGTAGTTAATTATTATTATGTTATATATCTTATGTTATAATAATGTAATTTTTTTTATTCATTAATAAAAATATTATTTTTATATAATCATTTCTTGGATAATGAAATGTTATTGAAATTGATCGAAGTCGAAACACAAGATGAAGTTTTTCAATTCATATAAATATATATTTATAATGTATATTTTTTGATATTCATAGTGAGTGGAATAATTACACTGTAATAGGATCATGATAAGTTTTCCCAATTATCATATATTTTTATATTATTAATGGCCTTTTCACACATCTAGTTTATGGCATTGTGGTCATTAACCACCTCCTGGTCATTTTTTATATTACATATGATCATTTTCTGTGTGTTAGTTTTATCTTATATGACCATTATATAACATACCATCTATATATTAATATTTTCAAATCTATTATTTGATTTTAAAATTGAACTTTGTACATACCCTTCACATTTATGATGAAGATTTTCTGTTAACCCTTTTTATGATGTAGGTTTTTATAGATATGAAAATCCCATTTGAAAAACATTTTATTACTATTATTAGTTTTATATTGTGAGTAAGAAATTTATTTTACGTGAGGATAATGTAAAAAAACATCCATAATAATAAAACTTTCTTTGATAGCCTGTATTACACACATTACAATATTTAGCTTTCATTACATGAAATAATGATTTTGACTAGTGTTGTGTGAATCATTCACTTTAAATTTAACACATCGTATTATTAAAATATTGTTATTAAAAATTATAATTATCACCTAGAAGATAAATTAGTGGTAATTCATAGTAATAACTAAAATATGAAATAATTAGTATATATTTAGTGAATATAAAATAATTACAATTTATAATAAAAAATCTTTTTATCTAAAAAATGAGTTTATTTGTAAATGACGGTGTAGTCATGCTTTTGAAACATAATTTAAATTTCTCTTTTAATAAATTTATTAAATTTATTTGTAAAAATATACTTCATATTTATAATCAAAATATCAAAATTATCTATGTGTTAATTTTTTTTATTTTTCTACAAATTATTTTTTAATCAATTGTGAAAAATACTGAAATCTAGTTAAAAAATCCGTTTCATTACAAATATTTATAAAGATAAATTATATTTTGATTTATTTTAATGTAATATTAGATTAATTTTATATCAAATTGTCAAATTTAGGCCACTTTAGTAATTTTAATATTGAAATTTTAATCAAAACATTGTATACTACTAAATATTTTTTCTTGAGAAACATAATTTCTTATCCCATCTACAAGATTAATTTAAATTTTAATGTTTACAATTCAGTGTGACATCTCTACCTGAGTTCCAAAAATAGGTTCTCCAAGATGGTTGTTCACATGACCTCATACATGCCTCTTATACAGGATATGCTACCAAGTAATAGTGATTTTCAAATATATAACATGGGGAGATATATGCTCCTAATCAAATCAACACAATAGTGGAAATAAGTAAACAATAACCAAAATATAATAACCATAAAAATAAAAATAGAAGTATCACATGATGAACAACAATATACGATAACCAAAAAAATCATTGGACTTGTCTTTCCATAAAAGTTTCAAGTGTCAAAATGAAATACCCAAAATAAAGTCAATTACAACTCAAAGCGGGTCCCAATAGCAAGTGTGGTTCCCCCATCGATGATACATCTTGGATAAACCATCTAATATATGGATCATTCCCTTATTATATCATGAAATAATGAATTATATTTAAGTAATTAGCATGCATTTCAAGTAGGGTGTGAGTACAACAATGTTGGCCAAAAAAATGGTGGGTAAATAAATATCCATTCAATAATAGTGTATGTAGTATCATAATGAATAAAATACATGTGATAGAAAAAAATATTAAGTGTTCAAATATTCATTATTTGAGCATAAAATTAACTTGGGTTTACTATGACACTCGAATAATCAATACCTGCTATGACCATGCTAGAGCCAGTACCACCCACATGGGAAATCACATATCTGATAACTCATTGATTTTTATTTATCATTTCATTTCAATTATAATATTAATGCTTCTAGGATCGATTGTACAACACTAACATGTTGGTCCTAGAACACCATAGATAGAATGTCGTTGGTATTTAATGCATTATTTAAAGCCCCAAAACCCAATTATCAATCCATTACATGTGGGTTTTTGAGTAATTAGTTTGTTTCCCACACATATTATCACATACTTGAATTTGGGTCTTAGACTCCATGTCCAGTACAACGTCGGTATTTGATGCTCCTTTTCCGGTCCCACAACATGTGTATCAATAATTCAACATTTATCAAATATATTACATTCAAAAAGGTTAATCATCATTAACCCTCTTATCAATATTTCACGTCATGGTATACAATTTATGATATAAAAAACCATGGTTTGACACTTCAATCAAATGAAATTTCGTGACAATTCACCAATAATAAATTTGTCAATATTTAGTCATATAAATCATTATCCCCTTTTAGGATAATCCAAAAATCCTATATTTCACATTATCAAATAAATTAACCATCCCATTTAATCAACAATTCTATAATTTAATAAATTAACAAAAAAATATCCCAGGTACAACCTACATCATTATCACATTGAAATTATATTATTAAATTCCATTATTCCATATAATATTTAAATAATTCATTAGGGTAATTAAGGATTCAATTTTCAAGAATATAAATTTAGTTTCAACAATAAATACATGATATTATAAATCAATACTAGTATATTTTCATATTAGGCCACCAACCTCAATATCATAGATGTACAGTCAGCAACAAGAATCCCAAAATAGAAGCAAAATATTAAATTCCACAATGATGAACATTATCTAGATCCAAAACCAAATTCCCTGATCATATATTTTAGATCTATGAATAATGTTCTAAACCATCACTAATGAGGGAAGATCCATTAAAATGATGAGTGAAATAAGAGAGGGGGCGACTAATCAGGATGTGAATCTAATACTAGGAGGCTGGTAGATTTATCAATCTGGTAATTGATTCATGAAGAATGGATTTTAGAAGCCCTTATATTCCATCTAGAAACCTCAAAATTGAGTGGAATGAGTTGGTTCGAAATAGGGTGACGATGGCGGTGATATGGAATTTTAAAACATTTTTTTGTGTAATTAAATATGGGTACATGTTTTATAAGGTAGGGGTGCACAATTTTCCTAACTGTTCGCATAACCAGGGGCCTCCACTATGGAGCTATGTAGTTACTAATAATACGTTTCATATTTATAAAACCCATGTTCTAACCTTGAAATCAACCTCTATATATGGTTGAACGGTTAGATATTGTAGGGATAACAGTTTTGGAAAACTATGCACCAATAATGAACATACCAAAACCTCTCTGAAAACATCCATCATTATCCAAAACATGCCCATGAAATTACTAAACCAATTTATAAAAAACGGAAAAGGGGTATGTAAAAAAGAGTCTAAGGCATCTCCATAATATGGTTTGGATCTTATAATGACATTTCCAAATAATAGATCATCCTCGATATGTTCTCAACAAAATGACTAAAATTTTAATGTAAAAAGATCAATCCAATAATCCGGAATATCACATTATATATTGCAAGTTACCTCCTGAACATATCAATGATGACAAAATACCTTAATAATCACTATATACGTTAACGTCAACAATTTCTCACTATGATACACAACACTTATCATATTCTCCTAAATGGAAACGTCTTTATCAAGCTCGACATCATTCACATTGATCAAATGAGAAGGTTTGGGGTGATACTTCAAAAGCTATGGCACATGAAAAACATCACGAATAACACGATACCAGTTTGGATGTTCCAAATGGCCCACTTCCTTACTATTTCACCAAAAAAGTAGCGTTCAAACAATCTCGGGTGCTACCATGCCATGTATCTTAATAGCACGACTACCTAATCTAGGATAAATTGGTATGAAAAAATGATCAACTATTGTATACTCAAGGGGACATCATTTTATATGATCATTAGACTTTTTCCATCACATATCCTTTTCCATATGTTTTCAAATTTAATAAACCTTCTCTAACATCTCGTACATGACACTCAGACCTTATATCTCTAACTCACCTACATCCACCCAACATAGAGTCAATCTATATTGAATTCAATAAAGCGCCTCATATGGTTTCATATAAGTAGTCTCATGATAACATTTATTGTTTTCAAACTCAATGAATGATTTTTTATCCTCCCAAGTCCCACCTAATTCATGAACACACTCTCATAGAATATCCTTATGTACTAGAATAGAATGTTCCAACTTCCCATCGGTCTGTGGGTGGAAATATCTACTAATTAAAAACTATGTACCAATATCCCTTTGTCAAACATTCCAGAATCACGATGTAAAACATGTGTCATGGTCTAAAACAATACTCTATGGCACCCCATATAGATTTTCTGTCTCCTAGACATACATATATCCCAACTGATCCATTGATAAATTATGATGTATGTAGAAGAAGTGAGATACATTCAATAGTAGGTCCACAACTAGCTAAACAACATCATTCATATGATTCATCCATTGGATACCCACCACAATCTCAATGGAAACATATTTCCATATCCATTCTAGAATGGTAAAGGGATTTAATTAACCACATGTTCAGTGACGAGCATTATTCAACATTTTGTAGGTATTCTACCATGTTATGAACCCTAAAATATCATATTTGATGCCTGACTACCAATATTATTGATGTAGATCATTATACATTTCGGTAAAACATGGAGGGACTACCCACATTAAGGAATGAATATCAGGCATCATCTCCTCTCACATTCCTATACGAAAAACATCATAATATGTGACATAGATGATCTCATCCTCATATAATGTAATATTGAAATATAAATCCCTAGTATTAATGATTTATCTCAAGGAAAAACATAAGTGATCCTGATACTTTCATTCCTAATATGACTCAAATGTTATGACTCCACTAAAACAAATATGAGGTCCATCTTCTCCTTGACCTCATACAAAAAATATACATCTCAGCCAGTAAATTTGTCATTTTCCACTCCCATGTAGACTTCTAAACATTCTATGTGTGATTTTCCATAATAAATAAATAGGAACATTGTTTCCCATCTTGGTTGTATATACTACATAAAAATCAAATGACTAAATTTACTAAACCTAACACTATTGTCGGGGATATAAATATCTCCACGAAAAAGAAATACATTAGTCATTTATGATTAGTACACACAATAATCAGTTCACCCAAAAAAAATTCCTCGAACACTTCAAGGTATAAAAAACTACAGGTAACTTTATAATGTTCATAGGGTAATTCTATCTATGTTCCCTTAAATTCCGGTTGCCATATGTCAAAATTTTATCAACCTATATCAAAAATGCTCGAATCGAGATCCCAAAATCATATAAAAACATTGTATAGACCAGTACTAGTTCTTATTGAATCATCCATGTTGTAGTTGTCGAACGTTTATTTTGGTATTGGAATGTATTTTTACATGATATTGACAATTGAAAAATATTATCATTCAAGGAAAAGCCTGAAAGTGGAATTTTCAAAATGGAAAAATCCTAGATGAACCATTGAGAATATCCCACTAATCCTAGAAATTGAGCATATTGAAAACAGTATTGGGATGCTCCCAATACACAACTGCCTAAATTTCTATGAGTCCACTAATAGTTCTTCATTTGATTCGATGTTTCCCAAGAAGTGTACCTGATCAGTAAATAACAAACATAAAAATATTTTGGCATATAACCAATGATATCTTAGTGTACACATGTAAATTTCAATATTTTGCTCATGATCATCAATAGACATAGAGTACATGAGATTTAATCCACAATCAACAATAAAATGGTCTAGGTATAGGTAGAATATTTTCTTCATCAAGTCCCAAAACACTACTAGTGAATTCTAAATCATGAATGGAATATTGATGAATACAAATATGCTAAACCTTTTTGGATACCTCAATCTCTAGGATGAATATAATTGTCATCTATTGGAGACATAAAGTTCAAAATCCTTTGGTAACAATTACCATGGTCTTAGTATTCGACTAACCAGCCCATAATAATAACTATTTCAATGACTAAAATTTCAAGGATTTTAATATCCAAAACAAAATTATACACCCCAACATTGATATAAAATACTTGTATAAATTGATTTCTCTCGATCGTACTCACAACATTGTATCGATCATCATATCCTTTCTCACTAACTCTACTAACATATTCATTACATTCATGTGTTGTATATATCTAAAAGAATGAGTACCAACCGTGTCAAATAAATAAGTATCTATAATAGATGGTACCAAAAATACATATAACTGTTGATGTTCTATCCTTGATATCAATAATTTTAGACTGAACCACATGCAACTGTAATGCCAATCATCCAGGTGTTATAGTTTGAGTTTACTAAGATCCACCACTCTGAAGATATGGATTCTATTTCATAGATGTAGCTCTTTTACTACTTCGACTACCACAACTAGAAAAAACTACAACTACCAGACTAATAAGTGATTGAATACCCCCTTTTAGTATTATATATTTCTCTAGATCCTCCATTATTACAAATATGTCATAGATTCCTATAGAACATCTATATTTGTCTCATATTTTTGTAGGATTGTAACTCTACTAGTGGTCAGGGAATTGTCTACTAATACTACCTACCCTACCACACCGGTGATAGTTTACTCATGAAAGATCCAATGTAACTAATCCACATTTACAACAACTCTACTTTCCACTGATTGTGTAAACAATATTATAATGACACTTCATCCTCATGGAATTCATACATCGGGACCATATAGTAGAATCCACCTTTCCTCATCTAGATGGCTTCATCTAGTTCCACATAGATTTCAGAGCCTTATTCACCACTTTGAAAAAATAATTATCATGAATATATTAATCTAGGTATTAATTTTTCATTTAATCACATCGCAGGACTACTTTTCCAGAGTAGAGTTATCTCCTTCCAACACAAAAAAAATTATTAAAAATCAATGAAGCATCATGGATAGTCCATCACAAACATTCTCCACTGATTCAACCTCAATAACTCAGCTTATTACTCCCTCCGGACCATATTAGGTTAATAGTTCTCCATGAACATCTGCTTAATGTCCATCCACTCTCAATTCTCCAACATTCTGTATGGTTTTTTGATGTTCCACCAACACTTCACCTTTCCACATAGTATATATGAATAAACATGAATCTCTTCTCAGGAGGAGAGTACATGTGGTCAAGTAACATCTAGATATAATTCAACTAGAACTCATATGCCTAAAGTCCACCATATCTGTTGAATGTCATGGGATTTTGTAACGAAAACTCCCATGTCAGGTTATACATACTCTTCACAACCCAACCAAGGTTCTGGTCCAAAATCTCATAAACCAAGAAATTTCCAATGGATCCTCACTCATATTCCATAATTAAGAACCATTAAATCCTCTAGTTCCCCTACTAGAGGAACATTACTTTCCATTTCCTCATTTCATCTTTTTGATAATCATATTCATGGATTAATATATCTATAATTCCAAACACACATCATAAAACACATTCCACAACATTAAAACTCATTCATAAGTGAAATTAATATCATGCTGTAAAAATCAATTCCCCTAAACCCCACCACATGGTAAAAAACATGGATCTAGAACATAACTTAAACATACCTCATTAAAGTCCTCGTTAAAAAATAGTCAGAACATTCTCATTATTCAAGTTTTTCATTGGACACCCATTATCCACAATTTTCTTTACTTAACAATTTTCAATTACATAATTGAAACCATATTAATTTAATCAACATGAAATGAAATGCATTTTCATTTAACAATATACAGAAGCCTTAATTTTCTCTTGGAGGCCTAAAATAATGCATGTCACATAATAATCGTGAGTTTCTAGATTGATGTTTACATACACAACTATTATACCATACCAGGACATGAATCAAATGACATAATATATCAGAAATAATAATTACATCACACACTAAAAGTATATAACTCGTTGTGAAATATCCTTTGACTATAACAACATACATCAATATTAACAATCCCAGACATGTTACTTGGCTATCACCCATGTACAAGGTTTGGCTACTACAATGATTGATCTCATAACCTAGTCTCGAATCATTATACTCTCATATATTCCATTCCTAAATTATAGGACAAAATACCCACTCTGATACCATATTCGGAGATCCTAACATGGGTTCTACAAGCTTGCCTACCAATACAATAATGTATCCCGAATAACATCGAGGTTAAAATATTTTTAACATCAGGAGACCATACCCTCATTATCAAAGCAGAATAACAATAACAATAAATAAAATATATCCAAAATTCAATAACCATATCTATAACAGTACCAATATCACACGATGAACAACATTATACATTTACAAAATCTAATGTAGTTGATATGTCATGCTATATAAGGGTCATGCTTTAAAATGGAAACCAAAATTAATGATGCTAGAAACTCCAATGCGGTCTTGACATTGTGTTTGGTTCCCACATCAAAGATCCACCCCAAATCATCCATCTAATATAGGGGGCTTGATCTTATCTATTACAACGAACATAAGGTTTTTTTGGTACTGAATTATTATCCTAAGTTAGGTGTGAGTATAACACATGTGGAAATGGCAATTTAAATCTCAGTAACTATGTGAGTAGTTATATAAAAAAATAATATGTATAAAATAAATATTTTACATTCTTAATTATTCTATATTTTTCCATTAAATTTACCTGGGATCAACATGACATCTGAACCAACAAAACTTTTTTCATATGTTTCCAATGTTTGCACTATCTCGATAGGATATCATATGTCAAAAAAATCATGTATTATCATTTATAATTTCAGTTATATTTTAATATAATAGATACATAGATCATTAGCCCAATGAAAACATTTTGGTCCAAGAATTCCATGGATAAGAACATTTGGGTATTGAAAGGATCAGTTTGTGTCCCCCAAATTGTTTATCAATCAATCAAAAATTGTCTTTTGATGTTTCAGTATGTGTTCCACACACATTATATCATGTAATAATTTAGGTCTAAAACACCCTGACTAGAACATTGTTGGTATTTTGAAAATCTATCCATGTCCCACATATAATTTATCAACCAATTTCAATTTATCAAAAATATCACAATCAACAAGGTTAATCAACATTATCCCTTTTTACCTTATTTCACATCACATTATTCAAATTAAATTATTAAAACAGTCATTTTTCAACACATTAGTGACAGGGAATAACAAGAAAATTCAACATTAATAAATTTATTAATATTTAAAATATAACCAATTATCTTGGTTAAGGATAATCCAACTATCGAAAAATTTCAATTATTCACTCAATTCAACATCCATTTAATTCAACCAAATATACAATTCAATCAATAAACCAAAATCATTTTCCCAAGATATCTCATATCATAATCACATGGAAAAGAAATTATTCAATTTTATGGTTCCATTAATTATTTAATAAATTAATTAATCTAATTCAATGATAATCTTCTAAGAGTGGAAATTGGTCTTCAAAAATATATAAACGAAGTTAAAATTCAAGACTATGGAACGTTCAATGTATACCTCATGAATCTAGATCATTGATGGACACTCGCCAACAAAAATCACTAAATTGATGTAGAATTATTAATTCCACAACAAATAATGAGATCTAGATCCAAAACATACATACATGATCAATAATTTTATATTCATTAAAACCTAGATCTAAACCATCATCGATGGATGAAATCATACATTCAAATGAAGATAGAATATTGGGATAGGGAGATGAATCTTACTAGGATGATATTATATTTCTAGGATAGGTTTATCATCTTCAATACAGTCATTCATTCATCTTGAATGGAGTCTTTATGCCCTGGGAATCCATCTAGGAGCCTCAAAAATGAGAGGATCATGTTATGGTCTTATGGGTTATAATTAGTATTAAGGGATGGGGATTGGGAATTTGAAATGAATTTTTATAGTTTAAAAAATTCTCCCCACACAATTTCTTATATCTGGGTGTATTATTTTCTCTAACCGTGAGACAAAAGTGAATTAACCCTCTATCTAATGTATCATGGTTTGATGGCGAAAGGCACATGCGTTGGTAAGATTTGGAACCAAGAATGTACTACACAATACCACTCTACAAACATCATAAATTGACCAGAATTCATGGAATTCATGTCTCAACCTATCCAAGACAAAAAAATCCATATAGTAATTGATAAAGATCACTATAAATCATGATAAATGGTCTAGATTTTACATCTGTGAATGGAATTAAAAAAAGTGATTCCATTTTTTAAATAATGATAATATTCAATTATTAATAATTTCAACAATAATTTTAACCCAATTAATATTGAAAAAGTTAATACTAGTTCTCATGGATGGGTTAAAATGTGTTTACTAGTGGTTAAAATAAAAATATATGTGTCAAAAATAACCTACCAACTTTTAAAACACCCATTGGATAGAAACATTTAGACCTTATATCTTCTAAGAATGATAATTTTACACTTTTGATTATTTTGAGAAGATTAATATTTTTTTAGGATTGAATGATTTAAAAAATTACAGTTGTGTGACTAACCTAACATATAAAATTTCATCCACTCTCCATTATTCTTCAAACCATCCACCATTTTTTGTGACCATATCATCGTAAATAACTCATAAACAACCCCCAACCAATATTATATACCATAGTTTTATTATAAAGACAACATTGGATGACATTATGCTACCCTAATGATGTTACATGAAGAAGATGGTATGTTTTTCAACATGCATTGTTTTTTATCTATTTTACCACCTATTTAAATTTTTAATAAACCACTATTTCATAATAACTTAATAAATACTATATATTGAGGTTTTTTTATGGTCAAAACCTAGAATCACTACCACCTCCATTAATATATCATCCCACATGTGGATAGAGGAATACCACCTCATGAATAAATGCCATTATTTTTTCTGTTAACAACCTTAATCGATGGGTATGATAATGATAAAAAATATATATATTATATTTATAACATTATTAAACTTTTGGAGTCATTATTGAATGAACTCGAGGAACAACCAAAGTGGGAAAGATGAAAAATTTAATATTTAGGATTTGGATTCATTTTAAAAACATAAAATATAGAATAACATTTTCCCGTAATTCATTAAATATCAAATGTAAATCATGATTTTTATGATAAATAAAATAAAATAAATAATTAAATTTTACATCATTCTTTTGATGACACTAATTTGATTCACCCGCTATTGATGTGTCATGGATGATTGATGCCAAACTATATGTACTATAGATCCTCTACATGTGCCCCAAAATTCTAGGACCATCGATATATGTTCCTGATGTTCTAGAGAGGCAGATTTAATATGATTACTACATCACATCGATCGCCTAAAGAATGCAGGCTCTGATGAGATATTAGAGTCGATCCAACCTTGTTCTTATATTAGATGTCCTCTCAAAGAACATAATAATAAATGGTAGGATAACATCTTTCACTAAATTCACGAAAATGGTGGATCTTATAATTTAAGAGGCTGAAATGAGATTTGACAAAAAGGTTATATTATCCCAAATTTCTCTCTGGTCCTAGAGAAGTAATAAATTTTATTTGAGAACATTTTCGCATGAATGAGTAAATAAAAATGTCTTAAATGTCACAAATATTTTATCATTCCCTTGAAAAACTATAAAATGTTATATGATAAAATGAAATCTATTTATTTATCCCCTATGGTATTCCAATAAATTAACAAACATTGAACATTTTATTTGTCTCCAAAAAAATAATATTTTCTCATATTAATATTATTTATTATAGAACATGTGAATAACATGAAAATTAAATTCAATCATCATTATTCAAAACATGAATAAAATAATTTAATTATTTTTACTTATAATAATTCAAACACAAATGATCTCTGACCCCAGTAAGTGGAGCCAACATTGTCTTAATGTCCTATTCATTAGAGTAGGGATAACTTTTGGATGCACTTAGTGTGTCCCCTATAGGTTCATATCTCAATAGAAGTGAGTATAACCCATAGACCAAGATTATAGTCGAGAACCTTATCATGGAACCTAATGAGATATGAAATTTCATATCTATGACATCCTCCGACATGCACATTTGGTTTTATATAATCTCATTGTATCATGATATCTCATAATATAAGATATAAATATATGTCATTATCCTTTTGATAATTAATATATATCATGAACTTGTAGGACATACTTACCTTCTTGTACCATGTGAATGGATTTTCAAAGGTATTACCATCCTGGTTAGCATAGGTCATTGTGATATCTCTTCCTCAAATCTAAATTGAAAATTTTAATCATCATAATTCATCCAATTCTATACCACTAATGGTTCACCCAATATAAACTACATTACCATGATTTTAGTATCTTGTATTTCACTGGATATCAAAGACATTGATAAAAAAGAATGCTCTGATAATGATAACATTTCTCGATACAAATACATATGTTCATAAATAGGTACATCTAGTTACATGAAAAACATTTAGTGTTACCATTGAAAAATATGTCCTAAAGATAAGACTATTTCAGATCACCATTTGGGATCTTCATTAGAAGAATTCCCAATGTTTATGAGCGCCCAAAACATGATATTTAGACATCATAAGATTCCTATTAGAATGATGTATCTAGATAATTGGGAATATGTTAATGATTACTACCAAAATATATATAGGTTTCCATTATATAATGTAACTCATATAACCTTTATATATGGAACAAAATTTAAATACCATAAAATGTAAATCATATATGCATAAATATCAACAATAGTATGTAATGAATAATACCATGTCTAATTTAAACTATATACATGAAATTATAATAAAAAAGTACTACTCATGTGGGGTCTACAGAAACCACTATTAAGATACTCTAACTTTCAAAATATAACATTTGAAATCCATTTTTTTCAGCTATCACACGATTAAGATCATGATTCAACTAAGTCACATATTTAGATGTTGGGACTACCTCTTCTCTTTTGTATGGCTATTATGCTACATGTGACCTCAAATCCATGAGTAAAAATCCTCCAGATGTGTAATATATTGGTGTACACATTTTTTAATCTTTGTAAACATGATATCATGTTTAGTAAGAGTATTAAAATTTAAATTATAAAAATACTATATATACAATGTTAGATTCCTCAAACTAGAAAAAACATTAAATATTTTACCCTACTTATTAACTTCTTTTGAACCCACAACATACTCGATATTTGCATATATGGATACCAAATGCTTAAATGAGCTTTTAATTCTCATTATTTTCATGAAACTATTATATTATAACACAATTTTCCATGTAATACTAGTTCCCCTTAAATACTAGTATCCTTACATCTCTACATACCAGATATACATCCTTTGTACATAATCAAGTGAAAATGAACAGTTCTGACCGCATACCATGCAGTTCTCTGGGTTATATTTGATAACGTTATAATATAAAATAAATCACGGAGATATAAATAATTCTACATGTCATGGAATATTCTATTTATCCATCACTAAAGCACATGAAATTAAAATCACCTTGTTTATCTCTTCCCATGTCTTGGAAATGTCTTTCTGGATATATATAAGCCATTTGACAATGGTAAAAATTACCTCTTGAATTGTTCTAACTTTTATTTTTAAATACTATGACAATATATATACAATTGAATATGTAAATGAATCTAATAAAACATCCTTAGTAAATATAATTCACTAGAACTCTATTTTCTAATATATGTAATTTTGTAATGAGTAATTTTTATCCTAGAGTTTAATAACTGTAAGAGCAATAGTTGTACTTCTTATGTTAATAACATATTTACATAGATATAAATGGTTCTCCCACTAACCCCTGGTTGAAAAATGGAAATGATTCATTCCAAATGAACATTCGATTATCCAGTTTCTACTTTAACCATAAACTCGATTACAAAAATATGAACATTTTTTATAATTCTATGATGTCACCATCCCATTTTGATTTCTTATTAACGTCATCTTCTATGATTGGGGGTCTTAACATCCAATCCATAAAATGTTTATCAGAGAAATTAGTTATAATAAGTAAAAATATAATGGATTTACGCCTAATAAGATTGTATAACCAATTGACACTTATTGGTACCACACATATACCATCAATGTATAGACTCATTTTAATACCCACCTTAGTATTCAAATTAATAATCCTTAGGTACTATGATAAATATAACCCATTATCAGATTTTAATTGATCATGTAAATATTAGATAACTTCCCTATAGTAATTAACTATTGAAATAAGTATTCTCAACCAATAGTGTATCACCATCCACAGAATATAATTCAATCACCAATGTTTTATCCTTCCTATGGAGTATATGTATCACAAATATTCTTTCCCACAAAATCCTATGGAGTTTTTTCATATTAAAACTATATGGGGATCATTTTCATTGATTAAACCCATGTAAATATGTCTCCCACTATCTTACGTAGATATGTGAACACTCTTATATAAATATTTTTTATCACTTGACTACATCATTTCTATTTTAGGGATTTCAGTAATATTAAAAAATAGAGATTTATATTAGATACACATTGTTCTTTCCTTGATTCATGTTTGTTTGTATCCTCAACAAACACTCTATATTTAATCAATTTTTCTAATGAAATAATATGTATTCATAATGTAATAACTCATATGATATCCATCTGTCATGATATTTGATATATGGTTATGGGATAGTATAATTATTTTCATAGTATGTCTTTGAAAATTTTAGTATCTACAATGTATGATTATTTTCATTGACATTCCTTTTAATTAAAAAATGAATCTAAAGTGTATAAATATATGTTCCTTTTCGAATTACATGATGAATCATTTTAATGATCAATATTAACATGTAATATTCCTAAGTAATCCTTCTTGTTATCATCATAGATTTTATGTGTATAAGGTAATATGAATTTATGGATTACTCAGCACAACAATATATTGATCATTTAATGATTGATGAATATATTATTAATCAGAACAAAATATAGCCACTCATATATTCTGAACATGAATATTTCATACTTCGCATACACATTCTGTAAACAGTTAAATTAAATTTATAAAGGTTAATTACAACTATTATACCATTGGAATAGTTAACTCTCTAGCTAAACTAGTTATGAAATATTTTTAGCTTACCTTTATTTCTAATTGTTTCATTATCTAAAACTATGTTCACAATTATGTCTATAGTACCCACGGTAATTAACCCCAAAGAGTATAAAATTGTACTGGGTATATCCTTGAAAACGATATATTATTTCTTGAAAATTAATTTTTTTACAAAAATAAGGTATAATATTTATACATTATATATTCATCATGTATTTACAATTATTTATGTATCACTAAACTATGAAAATAATATTCCACACTAGAGAAAACATTTATTCTGAAATTAGAATAATTCCTACTTAATTTTTATTGAACCATGACATTAATGTTTTGGGTATACTATAAATATTAAATTGGAAATAATAAACTTTTCAACATAGAATTTGTGTACTAATCATACATAATATATTAATAGAATTTTCTCAACTGCATATACAACACACCGTACTTTTATTAATTTATCATCACTTAATTGTTACTCTATATAAATACACATATTTTATGATAATATTGTATTTTAAACCAAGGAATTAAAAATTAACATATATTTGATGAATATTACTGATAATGAAGAAACTATATGACTCTTAAATTTAATTCAATTTATTTAGACATCCATAGGATTATTTCATTATATATTAAGAAAATAACCACATATTTAATACCAATTTATTTTGAGGATATTTTGATAGTGCCTTTGGAACCTGTATTTAAATTTTCCTTTTCACATTGTCATTTTATTTGTTCATGAAATGAAATTAATATTATTATTTAATTAATTTTTTATCTCATGAAGAACCATACCAAAAATGTAATGATGTATTCTCTCCATACACTTCTTTTTGTGAGATTAAACAATACCTAAGAAAATGGGTGAAGATGATATGAGTAAAGGATCTAGTGAAAGATCATGATCCATATTCCCATTTACACTTATTATGTTCAAAAAACAGTTATTCATATATTCAGCTTTCTACCTCCTCGGATGGTTCTCTACAATGTGACAACATGTGAAATATTCCATTTACTTATATTTTATCTATGACTAACACCAGAAAACATTGATATCATTAAGAAAAACCCATCAAATGAAACATACATGAGTCTCGTGTAAGAATTTGTAAAACCATCACTTCCTATAATGGATTAACAGGTATTTGGAATTTGAGCTGTCGAAATTTCCTATATCATAGTATAAATGGAAAGTGCTTGTTTTACTCATTGGAAACTGTTGCTGGATAGGATATTGAATATTTCCAAATATTATCATAGTATGTCATGTTGTATTTCATTTATAATTTTAGAAAAAAAATCTATATGAATGGACTTTTATTTGGATTACCGATATTTACCTACCAATTAAATCAAGAAAATTCACCCACTTTTTTATAAAATTTTAGGAACCCTCCAGTCTAAAATAAAAATAATTAGTAGCTTGAGTTTTCTAGAGTAAAGGATCCTTGAAACCCCTCATATAATATAGAATCTATGGTTAATATTATACTCAGATATCCCATGAGAGGCAATAATTTGGCTGACTACATCAACTCGTGGCTCTTGTATCTATTGAATGGGGTCCTAACACTAAAAAATAATTACTTTTCATTACTCGACACCATGATTATAAAATTATAACAACATATATTTTTCTACCCCAATATTGAAAAAATTAGTTATGTCAACCAAAAACACTCTTATGAACTCCCTTTTAGTAGGGGGAACCCAGTACACCTAGTATTGTCTAAATTTGAGCTATAGAAGGCATTTAATGATTTAATATCTACATTAAGGGAATTTATTATAATATATTGTTAAATTTAAATCTTCTATATTTTATATTATTGTTATATGTGATTAATTCAACAACATACACATTATCTTGAATATTAAACATTCATCGAATATGTTTATTTTATTTTTTCATTTTTTTTATTATTATACTTTGTGATAACACATAATAAATAAAGATATATAAAATAGTAAACCATCTACATGATAAAAAAATAAATAACGATATGATCATGAGCAATTTAGTATTGTTTAATCCATTTAGTGTGTAATGTATTTAACAAGACCCTATTAAAATTCTTCTGGTAAATATATAACATTTGTTGCAACACCCACAACTCCCATTAATTCAATTTGGTTGGTCAAAATCAGATCTCAATTAAATATTCATCCCCAAGAACTCATATGATCTTTATAATCTATACTCACACATAGGTGTGAGTATCATGGGTGGTGAAATTATATTGTATCAATTAAATATGCACACACATACCCTTATGAAAATTAAATATGGATTTAAGAAGAACAGATCATAAAAATAATAATATTATTAAATTTTATACAACATAAACAAAATTATTAAGTTGAGTAAATAGTTAACTAATCATATATGTATTGGTCTCATACCTTGATTAGTCAACATACAATTATACATCATAAAAAATTGAATTTACAAAAATTCAACTAAATGTAATTTTTATTGTGTTAACTTCAATTAAAATAATTTTAAATAATTATCAATATGTCATATATCATCCAATTTTATTTACTTAATATCAAAAAAATATTTAATTTCTGAAATAATTAAATATGCGGGACTATTTTCTCATAATGTAGTTCCCCAAAAAAAATTTAGGACTAGATTTTGGAAAAATTGGACCCGCTAGTAGGACTTAGAGTGAATTGGGCCAGCTCGAGTTAGGGTATCCATACAAAACACATATAAATATATATAATTACATATAATATAAAATTTTAAATATATTTCAAAGTTAGATTTTTACGTTTTTGTACAAAATATCCATGTAAATATTTGAATAAAATTCCATTGATTGTTTTATACTTTTAATCAATCAATATTCTAAGGTAAGCATTAAATTTTCTTCTATGGGATTCATAATTAATTTTATTGATGATTATTCCATTAGAAGAATTAAACTAGATTCCATGGGATTATTTATCCCATAATTAAAGAAGATTCAATGGGATGATTTAAACTATCTTCCATGGGAATATTTATTCATTTAACTAAATAAGATTCCTTGATAATGTTTAACATTTTAATTGAAAAATACTCCATGAAAATAATTAAATTATATTCCATGAAATGGATTGGACGAATATTTTATGAAGCTTCCCAGAGATAATTGAAAATAGCGTCCATGGGAATATTTAACCATTTAATAAAACAATATTCTATTATAAGCTTCAAACTAGCTTCCATGGGATGTAATATCTGTTTCATTAAACAAGAATCCATGGAAGGATTGAATTTTCATCAGAGTAACCCAAATAGATTCTGGTATATCTAGTTAATATGGAATTTACATACGTATCACTTTTGATAATGATAATTCATAATGGATTATATTAAAATGAATACAAACAAAAAACAATAATTATCATAGCATATAGATTAATAAAACACATCAGTCCTCGATTGGAAATATCGTTGTTATACGAACATAGATCGACGCATTTTCTATTCATATGGGATTGAATCAAAACTCTATTTTTTAATCCCATAATATTGAATTGGAAAATCTAGGTTTTGGACTAAAATAATTAATTTTTTCCTTTATGTCAATCGAAGGAACCTAGGGTGAAAGAAAATAATGAAAGATGTAAAATTTAAATATTTATGTTTGGATTCATGTTAAATATGTTAAATCCACAATTCCACTTTCCAATATTTTATTAAGGGTTGTGATTAATTAATATTAAGAATGAAAAATTTAAATTAATTGAATGATTAGATTATACCTCCTTCGTTTGATGTCGCAAGTTGGAATTTCTCACAATCGATGTGTTGTGGATAAAAAATGTCAAACTAGACATCTTCTAGATCACCCACACATTCCACACAATTTTTATATCATCAATATATGTTTCCTAGGTTCTAGAATGGGAAATCATAATGCTTTATGATTTCCCTTCAATTGACTAAATAACACTAACTCGATGAAGAATGTGGGATAAATATGACCTTTCTCTTCATTTTTATTATCTATCTAAAAACATGAGAGGATCGAAGATGATATATTATCTCAACAAATTCGTGAATATAGTGGATCATATAATTCAATAATATAAATTGATCATTTATACAAAATTTATACATTTCAAAATTTCACTATTGTCCCTATATATTAATATCATTCATTTTAGAACATTCAAAACACGTATTACCTAATAAACATGTCAAAATTTGTCAGGATATTTTATAACTAACCTATAACACTGTTAAATATTATATGATATGATATGTACCCTTTTCATGGATCATAATCTTTCCAAATAATTTAATTATATTTGAGAATCCAGTGTCCATTCAAAAAATATATATTTTTCCAAAATTCAAATTTATAGTCAATGAATATGTTAATAGTTTGAGAATGAAGATAAATCATCTTTATTATAAACATTAAAAACATAGTTAAATTATTATTAATTGTAATTATTCATTGTTAGAGATTCAAAATCACTCATAGATCAGTCCCACATCATCATAAACTCGTATTCATTACAATAGGTGTAACTTATGGATACACATATTATGTGACCCTCAAGGTACTTATCTCAATAGTAGTGATTCAATGCCACATACCATGAAAGGAGACAAGAAAAAAATCCTTTACCCTAAGTAGATTGCAATTTTCATAGTTATGAATTCCTCGTACAATCAATTTTTGTGTCATATAATCTCTTTGCCTTGTGATATCTCATAATGTAGTATCGGTAATTATTTCACCGTCCTTTTTTTCTTTTTATATTTCATGGTCTTAATGAAAAAACATAAATTCTTTTACAAGGAAATGGGTGTTTTATGGTACTACCATCATGGTCAACCATTACCCATGAGATATCTCTTCCTCATCTCAAGGGTGATAAATTATATCATGGTCATTCATCAAATCCCATTCCACTATTGACGCACCCAACAAAATTAGCACCACCCGGATTTTATTATAATGTATTTCTCCTTGAATCAATGTACGAGAAGAAATGTAACATACATATAATGATATAATCTATAGAGACCAATACACAAGATCCTATATTATAACAAATAGTGACACTTGAAACATGTCTCATTCTTATTGACCGGCCTATCCTCATAATATCACTACTAGAGATCACCATGTGTGAACATCATGGGGAGTAGTCTCAATTATTTTTTTTCCCACAGTACCAGATAGTCATACATCATATGGTCAATTCAGAATAATGCATCCAAAAAATATAACATATGTTTAATATTACTATCATATTTTCTTGATTTTATTAGTATAACTGGGAACTGCTATAAATATTTTTTAAAAAATTTAATCTAGGGAAAATACATTGAAAATAGTGTGTGAATAAATATAATCAATATTATAGTAACAATAAAAAAACGAATATATAAAAAATTATAGGTTCAATTGTTATCAAAATTAATGTTAATGTTCTGTTTAGGTCACCCACTACTATAATAAATATATCATTTTACATTCTTCAATAAATTATATGGTAATATAACTCAAGTGTATAGAATACAAATACCTCATGATGTGATGTTATTCACTTCTCTTTAACACTTTACATGGAAGGTGACGACGACAATGATAATTATTATATGTGATATACATGAAATTTTAATTATATTAAGAAAAAATATCATTCTTTAACGAAAATATATCAATTTATTTCTTACAGTAAATGATGATATTACCATTCATGTATTTGTAGAAAACCACCTTCTTGAAGTGATGTCACTCTCTTTTCATCACAATCCCACATGGATTATATATATGTATATATATATTTAATTTTTTCGGTATTTATGATATTATTTTCATTATAGAATGAAAATCATATATTTCATTTTTCATTTTTATAATGATAATTTGAAAATGAAAACAATAATCTTGTTTATAAATGGCATATCATCTCCAAGACCATAACCTTGTTCATTTCTCATTAAAATAAATCATTGTTGTAAATAAGGTATATCTTATATATTTAAATGATAATAGTTTCATGAATATTATTCTAGATATGATGAAACTATATTATATTTTTAATAACCTGATTAGTAATGAAAAACAATATCTATAAAACAAGGCAATTAAAAAAATATTAAATAAAATTTATGGACTTTTATTACTGAGTAGGTGATAAGAAGTTATAAAAGGAACATATATTGTATTTTATATATTTATATTGTTTTTTATATTTTAATAACATATTTCAAACCACTATTCAGAATGATAAATAAAGGAAAACTGTTGGAAATCATTAGTTTTGTGATTGCATCTCAATTTACATTCTATTGAGACTTATTTGTTATTATACATCAATTCACTTTAAATGGAATATATAATATCCCTTTGACATATAATATCATGATTCAGTCATACATCATTGTATATTATTTATAACATTGAAAAATATCATCCACGGGGATTGGACATGAAATATATCATGTGGTAAGATATATTGTACAGTCTCACATTATTTTGTTATTGTTAAATTTATCATGAAAAAACATATTTCATATGATCAATTTTAATTGTATATTACATTTTTATTAAATATGTATACTCTTATATGATTGATGTGATTGTTCCTAAACTATATTCCATTTTTACCAACAATATTTTCATTGAGATTTATCTGATTATCTTTTGAAATATATATAATTACACATCATTTACACAATAAAAATATTTAATCATAATGGATACTGATACATGAAATAAATCTATTTTTCGATATATGAGGAATGCTTTGAACCATCTATAATGGGTTGGAATAATATAATATATCCCCTTGATGAATAATTAGGTCTCATTGGACAAATAATATTTCCAAATTAAAGGGGTTTCTATAAATCGTATTTGAATTATCTTGTAAAAGGTCCTTAATTGAAGGGTATCATGATTTTTGAGAACATGGAGTCCAATAATTATGAATTGTCATTATTAAAACTTATTTATTATTATATATGATATTTTTACAATGATATTATCTATGGATGCATTTCATTCTACATTTATTGTTAAATGGAATGTGTTTTTACTTATTTACCAAGATATATTTATTATGTCTTAACTATTAATGTAATCAAGTCATTTAGTAATTTCTTATTCTGCAATTGACCATTTTTTTGTTAGTTATTGATCCAGGATAGATTCTTCTATAACAAACCCTCACTAAATATTTTATCTCCATGTTATTCTAATTGCATTCCCCATTATATGAATAATATATATTTGAATGATATTTCAAGTATGTGATTCATTTTTTTTTGTGATGTATTATTTTTTTATTTTATTGTAACAATTTATATGGGGTATCATGTATGTATCTGGTTTTCCAAAACTATATGTAGAGACCCTAATCTTTACATACATGAAAATTACATTACTTTTGAGGAATACTTAGTACATAACAGAAACACACGCACAAGGACCGTAATAGTTTAGTGTCTTTGGAAACTCGGAACGTAATCTTCTAATCATGGTGAAAGATCTTCAATATCTCACATAAATATCTTCCCTTTTTTTCTTACCTAAAACCTTTTTTTATATCCTGGGGAAAAGAAAACATAACAGGGTGAGTTCAAATGCTCAGTAAGGGTAAAAAAAATATCAATCACATCATATTCATAAGAACATAACATTTTGGAAATCCTAACCTGTAAAAGAGATCATAATATCATAACATGGGATAAATCATAGTAGTGAAATGTAATCCCAATAATCATAACATAAAACATGAAACTTTTTGTCATACACACATAATCATAGAGAATCATTTCTTATTAGTCAAGACTCATTTCCAAGACTATCTTATTGGACAAAGTCCCTTTATGAACCGAGTTCACTCCTCGTTTCAGTCCTGTTTCACTGAACCGGTATAACCTACTGTTCCAGCCATGTCTATCTCATGAGATATAAAATCTTTACCCAATGCATTGGAGGGATATATAGGTCCCACCCATCTCATAATTATTCCATTCTTATGTTTTCCACAAAATCATAAATCATACATCATTGCATAACCCATGAAATAAAAATGGAAATCTTAAACATCGTGACATCATACAAAAATTCATATAAGATAAAGGAATTCATAAAAATATTTCCATCACAACATAATCAAATCAATGTAATACTAGGGATATAAACAAAACCCTATATTATCTTAGATGGAAAATAATTTTGATAAAACACTTCAACTCTATTCTTGAGGAAAATATCCTTTCTACTTCAAAAACATTTTTCATTTCATAACATGTCATTCAATTCTAAACTAAAAGAAGTTTATTAAAAATAAACTTGAAAAGTTGAACGGGATTCTTCTTGGAAATAATGTTTTAAAAATCCATTCATGCCGTATAAATTAAAAGAAACATTCTTCTTTTACTTTTGTCGGAAATTCAAAAAGTACCTCTTACGAAAAATGACAAAAGATTCCTTTCATATCTTTTACTAAAATCTCACAGAAGGGTAAAATTGGATTTAATAAATTGTAGGTGGATGGAAATAATATTACATATTGAAAAAACATGGATGTGGATGATAAAATACACCCCAGTAAATACCAATGTATAAACAATCTCGTATAAAAATGAGATTGTGATTTTTCCCTTACCTTAGGTCTGATTTTCATCGTAAGTGTTCGAACATCCTGTATAATGATTCAAATACTTTCATTGACTTTTTAAATAATAATATTAATTGTTATGATATCATATATGGTTCACTTATGACTTTATATTACCCGTTCTTTTGTAAATTCCATGTTAATGAGCGTTTTGGGTAAAATTGTTTCATTGGTCGTCCATGTTTTGACTTGTAATTATTCATATTATTAATTAGATCATGATTACATAATTCCAGAATATAAAACATGGTTTATATGTAATATATATTCAGAATATACATATAATAAATCAGTAAATGGAAAGAAATACACCGTTCATGGAGACGGTAGGCCGTACGTACGCATGAACGCTGTTTTCGTTTTCTTATTGAGTTGAATGGAATTAAGTAGATGAAATACATATATATACACATAAATACAGTATCATTATTATGTAATATATTTCATTATACTTATTATATATACTTTATAATCATTCATGAATGGTTAAAGTGGAGAATGAATCTCATCGCGTCGTGGAGACGGTAGTCCGTACTTACGCACGAGCGATGATATCATTCTCATGATCGTGGGACTGTATTGGAGTGTATTTATACTATTTCAGAATAAATACCACTTTAAAATAATCATATATAGTTATTATTTACACCATTATACCCATCCAAGTAAGGTGGTGGTGTAAAATAGATTACACCACGGCGTGGAGACGGTATTCTGTACGTACGCACGCGCGGTGATTTCATTTTTTGTAGGATGGATAGATGGTGAAATAGGGTTGTTTCATACTTATAATAACATATCAGTATATGAGTGATACTGATGTTATTACTTCATAAATAAACAACCTAAGAAGAAGAAGTGGAAGAAGAAATAAAGTTGAATGAATCGGTAACGGACATTACCTGTTCATTGAAGCGCCTCTTTGAGATCTCATTTTAGGGAACTACAATTGGTCTTTGAGGAAGACCAGAACCTCTAGAATGTTTCTAGGGAAGTGGGGAATAGAATTTGTCAGGGTTTTTCCGAGCTTTAAGGCTCAAAGTGGTGTGAGGAAGAGGAAGGAGGAGGTGCCCTTTTATAAGGGAGGAGAGGGGTACTTTGGAATAACTAAAACTATTATTTTATTATAAAGTCAAATTCGGTTTTAAATAGCTCCAAATTAATTTATTTCGAATCTAAGGTAGTTATGGGTCGAAATTCCCTCATCCAATAGAATTTAGACAAGTTTAGGTTCCAATTTTAACCTTATCATTTAGATTTACCATTAATTTAAATAATTTACTTTTACCGTGTCTTCTTGTGTTCTTATACTATAAGGTTAATAAACACACTATAAGAAGCCAAACTAAACCCAAGTTGTTTATTATTAATATATATAACCTTATTTAAGTAATTTGGACGAACCTTAGATTTTTAGGAATAAAATAACAATTAATAATATAATATTTGTTTTAAAAACTATTTTATGTCAATTTTGACACTATTTGGTAATTTATTTTTGTAAAAATCATAACAAAATGATTAGTTCGAAACCAGTTAATTAAATCAACACTAACATGTCATATTAACATATAAAATCTTTGGAATTCATAAAAAGTCTCAAATTACATTTATTTGGGCATTTATAACATCAATTATGTCAATATTTCATTAATAAGATATTTACTGCATCATCATTGTGTGATAAATAAATTACATTATTTAAAGTCTAAAAATTACAAATAAAATATCATTATATAGGTAATATTTTTATCGTTCCAATGAATACTTATAGTCTAATTTATCTTTTGTATAAACCTATATTAAAAATGATTTACTTATTAAACTTTGATTTTAACTATTTTAACCCTTCTTTAAATAATTTTATCATAAATGTCCTAATCTAATACAAGTGGACATAAATGGTCATATTTTATTCCTAAGGTGGTTTTTGGTCGAATTAATCTTATCCAATAGAATTAGGACATGTGTTAGGGTAATAATAATATCATTTTTACCCTTAATTACCCTATTTACTTTTAACCGTGGTAGAAAAAAGTAAAAAGTTACTATTCACCAAAAAATAGGTTCATCTCATTGAACCACATTTTAGTCCTTGATATTAACCGTGTCTCTCGGATTTTCGAAATTATACTCAAAGAAGCAGTAAAATTAAGTTTTATGAAAAATTCTGTTTTTTAACTACCACTTAGTGATTTCACTATTCATCAAAAAATGAAAGTTTCCAGAAAAATACCAAAAATTGGGCCTAAGATATATTTGATATTAAGAATTAAAAAATGATGTCTATTTTACCAAATTCAGAACATATTAGTTTCATTAATAAATTTAAAAATTAGTTTCCGTCGTCAAAACAAATAGCATGTTTTTAAGAGATAATAACTATCAAAAGATTGACACTTGTTTATAACTGGTTTAAATGTGAAATTACATCCAATGACCAACATTGTGTTAAATTGTAAAAATATATTCTAAATATACTTTAAACCACTCAGATTAATAATTTATCACTCTTAATTATTTCTATTAAAAAAGTTCTTTTTAATTAAAATATAGTAATTTTACTATTCAACAGAATATGAAATTTATCTGAAAATTACCCAAATTTCACCCTAAGCTAATTTCGATATTCCGAATCCAAAAATAAAGTCCAATTTGAAAAATAAAATTTACAAAATTTCAAAAAGTCGTTATTACTATTCATAACAGCTAGTTTTAATAATATTTTAATAGCATATCGTTGTTTAGTGAAACTCGGTATTGCGTACTACACACGCCATCGAGGAAGGTCGCGATTGCGTGTAATGCAAGGTAAGTAAAGGATGCGTGTTGTGGAAGCTCCTTTTGGTGTAGCGTACAAAACAAGAAATTAATGAAATTAAAAAGAATATTTTTTCAAAAAATCTCGGGGTGTTACATTCTACCCCCCTTAAAATGAATTTCTCCCTCAAAATTCGTCGGGGTTATAAATGGTTTACTACTCGAAAGTTTGTTTAATAGAAACCCACATCGTAAAAAGGAATACCAAAACATGGATTTAAGAACTAAATTATGAAATGTAACGGTTACCCAAATTAACTCATCCCTGTGTTTCCACGTAGGAGAATATACGTGAAAATATGGATATGGAAGAAAAATCTAACCATCAAGTTCTGATGGAGAGTGGTAGGGAACATGGCTATGAAAAAGACAACAATCACAAAGCTATTGATGTGTGATGATCTAAGGTACCATCTGATTCATCGGATATAAGGGAACTAAGACAACATTTTTGGTTTTCAAGATCATTTCCCTAAAGTTGAAGAAATTGTAATTAGAAGAAATACCTTCATGATTTTGGTATAATCTCACCGTTAGTCGTTCTTTGGACAATTTAAACTTCATCTCTTAATGAAATGAAGGTGAATTTGTCATTCATGATGTGTTAGCAGATCATGTGATAGAATAAAGGGCCATTCCATCTGTCTCAAACAAAAGGTTAGAAAATTTATCAAAAAAAATACATAAGTCCATCTATAGTAAGATTAATCATATATGGTTCCTAAAATGGACTTATACTTCTTATATTATACTGCTTAATATAATAAAACTAGTTTCTGCTAAAAAGGGACTTCTTGTAGGCCAGTGGTAGGCGATAAAGGCCAGTCGCACTTCGGTTGTGGGTTCGATTCCCACAGCCTTGTCCGACGTGATGGGCTATCACCCGTCCTGCAGGTTTCCCTTTTTCTAAAGCTATATTACTATAACATCCCATCAATAATATCAAAAAAATTTATATCCTTTAACAATACTAACTTATGTCCAACATAATCATTTACAATCCAAAATATTGATGTCCAATCTCATATTATATTGATAACGATTACCAAAGAGTTCATATAACAAGCATGTTAATAACATCGTTGATCCCCGTATATCATGAGATATGTCTTTTTGGTCACATTCCAAACATGTGAATACCTTAATCATGTATTCTCTTGAAAAATGAATACCCATTAAACCTTAGTGAAAACATGAATGATGTCAAAAGTTAACTCTTTCCACATACATAAATCCAAAAATTCTATATACTCAAACCATGATATAACCTTCTCCTTATAGCAGTCATGAGCTCATGAATACTATCAAACATTTAATTTTATCTGTATCCCTTCATTATGCGCATATCATCTACATTCCAAAAATATCTGAATAAACTTTCATGGATACTGGTACCATTAATCATACACTTTCAAAACTCAAGGAAAGACAACAATGTAACAATCTTTAGATGTCTCTTTATTCCATAGTACCATGAGATTACTTATACAACATTACACATGATAAACATGTAATCATTCCACTACATTCTTAAACCATTGTCCGAGCTTCAACAATTCTTTCATCTCACATATCATTTTTAGTCTCTTCATCATCATCAACATAAATACTACCCATACGACTATACTGATTCTCTTCATGAGACATTCTCTTAGGGCATTGGTTTTCATAATGCCTGTAAATTCCACATGTAAAACATTTAACCATTGTTTATGTCGTAACAATACCATTATCCTCATCCCTGGTGTTAACTGAACCTTTTCCTTTGCACTTACTGGATTTGTGTCCTTCTTTTCCACACCCAAATCATCTTTCAGTTCCTTTGAAACATTCTCCATGATGCCTCTTCCCACATGATTTACATAGGGGAAATTGAACTTTCTTTCCTCTATGATCATCATTAAACTCCATCTTTCTCTTATTAGCCGAGTCAGGAAACTTAACAAATTTTACTTTATTGATCATATTATGAGATTGCTGATTCGGCATAATAATGTGTTTGGACCTCCAAATCCCATTTCATTTGGTTGCTCATGAAGAATATCATTCCATTGTTCATCATATCCTCCATTATTGTGAACCACCTTGTTTCCATCCATTTTCTAAAACCCAAAAATAATAGTTTAAGAGGAAAAAATCATAATAAAGGGGCAGTAATTTCAATATCTAACATCTTTGGTTTAATCTAATATCGTTACCACAGTTCTAGGACTATATCCTATACATATACTTATCCTTTGGGACATCCCTAGACATACCTTAGAAATATCTCTAGGGATCTCATTAACATTTTTTGCATCCTAGTTTATAAAGGTTGACTAAAATTTTCCTCTGATACCAACTGTAGAGACCCTAAGCTTGATGTACATGGACATTACATTACATTTGCGGAATACTTAGTACATAACAAAAACACCCACACAAGGACCGTAATAGTTTAGTGTCTTTGGAAACTCAGAACGTAATCTTCTAATCATGGTGAAAGATCTTCAATATCTCCCATAAATATCATCCCTTTTTTTCTTACCTAAAAACATTCTTTATATACTGGGGAAAATAAAACATAATAGGGTGAGCTCAAATGCTCAGTAAGGGTAAAAAAAATAAATATCAATCACATCATATTCATAAGAACATAACATTTTGGAAATCTTAACCTGCAAAAGAGATCATAATAACATAACATGGGATAAATCAGAGTAGTGAAATGTAATCACAATAATCATAACTTAAAACATGAAACTTTGTGGCATACACACATAATCATAGAGAATCATTTCTTGTTAGTCAAGACTCATTGCCAAGACTATCTTAGTGGACAAATTCCCTTTCTGAACCGAGTTCACTCCTCGTTTCAGTCCTGTTTCACTGAACTAGTATAACCTACCGTTCCAGCCATGTCAATCTCATGAGATATAAAATCGTTAACCAATGCATTGGAGGGATATATAGGTCCCACCCATCTCATAATGATACCATTCTTATGTGTGCCACAAAATCATAAATCATACATCATTGCATAACCCATGAAATAAAAATGGTAATCTTAAACATCGTGACATCATAAAACAATTCATATAAGATAAAGGAATTTATAAAAATAATTCCATCACAACATAATCAAATCAATGTAATACTAGGGATATAAACAGAACCCTATATTATCTTAGATGGAAAATAATTTTGATAAAACACTTGAACTCTATTCTTGAGGAAAATATCCTTTCTACTTCAAAAACATTTTTCATTTCGTAACATTTTATTCATTTATAAACTAGAAGAAGTTGATTAAAAATAAACGTGAAAACATGATAGGGAAGCTTCTTGGAAATAATGTTTTAAAAATCCATTCATGTCGTATAAGATAAAATAAACATTCTTCTCGTACTTTTGTCGGAAAGTCAAAAAGTACCTCGTACGAAAAACGACAAAAGATTCCTTTCATATCTTTTACTAAAATCTCACCGAAGGGTAAAATTGGATTTGAAAAATTGTAGGTGGATGGAAATATTATTACATATTGAAGAAACATTGATGTGGATGATAAAATACACCCCAGTAAATACCAAAGTATAAACAATCTCGGATAAAAATGAGATTGTGATATTTCCCTTACCTTAGGTCTGATTTGCGTCGTAAGTGTCTGAACCTCCTGTATAATGATTTAAATAATGTCATTGACTTATTACAGAATCATATTAATTGTTATGATATCATATATGGTTAACTTATGACATTATATTAAACATTCTTTTGTAAATTCCATGTTAAAGAGCGTTTTGGATAAAATTGTTTCATTTGTCGTCCGTGTTTTGACTTGTAATTATTCATATGATTACTTAGATCATGATTAAATAATTCCAAAAAATAAAACATGGGTTATATATAATATATATTCAGAATATACAAATAATAAATCAGAAAATGGAATGAAATACACCGTTCATGGAGACGGTAGGCCGTACGTACGCATGAACGCTGTTTTCGTTTCCTTATTTAGTTGAATGGAATTAAGTAGATGACATACATATATATACCCATAAATACCATATCATTATTATGTTATATATTTCATGATACTTATTATATATACTTTATAATCATTCATTAATGGTTAAAGTGGAGAATGAATCTCATCGCGTCGTGGAGACGGTAGTCAGTACGTACGCACGAGCAATGATATTGTTCTCATGATCGTGGGACTGTATTGGAGTTTATATATACTATTTCAGAATCAATACCACTTTAAAATAATCATATATAGTTATCAATTACACCATTATACCCATCCAAGTAAGGTGGTGGTGGAAAATAGATTACACCACGGTGTGGAGACAGTATTCTGTACGTACGCACGCGCGGTGATTTCGTTTTCCGTAGGATGGATAGATGGTGAAATAGGGTTGTTTCATACTTATAATAACATATCATTATATGAGTGATAATTATGTTATTACTTCATAATGAAACAACCTAATAAGAAGAAGTGGAAAAAGAAATTAAGTTGGAAGAATCGGTAACGGACATTACCTCTTCTTTGAAGCGCCTCTTTGAGATCTCCTTTTAGGGAACTAAAATTGGTCTTTGAGAAAGACCAGAACCTCTAGAATGTTTCTAGGGAATTGGGGAAGAGAATTTGTCAGGGGTTTTCCGAGCTTGAAGGCTCAAAGTGGTGTGAGGAAGAGGGAGGAGGAGGTGCCCTTTTATAAGGGAGGAGAGGGGTACCTTTGGAATAACTAAAACTATTATTTTATTATAATGTCAAATTCGGTTTTAAATAGCTCCAAATTGATTTATTTTGAAGCTAAGGTTGGGATGGGTAGAAATTCTCTCATCCAATAGAATTTAGACAAGTTTAGGTTCCAATTTTAACCTTATCATTTAGATTTAAAATTAAGTTAAATAATTTTACTTTTAATGTGTCTTCTTGTGTTATTATACTATAAGGTTAATAAACATACTATAAGAAGCCAACGAACCCCAAGTTGTTTATTATTAATATATATAACCTTATATAAGTCATTTTTCTGAACCTTATATTTTTAGGAATAAAATAAAAATTAATAATATAATATTTGTTTTAAAAACTATTTTATGTCAATTTTGACACTATTTGGTAATTGATTTTTATAAAAATCATAACAGAATGATTAGTTCGAAAACAGTTAATTAAATCAACACTAACATGTCATATTAACATATAAAATTTTTAGGAATTCATAAAAAGTGTCAAATTAGATTTATTTGGGTATTTATAACATCAATTATGTCAATATTTCAGTTATAAGATATTTACTGCATCATCATTGTGTCAAAAATAAATTAAATTATTTAAAGTCTAAAAATTACAAATAAAATATCATTATTTAGGAAATATGTTTATCTTTCCAATTAATATTTATAGTCGAAATTATCTTATGTATAACCCTATATTAAAAATGATTTACTTATTAAACTTTGATTTTAACTATTTTAACCCTTCTTTAAATATATTAATAACAAATGTCCTAATCTAATCCAAGTGGGATTAAATGGTCATTTTTTATTCCTAAGGTTGTTTTTGGTCGAATTACACTTATCCAATAAAATTAGGACATGTGTTAGGGTAATAATAATATCATTATTACCCTTAATTACCCTATTTACTTTTAACCGTGGTAGAAAAAAGTAAAAAGTTACTATTCACCAAAAAAATATTTTCATCTCATTGAACCACATTTTAGTCCTTGATATTAACCGTGTATCTCGAATTTTCGAAATTCCACTCACAGAAGCAGTAAAATTATGTTTTCTGAAAAATTCAGTTTTTAACTACCACTTAGTGGTTTCACTATTCATCAAAAAATGAAAGTTTCCAGAAAAATACAAAAAATTAGGCCTAAGCTATATTTGATATTAAGAATTCAAAATTGATGTCTATTTTACCAAATTCAGAACATATCAGTTGCATTAATTAATTTAAAAATTAGTTCCCGTCGTCAAAAAAAATAGCGTGTTTTTAAGAGATAATAACTATCAAAAGATTGACACTTGTTTATAACTTTTTTAAATGTGAAATTACATCCAATGACCAAAATTGTATTAAATTGTAAAAATATATTCTAAATATACTTTAAAAACACTCAAATTAATAATTTATCACTATTAATTATTTCTATTAATAATGTTTTTTAAAATTAAAATATAGTAATTTTACTATTCATCAGAATATTAAATTTATCCGAAAAGTACCAAAATTTCACCCTAAGCTAATTTCGATATTCCGAATCCAAAAATGAAGTCCATTTTGAAAAATAAAATTTACCAAATTTCAAAAAGTGGTTATTACTATTCATAATGGCTAGTTTTAATAATATTTTGATAGCATATCGTTGTTTAGTGAAACTCGGTATTGCGTACTACAGACACTATCGAGGAAAGTCGTGATTGCGTGTAATGCAAGGAAAGTCAAAGATGCATGTTGTGGAAGCTCCTTTTGGTGTAGCGTACAACACAAGACATTAATGAAATTAAAAAGAATATTTTTTCATAAAATCTCGGGGTGTTACACTATAAAATTGATTGGACCTTCTGGATGTCACCTTCAGTATCTATGCTTATGTAAAAATTAGACAACAACTCCATGATACAGGTGTTATGGTCATTACAATTTCTATAAAAATTAAAATATACAAATTATTCACAAAAAAACATGGCTTTAAAATGGAATAATATATATATTGAATAAATATCGTGATAAAATCAATACATATGAATTGGAATTGAAAAATAATCTTAATAACATGAAAAATAATTTTTTTAATAAATAATTATTTCAAGGGTAATGAAAAATAAAGGCATTTTAAAATATTTATTTTCTTTTTATAAATAAAAAAATTACTATAAAATATAGTATTAGAAAATGGGAACAGTATAATTGGTTAAATATGTTTAGGATGAAAAAATATAACTCAAGGAATAAAGGATTTAATTATTAATACACATTAAGAAAAACAGACTTGTTGAATTGAGATATATTTCAAAATGTTTAGTTATTTGGTAGAAAATTAAATTCATTTAAAATAAATATTTTTCAACATGTTACAATAAAATTTTATTATTTACCATAATTTTGTTTTCATGTGGACTAATATAAGTCATTGAATAAAAATTAGGTTACAAAATTATCAGAACAAGGGTAACAAATGAGTAAAATTAATTTGAGGTGAATATATTTAAATAATAAAATATTTCTCATTAATATAAAATATGTGATGAAGATACATCCCTAGGTATTGAAAACATCAATCTAATTATAATTTGTTCTCAAATAATAACATTATTTTTGAAAATTAATGTCTGAAAAAAAAGACCCTATATATTGAATATTATTATGAATAATTCATGAAATGAGGTTTTATAATTGAATATACAATACTATTTTTTTAAAGTATTATTCATGAAATAATATCTAAAATAATTTGACTATAATCTTTAATAAAATATTTTTTTTCATAATTAAAATTATGATTTTAAAGATTAAATTTAGTGGAACAAACATAACATGGTCTAGATTCATTCTATCGATTCACCAAATTTATTAAATAAATAAATTATATTAAATATATAAATAAATAGTATTATTATTGACAAACAATTAAAATTGTCATTAATAATAAATATTTACATATATTTTAGCAATTTTTTACCTATTTTTAACGCTGAGTGTAAGTAATTATTATGGATTGAAACTAGAATTATAAAATAGTTGTTGGTATTTATTATTGTTTAAAATTAATTTTTTATTATATAATATATGATAATATAATTTAATATCCATGATATATGATCAGTATATAATTTCATTTTAGGAATTTTTTAGAAATAATCCATAAAGATGATATCAGTGATGATTATTAGGAGATTTAATTGTAATATCATTATACCATTAGTATAATGATTAAATTTAGGTCTTATTAGTTTGATATATCATATTATAAATGAAATATAATGGTGAGATAATTTATATATATTCCTTACATAGAAATATTAAAAAAATTCCTTAAACATCCAATATTTTAAAAATAGAATTAATGAATTTTTTTTGTTAGTCATATCATTAATAGGTTAAAAAATTTAACATAATAGAACCATAATTATATCATATATATAAGATTAAATTTGTAATCACATCCTCATATGTATCCATGGGAGGTGATGCTGAAAAGAGAAATGAACATATTCCATTTTGTGGAGATGGTAATCCACTCGTACACATGTTGAAAGATTTCATATATACAATATAAGAGAGTTGAAAATAGGGTATAAGGATTTAAAATTGTAATCATGATATAAATATAATTATTATTTATAAAATTCATATTTTATACGATCATTTGAATTTAATGAATAAATACGAATCACATTGCATCATTGAGGTGGTAACCAGCACAACGCTAAATTTACGGTTTTTATTATCTTAAAATAAATGTGATATGAGATTAATTATAATTACAAAATAAAAATAATAATAATTAAATAAGGAAACATATTTCTTAAATATGAATTTTAAAATACTAATTGAAGATATAAAATTGAAATAAATAAGTTGGATATAATTAATTATTCACACTAAAAGATTTTATAATTCATTTAAATATCTTATTGAAATGGTTGGAGTCATTTAAACACTTTCAAAAAATCAAAATTTATAGAAACATAATTCAGTAATAAGTATGAAATGTTATATATTGAAAGGGAAAAAATCATTTGGTAGTTCTCCACCTAGATTCTAACAGGAACCATTTATAACTGGTGAGTATGGAATGCAAGAAAATATTTCAAAGTAATATAAAATTATAAAATAGTGAACATGTAAAGTAGAAAAAAATAAATAAATAATGGTTTCCAAAAGCTATATTGTTTATCCAAAACTCATAAATTCATTTTAATAGATTTTTCTTATATTATAATCCCTTTAGCCCCTTAATTTTTACTTTTATAATTATATCTTTTAGTAAAATAACTTTTTTTATCAAAGAGAACATAATATTTATCGCCTGAAATAAATTATTACTTATGAGATAATTTTGAGCAAATAAATATAAAATGTAATTTAATTTTATTTAATTTAATTTATTAATATTATACAAACTAATTTTAAAATATTTTAGAATATTTTAGAATGTCATCTATTTATAAAATATGACTCATGCAGAAAAAATTAAGATATGGGATTGTAAATATAATTCGGTTTTTATAATTATAAATTCATATATTTAATACATTTTTTATCACTTAAATATTTTACATGAATTTAAATTCCAATCTTATATAATAGTATTTTAATAAAATCATTGCACTTTTTAAAAAAACATTCTTCACCATTGGCTAAAAATATCATTATGTTTATAATAATCAATAAAATTAATCTTCATATATTATTTCTATGAAGAATCAAAAAATAATTAACATATCATAAAATTTTAATTCAAAATTTTAGTATTTACCATTAATGTAATTAAGTGAGTTGTAATGAATAAATATTTTTATTGGAAAATTAATTTTTAGAATAATATAAATTCTCATTCATATTTACAATTTAACTATTGTAATTAAAATAATCAATTTATTTATATAATGTATTTTTTATTTTCATTAATCACATGTCCATTAAAATATAAATCCATATAACATGAAATAAATATTTTAGACATATACATTATTATCTATAATGTTTTGGAATTATTTATTTTATCTATACCTATTATTATTAATTCATATTAAAATTGAATTCATTTTCATTGTATAAATATTCTATAATGTTGTTACTCTTTCTAACTCCCTAATATTCAAATAATATCTATTTATGGTCATAATTACCATTTTAAATTTTAAAAAAACTATCTCTGAATTTATTTAGTTTAATGTTAATGTAAAAGAATCTATGAATCAAATTTGAATCATTTTAACGTAATCATATATTACAGTTTTGGTGTGTTACATTCTCCCCCAACCATAATGAATTTTTTATTTTCAATTTGGCTCATATGATGGTAGTAACTCTAATAAGAAACTCATAAAGACCCAAACACTATTAGATAATCATAGTTTAATTATGTATGTTGATGGATTTTTTATCTAAACAAACTAACTATTATAAAATATTTATATAGTTATATAATATATTTTTAATTAATTTTTTAATTATACTAATAGAAGATGCTCTATATCCATTTTTATTTACATCGCACAATACTTAAATTTTATTATTTAATGATCAAGCCACTATTGGTTTTTATTTATAACTCAATATCCAGTATTCAGTTAAAACAAACATAAAGTAGGACACTAGAAAAACTAGAGTTATTACACGCATTCTGATTCATTAGTATATGTATTATATGATTTTCCTTATTTATATAGTTTATAGTTAATATCTCCCTTATGTTCCATTTCATTTGAATGTGGAGTCACATAATTCAAACCTATCATGAATTTAAGGAAAATTTTATTATAGATTCACTCATTCCATTAAATATTTCTCTCTGATATCCTTCATTATTATATATATATATAATATTTTTTAAAATATATTTAAATTTCCCAATGTGTCTTACAGAATTTTTGAGATGATGTAAATTGAAAATTCATTCCATTATAATATTTTTTCATGTAATTTCCTATGAGACAACATTCCTCTATTTTAAGGTGTTTTTGGTATTTCATCAATTCACATGATTTTGATAAGAAGGGATGATATCTATTTTTTAATTATCAAGGGAATCCTCTCAAAAGAAATTAACCCATTAGGAATCTCTTAAATAAAATTTCCACATAGTCCAGTTAATCTATTTTTTTACTTGTTTCTTCCATGATTAATCCATCTCTAAAGATAAATAACTGATCATGAGTAAAGATTATTATAAGATTATTATCATAAATGATCATATACAGATATAAAAACATGATTTCTCACCATATAACAATATATTAGTAACCTATATTCATTATATATCGACCAAAATTCATCTTGGTGCAACCAACGTTACACCAAAATTAACTAATTTTATTTTTGGATAAACAATGGTTACGTTAAATTGGTTTATATTATACTTCACAACATAAACATGTAGAATATAGATCCTTACCTACAATAGTTATCATAAAATTATATGAAAACAAAAATAATTTAAAAATATTCTCTCATAATCCATCTTATCTGGTATCCAGTAAATCAAAAATAAATTAATTTTATGTAAGATTATGAATCTATATTTTTAATCGATGTTATACTTTCACATATTCATATTATGTTTTTCATTCTAAACATATTCGAATTATAACACCTTGAGTATGTGTGAATTAATTATTTTCAAATATATTCCAATTAAATAAAGCATTGATTTTAATAACACACCATGTTAATGTTTCTTTTTATCAAATACATAGTTAATATTATTTTACACTATATAGTGTATTTAAAATATGTTATCAAAAATATAGTTCTTCGCTTATGTTGCACAAAATACTCAGATTAAATGAATAGAGGCATATTATAATAGTTATAACATAGCCGTATGAATGTATTTTTTGAAAATATCCAATAAATTTTTAATACAATTTTATGCATGTTTATAAAATTATTTCAATGGTAAAAAAATAATATTAAATGAATGTTATAACTATTAGTAATCAATAAAATTCTATTTCTGAAAAAATAAATTGAATAGAAAAATATTTTTTATAAAAATATTATTGATATTTATATATTATATATTCAATAAAATATCTACAATTTATATATATTTTTCTATAAATGTTATTAGTATAAGTCCAATTTTACTAAATAAATTATTTTTCTAAAAGGCAGCTGCACGACATTTTAAGGGAACACTTATCAAAGAAAATAATATATTTTAAACAACAATAAAATATATTTTGAAAATTAAAATTCATTTTTCTAATATTAACATCATAATTATATTTGGGGGAAATTTTTTCTAATTTTTTAGAAAATATTAATTTTTCCACAAATAATGAAACGTACTAAATTATAATAGAAAACATCATTTTTGAATGAAATAATTATATTTTTATAGTATATAAATTTTTTTAAAAGTATAATTAAATCAATCATACTTGTATAAATTAATTTTGGTTCATTTTAATCGTGTTTATATTGAAATTAGATATAAAACATTGAAATTGATGCAATATTTTCTCTTCAAATACTCGTATTCCCTATATATCCATGATGAGAATTTTTAAATAATTTTATCCAAATAATATAATTAATATTGAAACAATGGATACCATATATTTTATAATAATAATTTGTAATTTGTAATAATTTGAACATTATTTTTTGCAAAATTTATTAGTTAAAGAAATTAAAAATAATTTTATTGACTAAGGTTAAAACAATATTCATAATTCTTAAACATAGAATAGATGTTGAAAAATTACCCAAAACATTTATAAATAAATTTAATGGACACATATGAAAATTATAATATATCTATGATTCTAATTTTAACCTCTTTGGAAAATGTTGACATATGCAAAATGTGGGAGGAATCCTCTCTATAAAAAATTTACAAGTTTTCCTCTCACCATCAATTTAAATGGACACCCCTCTCTCCCTCAATTCACACAACTCAATACATTTATCTCGCCAGATATTTTTCAAAATAACTTCTCAAATTACCTACCAAATATTATAATACTGACTCTTAAAATAAATCTAACCAAGGAAGGATATCGGTACAAACGAAAAGGAGTTACCTAAAGAAGAGGTTACATTCATCAATAAATGATTATTTTTATTTCTTATTCAATCCGAATTTTTTTTAAAACAATATTATATAATAACCACAATATATTTCATATAATAAGCTATTTTAATTTTTATATTAATACCTACAACCATATACACTTCCATAAAATCTTTAATTAAAATTATTGTTCATGTGTTCAATGGACTACCTTCTCATGAACAGATGCATTTCATTTTTCAATTACCACCCATCAAAGTTGGTAATAATTGAAAAAATAATTTTTATATATATGATTTTTATGATTTTAACATGATTATAAAATTTTATAAAACAAATACCTTCATTCCTTCAATTTTGTGGGAATACGTTAAGGTCATTCCTGTGTTGGGTAGACTACGACCTCACAAAGAGAATTTATTTGTTCATGATGCACATAGACTGTATTTTGAAAGTTTTTTATACAAATATGTTATATATTTTAGAGAAAATTTATTATGGAATAATAATAAAAAAATATATTCATATTTCAATTCAGGTGATATGAAAATGGAAACAACATTGATGCATACGTACATCCTACCATCTCCTTGTACAACGTATTTGGTTCCATATATCATTCATTTTTATATTATTATTAATATATATATACTGAATATATATATTTATATATGATATTTATATCGTTATTATCATCACATGTGAGATTAAATCAGAATTTATTTAAGAGGTCCAAGAATAGAGGTAAACACATTTACAAAAAAATAGGTTATAGAACGAAACATAAATATAACATGGATTAAAAAGTAAATGATTTATAAAAACTCATAAGTAAATAATATATTGTATTATATATATAAATATGTTTATGACATAAATTTATAATGAACATCTTTTTATTGTAAAAAACATTAGTATGAGTATAGTGAGAGTCAAGACTTATGGTAAGTGATTTCCGTCTCACTTAATACTTTTCAGTGACACATGCAATATTCACCACCTCATTATTCTATTTAGTAAATTTACATCCCATGAATTTAAATTATGATTACTATTTATAAATTTTTTTATATTTTAATATACATTTTTCAACTGTCTATCACTGGGTTATGATTTCATTGTTACCAGTTCGGTAAGGTAATTTTTTTATCATTTTTTATTCTTTAAGACACATGTTATCTTATACTCATATATTCATTTATGAGATGTATATACATACCCCTGGACAATTTATTTTAAAAATATAATCATTTTCAAGATATTTTATTATTCATTTAATTTTATCTTTCCATGAGGATTGTTGGAAAGTGTTTAAAATGTGGTAAATATTTTATGTTACAATTATTCTATAAATTAGAAGTGTTTAGGATTAAGTCTCCAATATTGAAATATCATGATCTAAATATCATGATATATCAACAATTTTACTATCCTATAGTTAATATTGTTATATTCATGAAATTTAATAAACATTTTATTACTTTTGTCCTATGATATAAAAGAAAAATTTTATTAAAAAACATTCCTTATTTCTCCATTGGTTCAAAAATTTCTGTTCATTCAATAACATTTGAAAAAAATTAAATATTAATTTAAATTATCAATCAACAACATTTTAAAATAAAATGATTTTAAAATAATTTGTGTTTTAAAAAAAATTATATTCCTTTCATATGTTATTTTATAAGTACAATAGTAATTTTCAATTAATAGTATTTTGAAAATGTTTTATTTTTTTAAAGGTGTATTATATTATTTCAAAAGAATCCATTATAAGATTTAAATGTTTATCAAAAAAGAGAATTAATTTCAAAAGTTATTAATTTTTAAAAATCAATTCACAAATATGAAGGAATATATCCATCAATACACACGTTAAATAATTTTTAAATAAAACCATATATATTTTATAATGTGGTTTTCGATGAAAAATAATTTTAAATTGTTTTATGTTTTAAAATAAATTCAATAATTTTTGAAGATTTTGTTGTAATATTAAATTTATATATTAAATTAAAAGTATCATGAATGTGATTATTTTTTTAAAAAGTGTTACAACTGATTTTGAAATATTTCATAATATATTTTTATTTTTTAAAAGGTAAAAAGGGTTTCAAAATATTTTACGTGTTAAAAATGTTGTTCAATGTGGAACAAATATTTTACTAAATAAATTATTTAAATATGGATATATAGAGTTCTTTATCATCGTGGATTATTTGAATATAAATGGATATTAATAAATTATTTATGTATTAAAAATTATTTTATTTGAAATTTTATCCTCTTCATGAAATGATTTAAATTACATTTTCAAAAGTAATTTCCATCTATGATGAAATATGTTGGATTTCTGTATGCCTTACAAGGGATATGATCTAATTAGTATATTCATTTCTCATTTATAAATGTTTTATCTTTTGTGGGATGGTATTTATGACACCTCATTCATTTAGATGGTATAAAAAATGAAAAAACACTACTCAATCCTACTTATTTTCAAGGGATATGCTATGAAGAAATGACTATGAAATCTTTCTCTATTCCACCTGTTATAATATGACGAAACATTTATGATAAACATTTAATTTAATGGGTAATAATATAATCAATGGTAATTATCATGTTGAATACATATGTATTATTTTATTATGTTATGGGTGGAAATAATATCTCTCTCAAATGAATTGGATATAAATTTTTTTCGCATGAGAGAAAATGGATGAAATGGGGAGTGAACCTAGTACAGTAAGGGACTTTTTTCATTATAAGGAATTAAAAAGTGAACTAATTCAACTATAACTAAACTTATATAATTGGGGATGGTTGTATGCCCTATATTGAGAGTGTATCTCCCCATGAAGTTCCTTGAAAGGTTTTGGAAATAATCCTTAACATATAGGGAACTATTTTATGTGATTATGTGTTTGACACAAATTCCATGTCTTATGAAAATATTTTTCTCTCATAGATCATGATATTTGATTATCTAATTATTATTATCATTTTAACTACCAATTATTATTCTTTGAATCACTATTCTGATCATTGATATACTGTGATACCACGAAAAACTAAAGTAAGAACCTTAAATTCTATTGTGTTTAAGACACACCCCAGGAAGTTCATAATGTAATATAATATTCGTATTCTTTATAATATATTTACTATATAAACTATATCCTACATATTTTAATGAATAAAACTCCATGTCATCTTGAAATTAACATGAAAATGGGTTAGAGTACATCATACACAACAACGACCTTCTCCTATATCTTTCATTACATGCAAGAGAGACCTTCTTCGATGGTTTTCATTATTCGCAATACTGAAACTTCCTATGAAACAATCTATAATTAAATCAATATTATTTAATATAATAAGTAATAAACTATATTTTAAGAATTTTATTAACTAAATCATGAAAATATATGTTTTAAATAACTAAATAATTGGATATAAATAAATTATTAATGAATATAAGGACCAATTGAATATTAAAAGCATGTTTTTATTGAAATCTATTTTTTCCTCGTAATGCTATTTTTAACTAATAGATTAAATTAATTAATTTTATCAAGTGATATTAATGTAAATAATATGTTATTTATGCAATAAATTATTTTCTATATTCTTCCAATATATTTGGATAGCATAAGATAGTATCAAAAAGAACATTTCAAATAAAAACCTCTATTATGACTTTTTTAATTCCCTTTTAATGGAAAAACAATTATAAATATTACATTTGATAATTTTATTGATTAAATTTGATAAAAGAAACATCATTTATGTATTAATTATATTAAAATTCTCTTAGCACAATTTTTTGGATTTTTATGGGACACATTATTTTTATTCAATAGTGAAATATACAACATTTTTTGATAAAAACAGTATTTTCATTTAAAAAATCATTAATGATAAATTGTTTTATAAATTTGTTTTAAAGACACATTTGATAAATTATATATATATTTATATAATTTAAGTCATTATAATCAATATAACATCCAATTTAATATAAAAACATAACTATGTTTTGAACATTTTTAACTAAAACCATTTAAACCGTCTATTAGTGAGATTAGCATTAATCATAATTTAGTTCATTCATTGATTTAAATTTTTAAAATACAACATAAAACATTGAAATAAATATTATATTTTTTTAAATAAGATAAACATAATTTTTGTCAAAAAGGATTCATGAAAGTGATTAAAATTAATTACAATAATTAAGGTGTAATTATGCTTAAAATGGAAAAACCCACTTAGTTTTGAGGGAAAAAATGACATAGCCACTAGTACAACACTCATTGGACGATAAATATATGTCCATAACTGTTCAATTCATTAGTTGGGGAGGTTTTAATGACTTTTATTAGGTAATAACATGTCACAACTAACATCTTCTTAAAAAATTCCAAGTGGGTAATTTTTCGTCTCTATAAAAGGCCACCACCTGTGCCCATAAATCACACCTCTAAAAAAATTATGTTCAGACATGATCTACCCAAATAGTCTCCCATCACACTTATCCTTGACCTATAATCCTTTTATTGGGATGAATAACATCCATGGATTCCTTTTAGTTAAACAAAAATAAGTTCCCCATTAAAAGTTAATGTCTTTTCTCAATGTCTCTAATTTAATTTCCATTCTCCATCCCCTAATGTATCGTTAATCTACTAATGTGTAACAAAACCAATTTCCTCAATATACTATGATTTTTTATGCTGATATTTTGACCTAAAATTACACACACCACTCACTAATGGGTAACGATCATAATAGTTCTTGTGTACGATGATCTACTGCCTCTAGAAAAGATCATTGATCAATTTATCACAATCGCCTTTCATTGATTCAATTTTGATTAACACACTATTTATATATTTTATATATGAAATTATTTATGTCTTAATATTTCTATAATCCTATTATTTCTCCTACCTTTAATAATTTTATTTTACATTTATACGATAACATCGTATGAGGATGTGTCGACTACCACACCCTCAAAGCTTTGTGATTCTTTCACACTGAACATGGAATGTTTAGAGGATGGTTTTAATTAAAAATATGATAGATATTTAAAATATATATTATATTCATGACATAATTAAATTCCTTGAAATAGTATACATATCTATATATATATATATATATATCATTTATTTACCCTTTCGCTCAACAAAAAAGTGATAATGTTATTCGTGGACATGTGGACCACACCTCATCGACATGATGTTATTCCATTTACACAAAAAAATAAATATATAAGTATATATGAATAAATAATATGGTATTTATTATATATTTATATTTCTTTATTGATTTTATTTACATAAATTCTTTCCACAGTGATCATTTAAAAATTTTAATGTTACACATTTGTACGTATGACCTCCCGTCTCCATGATTGTTACATTGATTCATTTTTCCTAACCATATTTAATGATTTATTTCATAAGTATAATTGATGAATAAATATGATAATTATGTGACTTTTATAATTATATATATGTTCTGTAATAAACCCTATGACCATAGTTGACCAATAATAATTGTTTTCACAATTAAACTGAATTTGTTCAAAAGCACTAGATGAAAATCAAATTGTGTGATTTGTTGTACAAACATGGTAATAAGTGAAAAAAATGTAATTATTAAAAAAAGTTATGAATAAAGTATAAAATTATCGTATATTTAATATGCAATAAGTTAAATGACATTCACCCAAAAGGAAACACAGGGTAACAGATTCAAGTCTCATTTTCATTATGTGAGGCGTAATTAATTATTGTAGACCTAGTTTCATATATATGGTGTAAATACTTATAAATTGACATATAATATTATTAATTATATTATCATAATGGTTTTAAAATTTTCATTTAGGTATTATTAACTTTGGTTTTTGTAATCCATTTTTTATAACATAAATATGTATTTCCATTTCACTTATTACATCTATGAGATAAATGTCATATACACCACTTACTTATTTTGTTTGGTGTACCTACAAGATATTTTAATATATGATATCATTAATTTCTTTTATGTAATAGTATTTCATAATTTCATTTAATATTATCTTTTCATGATGATTATTATTTAATTTTATTTCATTGTGGTAGGGGACACATTGGAATGTTTAAAGATTATTTTCCTAAAGACTAATCCTAATGATATTTCAGTGGAATTTTCATTCGAAGAAATAATTTAACAATTAAAAAAACAGATTCATTATTATTTTTTAATTAATTGCCATTTCATGTGTTAGTACTATTTTCCCACTCTTTTTTACCATGTTGTTTTTTAAATAATGTTATTTAGAAAACCCAACTTTATATATATCTTTAGTTGAAGATCCTATATTCTTCTAAAAACCCATGCTTTATTAAAAGTCATTCAATTTTTTTAAATTATTTGGTAAAGACAATTTTACACTTTTTTCTATTACAAACGTTTCAATGGAATCTTCCTTTCCCTTTCCTAACATGGCATTTTCTTACATTTTTTCCTATAAAAGGAATATTCCTTTTTACCTCGTACAACATGTATGGATTCATTGACCGTCATTTCATTAAAACCCCCATTTCAAGTTTAACTTGTTTATTTTTAACAAAAAATATTCTATTTATTTTTTTCAAAATTAGATGATATTTTCCCCATTAATATTTTTATAATTTAATATTTTTTTCATCAATAACAACAACCCTCAATTATATTGCACGTTGTTTTGTTTTATTGATACGATCTTTATTCTTCCTCTAGATGGTTTATTATTTATATGTCCAAAGATAGTATTCACATTCACGTCCTTGATTTATTTTTTATTCAAAATGATGTATTATATTTCCTATGATCATTAAACATTGAATTTACCATTATTATCCATTTCTGGTTTCATGGATATTACTATTGCCTAAACCATATACCATTTCACATACAATTCATACTTTGATTGTTATTTTATTAATTTTGGAATTATTGATAAATCTATATTTGTCATCCACAATGATTATTTGATTAGTTATATTATTTATTTTAATTATTCAATATGATGAATGATTTGGACTATCAATGGAGGATGGAGTCCATAATTTATATATCTTAACGATGCATCAATAGGTTCTCATTAGATGAACAATTATAGAAATTTTTTTCAAGCCTTAGTTTTAAAACGTATTTTAAAAATTATTTATGGTAATAGTTCCTCAGGTGCCTCATTCATGATTTCCGTTAATAAAGAATTGGTGTCATAGTATCTTTAGTTATTATTCATCCATGATATTTTACTTTGGTGTATCTAGGGATACATATCATTTTAGTTCATTGATTTATGGAATGTTTTTTAGCTTCATACCTTTCCATATTTAATTTTCCTTATCTAGTTATTTGAATGGAATGTGTTTTATGTTCTTACCTTTTCATATTCCTTATTTACATTCATTGATTTTACTGATAACATTACATGTGTGTTTAGTTTTTTACCTTAATGTATTGATTATTTACATTGATTCATTATTTCTTCCACTATAGTATTCCCTTCAGTACCATAAAACTATGTTTCCAAAGCACTAACCTGTATCTACGCTTTTTTAGTGCTGTTAAAGGGGACCCCTTTATCAACGCTCTTTTTAGTAGCATTGATAAAGGGGGGATTTATCGGTGCTTTTTCCTAGATCTGATTAATTTTATGTTTCAAAAAAACATGAAAAATAATATAATGTTATATATGAATATTTATTCTGATATAAATATAAAATATATTTTTTAAATATGCTTTAGATAAGTATTAATAGAAAATTAAATTTATTATATAAGAAAATTAGTGAAAATGGATTTATAATATTTTAAAAATATTATTAATTAATAATTGGCTAAATATGATCAATTAATAATCATTTAATAACAATTGGAAGACTCAAAAATTAAAAAAATGATAATAAAAGATCTAAAATAAGTTGAAAATGTAACGAAAACTTTAAAAGGCCATAACTATTGAACTGGGTGTCTGTTTGAGCTCAACAACTTATCAAATCAAAGCCTACGATGATCTCTATGAGCTTATAATAAAATGGAACCTTCAGTCCAATTTTTCAATGCCAAAAGGCCCATAAGGCCTCTTAAACTAATTTTTTTTCCAGATACCCTGATTTGATAACATTAAAACATGTTTAACTTCTGATCTGGATGCCCGTTAGGCCTATACCATATTTCAAATAAAATATTGTTTCATTTTCTTCTATTTGATGGGTTGTGGAGTTGAAATGGGCCTCTATATTAGATGTTATGGTAATTTTAACATTCTATGGATTTTTAAATACACATATATATGTGTTTATTCGTAAATATGTGTGTGTGTGTGTGTGTCTATGTGTGTGTGTGTTGTATATATGTATGTATGTATTTATTCACATATTTATAAACACCTATAAAAAATATATTTTATAAATTTATTTAAAAATAATCATATAAATTTCTATTAATATACAAATAAATATACGGATAAAAATTATAACTAAATATATATATATAAATAAAAACAAATATATATTAATATCAGAATGAATTAATATATATATATTCAAATATATGAATAAATATATATGTATTAATATATATAAATATATTTATAATAATATGAATCTATATTAGTACAAGAATAAATAAAACTATATATATATTAATATACGAATAAAAATATATATATTAGTATATGAATAAATATATATTTATTAATATAACAAAATATAATTATATAAATATGATTCTATATTAATATACTAATAAATATAACTAAATATAAATAAATAAATAGATATATCATTATATAGTGAAAAATAAAATGGCTTTGTGGTAAAGGTGTCGGCGCGCAAGGGGGTGGTCATGGGATCGAGTTCTAGTAGAAGCAAAGAGGTTCCCGTCTGTGGGGGATGCGCGTGAAAGGCAGTACCATGAGATTTTGAGGCGAGCGGTCTGCCTAGCGCTGATAGGGGGGGTTCTGTGCTATTAAAAGCGCCCCCGCATTATATAATTCTTTTTTGTTTTTTAATTTATTTATTTATTTACTTTTATCTGGACTTTTTAAATGCGTTGATAAAAGACCAATTTTATCAGCGCTATAAAACACCTTGCTAAAGGAAACCTTTTACCAGTGCTTTTTTGAGCCCTGATAAAAGGTGCCTCTATCGGTGCGTTTCTCGGCACAGATAAAAGGAACCCCCTTTATCTCTGCCTCAATTAACTGTGTTTTTTAGCACTGTTAATGAACATATCTAGTACTGATAAAGGACAAATTTGTATTAGTGCTTACTGAGAATTTGTGCTCACCCTTATTGTTTTTCTTTCCCCATGAATCAATTAATCATAGAATGAATTAAGTTAAGGAATATACTAGATGGATTAGAGTTATCCTTGAAGATGTCTATTTTGAAAGAAGAACAATGAAGATCTTATAATTAGGGTATCCATTTGTGATTTCCTGGATTCTCCGTGTCCAGTACATTGCCAAAAAAACTCTGTTCCATCAAAATGTTCAACCATAATGGTGGAACCAGTCACGGTCTCACATTGAGACAGTGGAACCACTTACGGTAGCACTAGTCATGGTCTCACACTGAAACGGTGGAACTACTAATTGTGGCACCGTGACGGTGGCACCGTGTGGGTGGCACCATGCCGGTGGTAGGGTGAGGGTTGAACCATGATTGTGGCACTATGTGTGTGGCAGTGTGACAGTGGCACTGTGAGGGTGGCACCGTGAGGGTGGCACCAGGACAGTGGTACAGTGTGGGTGGTACCATGAAGGTGGCATCATGTCCTTCACACCACATACAGTGTCTCAACAAACGGTGTCCCACCATTGTTCATTTTCCATTTTCTGACTCCTTCTACTCCCACAACAAAACATTTGACGTAAAAATGATTTAATACCCCTTTTCAAAGCCATTTTATGTCTATAAGTTATATATGGAATTCCCTATGAGTAGTACAAGCCATAAATTACCAAAACGTGTGGTTTTTCCTCGGTGTCATGCCCTTTCCCTATACTTTCCAGTTTTGCCCCTGTCACATGTTTACTTCTAATTAATGGGAAAATTTTAATGCACACCGTTATAGACACCTCTCTTATGGAAATTATTAAATGAAAGTGAACACCATCATGTGTAACCACACATCCATGTGGTTAAACCACAATCTGTCTTTAAAGTAGTTGAAAATTTAATATCCCATAACTCCAGGATATAACCTTTTTATATCACGGGATTACTTCTTCTTCCTCTTCTTGGCTGGGATTGTTCTTACCCTTGGTGCGTTTGGAGTTCCCCTTCCTGAGGCTAATGGTGCTCCTGTATTGGATCATTCATACTCACCCATGGAGTCCTCGATGTTTCTCCCCTACAAGTCGCGCATCCACATTTCTTAGAGAGTTGAGGAAAAAACATAAATCATTTATCAACCAAGTACAGTTTTTCATCATCTATCTTTATTATTTATCAGGTGGGGCAGATATACTATTATTTCTGCGGGGGTGGATGGATCCAAACCTTAATGTAGATAATAAACAAAGTTTTAAAAAATGTAGGGGTTCGTTTGACGATAATTTTGTGATCTTTTATCTTCTTTTATTTTTTGTGGATTATACGGGCTTATGTCCACTGAAAATCATGGTTGTTGGTGGTCCTTCATTATAAACTAATGAACCTTGTCTTTTGGGATGATTGAATGTTTGTAACATGGAAACTGGTTAATCACGTAAAGTCGGTTGATTAAATGGATACCCAATGAATAAGAATAATTTTGTGATCACCCTAGTGAACCAAACAGAAATATGAAACTAAATTAATGGAAAAATAAAATTTGAAAAACTCCGTTGCACTATTCTGGTGATGGATACAGTTGATTCTTGGGAAGTGACATGGATGGGGATGTGATCCTCTATTGTTGTCCAGTTGATGGTTTGTGGAACTGAGGTCATGTGGGGTTGTATCTTGAGGCTCGATTTAGTTCCAGTACTTCGAGGGATATCACAAATACCTTTTGTTGTTGCGACATTATAAGAGAACAAGGTTTGAATGCATAAAATGATGTTTAGTTGTTTCCCTTTCCTTGGCATGTGGCTATGCTAGTTAGTTGCTCAGAAGTGTATAATTACTTATATGGAATCACTTGAATATGAAAACAAGAATGGGTACAATGGGAAATTGGTTTCTAGGAATGGTTTGTGACATGGTTATGGATGTGATGTATCTTATAGATGAATTGTAATGAGGGTGTTTGTGTTGGGCTGGTTTGGAACCCATAGGTTGGGATGAATGCTTGTTCCCTATATATATAATTTTTATTCTTATGTTTCTTATTCATTCCCCACCCAAGTATAGTTCTTTGTAATGAACACCCACATTTAATGAGGTATGGTTCATTTCCAACACTCTTATGAGTGGATCGTTGTTAGCTTTTTTTTCTTATCCCTTTCCCATGTAGCCCAAGATCATTATGGTAGGTTGTGATGGCTTGAGGTCTATTACACCCCAGGATTCATTGGGAATGGTTGTTATGTAGGTTGTCCCAGGTGTGTGTGGGAATGTTGTTTCCCATATTTCTTCAGGATGTGTCAAAGGTGTCCTTGGGCGTGGCAGTAGTAGTTATATCCCAGGTGTTTGTGGGTGTGGTTATGTGTGGTTGTTGTGGCTGAGGTGTTTTTGAGCGGTATGTTTGGTAGTGATGGCCCAGGTGTGTGTGGGCGGGTGTGGCAGTGGGACTGGTGTGAGAATGGTGGGAGAGGTTTGACATAGAGGATGTCTTCGATAACCAGTGGGAAAGTGGTACAGTATAACTAAATATCCATGAACCATTAATATAACATTACATGACTTGCGTTATTTGGGTATTGTGCCTTGGTGGGGTTGGGTGGATAGAATCCTTTCTAGGTTATTGATTTTTTCTCCTTTTTACATGAGGCATTAGAATTCCTCCCCACTGGTGCACGAGAGCATCTGGTTTTCCCTACTAAGTTTTCTTGAAAACTCACCCTATGTATATAATCTATTTTCAGGATTCTAGGAGGACTTTGAGGATCGTTTTTGACAAAACTAGTTTGGACCTCGGGATTGTTTTTGTTTCCATTTTCTTTTTTTTACTTGGTACCTTCCCTTGGAGGATTTCTTGTATATTTTTAGCATTTACCATTTGACAAGAATATGAAAATGGTTTTCTTCAGGCTTTACTTTTACCTTCAGTTATTGTGTTGTTGGGATATACTATCCAATATCCTGATCAAATAAAATAAAAAGGGTAATTCCTTCCCTTTTTTGTGTTATTAAATACCCATGGTGCTAGCCTCCACTCCGGGACCTATTGAGGATGGGTCACATGGGTCATCATCTCTCCGTAAACATGAAGAAGGAAGGGTCTTGCAATCTATTGTCCCTTATCTCATCTGGTTGAAGGGGGTCATGACAGAATGGTAGTAGGGGGAGGGGGTTGAGAGATATGATAGAGTTCAGAGTTAGACATAGTAAGGATTGCATGGAATGGTAGAGAAATTTTCTTAGGCAATTTTGGTGTTTGAAATGGGCTAGGGAAGACCTGGAAAGACATGTGATTTTAGGTCCCCCCATGATCTGATGTAGTGATTCTGGACATACCGAATGACCAAGTGAGGTTACACTAATTGCAGGGTAGAGACCCTAGGAAAGGTAGATGCATCATAATGACTTTTGTTCTTGAGTGTTTTGGGTATTTTGGGGATTTAAATTGAAAAATAAGTCTAAGAAAAATTTAAAATCAATCTTCTACACAACTCGGGTTTAGGCATTCCTTTCTTACATTGTTGTTATGGCACCTGGATGACGACCACGAGTAGTGCGGGTGATCGAGGCCCATGTGATTGACTTGGATGATCGGTAGAGGACTGGCCGAGAGGAGGAGGAAAATAAGTGTAATAGAAAGCTTCGTGATATTCAGCGGCCGACCCTCATGAATTATGAGGTCAGCACCATGGACAAGAAGACATAGAGCTGGCTAGAAGAGTTGATGATAGCTTCTAGCTAGATCCAAGCTCCGACGGAGTACTGGGATCCTCTGGTTATATGACAGATGTGGGGATTGGCGCATCAATGGTGGACTCTCTACCTTGGAGAGAAAATATAGACTGAGGATATGTGTACTGACATCAAGAAGGAGTTCCTAGCAGAATTCCTATTATTTACGATGAAGGTTGTGAAGAGGTGGGAGATGCTCTCCCTCTAGCATGGGAGCATGTTAGTATGGGAGTTGGGGATCATGTTCATAGATCTTTTTCACTTTTCTCCGAATTTCATCCTAGAAGAGGAGTCTCAGGTGAGACGTTTAGAGGCGGACCTCTAACCTTCTCTTCAATTCTCCATTACTCCATTCACTCAACCGATGTACATGGAGGTCCAGAAGAAGGATGAATTTTTAGAAATGATGAACATGCTTGGAGGTGTTCCACAAGTGGGAATCTAGTTTGGATCGTCAAAGGGGAAGTCAATCAGGTGCAGGACTGTAGCGTCAGGGCCTTATAGGTTTCGACTAGTGGGGATAAGGCCCAACAGTTCATGTTTCGAACTCCCGGTCCTCTCTCATTCTTCACAGTCCTAAGACCAAGACGCTTCATCTGTGGATACCATGGGAACCTTCAAAATCAGTTCCCCGACCGAGTGCAGTATAATGGGGGTGGGTATGTTCAGCTCCCACCTCGATAGTAGCATCATCAAGTCAGGAACCTACAATAGTAGAAGCAGGGAAAGCGAGCTCTCACTCCTATGAGGGTAGATGTTATAGGAGGAGACTGACCTCAGAGTTTTCCTTAGGGACCTAGACCAGGGCTTGGTTAGGGAGACGACTGATAACATAGAGCTTGAGGAGCTAGGCTTGGGTAGATGCATGATGCAGAGGCAGATGTTCTAGTAGGGCCAGAAGATGTTCGAGGTAAGATTAGCGTGTTTAACACTCTTTTATACTCCTTGGTTGATACATGAGATTCTCACTCCTTAGTTGCACCAAGTCTGGCCCATGCTCTAGGTTTAGATTCTGAGAGACTTTTAGTACCCCTGGTGTTGAGTATGCCAATCGAAGGTCAGACCGTCATGTTTTATGATTTTTGAGGGTGTAGACTAATGATAGAGCCACACCAGTCTAAAAGGGATCCTCTACTGTTGTAGATATAGCCATATGATGTCATCTTAGGCATCAAATGGCAGTTTTTTTTATGAAAAATGATATCAAATGTTTCTAAAGAAGGGTCATGTTCTCCGATGATGATGGCCAACATGTAGCTTATGTTGGCGAATAGAGTTGTCTAGTGGGGAGACGGAGTGCAGAGACACTTCATTCAATGTTGGCCAAGGTTTCAGCAGAATCAATAGATGTTAGTTGATGGATGTTCGGAGAGTTGTTAGAGATTTTGTTGAAATTTTCCCTGAGGACGTTGTGACTCTACCACTGCTACGTGACATTGAGTTCTTGGTAGACTTATAACCCTGTGGCCATCCTATTTTCATGGATCCTCGTCAGATAGTGCCTTCTGAGTTGTGGGATTTGTTGATTCAGAAATAAAAAATGATGAAGAAGGGTTTTGTCCAACATGGCATGTAAACATGGGGTGCTCCGGTCTTGTTCATGAAGAAGGTATATGGTGGTCTCAGGATATGCATAGACTACTAGAGACTAAATATGGTATCCTCTAATAATCGTTACCCCCTCCTAAGGGTAGATGATCTCTTCGACTAGCTGATGGGAGTAGGATGGTTCTCTAAGATCAATCTGCAGTCTGGGAATCACCAGTTAAGGGTGAAGGTAAGTGATATCCCGACGACTTCTTTCATGTGCAGGTATGGGCACTTTTAGTTCTTATTCATGTCGTTCGGTGTTACGAATGCACATAATGTGTTCATAGTGCTCATGAAATCTTTATACCACATGTTTCTTGGACCGTATTGTCATTGTGTTCATCGATGGAATTTTGATCTACTCAAGATCATAGGAGTAACATAATATGCACCTCAGGATGGTCTTGGAAATCCTTCAACACGATCAGTTATATGGTAAATTGTCCATGATTATTTTCATGATAAGAGAATTGTATTTCGTTGGAGATGTGGTCCCTCAACAAGGGGTAGCGGTTGATCTATCAAAGGTTGAAGAAGTTGTTTCTTGATAAGAACTAAAAAATGTGATAGAGCTTCGTAGTTTTCTGGATATGGAAGGCTATTATCAGACGTTCATACCCGACATCTCTCGAGTCTCAGTTCTTCTGACAGCCTTGACTAGAAAAGATCATGCATTTGCGTGGAGTGATAACTTCCAAGAATCATTCAGTTATCTAAAGGGGAAGTTGGTTATTTCTCCAATGGTGAGGTTACTTGAATAAGGGCTGTTGTTTGAGGTGTTTGTGATCCTTTTGGACTTGGCTTGGGGTGTGTGATGATGCAGAAGCAAAGAGTGATATCTTATGGGTCTTGGTAGTTACGTCCTCCTGAGCATAACTATACCTCCCATGACCTAGTGCTTGCATTAGTAGTGTTCACATTAAAATTTTGGTTGCATTACCTCATCAAGGAATAATTTGTGTTCTTCACAGATCAGAAGAGTTTGAGGAATATCATTACTCTGTGGGACCTAAACTTTCAACCATGAAGTTGGGTGAAGTTTCATTAGGAATACCACTTCAAGATCTCTTACAATAATGTTAGGGGTTATGTTTTGACTAATGGCTTGATCCGGAAGTCATGGAGGGATGTTGTTTAGTAATCTGTGGATGCTTGGAAGGCAATTGAGGAGTTGGCTACCCTACACCTAGATGTAAGGGAAGATGGTGGTAGAGGTTCTCTGTTTCATATGACAGTGTGGTCCTCTATACTATGGTAGCTGTAGGAGTCATAGTGGGGAGACATAGAGAGTGAAGTGATGCACGATTGGGTTAACCAAGGCAATGCCCCCGAAGGGTGGTCGAAGGATGTTTAGAATCAGGTTATTTTCTGAGAGAAGTGGTATGTCCTAGAGATGATGTGTGAGGGAGTTTTGCATGAGTTAAATAACACGCTAGTAGTGGTACACCCTGGAGTTTCCATGATTTACTGAGGCCTAAAGGAACAATTTTGGTGGCCCGGGGTGAAATGGGAAGAGGTAGAGTTCGTGGAATGGTGCATGGTGTTTCAGTAGGTGATGGCTGAGCACGGAGTCCAATGAGGTTTGTTTCAGCCTTTAGATGTCCCTGAGTGGATGTGGGATGACATCTCAATGGATTTCTTCACCATATTACCCATGTTTAATGGAGGATGGGATACTATCTGGGTAATGGTAGACCAGCAGATGAAGTCAGCTCACTTCCTAGAGATCAAAAATTTGAGTGTGGTGGATGCCTTAGCACAAAGTTATGTAGAAGAGGTAGTATAGTTTCATTGTGTTCCGAGGTCCATAGTCTCAGATAGGGATGCATGACATACCTCATGAGTTTGGAGGTGATTCAAGTGTGATTCTGTCACCTAACTATGCCTTACCACTGCATTCCACCCCAGACAGATGGGAATATAGAGCAAACCATCCAAACGATGGAGGATATGCTATGGGCATGTGTTTTGGACTTTGGGGGATCGTGGGTACGACACTTGCCTTAGGTATATTTTTCTTACAACAATATATTTCACTCAAAAATTGGAATGGCTCTGTTCGAATCATTGTACGAGAGGCCATGTCGCTCACTCGTGTGATGATAAGAGGTTTTTTAAGCTGTTGATCTTGGACCGGAAGTGGTGGAGAGCACAACATAAAAGGTTCAGCTTATACATGAGAGGATGAAGGCAGACCATGATAGGTAGAAGTCATATGTCGATTTTAGGGGGAGGCCTTTGGAGTTTGAGGTTAGAGACCATGTGATCTTAAAGGTTTCCCCTCGATGTGGGCAGCGATAATTTGACAAGGGGAGGAAACTATCTCCTATGTTCATCGGGCCTTTCAAAGTGTTGCGGTGAGTCGCAGAGGTGGAATATCAATTGTAATTACCACCTTTTTTGGAAATGATCCATGATTTTTTCCACATCTCCCATCACTATTAGTATCTACCTGACAGTTTCGATGTCCACGATTTGGAAACGATGCATATCGAGGAAAATGTGACATTTGAAGAGAGACCTATGAGGATCGAGAATTGTGAAGAGATAGTGCTTCATGGAAAAACCATACCTTTTGTTAGAGTGTTATGGAGGCATGGTGGGCTCAAAGAGAGTACCTGGTAATGGGAGGCATAGATGCGCGGCTAGTACCCAGAGCTGTTTTGAGTTTCATTATGTTTTGATTTGTACATTTATTTGATGATTTGATTTACCTTGTTAAATATAAATTGTGTTCTTTTCGTTGTTCATTGAGTGTGTGTGAAGAGTCTTGGCTAAGGATGGGGAAAACCTGATCCCTAATCAAGACGCTTTATGGTGAATGCGGTTAAAACCGTATGGGTGAGTCAGTTCCACCCAAATCAGATAGTATCCTGACACGGAAGAAGTGACTCCCTAATCCATATGTCTGGAAAGTAAGACCTTTGAATGTTTGTGGGGTTACTCGAGGGAGATGTGTTCCTAGATTTCGATGAGGTTTACTCCTGAGAGGTATCATTCGAGGTGATTGTTCAGATCCATCTCATTTATTTAGGCCTAGTTTTAATTCTCGAGTGCGATAATACTTTCATAGTAAACTGATGAAGTTTTCTAGACCCTCCTGGTCCATTTTATTTAAAAAAACACTCTGTTCTATCATACAGTTCCTCCAAAATGGTGACACTGGTCACAGTCTCACACTAATACGGTGGAACCAAATACTCGGGGGAAAAACTATGAAAACATTGTATTGGGATAGAATTTAACAAGAACTAGTTCAAGACATGTTACACACAAAGCTTCCATGGTATAGTTCCCTTTGAATAATGTTGTATCATCCATTGTATTTAACATTGATTTTTAACACACCACGACAAATCAAACTAGCCGTTACGAATAATAATACCCACTTTTTTAATGTTTATAAATTTTATCAATAAAAATCGACCTCATTTTTGGATTCGTAATATCGAATTTAGCTTGGGGTTAATTTTTTGTATTTTTCATAGAACTTCCTATTTTTGATGAATACAGAAAAAACCAGGTGTTATTTGTTTAAAATGAATTTTTTAAATAAATAATTCAATTATTTTAATTTATTTTATGTCAAAATAGATACATAATACCTATATATGTTCAACATAATTCAGGGGAGTCATTTTATAATAAAATTAGATATATAAAATTTTATCAAACTTTTTACTGTCTTTTACCCACCGCCTAGGAGCATTTTTAAATATTTATAAAACATAATATTACCACTTTTTTCAGTTGGATTTCAAAAATCCAAGAGACACAGTAAATATTTGTATGTAAAATTTGGTTCAATAAGATGAAAATTGTTTTTTTGGAATATTAACTTGTGATTTTCATTTACAACGGTTAAAAGAAAATTGGGTAATTCAAGGTAAAAATGATATCATAGATACCCTAACACATGTCCTAATTCTATTGGATAAGTATAATTCGACCAAAAAAACCTTATAAAAAATATGATCCCTTTTGGTCCACCTGGATTAGATTAGGACATTTATTATTATTTTATTTAAAGAAGAGTTAAATGAGTTAATATCAATGTTTAATAAATAAAACATTTTTAATATATGGATATAAACAAGATAAATTTAACTATAATAATAAATTATAATTTTAAAAAAATTCCTACATAATGGAAGTTTATTTATAATTATTAGACAGTAAATAATTAAATTTATTTATCACACAATGAAGATATAGTGATTAGCTTATTAATAAATGATTAAAATAATTGATATTATGAATATCCAAATAATTCTAATTTGAGATATTTAATGAATTAGACTAGTTTTCTCGGTTAATATGACATGTTAGGGTTGATTAAATGAATTATTTTCCAAGTAATAATGGTGTTATAAATTTAACAAAAACAAAATAACAAATAGTGTCAACATTGACATAAAAGAGTTTTTAAAACAAATATTATATAATTAGTTGATATACATTTCCTAAAAATATATTTTTCGAAAAAAGGTATTAAATAATATTATATATGACATCAATGAACTACTTGAGGTTATCTTGGAATTTTATAGTATGTTTATTAACCATTTAATATAAAAATACAAATAGACATGGTAAATGTCGAACTACTTAACTATAAGTTAAATTGTAAAGATATGGTTAATATAGTGACCCAAACCTGTCTAAAACCTTTTGGTTGAGTGTTTTTCGACCCATCCACTCTGTAGACTCTAACTAAATAATTATGGAAACATTATAAGCTGAAAATGATTCTATTATGAAATAATATTTCATCCTTTACTAAGGTTCCCTTCAGTCCTCTTATAAAAGGGAACTTCCCCTTCTCTCAAATTAACACATTCAAACCATTTGAATCAGCCAAACACTTCCCAAATATCTTCTACACTATCCTACCTTAATCCTAGTGTCCTTCCTATAGTCATAAATCCACCCTATGGATCCCTTTTGATCAAATCAAAAGAAAGAACCTGAAGAAGAGGTAAATATTTAATCACCTCTATCAAATTCTTTTCTTCTTCCACTTCTTCTTTCTTTGTTGCTTCCACTCTTAAAAAATATATCCATTATATTAAATATACAGTGATTTTTTTATAAAAATGGTATAACCATATTCATTATTCAATCCACCCTATAAATTACAATTTCACCATACGTGCGTACGTAAGGATTAGCATCTCCACGACATGGTGTAGTTTGTTATTCAAACACATAATCATTTGGATGGGTATAATAATGCGAATAAATAATGTAAATAATAAATATAACATGATAATGATTTTTTATATATTATATATAATCCAATATTATAAGATTTTAATATCAAAAGAATGGTATTGTCACTCATGTGTAAGTACGGATTACCGTCTCCACGAATGTGATGAGATTCATTCCGCATCGTATCCATTCAAGACTAATTTTAATTTGATAATTAAAAAATACAGTTTAAAGACATAATATCATTATGAATATGAAAAAGATACATCCTATACATAACAAACATTACATATGAAACAAATAACATAAAGGAAAATGAATCAGTTTACACCTGAAATGATGATACTTTAGAAATATCATCACAATGAAAAATTAGAAGATCATATATGATATAATATTAATGTATATGGTTACTATATAACTTAATAACAATTATTTCTCCCTTATACATGAGGTTAACATACCCTCAACCAAGAAAAATTACCAGGTAAAAGTTCATTTTACAATCTCTTTATTATCCGAGGTTGTTTTATACGTGAGTATATACTCGGACCTCTTTGTCATCCAAATCGATGTTTCGTAAAATATATTTTAAAAACATTTTTAATATTTAATAGACAATGGGTTAAATCCATTTATACCCTTATTTGATATTTTTTTTCATGGAGTCTTTCCGTCGTTTTCCCAACAAGTTACTTTATGACATTTTTGACAAAATTAATGTAAGAATGTTTTTTAAAACATATACGGGGGGTGCGTCTATTTTCTACCCTGATAATATCTTCGAAGCCTCCCATAAAGACTATATGAATATTTACAAAATAAGTGTTTTCTTTTATAATTATATTTTTTTAAATGATTTCCAAATAGCAAGTGATATCTCTCTAAAAAAGGTTCCGATTTCATCTATATCAACATCCTTTGATGGATTTTAAGCTTATTTGAAGTTGTTTTATTATGATAAAAAACATCAATCTTATATTGAAGGTATTGTGATATATTTGACTGTGGATGTGTTATTTTTATACCATTCATGGTTTATGGATAAAGTATTGAAATTTCATATCCTAGCATTAATACAAATGTTCATGTTAGGATCAAACCTCATCATATGAGGATTGCATTGGACATAGTATGTGACACGTAGATCCCACTATATCTCCTCGATGCATCGGTTGGTCTCATGAGGCAAACTAGTTTCTTGGAAAAAGACCTTGACAAAATCATATTTGTTTTCTAGGAGAAATGCCTTGACTATGTGGTTATGAAGTCTGGAATTATTAATCCCATTATTTTGATAGTGGTTATTGATATTGTATGTTATTATTAAACTAGTAGAATATCCTTGTGAATGAAAAAATGGAATTATTTGATTTTATCATTTCCATATTATGTAGATCTTCATGTTTAAATGTCTTTTGTTTTAGTCTTAGAAATTTCCTTAATTTTTTATGCTTATTTATGAATGTTTCGGCTATAATGTTATCCTTTTTGATCATATGAGCTCACCCCTTTCTACATTTAATTTTTTCCAAGATGCGAAAAGTATATTATGACTGACTTACAGGGATAGTCTAAGGGATATGAGTGTGGACTATAGAGACTACGTTGTTTTTGTTTTTTATTTTATATTGTAATGTAAAACTTATGAATGTATCTATTATTTCATAGGCAAAAAACTAATTGGTTTTTAAAGACATGATATTTTGTGATCATGAAAATGATATGTAATAATTAACCAACTATAGATAACTTAGTTCTGGACATTATAGTTGGTATCCAATGAAGTTTATTACAAACCTTGGAAGCAAGATTTAGATAAACTCTAATTAGGGCACATTACACTAAGATAGAAATTGACGATTAGTATAGAAGAACATCCTACAATTTTGGTAATATAGATATTTTTTGTATTTTTCAAGAAATACATCCATGTTTGGATATAAAATGTATAGTTGGATCCGGAAAAGATGTACCTAGGGGTAAAACCCGAAAAGAACGCTTTCAGCTAGACTCGAATGACAATTGGTGCACGATAATGGGCCTTGATACACTCTTGGTTATGACAGTCCTGAAGGATATGATTAGTATATTTCCAATTTTCGTTACAAACCATTATGAAGTGTTCATAATTATATATGTCTTCAAGGAAAAAATTTCTATAATTATGGATAATATCCATAAACTATTCAATTTATGTGAACAATTTTACAGTTTTGGAAATATGTACTGTGATTCATAAAATAATCTAGTATATTCTATTGTTTTGAAATGGCACCTAGTGGATGGAATGGAAACCATATCAATGCACGTAATACCTGAAGGAATTTCCCTCCTACTCAAGATAATTATTGTGGATCTGGTGAAGCAGCCAGTGTTGATTAGCTTATCACCATACTTGGACAACTCACTCATGTTATGAATAATACCCTTACCCATATAGAGCACCCTGATCCACAATGTGGACGGTCAATGTTTGACCGCTTCATGAAGAAAAAACCACCCACATTCAAAGCATGTACAAATCCATTAGAATATGATAAATGGATAAAATCCTTCCAAAAAATATTTTATGCTTTGGGGTGTAGCGAAAGGGAAAAATATATCATGGCAATTTGTTGCCTCAAGGGAGATTCATATCCATGGTGTTCATTGATTCAAAACACAGAATATGATGATGAAGTATAAAATATAGAATAGAGGGAGTTTAAAGATATTTTCTTAGAAAAGTAAATTCTTCATTACCATCGAGTGAATATGGAAAGTCAATTTCTGAGTATGAGGAAAAATGAGGATAAGAATGTCGCAACATATGAAGCTAACTATATAATATTATAAAGGCATGCAGCAGATCAAATTTGTAAACCAAGGAGTAAGATTGATAGATTCTCTTATTAGTTAAACCCATTTCTCAGTTGAGCATTAGTCTTACAATCCTTTTCATTGTACGAAGATATTGTCTCATGCACTATCAAGACCAAAAATTAATTCTCTATGTATTACGACTTTAAAAAAATGTAGGAGAAGGATAGATCTGCTTAACCCTCTAGAAATTGAAATAAGGGGAAGAAGGGAAATGTTGAATATCCATCACGCAGTAAATGTGTGAAGAAACACCCTAGTACTTACCGGAAGGGAATGAGAGTCTGTTAAAAGTGTGGTGAAAAATACCACCAAGCTCGTGATTGTAAGGGGAAGAAAGAGGATGTTAATGATGGATGCTACAATTCTATAGAAAATGGGAATTATGAAAATTAACTTCCTAAGTTCCAAGAGAAAATACCTCAAAAAGTCCAAGGTTATGTTATCACTACTTCTGAGGTTGAAGCTCCGAAAGATGTGGTGGTAGGTAATTTAATTGTTTTCTCAAGTTTATCCAATGCTTTATTTGACTGTAGATCATCGCATTATTTCATATCTTCCCAGTTTTCTTAAAGAATTAGATATTTTCAATTTGACTTAAGAAGGGAGATTTCAGTCAAAACAACTATGGGAAGTATCATTTCATTAATGTTATTTTGAATCATTTTCCATTAGGGAATATAAATGATCTTTATCTCATGATCTCTTCATCATACCCATGACTAAATTTGATATAATCCTTGGAATCTATTTACTATTGTACCATGATGCGAATATTTATTATAAGAAGGAGGATACGACTCTCGATGATGATAAAGAGTACCTTATCTTTAGAGCAGAAACGTCACCACCTGATTCTTATCTAGATCCACCCCCAATAACTCTGCTAAGTTCAATAATAGGGGAAGAAGAGAATGAAATAAATACAAGTGAGGAAATTAATGTTTGAATATAGGACATACCTATTGTGAAAGAATATGTTGATGTGTTTCCAGAGGATTTACCTGGACATCCTCCAGAATGATAAATTTAGTTTTCCATTGATTTAATTCCAAGTACAAGGACCATATCGATGACCCCTTATAAAATGGCCACTATGGAATTAGTGGAACTAAATAAACAATTAGAGGAATTGAGTAACATATGATTTATTCTCCATAGTGTTTCTCTATGGAGATCCCCTGTCCTTTTTGTTAAAAAGAAAGATATATCTATGATGTTGGGCATTGAATAAAGGGAGTTCAATGCTATAACACAATATAACAAGTATAACCATCCTATGATTAATGATTTATTCGACCAACTTCATGGACCTCAATATCTTTAAATTATTGACATATGATCTTGATATCATCAATTGTGTGTAATGAAGGAAGAAATTCTTAAAACATCATTTCGAACCAGGTAAGGGCATTATGAGTTTACTGTAATGCCTTTTGGGATAACTAATGCAACATCGGTTAACATGGATCTAATGAATAGTGTTTTCAAGGAATATATAGATGAATATTTAGTGGTATTTATTTATGATATCTTGTTATACTCCAAAATTTATTAAGATCATGAAAATCCCTTGCACACCATTATGAAAACCTTCAGAAGAAATGAATTATAAAGGAAGTTTATAAAGATTGAATTTTGGATTCAGGATATTTTATTTCATGGCCATTGTTTCTCTATGGATGGAATCTCTATGGATCATTCTAGGACAAGAGAAATCCATGAATGGCCAGCACCGATGAGTATAACTAAAGTACACAATTTTATTGGTTTAGCAAATTATTATCGGGGTTTCATCCAGAATGTTTCCAGATTGGCTAACCCTTTAACCAAGATCAAACGTAAAGGGTATAATTTTTTTTGGAAAAAAAGTGTGTGGTGAATGTTTTGACGAATTAAAGAGAGGATTAGTCAATTCTAATATCTTGAATCTACCATCGGGGAATGATGGGTTTGTTATTTGCAGTGATGCATCAAAGAAAGGACGTGGTTGTGTCCTTATGCAGAATGATACTGTTATTGAATATCCATCACAACAGCTAAAAATTCATTTGAAAACTATCCAACATATGATATTGAGTTATCAACTGTGATATATGATTTTAAGATATGGAGACATTATCTCTACGGGGAACAATGTGAGATATAAACTGATCACAAGTGTTTGAAGTATATTTTCTCACAGAAAGACCTCAACATGAGGCAAAAGAGATGGATTTAACTACTCAAGGATTATGATTTCACAATACACTACCACCCGAGGAAGTAAAATAAGGTGGAAGATGCTTTGAGCAGAAAGTATCACGGGGTTTTGAACAAGATGAGAGTTTAAATGGATCCTATTTTCTTGGATCTATTGAAAATGGATATGGGAATAATCATGGTAGGTGAAATATCAATACCATTTCAAATGGTTTCCAAACCATCTTTTCTAGAAAGGATAAAAAGTTCATTGTATGATGATGAGGAGTTTCAAAAGAAAATTAATGTTGTGAACGATGGGAGATTGATAGACATCATATATGAAGATGAGATTTTGCAATATGAGAAGAGACTTTGTGGTCCTGATATAGCAGAACTGAAATGGGAATTGATAGAAGATGCACAATGCACAAATTTCACTATACACCATGGTAGCAGAAATATGTATATATATTTGAAAGAATATTTTTGGTGGGACAACATGAAGAGGGAGATTTTTGGTTTAGTGTGAAGATGTATGGTTTGTCTATAAGTGAATGTTGGAAGGAAAAAAACTGGATGCGTAATGCAACCTCTTCCCATACCTGAGTGGAAATGGGATAATATTACAATGGAAATTTCCATCGAACTACCAAAGACTCTATTTCTGACGCTTTCCCCGGGGCGCACAAGTCTGTCTTCTTGAGGAAGAAATGTATGGTTTTGTTTCCCCGCATTCCTAATTTCCAATGGCAGGCAACATCTGTTCCTTATTAAGGGATGTCTCCTACATGATCAAAATGGGATGATGGTGTGTCCATTCATCCATACTTGTATTCCTCTTTAGAACTCATCAATTAGTTCAGGCCTCCCTTATTGACTTATGATGTTGTTCGTGAAACTCTTCCTAGGGCCACATATTTATGTACACCAGTTAATTACACTACTTCTGTCAGGACATTCCAAGGGTTCTGGTCTGGGCAGCAACCTTTAGTCTGGGGTGTAGTCATTTTGGGCATCACTAGCCTATCAGGACACTGGTACACTAGCGCATCTAGGTTTCTTCACCATATTATAGGTCTTGATGAGGGCACAGAAGCCCGAGGCTTCCCGCGTCGAATGTGAGGAATTATATTCCACAGGCATGTTTCGAAGTTTTTCTTATGCATCTCATTTTTAACACGATGTATTCCAAAAGGTTAATGTACAACGGAGACTAATCGGACTTTTCATAACACTGACTAGAGTTGATAAGATGAGTGTAACCCATGGGGGACAAACTAATATAGGGTAGGTGAAATAACCTCACAGGGATGTGGCTTCCTGGGTAGGAATCAAGATTGATGATGGGGTGTTGAGTGAAATAGGTGGTGAATGGTATGGAACTGCCATGAGGATTACTACAATGTTGGGCTTGAGTCTCAGAGAGACTTCCTACTTATCTCTGTGGCAGGGAATCAATGTCTTTGTAGTTCTAGTGGGTGATGGGATGCTTGAGAAGGTGACCCATGATAATGGAAATGTGGATGGGACCCGAATGAAGTGGGACATCTAGTTTGGGGTATGTCCTTCCCGAGAAACATATACTCGAGGGAATGGTCAGGCGATGAGCTAGAATTGGTGTGTACACACAGGACAACAACCTAATGATGTGTATGGGGCTTAGGCATGGTTATCAGCCTAGTTTGGTCTGACACCACTTGGAAATACCATTGACGTGGGTCCCTGTGAAGGGGATTACAATGGTTGGCCGCTGAATGGGGGAAGTAGTGGCTTACCACTGATCGGGATACAACGGCTTACCACTAATTTAGGGACACAATGGCTTACCACTGAATGGGGCACAACAACTTACTGCTGATTGAGGAACACAATTTAATGACATGTAGGACGGGGGTGAACTGACGTGAATAAGGACCTGGTGTCCAGATGGATGTTGTAGGAAATCCGATGGGAAGGGGTGTTGGAACAACCGGGTGTTGGGCTTGAACCTACTGGAGGATTCTTACGTACCCTTCCATGGAAAGGATCAAAGACCAAGAAGTTCAGGATGGTGTTTGGGGATTAAACTCTAAGTTTCCCAAGGTGTTGGAGATCTGACATGATTGTGGTTTGAACGACCGGGTTGGTGGGCTTGAAACTCCTGGAGGCTTCCTACGTACCCTGCCTTGGGAAAGATCAAAGTCCACATAGTTTTTAATGGTGACTTGGTGCACCGACGTAAAGATGTCCACGACCAATGGATGGTCGTGGGCGGCTTGAACCTTGTGTAGTCCTCCTAAGTAGCTTTCCTTGGAATGGATCAAAGGCCTTGTATTTCTAGTGGGGGCATTTGGGGCTTACCCTCTAAGGGTACCCAATGTGTTGGTGAAACCACGTAATGGAATCGGGGGCCAATGGTTGTTGGGATTGAACCTCATAGAGGCTTCCTACGTACCAAACCATTTCAAAGATCAAAGAACACATAGTGTGGAATGGGGGCTTAGTGCACCGACGTGAAGATGATTAGGACCAATGGATGGTGGTGGTGTGCTTGAACCTCGTGGACGCTTCCTACGTACATTTTCATGGCAAAGATCAAAGATATCATAGTTCAGGTTGTATGGGGCTGCCACTCTAGGCTTCCGAAGGTGGATATCATGGTCGGTGCATACTCTATGCCCATGTGAGTCATACTCGGTGTGAGAAACAACAGATAGAAAAGACTTGATGATCATATCGTGAGAGATACGTCCATGGGAAATAGAGTGTGGCTTATACGTGATTGCATGTCAAAGAGGAAACATGGGCTTATTCGTGGTTAGAACCCCGAAGATGTTGGGACATACTCTAGGATGGACGCCCAATGATGGAAGACCCTAGTGAGAGAGGGATGGGTTTACATAATCCCCTATTCCCCTCTCCCCTATAGACCATTTTCATGGATGAAGAGTGGATATATATGGGTACTACCTCCTGCAAGAATGGGTAGGCTCTTACCCCAAGGTGGATGCCCTGTCCCACGGATAGACACCACTCTGATAAGGAGGATCTCATCCCCTTTGAGGGATGAACTCATCCCCGTGGTGAAAAATGGGCATAGAGAATGTCCGACCCAGGGGACCCCACGTAGGATGCATGTGGGAAGGTCACAGTCAAACATCATGGGTTGAGGACGATGGCGCTTGGAAGTTTAACATCCTGTAGCTCGGATGAGGCGGGTTCACTCTACACCCCTAGGACATACATAACTAGTATCTGCTACACATTTCTTAAGAGAAGCAACCAACAATGTCGTGGCTGGTGGGCATCGCCAGATGATCCCATTAAGGTTCCACGTTAGCATGGCTATACGAAGAAGAAATAACTATTAGCTTCCCTGGGTTTCAATAAGGAGTGGCGATGTTGGTTGGGGCTTACGTCTGGAAGTTGCCTGGGTGCCGCTATGGAGCGGCAATGGTGAATGAGGATTATGCAAGGATGCTGTCTGGGGGCCGCTATAGAGCAGCAATGGTGAATGGGGATTATGCAAGGATGCTGACCGTAGAGGTTGGGACTTACATTGGATAGAGGCCTTGTGGTGACAAAGCCCATCAGGAGAGGGACTTCGAACCGAATAATGGAGGGGCATCGATGCTACCACATACACGAAAGGCTAGGGGATTAAACCAAGATGGTTTCCCACTCCCCACATACAAAAGCCACTCCGATAAGGAGGATATCATCCCCTATGATAGACAATCTCACTCCAGTGGAGACCAGTGGGCATGAAGAAGGTTCGAGAAGAGGCACCCCACATAGAGTCCAGGGGTGAGGTCATAGTTTAAAGTCACATTTTTAGGACAATGGTGCTTTGCAGTTTAACGTTATGCAGCTCGGATGATGTGGGTTCACTCCACACCCCCTGGACATACATAACTGGCACCCTCTAAATCTTGGTGAAGGGAAGGGATCAGCAATGCAGTGGTGTAGGATTTTTATTTTGTGATCAATCGAGTAATCCACATTAGCATGGATATGCGAAGAATCAATAGCCGTTAGCGTGCCTATGAAAATAAGCATGAGGCAAAGCAACGCAGCAGGCAGTATCGTCCAAAGGACATTGAAGTTACATCGTATGAGCCTAGAGGGTCGTACAAGAAAAGATTGTATGAGGAAGGTGTTTTAGGCACTATATGCGCCCAAAAATGATGCTCGAAAGAGAGATATCTGGGTGAACAAGAAGTGAGGCATGTGCAAAAAAAAATATATGCGCGAAAAACGGAGGGGACAACACACAATTGAGCTACTTGCATTAAAAATCCCGGGGTGGAGAGAAATTGTTCGGTGTGCACGAAAATGGCCGCGGTGGCGTGGACGTGGGGAACCTGCATGGAATGGACCGGGATAGCGTGGAAAAGAGGGCGCACAATTGGAAGGAATTTCACGCAGAAGGAAGGATAGTGCACAATTGGAAGGAATTTCACATGGGGGATGGGACTCTATTGGATTTGGATGAGGATTAAGCCCGAGTGGTCTCGTGCAAAGGGTGACCCTCAGGATACCTGACATGACAAATTAAGAACATGAGAGCCATATTTTGTGTTCCTGATAGGTGAATTTCATGCCCGAGAGACAGTTCAAATTCTTCAGCCCGGAAGTCGAAGGGGTGACCTTCTATTTATTGGTGCTCGCGGTCACAGATCCACGCATAAAATATTCCTGCGAAATATATTGTGCACTTGCAGTGGAATCTTAATGAAATAATCATGCAGAGTGGTGGCGCGTAATTTTCCATTCCCATGTGAAAACAATTTGTGAATCCTGATGTTTTTCGTGTGGGATATATTTTTCGTGCACCGTTGAATTGTTTTTGTGCGGCCCCTCCACCCCAGAATGGATCCCTAGGTACAAATATGGCTTCGCTTTGTTTCTCCCAAACCTTCTTCAGCCCTTCATCATTTTCTGGAATCTAAAAATATCCCCCTCAGAATCAGATAGGAGAAGGGCCACAATGGTTGGGTTTCGAGGGAAATGTCGAGATGTAGGACTCCATGTGGCCTGCAAGCGCTGAACAATAGACCGCCATGTAAAAATGCTTCAGTAAACGCAATACACTTTTCACACAGGCATGGAAACCCATCTCTGGGCCTATAAAAAACATGATAGTCCATCATTTTGTATGGATTTTCTCACGCGGTAATCCAAAAGCTCTCGTGCGCGAAAAATTTTCTCCACCATGTGTGACAAAATGCCTTGGTTGAGCTTAATTCCCAGATGTCTGCCATTGATTTATGCACAATTCTAGGATTTTTGTGGGCCATCTTCAGATATTATGTGCCATCCTATGATGTTTCAAGCCAACTTCTTATTTTTCACACCAACCTCTTAAGACCTTGCCGATAAAAGATGGCCACCATTCGGGCTAACATTGAGGGAGAATCGGTATTCGCTGCTCAAAGGGTTGAGATGGTCATCAACCCTGAAATTTATTTCACCCAAAGGATTGTATCTAGAAACCATACTCTTTTAAACATGTTGATCACATCCTAGAAGGAATATGCACTGTCTTGTAACCAGCTAATATGGGACTTTAGTATCATTGAGTAGGTACCTGTGCCATGATTTGAAGTCGATACACCGCGGTCATGGGTGACCCGCGAGGATGACCTACCTTAGTACAATATCACCTACAATGGCCATCCAACTAGAGAAACCTGACATATGGATGTTAACATCTTGAATCCCAGGACCATGACTATTTCACGGAGTGACCATGTTGCGGAGAATTCTCCAGCACATTATGCAAGAACCTTTGTTAGAGTGTTACTAACATGACTAAATGCTGGTTGCAGGATTTGGACTTGCGGTTTGGAGGAAATTTCATGAGTGAATGGGCCTGAGCATATTAGGTTCTCCAGACATGTGACCAGTCTGTGGTCGAACCACGGAACATCGGTTTGTACGTGGTGGTGTGGACGTCGTAGGTTCATTTCAATCACCAGCATGAGCTCGGGCAAGAGTTGTTTACTCGATGGTCCCCTGATACCAAAACCTTCCATCTACATCATGGGGATGTTGGTATCATCCATTGGGGAATTCATTTCGTCAGGGGTATCCTTTTGGATGGTCACAAATACGATTAATTCCCCCTGCTAAAGAACATCTGGTAGACGGATAAGGAACAAGTATGCTGACATGGAACCTGTTGGAGATGCCTATGGAGAGGCTGGGGGTCATGGATTTTTTGAAAGGCATTGCATTCAAGAAATTGTTTAGCTTGTTCCTTTAAAGAGGTATGAAATTCAATATGATGGGGTTAGGAAGATGATGTCCAACCATGGAAAAGTGGAGCAAAAGTGGATCCTACTAAAGGATCCTGGAGGTGGGGGACTATTAGTCATGGGGATTCAGCATAAATGAGAGTCGAGGCCCGAATTTTCAGTACATCAAATTTCTTTCCACATTCCTGAGTTGGTGGCTCTTATCGGTGAGGGACGGAAGGATTGTAGTTCGTCCTGTGACCCGGGTGATGGCTAGAATCATGTCATCTAATCAGTGATTCAATCTGGGAGTCCCCGTGTTGTCTCGTCTGTATTCCATTTTGGGACACATTTTGAGAGGGGGGTCACTGAGGAGGACATGTGATCCCTTCCAGATCTTTTATTGCTGAGTCGTGGCTCATTGCGGTAGGTATAACTTTTCAAAATCCATTTTCCCCGTGTAATGGCATGTGACCTTCCTTGATGAATATCACCGGGTTATTGTTTTTGACACTCAATTAAGAGGGAGTAAGCATCATAATCGGAAATCATGCCAACATCACTTTCAGCCCATTCCCCACCCCGACTGTCCAGATGATAAATAACGGGAAATGGTCATTGGATCAATGGGAATACTTCCAGAGAATCAGAGGTGGGGTTCTCGTGGACTTGATTTATGGGAATATCTTTTGTGTTCCCTGCGTGCCATTCATGTTTGTCGGGCCCTTTTGATGCCTTCAACAGTTGATGATGAAAGTGTACACAAATGTTCAGGAAGAAAGGGATCACTTCATTCTTCACCAAATGTGGACGAGGTTCACGACCCATGACTCTAGTGACTTTATCAACTTCCCTCCCATCGGAGTTGATACTTTCCTCCCACCTAAATATTCAGAACATCATCCCATAGAGTAACTTGAGCGGCTTTTGCGGAGGTGAGTTCGGAAACTCAAGGTATCCATTGTAAAACCTGGGCGGCGAGATAGCAGACAGGGTGTTGTTGGGGGGGGAAAGGTCAGAAGCATGTGAGGAAACTGGGCATGTACTGGCTGGGACTTCAATAGAGGTTATGTTGCATGGCTTGGCCATGACCTTATCTCCTAGGGGGAGATGAGATTACAGAGTGGTGAGGGAACTTCCCGGGAAGAAGATAAGGTATCTTCTTCATACTTCCAATGAAGCAATATTTCAGGCTCTGTGGCCAGCATGAATGAACATGTGACAATAGATGGGTACTGATGCTCTTTGGAAAAAGATTGTGCGAGATGAAATCAAGCTTCCAGAGGTCGGACACTTTCAGATTGTGGACAGGGTGAACATTCATTGTCTACATTCATATCTGAAGGCCATGGATGTGTATGCACACTAATGGGGTTGGTGTGGGGAGCCATATTTCTTGGTTAAAGTAATTCTCGGTCAAGAGAATGATCCAAAAATAATGTTGTCAAAGGATGAAGACAATGACGATGAGCTTGAGGGAGGTGAGACAGAAGAGGAGGAAGAAGGAAAAGGTGAATGAGGGGTGAAGAAGAAGAAACCCTAAAGGTGGAGGGTCTTAGGGGCATCCCGCTAAGGGATTCTATTGACGAGTGGATAGATCATGGTCTCTGATGTAGATATAACAGCGCTACATGATGTACATCTCAGCCCTTGTCTATACATTCCACTCATTATTATATGTAGCCCTTAATAATATGTCCTTATCCTGTTCAGAAGCATATTGGCACCGACCATGATTCTCCATACGAAGGGGAGGAGGAGGCGCTGATAGAACAAGGTGGGGAGCTGACACCCATTATTGAGCTGATGAGCGCTGTGTTATCCCCTACAATGACAGCTCCTGTAGTGGCTACAACACCAAAGGCTGATGCTTTGGGCATTTTTTTGTTCATTACTTCAATTCTGGTATTTACTGTTAGAGATCTCACTTGATCATAGTGTTCATTGTCTGTGCAGTAATCACATACATGGAGGATCGTCGGGCTACCAAACCTGGGTCATTCGTGATTTATTCGACTAAAAATGTGACGTCCCATTCTAGAAACACTTCTCAAACCTAGCCGGCCTTGACACTCAGTGAGTAAAGGGCTGTGGATATCAGTGATACCAATATCAGGGCGGGGCCGGAATTTGAAGAAGAAACTACCCGGACCGAGGCTAGAGAAGAAGGTCACCCAGGAGTTGAAGAGCATAACCCCTTGGGGGAACACACGAATAGAAAACTTCTACTAGACTGTTGGATGCTTTCCCCGAATATCGGCTTACAGATCCCGAAGTGATTAATGATTCAGACTCGGAGGCGGCCGAGGAGAGCTGGATGACGCGACACAAAGTGTGGAAGTGCATCAAGCGTTATCTTGTTCAACCAAATATGGAATGGCTAAAACAAATGGGATCACTCCAAACCAAGATTTACTTTCTCTATGTTGGATGAGTGTATTCTAAATGAATTCATTCGAAAGTATGTGACTACATGGCTGAGAAGCTGTGCAAGAGCAGCTGACGCTCTGACATTGCCCATTTATTAGAGGTTTCAAGGAGTACCCAAGAGTTCTTAAAGGTAGAACAAGAGGACTAACACCTTGAAGAACAAGTATAATAAAGGGTGGTATTCATGGAAAACTATTTTGAGCTTGTGGATTAGTTGAGCGCCCAGCTGGAAGATGCCCATGAGAAACTAGTGGAAGAGGATCTCCAAAAGACTGAACAATAAACTAAATAGGTGCAAGCACGTGATAGGGTGAATGGAATGAACTCTGTGGCCGCTGATGAAGAGACTCCTCATGGGGCTGGATGCAATTCTGGAGGCCACCAGCAAAAATCTAGTGGTGCTGGAATGATCCATCCACGAAGCTGACCCTTAAGGGCCCTGTTTTGGCCGAATTTATAAAATCATTTCTCCATATTGATTATTATTCTGAACTGAATATAAGGATAAATTTATCTACTTGTTCATTTGGTTAAACTCATTAAACAACAATCCTTCATATATATATCAATTCATTCCTAATCTCACACGGGTCGCACCCAGTGTGAGAAACACGGGATGTTTGTAATATTACATTGTTTGATCGTGGGAGCATCAATCAAGCTTCGGACATTTGACATTTGAATATCCAATCCCAATTTCCATGAAGAGAAGGGGGAGGCCTGATTAAAAGAAGAGGGACTAAAAACAACTGACATATCATCTTACCAATGTGCTCTAGTGCACGCTCATAGTAACACCAAGGGAATTAGAATCAATCTGAACATAGAGGAAGGGAAAATTAAAACACAATACCCAGATTCGGAACACTGCTAGGGTGGCGTGACAATAACAAATAACTACTGACTATGTTCAAAAAATAGAATACATATTCTATTATCTTGAAATGGTGATGAAAAATGAGGGTTGACCGCTGACCGTGGTCAAAACACAATTCCAAACTAGGAATGTCATCCATTAGTCTTCCAGAACATTGGCTTGGGACAGTAGGCAAGACATTTCCCAATTATCCAGATGGTTAAAGGTTCATTTAGATATGAAAGAGTACTAGTGTTTGATTATGTGGCACGCAAATCATGGAATGTGGAGTGATGGTTTGTTCAAATAGAATCTGACACTCATGTAATTATGCCACTATGGAGGAAGCACAATCGATGGGTGGATTAGTCTGATCGTGGATCATTCTTACTTTTAGTCAAGACCTCTATGGTGATGAAACTATTTCTTCCAAACATTATCATGGGGAATCCAGAGTTTTTCTGGGAAATGATACATTTACATGGTTCCCCACAAGGGGTCAGGAAATGGGGCTAGAAATGATGAGGAATATGATTTATGATTCCTGGGGCTGGACCTGAGGTGAAATGGCTTGGTGTCTCTATGTATCCCATGAGGATGGGAATCGAGTTATATGTAGTTCTGAGAGGTGTCATGGTAAGGGACCAATGCTAGGGATTATGGGGGCATGTGTGTGTGGCCCTTGCGCCAAAAGAAGCGGCCTTTGATAGGCCTTGTTGGTCCTTTAGGGTGAATGGAGGTGTTTTTTTGTAAAGCGATAGAACTAGAATACTGAATCCATGAATCTCAAAATGAATCATGCCGAATTAAGGCATTGAAAAATGGTATGGTGTTTGACCAATATAAAACACTATGTCCCTTGAGCGAGTACATTACAATTTCGTGCCATTTTTTTCTTGCATCCCGGACGATATTGTCTCAGTTTAAGGTCATGTGATGGGACCAACCATGCATTTTAACGTCGCATGGTATAGACGTAAGAGTTTAGAGTCATGTAGGACTATGTAGTGAAATCTATAGTCTTATGACTCAGAATTATACAAGAAGAATGAGGTTCGAAAGGGAATGTGCATAGAGTGATAAAGCATACCCGATGTGAATGAGGATGAGGTCCACATCATACCGTGCACAATTCGATAAAAGAAACCTCATACCAAGGGGCCAGAAAATATTAGGGAAGAAGGGGTAGGATAAACTATCTCCCAAATGAGATGGACCTGAAAATTAGGTTTATTGGTGTTCCTACATATCTTATGGAACAGTAATTAAGTTGTACGTAGTTCTGCATAAGGGTCAATACGAAGAGATCATAGTTTAAGGTCATCGAACTTGGTCCATGGAAAATCGAGACTATTCTATGTAAGTGCATACTTTAATATGATCCCTAAGCCTACGTGAGTTGAACTTAATTTAGAAAACATGGGTGGATAAGGTATCTGAAATACGTGAAATACATTCAAAAAGGGGGGAAATCAGTGGAGCCCTAAATGATTACCTCATCGAGGAGTTTTTACACTTAACATGTGGATTCACACTAAGGAATAACACAAAGAGTCTCGAAATTCTACTCGGACATGATGAGGTGGAGAAGGATGTGAGTCATGGAACCGACACTATGGTCATAATGGGTTTAGCAAGACAATGGAGGATAACTATTGACCATGTTTGAAACACATCATCCATATCATGTGTCCTGAAGTAGGACTAATAAGCGATCATTGACCGCTGACCATATACACAATGAGGGACTTGTATCAATTTGTTGCTCAAAACCCTTGAGGACATTGTCCCGTAATGGTAGGGGGTCCCTTGGGCCTAGAATACATTCCATTGGGGGGGTACATTTGGTTGTGAAAGGTGATAGAATCCCTAATGATGGGGAACATGAATCCTGAGAAATGGGTGAAAGAAAGTCTGGGTAGAATACAATATTCAAGATGCTAAAGCAGAGTGCCCTTGGGCACATTAGTGAATCATCGAAGATAACCGAAGGGATCATATTGATACTTGTTGATTTTAAAAGACGAGTATAGAACATGGGGATAGAAAAATATCTAGAGGAGGAGGAAAATGTCATGGTTGTTACGAGACCCGACGTGAATGAGGACATAATCCCGCACCACACCATACAACCTTCTCCCTGGGGGAATACTGGCCAACGGGCCAATATGAGAGGGAGATTTCTAACAGATGGAGCCAGACTCGAAGTCTAGACATTTGGGATCTCCTGCATATCCCATGAGGATGAGAATTAGACCACACGTAGTTCATGAGGGGAGTAATGTCCAATTTTTCATCACGTAGTAGGGACAGAAATGGGTAAGATACCCGACATACAGAAGGTGTATGGCGCGGCGAGTAACCCAGCGTGAATTTTGACATAATAATGTACCACACTATATAATCCTGTTAGAGAGATCCTTGGACAAGGGCCCGAAAAGGCCAAGGGGCCTGAGGCTGGGCCTTAGATAGAAAGTCCCAGCCATTTTTCAGTTTAATGTCTTGCAGTGAGGATGAAGAAAGCGGTAAGATACCCCAAACAAGGTTGGTGTATGGAACTATGAGTAACCCGATGTGAATGAGGAAATAATCATGCTCCACACCACACAACCCTAAATGTTAACATGGGCCAGGGGCCAGGAAATTCCAAGGGGCTGGAAAAGGACAAGGGGCATGTGGCTGGGATTCCCAACTAATGGTAGCCATATGACCTCTTGTGCGGTTTCCACCTCATCATATCTCTTAATCCCACATGAGGAGTTCTCATTGTGGGATACAAGGAGCCAGATTCAGCTCTCCCAATCATATAGGGGTCTAACAGCTGGCATCGCCCGAAGGGAGTTCATCATTGGGAGATATGACGGGGAAGAATGGGACACTACGCTCGATGTTTGGGACAACATGGGTTGGATCTAATGACAAAGGATAGATATTGACCATGTTCGAAACACATCGCCCTTTTATTGAGCTGGAATAGTAACCAATGAGCATTGACTATTGACCATATTCGCAACGCGGGACTTGTATCATATTGTTGCTCAACATCCTCGATGGCGTTGGCCCGAAGTGGTAGGAGTCCCCTTTGTGCCTAGCATCCCTACTGTTCAAGGGACCTTCTAGATGAGAAATATGATGGAGTCCCAATCAAAGGAGTGGGAGAATCATAGCTATGACCATCTTCAAATGGGGAGGCCACCTCCAAGGAGTGGGACGTATGGCGGGATCGAGATGATCTCAACGTGAATTGGGGAAAAAGCATGCACCGCGCAATATGTCTTGACCCAAGGGGTGATTTTGGTGTTTGGGATGGGTGTAAAGATGAAATTTCAGGGCGTTCCAACATATCCCATGATAATGGGAATCAATCTATATGATGTTCTTGAAGGCCATTAATTTTAGCATTGGGAAGTGAGGACATGGGAGGATAGATGAACGGGGATTTGTCAAATGGGGGGACTATTGTAATCATGTCATGAGTGGGGCTATGGATTCCCACACCATATCGAGCAAGGATCCTCCGAGGGAACTATACACATGGGTGATTGTCAATGATAAGAGTTTGGGGCTAGGCTCCAGATGAGTATTTTAAGCATTCCTACATATCCCATGCATGTGGGAATCAAGCTACACATAGTTATATGGGTTCAATTTAATGTCTAGAAGGATGACATATAGTTTAACATCTTGCGGGATAATGTAGTTTAGGATCATGTAGGACCAGACAGTTTAGTGTAATACATGAGCATCTAGCTCAAGAAAACTGTTGCATGAGAAAAATGGCATTAGTGGGATGAGTGATGCGCTCACCATCCATGGTCACTAGGGAGTACGCTCTACTGGGGAAAACCCTGTGAATTATGTAAGGTCAATCTCATTTGGGCTCCAACTATGGCAGTTTCATGCCAGGGTTCATTGGTGTTCGAGGGTTCAATACCAAGTCACCATGTACGAATGAGAAGAGGAGAACCTTCTTGTTGAAGGATCTAGCTATCTTATTCTAATGCCTTTCATGATTGTGCAGTGCATGAAGTGTATTTTCGTCAACTGCTTCCAATTCAGCCAGAATAATTTCGGCTGCCTTATCTGGTGCCTACTGGTCATAGAATACTGTGCATAACGAAGGCATCTGAATCATGGTGGGAAGGGAAGTCTCAGTTCCATACACCAAGGAATATGGGGTCACTTCGGTGGTGTTACGATCCATTGTCTGATAAGACCAGAGATAGTTAGGGAGCTTGTCCATCCAAATCTTCTTATTCTGACAAACCATTTTCTACAGCATGTTAGTGAGGGTTTTGTTGAACACCTTGATCTGTCCATTTTCAAGTGCATGATAGTGGGAGGTATGGTTCAAACTGATGTTTTACATCATGTACAACTTCATCAACTTAGCCACTCGGAAGATGGTGTCGTTATCGATGAGGAAATCTTAAGGGACTCCAAACCGGTAGACGATATTGGAGCTCACGAAATTGATGATAGAATGGGTTGTGACCACCTTGAGCGGAACTACCTCTGCCCATTTGGAAATAAAATCTGTAGTGGTCAGGATGAATCTGCACTGGCGAGCAGTCGCTGGTGGATATGGTCCAACGCCATCGATCCCCCAAACCGCAAATGGCCAATAGTAATTGGAGGAGTTGGGAGGTTCTGGAGGGAAATTCATAAAGTTTTCATGAATTTGGAATGAGTGACATATCTTGGAGAACTCGATGCAATCATGGATCTTGGAGGACCAAAAGTACCTCAGTCTCCAGATCTAGTGGGAATGCTTCGTCCCAATCTTGTGGATGCTATAGGAACCGGCATAAACCTCCTCAATGACCATAGAAATCTCAACTCCTTAGATGAAACAGAGTGGAGCACTATCGAACCCTCTCTTGTAGAGGATTTGCTCAAGACTGGGACCACTCTGGTAGTTAAAATTCAGCGTGAGGTGTTGAATTCTCTTTTGCACGGCCCGATCATCCAAGAGGTAATCATTTTGGAAATATGCGACAAAGGGGGATCTCCAGTCGAGGGTAACTTCGAGCACTACATCTGAGGAACTTAGGGGTCCTAACATAGAGGTTCAAGTGGTAAGATGGCTTACCCACAGGCTGTCGTCATCATCTAGGGAGTTGGGAGCAATGACTCTTCGATGTGCCACGTGTATAATCAAATCATAATGCTCGGGTTCTGCATGTGATGCAGCCAGGCCAGCCAGTGAATCCACCTGACAATTATGAGATTGAGGGACATTATTAAAATCCATCCGAGATGAGAATTGGGCCATTATCTATAGGGTGTGCTCCAACAATGGTACGAGCTCTGGTTTTCTAATGACATAGTCACCATTGAACTTCTTAATGATTAGTTTGGTGTCCCCTTTCAAATGTAAATGGGGAATGTAAAGACTCGAAGCTTGACGTACATAGATATTACATTACTTTTGCAGAATACATAATTCATAACAAAAACAGACACACATGGACCGTAATAGTTTAGTGTCTTTGGAAACATGGAAATTAATCTTCTAATCGTAGTGAAAGATCTTCAACATCTCCCATAAAGATCTTCCACTTTTTGTTTCCTTACCTAAAACCTCTCTTTAAATCCTGGGGGAAAATAAAACATAAAAATGTTGAGGTCAAATGCTCAGTAAGGGTAAGCATGGATAAGATAAAACAAACCATATAGATTTGAACATAAAAACATGAACATAGTGTTTAAACATCCAAGTCATGAGCAACTACTTAAAACATGGAAGTACATAAGGCATAGATCATAATGGATCATCAATCATGATAAAATATAATAGGAATAAATCATATAATTGTGGTATCCATTAAGAACATGTAATTATTTCCATAGTTGCTAAGGCATTGCTGCCAAGACCATCTTAGTGGACAAAGTCCCATTCTGAATCGAGTTCACTCCTCGTTCCAGTCCTGTATTACTGAACCGGTTTAACTTTCCATTCCAGTCATGTCTATCTCATGAGATATAAAATCTATAACCAATGCATTGGAGGGAGATATAGTTCCCACCCATATCATAAAGAAATCATTCTTACTTGTGCCACAAAATAAACATACATCATTCATAATAACCCAATAAATAAAATGGGTTTCATAAGCATCATCCCATCATCACATAATCCATATAAAATAAATGGACATCATTTTATAATATGAAAAGTGAAACCATGTAAATCATAGAGACATGATACTTGAAACATACACATATGAAATAATGTCATCTTAGATGAAAAATGGTTTTGATAAAACACTTGAAATGAATTTTTGAGGAAAATATCCTTTTCTCTTCAAAATAATTTTCCTTTCACAAAATGTTATGCAATTTTAATGGAAATGGATATTGTTGAAAATAGTCATGAAATATTTTGGAGTAAGATTCATGAAAATAAGGCTTTATAAAACCGTAAAAATCCTTTCATGCCGCATACGTTTAAAAAACATTCTTTTCGTACTTTTGTCGGAAAAGTCAAAAAGTACCTTGTAGGGTAAATACAAGAAAGATTCCTCCCATACCATGGGTTAAAAGTCAAAATGGGTAAAATGTACATTAAACATACATGAATACACTTTTATAAAACATGGACATTGATGATAGCAATAACCCCAGTAAATACTTAAGAATAAGCAATCTCAGATAAAAATGAGATTTGCACAATTATCCCTTACCTTAGGTCTGATATGCTTTGTATGTATCCGAACCTCCTGTATAATGATATAAATAATGTAATTGACTTATTACAGAATCATATTCATTGTTATGATATCATATATGGTTCACTTATGACTTTATATTACCCGTTCTTTTGTAAATTCCTTGTTAAAGAGTGTTTTGGGTAAAATCATTTCATTTTTCGTCCGTGTTTTGACCAGTAATTATTCATATGATTACTTAGATCATGATTAATTAATTCCAGAATATAAAACATAATTTATATATAATATATATTCAGACTATACATATATATAATAGATCGATAAATGGAAAGAAATACACCGTTCATGGACACGGTAGGCCGTGCGTACGCATGAACGTTGTTTTCGTTTATTCATTTAATTGAATGGAATCAATTGGATGACATACATATATATATGCATAAATCCAGTATCATTATTATGTCATATATTTCATGATTACTTATTATATATACTTTATAATCATTCATGAATGGTTAATCATTGAGAATGAATCTCATCACGTCGTGGAGACGGTATTCTGTACGTACGCACGAGCGATGATATCGTTCCCATGATCGTGGAATTTTATTGGAGTGTATGTATACTATTTCGGAATCAATATCACTTTTCAATAATCATATATAGTTATTATTTACACCATTATACCCATCCAAGAAAGGTGGTGGTGGAAAATAGATTACACCACGTCGTGGAGACGGTATTTCGTACGTACACACGCGTGGTTATTTCGTTTTCCATAGGATGGATAGATGGTGAAATAGGGTTGTTTCATAATTATAATAACATATCCATATATGATTGATACGGATGTTATTACTTCATAAAGATACAACCTAAGAAGAAGAAGTGGAAGAAGAAATAAAGTTGAATGAATCGGTAACAGACATTACCTCTTCTTTGAAGCGCCTCTTTGAGACCTCCTCTTAGGGCTCTAAAATTGGTCTTTGAAGAAGACCAGGACCTCTAGGATGTTTCTATGGAAGTGGAGAAGATAATTTGGCAGGGGTTGGGCGAGCTTGATGGCTCAAAGTGGTGCGTGGAAGAGAGGGAGGAGGATCCCTTTTATAAGGGAGGAGAGGGGCACCTTTGGAATAACTAAAAATATTATTTTATTATAAACTCATATTCGGTTTTTAATAGATACAAATTGATATATTTCGAATATAATGTGGGGATGGGTCGAAATCCTCTCACCCCATAGAATTTAGACAAGTTTAGGTCATTATATTAACCTTATCTTTTAGTTTTAACTCTTAGTTAATTAGATTGGCATTTACCATGTCACATTGTATTTTTATTTTATATAATGATAAACCTATCATGATATAAGTCTCCTGGACGAACCTTAGATTTTTGGAAATTTAATATCAATTAATAATAAAATATTTTTTTAAAAACTCTTTTATGTCAATTTTGACACTATTCAATAATTGATTTTTGTGAAAATCATAACAGAATTATTACTTCGAAAAAAATTACTTAAGTCAATACTAACATGTCATATTATCCTATAAAATTAGTGTCATTCATTAAAAGTCTCAAATTATATTTATTTGGGTATTTATAATATCAATTATTTTAATGTTTCACTATTAGGGCAATTACTGCATCATCATTGTGTCATAAATAAACTAAATTATATAATGTCTAAAAATTATAAATAAAATATCATTATGTAAGAAATCATTTTATATTTTTAATTAATATTTAAAATCGAATTTATCTTATGTATAACCCTATATTAAATTTTTTTTAGTAAATAAACATTGATTTTAACTCTTTTAACTCTTCTTTGAATTAAATAATAATAAATGTCCTAATCTAGTCCAAGTGGACATAAATGATAATAATTTATTCCTATGGTTGTTTTTGGTCAAGATACACTTGTACAATAGAATTAGGACATGTGTTAGGGTAATATTAATATCATTTTTACCCTTAATTACCCAATTTACTATTAAATGTGGTAAATAAAAGTAAAAAGTCACTATTCACCAAAAATTATTTTCATCTCATTGAACCACATTTTACTACTGCATATTAACCATGTCTCTTGTATTTTCAAAATTCCATTCACAGAAGCGGTAAAATTATGTTTTATGAAAAATTCAGTTTTTTAACTACCACTTAGAGGTTTCACTATTCATCAAAAATTGATGTTTTTCAGAATAATGCCAAAATTTTACCCTAAGCTATAATTGATATTCTGAATTCAAAAATGATGTCTATTTTATAAAATCCAAACATATAAGTTTCATTAATTAATTTTATATTTAATTCCCATTGTTACAACAAATAGCGTGTTTGTAAGAAATAATATATATCAAAAGATTGACAATTTTTTATGTCCAATTTGAAAGTAAAATTATGTACAATGACCAACATTGTATTCAATGGTCAAAATATATTCTAAATATACTTTATAACTAATCAAATTAATAATTTATCACTATTAATTATTTTGATTAAAAAAGTTGTTTTTAATTTAAATTTAGTAATTTTCATTATTCATCAGAATATGAACGTTATCCAAAAAGTACCAAAATTTCACCCTAAGCTAATTTCGATATTACAAATCCAAAAACGAAATCCATTTTTAAAGATAAAATGTATAAAATTTCAAAAAGTTGGTATTACTATTCATAACGTCTATTTCATAATAATATTATAATAATATCTCGTTTAGTGAAACTCAGTATTGCGTACTACACATGCTATCGAGGAAGGTCGCGATTGCGTGTAATGCAAGGAAAGTAAGGGATGCGTGTTGTGCAAGCTCGTTTTAGTGTAGCGTACAAAACAAGACATCAATGATATTAAAAAGAATATTTTTCATAAAATTTTAGGGTGTTACATTCTAACCCCCTTAAAATGAATTTTGCCCTCGAAATTCATCGGGGTTATAAATTCTTTACTACTCAAAAGTTTCTTTAATAGAAACCCACATCATAAAAATGAATACCAAAAAATGGCTTTAAAAACCAATGTATGAAACGTAAACGGTTACCCAAATTAACTCATCATTGGGATTCCACGTAGGAGAACATAGGTGAAAATATGGATGTAGATGAAAAATCTAACCATCAAGTTATGATGAAGAGTGGTAGAGAACATGGAAAGGAAAAATCCATCAATCAAAAATACATATATTTTTTATGATCTAAGGTACCATCTGATTCATCGGGTATAAGAGCAGTAGGACAACATTTTTGGTTTTCAAGATCATTTCACTAATGTTGATGAAATTGGAATTAGAAGAAATACTTTCATGATTTTGGTATAGTCTCACCGTTGGTCGTTCTTTGGAAAATTTCCATTTCATCTATTAAAGAAATGAAGTTGAATTTGTCATCCGTGAAGTGTTAGCAGATTATGTGATAGAATGATGGGTCATTCCATATGTCTCAAATAAAAGGTTAGAAACGTTATAAAAAATACATAAGTCCATATATTGTGAAGTTAATCATATACAATTCCAAAAATGAACTTATACTTCATATATCATACCACGTAATAAAATAAAACTAGTTTCTACTAACCAAGGACATCATTTAGGCCAGTGGTAGGCGATAAAGGCAAATCATACAATGGTTGTGGGTTCAATTCCCACATCCTTGTCCGACGCGATGGGCTGTCGTCCGTCCTGGAGGTTGTCCTTTTTTCTAAAACTACATTACTATAACATCCCATCAATAATATCAAAAAAAGTTCTATCCTTAAACAATACTAACTTACATCTAACATAATCCATTCCAATCTTTAGTCTTATCTAAAATACTTCGATCCAAGCTCATAGTATAAAGAAAATGATTAAATGAAATGTCACATAACAATCACGTGAATGCCATCATTTATCCCCCATATATCATAAGATATATCTTGTTGGTCAAATTACAAACATGTGAATACTTTAATCATGTATTCTCTTGAAAATGAATACCCATTTAACATTAGTGAAAACATGAATGCAGTTAAAAGTTAACACTTTCCACATACCAAAATCCTCAAAATTCTATATACTCAATCCATGATATCAATTAGTCCTTATATCAATCATGAGCTCATGAATACAATCAAACATTTCATTATCTTCTTATCCATTCATTATGTGCATATCATCTTCTTTCCAAAATATTTGAATCACTTTTCATGGTCATTGGTACCATAAAATTATTGAAAACCACAATAGACTAATACAAAAATATTCTAGTACACCATAAAAGTACCTCAACAACATTATTCATGAATACCAATACATAAACACTTCATTCCATCTTCTTCAATTATTGTCCTGCAATAATTCCTTCATTGATTTAGAAGTAACTTTTTTAGGTCAGGGAATTGAGATGGGTAATGCACATGTTCTCCAAAAATAAGACATTGAACTCCATAACAGTCTGCCACTCTATGACCCTTTTGTCCACACAGATAACATCTTCCCCTCCATTGGAGGTATTCCCCAAGGTTCTTCTTCCCTTTTTTAGAAATCTCAATCATCCTTTCTTTATTCACCTCAACATGCAAACATGCATAAAATTCTTCCTTCCTCTTATTTGATGAATTAGGCATACTAATAAATTTCACCTTGTTAATCAAATATCGCGATGACTGATTTAGACCAATCACAATATATTTCACTCTAGGCATTATGAAATTTTGTTGCTCATAGTCACCATTTCTTCCATTGGATTCAATGTTAACCGAATTCCTTCTGGTTCCCTCCATTTTACTAAAACACAAAAAACAATTCCGTGAGAGGAAAAAATCATGCTAGGGCAAACAACATAGCAAAGGGGGAGTACCGTCAATATCTAAAATCTTAGGTTAAATTCTATGATCGTTACCGTAGTTCTGGGACTATATCCTATACGTATACTTATCCTTAGAGACATCCCTAGACTTACCTTAGAAATACCTCTAGGGATCTCACTAACGTTTTTGCATCCTAGTTTCCAATGTTAACTAAAATTTTCCTCTGATACCAATTGTAGAGACCCTAAGCTTGACGTACATAGATATTACATTACATTTTCGGAATACATAATACATAACAAAAACAGACACATAAGGACCATAATAGTTTAGTGTCTTTGGAAACATGGAACGTAATCTTCTAATCGTGGTTACAGATCTTCAACATCTCCCATAATGATCTTCCACTTTTTGTTTCCTTACCTAAAACCTTTCTTTTAATCCTAGGGGAAAATAAAACATAAAAAGGGTGAGCTCAAATGCTCAGTAAGGGTAAGCATGGATAAAATAAAACATACCATATACATTTGAACTTAAAAACATTAACATAGTATTGAAATATCAAAATCTTGAGCAATGACTTAAAACATGGAAGTACATAAGGCATAGATCATAATGGATCATCAATCATGATAAAATATCATAGAAATAAAGCATGTAATTGTGGCATCCATTAAGCACATGTAATGATTTCCATATTATCCATGGAATTGCTGCCAAGACCATCTTAGTGGACAAAGTCCCTTTCTGAATCGAGTTCACTCCTTGTTCCAGTCCTGTATTACTAAACCGGTTTAACTTGTCGTTCCGACCATGTCTATCTCATTAGATATAAAATCTTTATCTAATTCATTAGAGCGATATATAGGTCCCACCCATCTCATAATGAAATCATTCTTACTTATGCCACAAAATAAACATACATCATTCAACATAACCCAATAAATAAAATGGGTTTCATAAACATCATCCCATCATCACATAATCCATATAAAAGAAATGGACATCATTTCATAATAAGAAAAGTGAAACCTTGTAAATAATAGAGACATGATACGTGAAACATACACATATGAAATAATGTCATCTTAGATGAAAATGGTTTTGATAACACACTTGATATGAATTCTTAAAGAAAATATCCTTTTCTCTTCAAAATCATTTTCTTTTCCCAAAATGTCATGCAATTTTAAAAGAAAAAGGATTTTGTTGAAAATAGTCATGAAATATTTTGGAGAAATATTCCTGAAAATAAGGCTTTATAAAACCGTAAAAATCCTTTCATGCCGTATACGTTAAAAAACATTCGTCTCATACTTTTGTCGGAAAAGTCAAAAAATGCCTTGTAGGTTAAATAAAAGAAAGATTCCTCCCATACCATGGGGTAAAAGTCAAAATGGGTAAAAGGGACCTTAAACATACATGAATACACTTTTATAAAACATCTAAATTGATGATATCAATAACCCCAATAAATACTTAAGAATAAGAAATCTCAGATAAAAATGAGATTGGCACAATTATCCCTTACCTTAGGTCCGATATGCTCTGTATGTATCCAAAACTCCCGTATAATGATTTAAATAATGTCATTGAATTATTAAAGAATCATATTCACTGTTGTGATATCATATATGGTTCACTTATGACTTTATATTACCCATTATTTTGTAAATTCCATGTTAAAGAGTGTTTTGGGTAAAATCGATTCATTTGTCGTCCGTGTTTTGAATTGTAATTATTCATATGATTTAATTAGATCATTATTACTTAATTCCAGAATATAAAACATGATTTATATATAATATATATTCAGAATATACATATATATAATAGATCTATAAATGGAAAGAAATACACTGTTCATGGAGACAGTAGGTCGTATGTACGCATGAACGTTGTTTTCGTTTCCTCATTGAATTGAATGGAATTAATTTGATGACATACATATATATATACATAAATATAGTATTATTATTATGTCATATATTTCATGATTAATTATTATATATACTTTATAATCATTCATGAATGGTAAATCATTGAGAATGAATCTCATCGCGTAGTGGAGACGGTATTCCATACGTACGCCCGAGCGATGATATCGTTCCCATAATCGTGGAATTTTATTGGAGTGTATATATACTATTAAAGAATCAATATAACTTTACAATAATCATATATAGTTATTATTTACACCATTAAACCCATCCAATTAAGGTGGTGGTGGAAAATAGATTACACAATGTCGTGGAGACTGTATTCTGTACGTACGCAAGCGTGGTGATTTTGTTTTCCTTAGGATGGATAGATGGTGAAATAGGGTTGTTCCATACTTATAATAACATATAATTATATTAGTGATACTGATGTTATTATTTCATAATGAAAAAAACTAAGAATAAGAATTGGAAGAAGAAATAAAGTTGAAAGAATCGGTAACGGACATTACCTCTTCTTTGAATCGCCTCTTTGAGACATCCTCCTAGGGCACTAAAATTGGTCTTTGAAGAAAACCAGGACCACTTGTATGTTTTTAGGGAAGTGTAGAAGAGTGTTTTTCAGGGTTTGGACGAGATTGAAGGCTCAAAGTGGTGTGAGGAAGAGAGGGAGGAGGTGCCCTTTTATAAGGGAGGAGAGGGGCACCGTTGGAATAACTAAAAATATTATTTTATTATAAAGTCATATTCGGTTTTTAATAGATCCAAATTGATATATTTCAAAGATAATGTGGGGATGGGTCTAAATCCTCTCACCCAATAGAATTTAGCCAAGTTTATGTCATTATATTAACATTATCTTTTAGTTTTAACTCTTAGTTAATTAGATTGACCTTTACCATGTCACTTTGTATTTTTATATTATATAGTTAATAAATTTACCATATACATCCAAGCGGCCACCAAGTGGTCCATTAATGATACACCTATCATGATATAAGTCTCTTGGTCGAACCTTAGATTTTGAAAAATTTAATATCAATTAATAATATAATATTTGTTTTAAAAACTCTTTCTGTCAATTTTGACACTATTCAATAATTGATTTTTGTGAAAATCATAAAAGAATTATTACTTCGAATAATGTTACTTAAGTCATTACTATCATGTCATATTATTCTATAAAATTACTTTAATTCATTAAAAGTCTCAAATTATATTTATTTGGGTATTTATAATATCAATTATTTTAATGTTTCACTATTATGGTAATTATTGCATCATCATTGTGTCATAAATAAATTAAATTATATAATATCTAAAAATTATAAATAAAATATCATTATGTATTAAAGCTATTTAGATTTATAATTAATTTTTTCAATCGAATATATCTTATGTATAACCCTATATTAAAAATGTTTTAGAAAATAAACTTTGATTTTAACTCTTTTAACTTTTCTTTGAATTAAATAATAATAAATGTCCTAATATTATCCAAGTGGACCAAAATGAAAATATTTTATTACTAAGGTTTTTTTTGGTCGAGATACACTTTTCCAATAGAATTAGTACATGTGTTAGGGTAATATTAATGTCATTTTACCCTTAATTACCCTATTTACTTGTAACCGTGGTAAATAAAAGTTAAAAGTTACTATTCACCAAAAATTGTTTTCATCTCATTGAAACACATTTTACTACATGATATTAACTATGTCTCTCAAATTTTTGAAATTCCATTCACAGAAGTGGTAAAATTATGTTTTATGAAAAATTCAGTTTTTTTAACTACCACTTAGTGGTTTCAATATTCATCAAAAATTGATGTTTTTCAAAAAAATGCCAAAATCTCACCCTAAGCTATAATTGATATTCCGAATTCAAAAATGATGTCTATTTTACAAAATTCCAAACATATAGGTTGCATTAATTAATTTTATAATTAATTCCTGCTGTTACAACAAATAGCGTGTTTTAAAGAAACAATATATATCAAAAGATTGACAATTGTTTATGTCTAATTTCAAAGTGAAATTATGTAAAATGACCAAAATTGAATTAAATGGTAAAAATATATTCTAAATATACTTCAAAACCAATCAAATTAATAATTTATCACTATTAATTATTTCGATTAAAAAGTTGTTTTTAATCAAAATTTAGTAATTTTCAGTATTAATCAGAATATGAATGTTATCCGAAAAGTACAAAAATTTTACCCTAAGCTAATTTAGATATTCATAATCCTAAAATGAAGTCCATTTTGAAAGATAAAATTTATTAAATTTCAAAAAGTGGGTATTACTATTCATAACGGCTAGTTCATAATAATATTATAATAATATCTCGTTTAGTGAAACTCGGTATTGCGTACTACATGCGCTATCGAGGAAGGTCGCGATTGCATGTAACACAAGGCAAGTAAGGGATGTGTGGTGTGCAAGCTCCTTTTGGTGTAGCGTACAACAAAATACATCAATGAAATTAAAATGAATATTTTTCATAAAATCTCGGGGTGTTACATTCTACCCCCCTTAAAATGAATTTTGCCCTCGAAATTCGTCGGGGTTATAAATGGTTTACTACTCGAAAGTTTCTTTAATAGAAACCCACGTCGTAAAAAGGAATACCAAAACGTGGCTTTAAAAACTAATGTATGAAACGTAACAGTTACCCAAAATAAATCATCACTGGGTTTCCACGTAGGATAACATAGGTGAAAATATGGATATGGAAAAAAATACAACCATCAAGTTATGGAGAGTGGTAGAGAACATGTCTATGAAAAAGCCATCAATCAAAAATACATAGAATTGTGATGATATAAGGTACCATCTGATTCATCGAATATATGTGCACTAGGAAAACATTTTTGGTTTTCAAGATCATTTCCCTAAAGTTGATGGAATTGGAATTAGATGAAATACTTTCATGTTTTTGGTAAAGTCTCACCGTTGGTCGTTCTTTGTACAATTTACACTTCATCTCTTAAATAAATGAAGTTGAATTTTTCATCTGTGAAGTGTTAGCAGATCATGTGATGGAATGATGGGTCATTCCATCTGTCTCAAACAAAAGGTTAGAAAAGTTATCAAAAATACATAAGTCCATCTATTGTGAGGTTAATCATATACGATTCCAAAAATGAACTTATAATTCATATATCATACCGCGTAATAATATAAAACTAGTTTCTACTAACCAAGGACTTCATGTAGGCCAGTGGTAGGCGATAAAGGTCATTCACACTTTGGTTGTGGGTTCGATTCTCATAGCCTTGTCCAACGCGATGGGTTGTCGCCCGTCCTGTAGGTTATCCTATTTTCTAAAACTACATTACTATAACATCCCATCAATAATATCAAAAAAAAGTTCTATCCTTAAACAATACTAACTTCCGACTAACATAATCCATTCCAATCATTAGGATTATCTAAAATACTTCAGTCCAAGCTCATAGTGTAAAGAAACTGATTACTTGAAATGTCACATAACAATCATGTGAATTCCATCATTTATCCCCCATATATCATAAGATATATCTTGTTGGTCAAATTACAAACATGTGAATACTTTAATCATGTATTATCTTGAAGAATGAATACCCATTGAACATTAGTGAAAACATGAATGCAGTTAAAAGTTAACACATTCCACATACCAAAATTCTCCAAATTCTATATATTCAAACCATGATATCACTTAGTAATTATATCAATCATGAGCTCATGAATACAATCAACCATCTAATTATCTCCTTATCCCTTCATTATGCTCATATCATCTGTTTTCCAAACTACTTTAATCACTTTTCATGGTTACTGGTACCATAAAAATATTGAAAACCACAATAGACTAATACAAAAATATTCTAATAAATCTTAAAAGTACCTCATCAACTTTATTCATGAATACCAATACATAAAAAATTCAGTCCACCCTCTTCAATGATTGTCCTGCCATAAGTCCTTCCTTGATTTAGAAGTAACTTTTTAGGTCCGGGCATTGAGTTGGGTAATGCCCATGTTCTCCACAAATAAGACATTGAACTCCAGAATAGTATGTCACTCTTTACCCTTTTCTCCATAGAGATAACATCTCCCCATCCATTTGAGGTATTCCTCAAGGTTCTTCTTCCCTTCTTTAGAAATCTCAATCTTCCTATCTTTATTCTCCTCAACATGTGAACATGCACAAAAGTCTACCTTCCTCTTATTTGATGAATTAGGCATACCACTAAGTTTCACCTTGTTAAACATATATCGTGATGACTGATTCGACATAATCATAATATCTTTCTATCTATGCATTGCGCAATTTTGATTCTTATAGTCGCCATTTTTTCCATTGGATTCAATGTTATCCGAATTCCTTCTGCTTCCCTCCATTTGACTAAAACACAAAAGAAATTCTGTGAGAGGCAAAAATCATGCTATGGAAAACAACATAGTAAAGGGGGAGTACCGTCAATATCTATAATCTTAGGTTAAATTCTATGATCGTTATCATAGTTCTAGGACTATACCCTATACGTATACTTATCCTTAGGGATATCCCTAGACTTACCTTAGAAATATCTCTAGGGATCTCACTAAAGTTTTCGAATCCTAGTTTCCAAAGGTTAACTAAACCATTCTTCTGATACCAATTGTAGAGACCCGAAGCTTGATGTACATAGATATTTCATTACTTTTGTGGAATATATAATAATTAACAAAAACAGACACACAAGGACCGTAATAGTTTAGTGTATTTGGAAACATGGAACGTAATCTTCTAATCATGGTGAATGACTTTCAACATCTCCCATAAAGATCTTCCACTTTTTGTTTCCTTGCCTAAAACCTTTATTTTAATCCTTGGGGAAAATAAAACATAAAAAGGGTGATCTCAAGTGCTCATTAAGGGTAAGAATGGATAAAATAAAACATACCATATACATTTGAACTTAAAAACATGAACATAGTGTTTAAATATCAAAATATTAAGCAATGACTTAAAACATGGAAGTACATAAGGCATAAATAATAATGGATCATCAATCATGATAAAATATCATATGAATAAATCATGTAATTGTGGAATCCATTAAGCAGATGTAATGATTTACATAGTAGCCAAGGCATTGCTGCCAAGACCATCTTAGTGGACAAAGTCCCTTTCTGAATCGAGTTCACTCCTCATTCCAGTCCTGTATTACTGAACCGGTTTATCTTTCCATTCCAGACATGTCTATCTCATGAGATATAAAATCTTTACCAAATGCATTGGAGGGAGATATAGGTCTCACCCATCTCATAATGAAATAATTCTTACTTGTTCCACAAAATAAACATACATCATTCATAATAACCCAATAAATAAAATGGGTTTCATAAACATCATCCCATTATCACATAATCCATATAAAAAAAATGGACATAATTTCATAATAAGAAAAGTGAAACCATGTAAATAATAGAGACATGATACTTGAAACATACATATATGAAATAATGTCATCTTAGATAAAAAATGGTTTTGATAAAACACTTGAAATGAATTCTTGAGGAAAATATCATTTTCTCTTCAAAATCATTTTCTTTTCACAAAATGTCATGATATTTTGAAATAAAAGGATTTTGTTGAAAATATTCATGAAATATTTTGGAGGAAGATTAATAAAAATAAGGATTTATAAAACCATAAAAAGCCTTTCATGCAATATACGTTAAAAACATTCTTCTCGTACTTTTGTCGGAAAAATCAAAAAGTACCTTATAGGGTAAATAAAAGAATGATTCCACCCATACCATGGGGTAAAAGTCAAAATGGGTAAAAAGTAATTTAAACATACATGAATAAACTTTTATAAAACATGGACATTGATGATAGCATTAACCCCAGTAAATACTTTACAATAAGCAATCTCAGATAAAAATGAGATTTGCACAATTATCCCTTACCTTAGGTCCTATATGCTTTGTATGTATCCGAACCACCTGTATAATGATTTAAATAATGTCATTTACTTTTTATAGAATCATATTCATTGTTATGATATCATATATGGTTCACTTATGACTTTATATTACCCGTTTTTTGTGAATTCCATGTTAAAGAGTGTTTTGGGTAAAATCTTTTCATTTGTCATCCGTGTTTTGACTTGTAATTATTCATATGATTACTTAAATCATGATTACTAAATTAAAGAATATAAAACATGATTTTTATATAATATATATTCAGAATATACATATATATAATAGATCGATAAATAGAAAGAAATACACCATTCACGGAGACGGTAGGTCATTCGTATGCATGAACGTTGTTTTCGTTTCCTCATTGAATTGAATGGAATTAATTGGATGACATAAATATATATATAAATAAATAAATTATTATTATTAGGTCATTTATTTCATGATTACTTATTATATATACTTTATAATCAATAATGAATGGTCAATCATGGAGAATGAATCTCATCGCGTCGTGGAGACGGTATTCCGTACGTACGCATGAGCGATGATATCGTTCCCATGATTGTGTAATTTTATTGGAGTGTATGTATACTATTACAGAATCAATAACACTTTACAATAATAATATATAGTTATTATTTACACCATTATACCCATCCAAGTATGGTGGTGGTGGAAAATTGATTACACCACGGCGTGGAGATGATATTCTGTACGTACACACGCGTGGTGATTTCGTTTTCCATAGGATGGATAGATGGTGAAATAGAGTTGTTTCATACTTATAATAACATATCAGTATATGAGTGATACTGATGTTATTACTTCATAATTAAACAACCTAAGAAGAAGAAGTGGAAGAAGAAATAAAGTTGAATGAATCGGTAATGGACATTACCTGTTCTTTGAAGCGCCTCTTTGAGATGTCATTTTAGGGAACTACAATTGGTCTTTGAGGAAGACCAGAACCTCTAGGAAGTTCTAGAGGAGTGGAGAAGAGAATTTTTCAGGGGTTGGCCGAGCTTCAAGGATCAATGTGGTGTGAGGAATAGAGGGCAGAGGTTCCCATTTATAAATGAGGAGAGGGGCACCTTTGGAATAACGAAAAATATTATTATATTATAAAGTCATATTCGGGTTTTAATAGCTCCAAATTGATATATTTCTAAGATAATGTGGGGATGGGTCAAAATCCTATCACCCAATAAAATTTAGACAAGTTTTGTTCATTATATTAACCATATATTTTGGTTTTAACTCACAGTTAATTAGATTGACATTTACCATGTCACTTTTTTTATATTATATAGTTAATAAATTTACTATATACATCCAAGAGACCCCCATGTGGTCCATTAATGATACACATATCATGATATAAGTCTCCTGTCCGAACCTTAGATTTTTATGAAATTAATATCAATTAATAATATAATTTTTTTTAAAACTCTTTTATGTAAATTTTGACACTATTCAATAATAGATTTTTATGAAAATCATAACAGAATGATTACTTTGAAAAAAGATACGTAAGTAAATCCTAACATGTCATATTATCCTAGAAAATTAGTGTAATTTATTAAAATTCTCATATTATATTTATTTGGGTATTTAGAATATCTATTATTTTAATGTTTCACTATTATGGTAATTACTCCATCATCATTGTTTCATAAATAAATTAAATTATATAATTTATAAAAATTATAAATAAAATATCATTATGTAAGAAATATTTTTATCTTTCTATTGAATATTTACAATCGAATTTATCTTATGTATATCCCTATATTAAAAATGTTTTAAAAAATAAACATTGATTTTAACTCTTTTAACTCTTCTTTGAATTAAATAATAATAAATGTCCTAATCTAATCCAAGTGGAATTAAATGATAATATTTTATTCCTAAGGTTGTTTTTGGTCGAGATACACTTTTCCAATAGAATTAGGACATGTGTTAGGGAAATATTAATAACATTTTTACCCTTAATTACCCTATATACTTTTAACCGTGGTAAATAAAAGTAAAAAGTTACTATTCATCAAAAATTATTTTCATCTCATTGAACTACATTTTACTACTTTATGTTAACCATGTCTCTCGGATTTTCGAAATTCCATTCACAGAAGCGGTAAAATTAGGTTTTATGAAAAATTCAGTTTTTTAACCTCCACTTAGTGGTTTCAATATTTATCTAAAATTGATGTTTTTCTGAAAAATGCCAAAATTTCACCCTAAGCTATAATTGATATTCTGAATTCAAAAATGATGTCTATTTTACAGAATTCCAAAGATATAAGTTTCATTAATTAATTTTATAATTAATTCCCGTTGTTACAACAAATAGCGTGTTTGTAAGAAACAATATATATCAATAGATGGACAATTGTTTATGTCCAATTTCAATATGAAATTATGTGCAATGACCAAAATTGTATTAAATGGTAAAAATCTATTCTAAATATGCTTCAAACCCACTCAAATTAATAATTTATCACTATTAATTATTTCGATTAAAAAAGTTGTTTTTAATTTAAATTTAGTAATTTTCACTATTCATCAGAATATGAAAGTTATCCGAAAAGTACAAAAATTTCACCCTAAGCTAATTTCGGTATTCCTAATCCAAAAATGAAGTCCATTTTGAAAGATAAAATTTATAAAATTTCAAAAAATGGGTATTACTATTCATAACGGCTAGTTCATAATAATATTATAATAGTATCTCGTTTTGTGAAACTCGGTATTGCGTACTACACGCGCTATCGAGGAAGGTCATGATTGCGTGTAATGCAAGGCAAGTCAGGGATGCATGTTGTGCAAGCTCCTTTTGGTGTAGCGTGCAACACAATACATCAATGAAATTAAAAATAATATTTTTCCTAAACTCTCGTGGTGTTATAGGGAACATCAATCTTGAGGGCCAGCTCGAGACCAATGATAATAGCATAATACTCTACCTCATTGTTGGTGCTGATTCAATAAACAATAATGAGTACGTTAGGATGGCTTGTGCCGGGGTAATAAAGACAATACCCAGGCTTACTCTGTTGAGTTTGGGATCATTGAGCCTCCTGCTAGTGGGGCTCCAGGATGCGCCATCGAATTTTATTTTCCAACATGGGATGACATGATCTACCAAGAGGACTGCCTCATCGGGAAAATCCATGTCTAGGGACTGGTCTGCGGGGGTTGGATGGGCTTCAAGAATATCTGCCAATGCTTATCCCTTAATAGACTTCTAAGGCAAGAACATGATGTCAAACTGCTGGAGGATTACCAACCACCATGCTAGTAGGCCTATCACCATTGGACGTCTTAGTATGTTAATCAATTGTTCGACCTGATACACCAGATGTACCACATGGTGTTGCAGGTAATGTCACAACTTTTGCAGGACAAAAAGGAGTGCAAGGAAGCTTTTCTCGTAGGGGGAGTATCTGGTCTCCGTATTAAGGAGCATGAAGTTGGGGTAGTAGAGGCTGTTTTCAGTTCCCTCATTGTTCTTATGGATGAGAGGGGTGCCAAGAGATCATTCGAGGGAAGTCACGTAAAATATAAGTGGTTCTCGATAGACGAGTGGCATCAAGACTGGAGGCTATAACAGATAATGCTTGATTTCCTCAAACACTGTGTGGCACTCTTTGTCCCACTCGTAGGTGGAGCCTTTCTTCATCAGCCAAGAAAAGGTCTTACACTTGACGGGAAGATTAACAATCAATCGGCATATATTGGAAAAGTGCCCTTTGAGAAAACCTTGAATCTCCCGAATATTGCTTGGCGGAGGCATTTGACCGGTTTCCTTGATCATCTATGGGTTGATCTCGATGCCCCGGTACCTGAAAACATAGCAAAGGAACTTCCCAGAGGCGACACTGAAGGCACATTTCAATGGGTTCATTTTCAAGTGGCAGTAATGGAGGAAGCCGAACACTTTCTCTGGTCCTTGAGATGGTCCTAGCACTAGAGAGAATTGACCACCAGTTCATCTACATAGAATTCCACCAATATCTCAAGGATTGTCTTGAATATCCAATGCATGACCCGCTGATTGGTGGCAACTGCATTCCTTAAACATAAGTGAATGAACTGGTAACAAAAAGTTCCTTGTGGCGCCCTGAAAGTTGTGGACTCCTCATCCTCAGGGGCCATCCGGATATGATTATATCCAGAGTACCCATCCATGGTGGAAAGGGAATGGAACTCAGTCATAGCATCGATCAACAATTATGTCACAGGAAGGGAAAAATCATCCTTCGGATAGTTACTGTTGAGATCATGGAAGTCAATGTAGACTATGATATATCCACTCTTCTTCCTAACTGGCATAATGTTGGATAGCCACATCAACTACTGGACCTCCTTGATGAAGTTGGCTCTGATGAGCTTGTCAACATCGTCCTCGTCCATGTCACCAAGAGAAGGGTGCATCTTTCTGGGAGGCTGCTTGAACCCATGATGATTTTCCATAAGACAGAGGTGGTGGACCGCTACCAGAGGATCTAGTCCTGGCATCTCATCATAACTCTAGGTAAACATGTCATGGTGAAATTTATGGAAGTCCACATACCATTGTTTCTCCTCCGGGAGTATGGAGAAACATATAAATGTGGGTCTCGGGTCCACCTCACTACTGAGGTTCACATGTAGCAGTTCATCGACCCTGTAGGAGATTCCCTCTTCAAAGGTAGTGGAGAATCCCCCAGATCCTCTTATTCAATTGCGGAGGAGGTCTTGTCCATGGGAGGAGCTTCCTCTGGGTCGACAGATTCATACAGGAGGCTGGTACCAGCCTGAGCAGTAGTTGTCACTACATCACAAGATTCTGGTACTACCAAAACCATAGCGATGAAGGATGTCTACCTGATCCCATCTAATATTCGGCCCAAAGGGCTATGATTGATGACATCAAGGCCGTAGGGGAATATCAGATTGATCCAGTTAATTCCATCCTGGCGAAACAAACATGTATGACGTACTGTCATTGCCATGGGGCAGACATCCCGATACCGTACGGGGGTTGGAGGCTCCAGGATCACCTGTCAATATTTGTGTAAGAAAACGAGATGATCATCCGATGTCACTTAGACCTGGGAATATGCTTCCACCTTGAACCAGAGTCAACAAAACAGTGTCCCATATGAGGGGTCATGGCCTCCAATCAATGGATCGAGAATTTGTAGGAGTCATCTAGCCCTTCCCAGGGGTCGGTTGCGACTATGACGGGCTCAACGTCACTTACCTGAATCTGTTTATCATTGATCTTGTAATAGTCATCATCCAGATAGAATTATTAACAAGAGGTGAAAGGAGACACGTCACTTTGGAGTATGCCTACTCAACCATTAAGGGAGTACTTGAGGCACTAGTTATATGATGAGGGGACCGCCGCGTGCAGGTGGAGCCATGGTCTGCCTATCAATACACTATACATGGTGTCGTGGGAGACAACCATAAACTCGGTGCTGGAAACTAGGCCACTGAACTAGGTCTTCATATAGATGTTTCCGACCAGGGACTGCTTTGTCCTATCCTATCCTTGGATCTACAGTTCAGAGAGAGTTAAGTCATCCTCGGATATCCCTATCTTCCGTAATTTCCAAGTTGGGATGAGGTTAATCCAAGAGTTGGTTTCAAGAAGACAGTGGAGAACCTCGATGCTGTCAAATTGGCCAGTGATGTACAGTGGGAAGATGTGACCCTATATGGGATAGCCTTCATCTTCTCCGAAGAATGAGATTATGGCCTAGTATTCATCATTCTCAACAGCCTCTTCACGAAATGCCTAAGCAGCTTCTCCCTCCGTCTCGAACTAGAGGGGGCTTCTTAAAGCCTCAACATGGGCCGCACGCATATCTGATGATAGGTGATGGGCCTCGAGGATGGAAATCATCACTATGATTCTGGCATGGTTCTTGAGAACATAATACTTCTGCGCAATGCACAATATTCTACATGCAGGAGGCCTCTCTGAGACATGAGGCATGGTGGGCCCTACCGGCTGGGTCAGTAGCTTATTGGTGCTAGGAATATCTTGATGGTCCCTAGTTAACACTCATAGAGTAGCTACCGGATGAGGGCCAGATGAATGAACCAGACTATAGTAGCACGAGGTTGGTCGCGACATGGTCGAAGTGGCTTTTCCTGATCCATAAACACAAACGTCGGTGGAGGTGGGCCTGATGATACTAGATGAGGAGGCTGCACATGCTGAACTATGTGCTAGGCCTACTGTCTGGTCTCAGTGGCATGTACGGCCAGGCTAGAGGTGCCGACTGATGTGCCGTGATGGCCCATATGGTTGTGGCTCCGCAGGCGATGATGTCTGCTAGGGACGTCGGGGAGGTTAGCCTGGCACTCCCCGTCGTCGGGAGTCATATAGGTATTTACCATCTTTGCGTTAGTAACTGAAGCATACCCTTGACTATCACTTGAATAGTAATCTATTACAGGGTGAATTCTGGCAGTAATCCACATATTCGGAGGCATGAATTCATTGATAGTGTGGGATGATGTTGGCATTGGGAGGGCACGTTTCATTCCATTGTGCCATAGATATTTTCTCTTCTGGGAAGCGGTCGACTGAGATGAGGATATAGAAGTAGGGATGTAGCTTCTGAAGGCTCCAACTAATTCTGGTGTGCAAGAATGATACCATGGGCACATGAAACCGTTTTTTGATCTATCCAGTTGTCATACTTTTGGGACTCATAGTTAGAAACCTACTATCACTCGCCCTCACTGTTTGTGCTACTGTCTAGCCTTATGAAGACACTTGCCACTTGTGTTGAAGTCGGGCCCAACCAGACTATGTTGTTATCGACCTAATCCTGAATCCAGTCTTTGAACACATAGAACTGTTTGAGGGTGTGCCCCAGGATCGGATTATAGGGGAAATAGTTTCGATGATCAGTGAGGTTATACACTTCTGGCCTTCTACACTCAAGAAATTCACAATTACTTGTTCTATGGAACGTTAGAAAAATATGATGACATGATTCTCGTTGAATGAGTAGGTTCAGTTTCAACTATCCGAAAAGGGGGGCCTTGTAGCCTAGCCCAGATGAAGAGCTAAAGGAGCCTGTTGAGGGGGTGGAGCCTGTTTTGTCCCACCTTGGAAGTAGTAGTGCATTTTGTAGGGGCACATGCCGATTTTGAGGGAGCCGCTACTGGGCTGGAGGTTGCACATGTGGTAGTGGGCCTCTGTGAGGCTGGGGGGGGGGGGTGGCTCTGCCGGTAATAATTTCACATGTTAGGGAGACTCAATTTGGTCCAACATAGAAGATATGGCTCCGATTTTCCTTATCATGGGAATTGCGGGAGGTAACAGATGTGTCTGGATGGCCTGTTATAGGGCATCTTCTAGGTCCTGTGCCATATCGGAGAAGTCTCTAAATCATCTGGGGAAGTTCTGGTTTATTAAAGAGTGAACCATTTTCATCTTGACATTTCCTACACACATCATCTTTAATTTCTATTGAGTTATTGTCATGTCATGGGAATATGTAAGCCCATTCCACTGGGCGATAAAGTTTCCAACACACTCATTAGGCCTTTATTTTCACATGAAGATGTATGTGATGCTTGGTTTCTGCATGGTGGAGAAGAACTGTTAGTGGAATTTCCTGCAATGGTCATCCCAGCTGATTATGGATTCGATGTGAAGCTGGTTGTACCAGACGAATGCAGGCCCCTCCAATGTCTGGACAAAACAGTGGATCATGGCATCCTCCTACTGTGTTGGAGTCCCTAACATTGTCCCACACCTCGTGTTGATGTGGGACAGGTTTTGTGGCGGGTCTCATGGCCCATTAAAGGGGGGGGGGGTATTCCTAAAACCTGGATGTGCCGGAATATCATCAAACCATGCTGGATATGGCATGCTATCAGGTGGGATTTCCATTTTTCATGTTTCAAATTCCTCTAGGTAGGCAATGAGTGTCACCATTATATCATATTGACGGGGGTCCCAGTCATGACAGGGATCCATAACCATGAGGGAATTGGAGGGTTCTTCAACATGGTAAGCAGGCCCAGCGGCTCGTTGAGCGGATGGAATCACGACCCATGGGGCGGCTGGGGGATCCTGATATGGGTCCCTTGTATTTTCACGCCTTTCAGGAGGCTTTGGTGAAACATATAGTTCCCCCTTTTCATATGTTCCGACCTCAACCTTGTCTATGGGGGCAGGACGATCTGGGACGCCTAGAGGCAGCTCGCTGAGGGTTAGTTGTTTCTACCACTACTACCTTGACCTAGGGTCACCGTAATCTAGTCGTCGCTCCATAGTGAATTCATCCATGAGGTTATCAACCAACATCTTCTTCTCAGCATGTTGATTATACAATTTGGCCTTCTCTAGGACTTCCTCCATCTTCTACACTGAGGCGGATGTGTCGGAGTGCTTGGCAGCTCTGACGTGCTCTTTAGCTTTACCAGAATTTTGGGTGAGTACTAATGCTTCGGTGGGAATAGGGAGAACTTGTAGGTTCCTCTACTAGTGAGTAACCATCCCCAATGGTCCAATAGTGGTGGAATGCCCTCAGGAAGTACGTCTCTATCAAAAAGCTACAACTCATCCTCCTCATCCACTATATCGGCCATGTTGAATGTCACCCATCTAGGGGGATTGTCCTCGATATCGTCTAGCATGTCGGGCTACCGCCGATTCGGACTGAAGAGGAGGGAAGCATACATCTCCCAGAAATGGATTTGAAAGTGGGGATAATCCCCCTTGATAACCTTTCAAATTACCTTGATGCTATAAAGACATTGCTGTTGGAGGGCCTTACAGCAGCCCAGTGACTCGGGGCGCTGTGCCACAGGGAGCACATCCAGATAGTCTATATTTCATTTCTCACTAATGTATTCAATATGCGCTTGGCTCCTGGGATATACCACTAGCTGGTGAAAATGGTGAAACTATGTCGCCCAGAGCGTTTGGCAGAAACATTCAACCTCCTCTTGGTTGAGGGATTCCGGCACGTGAAAATTCGGTGCTGCCATGGGCCAGAACCTCTCAGGGAAGTGGTCCACTATGAGGATGTTCTATAATATCATCATCTCTGATTTAGTTTCTCACCCTTGATTTCACCATTCATCAACCAGGGGTGGTTGAGGAAGTGGCTACGGTACTGAGGTAGACTGCTGGAAAGGATGGTTGGCCGATAGAGTATACGACAAGCGGGATGACAAGCCGCCGAATCTCGTACTGTCCTCCTTAGAGTTTAGTGACCTGGATGCTACATCATGATACGACGAGATGATGGTCACAGTTTCTAGCATAGGGGCTTGGGCTAATAGTGATAACCCGCATTGCTTCTCGCCTTCTATCGGTCCCCAGAATAGTATTTTGTGACCTACTGTCAAGGGATAGAGCTCTTCTGTCAAAGACGGTGGTGATTTCATGACCGTAGCCTGCGGGGCTGTAATATTTTCATCTTCCTGGATATATAGAAGTAGGGAGGCTGGAATTCTATGGACCTCACACTCTGGGAGTACTAGGCTGATGCACCTTGTTCCTGCCCCAACCCTTGACTTGGATGAACGAGAGGAGGGTTCCAGTGTCGAGTCGTATTCTGCTTCAGAGTCTGAGAAGTGGAATGTTTTTATCTCTCTCTGGACTATCCTATAATTATTGTTATGGTGGCGACGACTCACCTTCCATCCCGTAGGTGGCTCCTCGGGATAGGGCTGATTTCTGACTGAAGGTCCTTTGGCTACACTAATGTTGAGGTAGGGAGGGTTTCCATCAGATCATGCTGGGGTTTAGGGAGCACCCAGACAAAATTAAAAGGGGACATAGGGAGGACTTCCATAGATTGCACTGGAGTGGGAGAAACCTCCGCTAGAACTGGCATATGCATTAGGAGGACCATCATGCTTGTTTCCTCTAGTGACCTTAGTACGATACCGGTCTAGATGAACACTGGTAGGACCTCCCTGTTGGGTGCTAGTGAGGCGAGGCTGTCCTTCACCCCTCTGGTTGCCAAGTCGAGGAGGACCTTCACTAGCTTATAAGAAGACACAAGGAGGATCCCCACGTTGAAGGTAGACTGGATGTGCGATGTCCCTACACTAGTTGTTGGGCCAGGTGGAATGACTCCATACCCAATGTAATTGGCATTACAGATAATTTCATACTGACTGTCATTGCTGGGGGGAATACCCTCATTTGGAATGAGGGCGGAACATGGTGGATCTCCATTTAATTCCTTGATGAGGGGAAGTCCCGCTTTCTCCATGGTAGTGGTATAGGGAGGACCTCTGTATTGGGTGGAATCATTGCGGGTTAGCTCGCGGTGGCCAGTACTTGTGCCAGCGACCAAGAGAGTCGACCCAGCCTACCCGTCGGGCAGTTGGGACCTCGATCCTGGTAAGGCATATAAGTGCCCCTGCTCAGTGTATACAGGGAACTGATGAGATGTGTCAGTTGTGGTTCGGGCCACAGTAACTGTCGACGTTCATGCTCCCTAGTAGGAATCCTCAGCTTTCGCCCGATGTTCGCATCCGGTCGGACAAACCTGAGCTGGTGGTGCATGTATATGAATTACCTGCTCCTCATCTAGAAAGACTGGGGAGTGGCGCTGACGCAGCCAGGTTGGAGTCCTCGCTAGGAGACCCTGGAATGTGACTCTGACTTGGCTCGGCCAGACGGCACCTACCTCGTCAGTGTAAGGTAGGGAGTCATCAATGTGTTCTGCAGAAAGGATACCGAAATAGTTATATGTTGGAATGGGGGGAAGCGTCTCCCGAAGCGGCCCTCGGGGGATACATTGACAGCGAGTCACAGCCACCTCTAAATAAAGGTGGTCCGAATCCATTGTATGGATGATCCCCTCGTCCTTATACCAGCTTACGAGGATGATAGTTACCCTTCATTGGATAACTTCTGATGGATAGTGGGGGTGTGGGAACTTATTGGTCATGGTTATTGAGACCATCATAGATAAGGTAGAACCGCGTGGGACTATCGCATTGGCGATGCCCCTGCCTCTTCCTCGGTGGGAAGGTAGCGATCAGGTTCCTTGTTCCGCATCTTGATTCCTGAGGATCAGGGAGATTAACTCATCAGCACTGAAAGAAAAAATAAATCGAAAACCAATTTCCCAACACCATTCTATCTTCCATGACCAGTAAGAGGGATCCACACTGGAAATGTCATAGAACGGGATGTCCAACGTTCTACTGCCCCAACATCTAATGAGTTTCACGCTAGGCCCACTATTTTCCTGGCGGGACCAAATTCTAGATAACTGGATCTGGTGACACGCTAATACATTAATGCCTCAAGCGCTAATACTATCCATATTGAGGATAATAACATCATGTCTCGTTCATTATTTCTATTTCTGACACTTTTTCTTGGGCATGTGCATCCATCTGCTTGAGGATGGAAAGCGCAGTTTTGTTTCCCCACATTCCCACTTTCCAACGGCAGGTAGAATCCGTTCGTTATTCAGGGACGTCTTCTACTTGATCGAAACAGGATGATGCGATATTGGTTCTTCCATCCATGAATTCCTCCTCAGAACTGATCTCTTAGTTCATGTCTCCTTTATAGTATGAAGACATTGTTTGTGAAACTCTTCCGGGAGCCATATCTTCATGGACACCGATTAAATACACAGCTTTTTTCCGGACATTCCAAGGGGTCTGCTCAGGACAGCAACCTTTGCTCTTGGGAGTAGTCATGTTGGGCATCACTGGCATGTCGGGACGCTTGAACACTAGCGCATATGGGTTTCTTCCCCTAATTATATGGCGTCTCGAGGGTATAGAGTCATGATGCATCTTGCATTAAATGTGAGGAATTATATGCCATATGAATGTTTCTCAGGTTGTCCTCAACTTCCCATTTTTAAAATATGGTATCCCACAAGTTTAATTTCTTACAGAGATGGATCAGACTGATATGAACACTGATTATTGTGGATCATATTAGTGTAACCCCTGGGGGACACACTGATGTATGTGGGATGACATGACCTCATCGGGATGTGGTGGCCCGGGTAAGAATCAAGATGGATGATGGGGTGTTGAGTAAAATGGATGGTGAATGGGATGGAAACATCATGAGGTGGATGGTATTGTTGGTCTTGATTCTTAGGGAGACATCCTACATATCCCCATGGCAGGGAATAAAAGCATGCGTAGTTCAGGAGGGCGATGGGATGCCTAAGGTGGCGGCCCATGAGAATAGACACATGGATTGGACCCGGAGAAAGTCGGAGCTCTGGTTCAGGCCACGACCTTCCTGAGACACATAGACTCAATGGAAAGGATAAGAGATGTGCTTGAATTGGGGTGTACACATAGGAAAACAACCCGATGATGTGTATGGGGATTATGCGTAGTTAGCTTCTTGGGTTGGTCTTACACCACTAGGACGGACCAAAGATGTGAGTCCCCACAAAGGGGATTACAACGGCTTACGGCTGAATGGGGGATGCAAAGGATTACCGTTGATCAATATGATACGTCTTACCGCTGATTGGGGGACACAATGACTTACCACTGAATGGGGTACAATGACATACCATGGATTAATGAACACAGTTTAATGCCGGGTAGGACGTGGGGTGAACCAATGTAAATAAGGACCTGGGGTCCAGATGGATGGTGTAGCCGGACCTACGTGAATGGGGGTCGGAATGACAGGGTGTTGGGATTGAACCCCATTTAGGGTTCCTATATAACCTGCTTTATAATGGATCAAATACCGCGTGGTTCAGGATGGTTTTGGGGATTACACTCTATGTTGCCCAAGGTGTTGGTGATCCGATGGGAATAAAGTCAAAACAACTGGGGTGGTGGGCTTGAACGTCATGGAGGATTCTTACGTACCATGCCTTGGAAAAGATCAAAGTCCATGTATTTTCGAATGGGGGCCTGGTGCACTGATGTGAAGATGGTTAGGACCAATGTATGGTGGTGGTGGGCTTGAACCTCGTGAAAGATTCCTACGTACCTTGACTTGGCAATGATCAAAGACCTCATAGTTCATGTGGAGGGGGGGGGGATTTGGGGCTTACCCTCTGAGGTAGCCCAATGTGTTGGTGAACTGACGTAAAGGGAGCGGGGACCGTTGTATATTGGGATTGAACCTCATGAAGTCTTCCTATATACCTGACCTTCGCAAGGATCAAAGTCCATGTAGTTCAGATTGGGGTCTTGGTGCACCGATTTGAAGATGGTCAGGACAAATGGGTGGTTGTGGTGGGATTGATCCTCATGGAAGCTTCCTATGTAACTTGCCTTCTATAGGATCAAATACCACTTTGTTCAGGTGCTACGGGTCTTACACTCTTGGATTTCTAAGGTGAATGACATGGTTGGTGATTTCTCTAAGCCCACGCGAGTCATACTCGGTGTGAGAAACAATAGACATCAAAGACCTAATGATCACGTCGCGAAAGGTGAATATGTGGGAAATGGAGTGGTTCTTACACGCGATCGCATCCCAATGATGAAACATGGGCTTAAGCATGGTTAAGAGCTTGAAGAGGTTGGGACTTTCTGCAGGATAGAGGCCTGGTGGCGATAAAGCCCAGCTGGAGACGGATGGGGTTACGTAATCCCATGTGCCCCTCTCCCCTCATGGCCTTTTTCATAGAAGAAGAGAGGAGGAGTATGGGTACTACCTCTTGCATGAAAGGATAGGGGATTACACCGAGGTGTATTCCCTTTCCCCATGGACAAATTTCTCTCTGATAAGGAGTATATCATCCCCTGTGAGGGATGATCTCATCCTCCTGGACACCAGTGGGCGTGGAGAATGACCGAGCCGGGGGACCCCACATAGGATGCATGGGGGAAGCTCATAGTATAATTTCATGTGTTGAGGACGATGGCTCTTGGAAGTATAATGTCATTTAGATTGGATGAGGTGGGTTCACTCCGCACCCAGGGGTCTTACATAACCGGTACCCCTACACCTTGGCGAAGGGAAAGGACCAGAAATATCATGGATGGGGGGTGTCATGAGGTGGTCCCATTAGGGGTCCACATTAGCGTGGCTATGCGAAAAAGCAATAGTCGTTAGCGTGCCATGGTTCCACTAAGGAGTGGAGACGGTGGTTGATGCTTATGAATGGAAGGAACCTGGGTGCAGCTATGGAGCGACAATAGTGAATGGGGATTTTGAAAGGATGCTACCCGGGTGCCGCTCTGGAACGACAATGGTTAATGGGTCTTATGCAAGGATGATTCTTGTAGAGGTTGGGACATACACCAGGATGGAGGCCCCATGGTCAAAAAGCCTAGCGAGAGAGGGATTTGGAACCAATGAAAAGAGGGGCAGTGCTGCTACCTCTGACAAGATAGGCTAGAAACTTACACCATGATGGTTTCCCATTCCCCACAGTAAAATGACACTCTGATAAGAAGGATGTCATGCCCTGTGTGGGATGATCTCACTCTCGTGGAGAACAGTGGGTATGGAGAATGTCTAAGATGGGGAACCCCACGTAGAGTGCATGGGGTGAGGTCACAATTTAATGTCATGTGTTGAGGATGATGGCGCATTCCACTTTAACATCATGTAGCTCGGATTAGGTGGGTTCACTCTACACCCCTAGGACATACATAACCGATACCCGCTACACCTTGGTGAAGGGAAGGGACTAGAAATGTGGTAGTGTAGGGGTTTTACGGATAGATCTATCGAGGGGTCCTCGTTAGCATAACTATGCAATGAAGTAATAGTCTTTAGCATTCCAATGTGAAGAATTATGAGGTAAATCAACGCAATGGGTTTTATTGTCCTAGGGACATTGATGTCACTTTATAAAATCCTAGAGGGTTGTACAAGAAAAAAGTGTATGAGGAAGGTGTTTGGGGAACAGGATGTGCCCGAAAATGATGCCCTGAAGAGAGAAATCATGGGAGCACAAGAAGGGAGGCTTGCACACAAAATGAATAATTTTTGTGAAATATTAAGGGGCATGTGCGCAATTGAGATTCTTGCATGAAAAATCCTGAGGTGGCTCACAATTAGCTGTTGTGCGAGGCAAGGCTGTGGTAGTGCAAAATTGGGGAACCTATGTTGAAAGGGCTGGGCCGACGCAAAAAAGTGGATGTACAATTAGAAGGAATTGTGCAACGAAGGAAGGATTGGTCGTAATTTGAACTAATTGTGGTCTAGGGACAAGAATCTATGTGATTCAGATGAGGATTAAGCCCGAGAGGACTCGTGCAAAGGGGGACCCCAGGGATACCTGGGACGAAATATTAAGTACCTGAGAGACATCTTTTGCATGCATGATAGGTGAATTTCACGCTTGAGGGACGGTTCAGATTCTACAGCATAGAATTCGAAGGGGTGACCTTCTTTTTATAGGCGCTTGGGGTCACAAATCCATGCAGAAAACAGGCATGAACAAAATATTGCGCGCTGATGTCCATAGTGGGGAAACTCAACCATGCGGGGCGGTGTCGCGTAAAGTTCCACACCCATGTGAAAAAATATCGCGAATCACATTGTTTTTCGCAAGGGACAGATTTTTCGTGCACCATTAATGTTTTTTCGCGCGGCCCCTCTGGGCCGCTTGAATTGATCCCTTGGACCAAATATGGCTTCGCTTTGTCATTCCCATACCTTCTTCATCCCTTGAGGGTTTTTCAGTGTCTACAGAGTCCTAGATAGAATGATGCAATATGGGTCATTGTTGATCGTATTACCAAGTCATCACATTATCTTGCTATAAGAGAGGATTTACCACTTGGAAAATTAGAAAGACTATATATTAATGAAGTAGTAAGACGTCGTGTAGTACTCTATCAACTGTTTCTAATCTTGATCCCTGTTTTACATGATGATTTCGGAAATGTTACAAGAAATCCCTTGATATTGAACTTCGTTTGAGCACTGCCTACCACACTCAAACTAATGGACAATCATATCACACTATTAAAACCTTATAATACATATTGAGATCATTATCACTTGACTTTCATGGTATGTGTGATCAATATATTACATCTTGTAGATTTTTTTCTATAATAATATCTTCCATTCATGTATTCATATGGAACCATATGAAGCTTTTTATGATATGAGATGTCGCAAACCAACCTGTTGGGGTGATGATGGTGAAAGAAAACTCGTAGGCCCCGAACTTATTGAGGAAATGATGGAAAAGGTCAAGTTAATCCAAACCCACATCATAGCTTCTCAATGTAGGCATAAGAGTTATGCCGATAACCGAAGGAAGGATTTTGAATTTCAGGGTTGAGATCATGTTTTCTTAATGGTATCTCTATGGAAGGGAATTATATGATTTGGTAAGAAAGGTAAATTATGTCCCACGTACATCACACCTTTCGAAATTCTAGAATGAATTGGGGCTTTAGCTTACCATTTTTCAATGCATCCAGGTCTCTCAAATATTTATGATCTGTTCCACATATCACTATTTTGAAAATACATGCCTCGCCCAATGCATGTACTCACCTATGTGGAATTAGAAGTGGAACCAGGTCTGTCTTATTGTGGGGATCCTATCAAAAATCTTGATACAAGTAAATAATTGTTGAGAAACCGGACGACTTGTCAGGTGAACGATCTATATAGAAACCATAAAATGGAACAGGGAATATAGGAACTCGAGGAACTTATAATGAAGAACCACCTGAATATTTTTATGCAGTAATATTCTAGACATTTTTAGGATGAAATTACATAAAGGATGGGAGAATTTAACACCCCAAGCTTCCATGATAAGTTTACCTTTGAATAATGAAATACCTTGCATTGTATGTAACATAGAGTTTTAACACACCACAACCAATAAAACTACATGTTATGAATAGTAATATCCACTTTTTAAAATTTTATAAATTTTATTTTCAAAATGTACTTTATTTATGGATTTGGAATATCGATGTTATCATAGGTTGAAATTTTTGTATCTTTCTGACAACATTCATATTTTTATGAATAGTGAGAAAACATTACGTTAATGGTGAAAACCGAATTTTTATTTGAATAATTAGTTATTTTATTTTATTTTATTTTAAGTAGAAAAATATACATAATACCTAATGTGAGAGTGGGTATGCCTTCTTCTGCACCCAAGAGCCAGGGTAATGGATCTACAGGTCCTTCTAAGGATGCAGTGGAAGTGACCAATCCAAAGGGGGAAGTGGAGTTTCAATAGGTTGCTGAGGGCCAAAACGTAAGGGTTTCTACCACTACTGATGACAGTAAGAGCTGGGTGAAGGCATCATGAAGAGTGAGTTTGGAATGTCCCTAAATGAATGTCCAAGTTTGCAACAGTTTTTAGTGTCTTGAAGTTGATGACTCATGCAATGATTTCGAGGGGGTAGGAATTTTGAATGTGATGTTAAAGAGATCTCAGATTTATAGACTCAATAATTTAGGTTGAAGAAGGTTCATGATGAGATTATTTATGGAGATTGAATTTTGAAATATTCTAACGATACGGTTCAAGAGATGGATGGTGTTCAGGTCAGGACATCATTGGAAGGGCGGATGGGAAGTCATAATGGGAATAATGATTATTCCTACATACCTCTTCCTATGGAGACATGGGCAGTGATGAAATTGAAAGTAAAAAATTGGACAAACACGGAAAGACATTTGTTGTGGATGAACACTCCTTGGATTTTCTCATGAGCTCCGTAGAAGAACTGGTGCAACATGTTTTGTATCATAATGCAACTGAAGAATAAGCCGCTAAATTGATGGGGGGACCACAGATGATTTCCCGTAATAAGGAACAATATGCCTGGATAGATAGGCCGGACTCGATATTAGTTGGCGGATTCAATATTGGGAAGATCAATCATGGAAAGTATATTTAGAGTTGGGACAAGCTGACCATCCGAGTAGAGGATATTCTTAAAGATGCCATTTCCACCCAAATTTCATTAATTTCATTGAATTTTTTTTGGTAGATGGACTAATGTAAAATCAAGTAAATCTTTAATGAATTTGGTTACATTTGTGGTATTGGTTTCATTTAATGATAGGTTTTTTTACGTGTTGTGCTTGTTTCTAGATTCCTATTTCTCGGTGCTATTGTGATGTTTGGTGCTTTGTTTCCAGCAATCTACTTGGATCTACTTCAGAATGGGATCAAAGCATAAATTATTTACCGGGGCGGGCCTTTTGGATATGGATGATTGAAAGGGTATGGCTTGCCATTGGTTTTGTGCCCGTGCATTTTTTCACGAGGCTGCTTGCTAAAGGGTCCAGTTTGGTGAAGTTTTGAAGTCATGGAGTAACTTCATGGGAGGGGTAGATCCTGTAGTTTGTTCTGGGGTTTTCTCTATGTGGGGTGTTTTGTTTCTTTCTTTACGGACTTCTTGGATTCTAAATTTTTCCTTAAAAGTGTTTTATAATAAAAAATGTAATTTTCATTCTATTATCATTTTTAAATTGGTATAAAACATAATTTTAATACTTTGGTGAGTTTAATTTTAAAAATCTTAGAGACACTGTCAATATCATTATGTAAATTTTTTTTCCAATAAAATGAAACTAATTTTTGGTGTTCAGTAACATTTTACATTTACTTACCACATATACAAGTAAATAGGGTAATATAGGGTCAAAAGGATATCATAATTACCCTAAGACATGTCCTAATTACATTAGATATGAATAATTCGACCAAAAACAACCATAGATATACAATGTGATCACCTTTTATCCACTTGGATTAGATTAGGACATTTAATATTATTTTATTTAACGATGAGTTAAAAGAGTTAAAATCAATATTTAATAACTAAACCATTTTTAATATAGGGTTATAAATAATATAAATTCGACAATAAATATTCATTAGAAAGATAAAAATATTTCCAACATAATGGTATTTTATTTATAATTTTTAGACATTAAATAATAGAATTAATTTATGGCACAATGATTATGCAATAATTATCTTATTAATGAAATATTAAAATAATTGATATTATAAATATCCAAATAAATATAATTTATACTTTAATTGAATGCAACTAATTTATAGGTTAATTTTAAATGTTAGGGTTGATTAAATTAATATTTTTCTAAGTAATAATGATGTTATGAATTTAATAAAAAAATACAAAATTGGGTCAAAAATAAGATAAAAGTGTTTTTAAAACAAATGTTATTTTATTAATTGATATTATATTCCTAAAAATCTATGGTTTGACCAAAAAGCATAAATAATAATATATATGTCACTAATGAACCACTTGAGGTTCTCGTGGAAGTTTATATTATGTTTATAAACCATATAATATAAAAATACATAGATACATGGTAAATGTCAAACTATATAACTTAGATTTAAATCTAAAAGATATGGTTAATATAGTTACCCAAACCTGTCTAAAACCTATTGGTTGAGTGGTTTGCAACCCATTCCCACCATATCGTTGATAGAAATCATTCTGGAGCCATTTTAAACCAAAATTATTTTATTATAAAATATTATTTCAATCTTTTACTAAGGTGCCCCACCCCCTCCTATAAAAGCGATATTTCCCCTCTTCTCAAATTCACACCTTCAAAGTCATTTGGATCGGTCAACCCCTTCCCAAATATCATCTCAAATATCATCCCTTAATCCTATAAGCCTTTTTTTCATCATAAATCCATCTTAAGGAGTCCTTTTGATCAAATCAAAAGGAACAACACGAAGAAGAGGTAAAAACGTAATCACCTCTTTCAAAATCTTTTATTCTTCCACATCCTCTTTCAATTTTGTTTCCATTATAAAATAATAACTCCAGTATCTTATATATATAGTGATATTTTTATAAAAATTACATAACCATATTCATTATTATATCCATCCTATAAATGACAATGTCACCATACGTGTGTACGTACGGATTACCATCTCCACGTTGTGGTGTAGTTTGTTATTAAAAAACAACACCATTTGGATGGGAATAATAATTAGTATAAATGAATTAAATAATAAATATATCATGATAATTAATTTTTATATACGATATGACATCCAATTATATATGATATTAATATCAAAATAATTATATTGTCGCATGTGCATACGTATGGATTACCGTCTCCATGAACACGATGCGATTCAATCCCCATCATATCCTTTCAAGTATAATTTTCATTTTATGATTAACAAATAATGTTTAAATACATAATATCATTATTAATATGAATAATATACATCTTATCCACAATAAACATTACTTATATAACAATGCATATAAAGGAAAATGAATCACTTAACAACCAAAACGATGATACTACTGAAATATCATTAAAAAAGTAATATTATGAAGATCATATCTGATATCATATTAATGTATATGGTTCTTGTATAATTTCATATCAATTATTTCACCATTGTACAAGTGGTTTACCTACAATACCAAGAAAAATTATAAGGAAATAATTAATTTTAAAATCTATTTATTACCCAATGTTGTTTTACACATGTATATCTACAGGGACCTCTTTATCATCCACATCTGTGTTTCTTAAAAATGTATTTCAAAACATTTTTACTATTTAATAGAAAATGGGTGAAATTCATTTATACCCTTATTTGAAATTATATTTTTTTGTATGGAATCTTTCCGTCTTTTTCCAAACAAGGTACTTTATGACCTTTTCGACAAAATTATGGTAAAAATGTTTTCATAACATATATGGCAGGTGCAGCTATTTTCTGTCCTTATTAAATCGTCGAAACTTCCCTTACATGTTTATAATATTATTTTCAAAATAAATAATCTCATTTAAAATTATATGACTTTTAAATGATTTCAAAATAGAAAGAGATATTTCTCAAAAAAAAGTTTTGATTTCATCTATGTCATCATACTATGATGGATTTTAAGCTTAATTGAAGTTGATTTATTATGATACAATACTTCCATATTTTATTGAATGTTTTTTGAAATGTTTGACTATAGATGAGTTATTTTTAAACTATTATTGTTTTATGGATAATGATTTGATATTTAATATTCTAGATTTAATACGAATATTTATGTTATATTTAAAACTTTTCATATGAGGAATACATTGGACATAGTATGTGATGGGTGGAGGCTGCTATGGATCGTCGATGCATCGGTAGGTCTTGTCAGACAAACTACTATCTTGGAACTAGGCCTTAACAAAGTCTTATTTTTGGTCTTGGAACAAGGACATTACTATGTGGTTATGACATATGGCATTATGCATTCCATCATTATAAATATGTCTATTGATAATGTATGCTATTATTCGACTAGTTGAATATCCATGTGAATAAGTAAATAAAATTATTTTGTTTTATAATTTCCATATTATTCTTAAGGTCGAGTTTAAAACGATTTTTTTAGTCTTGTACATTTCCTTAAATAGTTATTCATATTTGTAAAAGTTTCTGCAATATTTTTATCCTTACTGAGCCTCTGAGCCCACCCATTTATCTATTTTATTTTCCCTTGGATGCGAAGATGTATATTATGAATGACCTGCAGGGATTGTCTAAGGTATATGATTGTGGCCTATGGATACTATGTTGTTATAGTTTTTCATTTAATAATGTAATGTAAAACTTATGAATGTATCTAAAATTTCCAAGTCTACTAAACTAATCGGTCTTTCAAGAAATGATCTTTTGTGATCATGACAATGTTATGTAATAATGCACTAACTCTGGGTAACTATGGTCGGGGATTTACATGACAACTATCCTGGATTCAAACTTGGATTCACAATCTCGAGGTATATGATTTGTAAATTTGGAAACTCATTATGATCCAGATAGAATAATTTATATAATTGATAATCAGAAATTATCTAACAGAATCCTAATGATTCATATATATAATGAAAATTTTCATTATGTTGAAATATTATATGTGTTTTTTCATGACTATGAATTTATTTTAAATGATATGTGTTGATCAAAAAATTATTTATGGTTTTTTTCATTAGTAGGAACTAGAATGAACATATTTAGCATTTATTATGATGGTGAGTTTTGTTGACGATAAGGTAAATCTGTTGATGACTACAGTGAAGTACATTGTGATTATGCCTTATCAGTTTTTATGTAACATGATTAAAATGTGTACTATAAACCAGTATTGGTGTCTCCTATAATGAAAATGAATTAGTTATCTATGAAATCATGAAATTATGACTATAGTGGAAAGAAGATTCATTTTTTTTATTTTCTAGATTTTTGGAAGAAAGACACAATTGGATGTCACATAGGAACAAGATGATGTCTCCAATATAGAATTTAAGGACATTGAGAATATAACTATAATGGGAAAATGAAAATATTAGTTAAGTAAATGGATGCGATTAATGAACTATCTATGGTTTTATCAACTGTTGAATTCTTTAGCTGTGGAATGTATGGGAATTAATAAAATCAATGTCCAAATTGGAATGATTATAATGAGATTAAACATAGTTAAATGAGTAATTTTTATATTACTTATGACGAAGAGACTCTGAATAAGTTATTTTAGAAAAGAGGTATTAAGGAAGAATATGTTAATACATAGTTAAGGGAATATGGAAGAGGATGAATGATCATGTTAGTAATGTATTCTAATTAAGGTATTATGTTATATGAAGCATTAAATATAAAAGGATTGTTTAGTATACATATTTCATTTAGAATGTAAAAAAATGAGTTAAAGTGATTTCATGTCCTATAAATATGATTTAATGGGATGATAGTGTTTCATGACAGAAAAATGTTTATGGAAAATATAAACCATAATACATTCTTCATTTTGAGAAAATGATTATGGGATAAAGATGTGATAGATTTGAATGAAGTAAATTTTATAGTATTGATGATCACATAACTGATAACTAATTTTTTTGTCAATTTATTTTATGTTATCATTAATCATGTTTACAGAATTATAGGATCTATAGAATATGTTCAGTAGTATATGGTTTTATTCAATATATGAGGAACCATGTATGTCTTAAATATTTTGTTATGGTAATTTAGGTTGTTACTATTTATTAGGAGAATACAATATGTAGGTATTCACATGTTTGGAATGTGACCATCAATTTCCACTTTTTGATATATCTGAGAATAATGTTTAGTTGAATTCAGGGAACATCTTTATAAAGGTTTTTATTTTTATCTTTTTGGATGGTTATATGGAAAAATAATAATGGACTGGATTGATTTTAGCATTGGATGAGTTTTTAGAGATTGTCTCTACATATAAAAATTGATGCATAATAGATAACTTGTTCTAAAAAAATTATTATATAGAATGAATTATCAATATATTTATGGATGTTGTGATCCATTAGTGCATCAGAAATAAAAAAATTATCTTAATTTTAATAGATGAAGAGGAAATTGATCAATGAAAAAAATCAATGGGTGAGATTTCTCTATCAAAATACAATAACATAAAGTATTTATATGAAAATTCATCATATTTAGGAAAAGGGTCCTGAAATGAAAATTTTTCATGATATCATCATTTTTAACACAAATGAACTTTTTAAAGTTTATTTATTTTATATCATTATGATCATTAAATTTATACTAACCATGTTATCCACAACTCTCCATCTATATTAGGCTGTAATTTATCTATTCTATGTCCATTTTTTCACACTACACCAATTTTCTCTTATGTGGAAACCTAGTTACAAGATAATTTGGATAAATGTTATGATTCCAACATTCTAGTTGTACGGGATGATTTATTATTTATTTTTATTTTTTGGGTTTCTTTGAGGTGATTTTCATGTATAAAACATAGTGAATAACAAATGAATTTTAATTGGGAAATCCATTTATTGTGGGCAGAATGAGACACCCTCAGTTTTTATGAATTTATAATTTAATAATAATTTAAAATTAATTGACGAATTGAATTTTATGATACAAAAAGTTAATATTAATCTATATTAAACACCATTTTAAGAATGTTATACACCAAGAAATATGATGGGAGTGTGTTACACACAATACCGATCTTACCCTAAATTACACGAAACACTGACTTTAAACAAATGTGAAATATTATTATAGTTATCACTTATCAATTGTAATATCATATATGAATCTTACTAAATAAATTATGTAATAAATAATTCATGTTTATTAAATAAATAAATTGGTAATAAAATAATTATAAATGAATTTTAGCACTATTTGAAAATAATTAAATTCCTTTTGTCATTCATTTTTTTATATCCACAAACATGTTTTATCTGAGTAAATAAATAAAAATTGATGAATTGTTTTAATTAAAATTATATACTATATATTCAATATAATAATTAAAATTCATCTTATGTGTTTTATAGACAACATAGGAAAATAAATAAAATTTGATAGAAAAACGGTAATATATTCTAAATAGTAGTTTTCCATAATTTTAATGGAGTATTTTTATTAAAAAAATTATATAAAATTATAAATAATATATGGTAAAATAAAGTAAACATTCTAAATCACATTTTTTAAAATTTCATAGGGGTTTTTGTATTTTTATTTTTCAAAAAAGAATCAATTTTTAAAATTATTTAAAATACAGAAATTTAATTGATACATGTATTCTTGTTATGATTAATAATTGATTTAAATTATATTTTTAAAATTACTTTAATTTATAATTATATATATAATATATCTAATTAAATAATACAGTTCATTTGAATCAATTTTATATTCAAAATGGATATAATCAAATTGTAAACCATTTAACAATTCTCTTCTCAACCCTAATTTCTCATCATGTCTACAAGATTAATTTTAAATTATTATTTATATCCCCCTATTTATTTTTTTTGTAAAACATAAACCTTAATTTTTTATCTTTCATTTGACGGGGTAAATCTCTTATTTCATTGGTGAGACCATTGATGAGTCTTGTAAAATCCATTTTCTGTACGTTTGGAACACGGTTTGTCCAAACCTAGCACAAACCTAGTGTATGTCTTAGAAACCCTCATATTTGGGGTTTACATAGGTTTTTAACATTATGGAAAACAATATTCCTATCTAGTTGAGATTTTTCACCCCATTATAGGGGCTCACATTTAAGGTTCATAGTTTGTATTACCCTGTAACCCTACCCAGTGATCAATACATGCTACATTTATTAAAATTAATACATAAAAATCATAACCCAATTTTTACATCATTATTTACTAATAATCCCCACCACCTGAAATAATGTGTCTTGAGGATATTATGATCCATTTTGGTTCCTCCAATCCCATTCCAAGGATGCTCAAGGAGTGACAAACTGTGTTCGATCCCTCTCTAATAGGTGATATTCTCCCATTCCATCACTCCTAATATCTATTTCTTTACACCATTAGGTATGATATATAATAAATTTTTTATGGACCTAAAATTCATTTATTTATATATTTAATATAATATTCATTGTTTATCTCTATTGAGTTTATTCATCATTGGAAATTCCCAATACTGGTGATGGGTTTCAAGATACTAGGATTAAATATAGGTGGTTTTGTTGAGATTTTCCATTAAATAAAAACATTATTTTATTGATATATTTAGAATTATTGAAATTATATTTTGAAAACACAATTAATTTTAAATTAGAACTACAAATTATATTGGCACAAATTTTGGGGAAACCCCACTATTCCAATGTAATTGGTAATAGTGATGTGATTTGTATTTGGTGGAATTTGTGAAATTGAGTTGAATTGATTTTGGACGATGGATTGAATTAATTTTATAGTAACCTAATATTGGTTTCATCTTAAAAAAATCTGAATTGATTACAAAAAAAATGGTTTATAATGTGAATTTGGGATATTGAAACTAGAAAGGGGGAAATTGTATTTTAAAATGGTTTAAAATATTTTTCCAAATATTAAAATATTGAATGAGGACACATGATCAGGGGTAGTTAGTGGCATATTTAATAAAATAATTCTAGTATTGTAATTAAATAGAATCATATTAATGATGAAAACACTAACTAACCCATTTTTATATTAAATTTTCCTTAAGAGGGAGTGCATGATTTCAAATCACCCTTAAGTTAGAGTGGGTATTTACTTTATTATCAAAATGAGAGTGTGAGGATAATATAACAAGGAACTATTATATAATATAGAAGAATACAATTATACCTTTTTAATAACTTTGATATACATTTATTCAATTTATTTTGGACTGCATTATAAATTCCATTTTATTTATATATCCTTATTTAAATAAAATGATAATTACGACATAGTTTGAAATATTTCAATCATCTAAATTGTAATTCATGAATTTTCATAAATATGAAACTGTGTTTACAAGTATTTTTTAAAAAAAAATAATGAATGATTTGTTTTTTATAGTGATATATTATAATTGATCCCATGTGGGGACCCTATATGGATTTTATCTGACACTCTACCTTTGACTTTAGGATTTTATTGATTTCCTTGGCAAGGTTTGTGTCGGGGGAAGGCACCAGATGTTGTTGGTGCTTTTTGTTGTCCCATTTTAGGCTACGATTTCTATATCTATTGGGACATGGGTTATCAATATTCTCATTTAATTAATACATATGATGTTGTAATATTTTTTAGTTTTGATGTATTTGATTGAATTTTTTTACAATCCATATATTGGGGGATTGAGAATAGTTACTTGATTATATATCATAGACTTTTATGTGGGAAATATATTCCATAATATAGTTTGTATGCATCCAAATGATAGTCACCAACCAATTTGGATTGGTAATTATCTTATATCATTGTAATTATCATCTTAGGAATCCAGTTTCTTGGTTTTTTGGGATGATTCGTGAAAATCTGCCACTTAGAGGTCACTATGGTTGTGGAACCCATTTGTAAACGGAGTTGTGTGTCCATCAAGAGTTGAATTTTTTATCTTATAAATTTTTAATTACATTATATGTTGTAATTTTATGTGTTTTGAGGTACCTAGTTGATTTTTTTTCTTTATCAATTTTGTAGTTTTCAACATAGTTACTTGTTTTTTTTCTTCCGCTATATGTGGGGAGAAATGGATCCCTCTTTAAATATTTATGTTATATGGTTATTTTATCCGACCATTCAAGATCATGAATTATTTTCATGATATGATAGGAACAGATCGGGTATTAGTGTACCTGAGTGTTTGATACGGTTTGTGGAAAGGTTGTCTCAATGGTGCAAGTTAAAAATCATTCTTTGATGCCAGTATGATGTTGAGTGGTCTTGTCAGCACATAGGAGGTAGTTGTGAGTGATTTACTAGCTTTATATCTTCTTAATAGTCCTTATATAACCATTTCTGTTTGGGTAAATGTTACTTGCTAATTATTTAATTTCATTTCCTTACATTAGACATGGATAGGTTGAAATCCAAATCATCTCTGTTTCCTAACTGGATTAAATTACCAGAATATCTTAGATGAGTGTTTATCTGTGTAATATTACGATATCTCAAATTTTCATTGTTATTGTTTTACAGAATCATTCCTATGAGAAAAAACTTGAATATAAACTATGATGAATCTATTGATGAATCCCATTAATAAAATCCTTTCGTGGACCTGAACATGGTTGAGGTTATTTTATGTGTTTTTGATTCGATCATAATGGAACCTTCAACAGTTCCATTTCAAGATCTATCTATGGGGACATAGTGGTATGACATCCATAATTATTCTCTGAGGTTACCTTTATATAAATCACCTACATTCCATGCATCCTATAAAACTGAAGTGGATGAGGTCTAGATGATAAAAATAGATATTTTATTTCATTTCATGGAAAATGTAGTTGTTATTAATGTAATGTGTAATACCTATTAGATGCAGGGGATTAGTAGAAGAAGGATGCATTATATAGTTAAAAAAACTAAACAAGAGATCATAGGGTGGAAGGACAATAATTTCCTTTTCAATGACCAAATCTATCCAGAGTCTATGGTGTTAGATATGACTATAGAGTTTTTCAAACTCGTGATGGCCAATAGAAATGTGAAAATGAACCAATTCTCTAATCTTGTACAATTTCCAACTAATATTTTGTTGATGGGGAAGAAAAATAATTTGAAAATCCTGATGGGACGTTAATATGATAATTGTTTTGGGTATTATTTTTGAATATCTATTCTTATAGAAACATCCCATGACATTACAATATTTTTATTTTAGAAGAAGTTTAAATATTTTGATAGAATGATTTATAATCATTAGAATTTTTATCATAAATTTTATTCAATAATGAACTTCATTGATATTGTTCCTTACACACCTAACCTAGATTTAATGAACAACAATATATTTATAAAATATAATTATTTAACTTAATAATATATGACCTATTAATTAAAGTAGTGGATCTTAAAATTATTAAAATAGTTATATAATTATATGTTTTATAATAAAATATAAAGAATTCATTGGTTACGAATTGATTAGAAATGAAAATCTATACCAATTAAATATATGGAAAATATATTAAATTGTGTATCCCCAAAGTAGTTTTTCCATAATATATTATATTAAATTCAAATGTGGAATGATATTAATTAAATATATATTGTATATATTTAATCAATTAATTTCAATATTCATTATATAGATTTTATTTTCAGGGGATAACAACAACCTCAATTTTATGAATAAAAACCTATATTTCTATAATGGTGTTTTTACAACATTTTAATGGAGAACCATTTTTAAATCAATTTTTTAAAATTTAATATATTATATAGGAAAAAATGATCTTGTTATTTTATATAATAATAAAAAAATACAGTGTTTGAATTTTTCATATTAGTTTTAATAAGTTTCATGCATTTATGAATATATATATAATGAATAATATTAAATGAATTTTTTTTCTAAATAATATAGAGTGTAAATTTATTTTAATAATTGTATTTAAAGAATATTTATATCAATTTGTTGTCATTAAATCCAATGTAGGTCAATGAAATAAATTTAACATTGTTTTTTACATAAAATCATTTTAATACTTTGATGATTTTCACACAAAAATATTTTTTCTTGTTCCACTAACAAAATCTATTTAAATTTATTTTCTGAAAATTTATGGTCTTTAAATTTTTGAATAATGGATTAAATATTTTAAATTAGTGGGTAAAAATTATCTAAATATATCTCTTTTATTTTGTTGGCATTATAGATAGTACTATTTTTAATTTTTTATTTAAATAGTTAATGGTAAATCGCGTAATAAAGCTAGAACAAAAAATTATATAGATTATAATGTTACCCTATCACTTGTCCAAATATTGTTAGATGAGTCTAAGTAGAGTAAAATTATCTTTGAGACTATATTATAACAATTTGATGCCACTTGATTTAGAGTATGACATTTATTATATTTTATTAAAATGATGGTGAAGATGTCGTAGTCATATTTTTAATAAATATAAAATTTTTAATATAATGTTATATAGAAGGAAAATTTGAGAATAAAAAGTAATTTTATAGGTAAAATTATTAACTTATTTTTGGTAATTTATTTTAAAATTTTAAAAATTAAAAAATTACCATAATTATTTACACAATGATAATGATGTAATTGTTTAATAAATGAAAATATAAAATAAATAATTATAAAAATAATAAAATAAATATAATATGAAAAAATTATTTTCCTATAGGTATATTAATGTTAACTTTCACAGGTTGCTGATATATAATAATTTCTGGTTCGAAGATATCGTGTTTCATTAATATTTGTAAAATATGTCAAACAAATAGAATCCAAATTGTAATTAATGTTATATTAAAAATAATAATATATTATTAAATAAAATAAAAATCATAAAAATATAATGTATTCCATCATATTTGGAAAAGACTAAATATGAAAACAATAAACTATTTAGAGATCATTTGGCATTTTATAGAAACTATAGTTACCCTTATGGAATAAAAACACATGTTTGGCATTGTAACATTTGAAGATATTAATTAAGAGTTAAATCCAAAATATAAGGGTAATAATGCGACATAAACATGTATAAACATTTCTTTTTTGGGAATATTAGACTCGTTGTCATCATATATTTTAAATAACTCATTTTTTCATTTTAATTATATAATTAATCTGTATGGAATTAATATTTTGAATATTTACAAAAGTACTCGTCCCCTCTCTTATAAATGGTCACATCTTATTATATTTCATTAACAATTTATAACCAATATTGATAATCCCAAAAATATAAAAATATACCCTAGAATCTATACCATTATACTAAAAGTTTTACATTGTGTATAAAACCCTAAAATGAAGTCCTTTTGTGGAAATCAAAAGGAGATACACAAAAAAGATGTAACATTCATCAACATTCATTGTTTTTTTATTTCGTACATTAACTATTTAAACTATCCTTGCATTATGATTATATGATAACATAATTATTATAAATATACTAATAAGTTTTTTTTATAATTATTATACCTAAATTTACAGACACGTCCAACTAATGGGTAATTAACATAATGTTTTGTGTATGATGAACTACCGCCTCATGAAACAATGTAGTTCATTTTCCATTTACCACATCTCCTATATAGAACATACTATAGAAACTCTATTATTATATAATAAATATGGTTTATATGTTTTATTAATGATTATTTTTAAATTTTATAATAAATACCATAATGATTTCCATTTTTTATAAATATGAAAAGTTCGTTTGTGGATGTGTGGAAAACATGTACCTCAAAACAATGTGGATTATTCACATTATAAATTGTATTTAATAAGTATTATTTTCATTGAAATATGTAAAATATATGATATAAAAAAGATTCTTTAAATATAATTCAAATATTATACAATTAATTCTTTTAATACAACAATGAAATTGAATTAGCATTCATGTGTACATACGACCATGTGTATCCACGAACGGTTCATTTCATTTTATTTACCCAAAATTTCTGGAATATTCAAAATATATAAACATGGAATGTATATATATTATTCGAATAATTTCTTAAATTTTGGATATGATAAAATCGTGATCTAGTTAATAGGAAGAACAAATAGAATATGAAAACATACTCCAAAAACTAGGTAGTTAAGACATAAATTAGTATAAATAATATAATATTGTTATCAAATGGGTAATAAAAAATTATATAATGTTAATATAGTGGATTATATAAATGAATATGGAATTTTCATATAATTATAAAAACTATTTATTTATTATAATGGTTTTTCATATACATATGGTGGAAATCAGAACTAAGGTAATTATTAATTTCATAATCTCATTATTATTCGATGTTGTTTATATGTAAACATATACTAAGGAATATTTATCATCTATGTCGATGTTTTGTAAAAATGTTTTAAAAATTATTTCTATTATTATCCTAAAAAATTGTTAATTTATTTTTACCCATGTTAAATGTTTTATAAAAGAGTGTGAAATGAATATTATTATAATTTTCCTAATGATGCAAATTATAATTTCCTTTTAAAAAATAAAGAAATAATTTTTTCTTAGAATACATTGAATGATAATATTTTTTCCACCCTGGAGCATTATTTTCAAGAAGCTTCTCCAACTTTTTTAAAAGGTTATATTCAAAGAAAATATTTTCTTTTTTAAATGCGTATATTTTAAAAAAGGAATGTCAATGTAAAAATGAGTATTTTCCCTCAATAAGTTTTCAATAATTGTATTACACTATATTCATATATTTCAACATCCTTTGTCATATTTTATTTAAAATTGAGTAGGGAATCTTAAGATAACATAATTCATATTTTTTTGAAAGTTTTATCATCATTTTGACTATGGATGTGATATTTTGCTACCATTCATGGTTTGTGGTTAATGTATTCACGTTTTTTGTTCCATTTTTTCAATATGAATGTTTATGTTGTTTATGTTTCCACATTTTTATATTAGGAATATGATTGACTATGTATGTGATTTGTGGGCCCCCTATAGCCCCTCGATGAATTGGTAGGTCACATGGGACAATCATGTTTGTGTTTTGGCTTATGTCATATGTAACATCTCAGAATTTATGTGTATGTTTTTTATTTATTTATGTGATATTACCTTGAGGCTGTGAAATTTGACGCAACATAATTTAGAGGTCCGGAGAATCCGGAATGGAATTATTAACTTTTTTAATGTATGTTCATCAAACATGTGAGCGGTATTTTCTATCATTTGAATCATTTCGCATATCAAAACATGTAGGGCACCATTGAATTATGAACATCAGTATTCTCCTATAAATGAATTAACTTCAGCCGGCAAGGGTCGAGTGGAAGAGTTACTTTTTTTGGGATTTTTCTAGAAAAATAATTAAATTATTTAAATGAATTATTTTATTTTATTTCACACTATAGAGAGGAGGATGGTGATGCTGTGGGGTAGCGATAGGGTGGTGACAATGAGCATTAATGAGACTCATAAAAGGCTTGTTAAACTCCCAGTATCATGACGCTTTAATGATGCATATCTATGACACAGTTTATTAAATAAAACAGCGTAATGACGCGACATCGCATAATAATGGGAAATCTATGATGTGTTTCTATTTATAATTCGATGCACTCTGAAAATATATTTCAATGAAATTGGAGGATTCTCTATAGAACCTCTGACAAACTTCCACTCTAGTTAACAATGCATAATGTTTGTGGAACATCAAATTATTCATCATGTCTTTTGGTGATTGGATCTGAGAAGTGTCTTCGACGTCTTAACCCTTAGAGAATGAACGTGTGGTAAAAACATCATAAGAGGTATGGGTTTTGATTCATTTTTCATGCCTATCCATTTAAAATGATGAACATAGATTAACCCAGGAACATGTTAATCTATGGATACTTCATTATATCCAGAGGTTGACTTTTCTTTTGAGGTGGTTATTTGGGATTAAACCTTGGCATGAATGATTGAACGTGATCCTACCAGAGCCCCCCCCCCCTTGTGAAAACCTCCAATGCAGAGGGCGCGGGTTGACAAAAAAAGGAATGAGCACATCATCTCTTGTTCTCTTGGAGGATTCATTATCAACAAAATAGCAAGGGTAGTTTGAAGGCATCATGGTAAATACTAACCCACTCGGAGATCGTTGGCACAAGAAGTGCAAGGAATGAACTACCAGAGCACGTTCGGTGCCTTGATGAAGATTCTGACAACACGCCAGCACTAGCAGCTACATCAGCAGTGTCCATCCTTGCTGGATGCATAATGGAAGTGGCCCGCAACAGTGGGCTGCTTTGACTGGAAGGCTACGGATCATCAACTGTGGCAGCATGCGGGACTACGCGACCCCGGGTGGGAACTGCGAGGAGGGGTGCCCCATGTTCGGGCCACCCAGAAACCCAGAGGCTCTATGGGCCATCTGTCATGGTAGGAGTAAAACATGGCACCAGGAGGGAACTGTGTAGGAGGGGGACCCCACTCCTAGTGGGCCACGCTCAGAAAGGGAGGGACACAGCGGTCTGCAGCGGCCTAGGCGCACCCCACCAACTACAAATGCGGCTAGTCATCAGACTAGCAGGTCGTGACCCCCAGTGGGCCGCGCCCCAATCGGGCCGGGCTGAAACCACTGCCCAGTGGGCCGGACCCGAGCCCAGTGGGCCGGTCCCCGCACCGGTGGGCCGGACCCCTTGCCGGCGGGCAGGCTGGGCTAGGCCAAGTCATCGACCAACCTGGCGTGCTAGATACTCGACCATCATGATTGGGTCCATCGGGGACCATTGGGCCTAGGTCACTTTCCAGGCCGAAAAAGACTCACCTTAACCCATACTAAGTAAGGTGGAGTCATCTATGTGGAACCCCAGGCTAGGTTGGTTGGATCGGTACGACTGGGTCGGACTAGGTCTCGTTGAAACCGCACCCCTGGTAACTAAAATGATCGTATCATGCAAACCATGAATCCGATTGATGTATTGTCTGTGGAATTCAGACCCAGTCGTGGAGTATGATCATTTGGTATGATTTTTGGTGACTTTCATGGACATTGAGATTTGAGAAATGGATAGAGGGGATGTTCTCCCAAGTATAGTACGTAGGGAGCCCTACGTTTGGGTGAGACCAAAAGACTGCTTAACGAAGTTCCAGTGGGAAACAACTCTGTGTGATCCAATAGGGCCATAGTGTGGAGAGGCTCTATGTGACTTGGATGATGCACTGTACTATATAGGAGTAGTTCCTCAGGTCATCCAATAAGGGAAGCCGCTCTCTATGACCTATCATGCCACGTTGGGGAACAACTCTACATGACCTAGAATACCAACAATAATCATCTGGGATGAGTACCACAATAGTTCATGGTTATTTGGAAGTGGATCTATGTTACCCGGTAGGCCCACTATACTCGATAGAGGAAGTCTTCTCCAGTAACTGAGGAGATTGACGTTTGGGATTGATAATGGTACTATTACTACCCTATATTATACCTGGTGTGAGTTGTCTTCTGTTTCGTTCTTTACTTTCAAAAAAAATTTGGCCTTTTATTTTGGTTTTAGTTCATTAATGTGTACTGTGTTACTCACACATACACGGGCTTCATTCAAACGTGTTTCGTCCAGTGCAAACGAATGAATTTTTGATAGCGGTGCTCATAGATATGGGACTGACAGACGATTCAATGGAGGACTTAGTGTCTTTGGGCCAGGCTGGGCCCAGTAGGACCAGACAGACATGACATACTACTATGGCTTCTAGTGGCTTCACTACACTCCCTATCAAGTGTAATTTATTGTAGATGGCCATAAAAGATACCTTTTTGTAGTTGTTGTTATCAGTTCCTTTGATGGGTATGTATTTTGGCCCACTTACTTCCATTTATACTATTACTCATATTTGTTTTAGTTGTTCTTTTATCCATTTTTAGTGTGTTGGGAAGTGGTCGGGTGTGTGCGTGTGCGTACAGGTACCAAGAAAAATACCTCACATTTCCATGTTGATGCCTTCGACACTAGTCTCCAGCCCCAGGCCTCTGAGAGGTAGGCTTGGGGTAGTCAGGAACATGTCCTGGGGGATGGGTCGTGATAATGTGGAATCAATGGGGTTGGTCCAACCATAAAGACCCGTAGTCTTTTGTTTTTGTTTAGGGGTGGCCGTGTTAAGTGTTTTGTGTTCAACATTCTGATTCGAGGAGTCCTGTGTTGGTGAGTCAGCAGACATATCCTTAGACTAGGACTTTGAATTCTATTTTCGGTGGTTCCCATAGAGGATTTTGTAGGCACAGTGCCTTACCTGAGTTTTAGATATAGATACCTCCTAGGTTAAGGGGAGGGAAGGATCCTCAAGTCACTGAGTGGTTGGAGGGTCTCACGCGGGTCTTACTCTTAGTGAGGACACCGCCTGACTAGATGGTGATATTGACATCAAGCCTTATATAGGGATCAGTAGGGATATGTTGTAGCTTGACCATCCAGACTCACAATGAGGCATACCGCACCTCGGTTGACATTGAGTGGATGTTTTGGGGGGAGTTTTTTCATACGACGTTGCACTCAGTGCACATTTAAGAGATGATTCACCAAAAGTAGGGATTCTTGGAAGTGGTTTAGTACTCAGTGAGGTCCAAAGAGCATTCTCTATACTCCACAGATATGGTGAAAGACGATTTATTCAGGGCTTGAGCCTTGGAGCAGAGACTTATGTGGTAGATCAGGGTGTCAGTGTTGTCTCTCGGTATCCCCACCAATGCCAGGGTGCTGGGCTGACTCCTTATGGTGGAGAGATTTTTGGTAGAGTAGGTGCTGAAAGATAGGGATGCCAAAAGACCCCAGGTGGCAGAGTCTTTAATGAGAAGTAGACATCATACGTGTGGGCCCAAGCAGTCCAGGCCTTTTAGTGGGTGACCACAGGACTCTGGGTCAATGTTGTGGTTCTCCTAGTCCATCGGGAATTGGTAGGGATCCAGGTAAAACTACACATGTTCAGGGTAGGGACACATGGCATGTGACTACCCAACCCACCGTACAGATGACTGGAAGACGGTCGGGGAGCCTCCGGGCAGTGACAATGGCTTAAGCGGGGAGGTTCGCTGAGTGGAGGATGTGGTAGAAGAGTCGGAAGAGCGTAATGTGGTGAGAGATAGTTTGAGATGTTACCACCATAACCACTAGGTGGTCCACCCCAACCTTAGGGAGCAGGCATACTGGGGTGAGATCAGAACCATGCAGCAGAGCCTTACTACCACGATACTCCAGATATGATCCATGGTATGATCTATGTCTTCTCCAACCAAGATGCAGTACTTATATACACAAGTTCTAGTCACTCCATCCATACCACACCTCTTTTTTGGAACTTCAAGATTATGGTCGAGTCATTGGCCCAATTATTATAGCTAGAGACCACTATGAGAGACGTTTTGACAATTAAACTATGGTGATGGAAGTGTGAGCTCACTCAAGGAGGTAAGAGCTTCGGCTGAGATCGCCTAGTAGAAGCATCGAGGCCTTACAATGTCATCTTGGGTATGTACTAGTTATCCATAGTCCATGCTCAGATTGACTATTTTAGGTATATGGTAGAGTGTGTCCGCATAGATGGGACCATGTTTTCCTTCATCGTTGAAAAGGAAACACTTGTAGTGCATGATTGACGCTCTCGGAGGAGTGTTCACCTGACCACTAACCCATTTTCTAGCGTCATCCTTGGTGTAGTGGAATAGAGGATTCGATAATTTCTTGTAGGTGTGTACAAGTATGAGAATATTTTTCCTAATGAGGATCTAGGGATACCTACTCGAATAGAGGTAGACTTTTATATCGACCTGTACCTCGGGATGACACTGATATCCACAACGGTGTATCGGATGGATCCTACAGAGATTTGTGAGCTGAGGGTACAACTAGAGGACTTTCCAGAGAAGGGGTTCGTAAGGCCCAACGTTTCACCATGGGTAGCGTGAGAGATTTTTTCCAAGAATGTATAAGGGAGTTTGAGGTTGTGCACAGAAATCCAGTGCCAAAACCAGGAAACCATTAAGAACAAGTACCAACTGTCGAGAATTTATGACCTCTTCGACCAAATTATGGGGGAGAATTGGTTCTCAAAGATAGAAATCAGATCAGGCTACCACCAGCTTCAGGTACAGGGCGAGGATGTACTAAAGATGTCCATTAGAAGCCGTTATGGATAAAATTATTTTCTAGTTATGCCTTTCAGCATGAAAAACTCCCTAGAATTTTTCATGCGCCTTATGAATAGGATCTTCTATCCCTATCTCGACTGGTTCATCATGGTATTTATCGATGACATCATGGTGTATTCAGCATCGTAGGAGCAGCATGATACACACCTGCGTATATTCATGGATACACTCTATGAGAAATATCATTATGATAAGCTCTATAATTATTAGTTTAAAATACAAGTGGTTCAGTTTTTTGGATACATCATTTCAGAGGCTGGAGTTGCAGTAGATCTGATAAAGATAGAGGTGGTGTTTTCTTGGAAGCCACCCAAGAGCGTGGTTGAGGTGAGGATCTTCAGGGGGACGGCTATTACTATCTGAGGTTTTTTTCCAACTTCTACAGGATAGAACCACCCTTATCATCATTCAAATGGAAGTTAAATCCCTTCTTGTGGATGGATTAATGCCAGAAGAGTTACCAAGAGCAAAGGCGGACACTGACTAGTGCCCCCATTATGATACTACGAGAGGACGGAGTTGGGTATATAGTTTACTACGATGCATCAGGGACCAGAATAGGTTATTTCAACATGCATGAATGAGAAGATATCACATAAGACTCATGAAAGTTGAGGCTCCATGATCATAACATCGTGTACCATGACCTGCAGTTAGAATAATTAGTCTTTTACTTAGAGAGATGGAGGAACTACTTGATTGGTGATCGGTTCACTGTTTACTCTGATTACAAGAGTCTCAGGTATATCTTCTCTTAGAAGAACATGAACCTGATACATTAGTGATAGCTAGAGATCCTACAAGACTATGATTTTGAGATAGTTTATACTCTGGGAAAGGGGAACGTGGTAGAAAACGCACCCAATGTGAGGATCGGGTTATAGTTGCTGAGTGAGGCAATAGAGTAGTTAGATATGATGCAGGTATCCTTCCTGGATGATGGTGAAGTTGTTTAACTATAGTAGATGGATTTTACTCCCCCTCTCATACATCAAATTATGGAGGCACACCTGGGGGTGTTGACTGCAAGGCCCTACATGATCATATATCCTTATGATGGGCTTCTAATGGATTTTTCACTGGTGGGGCGCAAGTCATCCTTTTCAGTGGGCACACCTTTTTACCAATAAATTTTTGGGAAGATGTGTTTTAAGAGTTCCATAATTCACCTCTAGAGGTACATCCTGGAGTGGAAAAGATGTAACAGGACCTGAAGTGTCAGTACTAGAGGCAAGAGTTTAAGAAATTAATGGTCGAGTTCATTTCACGATGCCTCAATTGTCAGCATGTGGAGGCCGAACAACAGGTTCCGGCATGATTGACATAGCCTCTCGAGTTACTAGAGTGGAAATGGTGTGGTATATCGATGGAAATTATGAAAGGGTTACCATGTAGGCCTAGTGGTCCTGACATTAATTGGGCGATTTTTGACCAAATCCCAAGTCGACTCACTTTCTAGCCATCCATGATTCTGGAACGGTAGAGGGTTTGAGACGCCTCTACGTCCAAGGGATATTGCTACTTCATGTAGTGCCTTTCATTATCATCTCAGATCAAGATGCTCACTTTAAATCCTTGTTGTGTATGGGATTACAAGAGGTTTTTGGGTTGTAGAAATGTTTGTGAAGAGCTTTTCACCACCAGATGGATGGCTATACGGAGCAGAACATATAGAACATGGAGGACATGATTCATGCTTGTGTCCATGAAATTGGTTGAAGGTGGATGGAACACCTACCACTGGGGGTGTTTGCATAAAAAAGTATATATCACCCCACAATTGGAATGGCACTATTTTTGGCCTTGTACAAGTGGCCTTGTAGATCACCCATATGCAGGAAAATCCCAAGGGAGTCGGAACCGATTGGTCCAAAGTTGTTATGAGCTACCACTAAGATGGTGCAGATCATCCAAGAGAGAATGAAGACTACATAGTGAAGGAAGATGTTTTGTGCCAACAGGAGGTAAAGACCCTTGGAGTTGTAGGAGGGATATCAAGTAATCCTTCGGGTCTCACCCTGTTGAGGATTCCAGAGCTTTGGCTATGGTGGTATGCTATCTCAGAGGTTAATAGGTCCATTTCAGATCTTGAGCAGAGTTGGAGTGGTGGGGTACTACCATGATATTCCCCCATTGATGCACTGAGTGCATGATATTTTCCATGTGTCGTACATGAGGAGGTAGGTTCATGATCCATCACACATCATCAACTAGGGAGAGCTATACATCAATGATGGGCAATGATTACAGATTTTCCAATGGAGATATTGGATGGACAAGAGCAGGGCCTATACAGATGTTCGATTCCACTAGTGGGCATCTGTTGGTAGCAAGGGAATCTCCAGAAGAGCGCATGAGAGAAGGAGGCTCAGATTCGTGCACAGTACCCCCCATGTTATTCTTTATTTGTTGTTTTGGATTTTGAGTATGTGAAGCCCTTAGGTGGGGAAAATGCAACTTCTTGGAAGTTATGTTTATTATTTTTTAATAAATTATTTTGAGAAAGAGAAATGAAATGAAATGTAATTTCGAGGTTCGAAGAGGCAAGAACAAAATTTTGAAATTTTTTAAGTTACATACTGTAAGCGTGCGAGTGGGATTTTATATCCTCTGAACTGTCACTCGGATAAAAAATACGAGGGAACCGTTGAATTCAGAATGCTGGGATTCACCTAGAAATGACTTAAATTTGGCAGCTATGGTCCAACCATAAAATTTATTTTATCGGATTTTTAAATAAATATAATAAAATATTTTAAAATGAATTATTTTTTTTCTTTCTCACTTTGGAGGGGTGGATGATGACGCAATAGGGAGGCAACATGGTGGTGATGATGCGCATCATTGCATCGCATTAAACTCACAGTGTAACGCTGCATTAGTGGCATGGATCAATGAATCTATTTATTAAATAAAATAGAAAATTCATGAGATGTTGCATCATAATGAGAACATTGTGACATGCTCTTATTTATAATTAGACTCACTGGGAAAATATGGATTAATGAAATTGGGGGATTCTCTAGAAAACCTCTGACGGACATCCACCCATGGGAAGAATTAAGAACACTGGTAGAAATTCACCTTCTTCGTCACACCTTTCAACGATTGGAGCAGAGAAACAATGCGGACGTCTTAACCCCTTGAGAATGGACATGCAGAAAAAAAAATGTCATAAGAGGTAGGGGTTTTGATTCGATGTTCTTCCCCATCCATTTCCAAGTGACGATTATTGGTTAACCCATGAACAGATTAATCTGTGGATCATGAGTTATAACGAGAGGGTGACTATTCTTTTTGGGTGATTAAAGGAACAATCAAAGGATATGATTGTGTTAATATATATATATTTTTCATGTAATTATATTTTGTTTATTTATCATAGTGTGACTGATTTATTAAACTATAATAGAAGGATCTAAAACAAAAAAAAATGTCCTAACACCTTCAATTTTCTACCTGATGGAATTTTAAACCATCATATATTTATGTATTTAAGGCCCTCGAATTTCCATTGATCATTCAGTTGTTTGTGATTGATAAGCTCAATCACTCCAAATAAATATTTAAATTTTAACTCCATTTATGTATTTCTATTTTCTAGTAATCATTTTCAACATATAGATAGATTTATATGTTATTCCATGTGATCCTCTTTACTTCTCATTCTCTACTATTATGAGGAAATTTTATTAACCCTTATCATGATGTTGGATTTCAATTAACTAGTTTTCAAATATATCTACCTAGATAATAATGATTAAATTTAAAGGATGCAATTTAATAATATTTAGAAGAAACTAAAACCCCAACACATTACAATATTTTAATTTAAGATAAATTAAATATTTTTTCAATAATAATTTATATGAAACATCATTTTAATCATATATTTCATGAATGGTTGACATTCTATAATATCTTTTGTTATATAGAAGATAGATTCTTATCAAACAATAATATATTTCAAATATAATAATATTTAATATAATAATATTTAAACTTGATGTCAAATTAGCTGTTATGAATAGTATTAACTTACATATTTATGTAAATTGTTGAAAAAAATTATAATTATTTAATTGGTAACCCATTTATTAGAACTGAATGTACATACTAATTAAACATGAAGAATTTTTTTTCGTTTTATGCTTCTAAAGGGATTGTGTCATAACAAATAAAATAAAATAAAATAAGACAATGATAATAATGTAATATATATTATATATTCAATAAATTATTTTTTATATTAATCCAATACATCTTGTAGTTATAAGATATGAACAAACCCCTCTTATATATCAACACCTATAATTTTTTTAGAAAATGTGATTCCACTACCTTTTAAAAGAGAACCTATTTTAAATAACAATTTTAACACTTTATATATTATATTTCCCCAATAAATTTTTTATTTTATATTGGATTTAAAAAATTTATATTTATGATATTTTTCTGATAATTATCATGCCTTTATGACAAGTAATAAATAATTTCATTTGAATTGAAAAAATTTGTTCCCTATATATAATTTATAGTGTTAAAGCATATTTTATGTTATTTATAATGTTTAATATGATGATTTATCTATCATTTAATACAATTTATGTGATTTTAATAAATTTCAAATTGAACTTGGATATGAAAACAATTAAATTATTTGAACGCTTTGACATTTAATACACCTTATTGTATTATATCAACGAGACTAATATTAATTTAATTACTCTGAAATCTAGTTTCAAATTTTGAAAAATTGATTTCGTATATTTAATTAGAAGTTAAAAACTATTTAAATAGTTATATTTTATTTTTGGGTACTATGAATAGTAAAATTAGTAATTTTTTATTAACATGGTTAATGTAAAATCGAGTAATTTAGGGTAAATACAATATTACAAAGATTATTGAATTATCATAAAACATTTCCAAATTTCATTATATGAGTATGTGTCAACAAAAACACTCATTTGTGTTATATTATGACCATTATAATCCAATTTTATGGTAGTATGAAATTTATTATATTATATTTATTTATTAGTTAATGATTTCAAACTCTTATTTTTAATAAATATATAATTTTTAATATTTTGTTGAACAAAATAGAAATTTTCCTATATATAGTCATTTTAAATATAAAACTTTTATATTATTCATGTTAATTTATTTATTATTGTTTTTCAATAAATCATTACCCTAAATTCTTACACAACGATGATGCATTAATTGTTTAATTAACGAGAATATCAAATAAACGATTATTAAAATATTAAAAATAAATATAATATGACATAACAATTATCATCCAATAATTTTATAGATACTTTTGAAATTTTTGTGATATTTTAAATGTGTTGGTTCTAATATCTATAGTTTTATGGATTTTTAAATTTCTATGTACTGAATAGTAAGAACATTGTAATTAATTTTATATAAAACAAATAACATTTCATTCAATGGTATACAATTAAAAACATTTAAAATCTAGAAAACCAATTTAAATTAGAAATAATATGTAAAAAATGATCTATTTAGGGTTATTTTGGTATTTTATATTAAATAAATTTTCCCTTAACAATTAAAATCACTTTTTTCATGATAAGAGTTAAATATAATATGAAAGGGTTAAAGCCAATATACGAGGGTTATAATGTGTTCCAAAAATTTATAAAACTAATTGGTTTAGAGGAGTTAGTCTCATATTCATATTATCTTCTAATGAAATCACTTTATATACAACTATTAATTAAAATTAATTAAAATTAATTTAATATTTTGATGATCTCTATGAGTTCCCCTCCCATCTCTTATAAAAGGGAACATCTTCTTCTATTTAATTTAAAAATCATAACCAGTTTGGATAACCCAAAACCAAAAAAAATCTCCCTCCCAAATAAAGAAAATCCTCCAGAGTATTTACATTCAGATTAATTATACCTAATGATGTCTATTTGTGAATATCAAACAGAGATTCCCAAATAAGGGGAAACCTTCATCAACAAACATTTTTGTTTTTTCATTATTTAACCCCATAAGTTATTCTAGTTCCCTAGTTATATAATATCCTCATTATCATAAATATACTGATATATTATTAGTATAAGGTATATAACAACACATACAGACACTCTCAATTAATTGTTAATGAACATAGCATTCTTGTATGCGGGGTAGTAACGCCTTACATCACATTGTTGCTGGTTTATCCCTTACCACATCTCATGGTTTGGATTTATGATAGACACGATATTTTAGTTTGATATATATGTTAGTTTTTTCCTTTTATGATTCTATAATTAATAAATAAAACATATCTTCATGATCTTTATTTTTTGTAAATATGATAACATTGTTTAGGGATGTGACGACTATCGCCTCCTCAAAACGATGTGATTTATTCACACTATACATTTAATTTATTAAGGTTTATTTCAATAAACATATGAAAAATATTTGAAAAAAATATTATAAATGAAATATTATATACATAGTTTACTTTTCATTATTTTAATAAGATCGTAAAATTGAAGTAGCATTTAAGAAAACGTATGGCCTACTGTCTCCATGAACGATGTTTTTCATTTCCAATATCCAATTTTTATGGATTATTATAAATACATATGACCTGAAAATATATTACAATTACATCATGGGTTAACTTATATATGTAATGAAATCATGATCTATTTAATATTAACAACAAGTAATAAGTCAAAATGTACTCGAAAAACATGGCAACTAGAAACTAAAATAGTAAAGATAATGGAAGATTGATAACATAACGGTAATAAAAAATTATAACAATGTGACATATTATATTATAGAAATGAATATTCTAATGTGATATATTTAAAATATTCCTATATTTATTATATAAATGTTTTTACATGTGTGGAGGAATCCATACCTATGGTAATGGTTAATTTTATAATCCCGTCAGTATTCGGGGATGTTTATATATATATATATATATATATATATATATCTCATGGGGAATATATACCATCCATTTACATGTTTCGTAAAATAAATTCCAAATTATTTCTAAAATAATCTGAAAATTTGTTAATTATTTTTTTAGCCTTTTAAAAATTATTATATAACCATGTGAAGTGAATATTTTTGTCATTTCCAAACAAGGTATATTATAAGTTTTTCTATAAAAATACAAATGCAACATTTTTTAACATATATGAGAAGAGATATATTTTCACCCATAATGAAAACATATTAATTTGGTGCATATATTATAAGTTGAAAATAATATTTTTAACGAAATTTTTTTTTTATTTATGCAAGAATTTTTTCTATAAATTAAATTTAAAATTAATATTTGTATTTTCTCTAAAAATGTTTTTAATAATTTTGTTAGACGATTTTCATTTATGTCAATATTTTTTTTTGGATTTTATGCTTAACTAATTTTGGTATTATATGATACCGTATTCTATATTTTTTGAATGGTTTATGATCAGTTTGACTATGTACGTACTATATTGATACATTAATGGTTTATTATTATTATATTCACATTTTATATGATTGTATTTCTATATGAATGTTTATGATATTTTTGATACACCATTTCAATGTGAGGAATTAATTAGAATTATTAAGTGACTGTAGGGGCCTTCTATATCCCATATATGCATCAGTATGTCTTAGGTGACAAATTAGTTTGGGTATTGCCTGATGTCTTACCCGTTTATGTATGGATTATTGGATGAATCCAATATGGTATATTTATGATGAATATCATAATTCATTACAAAATTATAAAATTATTTGTGGAAATTCAATGTGATTATTCTATTAGCAGTATATCCATGTGACTATTTATATGGGAATATTTTATTTTCATTTATTAATTCCAAATTATTCTAAATGTTCTATTTAAATGTATTTCAATTATATTTTACACATATTCTTAATGTTTACATTTATTTATTCATAATATAATTTATTCTTTTTTACAATTATTGATCATCTGATATCACCCCATTCTTATGTTTAATTTTTCCTAGGAATCCAAGATGGGTTTTATAATTGATATGGAGGTTCCATCTGGGAGAATAATGGAATTATAAAATGATTTTCAATGTAGTATATTATATTTTTTAACATAATGTATTTTACATGTATGTAGTATGGATTCGAAAACATTTAACCTAATTAGTTATTTGGGATTTGAATCTTATATATATGAAAATGATGTTAATTTAGGAAATAACTAAGAGATATTGGGATCAGGGTCTTTACACTTATGTTGGGCCCCTAGATTGGATGTTGATGGTTGAACGCGATCTTGCTAGTATATAAGGGTTGACAAGAGTAATTTTTATCATAGTTGATGTTCTTTTAGACACCATATGTGGAATAAAAAAATGATGATTCTCATGGTGGTTTCCAATAGAATTATTATTATATAACTCATTCAATATGTGTAAAAACCCATTGACATGCATCCAGTGTTCCAAGAATGGCAATTTAAAATTGAATTACACTGAAATGCCCAATATATGTGGTTCTTACAGATGCGCAAATCACATGAAGAAGTTCTATCATATCATTTCTTGAGAAATTAGTGTCATGGTATCATCCGAACATAGAATTACATCCATGAAATAATATAATTAATTACCAAAGTGTTAATATCCATAGGAATATGTAATGAAAATTTATCACATGGTGGAACTTTCTCAGAGGATGCTGATAAATGTATAGTTAATGTGATTGGTACCACCAATATAGATTAATATTTATTAATTTCATTATTTTGATTTTGTTAATCTTATTCATTGAAATCATCTCATATTTTGACTATTTTAAATCATAGTTGGAGTATTTTTTTATCTGATTGATATTACTATGGGAATAAATATAAAAAGGAAGCAAGGTCACCTATGTCCTTTTGTTTTATATTTTTCAATGATTGATCATTCATGATTTTTTATAGTTCTCAATATGAAACTAGTTCATGTCATTATTGGGATGTATTGGATCAATTCTAAAAAAACCCATGATAAATGTTATCTTTGATGGGTCTCCTTTACTGTGCATGATAGGGAAAGCCATGAATTTCGGGGAGAATGGGTCTCATTGTTGAGTAGTGAAAACCATATTATCCATATTTTAGGAAAGTAATATAAGGGTATTTTATTAATATATAGTGGGAATCATTGAGAGAGGATCTCCCTCTAGGTATTATTGATTTTTGTAGAATTTTTTCTTTTTTACTTCCCTAGTTTTTCACTAGTAAAGATGATATAGTGTTCTATGGATTTGGTACCTAGTGCAAAACCAATATTTATTCCTATTTTTCATTTTTAGCTAAAATGAATGTGTAGAAAAATCAGTTGAGTGATTTGATTAGGAAACGCTTTATTTTCTTGGGTGTGTCACATCAGGTCCCATTAGTTTTTACAAGAAAGTTAATGGGTTAGTTAGACTTTGTGTTGATTACCAGAAATTCGATCAAGTAATAGTAATGAAAATATTTCAGTTTCCATGAATTTATTATATATTTGAATTTTTGAAAGGGGTGAAATTGTTCTTAGTGATTTATCATTGATCTAGCCATCACCTATTTAGAATAAATTTAAAAAATATATTTAAGGAACATCATTTTCGTGTATGTATTCACATACTGATTACCTTGAAATTCAATTTATTTTAATTAAATCACCCATCGTCTTTAGAGATTTGATGAAAATGATCTCCCATGAGAATATATATATGTTAGTGGAGATATTTTTGGACAAATTACCAATTTAATCTATGTATGATGATGATTATATGTATCATTTGGGGGTATTTCATGACTTATTGTAAAATCACATATATTCTTCCAAGCAATTCAATTATTATTTATGGATTTAAGATGTTTTTTTATTGGGACACAGAGTGCTGGAACATGGTGTCTCAGATTAACTGGAGAAGGTTAAATATATTATGAAAATGGAATAACCACAATGTTTTTGACATTATAGCTTCATCGGTTTATTTTGATGTTATTTTAAATTTAGAAGGTATTTCTTGATGTTTTATTCTATGATGGATGCTCTTACAGAAAATCGATTAGAGTCTTCTTGAGATGAAAAATGTCAATGTTCTTTTCTGATTTGAATGATCATTTGACTGCTACACATGTGTTGACACTTTCGAAGGTCCGGTAATTCTCCTTGGTTTTATATGATGTGGTGAGTTTGAGTTTGGGACATGTACTTATGATTGTAGATCAATTAATTTCATATGTCTCTCAAAATCATGAGAGACATGAAAATATTTATCCATCCCATGGAATTGAACATTCAATTTTGATGATTGTTCTTAACAGTTTGAGGAATTACCTTTTTATTGAATGGTATACATTGTATTATGTAGGACAACAAAATCACGAGTTTTATCTTTTCTAAAAAATATTTCAATTTCCAAAATAGGAATTGGTTGGAGTACATCAAGTATTTTAAAATTGAAATTACCTAAACCCTAGGGGAAGGGAATGTCATTTCAGACTCTTTGGGATATAATCTTCCGACCCAGGAAGTGATAGAATCATTAGTAGAGTGGATCATGATGTCTCTTTTTCACAATTTTATTTATGAGCTTGGGGAAATGGGTATGAGGTTGTTTTTTTCATGTTCACTTAAACTAAACTCTTAGAAATATGTTTCCTTAAAAACATCTTTATGATGAGAATGGTATCATTTTGGACTCTCAATATAGTGTACAAACCATTGATGAGTGGTCATTCTCTGTGGGGGTATTCTATGTTTTAGAGTTGATTTATTTTTTTTCTAGTTTATGAGGAAAATATTGATGGGATATTTTCATAATTCCTTATGGGTTGTGCAACCCAAGAATAAAAATGATGTTCTATGATATCATGCAATGACTATGGTTGGAATGTATAACTCATGAAATTGCTAATTTTTTCTCTGAATGTTGTAATTCCAAATAGGTCAATGTCAGGCATCAGAGGCCATGGATTATTATTTAGAAATATTCAATTCTGATATCGTAGTGGGATGATATCTCTATGGTCATTATAGATGTGGTTCCATGTACACTGAGAATGAAGAATGTGATATGATTTGTTATTGACCATCTAACCAAATTATCTCACTTTATAACAATTCGGGATACCAATAATGTTGAGGTGCTAATAAATCTCAATTTGAAAGGTATTTTTTGTTTTTATATAGTTCCATCAAAAACATTCTCTAATAGAGATCTCTATTTTATGTTACCATTTTGCAGAGGCCTCCTGGAGGCACTGTGACCTCAGGATCAATTGAGTATAGAATTAAATCTGATAATTGAGGGACTAAAAGGCATCGATGTAGAAATTTTATAGGGTGTTATTCATGGATGATTCCTCAATTTAGTTTGAAAATGGGATTACCATATTTGAGTGGTTCATTTTTCTTATATCAATAGTTACCATTCCAAGATCAGTATATATTCTTTTGGGACCATATAACGATGGTCGTTTATATCATAATTGTGTAGTTTATAGAATAGTGAATGTTTCTTGGTTGGATTTAGCATCGATCAAGAAAAAATAGCATATATTTATTTTATTAATCAATGTATGTTGACAGAACGTTTCCAGTATAAAGTTTTTATTGATCTTTATTATATATTGTTGGATTATTCTGCTGGGAACCATGTATTCTTGAGATTTTCAACTAATTTTGGTCATCAATATCTTTGAAGGAAAGGGAGTCTTTATACCCAATTTTTTTGACCTTTTTAGGTTGTTGACTGGATGGATAACTTGAATTATAGTTTAACACATCAACAAATTTTGACATGAGTACATAATATATTCCATTTATCACAGCCGCAGAAGTTTATTTCAAATCCTTCCCATGTTATGAGTTGGTGTGATCTTCATGTTGAAGTAGATTTATCCATGATTGAGAATCTAGTCAGGATTATTGATTCTGACACCAAGGTACTTGATGGGAGTATAATACCTTTAGTTTTGGATCTATGGTAACATAGTGATAATGTACTTGAGACATTGGGGATACAGGCGATGATGAGAGACTAGTGTCCTCATCTTTTAGATATTGAAGATCCCGAAAATGACTTCTGGGGATAAATTTTATCCATTATGGTGATTTTTAACATTATATTGATGTTTTTATGCACACATCCACTATAATTATTTATAATTCATTGTTTGGCTGTTTGTCTTGGGTTTTGTTGGGGTAATTTTGAATATTTTGGGAATATATGGGTTTTACTACATTAGAACATAGTTTTCCCAAACCGTTCCCCCCAAAAAATATAGACCCTAAACACACTAATATTGGTATCTTTCATGGTTGGTGCACAATTTTACAAACCATGCACCCACCAAGTTAAATCCATGAACCCTATAATATTGTTGATGATACATGGAACATAATTTTTCAAGCTATGCGATCAAGTTCAGATAACCCAACATACATGTATTTATATTTATGAAAATTAATTTAAAAATAACCGAGCAACCTTTTTACCTCCCACTGAACCTAAACTCCTAAAAAGTGAAATACATGGTCAGGGAGGCTCTTAATAAATATTATTTGATTATCCCAACTTCACCCTAAATATCAAACTATATTGAACCTCTTTTGATCCCTCCCATATAAGTGATCTTCTCATGATCCTTATCTCTCATCCATTCAATATTCACTCACAACGGTTAGTTAGATAATCTACAATTTTTTAGTTATAATTAAATTATGTTGTATCAATATTATATTCCTTGAACTGTATTTCCGTAGGGTACTATTGGAAATTCTATCTATTGGTGTTGATTTTCATCATACAGTGAATCAATATTCATGGTTTAGTTGAACTTTTCTATTAAATAATCCATTTATTAGATTTATTGATATATATATTTATTTGAAATAAATTCTGAAAATAGAATTTGGTGTGTATTGGTACAATAAATTGGATTTTCATGACTTCTGAGGAAATCCCCAAATTCCAATGAAATAAAAAATTAGGGTGTGAGTTTAATTTGATCAAATTAGTGAAATTGTTTTGAATTTATTATAGATAATGAATTAAATTAAATTGATTAGAACATATGATTTCTTTATTCTTGAAAATTTCAGGAATTGATGAAAACCCACGTTTTGGTTTCTATTATAAAATTTCAATATGGAAAAATGAAAAGAAGGAATTTTATTTATAAATAATTTTAAATAATCTTCCTGTTATTGATATAATGAATGAGATGATAAAATATAGGGTAGTTTGTGAGTTATTTTGGAAATTAAATCGTGAAGGTTAATTACCTACAAATGGATTGAATATAAAAACACAAACTAAACCACATTTGGCTAGCAATTTTTCATTATGTTGGAGTGGATGATTGTAATTATCCATTAAGTGGGAGTGGGTATTATAGTTTTTATCAACATCAGAGTATGAGTATCCTATAACCAAAAACTGTTGTAACACAGAGATTTTGTCCATGTTTCTTATTATGATGAATTTTTTATAGATATTTATATATATTCCATTGATTGAGAACAGTTTTATTAATTTCATTTGATGTATCTAAAATTATTTATATATTAACATTGTTAATATGGAATTTAAAATAATTCCATCATATGAATGGAATTGATTTCATTTTTTCAAATATATGATTGTATTTCTATTATACATTCTGTTAACATTGAATTCATGCATTTGATTATTAAGAAGGAATCTTATTGTGGAATACATGTTGAGAACCTACTGGGATTTTATCTCACATCCTACATTTTGTGTTTTGAATATGTAGATTTCTTTATTTCATGATAGAGTAAGTGGATTATGGAACATGGGGGAAGTGTTTTTTTTTCGCATTTAACAGATGGAGTGATGTGTTTGTTGGGTCTTGGGATGTTTATATTTTCAGTTTCTTAATACAATAGATGTTGTAAAATTTTGTGATTTGATGTATATGTTTTTATTACGTATAATTTCTCTTTTTTAGACTATTGGTCATACATAATTGTTTCTTCTTATACAATTTTTATATAGAAAACCCAATCTCTATTTTAGTTTTTATAATTATCGGTTATATATTCAAACCAATGGGGATCCTGAACACCCTTGAAGCTATTTTAGTATTGTATTTAGTATTAGGGTACTAGTATGTCCAGGATAGTTGATGGCATTTTTCAAATCTATGAATTGAATTTTGAAAAATAGATTCCTTATTATTGGTATCAACTTATGTTTTTATTTTTAATTACTTCAACATAATTTTTTACCAAATATGTTATTAAAATAAATTATAATTAATGACAATAATTAAGTTTAAAACAGGATTACATTATATTTAATCATTGAATAAAAGGTGTTGAAATTACCAAGGCACATTCCACACTCATTTAAATGGCATATTTCAACATTATAATTTATACTAATATTATTTTATCCATTCTGGATGATTTTGTGACGTGAAAAATGTTGGCGTAATTCTATCATTCAATATTTTATATATTTTCCACTCACATCCCGTATAAAAGGATTCCCATATCTCCCCCTCTTCCCCCATCTCAAGTCTTATGGCATGGAATATTCCAATACATTTATCTTAAAAAATTCCCTCTTCAAATAAAGTAATCCTTATTTATTGGATAAATATAAAAAAGAATGGATTTTGATGCAATCTAAAAGAAGTTACCCAATAAAGTGATTACTTTCATCATGTAACATTTCTATTTTATTTATTTATAAAACCCTTAAATTATAATTATATCATTTTAATATATTAATTTAAGTATCATTAATATAATGATATATATATATATATATATATGTCATGGTTATGAACTACCACCACACACACTTCAATCAAACATGTTACAAAATCATTGCTCATAAGTACAGAGGACTACCACCTACCGAACTACTTGACTTTTGATTTTTCACTACCACCATTCTTGGATGGAAATAATATTGGAAATGATATTTATATATGATAATTATGATTTTATAGATTAGTTTATGATTTGGTAATTTTTATATGACCCATATGTTCATGATTTCCATTTTTTGGGAATACGATAACATCACTTTTTTGTACAACAAAATACTTACTCGCAAAGTGATTTGATTCATTCACACATTAAATAGAATGAATTAAGGAAGTGATTAATAAAAAAAAGTGATATATATAAAATAAAAATTATTATAAATTTAAAATATATTAAAATTCATTCTTTATTTTAATCCAACATGAAAACAGAGACTATATTTAGGCTTACGTACGACCTATCATCTCCATGAACTGTGTATTTCATTTCCCATTTCTAAATATTATTGATTTTTATATATAAATATAAAATGAATACATATATGATATTTATATCCTGGATAACACTTTGGATATAATAAATTGGTGATATTTGTAAGATGACCAAAATAACAGGGAACACATGTTTGGAAAAGAAAGAGGTTATTAGTTGAAATATAACTTATCATGAAATCATTAACAGATGAGTATTATAAAGTCATAAGTAAATAATATATAATTTTATATATATTAATAATATATTATTCAACATTTATAATAATATTTAATTTATTATACTTCAATTTTAAATGAGTATGATGAGATTTAAGACATAGGGTAATAGATTTACATCTCACATTTTTTTGTGAGATACATGTTATATTCACCCACTACTTCTTATATGTGTTTCATATACTTCCTGTGAATGAACATTATGGTTATTGTACCTATATATTTTTTGTGTTTTTAAACAACAATTTTAGTATCTATCTTTTATTAGGTTATGGTATTAATGTTACCAGTGTGGTAAGTGAATTTTGTCTCTATTTTCCATCTTTGAGAAACATTTTATTCTATGCACCAATAATAATTTAAGAGGTGTATAAACTACTAAATTAACATTATATATCAAAAATATTTTTATTGTATGATATTTTATGCATAATGTATTTTTATCCATTCATGGGGCTTATGGTTTAATGTTACCATAGTGGTAGTGATTTTATGTTAAAATGTTATCATTCATCGAGATTTTTTATAATTAACTCTCCAATGTTGATATATAATGATCTACCTCACAAAATGTCTCTATAATTTTCATACACAAGCAAATTAATGTTATATTCTTGTTGTGGTACAGTTTTAACACTATTTGGTACTTAATATACATAAGAATATGTTTTCAATTAAATATAACATTATTTCACTCTTCATTCTGAAATTTATGACCTTTAAAAACAATGCTTTCAATAATATGTTATAAACTTTTTTTAATGATCTATAATGTTCACATCCAATAAATGGGATTTTGATTTTTTTTCTATTTTTGAATATTTTTTAAATGTTCTCGAATATTCCATTGAATGTTTCAATGGTTATTCTCAATGAAAATGATTTTGAAAATTTCTTTTTATTTAATTGGTGTTTTAAATTATTTTCAGTGTGTACAATATATGTATTCAAGGATAATTTTAATTAAAAAGTTCTCCAAAAATTTTCTTTTATAATTTTTTTTTTCAATGATGAAAAGATATTCTCCCCAAGAAATTTTTTCAATTATTTTATAAATCATATTATACATTTTCATTATTTTCTACAATGAAAAGGATTCTAAAAATGTTTTATATCTTAAATAGTTTATCAATTGTCTTCTAAAGGTTTATTAATAATTTTAAAATGTTATTTTCAATTGAATAATTTTAAAAAATGTTTTCTGTTTTAGTAATTGTGGTAATTTTTTTTTTCATATATTACATTAAAGGGTTTCATTTATATATTAATAGGAAAAGTTTTTAAAAATTTATTTTGTATAAAATGTTCTTTTAAATGAAGAAATTGTATTTTCTCAGGATAATATTTAAAATGGTTTTATCATAATATTTTATCATATAGAATAATATTTATTCAAATTGTTTTTCAAAAAAGAATTTATGTTTTAAATTTTATTTTCCATAAAAGTAGTATTTCCTAGAATTTTTTTAAATGATCATTTGATGATTAATTTTTATTAAAGATTACATCTATTGGGTTTACATATCCCATATTTGGTGTATGATAAAATAATATCACTCATATACTTTCATTAAATGATTTATATTTTGATGGAACATTATTTATGAAACACAATTTTCTTTTCTGGTTTATAACATGATAAAATGCATTTGAAACCTGCATCTTTTCATGGGTTACACTATAATGAAAAGAATATAAAACCATTATATTTTCCATATGTTGTATTATGTTTAAATTTTTATGAATACCATTTACTTTCATTGTTTATTATATGATGGATTATTATGATCATGTGTCATAAATAATTATCATTTCATTATATGAAGGGTTCTCTATATTTCTCCCTCTAATGTGTTGGGTAAAGTTTCATATCACTATCATAACTCCAATTATTACAATTGGAGTTATCAGAATACATTAAGTGACATGTTCTATTACAATGATTTGGGTAGTGAACACATTACACTATAAAGAATGGAATGTTACTTGTGATGGTGGTGTATCCCATCTAGTTGGTGTATCCCTCATAAAGTTCCATGATATGTTTTACAATAATCTTTCACCTATAAAATAATTATTTTATGTGCATATGTGTATCCATAAAATTCAATTATTATGACAATGTTTTTCTCTCATATCTCAAGTTCTTTTATTATCTTCTTATTCATGTATTATGATCATTCAACCATTACTACATGAATCATGATTATGATCATTTATATGATAGAATAGTTTTAAAATGTTACGAACATATCATCGTACCATTATTTTTACGTTATTATTATATATCTACTTTAGATAACCTTAATGGGAACAATACCTCTCCATTTAATTTGATTAATTTCTTTAAGTTGTAATGATAATTCGTATGTAATAGCAAATAATGGGATGATCTTTGAGGGAATGAATGAGTATATTTCACCATTTTAGTTTATTGAGTTCAATTTATTCAATATAACTAAAAAATTATAGTCCTCATGTGTGTACTTTTTTAATGTATTGAATATTCATCTAAAATTATGAAATATTTATGTATGGAGATCCTAAGATGTTAAAAGAATAATGAACACTGTTCCAAAAAGATAAATTGAATTCACCAATGAATATCCCTAAAGATTATAAATCCTTATTTGTAGTTAATCCCCCTTATCGTGCAGTACGTGATGATCTATTTATTACGAAATCCACCCCATCAAGGGTTATAATCCAATTACATAAGAAATCATAATGATTTGATATTATACTTTTATTTATTGATTAAAGTTGTACTGATAGGAATCAATAGTTTTCAATTTTCAAAACACCCAAATAAATAATTTATATTAAACTATAATTTAATCCTATACAATTTTAAAGGGTCATCTACACCATTGAATTTTGAGATAAATAATTCAATACCAACACTAATATTTTTCTCATTAAAATCATACAATCTATTGTTATCAAAACCAAACAATGATACCAATTGTGATACCCCTGACCCATAATACTGAATCTTTTTCGATAAACACAATATTTACCAAATTTCAGTGATACCAATTTTATATTGTCCAAAATAACTATCTAGAAATTGAATATTTTTTTAAAAAATATGATGTTATTAGTATGATGTTATAAGTATCCTATAAAATTATGTGTATTTGTGAAAATCAAAAGGAGATTAGCAAAGAAGTGGAAACAGTCATCAACAAACATTTTTTTTCATTAATTAACACAAAAAATTAATCTTGTTCCATGGTTATATAATATCTTCATTATCCTAAATATAATGATATGTTATTACTATAATGTTTAAAAATACACATACATACACACTAAATTAATAGGTGATGAACTTATTGTTCTTGTATGTGGTGTACTACCGCCATATAGAACATTGATGCTAATTTTTCCTTCACCACATCTCATGTGTGGGAATTATGATAGGAACACTATTTTTATATGATATTTATGTAATTTTTTCCTTTAATGATTATTTAAATATTACATAAAACATACCTTCATGCTTTTCATTGTGTGTAAATATGATAACTTCATTTAGTGATGCGAGGACTATCGCCTCCTCAAAACTATGTTATTTTTCACACTATACACCTAATTTATTAAGGATTTTTTTATTAAAAATATTAAAAATATATGAAATAAATATGATCATTTAATTAGTATATACATAGTTTACCTTTAATTATTTTAATAAGTTACTAAAATGGATGCAGCATTCATGATAACCTATGGCCTACTGTCTCCCTGAACAATGAATTTCATTTGCAATATAAAATTTTTATGGATTATTATAAATACATATGAACTGAATATATATTATAATTACATCGAGGGTTAAATTATATATGTGATGAAATCATGATCTATTTAATAGTAACAACAAGTATTAAGTCCAAATGTACTAAAAAAATGGCAACAAGAAACCAAAATAGTAAAAATAATGTAAGATTGATAACATAAGGGTAATAAAAATTTATAAAAATATAATATAATATATTATTAAAATGAATATAGTTATGTGATAGATTTATAATATTCCAATATTTATTAAATACGAGTTTTTTACATGTATGTAGGAATCCATACCCAAGGTAAGGGTTACTTTATAATCTCATTATTATTCACGGTTATTTATATATATATATAAATGTATATATACAATCCCATTACATGTTTCATAAAATAAATTCCATATTATTTTTAAAATAATCTGAAAAAAAATTCTTTCCTTTTTAGCCTTAAGAAAATTACTATAAAACCATGTGAAATGAATATTTTTGTCTTTTTCCAAACAAGTTACATTATATGTTTTTCTCTAAAAATACAAATGCAACATTTTTTTAACATATACTGGAATAGAAAAATTTTCACCCATAATGAAAACATAGTCTTTTGGAGAATACCTTATAAGTTAAAAATGCCTTTTTTAATGTAAATAGAATTTTAGAAATGCAATATTTTTATATAATTTTTATAAAAAATTAAAATGTGTAGTTTCTCTAAATCAGTTTTTAGTAATATTGTTAAACTATTTTCATTTATGTCAACATCATTTTTGGATTTTATCATTAACTAATTTTGGTCTTATATAATACCATATTCTATTTTTTTTGAATGGTTTATGATCAGTTTGGCTATGTATGTACTATATTGATAACATTCATGGTTTATTAATACTATATTTACATTTTATACGCTAGTTTTTATATATGAATGTTTATGTTTTTTATGATACAACATTTGAATGTGAGGTTTTAATTTGATTTACTAAGTGACTTTAGGGGCCTTCTATATCCCATAGATGCATTAGTATGTCTTAGGAGACTAATTATTTTGGTTATTGTCTGATTTCTTACCTGTTTATGTATGGTTTCCTGGATGCAGCCATGATGGTATTTTTATGATGTATATCATTATTCATTACATCATTATAAAATTATTTATGGAAATTAAATGTGATTGTTCTATTAGTATTATATCTATGTTATTATTTATATGGAATTATTTTATTTTCATTTATTAATTCAATATTATGCTTAATATTATGTTTAAATGGATTGTGATTATATTTGACACATATTCATATTGTTTATGTTTATTTATTCATAATATAATTTATTGTAATTTTACAATTATTAAGAATCTGAGATCACCCCATTCTTATGTTTTATTTTTCCTAGGATGCCATGATGGGTTTTATAATTGATATTTAGTGTCAATATAGGAGAATAATGGAATTCTAAAATTATTTTCTATGTTGTACATTATATTTTATAACATAATGTATTATCCATGTATGTAATATGGATTCCAAAACATCTAAACTAATTAGTTGTTTGGTACTTGATTATAATATATATGAAAATTTCTTAATTGAGGAACCAACTATGAGATATTGGGAGAAGGGTCTTTACACTTATGTAGGGGAACTAGATTGGGCGTTGATGGTCGAACATTATCTCGCTAGTATGTAAGGCTTGACAAGCGTTCTTTTTATCCTAGTGGATGTTTTGGTAGTCCTAATATGTGGAATAAGAAACATTATTAGTCTCATGGAGGTTTTAAATTGAATTATTATTCTAGAAATCATTCAATAAATGGAAGAGAACCTTTGACATGATTTTAGTGTTCCAAGAATGGAATTTAAAATGGAATTACACTGAGATGACCAATATATGTGGTTCTTACAGATGTGCATGTCATATGTAGAAGTTCTATCATATATCTTCTTGTCTAGTGTCATGGTATCATCCAGAATAATAATTACTTCAATGAGATCATATAATTTATTACCAAAGTGTTAATATCCATAAAAATATGTAATGGACATTCTTCACAATGTGGAATTTTCACTAGAGGATGCTGATACATGTCCAGTTAATGTGATTAGTACCATCAATATATATTAATCTTTATTAATTTCCTTATTTTATTTTTGTTATTCTTATTCATTTAAATCATCTCAAATTTTGAACATTATAAATCATACTTGGTATATTATTTCTTATCTGATGTATTTTACTATGGAACTCAGAACAAAGAGGGAGAAGGGTCACCAATGTCCTTTTGTTTTATCTTTTTCAATAATTGATCGTACTTGGGATATTATAGTTATCAATATGAAACAACATCATGACATTATTTTGATAGATTGGATCATTTATAAAAAACCCCAAGATAATTGTTATATTTGATGGGTCTCCATTACTGTGCATGATAGGGTGATACATGCATTTTGGGGAGAATGGGTCTCAAGGTTGAGTGGTGAAAACCATTTTATCCAGATTTGGGGAATGTTATATAAGGGTATTGTATTAATCTGTATTGGGAATCATTGAGAGAGGTTCTCCCTATCGATATCATTTAGTTTCTTAGCATTGATACTTTTTACTTCCCTAGTTTTCCACTGATAACGATGATAGAGTTTTCTTATAGATTTGGTACCTAGTACACAACCTATATTTATTCCTATTTAGCATTTGTAACTAGCTGAAATGAAAGAGTAGATGAATCAGTTGAGTGATTTGTTAAGGAAATACTTTATATGTCTAGGTGTTTCACATCAGGTCCCATTAGTTTTTACAAGAATGTTAATGGGTTATTTATCCTTTGTGTTGATTTCTAGAAATTCGATCAAGTAATAGTATTTAAAAAGTATCAGTTCCAACGAATTTATTATATGTTAGATTTTTTGAAAGGGGTGAAATTTTTCTCAATGATTTATCATTGATCTAGATGTCACCTATTTAGAATAAAGTAATAAATATATTTAGAAAACATCATTTTAGATAATGTATGACCATTATGTGTACCTTGAAATTCAATTTAGTTTAATGAATTCTCCTACAGTCATTAGGGATTTGATGAAAATGATCTCCCATGAGAATCTCTATAAGTTAGTGGAGATATTTTTGGATTCCTTCCTTGTTTAATCTATGTCTGAGGATGATCATATGAATCATTTGGGAGTAGTTATGGATTTATTGTGAAATCACATATATTATTCAAAGAATTTAAATTATTATTTTTGGATTTAGGATGTTATGTTATTGGGACACATAGTGGTGGAACATGGTGTCTCAATTGAACCATAGAAGGTTAATTATGTTATGAAAAGGGAACAACCACATAATGTTTTTGACATTATCAGCATCATTGGTTTATTTTGAAATTATTTTAAATTCATAATGTAATTATGGAGGTTTTATTCTATGGAGAACTCTCTTACAGAAAATCAGGTAGAGTTTTCTTGAGATGGAAAATGCCAGAGTTATTTTTTGATTTGAAACATCATTTGACCACTACAAATGTGTTGACACCTCCAAAGGTCGATGATTTATCTTTGGTCTCATATGATGTCGTGAGTTTCAGTTTGGGTCATGAACTTATGCATGTTGATCAATTAATTTCCTATGTCTCTTGAAATCATGGGACACATGAAAATTTTTATCCCACCCATGTACTTGAACATTCAATTTTGATGCATGTTCTAAAGAGTTAGCGGAATTATCTTGTTTTAGAATTTTATACCATGTATTATGTATGACAAAAAAATCATGATTTTTATCAATTCTGGAAAAACATTCAATCGCCCAAATAAGAATTCGGTGGAGTACATAAAGCATTTTGACATTGTCATTACCTATACCCTCGGGAAATGGAATGTAATTTCAGACTCTTTGGGGTGGAATCATCCAACCTAGGCAGTTAAATAATCATTGGTAGAGTGTATCATGAAGCCTCTTTTTCACAATTTTATTTATGAGCATGGGGATATGTGGAAGATGTTGTTTTTCCCATGTTTATTTGACCTCATCTCTTATAAGGATTGTTCCCTAAAAAAACATCGTGATGATGAGAATCATATCATTGTGGACTCTCATTATGGTGTACATATCATTGATGAGTGATCATTCTCTATAGAGGTATTCAATGTTTTTACAGTTGGTTTATTATTTTCTAATTTATGAGGTTATTAGTGATGAGATATTTTCATAATTTCTTATGGTTTGTGCACCCATGAATAAAAATGATGTTCTATGACATCGGGAAATGATTATGGTTGGAATGTATGACTCAAGACATTGGTAATTTTTTCTCTCAATTCTGTAATTCCAAATTGGTCAATATCGAGCATCATAGTCCATGGAATATTATATATAAATATTCAATACCGACATTAAAGTGGGATGACATATCTATGGTCATTGTGGATGGGGGTTCATGTACACTATGGATGAAGAATGTGATATGGTTTGTGATTGACTGCCTGACCAAATCATCTCACTTTATAACAATTCAGGATTCAAATAATGTTCATGAGTTAATAAATCTCAATGTGAAAGGGATTTTTCGTTTTTATAGAGTTCCATAAATGTTTTCCTCTGATAGAGATATCAATTCTACGTTAGGATTTTGGGGAGGCCTCACGGAGGCCTTCTGATCTCATATTTAATTGAGTAATGAATAAAATCGAAAAATTGATGGACTAAAAGGCATAAAAATAAAAATTATATGGGGTTTTACTCATGGATGATTCTTCAATTTTTATTGACAATTGGATTACCATATATGAGTAGTTTATTTTTTGTAAAAAAATAGTTACCATTCCATGATCAGAATAGATACTTTTGGGGCCATATATGGATGGTCGTGTATATCTAAATTGTGTAGGTTGGAGAATAGTGAATGTTCCATGGTTGGATTGATTATGGATCAAGATACAATAGAATATATTCAGTTGATTAATCAAATTATGTTGACAGAACATTTCCAGTCTAAAGCTTTTATTGATATTTAATATAGAATGTGGGATTATTCTGCTGAGAACCATTTATTCTTGAGATTTTCAACTCATTTAGGTCATCAATATCATTTAAGGAAAGGGGGTCTTTCTCCTTGATTCATGTGACCGTTTGAGGTTGTTGAGTAGATGGATAACATGTCTTATAATTTAACAGATCATCAAATTTTGACATCAATATATAATATATTTCATTTATCACATCCACAAAGGTATATTTCAAATCCATCCCATGTTACAAGATGGAGTGATCTTCATGTTGAGCTATATTAATCTATGATTGAGAATCTTGTTTGGATTGTTGATTCCGACACCAAGGTACATGATGGGAGTATAATACCATTGGTTTAAGATTTATGGTATCATAGTTCTAATGTGGCTGAGACATTCGATATTTGGGCAATGATGAGAGATTGGTGTCCTCATCTTGTAGATATTGATGATCCCAGACATGATTTCTAGGGATAAAATGTTTCCATTGTTGTGATTTTTTACATTATACTGTTGTTAATATGTACACATCCAATATAATTATTTATAATTCTTTTTATTTCGGGTTTATCATTGGTTTCTTTAGGGTAATATTGACAATTTTCCGAATATATGGGATTCTCTGCATTGGAACTGAGTTTTCCCAAATGGTTCCCCCACCAACTACCGACCTGAAAACCCTAATATTGGTATTCGTCATGGTCGGGGCACTATTTGACACACCATGAACCCACCATGTATAAACCATGAACCCTATAATATGGGTGAATGTATAGGGAACACGATTTTTCTAGCTATGTACCCATGTTCAACTAACCCTACATACATGTATTTCTATTTATAAAAATTAATTAATTAATAATCGACCTGCCTTTTTACCTCCCACTCAGCCAGAACTCATAAAAATTGAAATACATGGTAACGGAGGATCTCAATAACTATTTTTGGATTCTCCAAACTTCATCCTAGGAATATCAAACTATATTGAACATCTTTTGATCCCTCCAATATAAGTGATCTTCTCATGTTCTTATCTCTCGGCCTTTCATTATTCTCTCACCACAGATTGTTAGATAATCTTCTGTTTTGTGGATATAATTTATTATCTTGTATCTATCTTATATTCCTTGAACTATATTTCCATAGTTTCCTATTGGAAATTCAATTTATTGGTGTTGTTTATCATCATACAATTAATCAATGTTCATGGTTTAGTGGAAATTTTCAATTAAATAATCCATTTATTTGATTTGTTGATTTATATTTATTTCAAATAACTTTTGAAAATATAATTTGGTTCGTATTGGTACTTTAAATTATATTGGCATGACTTTTGGGAAAATCCCCAATTTCCAATGGAATTGAAAATTACGGTGTGATTTGAACTTTATCAAATTTGTGAAATTGATTTGAATTTAATATAGAAAATGGCTTAAATTGAATTGATAGGAACATATGATTTCTTTATTCTTGAAAATTTCATTAATTTATGAAAACCCATGTTTTGGTTTCTATTGTAAAATTTTGATATTTAAATATCGAAACAGAGAATTGTATTTTAAACTAATTTTAAATAATATTCATGTTATTGATTTAATGAATGAGAAAATAAAATCTTGGTTAGTTTGTGGGTTATTTTGGAAAATAAATCATGATGTTTAATTACCTACAAATGGATTGAATATTAAAACAATAACTAAACGACATTTGGCTAGAAATTTTCTTCTATTTAGGAGTGGATGATTGTAATTATCCATTAAGTGGGAGTGGGTATTGTATTTTTTATCATCATGAGAGTATGAGTATCCTATAACCAAAAATAGTTGTAACACATAGATATTGACCGTGTTTCTTATATTGATTAATTTGTTATAGTTATTTATATATATTCTATTTATTGAAAACATTGTTATTAATGTCATTTTTTGTATCTAAAATGATTTATATAAAAACATAGTTAATATTGTGTTTAATGTACATGCATCAAATGAATGGATTAGCATTTATTTTGTCAATTTTATGATTGAATTCTAATTCTAGTTTTTGTTAATATTGAATTCATGCATTTGATTATTATGAAGGAATCTTATTGTGGAACACACAGTGAGAACCTACTGGGATTTTATCTCACATCCTATATTTTCTGTTTGGAACGTGTAGATTTCTTTTTTACAGGATAGAGTTAATGGAATGTGGCACATGGGGGTCGTGTTTGTTTTTTACCCATTTATGATTTTGAGTGTTATGTTAGTTGGGTCTTGGGATGTTTATGATTTCAGTTTCTTAATATAATTGATGTTGTACTATTTTGGGATTTGTTGTATATGCTTGAATTACGTATTATTTCACTATTTTTGACTATTAATCTTACATAATTGTTTCTTATGATACCATTATTATATGGAAAACCCATTATCTATTTTAGATTTTATGATTATTGGTTATATGTTCAAACCCCTGGGGATCCTCAACACCCTTCAAGATATATTAGTATTTTCATTGGTATTGGGGTACCAGTTTTTCCTGGCTAGTTCATGACTTTTTTCACATCCATGCATTGAATTCGGAAAAATAGTTTCCAAATATGGAATCAACTTATGTTTTTTTATTAATTAGTTCAATATAGTTTATTAGCAAATATTTTGTTGAAATAAATTAAAATTGATGGCAACAATTATGTTTAAAACAAGATTACACTATGTTTAAACATAAAATATATGGGGTAGAAATTACCTAGACACCTCGAAAACTCATTTAAATGACATATTTCTACATTATAATTTATAATAATATTATTTTATCCATTTTGGATTATTTTCCATCATGAAAAATGTTTATGTAATTCAATCATTCAAAATTTTATATGGTTTCCACTCACCTCCCTTATAAATGGATACCCCTATCTCCCCCTCTTCACCCCTCTCAAATCATATTTCATGGAAGATTGCAAATAAATTCTCTTAAAAATTTCCTCCTCCCATAAAATAAATATTAATTTTGGAATAAATATAAAAAAGAATGGATTTTGATGCAATCAAAAAGAAGGAACCCAATAAAGAGGTTACGTTCATCATGTAACATATGTCTTTTATTTATTCATAAATCCTTAAATTATATTTGTATCATTATTATATAATAACACCAGTATCATTCATTTACCGATATATTTATAAGTCATGGGTTAGAACTACAACCACACACACTTCAATCAATCATCTTATGAAATCATTGCTCATAAGTGCAGAGAACTACCACCTACTAAACTAATGACTTTTGATTTTCCACTACAGCCTTTCATGGATGGCGATAATATACAAAATTATATTTATATATGATATTTATGACTTTATTGATTAATTTATGATTTCTTGATTTTTATATGACCCATACCTTCATGATTTTTATTTTTTGGGAATACAATTCCATCAGTTTTGTGTATAGTGGTCTACTTACTCGCAAAGTGATTTGATTCATTCACACATTAAATGTAAAGAACTGTGGAAGGGATTGATAAAAATATGTGATATATATAAAATAAAAACTATTCTAAATTTAAAATATATAGTTATTCGTTCGGTATTTTAATCAAAAATGACAATAGAAACTATAGTTAGGCTTACGTACGACCTACCATCTCCAGTAACTGTGTATTTCATTTCCCATTTCCATATATTATTGATTTTTATATATAAATACAAAATGAGTATATATATATATGATATTCATATTCTAGATATCACTTTGGATATAATGAAATTATGATATTTCTAGTAGGACAATGAATAACAAGGAAAACATGTTTGAAAAATAAAGATGTTATTAGTTTAAATATATCTTATTGTGAAATCAATTAAAGTGGTGTTTTATAAAATCATAAGTAAATCATATAAAATTTTACATATATTAATATTATTCTATAAAATATTTATAATAATATTTAATTTATTATACTACAATTTTAATTGAGTATGATGTGATTTAAGACATAGGGTAATGGATTTACATCTCACATTTTTATTGTTGTGAGAAACATGTTATATTCAACCCCAAATTTTCTACGTGTTGCATATTCTACCCATGAATGACAATTATGATTATTGTAACTATATTTTTTTGTTTTTAAAATACTATTTTAGTATTTATCTTTCATTAGGTTACTATATATATGATAACAGTGTGGTAAGTGAATTTTTTCTCAATTATCCATCTTTGAGAAACATTTAATTCTATGTACCTATATTCATTTAAGAGGTGTATATACTACCAAATTGACATCATATATCACAAATATTTTTATTTTAATGTTATTTTATGCATACTATATTTTTATCTATTAATGGGGCTTATGGTTTAATGTTACCAAAGTGGTAATGATTTTATGTTACAATCTTATCATTCATTAGGATTATTTATTTTTAACTCTCCAATGTTGATATATAATGATCTACCTCCCAAAATTTCTCTATAATTTTCTTACACAATCTAATTAATGTTATATTCTTGTAATGGTAATATTTTAACACTATTTGGTAGGTAAGATACAAAATAATATGTTCTTAATAAAAAGATAACTTTATTTCACTCGTTATTCTGAAATTTATGCCCTTTAAAAAAATGTATTCAATAAAATGTTTTTAATATGTTTTTAAATGATCTATAATGTTCACATATAATAAATGAAATGTTGAAAAAAAATTTCTATTGGAAATTATTTTTTAAATGTTCTCGAATATTCCATTTAATGTTTCAATGGTTATTCCCAATGAAAATGATTTTGAACATGTATTGTTATTTAATCATTGTTTTTAATTATTTCTGAAGTGTAAATTATATTCTATCAAGAATAATTTAAAATAAAACATTCCCCAATAATTTTCTTTTTTAAAAATAGTTTTTCAATGATGAAAGAATATTCTCCCCGAGAAATTTTCTCAATTATTTTTAAAATAAAAATTTATATTTTTTCAAACTTTTCTCTAATGAAAAGGACTCTGAAAAAGTTTTATGTCCTAAAGGGTGTTTCAAATGTCTCATAAAGGATCATTAATAAGTTTAAAATTTTATTTTCTATATGAATAATTTTAAAAAATGTTTTATGTATTAATAATTGTGGTAAATGTATTTCAAATATTTCATATTATGTTTTCATTGATATATTCATAGGAAAAGTTTTTAAAAATTTATTATGTTAAAATGTGATTTTAAATGAAGAAATGGTATTTTTTTCAAGATAATAATTAAAATTGTTTTCAAGTGTTCTTTTATCATCTAGGTTTATATTCAATGAAATTGATTTTCAGAAAAGGAATTATGTTTTAAAAATTATTTTCTGTAAAAAGATGAATTTCTCAAGATATTTTTTATATGATCATTTGAAGATTAATTTCTATAAAATATTACACCAACTAGATTTACATGTCCCATATTTGCTGTATGATAAAAGTACAAAATTTATATACATTCTTTAAATGGTTTATATTTTGATGGAACATTGTTTATGAACCCCATTTTTATTCCTTGGTTTATAACATGATAAAATGCACTTGGAACCAGCATTTTTTCATGTGTTATTCTATAAAAAAAGAATTTGAAACCATTATACATTCCATATGTTGTTTTGTGTTTAAATTTTTATGAAACACATTTACTTCCATTGATTATTATATGATGAATTATTATGATCTTCTATCATAAATATTTATCATTTAATTATATGAATCATTCTCTATATTTCTCCTTCTAATGCATTGGGTAATGATTCATATCTCACGAGATAAAAATTATTACAATTTGAGTTATCATAGTTTATGAAGTGACATTTTCCATTATGATGGTTGGGGGAGTGAACCTAGTACACTATAAAGAAAGGATTATGACTGATGATGGTGGTGTATCCCATCCAGTTGGTGTATCCCCCATAAAGATCCATGATATGTTTTACAATAATCCTTGACATATAAATAATTATTTTATGTGGATATGTGTATCCATAAAATTCAATTCTTATGAAAATGTTTTTTTCTCGTATCTCATGTTCTTTGATTATCTTATTATTCATGTTCTATGAACATTCAAACATTACCACATGAATCGTGAATATGATCATTAATATTATAGAATGGTTTTAACATTTTATGATCAAATCATCATACCTTTATTTTTATGTTATTCATATATATCTACTTTAGATACCCTTAAAGGGAATAATACCTCACCCATTTGTTTGCTTCCTTTATTTAAGCTGTAAAGATAAATCGTATGTAGGAGTACACAATGTGATTATCATTGAGGGAATCATTGAGGATATTTCACCGTATTAGATTATTGAGTTATATTTTTTCAAAATAACTAAAAAATTATAGTCCTCATGTTTGTAATTTTTTAATGTATTGAATATTCATCTAAAAACATGAAAATATATGTATGAATATCCCAAGACGTTATTAAAATACTCAATGTTGTTCTAAAAAGATAAATTGAATTCACTAGCGAATATCGCTTAAGAGGATAAATATGTATCTATAGTTGATCCCCCTTATCGTGCAGTATGTGATGATCTATTTAATATGAAATCCACCCCATACAATCCATAGACAATGGAAAACATAATAATTTGATATAATAATTTTGTTTATTGATTAAAATTTTCCCGATTAGATTCATTAATTTTCAATTAACATAACACCCAAATAAAAAATTTATATTAAATATAAATTAAATCCTATATATTTCCAAAGGGTTATCTACACCATTTCATATTGCGATAAATAATTGAATATCAACCCTAACATATTCCTCATTAAAATCATAGTATCTAATGTTATCAAAACAAAAAAATGATTCTAATTGTTAGACCCCTGACCCATAATAGAAAATCTTCTTCGATAAACACAATATTTACGAACTTTACTAGAAACCAATTGTATATTCTCCAAAATAACTATCTATAAATTCAATATGTTTTAAAAATTATGATGTTACTTACATTCCAGTGACTATTATGTTTAATGACATATTAAATTAATTAATATCATAATCTAATCTAGCACTTGTATTTCTCAACTAGTAGTTATTTTCCCCACCTATATAGAAAACCAATTTCTCAACTATAAATCTTCAAAATATCTCGCAAATTACCCACATAGCTTTCATAATTGGTATATATTGTGTTATAGTTTTTTATGTCCTAGGTAAATGGAACTAAAAAAGGGGTTAACTCTAGCACCGATTAAGAGATACATATTTCTGAAGGTGTTATAAATTGATCATGATTTACATAATATGTGGGGAGAAAATAATATTAAAAATTTCATTATATACTAAAATATATAGAATTATATACCCATTAATTTTAATGAAAAAATTTATATCAATATTTCACATATTCTATTGTTGGGATTTGAAATGTGGGTCATTAAAAACTATTATCAAGGACTTGTGAAAAGAAACCATCCAATCAGGGGAACATGAATACACCAAAACATAATATATTTTGTCTCATGAGAATTATTTGTCAATTGAAGGGATATATAACAATGGTCCCTTTCCATCACATGATTTTCTCAAATCCATACTCCATAAGATCAGAAAATACATTTTATTCAATTCCCAATGGAATATCTAACTCACAAAAAATGGCTTCCTTTACAATGGAAAATAAGTAATGTCAATAAAAAATCATCTTGAAGTAGTAGTAAACTATAAACAATATTTTCAATATTTTCCCCTGTCAATTAATGTAATAAAAAGATATTAACCCATCATGATATAAATTATGAGTGTAAAAAATTGATATATTTTTAATAATCATATTTCTTCGAATAATGACATAAGGAATCCCAATATTTATTCCAATTTAAATATAATTACATTATTTCAATATAAATCTCATTATATATATTATTTTATAAATTGAGTTTTTCATGCCATATAGACCACTGTGTATATAACTAATTCTGTATTGAAAAATTATAATCACAATAAATCCACAAAAAAATGTTGATTGGTTTTCAAAAATTTAATCCCCTATGTAGAATGAGAATCCAAGATGGATTCTAACATAGTTTAAAATCACCTTTTCAAATGAATGATTGAATTATTGGACCCAATAAGGATTTAGAATAATATTTTTATATACAATATATTCATTCCAAAAATTGATATATATATATATATATATATATTTATATATGTAATTAGAAATTGTTAAAATATAAACTTATTAGTTTACATCCTTTTAAAATTGATAATGTAAATTAGTATGAACACATAAAAATATCTTTTATAAATCATTATTAACATCGAGTGAAAAGATAATGTTATGATCCCTTGCAGAGTAATAATTATAAAAGTGACCTAAAAACTAATTGTAAACCTTTTTATTAATATATTTATGTATATTATTTCATTGAAAAGGAAAAAATTTTATTTTGGAAAAATTATTTGAGGAATAAAAACATATGAATGTGAATTGAAAAACTATTATATTAACACAAATAATACCATCGATTATCTATAAAATTTCTAAAAGAGTAAGAAATTAATTTTTTATTTAAAATTATAGTCCCACTATATATGAAAAAGAATTAACATAATCTAAATATTAGGTAGGTAAAACCCATGAATGGATGAAATGTGTCAATATGGAACAATACAAATCTAGGTATAGATACACATGTTAACAATATTCCTTATGGTAAACATTCTACATGAATTAATAAATATTTAAAAATAGTTTTTTATATGGTAGAAATGTAAATTAATGGAAAAATAATTTAATAATAAAAAATTTAATGAATTATTATAATTTACCAATAATTTATTTCCAATTGGATGACCATAAATCAATATATGAATTTTTTCCAAATGTGTTAGACTTGATGTATCAAGAGAGTTAAAGTCATTAGATTAAATGTAACTGATTTAGAATATTATTTCTCTTGAATAAAGTATTTTTAAGATAAATAAACATCATCGGGGTGTTATTTATCACTAAATGTAAAAAATAGATTATAATATAATCATTCCTCTTGAACTTATAGATTGGGACAATGATTACTTTTACGAATGAGTAACATTTTTATAAAAATCAATTTGAAAGGGAGGGATTCAAGATTATCATCACATTTCACTATTAGAAGATATTATTAAAATTATATCTCAAATATATATTATAAATACTACATATGTTAAATTATTTCTGTAATACAAAATATGTCTCAAAGAGTTGAATTTGAGTTGAAAATAATTACCTCTGTTTGATTCATTCTACTTTCAAAGAAATATTCCTAAAAAATAAATTTATTTTCACTAAACAAATATTCATGAAACGTATTCAATATCCATTATAATACTTATCTATAATCAATCTACAAAAATTTAAAATAGTAAGTTCTATCTATTTTCAACACCTCGTGTATGTAATTATTATCTGTTTGTACTACTTTTATAGAGGAGTTGTTAATATCAAGTATTTTTCTAAAATGAATCATATTTTATCCAATAATGTATTTGAATTTATTTTACCAATGTGTTTATAATTACATAGTTTCATTATAATCTTGTTTTCAATACAATAAATGTACAATAAATTATATGTGTTCATGTATCACTAACTCCAAACAATCAAAATGTGTTAATTTAATTATTGATATATGTATTTATATAACCATTCAAAATGAATATATATATATTATATATTATAAAATTAAATATTTTTTCATGGTTATACATTACATAAATTTACTTTATTTTTCATTGATGTGGTGAAACTGAACCAAACATCGATATACAAAGAATAATGGAAGGAAATGATGTTTTTTAGTTTAAATATATGTATACTAGAAACATAATGTTTTTATTTGGTTCTTTTCTGGGTGATATATAATCATTTAATATAAATATAATCTTTAGGTAATTTATATATATTCATTAATATAAAACAAGATATCAATTTCTTCTTAGTTCACTCATTTAATGTGATTGAATAAACAATAATAAATTTTTATTATATCATGAATTCGTTAATCAATTTTTGAAATCCCAGCCATAATTATACTACAATCTACATGACTAGACATGTATTTTATTTATCAAATGGTAATTGTAAAAAAATTGTTTCATGGAGGAGGTAATCTACACATAAACACGGTCGATGATTTCATTTTTCATAGAATGGAATAAAGCGGTAATATGGTATACCATTTCAGATTGTAAATAATATTATTAATCTAATAATTACTAATTAAATTGTTATTCTTAATATTATATATTTTTTATATATAATATTAAACATATATAATCGTAGAGGATGTTGTTTTCATAACACACAAATTACAATTATTTATTTCATAATACAAAATTGAAAAGTTTAATAATTTTAATTATAAATTATTAATAACATTAAATATATGAAAATTATTTATTTTATCACACTATTATTGAATATATTTTTTGGAAATGTATAATAGGTAGAACATTTTAGTGTTAAAATGATTACTAATGTTGATCTATTTTAGAATTCTATGGAATATTCATAGAAATTTTTTTAAATTGTAAAATTGATTTGGGAATGAAGAGGGCAAGAGTGAAATATTATTCCATGTTAATGAAAGAGGATAGGATTTCAAGTTAAAATATAATTTTTTGGCTTCATTTAACTGGTGGAGAGATTCCCCTATTATTATTTTCTAGAGTTTAATTTTTTATAATATTTCAAAGTAATATAATGTTAGAACACAATAAAAATTTCAAGTCGATCCAAAAATAATATATAATGGAGTGGGGAAATAATAATTATGATCCAAATCTCAAACAATAAAACCTTAAAATATTTTAATCATGTTTTAAACCTTTTACCACTATATTTATTACTTTTAACATTACATATTTTAGCATAGTGACATGGATTCACCAAAGGTTACATGATCATAATTCCAAAATTTGAAATGGCGTGTATTAAGTAATTTGAGCCCATGGATTAAATATGTTAAATCAATTTCAGGATATTAATTCTATTAATTTGTTAATAATTAACAATAAAATAGATATTTATAGTCTTTTCGATTTTAAAAAATATTTTAATGTTGTTTGATAATATAATATTTGTATTTGTAAACATTAAAATATTAAATTTATATGGTTATATATAAAATTGATATTTGGTCTTGTAAAAAGAATAATGATTTTCGAATTCATACTTATGTAATAATAATTTCATAAAAGTCATGTTGTTTGTAAAAAATAAAATTTACAATATTATCTGTAAAATATATAATTTAACATAATTCATAAAAAAGTAATAGTAAGAGAATATTCTATAATGGATATAAATATATTTTTTAGTTTTTCAAAGTCAAATTATTTATTTTTGAAATTTAACAGTTAAATAGAATGTTGAGATATAGTGGAAAAAGTAATTTACGAAAATAACATTTTTAGAATATTAATAATTCTCATTAATATTACAATATATTTACCAAATAAATTAATATTATACATTTATTGACATGAAATCTATTTTTTAATAAATAATCGTATTTTTATTGAAATAGAAATATAGAAAACATAAAAATGAGTTCTTTATAAACAGACATTTCTAAGTACACGATTATCATATTTAAAATTTTATCTATTCTTATGGAATTTAATTCATATTAAATATAGTGATCATTTTAATTATATAGAAATATCATTTAATGGTTACTACCATTCATTCCAAATAATTCAATGTGTATGATTTATTATTCAAAATATGAATTTATATTTATATTAATTCATATCACAGTTTGAATTTATTTATGTGTTGTACGTGTATAATGATATCAAACACATTAGGATCATTTAATGACAATAATATATTAATATATATAGTTTTACAACATGGACTCAATTATCAAAGATCCATCTACACAACTCACTAATATGAGGACATTCCCCTTATAATGATCATTGAACATTATATCAACACATACATTGATATTCCAATGTAGGGTGTGAGTTTTAGCTCCGTAGCACTACAATAATCAGTTGTTAAAATAAAGTACGTATATATATATATATATATTTCAATTTTTGTGATTGTGTGTGTGTTAGGATGATATAAAAATTCAAAAATATGAAACAAACCATGCATCATGAGATCACGTTCTACAATGTCTATCGTGAGCTATAGTTGTCATTACATTGTGTCTATTATTGATTTAATGTGTGGTAAATCATAATATATTGGGTTTGGAAATAAGGATATCACATTTCCCATTGCACAACACATCAAACTATGGGTTATGGGATGAGGCTATCCCACCCCTAACTTAGATTGTGGTTGGTATATATGGTCTTTGTGATCCATCCTCTTTCAGGATGGTTCATATGTTGTCACACCCCTATTTCAACCAATTGTTTGACTAAAAGTACACCATAAACCATCCTATATCTCCAGTTAGTCCACATGTCCAGCAAACCCCAACTATATCTCCAAGTCACACCATCACTATCGACACCACATCACTCCATCATAATCCAAAATGATATGGGATATAAATGTTCAGATGATCCACCATTCATCTTGATACAAAAATCCATATGAAATTCATTCAAATACAATAAGGAATAATAAGAAATGTGTTATTATATAAAAATGAATATGTATAATGATTTATAGAAACACTATATCTGGATGGGAACTAGTGAAAATATATATATAATGGTAATTAGTACCACAAAAACACACACATTCTCTCACTTTCAAATATAACAATCATCCTTAAACAATTGCCATATATTGAATGGATATCCACCTATAGGGAAACTGATGTCAATTTCATGAAGATATTATTTAAATCATCCCATCACAACAACAATGCCTTGAAAAATTCCCAAATTCATTACAAAAATGATTATAAAATCATAATAGGGATATAGACATGTAACATGGAATTTAAGAAAGACTAAATAAATATTATAGATCTAATGGAAATTATAGATCTAGATCCATATAAGTAGAGGAGGTATATATTATAGACCAGGACACCTATCCATTAATTTATATTTTGATCCTTAATAGAACACAAAATAATTAATTAATCCACACAGGATAGTAGACATCATTAATTATTTCCAAGAAGAATATATGAAATCATGAATAAACATGACTAATGGGGGGATTATATCATCATATCAAAAATTCTCATGTTCCAAAATCTCTATATCGAATGGGAATAAAATGTAAGGGTAGATAATAGACCATGAATTTCAAATTGGGTCCATATTTATTAAATCCTATGTAATAGGTGAATGAATGAAGTGTTTTATAGATGTTTCATGTTAAAAGAAATTCAATTAAATTTTCATTCATTATTCAGTTGAATTGTTTAAAAAACTATACAGCACCCATATGGGGATCACTGCCACATTGGGAAACCCATAGAATTTGGGAATACTATTTTTTAAACCAAGAATCAACCATGCTTTTTCTTCTATCATGAGATATGTAGGTTCATTGGGATTGTATTATAGATAGCTATAACCATGAACTAACTTTGTTCCATATTCTAGACCTCACCAACATGTATCATTGTTTACAAGGAGAATAAAAAAATTACTTTTCCAATTTGAATATATAAACCCCCATAAAATCACATTAAACCATTCCATATAATATATAATTTAACCACAATATAATCAATTAAAATAATAGAAAAATACACATAAAAAGGGTAGAATGATGGGGAAAAGTAGGTAATTTATTTGACCACTTAAGATCTGCATGTATATATTTTTTATTACACTATATACAATACATTTTAAGATATTTTACATGGTTAATTTTTCGGATTAATATTAATAGTTCAATAAATTCTTCAAATTATTTTAGGTCTTCTTGGAACCATTCAATGGGCTTCTCAAAAACATCATATTACCCTCAAATTACATAAAATATCATCAGAAATTAATATAAATTTTCTATAGTGTACAATCCAATTTCAAGGTAAATAAAAAAAATCTAAATAAGAAGATGATTTTCTTAATGCCCTTTTACATTCAATAAAGTTCCATATATAATTAAGAATATATACAATTCATAATCCAGTTATTTCATTTATAATTTTTTTAGCAGGAGTAATATGTAACATAGTATATGAAATTTCCCACATTTCATATTTCTTGAAAAAAATTAATCATGTGTTTAGAATATTCCCAAGTACCCACAATCATGCTCAATTATAAAAAATATAATCAATACAATTGGAATTAGTCTATCAGTATATTATCATTTTTTATAATGATCATATCATCAATAAATTTTATTTATGGGGATTATTAGAAATAATATTTACCTTCCCAAATCTATTTCAATTATAAGACTCCTTCATCCGTTAAATTGTCAATCATATAAAAATCTAATTTTTTAGCCATAATGTATGGGGAGCACAATATGATAACCTTGTTTTTTTGGATGCATAATATATCATCTTTATTGTTCATGAAATTTATTTGCAATATCTTGGATAACAAACCCAACCAGAATCCATTGTGCACTTCAAATTCAATATTTGGTTTTTTAGTTTTTTATTCCTCTATATATTATATATATTATTCTAATAAATAAATAAATAATAATGAATAATTATTTTAAATAAAATTTATATGGAATTAATTTTTCTATAATAATTAAAAATATATTTAGTTTTAAAATAATTCATTACATTGTTTTATTGTATTTATTATATTTATATATTTATTTAAATGTATTTATAATAAATATTTTATAAAAAATTATGGGATTTGTATTTTGTTATTATGGGAATTGAGAATAAGGGGTATACTAATAATTATTTTTCTAAGCCCATATTTAGGGAAGGTTGAAAAATTCATTTTTTATATTTACAGCGTAGACATACAGTGATATTTATAAATGGTTTATCATTATTTGTGGTTATTATAATAATTCATAGGCCACTTCAAATGGAGACTAGTTGTCTTAATGAAATAAATCCATTTTATTTCAGTCAAAAAATATCAACTATATCTAATTATTTTTTAGGGTTACTATTGGTTTCATATAAAAAATGAAGACATTTTAAGGGAGGAAAAAATTATTTAACATTTTAGATAAATTAATTTATATTAATTTCATAGTGGTTGTATTTTATTTAGTTCATAGTATAACACTATTAGTTAGAGAATAATGTGGTGAGTAGTTTTCATGGTTTACATTATATATTTCTTTATTGAAATGGATATCTCAATACACTTTAACCCTTAATTAATATGACATAATATATATATATATATAATATTTAAAAAATCCTTATTTTCAATTTTTTTAAATTGTTGGTATACTTTTTAAATTATAGATATTTGGATATCTTTTAATGGATTAGTTATTTGTTATGATTTTATTTATAATATGTATTTTTAGAAACAGTTTTCACAGTTACTATATGAAGATACATCACATTTATTTCTCTTTTATATATTTATATATCAAAATTTAATATATATTACAATAAAATGGAATTCTATGTGAGAATTTAAAATTACAAAAAAATAGATTTCAATTTAGGAATTTGGATTATCATTCTTGGACTTGGTAACATGTGGTTCCATAAAATGTGTTCATATATAATTTAATTTCAAAATTTATGATTCAATTATTTTTCATTATAGTTTTTTAACATTATATTTTAACAATTCAATTTTATTGAACATTTTATTTTATTTTATAATTTCATCATTTCATATATTAATTTCATATATAAAAATTTTGTTTTTTTATATTTTAGTTTATTTCCCTAATTTTTAATTCAATGTTATGGGTTTTTAATTCATCAATCCACATTAGTTTTACTTCAAAAAACATATATTAAGAATTGAGGGTGTATTTTTCAAATGATTCATGATATTATTGTAAAATAAAATTCATATTTTGTAACACCCCAGGTAAATAAAGAATAGAGCATTTTCATTTTTATTTATAAATTAAATATTAATTTTACTTTAAAGGGGTTTCTATGTTCGATAGCGTACCCGATACTCAACAATGAGTTTCTTTGAAATCTTACGTTGCACACTAGTAATATAACAATATTATTTAAAATGGTAGTTAACACATAGCTGTTGTATTGGCAAAAATGGAGAGAATTAACTAAAATATGATTATATATGTTTCTTAAATGTTTTTACATTTATCCAATAAAAGATAAAGGCTTAAAATATGGAAGGAATTCAATTTTAGGTATATATACCCTAATTTTCAATAAAGGTTCACTTATCTACTTTTGATGGTGAACCATCATTAAATATAGTTTTGTTCACTATTATACATTATATTGTACCAAATAAAACTCTTCATTAGAATAGGGACATCAAAATTTAATTTGTGTAAATTTTTGGTATTTTTTCGATAAAGTTCATTTTATTAATAAATAGTGAAAAATGTTGTATTTTAATTCAAAACATATTTTTAATCTAATTTATTTATATGTTTAGCTTATCTTTTTAATTGGTTTTAAAGATAAATTATAATATATTTTTACCATTAAATCCAATAGTGGTCGTTGGAATTAATTTCACTTTGAAATCGGACTTAAACTAGTGTCAATCTTTTGATACTTATTGTTTCATAAAAACACGCTATTTGCTCTTAAAGAGGGAATTAATTATTAAATTAATTAATGAAACTTATATGTTTTTAATTTTGTAAAATGGAAATCATTTTTGAGTTCGGAATGTCAAATATAACTTAGGGTGATGTTTTGGTATTTTTTTTGAAAAACTTCAATTTGATGAATAGTGAAACCACTATGTGGTACTTATAAAAACTGATTTTTCATTTAAATGAAATTTTACCACTTCTGTGATTTGATATTCAAAAATCCGACACACATGGTTGTCATTAAGAAGTAAAATGTGGGTCAATGGGATTAAAATAACTTTTTGGTGAATAGTAACTTTTATGTTTTTTAATCGCGATTAGAGGTAATTAGTGTAGTTTAAGGTAAAAATAATGTTTTAAATAAAATGAAACGATAATGTAAAATATAAGAACTAAACTTGTCAAAAACTTATTATATGGGTATATTTAGAACCCTTATCACCTTATCCTAGAATTATATCAATGTGGGACCTTTTAAATCCAAAACTCATTTTAAAATAAAGAAACATTTCTTTACTTTCCAAGAGTGCCCCTCCTCTCCTCTAATAAAAGGACCCCACCTCTACCACCATACCCACACTTCCAAAGACTTTGGCTCGGCCAAACCCTACCCATTTTGTCTCTCCACATCCCTCTATAACTTTTATAAGCCTCACATTGGGCAGAAGGCTTCCCAAGTAAGCCTTTGAGCTCAAATCTAAGAGAGTTACCCGATTTTAATGTAATGTCTTCACTTGTGTCCTTTTGTTTTGTTTTGCTTCTCCCAACCCCATAAACTCTTTTTATTCATTTCCTTTGTAACAACTAAAGTATCTTAAATATACTAGGATGTTTTTATAAGATGCTTTCGAGCTACACTTACACACATCTACATCTAATGGTTAAAGAACATACTGTTTCTGTGGATGGCGAATTTCTACCTCACGAAACGATGATTGTTCAATATTATTCCAACACCTTCAAAGGTGGCCATTAAGATGTCACAATATTTATATAAGATATATAATATGTTTATTTCTTCCTTAAGCTTCTGCATTTTTCATTTATGTCACACTTTCATGGCTTCCATTATGGGTATACGCGATATCTTCATTTTAGGAAGTGCGGACTAACGCCCCCTCAAAGTAATTTGATTCGTTAATTCCATCTGTGGGACATATAAAGGATGGATTTAAAGTTATTATATATGATGTATGTTAAATATAAATGATGAATATAATTCTGTAATTAAAATATACATACCTCTCATTTATTTTTAATTCCATTAATATGACAAAGAAATGAAAGTAGTGTTCATGCGTACGTACGGCTTACCGTTTCCATGAACGGTGCATTTCATTTCTTACCTCTAAATGATTATGTAATATTATAAATACATGTATATGATGGATATATATGATATATATGATATCCAAATCATGAATATCATTCTGGATATGATGAACCTTTTACCACACGAACAACATGTAATTGTAAGAAGTTCACTTTTGACTCAAGTACCAAATATCAACAAACGACCGTTATCAACTTAAATGACTAAATAATTTTCATAACATGGTAATAATTGATATCAAAGGAATAATGAACTTGAAAAATGTTCTTAATCACTTAGAAATTAACTCATGTTTATTATTCAGGATGTTAAAGAACGATCGATTCAAGTCGGACCCGAGGTGAGGGACTTCGTCTCAATATCCTTTCATTGAGGCATATTTTTGTTTTATACACCACTTTATGTAATATGTTGTATAAACCCCTTTTACTTTTACATTTATTCAAATGTAATCTATTTATACGAAGAATTTTACAAAATGAAAAAAGGGAATGTTTTTGTCGTACGTATGCGGTGACAACGACTTCTCCGCCGCCGTGAGTATTATATGGTCTTTGGCTTCCTCAATAATCCATAATGTTTTTAAAATGAAATAAATACCATATAATCATTTATTTATTTTGGTATTGAAAATGGTTTTTATAACGGATTTGTGATGTCAATATATTTATGTGATATATTGTGATCAAAGTGTGGAAATGTTTTCTTTCCATTATATTTGTTTTATGTTTTATGATTTTATAATGGTAATTGGACATTTGATGGGTGGTTACGTGATAAACCATATGACGGGTGGTGCCATGAATACCAGGATGGGTGGTTACGTTATAACCTCCAATGCATTGGGTTAGGAAGTCAGCCATATGGCTATTCTATTAAGTGATATGTGTGGAAGTCGACCGTATGGTTATTCCATTTATGTATGTTTATGTCCCAAGTTACCTTTATATGTTATGTGATCTTTTTGTGGGTTTTATGGTAATATTTTGGTTACAAAAGGGTAAGTAATGATATTTTATTCAGTGAAGAGTTTTTACTACTTAATAAAGGTGAAAAGTATTACTTTTATAATGTATACATGGTTTACATGTTCTTTTGAAAAACTAATAGTTTTCATTCATTGTGTATCCCTCACTGAGCTTTTTATGCTCAGCCCATGTTTTTTTGAAATGTTTTTCACAGGACTTAATGTGGAATATGGTCAAGGATGCGATCAAGGGAAAGTCATGCTATCTAAAACACATAACTAGAAATGTTTCCTTTTAAGAGTTTTTATTTTATGGAAACGTAGTAGAAGTTTCTACTTTGTAATCATTTGAGATGTAATAGTTATGTCCTAATTCTCTAATAATCTAAACCATGATATGATCCTTAATGTAAATTATTCATTTAATTCAATATTAAGTAAGTTTTAAGGCCAATGCCTTATAGTTGGTATCATAGGTCGGTTTAGACAACTTTAAGAGTTAGAAAATTGTGAAATTAGAAGTTAATTTATGGTATGACTGAAATGATATAGCATTTAAAGATTAACATGTTGCTTCGCCTAAGATATTTCTGTGTTCAGAATGGTTTCTGCAGAGGAAACAAAGCAGCTATGTTGGGACGACATCAAGAGGAAGACAACCTTCCAAATCAGAAACCTGAGATGGTCGGAATCGGAACTGAATAGTTTATTGTAGTGATGGCACAGTTGAATCAGGCTATAAATGGTGATGGTTTCCATGCATGAGATTAGATAGATCAACCGCAGAGGAACACGTCAGTGGTAGAACATTTCATAAAGAAACATCCCCAATCATTCAAAGGATCATCTGACCCTGTGCAAGTTGAAGGGTGGATTAAAGCACTGGAGAAGATTTTTGATGTCATGGGGTGTTCAGAACATCAAAAGGTTAGTCTTGTTCTTTACCGTTTTGAAGGTGAAGATGATCAGTGGTGGTCGATAGTGAAAAATATCCGGGATAGTGATGAGACTGATGATCTTCACTGGGACAAATTCAAAGGTATGTTTCTTGAGAAATATTTTCCTAAGGTGGTTCGTCTTAGGATGGATAAATAGTTCCTAGAATTGAGGCAGGAGGATGACTCAGTGGCTGCTTATGAAGCAAAGTTCACTCGATTGGCAAGGTATGCTCCAAACTTCATACGAGATCTTGATAGTAAAATAAACCATTTTTACTTAGGGTTAAAGCCAAAGTATCGAATGGCTTTAGCTTCTAGTGAGTTAAAAAAGTTATGAAAAACTTGTTCGATGTGCAGAGAAGGTGGAAATAGAATTTGTCGACGATCAGGTGTTTATTGACAAATGACAGAATAAGAGGTCTAGTTGGCAGGAAAAGGGGAAGAATTCGTCAAATAAGCAACGAGGTAAGAAAACCAAATATCCATCATGTGAGAAATGTGGTAAAATGCATCATGGAGAATGTTTATCCAAGTCTAGAAAGTGCTTTTGATGTGGTAAGTTGGGACATATTGCTCGTAACTGTAAGGAATATGATAAAGTGGGCAATTAAAATCCAGCAGTAAGATGTTTTAAGTGTAATGAAATGGTTCATTATGCAAATGAGTGTCTAACGAAGTACTCCACTGGGGGAAAGTTGCCAGACTACAAGCAGAAAGGGGTGGTGAAATCCTTTGCAACTACTTCAGTAGATGTTGGGCCATCAAATGAAGTAGTATCAGGTACAATGTTTGTTTGTTAAGATTATGCCAATGTGTTGTTTGATTCAGGGTCTACACATTCGTTCATTTCTGAGAAGTTTTTTAGTGAATTGGAAATTCCATCTCAAGATATTAATCCTGAACTTATAGTAAAAACACCCAGAGGGAACATTGAGACAAAAAGGAATTATAAGAACCTTCCTATCCTTGTGTGCTGAAAGAATCTACCAGTAAACCATATTGTATTGCCTCTAGTAGAGTTTTATATTATTTTGTGCATGGGTTGGATTTCTATTTATCATGCTAAGATTGACTTCAAAGATAAAACGGTTTCTTTTCAAAAAGATTTTCAGTTTGTGTACAAGAATGAACCCTTTATTTTGATAACATATCAGGAAGTTGAGAAACTAATAAAAGATGGAAATGAATGTAACCTTGCTCATATTGTTGAAAATAAATGAACTGTGTAGATTAATTATCTTCCGATGGTAAATGGGTATCTTGATTTTTTCTTGATGATTTTCCTGGTATTATTCATGATCGGGAAGTTGAATCTACTGTTGACATAGTTTCTGATTCTAAGACGATTTCAAAACCCCCTTATCGAATGGATCAAGTTGAACTTTTATAGTTAAAGAAACAATTGCAGGAGTTATTAGATAAAGGTTTCATTCAACGTAGCACATAACCATGGGGTGCTCCTGTCTTATTTGTTAAAAAGAAAGATGGCTCAATGAGACATTGCATTTATTATAGATCATTAAATAACATTAATGTTAAGAACAAGTATCCTTTTCCTCATATCGATTATTTGTTTGATCAGCTCTAGGGAGATCAATATTTTTCGATGATTGAATTGAGGTCAGGGTACCATCAGTTGAAAGTAAAAGAAGCAGTCGTTCTGAAGACTACGTTCCATACTAGATATGGCCATTATGAAATTGTAGTTATGCCTTTTGGGCTAACCAATACACCTTTTGTATTCATGGACATTATGAATAGAATTTTCCATGAGTTTTTGGATAAGGTTGTGGTTTTTTTCATTGATGATATTTTGGTGTTTTCTAAATCTAAAGAGGAGCATGGAAGTCATTTAAGGGTTATCTTGAAAACCGTAAAAGAAATGAAACTGTATGGAAAATTCAGCAAGTGTGAGTTTTGGTTACAACACATTTATTTCTTGGGTCACATTGTTTCAAAAAAAGGCATAACTATTGATCCTGCTAAAACAAAAGTTGTTGAAGAATGGCCAAGACCCACAAATGTAACCGAGATCTGTAGTTTCCTTGGTTTGGCAGGTTTCTACCGAAAGATTGTTGAAAATTTATCACGGTTATCTAGTCCAATGACTAATCTAACTCGGAAGGGTGTTAAGTTTATTTGGAAAAAATAATGTGATGATTGTTTTCAGGAACTAAAAAGAAGATTGGTGAATGCTCAAATTTTGGCACTTCCTTCTAGGAATGGTGAGTTTGTAATCTATAGTGATGCTTCGTTGAAGGGACTTGGTTGTGTCCTTATGCAGAATGATCAGGTAATTTCATATGCTTCACGTCAGTTGAAAATTAATGAGGTAAATTACCCTACACATGACTTGGAATTAGCTGATGTTGGGTTTTCTATAAAAATTTGGAGGCATCATTTGTATGGAGTAATGTGTGAAATATATACTGATCACAAAAGTTTAAAGTATATATTCACTCAGAATGAATTGAACATGAGACATAGGATATGGTTGGAATTAATCAAGGATTATGATTGTACAATTCATTACCATCCGGGAAAATAAAATAAAGTGGCCGATGCTTTGAGTTGAAAAAGTAATGCTTCATTAACCATGCTACGTTTGGAACGAGATCCTTTGGTTTTTGATTTGATGAAATTTGGCATTGATGTTTTAGGTGAAGGAAGTTCTTCTGTTTTGTTTCGGGTACCAGTGAGATCATCCCTATCAGACATAATTAAGCAAGCATAGAGGGAAGACAGTGAGTTGTAGAAAATGGTAGATATGGTTCAGAAGGTTATGTTGCCATAATTCAACATTGATAATGATTTTGTTTTGAGGATTGGGAAGAGATTATGTGTCCCTGGTGATTCACAGTTGAAGAATGAGTTGTTATGTGAGGCTCATAGTTCCCCGTTTTCAGTTCATCCTGGCAGTACTAAGATGTACATGGATCTGCGGGAGTATTACTGGTGGGATGGAATGAAAAGAGATATTGCAGATTTTACTGTGAACTGTTTTTACATGTCAATAGGTAAAGCAGAGCGACAGTTACCGAAAGGGATGCTTCAGCCTTTACCAGTTCCAGAGTGGAAATGGGAGAATATATCCATGGACTTCGTTGTGGGATTGCCGAAGACAACTCGAGGTAATAATGCAATCTGGGTTATTGTTGATCGCATGACTAAATCTTCTCATTTCCTTGTCATATGAGATAATTTTTCCCTAGATCAACTTTCCCATTTGTATCTTAAAGAGGTAGTCAGGTTACATGGATTTTCTCTCTCCATTGTAACTGACCATGATCCCAGGTTTACATATAACTTTTGGAAAGGCCTTCAGAAGTTATTGGGTGCTGAATTAAATTTTAGTACAGCTTTTCATCCGCAATCAGATGGGAAGTAAGAACAAAAAATTCTGACCTTGGAGGATATGCTACGAGCTTGTTCTATGGATTATCAGGGAAGATGGAACCAACATCTTTCTTTGGTTGAGTTTTCTTATAATAATAGTTTTCATTTTAGAATACAGATGGCACCATTTGAGACATTATATGGGAAGCAGTGTCGAACTCCAGCTTTTTGAGATGAAGTGGGTGAAAGGAAGATGATGGGACTATAATTTGTAGAAGAGATGGAAGAAAAAGTTCAGTTGATTCAGAAACACATGAGAACAGCTCAGAGTATACAGAAAAGTTATGCGGATAACCGGAGGACGGATCTATCTTTTGAGGTAGGTGATAATGTTTTTCTCAAGGTTTCTGCATGGAAAAGTGTGATGCGATTTGGTCTGAAAGGAAAGCTGAGTCCAAGGTTCATTGGACCATATAAAATTCTGGAGAAAGTTGGATCAGTTGCATATAGAGTGGCATTACCTCCGAATTTATCTCAGGTACACAATGTTTTTCATGTTTCAATGTTGAAAAAGTATATGCCAAATCCATCTCATGTTTTGAGTCCATAGGTAGTTTAGCTGGAAGAGAACTTATCTTATGAAGAAAAGTCGGTCCAGATTCTTGACCACATGGAGCAAGTGTTATAGAATAAGGTAATTCACCAGGTAAGGGTTTTGTGGAAAAACCATATGGTTGAAGAGGCAACGTGGGAATCTAAAAATACTATGAGGGATAAATACCACCACTTATATTGATAAGTGAATAAAATTGCGAGGACGGAATTCCCAAAAGGGGGAAGGATGTAACACCACATGTAAATAATGAATAGATAATTTTCATTTTTATTTATAAATTAAATATTAATTTTACATTAAAGGGGTTTCTATGTTCGATAGCATACCCGATACTCAACAATGAGTTTCTTTGAAATCTTACGTTGCACACTAGTAATATAATAATATTCTTTTAAATGGTAGTTACAAATAGCTGTTGTATTGGTGGGAATGGATAGAAATAACTAAAATATGATTATATATATTTTTTTTAAATGTTTTCACATTTATCCAATAAAAGATAATGTCTTAAAATACAGAATGAATTCAATTTTAGGCATATATACACTAATTTTCACTAAATGATCACTTATCGACTTATGATGGTGAACTATCATTAAATATAGTTTTGTTCACTCTTTTAAATTCTATTGTACCAAATAAACCTCTTCTTTATAATTGGGACATAAAAATTTACTTTTTGTAAATTTTTTCTATTTTTCCGATAAAGTTCATTTTTTTAATGAATTGTGAAAAATGTTGTATTTTAATTCAAAAACTCTTTTTAATATAATTTATTTATATGATTAGATTATCCTTTGAATTGGTTTTAAAGTGAAATTAGAATATATATTTACCATTAAATCCAATAGTGGTGATTGGAATTAATTTCACTTTCAAATCATACTTAAACTAGTGTCAATCTTTTGGTTCTTATTGTTTCATAAAAACACGCTATTTGATCTGACATCGGGAATTAATTATTAAATTAACTAACGAAACATATATTTTTTGAATTTTGTAAAATGGAATTCATTTTTGAGTTCGGAATATCAAATATAGATTAGGGTGAAGTTTTGGTATTTTTCTGAAAACATGAATTTTTTATGAATAGTGAAACCACTAAGTGGTACTTATAAACACTGATTTTTCGTTTAAATGAAAATTTACCACTTCTGTGATTTTATTTTCAAAAATCCGACACAAATGGTTTTCATTAAGAAGTAAAATGTGGTTCAATGGGATCAAAATAATTTTTTGGTGAATAGTAACTTTTAAGTTTTTAATCGCGATTAGAGGTAATTAGTGTAGTTTAAGGTAAAAATAATGTTTTAATAATATGAAATGACGTAGAAACATGTACTACACTTATTTGATGTGTCATTGCCGACCAAGACAACCCATGGGTCGATTTTGGGGACCCCATGGAGCCACATGGGTATGATAATGACATTAATGACTTTTATTTAAAGTTAAAATTAAAATGTCACAAACATGAGTTGTTTTACTAAAACAATTTTTAAATGGGGTTATGAAAGTCAGATTTTTTACTATAAATATTCATTAGAAATATAAAATGATTTCCTACATCATAGTATATTTTTATAATTTTTAGACATTAAATAAATTAAATTATTTATGACATCATGATGATGCAGCGATTACCTCATTATTTAACGATTTAAATAAAATGAGAAGATAATGTAAAATCTAAGACCTACACCTGTCAAAAACCTATGGTATGGGTATATTTAGAACCCTTATCACCTTATCCTCCAATTATATCAATGTGGGAAATTTTAAATCCGATGCTCAATTTAAAATAAAGTAACATTTCTTTACATTCCAAGAGTGCCCCTCCTCTCCTCTTATAAAAGGCCCTTACCTCTAGCACCTTACCAACACTTCCAATGACTTTTCCTTGGACAAAACCTGACCCATATGTCTCTCCACATCCCTATATAACTCTTATAAGCCTCACATTGGGAATTATTTTTCCCAAGGAAGCCTCTGAACTCAAATCTAAGAGAGTTACCCGATTTTAAGGTAATGTCTTCACTTGTGTCCTTTTTTTATTTTGCTTGTCCCGACCCCCTAATAAATTTTTATTCATTTCATTTGTAACATATTAATTATCTTAAGTATAATATGATGTTGTTATAAGATGATTTCGAGCTACACTTACACACACCTACATCTAATGGTTAAAGAACATACTGTTTCCGTGGATGGCGAATTTCTGCCTCACGAAACGATGATTGTTCAATATTCTTCCAACACCTTAAAAGGTGGCCATTAAGATGTAACTATATTTATATATTCTATATAATATGTATATATCTTCCTTATATTTCTGTATTTTTCATTTATGGCACACCTTCATGGCATCCATTATGGGTATACACGATATCTTCATTTTTGGAAGTGCGGACTACCACCCCCTCAAAGTGATTTGATTCGTTAATGCCATATATGGGACGTTTAAAGGATGGATTTAAAGTTATTATATATGATGTGTGTTACATATAAATGATGAATATAATTCTGTAATTAAACTATACATACCTCTCATTTAGTTTTAATTCTGTTAATATGACAAAGAAATGAATGTAGCATTCATGCGTACGTACGACATACCATCTCCATGAACGGTGCAATTCATTTCTTATCTATTAATGATTATGTAATATTATAAATACATGTATATGATGGATATACATGATATATATGATATAAAAATCATTAATATCATTCTGGATATAATGAACCTTTGACCACAGCAACAACATGTAATTGTAAGAAGTTCCCTTTTGACTCATGTACCAAATATCGACAAACGATCGTTATCTACTTAAATGACTACACAATGTTCATAACATGGTAATAATTGATATAAAAGGAATAATGAACTTGAAAAAGGTTCTTAATCAAGTAGAAATTTACTCAAGTTTATTATTCCGGATGTTAAAGAACGATCAAGTCAAGTCGGACCCGATGTAAGGGACTTCGTCTCAATCTCCTTTCATTGAGGCATATTATTGTTTTATACACCACTTTTATTAATACGGTTTATAATCCCCTTTACTTTTACGTTTATTCAAAAGGAATCTTTTTATATGAAGCATTTTTCTAAATGACAAAATGTAATGTTTTTGTTATACGTATGCGGCAACAACGACTTCTCCGCAGCCACGAGTATTATTTGGTCTTTGGCTTCATCAACAATCTGTAATGTTTTTAAAATGAAATAAATACCATATATATTTTATGTATTTTGGTATTGAAAATGGTTTTTATAATGGATTTGTTATGTCAATATATTTATGTGATATATTGTGATCAAATTGTGGAAATGTTTTCTTTCCATTATATTTGGTTTATGTTTTAGAATTTTATAATGGTACGTGGACATTTGACGGGTGGTTACGTGACAAAACATATAAAGGGTGGTTCCATGAATACCCGGATGGGTGGTTACGTTATAACCTCCAATTCATTGTGTATGGAAGTCGCCCGTATGGCTATTCCATTAAGTGATATGTGTGGAAGTCGACCGTATGGTTATTCCATTTAAGTATGGTTATGTCCGAAGTTACATTTATATGTTATGTGACCTTTATATGGGTTTTATGGTAATATTTTGGTTACAAAAGGGTATGTAATGATCATTTATTTAGTGAAGAGTTTTTACTACTTCATAAAGGTGAAAATTATTACTTTTATAAAGTATACATTGTTTACTTGTTGTTTTGAAAAACTAACAGTTTTCATTCATTGTGTATCCCTTACTGAGCTTTTTATGCTCACCCCTTGTTTTTTTGAAATGTTTTTCACAGGACTTAATGTAGAATAGGGTAAAGGAAGGGATCAAGGGAAAGTCATGCTATCTAAAACATGGAACTAGACATGTTTCCTTTTAAGAGTTTTTATTTTATGGAAACATAGTAGAAGTTTCTAAATTTCAATATTTTGAGATGTAATAGTTATGTCCTAATTCTCTAAAACTCTAAACCGTGAAAAGATCCTAAATGTGAATTATTCATTTAATTTAATATTAAGTAAGGTTTAAGGCCGGACCCTTATATATTTAACCATTTTATAAATAATGATTTTTCTAATATTGAATGTGAAATCTTTATTTTATTGTATATAAATATATGAAAAAATTATTTTATTTTATTTTAATATAAAATTTAAAATTTCACCATATATATAAATATTGATGACTGACTAACAATAGATAATTATATTTACATAAATAATATTTTAGAGAAAATTAATTTCAATTTAATTATGTTTTTATATCCCTTTAAGATGTAAAATAAGTAGGTAGAAAAAACTATATAATACTTGACAAAGAATGACCCTAGGTAAAAAAATTCATTACTACTGATCCTATTTTATCACATAACAATATTATGAAAATTGGGAAACAAATACGTATATAGATTATATAATCAGTATATATATAAATATAAATATATTTATATTTATATATATATATATTGAAATCAAAATATTATTGGAAATGGAATATTCTATTATAGTCGTACCAATTATTTCTACTGAATTGTAGTCTTTGATGGCCATTTATAAACTGATGTATTATATGTCATGATTTTTCCTCCTATAAGATATAAATTTATCTCCATCTATAATTAAGTAATGTGTATAGATATTAATGTAACTAGAAATTAAAATAAATATAAATCCCTGAAATAACATTTTATATCAATTGAGTTTTAATGCATATCCAACCCCAATAATCCATATCATCTTATTTCTTCTAAAACATTTGGCTGTATAAAAATACTATAATATGATATAATAATGTTAGTATAAAAACTAAATAACTATTTATCAAAATATCATTAAATATCCAACAAAAAAATTGAGAAAATATATTATTCATCATCCTTTTTTTAATATTAATTATTTACATATAGAAAATTGTTTACCAGAGACTTTATATAAATTTTAATAGTATTTATTGAAAGAAATGTTTATAGCATTAATGTACATTTGGAATAAAATAAATTTTCTAAATTTTTTTATTCAATTACACTACTGACATATTATCACGATTATGAGATCATCTAATTATTATAAGTATTATAAGACAACTCAAAACTCATATTAAAATATCACAATATAATAAAATTACAATAAATGTGAATAAAAAAAAATATATAACATGAAAATAATGTTGGTAAATTGATATGTTTTTTATACATAAATGGAGGCTGGTTTTGTGGTCATTAGACAATTGGTAAGAGATAGCTCAAGCATCCATTATTAATATTATAGACTCTCGATCCCACCCCGATACCTAAGGAATCACATAACCTCAAAGGGGTTCGAGAACACTCACTACGATGTAATGAATAAAATTCTTAGGAGAAGCTTTCAACCATATGATTCTGAGGAAATTGATAATAATATAGAGAATAATATTTTTTAAAAATAACAATCACCCAATGAAAGGATAGATATTCCATTTATAGGACGTTTCAATTAAATGATATGTAATAAATTAAATATTGTAATTCAATATCGTATAAGATACTACCAATATAGATTATTCATTGATCATTATAGATTTATTAATAATTCATCTCATGAATTAAATTTTATGGTAACTATGTTGGTGTAATGGGGTTATTCCAACTGATGGAATCCAGGCAATGTCATAACAATGTAATTATTTATAGGGTTTAATGAAAAGTGCTCTCCTATTACCATTATTTAAAAATACATCACACTTTTCCTTGGAGAAGCATTGTTAAAGACATGGTCACCAACCTAAAAAAATGATCAATCCTACAATTATCTGGATAAATTTTCAACATTATTGGAGATGTCCTCAAGTGCCTTCAAATCAACTAAACATTATCTAATATTTCCTCTAACAATTTTGGTCCCACCAAATTTATTTCACCTACCTTATTTTAAATTTTTTTATTTCAACACAAGATTCAATATAATTCTTGAGAAGAATCTATCATTATACTGGAATGAAAAATGTTATTTTTTGAAAACGCAACCATAAAATAATGACGATCGAATTTTCCAAGGAAATCCATTGAAAACTATGGAAGCATATCATCCAATTTCTGAACTATTTTATATTCATGTCCATTATATTGTGGATGAAAATAATTCTTAAATTTAATTCCATTCTCAATGACTCTTGATGCCCTTATATATGTTAGATGAGAACCAGAGATCTGGATCATACATAACAAGGAGAGGAACATTATGTAACCTTATATATATATTTGGGAAACAAATAGTAAAGTTGTTATATAGGAATAGATTCCTTAATATGTTGAAAAAGTTCAGATGTAGTCCATATAAAAAACCCCAAATCAACTTTTAACCAAAACATACTTTTTGAAATACCACTATGAAATCCATTGATATATTGTACCATTTCCATAGTCAATGTGGAATCAAATAATGCATCCCATTCAGAAATTTTATTTCTATATATACATGTTCAGATATAAAACATCTCATGTAATGTCATCATCATCTATTTTAATTCTATAACACCAATAATACAACTAATGGTATATATACCTCTATGTGATTCCATGATGACCTAAAAATTGAGAACTATAAGACTCACATATTGATTTTTTTTCTTTTAGATCAAAAGTTCTGCATAATTTTATAAAAAATATATATATATAAATAGTTATCAATATTATATTCTTGAAAATTAAACCTTTATCTATTTATTACATTTTATATACCTCAAAATATTCCTTCTACGCTTTATTAATTCAATTTGATAGAGATGAATGTATAGACACCCCAAAAAAGAGTAGGAAATTTTGGAACCAACAATGTCTGAGAGAAACTTCATCAAATAAATAACCAATTGGTCATGTTATAAACATATGATGGTTATTATATAATTAAATTTACTACTCAAGGAATTAACCACATCATTTTAATTTTTAGGATGATAATGAATCATGAAATCATAATCCTTTATCAGTTTCATCCATATATTCTGCCTCATGGCCAATTCCTTTTGATTAAAAATATACCTTATCAATTGATGATCTATATATATATCACATTTGAATCCATATAAATGGTGTCATCAAATATTTAGTAAAAATACCACAATAGAAAATTTCAAATCATGGTTGAGATAATATTGGTCAAGAGTTTGATGTTGTCAAGAAGCATAATAAATTACATAATCAGTCTAAATCAAAACAAAAAATTTTATTCATTGAATACGCTTAATTATAGATGAAAAAATATCCATTTCCGGTAGGAGTAGACAAAATTGGAGCATTTAGTCATCTCTATTTAAATTCTTGGAAACAACCATCACATTATTTTTTCCAAATAAATTTATCATTTTTTCATGTTAATTAATTTAGCATCCTTGATTACCCTGAAATATTATTAACAACCCATCTGTAATAGAATACAAACCCTTGAAAACTAAAAATCTCAATACTATTGGTAATTCATCCCCATTGATCAACCATTTTTGTTGCTGACATCATTTATTATGCCATCCTTATTTAAAATTTTCCAAACAAAAATAAATATGTTTTAATCGAACATTTATTTTCTAAATTTGAAATATAACATCTTTTCATTTATTGTTTTTAGAAAAATCCTTTTCTTTTTTCATGATACACAAATCATTTTGAATAAAACAAATTACCATAAAAACAAAAAAAACACATGAAAATATTCATAGATGATTATATTTATAATATCCAAAAATATAAATGGATAATTTTTAAAACAAAATAAAATTAATATGTACTCATAATTCCCATACCTTTTTTGGAATTCTATTTTCGAAATTACATCCTCCTTTACCTTCAGATAATGGTACCCCAACCTGAAATCAATCATTGAAATGTACTTTGGTCCCTGGAGCTGATCAAACAAATCATCGATATGAGGAAATGTATTCTTATTCTTAATAGTATTGTTATTATATTCTATATAATCAATGAAAACCACCATGTAACCATGTTTCATTTAATTAAAAAAAATATGATCACCCCATGTTGAAGTGTTGGGTCAAATAAAACATTAATCTAGAAACCATTTGACTTTGTTTTCAATTATAGAAAATCTTTTGAGCCATTTGATATAAGAATTTTGAAATAGGTATAGCATCATGGATGAAATAAATAGTAAATTCAACCTCTTGATTAGTTATAATTTATAGAAAGTCATCAGAAAAAACGCACAGATTTTACATTACCACATTCCCATGATTAATATGAACAGTTCAATTTTTTAAAAAATATATAGAAGATAACATTCATTTCCATATTTTAATAGTTTCTCAGTATCGTGATATGTTATCATTGGTATGGGTTCATTATGGTTTCAAAACTGATGATTTTTTAAAATATAACTTCTTATTCTATAAAATTAATATTAATATTGTAAATTGAAAGACACTACATTAACTTATAACATAAAATTTTACAAGGATAAATATAATAATGTTAATTGGTATGTTATTTACACACACATCAATATTAATATTCTTAAAAGTTATTTTTACTTAAATATTTACCCGATTTGTTTTTAACATAAGTATTGTATTCATTATTGGTGGTGGAATTTCCAATTAATTGGAAAATTTTGAAAAAATGAAAGTATGTATATTACTAATTTAAAAAAAGAGTATATCATAATACAAATGAAAAATATTATACTTGTAACCACATAGTTATATAGCCATACATCCATTGAAGTAGTTGAAAATAATTTCACTACAAATTTCTGCTTATAGTTTAGATATTTCAAATCATATAGGTTATACATTGGAAATATGAATTCATAATAACACATCTCATTAAATTAAAAAAATTACTTTTTATATATCATAATATTTCTTAACAATATCATGATTTTTTTCATGGAATTTTTGAGTGATATGACAAAACATTCCAGATATAAATCACTAACCAGGCATCAAAATAAATTCCCTACTTTTTCTTTTTAATATAATTCTCACAAACTAAAGCTTAATTATCTTACCATTGAACTTATTTGATGAATTCATTTATTTTTACAGCCACCTAAGACCCTATTTCTATTTATTTTCGAGGAACACATGATCATCAGAAAAATCCATTTCTATATTCTCAGCACATGAATCAATATTTTCATAAATTTTGAATTCCTAAGAATCTGACTCCATTTAATATTTTCCCTTTAATTCATGATTATAAAATAATTGATTTTACTATCATGATATTACATTAAATCTAGATAATACCTTATTAGAAAAGTTATTTTTTCTTCAAATGAAACCACTGAATCATCCTCCTTTACAAATTCCACGAATTTCTTCCATCTTAAGTTGATTTCACAATGTAAAATATTTCTCAATGAAAATATTTTTGAATTAACCCCATTAAAAAGCATAAATTTCATCATTATATATGATATTCCTTTCCATTTTCCACCACTAGTAGGCTTAACCTTTAAAACCATAAATTAAAATACTACTCATTTGATGATCAAAACACTTAATGAATCAGAAATATTTTCTAGGTCATTAATCCACCCTTCAGCTACCACTATGTCATAAGACCCACTAAATGTATGAGGGTTTTGCTTCATAAAATTTTCAAACACTAATAGATTCCAATGTAGTTGATTAAAAATATGTAGTTCATAGATACTGAAACCCTATAAAACCTATGTTAACTGAGATATTACATTCACAAATTCATTAGTTTCAATTCCAAAAATTTCTATTTTCAGGATTGGAAGAATATATTCCTCTTGGTGCATTTATACATTATCATCCCTATTTTATCTTCGAAAAATCATTTTAAATAGGATAATATTTGATGATGAAAAATGGCTATCATTAAATTTTATATCATATCAACATAACAATAAAATGAAAATCGTATATGGGTATTCAGTTAACATTATCATAACCACTAAATTAATATAAACACTGATCCACTTCAATATATAAGGAAATAACATTAAACATTTCATAATCAGGAATATAAAACTAGAATTCACATTCTTACATCCAAAAACAACATTTCATTTTATATTTTTTTAAAAATATTTCATAACATACACATAAAAACTCATATATTAAAATATAGACACATCTAATGAATATCTATTTTTCAGCACATAATTATTTTAAGAAAAAATATGATTTCTTTATATAACACAAAATAATTATTATAAACATGAATTATTCCCTTCTATTGACCAACCAATGTCTGTGTGAATGAAATTTTAAATGTATGGATGAGAAAAAAATCTATGTATGTGACATAAAAAGGAGAATAAAATTTTCAGACCATAAATGAAAATATTTCAATAATGATATCACTTTTATACATAATAGATATGATCATTATCTTACATTATGGAATAATATGACTCCTTTAATGAATGTAGCGAGCCTATATAATTGTCACATCCCATCCCAGTGGGGCCTGTGCCTTGACTCCCCAAGCCTGCCTTCAATAGGCCAGGGGCTGGTGACTAGCACCTAGAAAGCATATTACTATCATGGGAGGCATTGCCTAACTACATGTACACATGTACGCATATCCAATCCCACAAATACTGAAATTTAAGAACCACTAAGGAACAAAAATTCATGCATACACTAATCCCAACCAACATAGTATGATAGAATGTAATGTACTGAATGTAAACTGGGCCAGAGTACAAGCCCAAAAAAACAAGAGTCTAAAAAGTACAAAGTCCAACCATTAAACACAAGAAGGTACCGGGACTACTACTCATAGACATAGGAACGCCCCGGCCTATAGGGAACTAAGAATGCTCAGTCTTATCCTGGACCACCCTGGACTCTGTCAAAAAGTTGTTCATCTGCACAAGACACGAGACATGCGGGCAAATCTTGTGCAGGGGTGAGTATAACAATACTCACTAGATGACCCCGAAAACCACAAAGCAGAAAACAATATAAAAGTACAGTCAACTATGCATAGAATTTGTCTATAAAACATATATCAAGAGAAATAAAAATCAGATATACTCAAAACCTAGACTCGCTGTATAGATACAAATCGCACAACCGCATACCCACGTTAGGGATTCAATTCTATGATTCCATAAAGCACCCATTCCGGGAGAACACACTCCACAAGTCTTATTGCTCTGATGACATCCATCCAAGGAGTACTATTTGTCGGGAAATGTCATGAGGGGTTGTTACACTCATTATGGGAGACACACTCCTAAGTGATAAGATTACGATAGAAAGATGAACTCATTAAGGGAGACACACTCCTTAGTGGGAATGATTGTGATACATAGATGAGGATCACTACTTGGGACATGGAGGATACCACGACTCATCATGATTTACTAGCTAGGTAGAGGATCAACACTTGGTAGAGTTGGTTATGTCGATGCCTGACTCTACCTAGGTTCATGAATGGATAGAAGATCTTAATACATGCCTCTCAGATGGATGCCTGACTCTATCACAAAATGTCATGATAAAAGGATCATACTCCATTATAATTAAATTATTACTGAACTTCAGGGGAATGATAATTAAGGGCACTAACCTAAACAAAACATGTCCAAGATACGGTGGACAATAGGACTATGCCATTTTCCAAAAAGTAGGCAACATGTAGAAAAATTACACGCCTTGTCATCAGACCCTGGGTACTGCCCATGCACAATGGCTTGTGTCGTAATGCTGGTCATGTAGAAATGTTATTACCCAGTGTGTAGTGTTCTAAACACGATGTGTTCGAGTGACTGTTGTCGGCTCCGTGTACGATGCCCATGTGCCTTTACAGGGTCTTCAACCCATGTACTATAACTCATGTAATCGGTACATAGGGTGACCTGCGTTGATGGCCTCGCCAGGCTCTGTGATGGAGTACACGGTCGTGTACTCCACCCTATGTTCGTGTACCCCCTGGATACATGCCGAGTCTCATGTAGCCGCCTCTACCATGTTGTAGACGTTGTGCTCTAAAGCCGTGTAGATCATCCCATGACCATGTACTTCCTAAAATACATTTTGAGCTTCAGGGAAATTCCAATACCCCTTGTGACTAGGGTCACACACAGTGTGATTCATATCTGACCCTCGAAACCCTATATGCCACCGCTAGTACTACATGGCGTGTTCTTTGGAAGTAAATGCAGTGTATTCTGGAAATTTCCAGAAACGCAGAGCTCCGCCATGGCACTTTTAGTGATGCTCTGTTCATCCATCAGGACATCTGATCTCCCTGGAACACTTGGTTTTTCATTGACCCAACAACATGAGGTCGGCTCTGATGTTTTCGAAACTCCAATAGGCTTTGAAAACATGTTTTGATCTTCCTTCACAAAGAACACTCAATGAACGACCTCTTCCGATTCGAGCCAATTCGTCATCCGTCAGGGCCATCACATCTCTGCAGGGTCGTTGAAATGTCATATCTCCAGTTTGGTATCGTTGCATTGCAAGACGGGTGTGCAATGATACATTGTTCATCACCCCACAGAGAATGTGAAGAACACGTGAGAAGGAAAAGGGAGAAGGAAAACAAATCGAACAAATTTGAGGAACAAACCTCTACTGTCATTCGTCACGACATTGTGCCACTTCCGTTAATTGGCATAAATAGAGAAGAAATCAACAACAATAATCAACAAGGATTAATTCCATATAATCATGCCAACGAAAACCCTTGTGTAAGAACATACGAATCCGCAGATCAACTTGTTCATGGTTGATCTGTGTTCGTTGTTTTAAATTCCAAATGGGGAAAGAGAGATGAAATAACAACCCCTACCTCAACAGGGACCTATCACTAACGAAGGTTCCATGATACCGTCATCGTCAAGATCCTCCAACATTATTGGCATAGTGAATATCAATTTTGATCATATGTCGTTCGTCACTGAGAGTTTGCTCCAATGCTCCACGGATTCTCTAGATATTTATCTCAATCGTCACCAATGAGCAAAATTTGATTATCCTAATAATAAGAAAATGTAATTGACATACCATTACGCTTCTAAATTAATGAGTCAACATTGTTGTTTCTGATTCATTATGACATGACAATAATTACTGAAACTGTTGCATCATCGCTGTGCTGCATCGGGTATTTACAAGAACAAATAAAATAAACTTTTGAAATTATTGTATTTTATTCTACATAAAATTATGGAATAAATTTTTTTATCCTCGACATGCTCCGGTCAAGGTTAAACTCGTTCTTAGGTAAAGTCATCATCTCAGATTCAACATTACACTCAGTTTTTTAATCTGGTCATCCGTTTGGAAACATCCTTGGCCGCACACAAGTTCTGACTCACTTAACTTAAAAAAACTTTCAAACCACCATTCCTGGATCACTGGGCCTCCTAATGATGTTCCATTTTCACACCTAGTATCATAATCATTTCATATAATTTTTAAAAATAATACACCGAAAAATATGAGAAAATACATTCTCCCCACCTTGGGGATTTACATCCCCTAAAATCCCAAACACGTTAACTCAAAAAGATGTGGGCACTGCGCACGGATCTGAGACTCCGATTACCACGTTCTCTCTTGAAGATTCATGTGCTTCCACCAGATGCACACCAAGGAAATCGATCACCCACGGAGGATCCTCTCTTGCCGATCCTCAATCTCCATCGGGTACTCAACAAAGGTCACTCTATCTTCAATGTCCATCTTGCCCTAGTAGATGACATGCGATGGGTCATAAACGTACCTCTATAGCTGCAACACGTGGAAGACATCATGTACCCGATGCAACTGTGGTGGTAGAGCTAGGTGGTACACCACCTCTCCAACTCTGAACCGTATCTATAATTTCATGATGATCCTCGAAGATAGCTTGCTACCCCGAAAAAATCTCTGTAACAATCATCTAGTTGAGAGGTTGAGAAAGACATGGTCTCCCTCTTCGAACTCCAGAGGTCTCCATAATCTATCAGCATAAGACTTCTTCTAGATCTGTACAGTCTTAATCAGCCCCAGGATGATCTACACCTTCTTGTTGGTAGCTGACACCAACTATGGACCCATGAGTGCAGACTGTACAGGGTCAGTTCAACAATCTGATTACTGGAAGGGTATCCCATTAAATGCCTCAAATGATTCCATTCCAATGGTGGAGTGGTAGCTAGTTTTGTACGCAATCTCCACTAGTGGTAGGGGGTCCTCCCAACTGTGACTAATGTCCAAGACATAGGCTCTCATCATATCCTCTAGAACCTGAATGGTTATCTCCGTCTAACCATCTGTCTGGGGATGAAATGTTGTGCTCAAGCGTAGCTAAGTCCCAAAATATTCTTTAAATACCTTCCACAATTGGTATTTGAAACGGGCATATCATTCCAAGACTATTGTCTAGGGGACTTCATGAAGCCGAACTATCTCCTGCACGTAGAGGCATCCCTAGCTCTCTACGGAACACTGCTCCTTGATAGCTAGGAAGTGGGGAAACTTGGTGATTCATTTAATGATCACGTAGATGGAATCATGTACCTTGGACATCTGTGGTAAGGATGTCATGAATTCCATTGATATTCCATCCCACTTCCACTCTAAATATTCCAAGGGTGAGCTAATCCCACTGGAAACTGGTGCTCAGCCTTCACCGACTGGCATGTGAGGCATATGGAAATGAACTCTGCTACTTCCTCCTTCATGCCTGACCACCAGAACTGTCATTGAATATCCTATTACATGTATTCTACTTCAGGATGTACCGCCAGGGGTGATATATGAAACTCCCTCAGGTCCTCCTCCTGCAATTCCACCGATACAACATTGCGTCCTTTGAAAAAAAGTATGTGATCCCCACCTTGTGAATATCCATCTGGAGTATGGCCTATGTATAATTGAGAACATAAAGCCTCATTGTTGTCATCACCATGTTGTGCTTCCCTAACTCTTTATAAGAGTATAGGGGTGACAACCATCGACTGCAGGTAGGCTGCATCTTCTCTGTCCACGACGGACAACTGCTACATGGCTAACTGCTTTGTTGCCTCACTCAACAGTTTTGAGCTCGACCTTCTCCTCAGATAATTTTACACCATGTTCATCTTACCAATAGTATATATGATCTCAAAATAATAGTTCAGGAGGAAAAATTGACAATTCCTCTATCTCATATTTATATCTTTCTACGAAAGGATGTACCTTAGGATCATGTGTTAAGAGTAGATGATAAACCGCTCACCCATATGGTATTGCCGCCACATATTCAATGTGAAGACTACCACCGCCATCCAGAGATCATTGGTCTCATAGTTCTACTCATGTGTCCTAAGCTGGCGGGAACTATAAGAAATCACTAACTGCCTCTACATCATGAAAAAACCAAGCCCGGTCCCTGATGTGTCACAGAAAACTATGTACTCAACACCCTCCTCCAGCAATCTCAAGATTGGGGTGCTCGTAAAACACTATCGCAACTACTCGAAAGGACGCTACTTCTACGTCCATACATAGGATTGCCCCTTTATGGTCCAGGATGTCATCGGTGCTGATATCTGTGAGATGTTATGAATGAATCTCTAGTAATATCCTGCCAATCCAAGGATGATCCGCACCATAGTCATGTTCCGAGGTGGCTCCCATGCTAACATAGCCTCCACCTTGGTTGGGTCTACAACAACTCCATCTGTTGAGATGACATTTCCCAGAAATTGGATATCCTGAATCATGATCTGGCACTTTGAGAGCTTCCCATAAAGCGGGTGCTCCCGTAGTATGTCTATAACCATCTGAAGGTGTCTTCCATGATGCTCTTCTGATGTCGATTACTCAAGGATTTTGTCGATGACGACCACTATGAACCAATCCAAGTACGGCCGGAAGACCCGTTTCATCAATCCCATGAACACTACTAGGGAATTGGTCATGTCGAAAGGCATCACCAAGTACTCATAGTGACTATAGCGGCATTTCAAATCCATCTTTGGTATATCTTCATCCCGTACATGTAACAGGTGATAGCCTAATCGATGGTCAAACTTTGAGAGCCATTGTGCCCCTCTCAACTGATCGAAGAGGTCATCGATTCTCTGCATTGGATTCATATTCTTCCTCGTCTCCTGGTTCAGGTGCTGGTAATCCAAGCGCAACCTCAGACTCTTGTCTGCCTTCTTAGAAAACAAGACTACGGCCGCCCAGGGTGAAACGCTGGGTCATACGAATCCTTTACTCTGCAATTCATCCAATCGCACCCCCATCTCTTGAAGCTCATTGGGAGCCATTTGATTGTCTTATTAGTAAATCGGTGTTTTACGGGGGTGTAAGTCGATTCAAAAGTCGATTTACCAGCGGGGAGGTAGCCCTTGAACTTATTTGGGAATTACGTCCTCATACTCCGCCACTACTTATGGGTACTTGGAGCTCACAACATCTACTGATCTGATGGAAAGGCTAGACAACTCATGAGAGAATGGTTGCACCCTCCTATGCATGATCCCATTTTGTGCTATCTCGGTCTCATATTCTCTGAAAAAGAAAATCCCAGTCCCATCTCAGCAGACAAACTGCACTCTTCACCTAAAACAATCAATCAGGGCATGGACTGTAGATAACAAATCCATACCGAGAATGACATCTTAAGGCCCCGATGCTACCACCAATATTATTCAACCAAAACTCTCACCTAAAAGGGTAAGAATACAATTTCTTCATTTGTGTGTGGTCGTCGAGCCTCCTCCTGTAGGTGACTCTAAGCATAAGGATCAAGTTAACGGTTTTATCGGAATCTCAAGTTTTTGTACAAGACATGTGGATATTATGGAATGACTAGAACCTGTGTCTATAAGTATGAAAAATTATGTAGAAAATACATAGATCACACTTTGAATCATCCATGGAGCCCCTGGGTCATACGCCTTGACTGCATGCAGCCATCTGTGTCCCTATCCGCCACCTCCCTGATCCTGTTGCAGACCTCCTTGGGGTGGTGGTGGAAGTAAGTCGAAGAGTCTGCCACCACCCATATATCTCCCTTCTCCTCTGGCACATTCGTCGCCTGAAGGGTCTATCGGCTCCATTATCTACCTCTACCTCGGCGGTCCATCCACTACATCCCTATCAGCAGCTCGACGGGTCGGACATTCTCTAGCGAGATGTCCCCTACCGTCACACTTGTAGCATCAGTTCTCTTTATGGTGACTAGATCCATCCTGAGAGCCCTGGACTATTGATCCACGATCATGGTTCCTCTTATGACGTTTCCCACATCCAGATCCCTATGTCTGACATCGGTTCCCTGCTACCAGGGTCTCTACACCTATCTTCCTGCTGCTGACTGTCGTGGGCTATCTCTGCTCCACCAATAATCTCTTGATCACAAAGGCTCACTCGAGCACTCCAGCATAAGTCGATATGAAAAGAGGATGGACACTAGCTTTGATGTCTCGTCATAGACCTCACTCAATGGTCTAATCTATGATTTACTGATCCCTGACCATATCCATCAAGTACCGAGCGAGGTTAGTGAACCTTGATTAATATTAGGCTATTGTCATGCTACCCTTGTGAAGCTATAGAACCTCCTAGATGCGTACAAATATCAGCGTAACTAGAGAGAACTCCTCCCAAAAGAGTCGATCAAACTCCATCCATGAAATATTCTCCTTGTCGTGAGTCTGTGTGGTCAGACTCCACCATCGCCTCACCGATCCCTGAAGAAGGCTTGCTCCTAGGATCACCATATAGTCTGATGGTGTCCTTACTAGATGGAAACCTCATGTCACCGCCTCAAGCCAGTCCTCAGCCGCCTGAGGGTTGGGCTTGCCTTGGAACATGAAGTGTCTCCATCTCTGGAACTCATGGAGTGCACTAAGCATGTGGCTGTCATTGGTCGGTACTATAGGTACCACATGCAGCTCCACTAGTAGGGTGATAATAGGTGCACAACATGGTGGAAATGCCTGGGGAACTTGACCCTGTATCAAAGCCTCGTCATAAGGCGGTCATCCTCATGATCGTGCTACTGAATCCTAGTGGGTATGCATCATGGAGTCATCCAATAATGAAACAACTTGTATCATGAGTATATCTGGATAGCTAACTCAATGGACAAGGAAAACACAAACCTTTCATAGATGATGCATGTACATTTCTTTTATTTCTCCGCAACCTATGTTTTCATTGATTGAGTCAAAATGTATGTTATCAGAGTCCTTGTGTATGGATACGTCGGCCACCGCACCAACACTGGAGTCTCTGGCCTGAAAGTCGAACTTGATACACATAACACTGTTTCCCCAAACAAATCTCACAGACTCTTGGTCTTATGGTAAAACCAACCACCTCTGATACCAATTTGTCATGACCCGTCCCAGTGTGGCCCGCGCCGTGACTCCTCAAGCCCACCTCCAATAGGACATGGGCTACTGACTAGCACAGAGTATGAATATTACAAACATGGGAGTCAATTCATAAGTACTTGTACACATGCACCCATCTCCAAACAAAAAAATTATAAAATGTAAAAACCGCTAATGAACTAAAATGCATGCATACTGTAAACCCAACCAACTGAGTACAACCGAAAGTAATGTTCTGAAAGTAAACTGGGTCAGAATAGAAGCCCAAAAAAACAATAGTCTAAAAACTACAAATTCCAACCTGTAAACAAAAGAAGGTACTGGGACTGCTACTCGTAGCCATAGGAATGCATCAGCCATTAGAGAACTCAAAAAACTCGGTCCTCTACTGGTCCGCCCTGGACTCTGTCAAAAGGATGATCATCTGCACAAGACTTGACATGTGCTGGAATAGACCGTGCAGGGATGAGTATAACAATAATTAGTAAAGGAAACTGAAAACCACAAAGAATTAATCAATGTAAAGGTACAGTTAGCTATGAACAATATATGTCTACAGAACATATAGAAAAAAAAATAATACCAGATATTTTCAAAACCTAGACCTGCGGTCTAGAGAAAAATCACACAACCATATACCCTCGTTAGGGATTCAGATCTACGATTCCATGAAGCACTCATTCCTGGATAACACACTCCATTAGTATTATCGCCCTGATGAAATCAGTCTGAGAGGTACTATTCATCAGGAAATGTCACGAGAGGTAGTTACACTCATTAAGCGATACACACTCCGAAGTGAGCATATTACGATAGATAGATGAACACATTACAGGAGACACATTCCTGAGTGAAAAAGAACAGGATACATAGATGAGGATCACTGCCAGAGCCATGGAAGATACCATGAATCATCCGAATTTACCAGCTAGGTAGAGGATCAATGCCTGGTAGAGTTATTCATGTCGATGCTTGACTCTATCTTGGGTCATGAATGGATATAGGATATCGATCCGAGCCTCTCGGCTGGATGCCTGACTCTATCACAGAATGTCCTGCTAAAAGTATCACACTATTGTAGACAGAAATGATGCCTGACCTTCAGGGGAACAAGAACAAGGGTAACTAATCCAAACAAAACATGTCTACGATATGGTGGACAAGAGGACCCTTCCATTCTCCAAAAAGTACATGACGTGTAGAAAAGTTACACACCATGTCGTCTAACCCTGGGTACATCACATGCACAATGGCCCATGTCTTAAGGATAGTCATGTAGAAAAGTTAGTACACGGTGTGTAGTACTGTGTACATGCCATGTCCGAGTGACAGGGGTAGGCTCTGTGTACGTTGGCCATGTTCTCGTACACTGTCTTCAACCCGTGTACTATAACTCATGTAATTGGCACACACGGTGACCTGCGTTGCTAGCCTTTCCTAGCCATGTGATGGAGTACACAGTCATGTACTTCACCCCGTTTTCGTGTACCACCTCGATACATGCCATGTACCGCATAGCCGCCTCTGCCATGTTGTACACTCCGTGTTCTGAAGCCGTGTAGATCATCCTGTTTAGTGTCCTTCCCAAAATAAAAGCCGAGCTTCAGGGAATGTCCAACACGCCGTGCGACCAGGGTCACACACCGTGTGATTTCTCTTTGACCCTAGAAACCTTAGCCGCCGCCAGTACTACACAGAATGTTCTTCAGATGTACACGCTGTGTATTTTCAAAGTTTCCAGAAATGCGGACCTCTACCATCGCGCTTCAGGTGATTCCCAGTTCGTCGATCCGGTCGTCAGATTTCCATGGAACACCCGGTATTTGGATTCCCTGACACCACGAGGCTTCCTCCGTTGTTTTTAGACTTCCGATCAGCTCTAAAAACATGTTATGATCATCCCACACGAAGAATGATCAACGAACAACCTCTTCCGATTCAAGACGATTCGTCGTCCAGCATGGTCGCCACACATCCATAGGGTCATTGCGATGTCGGATCTCAGGTTAGGGATCGTTGCGTTGCAAGATGGGTGTGCAACAATCTGTTGTTCGTTGCCCCATGAAGAACGCGAAAAATTCCCAAGAAGGAAAGGGGGAACAAAAACCCATCGAAAAATTTGAGGAATGAAACTCTGCTGTCATCCCTCACAACATTGATCTTCTCCCATTAATAGGCTTAAACAGAGCAAAAATAAACAACAATAATCAATGTGGATTAATTCCCCATAATCATCCCAATGAAAATCGTCCCGCAATAACATTCAAATCTACAGATCACCATGTTCATGGTTGATCTTCGTTCATCATTTTAAATTCAAAATGGTGAAAGAGAGATGAAATTACAACCCATACCTCAATGGGGATAGATCGCTGATGACGGGTCCATGATACAATCATCATCCAGATCCTCTAACATCATTGTCGTAGGGATTCTCAATTTTGATCCCTCAAAGTTCGTCATTGAGAGTCTGCTTTAATGGTCTGCGGATTCTCCAGATATTTCTCTCAATCGTCACCATCGAGCATAATTCGATTATCCTAATAAAAGAGAAATGTATTTGACATCCCATTACACTGTGGAATTAATGAGTCGGTGTTTCTATTTCTGAGTCATTATGACATGACATTAATGACTGAAATAGCTACCCCATAACTGTGCTGCAGAAGATATTTCCAAGAAGTAATTAAATAAAACTGCAAATTTGTTTTAATTTATTTCCCTTAAAACGTTCGAAAATCAACGTTTTCACTCGACCCGCACCGGTCAAGGTTAGACTTGTACATAGGTATTTTCATCGTTCCAGATGCAATGGTGCCCTCAGATTTTTAATCTGGGCATCTGTTTGGAAAGTTCCATGACCACACACAAGTGCCGACTCACATAACAGAAAAAAAAGTTCAAACCACCATAACTGGCTCATTGGGCCTCGTAATGATGTGCGTTTTCGTGCCTGATATCGTAATAATTCCATATAATATTTTAAAATAATACACAATAAAATGTGAGACACTACAATAATAATGGTAAATTATCAAATAAGTTTTATTTCACTCTTACATATAATGTATCTTTCTCTAATATATAAATTCTAACCATCATAGTTACAAATTGAATAACCATTACAACATATTCTAAAAATATCATATGTGAAACCAAACATGTTATCTATATCCCTTTTTCCAATGCATGAGAGAGATATAATAGGCTCACCCATCATCAACTTTTCATGAAACCTCCCATCCTCAAAAACAATTCCAAAAACCCATACACATAAATCATTCATAAAATATTCATTAAGAAGGATAATAATATCTACATTGTGAATTAAATAATCATTATAACAATTTTTCACGATCTTATATAAAAACTCTATATTTTAAAATAATATTTTAAACTTTTAATGCATGATTAATAAAATATTTATGTCATCAAAGAAGTATATTTTGTTCATGAATAATATGTTAAAAAAAGTTTTGTAAAAAGATACATTAAAGAATATTTTTTAATGGAAATTACATTCCAGATATCATATCATTGATGTGAGAACTAATCAAATGACTGGAATATGTATATTATTTGTTAATAAAATTAATATCTGATAATAAAATAATATATCATTTCACAAATAATAATTTAATGACATATTCAATGATGTATAAGGTTAACATATTGAATGGAAATTTTGTAAATTATATCATTAAAATATAATCAAAGGAGATATAGAAATATACAAAATATCCTAGATAATGTAATTAGTTTAATTAATAACTAAATGAAAAATTTATTATTAATATTTCATTTTTTTATAATACAATTATGTTTTTTATTTCCATATGGATGAGTTATATAGTTCAATTTCATCATTCTGGGATTGGTTATCTCATGGCTATATAGTCGGTTCCCATTAGTATAATTATTGGAGTTCGTGTCAAATGGAAGAAAAAAATCAACAAGTGGAATGAAAAGTAATTAATATACATCAGTAATTATAAATTACCTTATAAATAAATTCTTTTTATTTGATTGTGATTTATTAGAAAACACATTAATTAGAAATTTTTTCATTATTTATGGTGGTTTTTCTGACCATGAAATAGTAGATTTTGTAAATTTAATATATATAAATTTTTTCTAGATTACGATAAAATTTGTAACAAAATAATTTTTTTATAAATATATGATAATGGAGTTATCATTCCACTTTTGATAAAGGAGGTGAGTAGAATATAACAAATTTAATGATATTAAAATAACAATAATGGGACTTTTACATCTTGAATGGAACCTTATTGAGAACCTCATAAAGGAACTTGGTTTTAGTTATTTTGTGGGACTATTGGGTCTTGGACGTGGGGAAGAGGCGTAGAATTGGAAATGGGTAGAATACATGAATATTTTAAGAACATAGAGGTGTTAGGAGAAGGGGTGGTATTTATTGGGTGAGGGGAGTAGTATTTTTGATTAATTATTTATTTTGGTTCAAGACTATAAATAGTATTTATTCAGGTGACTAATTATAGTAGACAACAAATTTTAGTCTGAAAAAAGGATTACTATATCATTGAAAACTAAAAAATACAAATATTTGTCTCATAATGTTAATTACATTCATTAATGTTAGAACAAAAAATTCAAATATTTAAACAATATCTAAAAAATTCACTGTAAACATAATTCGACCTATCAATTTTGAAATGAACTTCATTTTTTGAAAATAAATTTCTATATATGACAACATTATTTTAAAATATCATCATTTATTCCAAATAATATTGATTTAAATATTATTATCAATTTTATGACACATTTATATTTTATATTAGGTCTTATAAAATTATTTTAGAATTATAACAGAACATAATATTAATTTATGAATATAATTTCTGAAAATAAATTTTCAGTCCAATAAATTAATTAATTAAAAAAATTTCAATAACTATTTACATTTTACATACATATCAACACCAAATTTATCATTTTTTAAAAATTTATTTATTTATTCCCTGTTTCCAATATATCATATTTTCAACTATGATATGCGTATTTATTTTATAATTTAATAGGAGAGTTTGTTATTCTAATAAAATGATTTATATTTATAAAAATCACATTATTATTTCAATGGTCTATTTAATATTCCATTAGTATAGATTTATTAACATATATAAATATATCTTCTTTCATTATACATTAATAATGAATTTACCTATTTCATTTGAGAATGAAAAAAATAGTCTATATGTACTTGTGTTGTTACAAAGTATATGGGTGATAATCAAAATCTTGAACAATTAATCATGATATAACATTAAATTATAAATGAAACATTGGAACATATAATGAACATTAACTATGAATTCACAATCAAAAGAAAATGATAAATACAAATACATCCAAACATTGTGTAAAAGTCAATTATTTAATTTTTTACCCCATACTCCCATTCATTATGTATCAAGAGTATGGAACAATTCTTAATGTGTTAGAGAGGTATTTCAGTGCACCCATCAATTTCATATCATGTACAAACATTATTGTGCCACATTAATCACAAAACATAATTAGGCATTTTATCAATTTTCAATCCACAATCAATTATTGTGAATTACGTAAATGTAATTTTCCCAATCAATGAAGGATATGTAAATATATGGATAATACAATTGATTATAAATAATTATGGGTATTTATATCAAAATTTTTTGCCACATAATAATCAAAGGATTGTTCCAGTAGATTTAAAAAATCACAGAAAGGGTAACGAAAGGGTTTAACGATTGTGAAAGGGATAAATAATCATCTTTAAATCATAAGTGATGTAATTGGGATCTGATAGGACATATCAAAACCAAAAAATGGTGAAAAAAATAATATAAATATTATTTTTTAATAAAGTGGATAAGTAGAGTTTTATATAACCTTATAAGGTATTTTCTGATTATTTTGCGTGGCTTCATGAAATCTACTAGATCCTTTCGAAGGATATATATAGATAAGAAAACTTTATAGAAAATAATTATGTTTTTAGTGAATAGATATTTGAAATTGGGTTGGTTAATTTTATATAATAGAGTAGTGTCCATCATTAATTAGAAAAAATATTATTCAAACAATATATGATAATATAAAAAAATCCCATGTTTTTTTCAAGTAAATTATTCTTTAATGGATTTATTTTAATTAATATTAATTTTTATTGAAATAATTATATTAAAACACATAGTGTTGTGTAATTGATTCATGTTTATAAATAATAAATTTTAAAACTCTAATATAAAATATAGATTTCATAGGATTCATTATTCCTTGATAAAATTTATAAAATAACCTCAAAAAAGGTTTTGAAAATTCATTTCATAACTTTATTACTATCATTCATTTTAAAATGTTGGTAAATAATTATATATTGTGATTAGACATCCCTACTCCAAACCCCTACCCTCAGCGGATTTTAAAATCATTGTAATATTTATCAAAATAGGTAGGGAATTTAAAACATATAAATTTTAACAATAAAAATTTATATTAGGAAATTAAAGATAATTAATTGAAGAAGTAGAAACATAAAGAATGAATCAATAAAAAATTAATCCAAACAAATAATTGAAACTAGAATAGTGACGGTGACAACAATTTATTATCATCTATTGGCGATTAAAATATAGAAAACACATTGATCAGATCAAAATTTCAATAAAAGATGAATTTTTTTTAAATTTTTAATCAACAGTGCTTGAATTGATGTAAAATAGAAGAATAGGAGAATTATTCTTGCGTTTGGATAGATAATAAAGAATATAGATTAATAGTAGAAATAGAGAAAATGTAGAAGTGAACCACATTTTGTCTGATTCACGCTGTAAGAGGAAAATAATTGAGATATTGAATGATGTGTAATGGGAATTCACATTTACTATTCTGAAAAAATATTTTCCCCGTGATTTCTAAATCCTAAGTGAATCTTACAAGAATCTCATCGTGGATATTAAAAATTTGGAAACAACACCTTTCACAACATGTAACTACTCATCAAGAATATTATATTGATTTTCTCTAGATCTGTAGAGTCATAATTGAAATGAAAATAATGCATGAGATGTATTGGTGACTCATTTTCTGTAATATCACATAGGTTTGTGATTTCTTCACAACTTGGTTTATGACATGTCATATGATATGAAAGAAGACTACACATCTTGAAAGTGATTTTCAAGATATTTTATGACATTTTTTTTGTCCTTTTATCCACTATTTTCCTATGAAACTGTGGAAACCTATTTTCATTAATAATAAAAAATAAATTGTGCATTATCTAGTATAACATGGATAATACACAACCAAATGACAACAAATTGTTTATATGATTTCAACTTATCAAATTCCCCCACACAAGAATAATTTATTATCTTCAGGAAAATTGATATCAATAGGAATTCCAAAAGGAACAATTTTTAAAACAACAAAAATTTATTATAAATAGGGAAATAAACCTATTATTAATTAAAATAATTAGTCTCTAGAATCATTCATGTATCAAAAAATTAGTCATCCCATTTAGTTTAGTTCTTTTAAAAAATTCTTAATCTTCCTGATATAATTTTTTAATAGTTCCTTATATTCTATACCTATTAACAATTAACCACACAATAAATTTTCCCTTATCACTCAGAGTAAAAATAAATTGGAGTTGTATTCTCATATTAGGAATACATGATCCTAAAAAGATACATGCATTGGTTATATCATCCACACATTATTAAGACATTTAAAGAATCAATCACTAGGGATTTAGAGAAATAGTTCAAATGACTCTGACGCTGTGGGTAGGTGTGAAATTATTTAAAATAACAAGCTAAAAAAGAAGGTTATTCTCTGAGGTATAATTCATCATTGACATGAATAGTTTAAAGATATAAATCCTCCCATAAAAATGATGTGAATTATACCAAAAAGTAATGTTGGATCTGTTAATATATCAAGTGAAACTATAACATATCATGTTCCATTATTTTCCTATTCTTCTTATTTTATTTATGAAAGTCATGTCTATGAGATATATTACTTCCTTCCCCTAACCAGATAGTATATTTTAGGGGATTAATCTGTTTAGAAATGGTGATTTTTTTCCATCCTAATACAGTACACAATAATTTTTCTTTTACTATATTATTTTTATAATGTAACACGATAGTCATTAAAAATTTAAAATTATACATGGATCGTAATAATATAGTATAGTAAGAGGCACAATAAATATCCCTTGTAAAATTATTTTTTGACCATTGGCTAAACAATACCACCATACATATTTAAAGTAACATCATGACAAGGAAAAATAGTATGATAGAAATGGATAATCATCTTCAAATAGTTTCATCCTACTAATGTATTTCACGGAATCTAATATGTTAATAACGGGAAAAAAATTAATGGTGGGTCACAAAAAAATTATCTCCACAAAAATGGCCTCAATTAAATTAAACTTTTATTCGTACATCCATATCTTCAATAATATCTGAATGAATGTTCTGGTAGGTTCACATGTCCCATTTACCACTCATGAAACATTCCACAAATATTATATGGAATAATTAGACCATATTCCTCTTGAAAAAGAGAGTAAATATAGAGAACTGGAAATCACTAATGGTATAAAGTCATCATATAAGTCAATTAATAGAAACATTTAATAATTTTAATTTTAATTAAATTACTAAACTCAGTAGTCATTTTAAAAATATAAATATGATAAAATCATGGAATTCCCACAATATTCATCAAATAATTTTCTTATTTTTTAATGGTTGTAATGAGTTATGGGTTTAAAGAATTAGTTCAAAATAAAATTATATCCAAGATAAAAGAAATAAAATAAAATATTGAAGTGTATTGGATATTTAATGTCATGAATGTCGCCCATACAGAGAATAGGACAATTTTTACACTGTTCTTTAGAGTATCATGGGTAGAGTTTTAAGATATTGTATAGATTAAGGAAATGAATATTTTAAAAATTGAATAACATGTTATTGATTGATCCCTGTAATGAGTAGTACGCCAGAGGGAAATTTGAGTAATCCGGAAATTATAATTGTGATACACAGAAACGAATTTAGAAAAAAAATCCCCCACTAGATAAAAAATTAGTTCAAACGGTTTAAATTTTTTTTATGTAGTAAAATAAAAAGGGAGACATAATTAATTTCATTGAATGAAATTTAATATAAATGAATGTATGTGTATGAAATAAAACTCAAAGTGACTAATCACTGAAAAGAAAATCTTACAATGGGTATATAAAAATAAAATATTAAGTAATAATAATAATAATAAATGATCTATGGTTTCCCTCTCATGATGTTCTAACGATGAAATCATCACCCATAAAAATGTACTAGTGTATCAGGATGTATCATTCCTCATCTTAGATCTCCACTATCTTCTGTAGCTATTAGTGATGGTATCCTCGAGATCTCTTGGTCTTTTTTATTATTGATCACTTCAGGATAATACCATAAAAGACTCTACTATGGATGAAAATGTGTATGTTCTCGTGGTGGGGGATACTAATGTCATATCTATAGTGATATCTCATGAATATTTTACTTGAACATAGCCAGATGATGTGCCATAAATTGAAAAAGTGAAGATGGTGATGTCTTAGGAGCATCAATGACCATAGAAGAACCAAAAAAGCTAGATATGGATAATATTATTGTCCAACGAATTGAAATATAAAAAATGAAAAAGGGTGGATGAATAGTATACCATATATAAATGATGTGATATAACTCAATATAAAAATAGAATACATGTAATACAAAAATTATAACCCTAGAAGATTACCAAAACTGAGTAAGGGACTGGGGTAAAATATGAAAAATCAATATCATCAAGCACCTAATCTATAGCCCATTCCCGAACAGAGTGTGGTTGATATTAGGCATCTCCATAAGTGGTTGTAATGGTAGTATGGGATATTTGATTAGCTATGGTCGGAGGTGTGATGTTGTTGGTACCTATCATGGTGGTGGGTGTTTGGGAGGTACTTATCTGCAGTCTCTCTGTGGGTCTGGAAGCTGGATGAACGAGAAGCACCATTGTGAAAGGGGTGAATAGGGTTCCCTTTACCCTTTAGGAATTATCTTCAAGATACTCAATCTTCGTAGTAGGTTCTGTCATCATTGATGGTAGTTCATTCAAGGTAGCGGCTGGGGAAGCGTTGGTAGATTATGATTGGTCAACTGGGGTGGGTGGTGTTTCATAATCTATTTGATTCGATGGTTCTTATGAAGTGTTAGTGAATGGAAGAAAATCTGAGAATGGGATTTGCATGTTCTAGGAGATCCATCGTTGATTCTAGAGGATGTGGAGGTATGTAACCCCAGGATAATCTAGATAGGAAGGGGATACAAGAGCAGTATGGTATGTTGTGGTATTATATGTTGGAAAAGGGTGGGTTCATGCATTGTAATGTAATATAAAGGGTCTAGGAATGAGGTTGTGGATTCAGCTCATTGTGAGCTTTCTTCATGATTGTTAGGTGCCTCGTTAGCAGCCTCAATTAGTCTTGGATCCCCTAGGTAGGTTTCCTCATCCTTGGTCAACTACTGAATATTCTATAGTAGCATTATTTCAAAAGACTACTTATGAATAAGGTATTTGAGTGGACTGATATCATAAAAAATGATGAGATTACATGATAAATGGGTGATTTAAAATCCATCCATCAGTGTTCCTCACATCTGTTTTGGATTATATTCATAATAATAATTGAACTTACTAGCCCTGTTGATGGTAGGGACACACAATTGATATAGTGAGGTTTATGAAATCCTTATGGCTTACATTGTTGTTAGACTCAAGATGATCATACCTTGAATTCATTAATGACCGATTATGGGAGTAGAGCGCTAGACCTCAACGTTGGGTGGACATCATAATCAAAGAATTGTGCATATTGGGATCCTCCAGTGAAGAAATCCCCAAAAAGCATTTGGAATTTGACATTCAAGAATGATGTTGATATTATGGAAATACCTCAGATGTGGTGAAATCATCAAAATAAATCCCAATTCCTATGCCTAGGTCTGCAAATTAAATCTTGTGGGGTCATGTATGGCCTGAAAAGAGTCCATAAATTTGAGAAATATATCTCTATAATTCTCCTCACTTACATTAATGATGGATTATATATGCATTTGTTATAAGATCTATTGAACCTCCTGGATGATAATAATTCACGTGAGGATGTCCATATCATGATTTTTTGGGTCATTATTGGGGTTTCCAATAGATAGTTGAGTGGAACATGGTGCATGGGGTTTGAAAACATGACGGTGGGGTGAAAGTGGGTGTGGTCATCATCATACAACCCATTAGAGTTGGATTGAGAGGATTTTTTACTTTCTCACTCTTCAAGAGCTACAACGAAAGTGTATGAAGAAGATTTGTGGGGTGTAAGAGCTGTGACACATATTCATTACGTCACAGGTGGTGGATTATCTCTCTCAAGAACGGGTTCAATAATGGGACTATGCATAGTCTTCATGTGTTCAATTTCAATTGAAGGGTTTTCTATAGGGAGATGGGGATAAAGGAGAATAGGAAATGAAGGGGGGCTCGAATGGAGAGATATGGGATGTGCAACAGGGTGTGGCGTTCGAGTGTGGATATAAGGTTGGGTGGAAGCCGGTGAAGAGAGGAGGGAGGGTTCATGTGTCATGAACCCTAGGATAGAGACATAAAATAATCATGAAATTACACTACGTGTGTTTGAGTAACATGATGTTTAATTTTGGATTTTAAACTATTATTTTAGTGAAAATTACACATCGTGAATTATGGATACACAATTTTCAATTAGATTATTTTTGACCAGATCAAAATGGATTAATAATCCATTTCCCTCATCATGAACCAAGATATACTAATGCTTAGTATAACCTGGTATAGCCTATGGTGACCTAACATGGTTATCATCTTAGTCATATCATTATTTAACATCATGAGTTTGAATCTTTAAGGCTCAGATGATTTTCAAGATGGTGAAACTCCCCTAATTGAAGGGTTATTGATATATTTTCAGCCATAGACCATTTACTTTAATGGTGGTACACCGTCCTTCGGAAACCCGATGGTCCCATATGTAAAAACTCAAATAACCTCGAATGGTCCCAACCATATGGATTTGAGCATCCCTGGGTATAGTTTTAATCAGTATATGAACAATATCACAATATTTTCTTGGATACAAATTAATCTCTCAATCTAGTGATATTTTAATTTCATATATTTTTCATCATATATCATTTAATTTTTCATAAAAATCATTTCTTATATATTCTAATTATTCCAATTTCAGTATCCTAGTATCCCTAACCATTTGAATATCTAGATTAAGATTTATAATTTTAGAATATGAGACATGCTAATGTTCTACTGTAAAATGAAATGGATTTCCATATATCAATCTAAATGGTGTTGTACTAGTGTGTGTTTTATACACATTATTGTATTCCTAGAATTGATCATCTAATATAAGAATCCAATCTCTTCAAATTGTGTTCACAGCCTTTTCTAGTTTGGTTTTGATTTACTTATTTTCTAATTCAACTTCATATCTTGTTTGTGGATTGTAGTTAGTTATTGTGTTATACCTAATTCTATATTTATGTAGAAATACATTGACAACATAATGGGTGAAATGATCTCCTTGTTCATTAATGAGTAGTCAAGGATATTCTAATCTTGATATTAAATTATTCTCCAGGGAATTCAAGACCACATTTTTATATAATGAGTTGTTTGATCAACTTATACCCATATAAAAACATAGTAAATCCCATAAAATATATAGTAATTGACATGTGATGTGAAAAATCACCCCTTTAAATTCATTCCCCACAAGTTGAACATTTCGACTTCAATGATTGGGTGAAGAGGAATTTGATTTGTTTTTTTAATGGTTCATATTCTTTATGGCCTATAACAGCATTGAAAATAATTCCTTGCATCTTAGTGGATTGTATTCCAAAAAAATCCACCTTATATGATATTCGATAATGTGAATTCTTGTGCATGACCAACTGTAGTTGGTGACGCCTGACACGTGACTGGCAAGATTTGGATTTCGACTTATGAGATGCAACATTGAAATAATCCATCATCACAGAACTTATAAAGGAGTAGTTCATCCAAGTAATAATGTGAATATTTATCTAAAATGTTTATCCTATGCTGGTAAAGTAGGTGTTGGAATAAAAATAACATTATGAGGTAGCTTTCAATATCTAAAAAACCATATTTTTTCTTTCATACTAAATAGAGTTTCATAAACGATGTCAACATCGATGTACATATCATCATCCACCTTTATATGTGCAAGTAAATGTTGGGACAAATGATCAGGGACAATATTTTCATTTGGTTTGGTATCCTTGTTGAAGATGTTGAACCCTTGGAGCAATAGGTTCAAACGTATCAGTCATGTCTTGGAATCCTTTTTATTCACTATATATCAAAGGGAATCATGGTTTTTGTATGAAATAACTTTTGAAAAAAACATATAGGACAGAAATATCTCAAAATAATATTCAACAAATAAGACCCCCTTCTCTATAGTTGAACAGTTTACTAGTTTCTCATTTTATGTGTAACATGAATTATTAATGGGGATAAATATGTGACAGAAATACTATCTTATAATAACACCAACAATGAAATCATAGGTGTCACCCAACAATTGAAACTCTTTTCCCAATATAGTGAAATAATAAAATCGGCAGCTACCATGATTTTCTTTAAAGTGTTGAAAGCCCTCTTGTATTCATTAGTAAATTAGAAATGATTTTTATTTATATCAAGGGCATCATGGGGTGGGATACATTCACAAAATCATTCAATATTAGATAATAAAATCATGTATAGGCAAGAATTCTTTTTAATCCTTTTACTATTGAGGGATCAGGTAAATCATTGATCACAATTATTATTTTAGGATCCATATACATTCCATCATTTTAAATTTTGGGCACAAGGAATATTCCTTATTTAATACTGATTATTATTTATCCTAATTTAAAACTATGAACTTATATTAATATAATTTCAAGACTTACTCATTTTTTTAGACATACATGGAGTGATATTCTATTTATAGAGAATTCATCTATGAAAATATCATAGAATTTATCTTTCATATCATAGAATAAATGTCTCAAGAACCTCTAAATAGTTTGTGGTGTATCACAAATTTTGAAAAACAAGATCTAGTATGAGAAGGTGTGAAATATACATTTGAATGTTTTTTATCGTAATCATCTAAGTTTACTTTAATATGATTTTATCCTGAATATCCATCCAAGAATCAATACAAAAAATTTCATGCTAGTCTCTTCACCATTTGATCCATGATAGAAAAGGGGAAATGGTCTTTCATACTTTTTGGTTTTTTGGTTTTGGTATTCCACATTACTCTTCATCCAGTGATGGTGTGAGTTTAGATTAATTAAGGTTAATCAATTTCTTCAATGGTGAGACCATATGTCATTGGAATTAACCATAGTGGGATCACCCACTAAAAATACGATATTGAAAAAAAATTACATCATCAAGATGTTTGAGTACCTATTTATTAACTACATCAATCATTAATGGGTCGAGTGACCTATATGGTTGGAATTTGGGTTTCCACATTCTCCTAGTAATATGTTACGAGTGAATAATGCAAAACTAATGACGTTGATATTAGACACCCCCAGAGATGAACTTTTTATGCATCTTCAAGACTCATAAAAAAAACCTATTCTGACGGTGTCAGTACTAAGTTAACTATGTTTCGTTATACAAGGACAATTTCAATAATAGAATACATTATTGTACTAGGGGGTTTTGGTTACAGTTTTAGGGGCTGAATGATAAAGGGTATTCATGTTGGGATAATTTTCCTTGTATAATTTTCTATGTAGTTAATTCCCTCAAAGTCATATCCCCCATCCATAGTAAAGGGAATTCCATTTGTATAGTCTATAATTTTTATGTAATCACTTCCTTTTCAATCGATAAATATTTAATGGGGTCAAAATAATCATATACCGGTTCAGATTCATTCTCCAGCTTGTACACAACTTGTTCATAACCTACTTGGAAGATGTGTCCTCAGTTAATATCGTCAACCAGTTCCTTATTAGGTCATATGAATGGTTTTCCAAAGATGAATGGATCATCTCCTTCCTTTTACATGTCAAGAATGGGAAATTATGATAACAAATAAACTTTTCTAATTTAACTAAGTTATCATTGATAAGTCCTCAGGTATACTTCCCTGATCAGTTAACAAATTGGTTTTTTAATCTAGTCTATTTGAGTTCCTTAAGTACAATATTTCATAATATACTCATCAACATATTGTTCATGATCGCTCTTAACTTTCACAAGGGTTTTCTAATGTTACATTATCCTATAATCCAAGGGATTGAGAGACTTCCAGGATATCTCATTTTTAGTGGAATATTCTTTTAAACAATATCAAAGAACTATTAATTTAATGAGATGATTCCTATGTCTTCTATTTTCATCTGATTGGGTATAATATCTATATGAAAATTTTTAATTTCATGGACTTTGACTCATTTCATCAAAAAATTGAATGTTGATGTGAAATTCATTGAACATCACAAAATAACATTTATATTTCCCTTCAAAACATCCTTGACTCATTATCTCCATGAAATGGAGATGTGATTTATAATGTGGTGGCCCAATTTAGACATCCACTTTTTGATTATCTTGAATAAGATATTTTGTATAAGGTTGTGATTCTCCATGTATCTCTTGATTAGTTTCACTTTCTTTTCTATAATTTTATTTTTCAACGACCATTTTAGGGTTTTTTTCTTTCAGGAATTTTTTTATACATCTTCATTTTGTTTCTGAAATGCTAGTACTTTTCCACTCCACAAAACCACTACCTCTAGAACTTCCCTTAAGTATGTCTATGTATTACTAGGTAGTGAACCTAGTAATCTCTCTAACAAGGTCATCGAGATCATAACCTTTTTTATAGAATCCAGACCTTTTCATATATTACTATTACATCATTTTAATGGTAAAGAACATAATAGTATTACACATAGAGGATCAAATGGTTTAGTGTCTTGATAAAACAAGTACCATACATATCAATTACAACATCAAGCAAAAACATTTATTTAATTTGTTCTTCTATAGATTATTATTGTCACCTGTCCTCTCCTTAGTATATGTAGCCACATGAGGATATACATAAAAAGGGTTGAGCTAAAAGACCAGTAAGAGTATAGAAAATAATAATATATCATGGGGTGATCATAATCATAACATAGGTAAAGAAATCATGAACATGAGAGGAACATAAATAAAAGACATGAAATATGGAAATGCATAAAAGTAAAACATCATATTTTAGTGGTTAACTACCACACATACTTGTGAACAAAGATAGAATCTTGTTCACACATCATTTCACATATACTCATGATATTCATCACATTACCCAATGCATTGGAGTGATTTATAATTCCGAGCGCACCCGTCACTTTGAAACATTCATATTGTGATATATAATTCCGGGCACAACCATCACATCATAACATTACCATTATCATGGTTTCCACATAGTACACATATTAAAAGTGAACAGAACTAACCCATGTAAAGAAATGGGTTTCATCTCATAATAATACATTCAAATGCATTGGGTTCCCAAAAGAAATAGGGAACTACATACTTGATACACAATCCATTAACCATGTATGAGTGGTAAAAGTTGGGCTCTTAAAATAAGAGTTCTTTTGGAAAACATTTCGTATGACATTAACATCATTAGAAAACATTTATATACAAGAAAATTTATGATAATTATGAATTAATGATATTTAAGGAGTAATCATATCAAAATGGATTGAAGGAGGGAGAAATTGAAGAAAGAAAAATGGGTTCGAGATTTCCCCTTAACTTGTATCTGAATGATTCCTTCCTTTTAATGTCATGAATAATGAAATTATATTAATTAATTAGAAATTCCAAAACCTTTTAAACATTAATAGGTTTTGTTCTGGGTTCATTATGTTATTTTATGTTACATTGAATGAGTTATAGATTTTAGAAACATTATTCGAAAATTATTGTTTGTATGGTTTTTTTGAGTGGTTCACTTGTATTCATAAATTGATGTTCGGGTAGAACATAGCTAATCATAAAGAACTAATATTAAATGTTATTAATGATATTACAGTAGTTTTAATGATCTTATAATGAATTATATTAGATCCATGTGGATGAATCATTAGATAAGAATTAAATGATGATTGTTCGATGTTATTTGGGCGGTTTTCAATCACAGCAAACTAGTTTTAATTTATCACATAGTAATATGTTCATATGTCAGTTAAAAAACTATAAATAGGAAAAAATACATATAACATATTCTGGTTCAACTATAAAAATGGTTTCATGACCAGATATTAAGGTATAAATGGAATAAGAAAACATGTTGTTCTTGAAGGTGATAAATTAACACCTCGAGAACAACGTTCTCTTTTATAAAATAAATTAAAAAGGGAAGGGGAGGTTGGATAATATAATATCCCATTATCATCATAACATTCCATTATATGTATAATAATAGAGTTAAAATACCATTTGGCTGATGATAGGTGGGGAGAGTTCATCAAAATGAACTTGAACATGAAAGGAAATTAAAGTAAAAGAGGGAGTGAAATTACCTCTTAAATCCTTCTCTAGAGAACCTTCTTAAGGGCCTAAGCTTGTTCTTTTGAAGAGAATAGAAGCTATTGGACGTTGGGTAGGGGCTAGGGAGGATTTTTGGGTAGAGTTCAGTGAAGGATTGGAGCATGAGAGGTGTGAGGGAATGAGGGTGTGAAGGGTGGTTTTTATAGTTTAGGGGAGGGGTAAATTTTGAATATTTAATTCATTATATTATTATTTCCCTAAAGAAAACCAATAGTATTGTTTCAAGTGACCCCTAATAGTAATAATTTCATGTGAGTTCTAACCAAGTGGCCTTTAATCTCTTGTGATTTCATGAATATTGTATTTAACTGTTAAATTGTATATACGGTATTTTACAGTATTTCATTATTCATCAAGAATTCGAGTTTTTCAGAAAATTATCAAAAATTTACCCCAACCATTTTTCGATGGGTAGAAACCAAAAATGAAGTCCATTTCCAAAAATTAAGTATTTAAATATTATTAATTTAATTTTTAAATAAATTTATAGTTAATTTGGAAAATAACAATCTTAAAGGTGCACTTAGTTTTATATCTCATTGAAAAATTAATTAAGATCTCATTATCATATTTCCTTAAGAAAAGAAAATAATATTATTATTTAATATTTATAAGGGTCATAATACTATTCATTCTACTATTAATAAGTGTATGTTACTATTCACCCAAAAAAACAACTTTGTTCTATCAGACACAAAAATAACCTTGAACACAACCGTGTATTTCAGAATTTCAAAATTCCAAACACAGAAGTGACACACTTATGTTTAAAGGTCACTTATAACATAGTAGTTCATTATGTTGTGCCTTTATGTGATTTTATGAAATAATTTTATTAAGGTAACATTCATTGAAAAAAATTTGGTCATTATATTCTTCTCCCCTTATGAAATTTCTCCCTCGAAATTTTGTTTTACATAAACAGGTGAGGGTAATTATCCTTCATTTCCTCTTACGATTCCCAAGTTTCTTCTTCAAATATATGGTTCCTCCACAACACATTGACTTTGTGGCTTGTCTTGTTGCGTATAACCTTATCACTTCAGTCCAGAATCTTTATTTGCTGCTCCTCATAGGAGAGATCATCTTCCAGCTGCACCACCTTTGAGTTTAGTACATGTGAGGGATCAGGAATCTACTTCCTCAAGAGTGATACGTGAAAAACATCATGAACTCGATCCATATTCGGTGGAAGTGCAAGATGATAGGCCACAAAACCTATGCAGTCTTGAATTTCAATGAGGCCAATGTACCTTGGGCTTACCTTGCCATTCTTCCCAAATCACATGACTCTATTCAATGGAGATATATGAAAGAATAATTTATCTCAAACGACGAACTCCAAGTCCCTTCATTGGTTTTCCACATAGCTCTTTTTCCAAATTTGAGCAGGGTTGATGTGTTTCTAGATGATTTGAACCTTCTCTATCATCTATTAAAGAAGATGAGGTTCAAGTAGATTTCTTTCTCCAACATCATCCCATAGGTTGTAGTTCTATATCGCTATTCATACAGAGCTTCAAATGGAGACATCTGAGCACATGAGTGGAAGCTATTTTTGTGTGAGAAATCAAGCAATGGAGGATGTAGATCCCATCCACCTTTTAAATGTAGAGACCATGCTCTATGCATATCTTCATGCGTCAGAATAGTCCTTTTAGATTGGTCATCAGTTTGGGGATGATAGGTTGTGCTAAAATTTAATTCAGTACTCAACGCATGTTGAAGGCTCCTCCTGAATTTATATGTGAACCTCAGATCACGGTCAGAGACAATTGAGAGTGGAACACCGTGAAGTCACACCACTTCCTTCACATATATATTTTCAAGTTGTTCAAGTGATAGATCTTCCTGAATAGCGATAAAATTGGAAGTCTTGCTGAGTCAGTCAACCACAACCCATATCACACTTTTTCTATTTGACGACTTTGGGAGACCTGTGACAAAGTCCATAGTTACATTTTCCAAATTCCACATGGGTATAGGCAAGGGCTTCATCATACCTTTGGTCTTTCGTCTCTCAACATTAACTTGATGACATACAAAGCGCCTTGATATATATTTGGAAATCGCTTTCGTCATGTTATCCCTCCAGAAGTGTTCCTAGAGATCACAGTACATATTTTTACTCCTAGGATGGATAGAGAATGTTGAGCTATGTTCATTTTCCAATAACTCCTTCTTTATCCCGGGTGATGAACACACAAAAAGTCACTTTCCAAACCGAGTCACGCCATCATCGTCGATATGGAACTCTTGCAGCTTCCCTTATTTTATTGCATTCACCATGTTTTGTATCTCAACATCATCCATTTGTGCTTCCTTTATATTCTCCTGGATGGATGGTTGCACAATCATTTGGGTAAGGTAGGATGTATCCCCTTCCCTTATGATTTCCTAACCCATTCTTTTCATATCCATTTTGATAGTGTCTTTCTCAATCCGCAGCATGGTTAGAGTATCCAACTATTTTCTTCCTAGAGAATTAGCTAAGTTTTTCTCCTTTCTAGAATGATAGTGAATAGAGAAATCATAATCCTCGATTAGCTCTAACCATATCCTTTGACTCATGTTGAGCTACTTTTCTGTGAATATATACTTTAGGCTCTTGTGGTCAGTGTATATGTCACATTTCTCACCATAAAGGTAGTGCCGCTAGATTATCATGGCAAAAATCACGACTTCTAGCTCTAGATAATGTGTCGGGTAGTTCTGCTTGTGGATCTTCAACTGTCGTGAGGCATAGGCTATCACATTATTATTTTGCATTAGTACACAACCCAAGCCTTTCTGTGAAGAATCACTGTATATCAGAAAACTTTCTCCACTTTTTGGTAGTATGAGTACAGGTGTAGTGATCAGCCTTCTCTTTATCTCCTTGAAGCTTCCCTCACATTCTTCCATCCAGACATACTTTACCCATTTCCTTATTAACATAGTTTGCGGGATTGAAAATCGTGAGATGTTTCTCACAAAACGTTGGTAGTACTCAGCTAATCCAAGAAAACTACGGTTTTTTGTGACACTAGAGGGCTTGATCCATTCCTCAATCACCTTTGAAATTGTTTGATCCACAAACATTCCCTCAGTTATGATCACATATCTCATGAACGTGACTTTCTTTATCCAAAAGTCACAAATACTAAACTTGGGGTACAACTTCTCCTTTTTCAATTTCGCCAACACAAGTGTTAGATGTTCTTCATGTTCCTCCTTGCTCTTGGAGTCGATGAGAATATAATCATTAAACACTGAAAAAAATTTGTCAAGGTAATGTCTAAAGAATCTATTCATAAAATTCATGAAGCTTTCAGGGGAATTAGTATGTCTGAAGGGCATCACCAACAACTCATAGTGCGCATACCTTGTACAGAAGGAAGTCTTATGAATATCTTCCTTCTTCACCTTTAACTGATGATATCCAGAAGGAAGATCAACCTTTTGGAAGTCTTGAGGTCATCTTAACTGATCAAACAAGTCATCAATCCTTAGAAGAGGATACTTTTCTTTATGTTGATCCTGTTGAGTTCTTTATTATCGATACACAGCCGCATTGTTCCATCCATCTTCTTCACAATGAGCACTGGTGCACCGCAAGGTGATGCACTATGGCGTATGGACCCTTTGTCCAGATTCTCTTCTAGCTACTTCTTTAACTCTTCCAGTTCGATAGGATCCATCATATAGGGATACATCGTGATAGGAGTAGCTCCGGGCATGGGTTCAATTGAGAACTCTACCTCATGATCTGTGGGAATTCCTGGTAACTCTTCGGGAAATACATCGTCGTATTCCCTCAAGATTGGAATTTCCTCAAGGTTTTTCACTTTACATCTACTAAAACATTTGGGTGTGGTATGCTTCTTCATACGGAATCAACACCCACACCATTGAATGAATTTTCAAAGGAGATTCATGATCTTCCTTGAATTTGTAGAAGAGCCTGGGATGGTTAGGAATATGAAAATATATTTCCTTTTCCTGAAAGTTGATATGTTGTCTATATAATGAGGGCCAATCCATTCCCATTATAGCGTCAAATTTCACCATGGGAAGTATTGTGAGATTTGCCAGAAGAATCATCCCCCATACGCCAACAAGAGAAGAGACAACCACTTGGGTTTCAATGATTTCACCACTTGGTGTTTTTACAGATATCTCTACTTCAAGTTTTTGGGGCTTCGATTATATAGTTATAGCAAACTTGTAGGATATAATGGAATGCGTACAACCAAAATCAAGTAAGACTTTTTCCATTATTGAGTGAATAGTATGTGTACCTAGTATGACTTCATTATCATGCTCCAACTCCACAGTAGTGATGGCATAAGCCTTACCTTGTTCCTTTTTCATTGGGGGTAGCTGAAGCTGATTACCCTCAAGAACTTGAGGTTTAGTGCACTGGTTTTCTTAGTTCCCTATCTCCTTATAGTTGTAGAATTGAACCATCAGTGGTTCTCTCCTTCCATCTACTACATTCTCTTTCCTTTTCGTTTCTATTAGACACTCGTGGGCATGGTGTCCTTCTTTCCCACACTTGAAGCATTTCCCCATCCTTTTGAGGCAGTTCCCATGGCGCAAATTCCCACATTTTTGGCATGTGGGTCGTTTATTTTTCTTCCCAACTTTGTCATTAGATCCACAAGTTTGAAACTCCATCTTTCTTTTCTTATCACCATAGCCACAATACCATTATCCAAACTCCATCTCCACATTGGGAGAACATCAAACAAATTTTTCATAACTCCCAAAGTTTCGAATTACAAGAGCCTTTCGAAGGTGTGGATTTAATCTAGAAAAGAATCTATCAATTTATCTATCATTGTTGATAACAAAACCCAAAGCGTACCTTGATAGCCGTGTGAAATTCTCATCATAGGTTGTGACAGATTCTCCTTTTTTTTCTTGAGCTCTATAAATTCTCTCTACATCTTTGTACGAAGAGTTCGTGGGAAATACTTATTAAGAAACATTATCTTAAAGACTTCCAATTCTATCTCTTCAATTTCCTCCCTTGGATTTGTGTTCATAATCAAAACCCACCATTGATAAGCTTTTCCATATAGATGATAAACAGTTAGGGTCACCTTCTCCATCATAGAACATTGATGAATAGAAAAGATCTTCTCCATGGAGTTTACGCACTGTTTCGCAACTAGTGGATAGGAAGATCCACTAAACATCGGTGGTCGTTGCCGCATAAAACATTCGATAGCCAATTTCTCCCTTTTTGGTGAAGGAGGATGTTCTCCATTATTATGGTTATTGTTCATAACCATAGATAATTGGGTGAGAATCGCCAGGAAGTTTTGAACTCGACCTCCCAAATCACTGGGGATGTCGTTCGGGGAATCGTTGCATTGTCCCTCGCATGAGTTGTTGGCCTAATTTCTCCTGGTTCCCACCAATTTCTAAACAAGAAAATATTAGAAAAAACATAAGAAAAAAATTTATGAATAACTTATTAATTTAAAGAATTAATACCAAAAAACATAGCATATGGGATCCCTATGTAGATTTTCATGTGTGTCAACTTGTACTTAGTCTCATGCTAGAGGTTTTCTCTAGGGTTCACTAATCCTAATTACCAAATTAACTAAACCATTATTCTGATACCAACTATAGCTGCTAGGTCGTTTCTTACATTATTATTACATCATCTTAATGGTAAACAACAAAATAGTATTACACATATATGATCCAATGGTTTAGTGTCTTGGGAAAACTAAGACCATACATAGAAATTAGAACATCAAGCATTATCATTTATTTAATTTCTTCCTCTCTAGCTTCTTATTGTCAATTGTCCTCTCCTTAATATATGTCGCCACATCAGGATAAAAATAAAAAGCGGTTAGCAAAAATCCCAGTAAGAGGATGGATAAGAATAATCTATCATGGGGTGAGCATAATCATGAAATAGGTAAAGAAATCATAAACCTGAGAGGAACATAAATAAAATACTTGAAATGTGGCAATGCATAAAAATGAAACATCATGTTTTAGTGGTTAACTACCACACATAATTTTGAACCAAGCTATAATATTTTTCACTCAAAATTTAACATAAACTCATGAGATTCATCACATTACCCAATGGATTGTAGCGCTATATAGTTTCAGTCACACCCATCACTTTGAAACATTCATATTGCGCTATATAATTTCGGGCGCACCCGTCACATCATAACATTATCATTATCATGATTGACACATAAAAGAGATATAAAAATTGAAAAAACATCCCCATGTAATGGAATGGGTTTCATCTCATAATAATACATTTATAATCTTTGGGTTCCCAAAAGAAAGAGGGAACAACATAATTGATACATGAACCATCAACCATGAATGAGAGGTAAAAGTTGTGTTATTAAAAGAAGAGTTCTTTTGGAAGACATTTGGTTTGAAATAAACATAATTAGAAAACATTTATATACCAAAAAAGGTATGATAATTATGATGAAATTATCTTTATGGAGTAACCATATCAAAATGGAGTGAAGGAGGGCGAACCCCAAGGAAGAAAAATTGGGTTCGAGATTTCCCCTTACCTAGTATCCAAATGATTCCTCCCATTAATGTCATGTATAATGAAATTATATTCATTAATTAGAAATTACAGAACCTTTTAAAAATTAATAGGGTTCATTATTTGATTCATTATATGATTTTATGTTCCATTGAATGAGTTATAGAGTTTAGAAACATTATTTGGGAATGTTTTTTTTATGATTTTCTTGAGCGGTTCTCATGTATTCTAAAATTGATGTTCGGGTAGAACAGGGGTAATCATCCGGAACTGATATTACATGTTATTAATGATATTATAATAGTATTAATGATATTTTAATGAATAATATTAGATCCATGTTGTTGAATCATTAGATATGAATTAAATGAGGATTGTTTGGGTTAATTTGGGTGGTTTTCTATCACAACAATCTTGTTTTAATTTATCACTTAGTATTATCTTCATTAGAAAGATCCAGAAAATTATATAGGACATAATTCATAATAGATATTTTGGTTCAGCCATAAAAATGGTTTCATGACCATATATGAAGGTATAAATGGAAGAAGAAAACATGTTGTTCTTGAAGGTGATAAATTATCACCTCACGAACAACGTTCTCTTTAATAAAATAAAAGAAATAGATAAAGGGAGGCTGGATGATATAATATCCCATTATACTCATAATATTATATTATATTTATAATACTGGCGTTACAATACCATTTGGTTGATGATTGGTGGGGAGAGATCATGAATTGAAATTGAACATGAATGGAAATTAAAGGAGAAGAGGGAGAGAAATTACCTCATGAATCCTTCTCTAGATAACCTCTTTAAGGGCATATTCATGGTATTTTGATGTGACCAGAAGCCCAAAGATGTGGGGGAGGGGATAGGGAAGATTTTTTTTGTAGAGTTTAGAGATGTCTTGGATTTAGAGAGGTGTGAGGGAATGAGGGTGTTAAGGGTGGTTTTTATAGTTTAAGGGAGGGGTAAATTTTGAATATTTAATTCATTATTTTATTATTTCCCTCAAGACAACCAATAGAATTGTTTCATGTGACCCCTAATAGTAATAAGTTCATGTGATTTTCAACCAAGTGTCCTTGCATCACTTGTGATGTCATGAATATTGTATTTAATTGTTAAATTGTATATACAGTATTTTACCGTATTTCACAATTCATCAAAAATTCGATTTTTTTAGAAAAATGCCAAAAATTTAACATAACCATTTTTCGACATGTAGAATTCAAAAATGATATTCATTTTTCTAAATTAATTTTCTAAATATTATTAATTAAATTTTTAAATAAATTCATAGATAATTTATAAAATAACTATCGTAAAGTTGCACTTAGTTTTATTTCTCATTGAAAAATTAATTAAGATCTCATTAACTTATTGCCTTAAGAAAATAAAATAATATTATTATTTACTATTCATAAGTGTCATATTACTATTCATTTTACTATTCATAATGGTATCCTACTATTCACAAAAAAACATGTTTGTTCTATCAGACTCCAAAAATCATCTTGAACGCAACCGTGTATGTCGGATTTTTAAAAATTCCGAACACAGAAGTGACAAACTTATGTATAAAGGTCACTTATCACATAGTAGTTCGTTATTTTGTACATTCATGTGATTTCATGACATAATTTTAAGAAGGGGATTTTCATTGAAAAACTTCGGGTCGTTACACATATGATTCTCAAGGTTATGAGGATCCTCACTTTTATTCATTATTTTTTTATCATGGGTAGTCATCCAGTAATATTCATTTTGAATGAAGCCTCAAAGTAGATATTGTAAATTTTATTGAAGAGGAAAAGTAGCTTGTGGAGGTATTGGTGGAGCTGGTTGAAATTTGTGTTATTCTATAAGAGGGAAGGGTTATTTCGTTAATTTTTATTATGGTTGAGGGAAAATATTCAATCCAGATATCAAGGTGGTCCTTGGGCCTTTAATGGTTTTTAACCACTCCCTTGATGGAAATACCCTTGATTTTTTTGTTACGATTTCAATAAGGACCTCTGATGATAATATTACTAATATTGTGGATATTTTTTATTTTTTTCATTGTAATTAATGTAATTACAATCATGACATTTTTGTAATTCAAAACATACTATATAGTCTTGATATGGGTGTGGGAAACCACAAATTTTACAGGATTGGGTCTCCATGAATGGAATGGAAGTGGGAGGTGGTGCTTCATATAGCTTAATGGAATCAAGATTCAGGGTTAAGGAATGTATTAGTATTTTTAGTAGAGTGTTCTCTTAACTTGTTGGTTTCCAGTATATGGTGGTCCATGATCACTTTCCCAAATACTAGAGTTCTAAGGGACATCATCCCAAATTGCACGTCTGGATGTAGGATTTATAAACAGAAATTCTCAACCAGGTACCCCATCAGCAACTATGAGAGCATCTAGATGGAGTCCTTGATTAAATATTTTGAGTTCTAATCATATAGAAATAATGTGATGTGGTACCATCTGAGTTAGTTATGTGAAACGGTCACATTATTCCCATGCAGATTCTCCGTCATTTTGAGTAAAGTTATGGATGTTTTTATGGAGATTACAACTATAGTTAAGTAGGAATAACATCTCCAGTAACATCATGGATAATTTAACCCAAGTCATTGTATAAAGGGATAATGAATTTGGAGTGAAAGCTTGGCTCAGTATCACAAGAAGAATGTGACAAATCTTATTATTATAGCATCATAATGTAACCATGGTTGCAAAATGTATCTGAAAATTAAATTAATTTTTTGATATGTCCACTAGTATCTTCACAGTAAAGTCTAGTAAACTATACAATATTCTTGATTATATGATTAAGTCTTGATTTTCCCTCGAATGTGTGCACCTGTATCAAAGGGCATAAATTTTTTGATGTAGCACAATTGATTGATTCAAATCCATAATCCATAATGGTGAATTTTGTATGCATGTGCGTCTCTCTGTGTATTTTAGGTTGTATGATTGGCATTTTAGCGGGGTTGGGACTTACATGATTGTTGTGGTGGGATATTATTGAGCTGCATCATGTAGAGATATAACTTTTTACTATTTGTTTGAAGATATGATGTTACTGTCCAGAGAGGATCCTTGAAAAGTTGAAAGGGACCTAATACATTTACTATAATTTAAGTAGAAGGATGCTAGAGAGTCTATAAATTATAATAATAAATTAAAAAAAAGACATTGTGGAAAAGGTGATGTAATACAAGGTTCCTCCCATGGGTTTCCATGCGAAGAAAAGCTTCCAAATCCCCAACAACGATTCTAAAATTTTATGTTCCATCACACGTCATTTAAATCATGAGGGTTATGGTTAGCTTAGGTTTATTGATTCCCAAACTAAACTATATACTAAGGAATAACATAGTGAATGTATGGGCCATTCGCAAGAGGTATAAAATGGCTGGTAGTAATTGAGGATTTGAACCCTATGTATGGGATGTCTCACTTTTATATTCGGTCTGGTATTGAAATAATGATAATTTTTTGGTGATTATGATCAGTGATAGAAATGGGTATGGGTCAATTTGGGGGATTGGGTAAAATGGTAATCATACTCCTAACATGGTATAATCATAAGGTTTAGGCTACAAATCATGAAAGGGGAAGGAGTTGACAATGCTCAAACTAATAAGATTTATCTAAGAGGCATCTATTCCATGGTCTAAAAATAGAAAAAACATAGATACATTAAGAATATAGTCTATAGAAGAATTTGTCATAGGCTATTGGACATAACCTATTCTACTACAATCATGTCAGGACTATTCTCTCAAAATCATCATGGTTGGGGTTTAATAATAGAATTAGATAAAAATTGGTTTTCATAACCTGCTTATTTTCCATAGGATTACCTAATTGAGATTTAATGGTTTAATAAGATCATTCACCCTTGATCATGATCTATACTGTAATAAGTTTCACTACTCATGGTAGAATTTTTCAGAAAGAGGTAATGAATTAAAAAATTGTTTATTTTACTAATAATAATTGTTATTATAAAATTAATGATCATGTATTCAAGAATAAGAAAATTATAACTTGTATCATCCAAAACATCAATAATCACTTACCTAATACAACCACATTTAAGAACACATTAATGATTTTTAATAGATTATAGATCAATATAGAGAAATCATATAGATCGTCTTAGAGAGGTAAAAGAAAGATGAATTCGTTGTGATGTTTAAAAAAAGATTCTTGAATGTATTTAAAATAGTATAATAAACTGATTCAAGTTGTGTTTTGAAATAGAAGGATAAGATATAATGAGAGAAAAATTATAGAATATGACTAATTTCCCTAAATTCCATCTGATGAGTGGTGCTAGAGATAAACAATCAAGAAATTACATGATGTGTAATGGTTATTCACAACGTGTTAATTTTTTCAATGATTTTATTAATTATTTCTGAATCCTATGCGAATCACATGCATATCTCATAATGGATATTCAAAAATTATAAATTGACTCAATTTAGGATGTGTACTGGCCTTTATGAATTGTATCTTCTTTTGGAATTTATCAATAATATATGAATTTAAATTTGAATGTTACATGATGTGTATCGTTGACTCACGTTGTGTAATTGATTCATATCTTGTAATTAAATCAATAATTACTTCATGAATTTAAATATGATGTGAATGATTAATACATGTTGTGAAAATGTGTTTCCTTACTTATGATGACCATTTTTGATCATTTTATCCAACTCTTCCTTTGAGACCTTCTTTATGTTTTTTCTGGAAATATCTAACAAACACCAGGTGCATTATTGAGTAAATCATGTATAATCCATAATAAAATGATAATAGTATGTATCTATGAGTTCATCTTATTTGGAATCTTGATCAAAACTATATATCTCCCATAAATAAAAATTTTAATTCATCATAGAAAAATATAAATGACTGTAAAACTAATTATTTAAACATTTGAAACATAATATTAAACATTATGTAAGATCATCAATTTTGTAAAGGTATTTCCTTGTTTAAATATTGGTTTTAAATGTTTATTTTTTGTAAAATAAATGCTACTGGGTGTGTTAAGATAATTAGGATTGTTTCATGAGCTCTAGAAGTGAAGGAAGGAAGAAACTAAGAAAGCATGTTAATGATTCATGGATTGCACATTGTTAGTGAAAAACATGTGATGGGGAATAGATTCCGTGAAATATTGGACAGAGACATCCTTCATAGTTGGAACACCATTTTACAATATATTTTTCCCTCTCATGGAAATTGTGTGGCTCAGTCCCTCTTGGTCAGAGGATATCGCATGGTTGGAACAAGGTAAGAAAACCGTGCAACCAAACCATGATGCTACCCAAATGGTAGAATATTACCACTTCCACCATCAGGAGTTGTATGTTATTACATGATTTTTATCATATTTCCTCTATCTACATCTAGGTGATTAATCAAAAATCTAAATGGATCTCATGGGTCAATCTCCCGCAATTCTAGGAAGCATTGATCATCGTTGGTTGTAGATTGATGCTTCAGGGTTGTTTAATATCCCTCCTTCTTTCATTTTCATGATTCATTCTTGTACCCTTGTCTCTCTCCTTATGAATCACTAAATACTTCATTTTAGGTGGTTTCTTGGTTAACTCTTCATGGGGTCCATGAATCACAATGTAATGATAAATTTAAGAGCGAATTCATCTTTAGATTTGAGGTATGTGATATACATGTTTTATCCCATAGTTTTATTTAATATTTCTTCATGTATTGTTGAGATTTTTATTACCTCTTGTGGTGATTTTAGTTCATATAGTATGTTTTTGGTATAATTTTTGGATAAATTGAAAATTAATCTTCCCATGACTCATGTGGGATGCATTGGGAGTGACTATACTCATTTAGGGCCACCCGTGGGGTGTGATAATTTTCTCAAACATAGAAAATTGAAATGTTAGGAAAAGTGTTTCCTTTGATTGGAATTGATCCTAAGATAAGTGTGTTGATATTCATGTTTTATTTTTTAATATCACTATAAGTGGTTGTTTCCTATTTTGGTAAAGGTATATGGATCGTTTGGCATACTGATAAAGAATGTTAAATGGGTTAATGTTAATGTGTGAAATAGATTATGAAATCGAAATGGAAACATGTAAGTGGATTACGGAATAGTATGCGATTAATGTTTAAATGGATTAATGAATGAGTATTGATGAGTATATTAAATGTCCTAGTGAATGAAAATGAAAATTGTGTTGATGGGATAATGCATAAGGGGGATTTATGAGTAAAATGAAATGTGAAATGGGAATTTTCTATAAATTGATTTAGTAAGGGTTGTGATTTGTTATATGTGGAAAATAGATAAGTAATCATGTTATTATGTCTTGGTGGTATGGGGGGTATTTACATGAAGTTACACACACATTGGTTGGGTTGGATTGTGGCTATATACCCCACCCTTATAATTCATGGTTTAGGGAGTTAGATTAAGGCTATATGACCCTAACATTTTCATTCTATGAAACTATATAGAAAGAAGGCACAAGGTAGGTGCAATTTTTTTATGATATGCTTATTCTGTATTGAGATGTGGATCTTGATGTTTCCCTACTAAATTGTGATTTGTATTCTAAGGCTTTTGTAAATTAGATAAAAATGAAAAACCCTTGGAACATGTATTAAACAATGAGCTTAGTAGTGATGACGATATAACTGATAGAAATTGAAATTTTAATGGAAATGTTCTAAGTTAATATTATTATGTGATGGAAGTTGAGTTGTATTTTGGTTACCATGTATTTTATTCACAACATGCACGAACTATCTTTTTATATTGTTTATATTGTAAAAACTATTTGTGGCGGCGTACTGGGTTGTACTCACTCCCAGCTCAAGCCGTCGTCAGGTATCTGAGTAGATTTCATGGCTTTACTCTAGGATAAGGTTAAAGGAAATATTATGGGGAGAAAAGTTGGAATGAGGTTTTACATGGAAGAGGATTTGTACTTTGATTCATGACACATTTTTGGGATTTAACTTTTTCTATTTATTGTGGGTTTCCAAAAAAATTTCCATGTAATAATGACATGGTATCTTTACTTGTTTGTTGTGTTGTCCACTACATGAGAAATGGATGGTAAGACATGGTTCCATTTATATTTTACTACATACATTATTTATTATGGTTATCTAATGTGGATTACTATTATAAAGTTTGTATATTATCATGAGATGTCACATTATACCCTCTCCAATAGTCAGAAATATGTGTTGTTTGAGGAGGTGTGCTTGGGGCCACAAGGTGACAATAATCAGGGCACCGATTAATGGCTTCGTGGTCGGGGTGAAAAAATCATGAAAAATATAACAATTGTTTTATAAAATGAAAATTGAAATATTCTTGAAACCATGGCCTATATACATAATACATTACTACATACTTAATCTCCCTATTTATAAACATAATGATGTTGAGGAATTCATGGGTAATTTCAGTGTATGTGGTTTCAGGGGCGCGCATCCACTGGGAGGGCGGTGGTGTCAAGGGTAAGGTGTTTGTTGATTGATATTGTGAAAACGGAGAGGTTTGGGGAGAGCGTTCCATTGTTACGGGGATTGGTATCCCAGGGGATGGGAGGTGGGGAGGAGACTTCTAGGAGGCGGGGGTCGTGGGTTCGATGGTTTCCTCCAGTGGGCGGTCTGAAGCTGAATGTCGATGGGGCATGCGCGGGAGGGAATATGCGTGGTGGTGGGGTGCTTCGAGACGGCAGTGGTAGTGTGTTGCTGGATTTCACTGTGCACTACGGGAGGGGGAGCTCGGTGCAGGCAGAGGACCTAGCGGTCCTTTCAGGGATATCTGTGTGTCTGGACAAAGGCCTGATGGTGGAGCTAATAGAGACTGACTCGAAAATTATACATGATGCGTTACATGGACAGGGTACGATGTCGTGGAGGATTTCTTATACTATCAGACAGTGCAGGGCGATTATGGGGGACGACATAAGGGTTACTCATACCTGGCGGGAAGGGAACAAGGTTGCGGACTACTTTGCCTCTATTGCAGCCCCGGGGGATATTTCAGTTTGGGTGGATAACGCCTTGCCAATTAGACCTGAGGGGGTCAATCTGATTAGGGGAGATGCACTAGGACTACATTATTTTCACCCTCCGTAGGGGGGTCCGCGTTTGGTTATGCTTTTGTTTTTGTTTTGCTGTTTTTGGTGTTATGTATGGGGTCGCTTGGGATTAATAAAAAAAATCGTATTTTTGGTGGTGGTTTGGGTCTTGATCACTATAATCATGAACCTATCCTATAAATTTATCTATTCAGTCATTAGTTATTGATTCTCATCCTGGACAATATTAAGGGAAAACCCTGATCATGATATATCCCTTAAAAAATATGATAAATTTGGTTTATAGGATATGATCCCTACGGTTGGGGCCATCTCTTATTTCATATATTCTAATTAGACATTATCATAATCCTCAATATAATATCTCATTAAAGGTTCATATAAAATACATATATTATAAATGACTTTGATTTTTAATTTTATATTAAAACCAAATAAGGTATAAATGAATAACATCGTGCTTGTGTTTTCAATAACTACATATATTAAAATGGAATTAATTCAATGAATGGAATGTCATTTTAAAATTCAGTGGACAATACATTCATCCCCCATCAGAAATTTTTCCCTCCAAATTTTTCATTCACTCACTAAAATAGTTGTGGTTACTTCTATTTCATCTATTATTTTAGTTCTCATTTCACTTCCTCAATATTATAATTCCACCACACCACTTTCACATAGAGATTTTCTTAATTAATATAACATTCTCTCCATAATAAAAGATTATCACTGACTTATCCACATATGAGTTATCATTATCCAAATATACCTCTTTATTAATTAAAACATGTGATGGTATGGTATGTACTTCTGTAATAGGGATACACAGAACACATAATGTACTTGGGATAACATTGGTGGATGTGCATGATAGTATGTCATAAAATATATGTGATAATGAATTTTAAAGGGGCCGATATATATTTAGTACTACTTTCCATCATCCAAAACCTCATAATTTTCATCCATTGTGATATATATTTTAAGACATTATATCAAACCTAAAACTATTGATCATGTTTACGACTATAACTATAACATTTCAGTATACTTTTTATGGATTTCATATCTTGTTGAAGGATTGAACCATTTCCAACAAATCATAGTAAATATCATGTCCGATAAATTTCTTCTATATAACATTATACTAGTATTTTGATTTGTAACACCACATCTGTTGAAGAGACTCATATGGAACCATCTAAATATTATAATGGAAACAATTGTTTTGTGAGAACATAAATATGGGATGTTTTTTATCCCAATATCCATTAAATTTTTTTGGTAATGTTCTCAACATATCCTCTTGAGTATGAGTATTATTTTTAGTCTATCCATTCATCAATGGGAGAAATTTTTTATTGAAACACAGCTCCATATTCGACACTTACCGAAGGATTATCCTCCACCAAAGTTAGACCACACATATCATGTTGATATAGAAGACCGTGTAATTCTATGATGTCAAACTAATTTTCATATATATGTCTTTTTGAGTATGTAGATATTGATATTATCCAATATTTAAATGAAACATGTTATCTTTGTATGGAAATAAACTACCTATAAGATCGTATTGTTTACATCTGGTGTCCTATAGATGATCTAAGGACATTATCAAGATGATCCACCTTTATTTATCGATTTTATTGGACAAATATTAGGATTTAAAACTATATAATTCCATATTTAACATTATTGAATGCTGAATTATTCATTCGATTCTTTTTACAACCTCATATCTTCTGGGGACTCCTTTTTTCTTTCAAAAATAGATGGTAAGGAAGTTACTAGTAAAATGTAGGCCTAATATCATTTTATTATTCCCTTAACCATCCTTTTCATGTCATATAATATTGTATATCATTGAATCCTTGTAATTAATATTGTACAAATGTATTTTCTTTGAAGAGGATATTCTAGTTTTTTAAACACCATGTGATGGTATTGGATTGAAAACTTATAATCCTTGATCATCTCTAATAACCTTCATGGGAAAATATTATGCTCATTTTGGGTGAATATATACTTGAGTATTTTATTATATGTATATATTTTATAGTTAGAACAATATATAATTATAAAAAATTATTACACTATGATTTCTATGACCAATTCATTATCATTGGTTGGGATTTTCTTCTCATGGATCATTATTTTGAAGGAGGAAAAAGATATCACATTATCATCTTGCATGAGTATATAACCCTTTTCTATTTCAAAGGATCACTATAGATCTTAAATCCCTACCTGCCAGTGGGCAATGTTATAATTAGTGTTGTAATTATCCTCTTCTTTTCCTCCTTAATGATAACCTCACATGAATCAGTCTTGAAAGTAATTACATCCTTCTGTTTAATTTTTTTGTGGGATTGAATATTTTCAGAATTTTTTCATATATCAACTATAAGACAAATATATTACTAGGAAAAACATACATTTTACATAGATGTTTATATATCCTATCATTTGACTGCATCTACTTTTTAATCGTATAATGATATCCCTTTTTTGGTGATAACATGGTCTAGAAATGAAACTTTTTCGAAAAAAATAATAGTTCTTGTTCATTACATATTGAGTATCCCATTGAAATGTGAAATGTATAGTTTTAAAATAATACAACTGTTCATCTATTACTTTTTTAGTTAATTGAAATATTGTTGAAAATTTCTATAATTAATTTATTTTAGTTAATCTATAAAGTTCTATATTCATTAATTCCATGATGATTGATGGAGTATTAGTGAGTCCAAATAACATCACTAAGAAATCCTAGTTCCTATACCATATATGAAAAAGAGACATGTCGATGTCCTCCCTCTTCAAATTTAGCTTATAGTATCCTTACCAAAGCTCAATGTAATATTAGTAATGTGATCCACATAACTAATCGAAAATATATTCAATCCTTGGTGGAGGATACATAAATAATATTCATGTCCATGATGAGATAATGATAATCAATTTGGAGGCACATTGACCAATAATTCTTCTTGAGGAAGAGGATTGGTGCAACCCCACCCCCGGAGAATCACTTGGATGTATAATCCCTTTATCTACATTCTCATGTAGTAACTTCTTCAGCTCCAAAAATTCATTAACATTCATTTTATATGTGGTCCTGATATAGGGAATTATAGGGGTATAAGACAGATTGATAACACATACTCACATCATTATGGATGAAAAAGATTTGTTTTGGGGAAGAAATTAGAAAATTAATTCACATTATCCAGTTTATAAAACATAATATTTTCCATAGGGTTAATCATGTGAGGTATATATTCTTATCATATGGAAATAATTTTAATAATTTATATGATGATACCAAAAAAAATTCATCCTCCTGTTTGAACATGAGTAGAATCATTGGGAAATACTTGATTTGGAGGGTGAGATCTATATCATAATAATTTATATTATATTTATATAATGAAATTCAGTACACAAATATATTAAAATTTCAGACAGTAAAGAAGAATCATTATAATTTTTAGGAATCTCAGCCCTCAAATTTTGACTCTAGAGATGTTAAATAGTTAGGATGCAATAATTCCACTATTCTCTACATTCAACTATAACTATAATACTATTCATTGAGGTTGTGTTTTTATAGTTCTAATAATCTTGAATAATATGAATGAATTTGTTGGACCATTGTAACATGTGAAATGTTATATTTAGGAATCATGATTTTTCATCCTTTAAACTACTTTATTCATGTTTTAGTCATTATCTTCATCCAAAATAGAAATAAGGATGATAATTTTCAAAATATTAAAATCATGAAAAGGAAACTATTAATATTGAATTGATAAAACATAAATCATGTATATTACACATCCGATGAATTTCTTGGTTTCAATATATTTTATATTTGATCAATTTTTAAATATAAAATCATATGGGTACATTTTCCACCTTGATAATGGATTGAATAGGGATTTTAATCTTACTAATATATATCCCCAAGAATTTTCAATCCAATTGTGTATAAAAGAATCATTTTTATATACAAGGTGATGATTGAGTCTATTCCATTGTTTTCATTTATTGGTTATTACCCCTCAGAACCTATGTGTCGAAGCCACATCAAATTATACTATATAGTTTGGTATTTATCTTATTGGAAACAAATTACTATACACATCAAATATATTTATGGATGATATCATCTAATTTTTATTGTCCCTATGGATTTTACTAGAGTAATCTAATCCCAATCCCAAGTATAACTAGAATTTCCATTACTAGAAACAATGTTAACCCATATATTATATACATATTAGTTAGAGATTCAATAAATAAATGAACATTTAATATTTCATAGATGATCATAAATCCTAGTGTCTTTAGGGGATTAGTACAAACTGTGACAACTAGTTTTTGAAATTGAATAAAATTATAAAACACCCCACAACATGTCCTTATATTCCATGGATCTTCTAATACTGTAGAGTATAACCTAGGGATGTGCATAATAACGATGTGTGAAGGAAATCCCAATTTGGTAATAATACAAAAATAAAAAACATTCGTGTAGAACCCGAGATCCAATAAGAATATAAAGGTAACATAATAGGGGAATCAATTATATTCCCCAAGAATTCATCATGATATTTCTGAATAACATAAAGGAAATATAGGATTGTAACATTAAACACAACATCATAAACACGGGTCCAAGATAATCTCCATGACATCATAACATAGAGGAAAAAGTGATATAATTGATTTGTTTTACTGAACAATCGCATAAATGATGAATCCTCATACTAAAACATTACCCAATGCATTAGATCACTCATATGGTGTACTACTAATGTTTATATCTTGTAGATGCTTAACTGTTACACCTGAATCATAGAACATAATGATTTATTAATTCAATTTTAATATAATAATCCAGGAGTTTATATTACATAAAAACAATTTACCACTCAATAATGAGTATGATCATCTATTTGAAAACTCATGATATAAAATAATTATGGTTGTTAAAAATAAAAATGTTCAGTGTGGAAAAATATCATGATAATTTATGGTGCGTAACAGGGGGGTGTGATGGATTATAGTAAGGATTAATGAGACTGAATGTGAAATTTTATCACTTGAAAATCATAATGGATGTATTAGGTATATGTGAGAACATGTCAGAACATGAAAAATTGGAATAAAATCACAGGGATGTTCTTTAAAAAATAGGAGAAAGAGTGGATCTCTTACCTTGAGAATGTGAATCCAAAATATTTATAGGGGATTAATGGGAGCTTGGGGAATTATTAAAGGGAAATATAGAGGGAATAAAGTTTAATATCATGATCCACAATTTTTTAGTGAAGATAAATGTGATTTTTGGTTGGATTATAAATAAAAATACAGTTGAGTTCATTATTAAATTCGAAACATATGTTTTGGACTCTATATGATAATGTAATCAAAACCATATAAAAATTCCATGGGGGTTTTACCATGGTATCACCCAAGGTGGAGTGGTATTCACTATTTTACTTTTTTTATGAATGGATGTCAATAAAATAATACTGTTGGTGATGTGGAAGAGATTCTTACTTATAAATATTTATTTTTTAAAAAGCGTAAAATATAAAATAAATTTATCCAGATTCAACGAGGATTTATAAAATTAATTAATTAAATTAAAAAACCAATTATTTATAATTTAAATACCAATTATTTTTAATTGAAATCAAAATATTTGTTGTGTACAATGATTATATAATTTATTACAATACATTTTTTATTATATGATGTCATAATACACATCATATATAATTTTTACCCTAAACAGTGTCTATCTTAAAATGTTATGACTAATTTTTTGTTGGATAATTTCAATTTCCTAATATATAAAATAACTTTTATTATATAAATATAGAAATATTATTATGATAAATTAATATTTTAAATCAAAAGTCAGCATTTGCTGAAAAATACATGGATTTTTATAATATAAACACTCTAATCAAAGTAAAATAACATTTGACGTTGTAATGTTATATTATCATATATATTTATTAAAAATTATTTGATATTAATATTTTGTTATAATATATTTTAAAATTATAAAATTCAAAATAAGATTTTATTGATCGAAACATTATATCTCCCAAAAATTCAATTTTTAATTAATCACATAAAAATAAACAATTTTATTACACTCATTATTTTTTATTTAAATTACAACATTAATAATTGAATATAAAAATAATTATCATATAAAAATTAAATTTTTTTTATTGATTGGGTCTTTAATCATAACCCTTTATTAAACCAATGAATATTCTAAGGTTAATGTGTATGATCACCCAGTTTTAATGGGGGGTTCAGAATAAATGGCTTGGGCCATGATCTTGATGGGCATGAAATTCTCTTATATAACGTTTCATTTGTTCTTTTGTAGTCAAATATTGAATATAAATTGATAATGTATGAATACTGATGATGTTACCTCCCTCAAAATCTCTAATAATTGGGCCTCATTGGGCATGATACTACTAGTCAATTGAATTACTTCTTTCATCTATGTAAATTATATTTTACAATAATCCTCGATTTATAATCACCATAACAGTTACCAGAAAAAATCAATATTATTAAATGGTGTGATTTTTAATTGTATTTTATATCCTAATAGGTTATAATTTTAATGTATAGGGTATGTTTCATCTATAACTTAATTTCATAATAATACATTTAATAAAATATAGACTTTTATTTATAGTATTTTGGGTCATTACATGTAAGGATTCAATTATTACCAATGGAAACTATAATCTTTTAATTGAATTAAGAGTACAAATAGGTCTCATCCCATGGAACCAAGCTATATCAATAGTTTTAAGAACCTCATGGAGTGACATTAAATGCCTATCATATCAATAATATAACATATCAATTAATGTATCATAACAATTGCTTGTTGAACACTTTTCTATATATCCTATATAAATAATAAGATATGATCAATTACATACCTTTTTGGGAAAATTGATCAATATATGAATGTTCTGGAGTGAGGTTGGGATTACAATGATGTAATCTTTTTTCCTTAACAAAAAAATCAAGAATCAGTTTTCTTCCATCGGGATATTGGTAAATCACCTGATCAAAAAATCATTATATATCTTCATAAAATATAAGTTCTACTAATCAGTTCTAAATACAAATTATTTTTCTAGTTAATGTTTTAAATTGGATCTTCCCTGAATGAAAATATGATAAATCTCTAACTATATATTTGAGAAAAGATAAATTGTTTCATCTCATTTGTTATAATCACGAATCACAAAAAAAATAAATGAAAGATCAAACTACTATAAAATAATTTTACATTTTCCAAAATCTAAATTGGGAATCCCATACAAAAAAAATTAGTAAGCCCCTCTTAAACAATTTTTAAATTCTATGACGTACTCTTGAATGGTTTCACTCATGATAATGTAGAATTTGGTTCTGAAGTCAAACCGTGATATTTATTGGTTTTCCTTACACCCCATTTATAATGACTCCTCTACTAGATTAATTGAAAGAAAATATTAATAAAATCATCGAATCATTATTGCGAAAAATAATTGAATTACTGAATTGGGTACTCCAAATATCCCATAAAAACTAATAATAATTAACTCATTTCCCATTGAATTCTTTATATAAATTTACTATGGGACAAAGTTGAATGGATTGTCAATATCAACTCTCCATAACCAACCCACATGTTACATCTATATATTTCATAGGGTATTTTATCTTTTTGAAATAAATGTAATATTCTTTTTTATTTAAAAATCTTTTATGGGTTATAGTTATGACTTAGGGCAATACATGGCTTGTTCAAAGAATAGAGTTATAATTTTTAGAGAACCATATTAAGGAACACCATTAATGTATGGTTTTTAGAAACTATGTTTCTAAACCATACGAACAATTAATACTGTTGAATAGTTTCATGAACCATGATAGGTAGGTAACATAACCAAGTGAAATTATATTTACTTGATATAGAGTATGAACACATGGGTCGCCCAATTTTTTCAACCCAATAACCTATTATATGAGGGGGTTTTGTATTTATACACTAAGAAAATATATTTTATTTTCATTTTTTCAATCCATTAACTTAACCATGTAAGAGGATGTTCTATTTAGAGATTTTTAATTTATAGGATGAAAAACTATATGCTCAAATTTTTTACCCATTAAAAATGGGTGAAAATGTAATTTTCCCGTTTTTTCCTCCAAGACATCTTCCTCCAACATCAGTTCCTAATTTCACAGCAGCCCCTAATGTCTAAATATCTCCTCCCTGTCATAATAGGATTTTAAATATCTCTAATTTTTTGTCCTGGTAATTACCATTGTTCATCACTTTATATAAATATAGTTATTCCCTTCATTAAAAAATATTCTTGTCTTCATTAATTTCACCATATAGAATGAAAAATCCATACTATCAAATATACCCTATTTTAGTGTATTTGTACAATTCTATAATTTCCCCCATTATATTATAGATTATTGGTTGATAGTATTTGATGAATTAACTAACTGTATAAATTAGTTCATCTATTTAACTTTTTAATATATTATGTGTCTATATATTTTTTCCTTTGTGTCACACATGTAATATTCTAAGCTTTTATAATACATTATTAAATACCCTGGATTTTCCACATATATCATAAAAAATAAAATTTTATGAGACATTGATAAAATTATAAAAGATGAAAACCAAAACTTGAACCTTTTGATATTTTGGGATTGATTATATTCATTAATAACTTATGTTTCCCTTTTGACAAAAATACCAGAAAGGTGTGTTGGTAAAGCTATTGGACAAGGAAATGATAAAAATTAAGTTGATAAAATTATATGTGATGTGGAAATAAATATGAAAACATTATTTTTAACTTATTAGTTAGGTATAAGGTGGATTTAGAGACCATTTCACTAAACTGTTGATATACAATTTTGTGGAATGTAAGTTACTCTAATAACCATTTGTTAAATTTCATCTTTTTTAAACTAATGATGATCTAATTTGATAATGCGCATGGATATTTACCTGGTAATATATTACTTTTACTTCATGGTTACCATATATAATGGGGATGACTATCCATGATTTTTATTTCATTACAATTTATATGATATTCCAAATTAATTTCTCCTAACTAATAGATATGACATTCCATATTACTTATATTGAATTAAAAGTCACATTGTTTTATAGTGATTTGTTTATAATTTTTGGAAATTAAATTCCCAAATAGATTTTATTCAATTATAAAACATAGATATTTATAATTTTTATTATAAAATCTATTGAGATTATGTTACTTAAATATTATTTCTTTTTAAGAACGTGATTCTATTTATTGATTACTGAAATATTAAATGTATAGTGGTTAATTAAAATAGCCCTACAGAAGGATGTGATGAATGGGAGTCATATGTTGAACCTAATATGACATTTTATTTTTTTAATCCATCAATTAAAATGTAAATATTACCTTGAAAATAGATAATTATATATTCTTGACTATATTATTTATCAACACCATTGGTGGTGGCCTACTAAATTTTACTACACCATATTCCGGCCACCAATTGGTTCTTGAATAGACCTCATGCATCTTGCTCGGGATAATGGAAATTTATCATCTATAGATTCCAAACAATCTATACATGGATGAAGTATCATTTTTGATGGATGATCATTCCCTCATTGTTCTATTGGAGATACATTTTAATATTTTGTTATATTTTTATAGCTTGTATTTTGTACATCTATTATCCAATTATGATTTATATTCCCAAAATCATTTTTAAAAATTGATATTCCACCATTATTTTTTATATGAAATTCGGAATTATTTATGCCAATATATTTTCTTGATTTATACTACTATTTTTCCATTATTAAATTACATGATCTAACATAAATTTAAAGTTTACCAATATGATCTACTCTGATTAAGAGGATATATTCTATACATCATACCATCATATAAAAGTTCTATTAATCATGATCCTATGGTGTATATGGATCTGCATATGCGGAAATTTGGATGACAAGGTTAGGTATCAAGTGATTGAACTCGGTCTGAGACATTATAATGTTATATTAGTTAATTTCATTACATTTTTCATACTCTTTTGGTTATGTAGAAATTATAGTAGTTATGCGATGGAATTTAGTAATTAGTTTCTACCTCATTATTGTAAAACCATGTGTTGGAAAAAATCCATGATTCAGGGGATGATTACTTTGTTTTAATTATTCTCTATTATATATTTTTTTTATTTCACTAATGGTTTAATCACATGATCTATGCCATTTATTATAATTATTAATATGAATTCCTTATTTACAGTGGTCCTTATATGACATGGAAGTGTTTTAACGTGGATCAAAAATTCACCTAAGAAATTAAATTTCATGCATATAACATTCTATGTTAATTTTATTATGTGTATTCTCTATATCATGTTTTAGTCCCTAAATTGTAATCTTTGTATTTCAATTATGATTCTTCTTAGAAGAGGATAAAAAATTACTATTAAGTAGTTTTCACTAATAAAAACAACATTATTCAATATATTTTTATAGTTGAACCTTAATAATCCAATTATTATATGATTTATAAACAAAAATGTTCTTACATGATACAAAATATTATTAATTTTTTTAAATGCAAAAAGTTATATTTTATAATGATAACAATTTTTTAAATTTCGAATCATGATCCCAATAAAATAACATTAATAAAACAATGTTCATGGTTACATGAAGTACTAATTAAAAATATAAATCATAGGACATTAAAACATAGTAATGGAAGACACCTCTAAGTAGACAATGATATATTTTTATTAATTACTGAATTTAAATTCTTGAGTAAAATGGATATTATTATATGGTGATGTAAATTGATACATAAAGAGTTTTTTCCACTGTGACATTAAATTGAATATCCATATACCAAAACCATTGGAATGAAACATATAATGTGACCATAACATGGCCATAATAGTGGGATGTATGCAGTGTCTATTCTGACCCTTATGTTCTACTATAAAACAATACCAATCTTTTAGTCTAGGTAATGGGGTGTTTCCTGATATGTAAGTAGGCGTGCTCATTTTATACCTCTATATTGGAGATATAATGTATTATAGAACCCTCATCCATGGAATTTTCTCAACATTATTTATATACAACACCATGAATTCCTTGGATAATGATACAAGAATTGGATGATGACCATGCTCCAGAAGTGGTGGGTAATTGGCCACTAGTGTTACATCCTCTAGGGCCACAACTTGTGTCTCCTACTATTATAGATTTGAAAAATGATTCATAGTTTTGATGGGGTCTCTATTTTTAGTGAATTTTGTTTAAGGATCTCCATGAACTATCCCTTCTATAGTATAATTTAATAGAGAGTTCTAGTTGTATCAATTGACTTATTTCTCACTGTAAGAAGGTCCATATGCTACTAATTTATTGAATGAGTCAATGTTATACATATTCATGAATGATGAAGTACTCACTGATATGATTTTCTAACATTTAGTTTATATTCATTATGGATTATGTATGTGTATGTAGGATGTCTAGAATCATACAAGTTAGCATTAGGAGATGACATGAAGTATTTTTCATTAGAGTTTTTTAGATGAAATCATTCTAGAGACATTGGGAGTTGAATGATACTGTGTGTTTATACATTTGAAGAAGGATACTCTACATATTATAGATTATTCACCTTTATTTAAATTTCACCAACATTTCTCACTAACAATTTATAATGACGATTTTATTTTGGGATGGGAAGTTTTAGGAGGGAATATATATGAAATACATTCATTTGTGAATGTTTTTCATTTGATTTTATTATCCAAAATAGTTAAGTCAACACTTTTTTCAAAGAATAAACAAATGGGTAATGTTGATGTGGGGAATTAATGTTTAGTGCCATGATAGGGAAACAATTTTCCTTAAATTATAATATATTTTTTCATCTTTATTACTTGTGATTTTGTAGTCAGAGAATTCACCCATATAAATAAATGACATGATATTAGTATAGTAATCCATGACACACAAAAAAATAAATTATGAAGGATCTAATGGAGGATCATGATCATAGAATTATGTTTTATATTCAACATCTTTTCATGAAATTTACAAATAGTAGTCAGTGCATGAGGTTCTGCATTGGATCCATGATTTTGAGCATGATCAATAGCACCATGACAGGAAGGTAACTTGAGTAATATAATCCATTTAGTCTAAGTGTGTAGAAATGGCCAAATTTTCAATAATGTTGATATGAAACACAGTTTTTGTGAATCGGGTAGGGTTTTTCTGATAGTATATTACTATTGTGTATCTAGCTAGATAAATTTACCACAATCTACGCCAAAGGAGTTGAGTATTGGTCCTATGATAGTTCGGGGTGCTATAATAGTATCCAATACATTATTGTATTTATTATTTAAAACAGTTATTCCAAACTCATATATATCTACTTGAATATTAGAATAAAATAATAACAAAATTCAGTATCTATTTGGTGTGGTGAGACATGATAATCTATTGGAAATGTGGTATGATGGTGTATTCCAATAATATAAATGACCCATTCTGATTAGATATTATAATTTATTATGTAATCATTTTATCCATAAAATGATAATATTGGTCAAATAATCAAGATATATTGGCGTGATTCCAATCAAGACCACATTTATAATCATCAATTGAGTGTGTCTATTATATCCAAATATTTAGAAAAGTATATTGATAAAGGGAAATGGGTTGTTCATGCTAGTCTATGAGGAACAGACTTGTGTGATCTGGGTAGTGTGTTGACCAAGATTTCTAAACCATTTATGAGGAATGAAGTAATCCATAAATAATAATTCCCTCATATATTAGACTATTTCCATTAAATATTTTTAACTCATTCATAATTTATTATTATTATTTTTCTATAAATTTAATTTCATTGATTACTTGTGTCATATGCAACATCATGTTTTGGGATTTCATGATTTACAAATAATAATTTTATTCAAACATGATAATTATTACCAAGACATTAAACATGGAATAATGAATAAAAATAATAATACATTAAATATTAATTATAAATTTATATTAAAAAAGTATTTACAAATATGTAATTATTTTCTTAGAAATATTTTGTGTATCAAAAATATTTCATTCACATAATAATATTTTAATTATTTTTGTGAAAAATTATTAATTTTTAGGAAATTCAAAAACATTAAGTGATAAAAATAATTTAATTTTTCAAATTGACACATAAAAAAATTTCATTGGACGAATTTTCGGGAATATTATGAAATGGTTATTTTTTAATGAATACAGAAATATAATGATTTTTATTTAAAAAATAATTATCATTTAATGTTTTAAAAAAATTCATATTATTTAAAACTATTTTAATAATCGAATTAGTTTCATAACGTTTATATTGATCATATTTGGGTTATTGGAATCAAATTAAAATTGATTATTTATTTTAAAGAAATTTATTCGTATGAAAGTATTCTCTTTGGAAGATCATTTCTTCAACATATCTACTAGTTTAATTTCACATTAAAAATTTATACTATAGTGAAATGAATATAATTTTTTATACCTTATTAATAATATTAATAATAAATATTACATAATACATTAAACATAATTTTGGGAGGAAATGTGTTTTATAAATAGTAAAAACAAATTATTGTGGTCATGTTTAAAATATTTTTTCTTAGTGTTAAATATACTGAATTGGGTTAAAATCGCATTCAAATGATTCAAATTAAATATTAATGTCCATATTCAGATATTATCACATTTGGGATTTGATAAATGTCTATTTAGGGGAATTCTAGAATTTTTAGAACATGGGTACTCCGTATACATTCCTTCATATAAATAGTGTCATCTCCCCCACATATAAAAGGGAACTCCCACTCCTCTACACTTAACACTTAAAAAAAACTTTGGTTCAGTTATGAAATTCCCAAATTTCATACTGAATTAACATATCACATTTTAGAGGTGTTTAATTTAATAATAGAACCCCCTTTGATGGCCTTATATATAAACATCCAGGGGTTATCTAAAGATTAGGTATAGATATTTACTATGTGTTATCATTTTTTGTCATCTTCTAACATAATAAAATAATAATTAAACATTATTATATAACAAAATATTTATCTATAATATAATTAGATTAAATTAATTTATTTAAATGACCTACATGTAACTCATCTTTCATCAATATAGAAATGTAATTATTGCTCATATGTTCGGTGGATTGCAACCCCATAAAGCAATGTGATTCGATTTTTACATTCGTATTACACGGTGAATAAGAAGGTTATATTTTATAAATATAGATGATATATATGAAAACATAATTAATTTTTAATGTGATATATTCTTTACCTTCCACTGGTTGAATCCATCTCGAAAATTGAAATGTGGTTCACACATACATACGACATATAGCCTCCGTGAATGGTGTGATACATTTTATATATCATACAATAATTTATTTCACTAATAAAAATGTAATTAATATATTAGAAATTTATATTATGGTTAAAATTTTATATATTATTAAATAATGATCAATTTTAGTGGATTAAAAAATACCAAATCAAAACATACCTGAAAAATAAATTATTTATCACGAAAAATATTTTTTTAACAATGAATTGTTAATAAATAGTTAATAAACATAATAATTAAATAAAATATAGTACGATATATATAATTATTTTTCTATAATAGATTTATAATAAACTTATATTTAGTATATATGATTTTCTCACGTATACTAATGCAGCCGAAACACGAGGTATGTGATTTACATCTCACTTTTAATTATCTTGAGCACATGACTTAGACACAACTTATTTCTTTTGTGTGGTGTATATACTAGCCATGAATATTTTTTTGATTAATATTTTTAAATTTATTGAATATACATATACAAAAAATTTATTTTCCTCTTTGTGGCATACAACTGAATATAATCCTATTTAGTGAATGTTTTATTTTATAATATCATTGTCCATTATGGTTGTTTATGATTATTTTATGATAATGAAATATTATGATATATTTCTCAAAAAATAATGAATTTTTATATACTATGGTTTATTCAATAAATAATATGTTTTCAATTCATTTTATGCTATTTCTATACTCTAGAAATTAATATAATGTTTTTATAGAATGAAAACAATATTTATCTTATCATTCTGAAATCCTTTTATCTAGGTCCATGTTTTGAGAAAATAATTTAATGAATTTTCTAAAAATCTAGGACTTTTTAATAATCTTTTTAACCATTTATTCAAATTTGTAAAAAATGTATTTAATGGATTATTATTTTCAATTTAAAAACAAGTAAATTTTTCATTTTCACCTAATATGTGAATGGAGTCTTTTTCATAAATTTTATGGCATGAAAAATATTTTATACCATCATGAACTCCCACTAATTTTGTTAATACTTTAAAATATTATAAGGATATTTTCATTAAAAAAAATTCATTTATGCTTTTTGAAATTATTTAATTTCAATAATTATTTTAAATTTTGAGTTCTTATTTTTATTAACGAAATGTTCCTAGTGATCATCCAAAATCATTTCACATCTATGTTGAATTCCATTTATTTATCTTTTGATTTTATGGCTATATCATGCAATGATATCATCTTTAATCATTCCCAATATGGTTTATGTTTAAGAATATGTTTTGTTCATTAATAACAATACTTTTCAAGGATTACTATATTATAAATTTTTGAAATTACAATGAAATATGTTTCTTTTAATGGGTTTATTCTTTGATTAAATGTTTATTAAATCCTCTTAATTTATTTTTTTATGATAAAATTAATTCATTATGATCTTGTGGAAAACCTATATATGTTTTTTATTAAGAGTTATGTGGAACCTATATATCTCTTTAATTTGTTTTCTATGTTTGATAACTCATTATATAAATAATATTAGAATGGGGAGTGAAAGAATTTATGTATGTGATTTTGTACACTATTATTGACTTATGAGTGAACCATAAAACTGCAATGGTTCCTATAGGGGACCCCTTCCAATATGATTGTTTAGTAATTAATGCATGAATACTAAGGAAATTACTTCATGTTCTTATGTGTATGAGATATATATATGAATTATATCAATGTTATTATATCATGGATCACTTTATTTGATTCCATTACTATTTATATCTTAATAATCTCAATGATTTAATCAATGAATCTTGTTTACGATCAATGAATACATGGTATTTTTTTCAAATGGTTTTGTCTTGTTCCTATGACCTTATGCACATGTTATGTTTATATCTCCCTTGTTTACATTTACTCAGGACATAAGATCATCAAATTTTTTTGTTTATTTTCCCATGTTAATGGAAAAATGGATTATATATGATACATACACGAAGTATAGTATGAATGAAGAACTTCAATTGAGTTGATTTTGTTCACCCAATATTTAGATTCTTATGAATCCATGATTCCAAAAGGGAAAAGACCTAATATATTATAATTAGGATCATTAGGATATGTAATGAATATTTGTTTATTATAATTTAATATTAATGTCTATAATGAGTGGGTCTTTATTATTTGTATATAATCATGGTTTCTATGACTACATATCATTCCTATGATTAATCATCTAATGAATAATTTGGGAATCTACTTCCTAAAAACCCATTATTTTCCCTCTAGTTTAATTTATGATTACCTTATGCATGGATATTATTTCTATACATAAATCCCACAACAATATTCATGGAATGGAAGTATCATTTTATATTGAAAAAAACTATGTTCTTCTAGAATGTCAATGAGATATGTGAACCTATATGAGATACCACAGATTTTGTATGCGTCTTTATTACCATTAGAGATTGGAATATATCATTAAATAGTTTGTTAGAACCTCAATATTTATTATATCACAATTTTTCTGGAGTTTTTGGTTGTCTTTCTTGAAGGGTTTTCATGTACTCCACAGAAATGTGATGTTGAGTTCACAATACAACTCATATTTTGTGAAAAAATATTATATTGAATCATTATTGAAGGGATACGATTGACGTTAAAAATTTAAATAAGAAACTATATGAGTATATTGAAAATGGATTTATTCTTCCATACTTTTCACCATGGGTGAATCAATTTTATTCATTCATATGTGTGATGGATCAATGTGACTCAAAATTGACTAATGTTAACTGAACAATATCACAATAAAAAAAGTTATCATCAATCATTCATCAAGGATTTGTTTAATCAACTATGTTGAGATCAATTATTTTACACTATTTATCTTCATTATAGATCTAACTAATTGTTTATTAATTAGGACATAAAAAATCCACCATTCTATATGTTTTATGTCCCCTGTGATTATATACGAATTCTGTTTGGGTTTAAACACTCCCCTATAGGTATCATGGATTTAATGTTTATAATCACTATAGTTTACCATGATCTTTATATGGAATGATTTTATATATTACATTCATATATATTGAAATATTCACGATGAGGATGCAGATCACAAGATAATTTTACTAATGACACTATAGATTGTGAAACAATGAGGATTTTTTTAAAAGTTATAATTTATGTTATAAATTTTTTAATTTTTGGCCATTTAATCACACGTGAGGTTATATTGATGGGTCTATCAAAGAAAGAGGATTTGGAACATTGTCTTATACAAACCATAGAGGTTTTCATTTTTTCTTTTTATTGATAGGATGGATATTATTGATGGGTTATTGGAGATTTAATTATGAATATATAATCAACTCAAAATGTAAACATTGAAGGGACACACATTCCGATATATAGATGAATGCGAGGACAATATTAGGAATTCAATAAAATATTATTCAGAGAACCATATTTATATTAACCTACAGTGTGTAAGGATTATAATATATAGTTATGGAATAAATAAGAGGTAGGTATGTATTCTCGTGTAAAATAAAAAGGTAAAATATTATTACTCATGTATGTTATGGTTCATTAGATAAAGTAAAAAACTCATGATTTTTAGTTATCTGGATAAATTTTTTACTTATGGATATAGTGGAATAATCATTTAGGAAAAAATTGAGATATATACATATATCATATGAGTTAAAAATATATATTCATGTACATAGGGCTGAACATGGTTAAGAAAATATTGTAAGAGTTGATTCATGATTATGACATCAGAATACATTTCCACTATCAAAGGGAACAAGGTGGAATATGCTTTAAATAGAAAGGATCATGAAATGTTATATATGATAATGATCACAAAGACCCAATAGATTAATATTATCAATGTATTGTTTTTTAAATATTGTAGTTAAGAAAGAAATAATTTCATTATAAAATTAGTGCTCAAACATCTATCTTGGTGTAGATTAAATAGGAACATGACGATGATATATGGGAAAATAATGAAGGATTCAAATTTTACTCAACATAAAATTTATCATGATGGAATGGTAAGGATTTGTAACTGTGTTTGGTTTCTATTCATTCCATGATTTTATAAGGATATGTTATAGGAAGATCTGAGTTCTCCATTCTATATTTTTTATGGAAGATAAATGATTTATATATATTTTAAATAATATTTTTGTTAGGATTATAGGAAGATATATATTCTAGAGTTTTTGTCATAGTTCGTGGTATTTTGGTTTGGTAATTATGAAATAAAAAATTCTATATGGATGTTATAACCAATACACTTAACGAAATCGAAATGGGATAACAACACTATGGATTTTGTCCTTGTAATCCTAAAAAATTCGTAAGAGAATAATGTAATATGATTCTAGTCGATCTCTATAGAAAGGAATCACCCATCATCTATAATAGAGAACACAAATATCTGGATCACCCTCCTATAACATATATCAAAAAAAATTAGGATGTATTGAGGACCACTTCAATTGTATCAGATAAGGATAAAATGTTTACCTCGATGTTTTGGAGATGTATTTTGTAATCTGTTGATATGAAGATCTGACTAAACATTATGTATCATCAATAGAAATAGTTCTCCTCTAATAGAAACAATCGAAGCATATAGTATATAATAAAATATTTTTTGATGGATATCAATGGTGGTTAGGATCAACATCATCTTCTAGTCGAGTTTTAAATCAAAAAAAGATATCTCTCAAGCATTCAGATTGATCCATATGGAGATCATTACGATAATAATTTTACAACTCCGTTCCACATGGATGTATTTATAGAAATAAATATATTTGGCCTAAGTGAGATAATAAAATTCTAGGGAATGTTAGATCTATTTATTAAAATAGAATGTAAGTATATCACGGATAGAAATGTTCGGATGATAGTCACCATCATGATTTTGAATTTGTATTTGGTGAATGGTTTCTCTATGAATGTCTACATGGATGAACGAAAATAAATTATTAATGAAATTAAAACTAACACCTAGGTAGATCATTCCCATTAAAATTATTTATGGTATCAGGGCAGTATATTATCTGTTACAGATTCAACCAAACCTCTCTCAATTCCATGATGTGGGAATTCTATCACTCTCAATGATGTACATAAATTATCCTTATCATGTAATAACTCTCGAGTGAATACCCCTTTATAATGATAATTAATACAAGGATAACTGGGGGATATTATAGGTCAATGATGGAATATTCTAAAGATATTTCTAATGACCTTATCAACGATTTATAGAGGAATCAAAAGTTTGATGAAGATGGGTGAACCTGAGGATATTATAAGGATAAAATATCCTCAAATATTTTATAAATGTGATGAACATCGGGGGATGAATTCATTTTAATGGAGGTATAATGTATTAAACTAAAAAAATTCATGATGTTTATTATGAATAAATTTAAATTCATCAATCGATTTTGTTATATCAAAAATCATTTTTAACCGATTCCCACTACACACTCAATATAATTTTTATAAAGTCCATTGTAGCCTATTCTTTAAACATGGTTGGTTAAAAGGTAATAACCATAATTTTAAAATTTTTTATAAATGTTTTCATAAATGAAAATATATTTATAAATATTTATATAATTTTTAGTAAAGTCAATATATAAAACGAAAATATTTTTTCTTGTAAATGAATTATAAAAAATTTTGTAAAAAAATAATAATATTAGTTATTGAAAATTTGGAAAAATTATTTTAAAAAATTACCATAATTTTTTGATTCAATATGTTATAATAATCTTATAGTGAATTGTTTATTATTTCTTTAAAGGATTAAATTTTTAGAGAATATTGGAAAATATTTATTTTAATTTAAATAATAAATTATTTTAATAATTAAATTCATTATATATTTTTTAAAAATATTTTTAAAATATTATTAGTTAAATAATTAAATTATTAATTACATTTATTTCAATTCAATCATATTTATAATGAAACTTTATTTTTAACAGTATATTATTGTGAAATTTTACTCTTTAAAAACCATTTTTTCATTACTGTTGTAGATGTAATTTTTAAATTGTATGTTTCTGAATCTATGAATGGAATTTGAAATAATTGATTAAAAATTTTATGGTCGAATAATTAATATCATATAGTATGTTTAATATAAATTTTGGTAGAAATCAATTGTAAAATCATTAAAAATAAATTATTGTAATTATGGTTAAAATGGGACTACCGAGGGTTATACTAAAACGAAAATTGTTAAAATTCAACATTCATGAAATATATTTAAAATATCTCAAATATTGTGTTATGAAGATACATTTGGATCCATTTTTCATTCATAAAAACTGGGTACACTTTTTTGTTTTCATTAATTTTAATTATGTCATGAGCCCCACATATAAAAGGGAACCCCTATTCTCTCCACCTCACAAATAATATACACTTTGGATCTACCAATCTCTTGAAAATTCCCTTATAAAATTACAAATATACATGTTAGATTCATTAATTTTATTATTAAACCCTCTACATAAGGTTTTATGTATAAACCTAACAGGGTAATCAGATGAAGATGTATAGTCCTCAAAAAATCAATTTCATTTTTTTCTTCCTATAACCCATTATAAAATAATTAATCATTATTTATATAATAAAAAAATTATAAAATATTATGATATTTTCTTATGTTAATTTATTTACCGATATCTATCTCCTATATCATTATTTGACAAATGAAACGTTATTCATGAGTATATAAGACTACCTCCTCACAAATAAATATTATTAATTTTATAATTATATTTACTTGTATTGTAATATGGATATATATAATTAATATATGTTATATTTTAATCATTATAATTATTTTTTAATTTTTATATATTATTTGCCTTATATTCTCTCCATCCATCAAGAAAATGTATGCACCATTCTTGGGTATGTACGACATACTGTCCCCATGAACAGTGTAATTCAATTTCTATCACATTCACTTATTAATTACTATAAATATATATGTAATGAATAAATTGAATATTTATATCATGTATTGGTTTAGATTATTTAGCCATTATTAATCGAAATGTACTAAAATTAAAAAATCGAACATACAATAAAAACAAAGTAGTTTTGACACGAAACACGATTCTAGCAAGGAATTGTTAATAAACAGGTAATAAAAGGTAATATGTAAATAATATATACTATTATATATATAATTATTTTTTGAGATATATATTTATTAATCCTTTTTTTCTCATATTGGATGATTAAATGTTTACAAAGAATCGTGAGAATTATGTTGAGGTATTGTCATTTCACATTTATTTCTATGGGAAACATCCCTTATAAACAACTGGTTTATTATGAATTATTTAATTATCATTATTTTTTAATTTTCCCACAAAACATATTATATATATATATATATCCAAATATTTTTATTTATTTTATGGGTCTTATGATTAAAAATATACCAATATAAAAATAGTTTTATGTTTCAGTAATATTATTTATAGAGATTCTTTATGATTAAGTAATGATGATGAACTAGAAAGATATAATTATGAAAAAACTCATGAAATTTCTCCACCACAAGAAATTCATGGAAATTTAATGTCTTCTTCTAATTTTAATATATTTATTTATTCTATTTATAAAAAAATATTCATAATGAATATCTACTTTTTTTCTATCTATGGTCGGAAATCCTTTTTCATCCATATCCATGTTTCTAAAATGTACTAATAGAGTCTTTAACTATTATACAATTATTTTTTGATTATATCTTCAAAATGATTTAATTTTTTTGAAACTATTTTTAAAGGAATCTTATTGTCATTCTATGAATAAGAAAAATTTTACTTTTTTAGAAAAAGGTGAAATAAATTGTTTTAACATGTATAGAATTAATCGGTTTTTCCCTAGTCATGACCTCTCAATTATTGTCAACTTTGTATAAATGTAAACAAAGTATATATAAAAAATCATTAATGGAATGATAATTTTAGAAATTAACATTTTTCTAACAGTTTAAGGGTGATTTTCATTATAAAATATACCAAGTGGAAAATAAAAATAATTATCCATATATGATGATATCCATTATTGATACTTAATCATTACTAGGGAAATGATCCAATGATTTAATTCTTTTACATTATCCGTAAGGTTAATGAATAAGATAAATTTATTTTTTTGAAAATAATAAATATTATTGGGTTATGGTTGGATTAAATAATTAAATTATTATGAAACCTATTTCTATTCCACAATTTTTGAATGGATGAAAGTTTTATAAATCATGTTTCAGTAAATGTTTTATGATATATTGAATGTTTTTTGATCTTATGAAATAGGTGTGAATAAATTTCATAATGAAACATGTTGGACCTATATACCCCTCCAATTCATTGGGTAATGATTCATATTATTTGAGATAAACTTGATTTGAAAGGTGAGTGAACCCAGTTTAATAAGACATGCTCCTATTAATCTATGTCTAAGTAGTGAACCATTCATATTGTGATTATCTGGTTAGTGAACCCATTCTAAAATGATTTTTTATAAATGATCATTTTTCAATTGAAATATTTTTACAATATTATCAGTATTTAACAAATCTCTTACAAATTCCCATGTTAATCACTCATGGTGCACGTTGTTTTATTTAATTTTAATTCACGTCATATGAAATACTGTGATTTATGAAAATAATCGTGTTTATTATCAATGATATGATATGAACGTTTTTCAAATGTTATTCTCTTTTTATCACACCCTTATTTTTGTTTTATGTTGATTAATACCTTATTTATCCTATATGATAATTTTTTCTAACCATTTTTACGTGTATTTTCTATATTTTAGAAAGAAGGGATTATGTATGGCATGCCTAAGATGGGTTATAGTTATAAAGAACATAGCCATAGATAATGTACATCACCAATGAACATGTTTTTTATATATTCTGAAATACAAATTTGATTGACCTAAAAAATTATGGGGAAAAATTGATTTTATGAAATTAAAAATTTTATATTATGATTTATTATTTATGTATGAATATTGATGGTAATTATATATTACCCTAATGACTTCTTTGGAAACCCTTTTTTTAGAGAGGCATATATCATTATATATATTATTCAATTAGTATAAATATTATTTATCGCACCTTACAATATGGAACAAACCGAGCTTATAGTTTTCAATGGATAGTTAATGGGTCTAGAATCCAATGGTTTAATCCAATTTAGAACTTCAAATTTCATTTCACCAATTTATTTCTCTCGGATGGTAGATGATACCACTCATTCGAATTTTAGATTATAGGATACTGAATCAATATATTATTATGAACTAGTATGAGTTACCTCATATATAAATCATCCATTGAATTCTATTGAGGAGATCAGGTTTTCTTTATGATTGACTTGAGTTTGGTGTATCACCATATACATGATAGACTATTAGTTATAACAACATAAACATTCCAATATAGATATGAATTTTTACTATATATGGTCATTTTGAATGGTCTCATGAACTTGCGGATATTTTTTAGTTCTACGATGACTATGGTTTTCCACCAGTACCTTGATTCATTCATAACAATTTTCAGGAAAATATCATGATGTATTCTCAATCTTTATAAGACCATTTCAAGCACCTTGAAATCAGAATGAGTACACTGATATAGTATATATTTTATATTAAGCATAAAAATTAAACTTATGGATTTTAAATTTATAGTGACTTGGTCACATAATAGTTAATGCTAGAGAATGTATTGACCCAAAGAAGATTAGATAAATGATTTCATGGGAATTTTCCATCATACTCTTTGATATACTGAGATTTATTGGGACAAAATGAGTTTGTAAGACATTTATAAAGTACATTTCATGCCATAAAAAATCCACTTCTATGTTTTATTAAGAAGTTAATCACATTTACATTGTCATATGGTTGTGAGAAATACATACCGATTTTCAATTGGAAGATAACATCAATGACATTCCTGATTCTCCCATTTACGAGAAGAAGCAATATCATTATTTTAAGGAATCTAAAATTTGGATAAGAGCTAATCTGATATAGGTAGATTGATTTATAGAATAAATGTCTTGTTATATAATGCATCATGAGTGTAAGTTACATACACATGACCTTGATATTGTTGTAGTTTTTCATGAATTGCATTTTTAGAGACATTACCTATTGGGTTAAGGGTTTATTGTTTCCAAAGTTTTTAAAAGCCTAAAATAATTATTCACCGAGTTTGAATTTAATTATATAAAGATAAGATTCATTGAATACATATGGTTGTTTTATTTTTATATTTCTTATATGTCTAGAAAAAACAATACATTAGCTGACACTCTAAGGAGGAAGAATGATTTGTTCGTGGTTTAGGTGGGTTGTAGATAATAGTTACTAATGTGACTATTTACAACTTTTCATGTAGATGTTAAAAAGTATCATGGGACACATATTTTTAGTAATTTATCAGTGACTTAATCAGATCTTGATATGGTTATGTTGATACACCTTTTAGATCTTATAGTCTTTTTCCTATGGGAGAGTGTTTTAGGTGAGTTCCCACTACCTAGTTGGGGGCATTGATATGGATAAGATATTGTGAATTCATAGATCTATATGTGAATTTTTAGAAATTATATAATTTTTTTGAGAAAATAGAAGGACTCTAAATAAATATTACATCCTTTTCTTTCAATGATGTACTATGACATATGTTACAAGTGTTGGGGATTATGTAAGAAAAATGAGATAGAAAATTTTATTACTCAATGTGCCACCATTCAGTTACTGATGGTAGAACACTAGAGACATGTGGGACATTTACATATATTTACCATTCCAATGTTAAAATGGGATGAAACATCATTGGATTTTGTGATGGAGTTATCAATTCAACTTCTACTTGGTGGAAAAATATGGGTTTTCATATATATGGTGATGATGGTGTCCCCACTCTTACTAATTTGAGATATCTATTAATTAGATTAACATGGTAGAATATTTTTCAAAGATTTCATATGAATTCATGTTTATTCATATGAAATAATATATTAAAGGGAAATTATCACCATATTTTTAATTTTACAGGTTAAAAAATGAACTATGTTTATATGCACTTCTAAGTACATCCAAAAAACCATATATTGATTGATATTCTAATTATACGATATTGGTGTAAGAGGAAATGGTCTGAGAATTGATCCGTGATTTTGGGGTTATCTATGAGAATCATTTTACACTTTATAAATTCATCTGAATAACATTTTACATGATATTATACAACTAGATCATTAGAGTCCCTATACTATAGGCCTTGTCGTTAAATAGTATGCATGATAGAGGATGGAGAGGTAATGATATTTTGGAAATCATCTTATTCTTGATACATCAGTTTTTTAAAAAATTACATTGAAGCATATAGATATTTAATCGTATAAGATGAATACTTATGCCTATCCTTTATATGGAAATGTAGAGTTTGAGGTTTGATATAGGGTCTTCTTGCATGATTCAACTAGATCGTGGAAGAATGGATTCAAAAACAAAATAATGTGAAACCTATGATTGTTATACTATTTTATATACTTGAGAGAGGGGGGAAAATAGCCAATAAGTTGATGTTACCATAGATATACTAGTAAATTCATGATATTATCCATATTTAATATATGTTTTATTAATAAATAATGAAATCTCATATTCTCCATCATGATAAGGTTGAGTAGGATGTTGTTGTTTACATTTAGGATTATCTAGTATTGATCATGTATCAAAAAAATAATACTCTTCAATTTAGTAATTTTCCCTTATTTTATTTACTATAGATCCATGTACATGAATAGAACAGGGCATGGGAGAAGGAGGTCGATGTAGGTGCTCGATGGAAGATACATTTTTCAGATGATGTAAAAATACTATTGTAAGGGAATATTTGGGGTGTTTTGTTTTAAAATCCAATCCTGGTATTGTCCTTAATATTCTAAGAGTTATAAATAATTTAATATTTTTTATAAAAATATTATTTTATCAATTAAATATTTATTAGATGATCACATACGAATTTGTAAGTGTGTGAGGCTTGTTTTATTCTTGGATATTCAGATTATATATAAATAAACATGATAAACATGGTATGTGCATAATTTGTATTATCCATGTGTCTCACCACTGAAAAACTATTATATTTGAACACCATTTGGATATCAATAAGAGGGATTCTACATGATTTTATAAAAATCAATATATTGTTTGTTGTGTTGAAACTCGTGGTTTGTATACCTGTGTACCTAACCATTTGAGTGGGTGATGGTTTTGGATACTAATGATTCATGTGATGAATAATTTTTTTCAACCATTTTACCATTCCATCTAAGGGTGTCTTCTAGATAGATAATGGTCATGCATGGACATCACACCATTTTCCTAAACATACATCTTATACATGGACCCATTACCAATTAGTTATATTAATATTTTTACCATTATTCCATTAACCCATCTTACTCTTTCTTATTTCCTAAATCATATAGAAGCCTACTAACATCCACTTCTATCATTCCTCCCTTCATAGGTTTTGTATGATCACCATCATTTGGGATCATAAATGATTCACAATCATCGCGTTAGATAACCATCTTTATGATCTAAAATCATACTAATTCTCTTATTCATTTCTTTCATTGAATGGAATGTCAAATCCATTTCAGATAATCTTTTCTATTTTTGTTAATCTTTCAACTTATCCATTTTCTCCAACTAAAACTCGTATTATTGCTTGACAGTGGATGTGGTGTTAACTTCTGGTGAATGGTTTTGGGTCAATAACATTCCCTTGAATTTTAGGTCCCAATATATTGTCATCACTTTGCCACATGAGTATCTTTCCTATTTTTTACTCTTAAATTATGATATAACATATATTGAACATGAATTTAATAGTGAAATATGATTCTCATTCATTATTATAACATCCTTATATGAATACTCAATACATTATACAAACACACACATGGGGACCATAATAGAGTAGTGTTTTTTGATACAAGGTACACAATATTGTAATTTGATTATAAATATTAATCATATTTCATAATGATATGTCCATTTAGTAATCATTACAAACTCACCCACATTACAACCATTCCACATAACCATGGGAGAGAAAACATAGGAATGGATTATCTCAAATACTTAATAAGGGTTCAAAAGTGAGACATCAATACTACCTTAGCATATTGGAATGATAAAATGATAAATGCAATTGAAAAAAATACCCTTCATGTAATAGATCACAAAAATGAGTCATTCAATGAATCATGGCAGTTGATAAGTCATTACGAAAAATTGGTTCAAGGAACATGAGCCCTGATAGTATACCATTAGATTAATTCATAAATTTATGGAATACACAAAAGGATATAAAATATAATGTCATGTCTATATATTATGTTATTCATTAAATATTAGTCTAGTTATATTCATCTACTTAACTATTTTATCTTGGGATAACAACCCATACACCCTCTTTCATGATTTGGATAAAATCACATATACCCTTTTACGATGAATAACAATAACCATTACTTAATGCATTAGAAGAAGATATAGGTCCCACCATTCGCAAAATTAAAATCATAGAAATGTGATCTATAAGATCATAAAACATTAACCCACTCAATACCAATGTTAAAAATAGCTTTGATAAATATTTCATCAAAACATTTTCTGAAAAATAAGAAATCTTTGTAATACATTAGTCATTTCATCAAATCATAACTCATGGAAAAAAGAACAATTATCATAAACATTTTATCATGTAATAAACTAGTGCAAGGGAAATAGATTTCATAAACATATTTTCATTATCATCATAAAACATTTAGAAAATTATTATGAATTATATCCATGGATCATGTTAATAGTAAAGAATAAGAAGAATCAATAGATGTCATCTTGGATGGGAATTTATTTTTGAAGATCTTATAATAAAATTAAATTTGAAAATAAATTTTCATTCATAATTACTAATTAAAACTAAAATTTCAATAAATATTTTTTTAATCCTCTATTTAACATAAAATTTAAAACCAATAGTTGTAGAATTTAAAATATTTGAGAATATTTTTTGAGAAGAAAATATTTTAAATATTGAAAACAAGAATTTGGAACATGATACATTTAAAAATTAAATTTCATTGAATACATAGATGAAAACATTTAATTTTTTTTAAAAAATCATTTAAATATATTCATAAAAAAATTTACATTTTTAATTAAAATTATTATTAAAATATATATATTTATAACACTGTTTAGTCATTTTTCATTGAAGTAGACTATGAAAACATATAATGGATGAATTGAAATCCATTAACAAGATAACGTTATGATTATATTTTCCCTTCATTACATTTTTTAAAAATAAAAAACATTTTAAAAATGATTTTCTTGGAAATTAACAAGGAAAATTTATTCAAAAAAATATAAAAATAATTTAAAACAAATATTGAGGAAGATAAAATTAATTCATTGAAACATAAATTTTAAAAAAAATAACATTTTTAAAATAATCTTCATTGTATTTATGTTTGATAACATGTACATAAGCAATACAAATCGGTTATAATAATTCTTGGAAAAAAATATTTTCTTATTTAAAAACAATATCTAGAAAATAAGACTTTTTAAAAACACTATTATTAAAAATATCCATCAATATTTGGAATGGAAGCCTCAAATAAAATAATGGTCTTTCTGATGATAAATATCATTCATTATGTAGACGTTAAAATAAAGATTCCATTAACATTTTAAAAAAAACAAACCCGAGTTGTTTGGAAAATGAAATGAGGATTGCATTTAAAACATTTAAAAAAACAAAAAAATGGGTAAAAATATATTCAAGAAATTATTTTAAAAATTAAAATAATTTAATATATTTTTAGAAATATATGTTTTGATATAAAAATGATTTTTACCAATGAGATAAATATGGTTTCTTTATCATGAATACCTTATTTTGTACTATTCACTTTATATGAACATGAATATGAATGGGGTGAATTTATTTATATGACATATACATAGGATGTAAAATATAATTTTTTTCTATGAGATATGGATAATATTATTTCACCATGAGAATAGTAAACATAAACAATCCTAATAAATGATGTTACTATATCATAAAACCCTTACAAAAGTGGTGGTGTTGTTTCATATTCACCATGAAATAATAGAATTAAATTAGAATTAAAATATCATGATAATTAAATAAATTTATGATATTTAATGTAAAATGGGATATATATATACACCTAAAAAATAATATTGGTGATTAATACAACATATGTCTCAAGAAATCAAGATTAATACTAAAAACAATTACACTTTTGGTAAATGTTTTACTATAGAAAGCATGAAATATAAAAACTAAAAACAAAATGTAAACAGAAATAATTTCTTGGTGAAGAATAATAAAATAATTTCATGGGGAATATATAAAAACAAAATATAATTAAATGTTGGCAACCATATTTACCTCATATAAAATAAATACTTGATATAAATCATATAACTTCGGGCTCATAAGACTTCTTACACATTCAGACCACCTGAATAATAAATATATGTTTATTATAAATATATTAAATAATAATAATAATAATATTTGTTATACCATATATTATTTAATTATTACCATTTATTACCTGTTTATCCAAATATCATTGTTAAAATCATGTTTCATGAAATTACAACTTTCCTTTCCATACATAGTTGGATTTTTTATTTTCGGTACTTTAAAATAGGTCATGGTTTAATAAACTATTGAAAATTAACCATAACATATATATATATATATTATATTATATTTTTATTTATATTAATATATAATTTTCATAAATAGAAAATGAAATAAACTACACATAGTGAAGGTGAGTCGTACATTCTCATGACCATTGTCTTCATCTTATTGGAATATTTAATGTAATAAAGTTAAATGAAATACTTCAATTCCAGAATAATTTTTAATTTATATATATCACATTATTTTTTTATACCCATAATTTTTATCTTTCGTGGAATGCATTAATGAATCACATAGCTTTGTGAGAGTGTAGTCCATCGTACCCACAGAAGATGTTATTTTATTCACAATGTATAGATTATAAGAAGAAAATTGTGATATAATGATTCAAAAATCATAATAATATAAAAAATAACATACATAAAATATAAATAAATCTTTATATATATCAATGTTAAGTGGTTATCGAAAATGAATAACTTTGGATTGCATGGAAGTACTCCTCCGTACAGAGAAATAATGATGTTATAACCTATTTAATCGATATAGTGACAGTAGTAGGTTATTACATAATCATAATATCATATAATTATATATAATATAGTTTTTAAATTATATTTTACACACAAATACATAATCAAAGATGGAAAATAATAAAAATAATGAAATTTCATTGTGAAATCAATTACCATTTCATAAAATTACATCTTTTAGATATTTTAATAAGGACTGTAATTGGTATTTTGGGGTACATTAAGATATATAACATGAATAAGGTTTTTATGATTTATTTTAAAAAGGTTTTTATTGACAAATTTCCTTGTTATGTGTGAATTAGTTAAGGGTTATGGTGGCTATATATATATATATATATTGGGGAAGGGAACCCAATTAGAAACTACCTGAATGTTCCCAAAAGATTCTTAAATAATAAAGAAATACATATGATAAAAGTATCCAAATAATCATATATTAGGTCATAAAAATATTAAGATTGATATAATTATAAAAAAAATATTTAGACATATTTTAGATTATTTTTAACAATTATAATTTTACCTTATCCCATCGTAAAAACATTTATAAATTAGCCATGGTAATTACTTTTCACTATTTTCACCATTTATAAAGGTAAAATTTTATTTTAACATTATTAGATAATATATGTTTTTATAATTACAAATATTGAATAAATTGATTCTAATTTTAGACACTAATGTAAATAATTGTAATTGAGAATTAATCCTGCCAACATACCGAGAATGTGTGTTTTGAAGGGAAACTTTTCCAAAGTATTCAATAATTTCATATTAAAAATCAATATGAAATTGATTCCATTAAGAATAATTATATTAATTAATATATAGAAAAGTTAATTTTGAAAATAATTTTTTAATGTATCCTTATAACTTTGTTAAAAAAATTGATGTTTTTTTATTAAACAATTATATTTCACTCTTCATAAGAAAAAATATTATTTTCAGAAATATACCAACTATTTACCCGGGTATAATTCTGCCTTGATAACTTGAAAGATAATGTTTATTATTTTAAAATTGTATTTGAAAAGTGTCAAAATATAATCATATGATATGTTTGATAAGGGTTACAATAACTAATTTTATGAATGATAATGTTTTAAGAATAAAATTTGATTTATTCATATCATAAATTGAGAAAAAATTTAATATTAATGTTAAAATTTTTACTGATTATATAATAAATAAATAAATTAAATTAATTCAAAAAACATGATTATGATAATTTATGTAATGAGAAATGGTTTTTTAAAAATTGTTATTTAGAAAAAAAATTCATTTATTTTCAAATGGTTTTTATCATCATTTATAAATATTTGATCATCAAAGAAAAAATTATATACATGTGTATATGGTATATTTTATTAATTAATATTAAAATTATCCATACTCTCCATTCTAATGTATGTTTGATCACTTTTATATTAAATAATAATAGTTTAATAGTAGGACATGATTAGTTTAAACTCTATATTGCATGTAGCATTAGACAAACTCAATTATTGGGTAATCAATGATAGACGTTGTGTTATACATAATTCATTAAAAAAATGGTGGTGTATGATGATTATTAATGTTAAAATTTATTTTAAAATTTTTATTTCCCATAAATATTATTGTTTTATATTCTTCAACGAATAAAAATTAATTACGCACTAAATATTGGTTATTTTTTACCAACAAATTATGATACTAATTCGATATTACATGTCACGACCCATCCTCGGGACCTGTTCCATGACTACCCCAAGCCCTCCTTCCATAGGCCAGGGGCCGGCGACTACCACCAAAGACGTAATCCCTAAGCTGGGAAGGCATTGCCTTTATAAAAAGTCAACAAACCCATGCATATTACAAAACTAGAAGAAAAACACTAAGCAATACTATATACAGAAGAAGTGATGGAAAGTTAAAATGGGCCAAAAATACATGACCAATAGTAAAGTACATGTACAACTGAAAGCAAGTACAACTGAAATAAAGAAAAATAGCTAAAAGGTAAAGACCAGCTCCTGGATTGTCTTCCAGGGTTACTACCTAAAGGGTAGGTACAGATGGCCACCTGAGGACTCCACGTCCGTCCAACTCCTCTGTGTATCGACTCGTCATAAGGTCCACCTTCGGGTAATGTACAGTCCTAGCGCTCTTAGCCTCCATTAGTACTTTCAGTCATCTTCAATGAACATAAGGAGGTGCAGGAAAAACCTGTGCAGGGGTGAGTATAACAATACTTAGTAGGTACCCTGATACCCTCAAGTTCATAGAATATTCAAAAATGTTATCCACAATGTTAAGAAACAACAAATAACCTTTACTTAGGTATATTCCCATACATATATCTAAGTTATCTAGTAACCCATCTCAATTATGAGGTAAACACAATAGTCAAGGACTCAGCTCAAAACTAGGATTTTGTTCTAGGGGGTAGTATCAAGTAACATCCCCAGTCACATTGTCGAAACCTCGGCCGCTGCTGTACTCATCCAATATAGAGTATTGTGGGCATGTCGTACTCACATAGAGGAGCTTCCCACTATCCTAGATGGTTGTGGTACTTCTCACGTTGAGTACCATGGGTCTACTTCGTTACACCGAGACGGTCCCCACTGTGGGTCTGCCGGGGTAACACAGAGGCGGTCCCCCTCGTAGCTAGCTGAGGTACTTCTCCTGTCGAGTAATGTGGGTCTGCTGCTTCACACAGATGCACTCCCCACATTGGGCCTATTATGCAAACACAGAGGCGCTTCCCACTTGTATATTTAAAATCATCTGAGCTGAAAGGTCACCAGTCGTTAGGTCTCAACCTACTACTAGGTCTCCGCACTCCGCTCGCTCATCTCCAGGAGGATCCGCTTCACAATCTTGTGGTCGATACTCCAACTATCATGAAGTCCCAAGTAGATGTATCTCAATGGTCCTCCTTGTCAAAGGGGTCTCAATGCAATAGACTGCGCATCAATCGGACGCCCGGTCTGTGAGTTATTGGCATTTCCGTCCTAGGGGCCCTGTTGGCTTCAAGGTTCGAACCAACCATACCGCACTCCAACTGTGTCCAAATATCAAATGGGATATTCCAAAAGAACCATATCTATCTAATCTTTCCGTCACCATAGATGGTTCATCGATTAGACACCCGAAGCCCAAGATATAGTTGAAAAGGTTGTAAACTAACCAAATAGGTCTGGGTCCTGTCTGACCCCATCAGACCGACCACGCCCGGTCCGACCCAGTCAGATCTACCCGACCTGGCTCAGTTCATACGGGGTTCTGACCCTGTCCGCGGGTCCGACCCGGTCTGAGGTAGCGGCCTGGCTCGAGGGGGCGGTGCATCCCGGCCCGAGGGCGGCCCTGCCTGAGGGCGGCCTGGCCCGACAGCTCGGCTGGCTGGCGGCCCGACAGCTCACGGCTCAGCCTAGCCATGTCTAGGGGGGAGACATATTTATCCTGGCTCCCAAATGGCTCTACCATTTGAGTTTGAGCCGAAACCAGCACCAGGTGGTGCTGAACCATCACACGTGGGACCTGATAGGGTCTCACCCCTCCTGGCATGTCGAGCGGCCAGCCGCTCCAGCAGCTCCGCCGTGACCCTCCCTAGTCGCGGCCTTCAGCTCCTCTGCACGGTGTAATGGCACCGTGACTCCTCTGACCATCGTGGCCTACATGGCCGCGGTTCTTCGCTGGATCAATGTGACGCTACTGCACCCCTCTAGCAACGCCATGGCCCGCTTGGCCGGAACTTGGGTTTTTGCGCGGCATGACGACAATGCACCCCTTCGGCGGCCTGTTGGCCCTTACACTACAAACATCTTCTGTGGTCCTCCTCCATCGTCAACAAACACGAACTACCGAAGGAAGTGGGCTGGGCCATTTTCGTGTGGTCTGAGCCCTCCCCATCAGGGCGATAACCATTGGAAAAACCAATCCATGATTTGTGAGTTAAAGGACAAAAACAATTTGAAACTTAAAAATACCCTACCTGAATTGTCCATCATTTATGGTGGAATGAGAGGAATGGTGAACATTGATTCATTGACGTTGGGAAGCATCCATTGTAGGAGACTGAGGAGGAATCGTCATAGATGTTCTTCGCAGTCGGCTCCTTCTCTTTTGGATCGGTCAAAGATCGATGAAATAGTTTTTCGTTCTTCGGTGGACGATGAAGAGGTGTTCTTCATGGGCGATGGTTCTTCGTTGGAGAGTTCTTCTCCTCCCCAAGCACCACCAAAATGATAACAAAAAATAATAGAGGAATCGTCTATTAATTTTTGGCACAACAACCCAAATAGTTTTGTTTAATTAAATGAGACAAATCATTTAATTAATGTTGTGGAATTGATTAAAATTAAAATTTGAGGAGGTGGAGAGTTTTAATTAAATGAAGATAGGTGTTCAAATAATTAATGGGGATTCATAGGGAGTTTTAAAACCCATTTGGGACCCACCAAGGATATCTTCCCAGGGGAGGTTATGTGTGGGTGGGCCCCACATCCATAACCTCCCATGGGAGGTTTGGGTGTGGTGGCCCCTTCCACTAAACACCTCATGCAGGTTTTAACCACCTCAAAAATAAAAATAATCTAACTCTTATTATTATTTAAAATAATTAATAATCCCCAAAATCTAACATATATTCTCATCAGCACGCAATTACGGTGAAGGTCTTACTATGAAATCATTGACACTGCGAGTTCAACGGTACCCTCAGATTTCAATTCCGACAACTAGTTCAAATGATATAAAATCATGCTCATACGTTTACTGAACGTATTCGAACAAAAGTTCAGAAATTAATTCTGGCCACACTGGGCCTCTAAATCAAGCGCCCTCATAAACTGTAGACTTGTAAAGATTCCATGAATTTAAGAAACAAAATTCATTGATATTCCGTGTTTTTAAATTCTCCCCAACTCGGGTCTTTATGTCCTCGTATGCTATAACTCGAACTAAGGGACCAAATGGGGGTACTGAGCAAGCATCTGAGCCTCCCGCCCCCACGTTCTCTCCTGGAGGTTCCCATGCTGCTAGCGTACGTACACCAGAGGTATAAATGGTCCACACAAGAAACACTTCTATCAATCCTCAATCCCCACTATAACCCCTGTGAATTTCACCCCGTCTTCGATGTCTAGCTCTCTGTGGACGATGTTTTGGTATGGGTCTTGCATGTATCTCCTCAAATGAGATACATGGAATACTTTGTGCACCCGGTGCATCTGAGGTGGAAGGTCTATGTGGTAAGCCAACTAGCCTACTATGCTGAGGACCTAGAATGGTCCGATGAATCATAGAGATAACATGCCTCCTCGACTAAATCTCCTTAAGACTCTTCGAGGTGAGACCCGTAGGAAGACGTTGGCGCCACCCTCGAACACTAGCGGTCTTCATCTCCTGCCAGCATATGACTTCTGACTGATCTATGCACTCTTCATCCACTACTGGATAATCTACACATTTTATGTGGTAACCCATACCATCCCTAGACCCTCTAGTGTGGACTCCCCTGGGTCTGTCCAACAAAGTGGTGATCTTAAAGGTCAACCAATCAAGTCCTCAAAGGGTGTCATACCGATGGTGGAGTGATAAATGTTGTTGTATGCGAACACCACCAAAGGTAAGTGGTCTTCCAAGCTGTGACCATAGTCGAGGAAAAATGCACGGACCATGTCCTCGAGGGTCTGAATAGTTCTCTCGGTCTGACCAACTGTCTGAAGATGGAAGGCAGCGCTCAAGTGAAGCTGCAATTTGAAAGCCTCCTGTAACCCCTTCCATAACTGGGATGTAATCCGTGCGTCATAGTCGGAGTCTATAGAAGTATGTACTCCATGAAAACTAACACTCTCCTACACATAGAGGCATCCCAATCTCTCTAACAAGCCCTGATCTGTAATCCGTATGATGTGGGACGACTTGGTGAGTCGGTCAACGATCACCTAAATTGAGTCATGACTCATTGATGTATGTAGAAGACCTGTTGTTATGTCCATGTCTATACTATCCCACATCCATTCTGGGACCTCTAACAGATGAACCAAACCTGCTGGTACCTGGTGCTCTACCTTCACTTGCTGGCAAGTGAGGCATCATGAGACAAACTCCGCTACCACCTTCTTTATACTTGGCCACCCGTGTTGTCGTCGAAGATACTAGTACATGTTCACCAATCCAGGATGTACCTCTATAGGGGATGTGTTTATCTCCCTCAACGCATCTTCTTGAAGAGAAACTGGTACCAAGGGACGTCCTCTGAAGAGGATGACATGCTCCCCACCTTCAAAAAATTCATCAGGTGCCTGCCCTATGGATATTTTAGAACATCGTGTCTCGCTGTCAGCATCCACACGTTGCGCCTCCCTGACTCACTAAATAAGTGGAGTGACTTTAAGAGACTATAGATATGGTGCTTCATCCCTATATATAAAGGATATCTGTTAGGTAGCCAGCTGCTCTGTCGCCTCTCCTAACAGCTGAATACCAGTCCTCCTATTGATAGCATTCAGAACACCATTCCCCTTCCCAAGAGTATTGACTATCTCGAAGTCATAGTCCTGGGGGAACTCAATCCATCACCACTGTCTTAGGTTCAGGTCCATTTGAGAGAAGTTATACCTGAGACTCTTGTGATCTGAGTACACAGTAAAATTTTCACCCATTAGATAGTGCCACCACATCTTCAAGGCGAAAACCAATGCTGCTATCTTCAGGTCATGGGTAGAGCAGTTCTTCTCATGTTGTATTAGCTATAGAAAACCATACGTGATCACAGCTCACTCCTACATTAGGACACACCCATTTCTGGTCCCGGATGCATCACAGTAAACTACGTACACTATGCCCTCCTCTTGAAGCCTCAAGATGGGGGCACTAGTCTGCATCTGCCTCTACTCCTGAATTCTATGTTGGAATCTCTATGACCACATGAAGGGCTGCCCCTTCTTTGTCATGGCAGATAGTGGGGTTGAATCTCTAGAGAGGTCTGGAAAGAACCTCCAATAGTATCCTACTAATCACAAGAATCTAGGTACCTGTGTCACACTCCTGGGTGGCTGCCAAGAAAGTATTGCCTCGATCTTTTCTAGATCCACTAAAACTCCATCCTACAAGATGATGTGTCCCAGGAAGTGAACCTCTCGATTTCAAAACTGGAAATTCGAGAGATTACCATAAAGCTAATGCTCTTGGAGTGTGTCATGTACTACCTGCAAATGGTAGGAATGCTCCGGCTCAGTAGTTGAGTAGATCAAAATGTCATCGTTGAAGACCACGACAAAGCAATCAAGGTAAGGCTGGAAGATACTATTCATGAGACACATGAACACTTCTGGACTATTGGTTATGCCGAAGGGAAAAACAAAGAACTCATAGAGGCCATACCGACATCTTAAGGTCGTCTACTCCACATCCTCATCTTGAACTCTAAGCTGTTGATATTCTGATCTGAGGTCTATATTCCGGAACCATCCTGCTCCTTTGAGATTATCAATGAGATCTTCAATCCACAAGAGTTTGTACTAGCTGTTTACGGTCACCTGGTTCAGGCACCAGTAGTCAACATAGAGCCTCAAGCTCCCATCCGCATTCTTGGTGAAGAGAATCGGGGATGCTTTGGGAGAAACACAGGGCTGGATGAATCCCTTCCCCTATAGGTCAATGTAGAAGTCTACCTCTCTAAGAGGAGGTAGTCCAGGAAAATCGTCAGATATAACATCCACTTACTAGTCCACCACTAAAGGATAATTCAAAATCTCAACATCAACTACTCTGAGGGTAAGGCGAGCCATCTTTTGAGTGATCGGCTTCACCCTCCTCCGAATAAGTCCAGCATGTGCTGCAAAGGTTCCCTTCTCGCCGATGAAAGTAAACATGGTCCCATTCATGCAGACACACATCACTTTTCACCTTATACCATTGATCTAAGCATGGGATGTAGATAAATAGTCCATACCCAAGATGACGTCATAAGGCCTCAATGGTGATAAAAGGAGATATCAGCCAAAGCTCTCGCTTCCTAGAGTAATCTCGCACTGCCGGAATAGGTTCATAATCGTCGATTCAGCTCTCATAAGAGTCTCTAGAAGTAAAGAAAAAACTAACGACTCTTTCAGAATCTCTGATCTCTGAACGAGGGATGTGGCAATTAATGAGTGACTGGAACTTGTGTCTATAACTCTATAGATATGGTGGAATAAACACAGATTGTACCTCAAATCATCTACAGAGCACCATGATCGTAGGCCTCAACTACCTGAAGTTGTGCCTTCCCCTGTCCGCCAGCTTCCTACGATTGGGGAGGTCCTCCTGGTGGTGGTGGTGGAAACACCTTAAAACGTCTTCCACTGCCAGCTGTTTGACCAGCTCTTCTGCCAAATCCACGTGCACCTTGCGGACCGCCTCGATCGAATATTTTCCAAGGCCAGGGTGGTCTCTCGAATGACTACTGAACATCTGTATGGGGGGTCGGATAGTCATGTTCCATGTGACCCTGCCTGACACATGAGTAACACTGCCTACTCCCAGAAGACAAGTCACTGCCTCGGGTGCCCCGCACAACTGATTCCATGTCCTACAGTCATCCACTCGTGGGTGTGGTCCTCTTAGATCACTGCATCATCTGCCTACTGCTATCTATAGAAGACTTCACTGCATGTCAACTAGTATTAGTTCGTGCTACTGGTGACTGCTCAACAAGAAAACTCTCTCCTATGAGGGCTCTATCTAACACCCCCTCCCGCGTCAAAATTCTGAGGGAGATCATTGAAGCCCTAATCTCTCTCCTGAGCCCCTAATCCAAGGTCCAGGCCTTAAAGATGGGTCTCGTACCATATCATGGAAGTAGCATGAGAGTTTGGTGAACCTCGTCGAGTACTGCGCCACCTTCATGCTACCCTATTATAGATGCAGTAGATCCAGAATCTGCACTACTAGAAGGGTGGCTGGAAAAAACTTTGCTCCAAATAGGCTCTCGATGTTTTTCCAAAGAAGTGTCTCCTCGACATGCACCTGGAGCATCAGGCTCCACCATCTTCCTGCTGCTTCCTGAAGGAGACTTGCATCAAGGAAAACCATGTTGTCTGATGATGCCCTACTAGCCTAAAAACTCTAACCACAGCCTCCATCTAACGCTCACCCACCTGTTGGTCTGTCTCTCCCCGGAACATAGGTGGACTATGGCGTTGGAACTCATAGAACGCGCTGAAAAGGAATGCATCGTCTGCTATAGAGGCTGGTGGAATCTGTGGCCCAACAAGATGTGTTACCTCTTGTCCCTCCGCTGGAATAGGGCCCTACACCGAAGCCTCGTCGCTCGGTGAGCCGTCAGAGCGTCTGACTCTCGAGGCTCTAACTGGTCATCTGCGAGGAGGCGTCTTGAAAGAAATAGTTGTGAAACGGTCAACATACTTATACCTGGTGAGCTTACCTAGTTGAGATTACTTAAATAAAAACATTCGAAAACACACACACAATCAGTGTTTTCATGCACTATGTCGGAAATCTATTGTCGGGGTCCTGGTGTACGTATACGTCGGCCACTGCACCAACACTGGACTCCATGAACTGAAAAACACAACTAGTACCCTTATATCTATTTCTTCACAGAAAAGAAATATTAGAGTCCTATGTTCTGATGTAGAACCGTCTCCTCTGATACCAATTTGTCACGACCCGTTCTCAGGACCAATGCTGTGACTACCCCAATACGACCTTCCATAGGACAAGGGCTGGAGACTAGCACCAAAGGCGTAATCCCTATACTAGGAAGGCATTGACTTTATAAAAAAAATACACACAAAAAAATTGCAGAACTATAATCAAAACACTGAGCAATATTGTATACAAAAGAAGTGCTGGAAAGTAAAAAGGAGTCAAAAATACATTCCCCAAAGTAAAGTATAGGTACTACTGAAAGCACATACAACTAAAAAAGGGACAAACATATAAAAGAAAAAGAGAATATCTTTGATCTTCCTCCGAAGATCCTACCTGAAGGGTAGGTAAAATGGCCACCTCAGCACACCATGTTCGTCTGACTCCTCTGTGACCCGACTCGTCGTAAGGTCCACCTTCGGGTACCATCCTATCCTGGCACTCTCGGCCTCCGTCCACGCTGTCTGTCGTCTGAATCCAACACAACGAGGTGCAGGCATAGCTCGTGCATGGATAAGTATAAACATACATAGTAGGGACCCCGAGACCCTCAATGTCTCACAATATCAAACTAGGATAACCACGAATTAAAGAAACAACTGATAATTATTATATAGGTATATGACCGTACATATACCTATGTAATCTATTAATCCATTTCAATCATGAGGTAAACACAAAAATCACTGACTCAGCTCAAAACCAGGATTTTTTTCTAGGGTGTAGTATCAAGTAACAACCCCAGTTACTCTGTCGAAACCTCAGCTGCTGGTCTACTCCTCAAATATATAGTATTGTGGGCCTGCAGCGCTCACACAGAGGAACTTCCCATTGTCCTGGACTACTGTGGTACTACTCTTGTCGAGTACCATGGGTATGCTGCATCACACAGAGGCACTCCCCACTATGGGTATTATGCGCTCACGCATAGACACTCCCCCACGTATCCTGGTGAGGTACATCTCTTATTGAGTATCGTGGGTCTACAGTGTCACACAGAGGCCTTCTAACACTTTCACATTTGGGTTCTTCCATGGTCTACCTCCCTCGTCAACAAACAATAACAATAAAAGGGGGAGGTTCAGTCCATGTTCGTGTGGTTTGATCTCTCCACGTCATGGGGATAAAAATTGGCAAAACTAATCCGTGATTTGTTCTTTGATGGAAAGAAACAATTTTAAATGTAAAAATCCCCTACCTCGCATGTCTATCCTTGACGGTGGAAGGAGACGAATGGTGTACGTCGATTTGTTGATGCTGGGAAGCGTTTGGGGCAGGAGACCAAGTAAGAAGCATCGTCGGCAGTCTTCACGGTCGGCTCTTTCTCTTTTGTCTCGGTCGATGATGAAAGAAAGATTTTTTCATTCTTTGATGGATGATGAAGAGGTGTTATTCATGGGCGATGGTTCTTCGTTGGAGAGTTCTTCTCCTCCCTATGCTCCTCAAATATTATAACCACAAATAATTGAGGAATCGTCTATTATTTTTCGGCACAACAACACAAATAATTGTGTTTAATTAAATGAGACAACTCATTTAATTAATGGTGTGTAATTGATTCAAATTTGAATTAGGGGAGTTGGAGAGTATTAATTAAATGAAGAGATGTGTTCAAATAATAAATGGGGAGTAAAAGGGAGTTTTAAAACCCATGTGGGCCCCACTACAGATATCCTCACAAAGGAGTTTATGTGAGGGTGGACCCCACCTCCATAACCTCCCATGGGAGGTTAGGGTGTGGTGGACCCCACCACTAACCACCTCTTGGAGGTTTCAACCGCCACAAAAATCAAAATAAGCTAACTCTTATTTTTATTAAACATAATTAAAAACCCCAAATATCTAACTTCCATTCGCGTCAGAATGCAACTATGGTGAAGGTCATACTAAGGAACCACTGATTTTGTGAGTTCAATGATACCCTCAGATTCAATTCCGAGCACTGGTACAAAAGATATAAAATCCAGCTCGTACGTTTACTTAATATACCTGAACAAAACTTCATAAATTGATTCAGGGAACACCAGGCCTCAGAATCAAGCGCCATTAGAAACTGTAGACTCCTAAAAATTCCATGAATTTAATAAAAAAAAATCCATTAAAATTATGAGTCTTTAAATTACATCGTTGTGATCCATCATAATATCCCCATCATTCTATTTTCACCAAGAAAACATTTTCTAGGATGGGGATATTGGTTCCTATCAGTTTCTCTATTTTATACAAAATATCAAATGATAGTTCCTTATATGAATGAACATGCTAAAACAGTATGACAGACGAGTTCAATATATGTGATGACTCATGTATTTACATTCATGGAGGTGATATGAGGAACACATTATAAAACTTGAAAAAAATCTATGGAAGATCCAACTATTATCATAATGTCATAATATGATCAAGAATATATGAGGGACCTATATCCCATGGGCTTAGATTTATTTTCATTATTCAATTGAGAAATCCATTGAAACACCTTCCCCCAAACATCATATTCTAGATCCAATCAACTATTATCAACCTAATATTTCACTCAACATTGTTGTTCTCTTATGTTTTGTTTAATGGGTCTAACCTTCCCTTCTATCTCATCAGTAGTCTTGGGTTCCAATAGACTTATTCTTGAATCATTATTCTATTATGTTGGAATTCTCTACATTGTTCCATAAATGGAATCATAATTATTCACATTAATGTGTATGTGAAGAATATTGTTGTATGATATCACTACTAGAGAAAGGTTTAGATCCAAAATCCCTTTATAATTTATACAAAATCATATTATCATATCCATTACGGTTAGAATTATTATCTCATAATGACCATCTATATAAAGATAATACATACTGTGAAATATAAATTCATATCAAGAGAATCATAATGGCATAAGAATAACATTGAGGTGAGAATCATATTCCAAGAATATAAAATGTAATATTTTATGTCATGAATATATACAACATTCTTAATGTATATTTTTGAATGCATGTCCAAATAGAAATCTCCTATGACAAAAATATAGTGTTGTTACATCCTAAGATGATCAACTATAACCCATAATTACCTCAACATCAAAGATTAAATAAACCCAAAATGTTTTTAGAACCATTAATAACAGCTCCTCAACTTGTAATGGAATTCATCCTCAAATATTATTTTCAATAAAACAAAAACAAAAACAAATTATTTTATTTCCATAATGTCTATAAAAATATCCTTATTCTTGATAAACTCCCATCACATAAAACATCAATAATAACGTCAATGATTTAGATATTCTTATCAATATATAGATCATAAAAATATTAAGGAATATATAACTCTTTTGTAATGTATATATGAGATAAATAAATATCTAATTGTCTATTCACACCTTTTCCATTATATAATCTATAATCTTATACAAAAATATTCTCATCAGATGCATGGGTTTATCCTTACACCTATAAAATATCAAATGTGATTTCATTATTCCATAATCCATATAATGTGAGATAATAACAATAAATTTAATTAAAGGATGAAGTGTAAAATTTTAATAGGAATCTTGCAACAAAAATATAATATTAGTTTCGAAAATATTGGTGGAGGTTAAGTGTGACCTAATTATAATTATTCATTTCTCTCATTATTATTGAATAAGTAATCCCTTTTTCATTTGACATGAGTTGTTTTTGTGGATTATCGTCTAAATTAGCCCTTTAATTGAGGAATTGATTCACATATGACCCAAACCACTTTCACATAAAACATATGAGTATGTGTGGTGTATTATATTGATCTCTCTCTCTATCTCTCTATATTCATTATATTTAAGATACCATTTTAATTAATGTTCATCTGGTTTCTTGGTGGATAGACTCTACACACTTGTAACACCCTCTTGTTCCATCCAACCATTCACATGTGTTCTTCAATCCTAATTATTTTATTTTGGAGACAGAAATTTCTTTCAAACATTTGATTTATTCGATTTCTCAGTACAAAAAATCATTCATTTCTTTTCAAAACCATCTTAATAAACTAAATCTACAATTAATATTTATACCAACATCAATTGAATCCATTGAAGATACTAAATTGCATTAAATAAAACATCTTTTTAATACTTAATATGTGAAAAAACCCAAATTTATCAATTCATATTTCTTGAATAATGATTAAACAAAAATTATACAACTACATTCTTTTGAAATATGCTTCGCTGGTACCAATTAATTCACAATCCTTATATTTGATCTTGACAAATAAATTGTCAATATTTTTCATACAATATAAGGGATTTACTTACTAATAAATATAGTATTAATCTTATTATATTTCCTAGAGTCTTTTACATCATCATGAATTTAATTATCAGTAATGTTCCACCGTTTATAATAATTTTCTTCCAAATGATAGATAGCCAACATGAATTTTTAATATTCTGAACAATAGAGAGGATAATATATACATTTTGTGGTACTGATACATTTTTTTAGAAACTAGTTATTCAATGGTAACAATGAAATAAGTTGGGTGCTTATAAATGAAGGAATCATCATAAAATTATTCCATCCATTTCTAATTTTCATTTTTAACATGAAATAGGGAATAATGATTTTTTTAGAATAAAATTTTAGATTTCATTTAATCTCTCATAATGATTGAATTATATGAAGGAAAATAATTTAATTTTCCATAATATTAATAATTTACACGGTTCCATTTGGTTCAGTCCATTACATAAAAGTATAAAAAAGAATTTAAGAAACACTACTCATATTGTAAATAAAATTGTCATGGAAAATGGGTTTTATGATGTATAAATCATGATACCTTATTTTAAATCTAAGAAAACCTAGGATTAATCAATGTTATTCATTTTAATTATTAAAATATATCATGATGGTTCAGAAAGAGTTTTTTAGTTTCATAAACATATCCCCGAGGAATATCAAAGCTAGTATAAAACAAGGCCTAATGTCATCAATTAGTTTATGATCAGGTTATTCCCAATCTTCCAAATTTAGAGTAATTATAAATATGTATATCTATACCGGATCCCAATCTCCATATAGTATCCAAACATGGGTGAAAATTCATGGAAACCACAATCTCTACCCATTAAAAAAATTCTAGGATATTTCACTATATTTTGACACATCCGTTGAATTGTATGTAGTTTAATTTGTTAAAATATCTATATAAATATACCTCAGGATCTCACTGATTATTCCTCATACAAGTTTCAAAATGATAACCATGCATTTAATATGATACAAACCATAGTGACCAGAGATTCATATACATAAATGTGAAATATATTTAGATGAATATTCAATACAGTACATATTTTCATGACTAAATCCCATAATATTTTGGGTCCTTTAGATACCTATTACAAAATATTCATATCTGGTGAATGAACTTGAAAATATCACATAACGAAATTCCCCTTTAGAACTCTTTAGAAACATATCCTCTATTAAAATTTTTATCATAACATTGGGATAATTAAAATAATATATGTTGGGACTTGAGTCATATTAAGGGTATACATCGGATATTTCAAAATAAAATGATCATATGGCTTGGTAAATATTAATATAAGATTTTAAATCCATAACCAAAAAATAATAGCTCATGAACATGAGTAATGAAATAAATCATTGATGTTTATATTAAAGGAATCATAATGGTATCAAATAACATTATCCATGAGGTCATAATAATGTCATAAGAAATATATTATTTTGATACAGATAAATAAATAAAATCATATATCAAGACTATTTACAATGAAATTCATTACATGTAAGGATTGGTCTAATAAACAATATACCACCATCAGGCTTTAAATAAACTCATGTGTGTCCCTATGTTTTTGGATTTGTGTTACCTTTAGTATACCTGATTTTGAGAATATTATAACCTCTATTATACCCCTTCAAATCATATAGAATTACTAATTACCAAATGTTTTGGGGAAGATCTAGGTTCCACACATCAAATAACAAAAATCATATATATGTGTGCCATAAAAACATTAATCATTCATAATAACAAAACCCCTGAAAATAAATGGGTTTCATAAAAATATCATAAAACATAACCCATTGAAAATAAAAAGGGTTATTAATAAGTTAATCATTTATTCATAGAATAACCTATGGAAAAATATGTGTGTTTCATAAAAATTACTTCATGGTTGAAATCGTTGAAGAGAAATGAGTTTCCTAATCATATAGTCAATATTAACATAAACCATCTAGAGAATGAATAACAATTCTATAGATGTATCACATCCATTTTAATGAATATATTTAAACAAAATATTTCCTCTAAAAAGGAAAATTATATTGAATAATTATTATAATAATTTCTTAAATAATGTAGATTTTCTAGGAAAATAACTTCCTAAAACCGAATAATGTTAATCAATATTTGAAATCATATTCTTTGAAAGTAACCATTAAAACATATAAATTAATATTAAAAAATAATCTAATATATTTATTGAGTAAAATATAATGTTTTCCTTAAAAAACACATTATAAAACATATATCTTTTTTAAATCAGTTTTCTTGATAAATAACCATTAAAAATATCGATTGAATTATGATTAATATAAAACTTCTCATGAGGAAATTTCTTTTATCTAATATAATGTTTTAAAGCAAAAAAATCCATAAAAAATTATGGAAATAATATTCATTAAAAATAACCATGAAGTATTATATAAGAATCCTTCAAAAACATTCGAAAACATTTCTATGGAACAAATCCTTTTCAAATTTGAAAATAATTTATAAAACATAAATCATATTAAAAATCCTTTTTGCTAAATATATAAATGAAAAATTTAATGAACGATTTAAAACCCATTTAATACATTTATTATGTTAAATAACCATTCAAAATTATAAATAAGAATTTTTTATATAAAATATTTTAAAAATATATTTCGACGAAAATATACTTCAAAACATATAGAGTAATTTTAATGAATCATGTAAAATTATCCTCGAAGAAAATATCATTCCTTATTAGAAAAAAAATTTAATACAGAAAACATTTTAAAAATTCATTACATTAAAAATAAAAATGAATTCATATAATGTAATCTTCAAATAATGTAAGGGTTATTCCAAGGGGAATTCATTTTTTTATATACAATAAAACAATGTTTCCACACAAATTTTTAGTGAATGATAAAGGATAAATTTTTAGACAATGACATCATGGTTACATTCAAAAAAATATTATAAATATAAAAAAAATGTCAAATTTTCCTTAATAAATAATTTTAATAATACTAATAAGGCTTTTGAAAACATTATTAGAAAGCATTGTTAAGAAATAAAATGTATTTTAGACCAAAGATAGAAATAAATATGATTTATCATAAAAATATCATTCTAGACTCTTTAATTCAAAAATATTGTAATGTGAATTGAAATAATTATTTATCATGAAATATCAATAGGACAATGAAATTTACTTTTTTTGATATATAGATTATATAATTTCATCCTCTACTGGTTAATATAAATATTAGAGATTAACTATGTGACCATATCCTAAAATGCATACCACTTTGTTGTAATTGAATTATAATACCCATTAGAGAATAATAGAAAAAGAAAAATAAAACATCATGAGAACAAAAAAAAATTAGATATTACATGAAAATTGGGATATGTATAATGATCAAAAATTAATATTAGTGCATAACATAACATAAGTCTCAAAGAAGGATTATGGAGACAAATATCACGTATCACAATGGTAACTTTTGAACCCTAAATCCCGTGAATGATACATCAACACATTGATCAGTTAGTAAAAAAATAATAAACATGTGAAATAAAAACAAATCATGGTTAGTATATACACTATATAAAAGAAACACATGGTAAATATTATATTTTTCCCGTATACAATAAATGTGAGACGTAAATACCTTACCACAAGTCTCAAATTCATTGTTACACAATAATAACCCATGTTAAATAAAAAATTATTTTTAATATATTACATAACCATACTCATATGTATCATAAAATAATTCATTTACTAATGGTTTTTACTTCTCATTTTTCAATTAATCCCAATCAAAATCATGTTTCAGGTAATAACTGTTAATTTTTAATGTCTATTTTGATTGGTTAATTTTGTCCCTCTTATATTGATCAAGTATTGAAAAGATATTTATTTTAAAACATGTTACAAATTAATATATATTCATAATATATTTATTTACAGAAATACATAAATTTTATTGATAGATAAATGTAATAAAATATTCTTGGTGATGAAAGGTTGTACGTGTGAATGGAAAGTGTTTCAATTTTGTTAAAGGATTGGTGTAAAGAAAAAAATATTACCATTAAATAATAATTTTAATGCAATATATAGAATATAATTTCATTAAACACATATTTTATAACATCCATGTCATTGGTGGACAAATCAAATCACATCATGTGGAGATAGTCAACAATAAACACAAATTTCATTATCATATTCATGAATAATGGACAATAATAAGTAAAATGTGATATCATGAATACATAATCATTATTAATACCCTAATATTAAATATATACTAAAATCAAACAATAAATCTATATGTGAGAGGCATTGAAGTAATAAATGACATTTCTTCTCTAGGCTGTATTCCTCCAAAAACATGAATGATAATTTCATTACGCATATGATGAATGTAGATATTTTTCCAAGTTATTGTTGCATCATAATATGTATGAATGTGGAATAATCAAATAGGTGGGAGAATATTATGTCTAAATGATTTATGTTTTGTCCATAAAAGAATTTAGTTTGAATTGATATAAACTAAATAAATTAATATAACAAGACGTGACATAAGACAATTAATAAGATTGGCCCCTGGGTTTGATTATAAAACATTCGTAATCATATCAATTCTGATATGTATTCAAAAGGTCGTATTTAATCGTTTTAACTATAAAAAACTCTTTTAACTGAGTATATGTATTATGGATCATAATCATAATTGATATGATAAAAAAAGTTAAACAATTAATGATTCTATAATAAAGTGTCGATAATTTTATTGACTAAAAGAAATGATTTTAATAAAAAAATCATAATTAAAATGATCATAATCACAAAATAATGAATTTAAAATTCGAAATAAAAAATAATGAAATTTCTAATACAATTAAATGGAAATGTTAAACAAGTAAATGAATATAATTATATTGAACCAAAGAGATGGTTATCTAATAATATGGGATTGAGGTCCCTGGATTTATACTTTCAAGAAATCATGTATTACCCACATCAGGGTATGACCTCAATATGATGATCGACCACTGTATTGATTCCACCATAAGATCAAAATCATGAAGCTAATTAGAGCCTCTATCATCCAAGACTCTGAATCCCTATATTATAAAAAGATAGAATCCATTGCCTTCCTATCCACAAAATCATTCCACATTAATCACACTGATTAGCATCACAAAAAAAGAAAAACAATTATGGATTACAATTTTACTGAACAAGAAGTTATCACTTGTAATCTATAAGAGATTTTACATGTATACGATTCTGCAAATCACTCCCATGGTGTCTCAAGAAATCCAGAAATAATCATGTATGATCTCAATCAAATGATCTGGTATTTATAGTAATTTTTTCCAATGATCATCTTGGCCTCAAATAGATATATTTTCTCTTTAAATCATAGTGGTACATGGGAATTGGGCACTCCAAAAGTAATATTATAACTGAAACAATCACATCATTTTACAATGCATATTAAAACAAACTACATGAGTTCTTTTTCATTCACTGGTTTTTCGTTCATTACGATATAGTTTTTTAGATATGATAATATGATTCAGAATGAATCATATTATTTACATTATAGATTTAGTATGATTTATATCTTAATGAAATAATTTTATAATGAAAAATAGATAGTGTTTATGATGGAAATTATATTCAATGTGAATGATTGAAATTTTATTGAGGTTCATTGTAATAATCATGGAATGAATCATTTCTGCAAAACTCTTTAGAACCACTATTATTGTATGCATATGAAATAATATCATATTGAAAAAATATGAATCAAAACTATTCTGGAAGTCATGTTAATATGATATATAATTGTTTTCCTAAAATATGTTGAATTTAATGAAGTTAGTAATTCGGTATTTATGAAAGATACTAAGATTTCCATAAAAAGGAATAGAGAAGTCAAAATAAGAATTTTGACTCAACAATCTACCCTTTTTAGGAAAGCACAAACCAGAAGCCTAAAATGAAAAAATTCGAGATAAAACATGAGTTCTAAAATGATTTTAAAAACTATCATATTATGAATTAAAAATTACACTTATCTCTCATTGTCTTTTCAAAATCTTCTAAAAATGATGTTGAATATGACTAACAATCTATTAGGATAAAAAAATCCCTCATGATCATATTAATATTCGTTAAAAAAATTCTATCTCTTACTAAAGGAATTTTTTTTATGTTACCCTTGTCAAATACGTCCTCCACCTTTATAAACCAGTTTCAACCTATTTGATTTACAAAAAGAAATATAAAAGGTATTATAATATATGAAATGGTTTTTGAGAAAATGAATATACGAAGAAATAAAGAATTTGATCATCTAAAATTAATAAAATATGATTCATCCAAAACAATTGGAAAACAATCCATAATGTTGTATATAGATTAATAATATTGTTTTCATTATTGTTTTAAAAGGAATACAATAATAGTCCATAACTAATAATTTATTCCCTTTTTATTTTTTCCTTATATAAGAGGTCTAAGACAACAATATTTATATTTTTGAATTCATTTTTATTATCTATCAGGATATCATGATATTCCCCCTATGAAATTTTTGTTATAATTCTTCCAAAAAAATTCTATGTTATCATACTTTTCCTCAATTGATTGAAACTTTTCCTCCAGAGTACTAATCATGAATTCTTGGAATTTTATTGTCTGATCGTGAACATTAAATATATTGGTCAACAAGACATTTTTATTTTTCAAATTTATTATCTCAAATTTTTAAAATGTCAATATTGATACTCTTAAATGAATAAAATTCAACTTATTTAGAATCTACTTGAAATATTTGGATTGAATATCATATTGGCTTCAAAATTATATAATTTTTTTGAGCAATATGGCTATATAATTTGTTGAATGAAATTGTGAAATACTTCAAAATCCTTCTAATATCATCAATTTAGTCTTCATGATGTTTGATATGTGAATTATATTTTTGTGGCCAATTCACCAAAATATTAAAATCCATTATTTGTTCCCTAATACAATGATTAATCACTTTGAAGTCAACCTCCAGACTTAAAAATCATTGTCTTTGAATCTTGATTTAGTTTCATCTTTTGTTTTGGTTATCCTTAACCAACTAAATCTTCCCATAACTCCTTGGTAAATATTGTATTTTCTTTTTAATTCTCCTCTGGTCCTAAATAATATATTGAAATATTTTCAATGAAGTTGTATTGTCTTAATCATAATATTTCACATAATCAGGATGTTCTCCTAATTGAATTTCATCCACATCATCATCAAAATTATGATTTATATCATCATTGGATCTGGTCTATTATTATTTATCCAATATTTGAATTATTAAATATTTTTTTGTTAACATAGTATATTGCTTACAAGACTCCAATTTTAGAAATAGTAACTTTCAAGAAGTAGTTTCCGAAAATATTACTTGTATTGTGTCTATTTAAGACTCTTGTTGTTGATCAGGTTCTTTTTAATGCTCACCTTCCTTCTATTATTCACGTTCCTCATTATTTTATTCATCTCTATTTCCTTCATATTATTCACCAAGATACACATCTATATCTCTAATATCAGTATCTTCTTGTAGTTCTAAATTATTTTCATGATGGATTTATGGTGTAGATGAATCATCAGCATCTTTTTCTTTATTCTTTCCCATGTCATAGATAAAAGGAATGATCGATTATTTTTGCATGGTTTCCCTAATGAATATTCGCACACCTTCCAATTAAAATCCTTTTATCAACTTATCAATATGAAAAATATCATCATTTCTCTATTTCAAATTCTTTTTATTCTCATCATCTATGATAAATTCTTCTGATGGTATTTTTTATCTATGGATTCTGCTGGATTAAGACCAAATTGAAGGTCTCATTATTTTTATTCAACATGTCCCTTTCTCAATTTGGCAGGACTTTCAACAGTTTATTTAATTTACTTTTTTGGGTTTATTGTAGATTCAGACATAGGTTTCTTTTCATTCTCATTAAAAATCATCCCTGATTATTTCGGAATACCCAATAATCTTCTAATATTTTATTTTGAATCAGTGTATTTAGTTTCATTAAAAAAATATTCCATTTTAATTCAAAACTAAATTTTAAGCTCTTTATCTTTTAATCAATAATACAAGTAACTTTTAAATTTTGTGGCACAGATTTATGTGGAATAATAGAGAACATCAAATATTTCTAAATGAACATGGTCGAAATTGTTCAGAACATAATTAGTTTATACTTCATAGCATGAGACATCAAATTTACATGGTTTTGAAAAATTATTCGATCGAATTTTTTATTATAATTTTCACCAAATAGTCAAGAATTAACACATCTAAAACCCTGAGATTTTCTCTATCACATTTTCTATAAATTAAAAAACCTTGTATCCAGAGAGTTGTAATTTAATTATCCGATTATAGATGAGTCATTATTCTTTTAGACTCATGAACATGATGAATATATTTTCTCTCTCTACATTTAATAATTATTCCATTTTATTTTGGCATCTTGTGCGAATGAGAAAAATGCATCACCTTCTAATGGTACACCTAAGAAGAATTCCACTGGTTTTGAAAAAATGTGTATCTATATGTCAGAGATGGAAAATTATATGATTAAATCATCCTCATCATTAATAGTACTATAAAAATATTTAACATCTTCATGAACAATTGTTTTTATATTGTTTTTAGTGTTTTCTTCACAAATAGAATCCCATTCATGAAACATAAAAATTATTTTCTTGGAAATATCATATTTATCATTGAAATAACATCTTAATAACATTTATTTGAAAAATTTCACCCCTATGAAATTTTTTGGAAAAATTATTTTGGGGGATGTAGAAAATGAATCATACATGAGTTGGATTAAATCTAGTCAGAAAGAAAGCAATCACACTCATTTACTTAAAGAGCAGAAAAGGATCAGCACAAATATGAGGATATTCAATGTGGGATTGTGTGGGGGTGCAGGTCCCTTTATATAGGCAAATACATATTATTGATGAAACTATATAGATAAAATTAGATCAAAAAATATTCAACTAGTGAAAATATCTAAACTACTGAGGTTTCGGTTGAATTGAAAAAAAAATCAATCATATTTATTGTATTCATCATGATTCTCATAATTATTTAAAACAAAGTAACAAAAATTGAAATACTGACAATTAGAAATAAAAAAGAATGTGTATGGTATAAAATATACATTTTGAAATCTATGAATAAATCAATTGGTTTTGATATATTGTTATATGAAAATTTTATTTCTGAAAACAATATTAATATGAAAAAATACTTGAGAATAAAAAGAAATAATTTTCATACGATATGATTTTTAGTATGAAAAAATTTCTTAGAATGAGATTGAAGAATAAGAATATGATAATTTTTTATGAAATATTTTATGTATATGAGATTAAATAAATTGAATAAAATGAAATTTTGATTATGAAAATGTTTCAGATTAGGAAAAAATATATTTTTAATGATAAACTATATTGCATAGAAAAAAATATTGGGTAAAAAACATATATTGGGTAAGAGGAACAAATAAAATTTTATAAAACATCAAATATATGTACCCCCACCCTTAAGAAGGAGTAACATAATGTTAGAAGATGAATTAAAAAAGAATTATTTATGAATAATTACTTTAAATTTATCATTCCCAGAATATATTTAGTGTATTTTAATCTATCAGAACGTAGTGATTTTGTAAATGTATCATATAGTTGTTCTTTTATTCTGTTAAATTTTAAAAATGATATCTCCTTTAGTTGTGTGATCCCTAAGAATGTTATTCATATTATCTATTTTTTTCCACAATGGTGAAGTGAAACTATTCTTCTTAAAGCTATAGAATTAGAGTTATAACATAGTAATTGAGTTTTAGTAAATATCATTCCATAATTAAAGAGTATGTGTTGCATCAACAATCCATGAGCACAATAATATCCAACTAACACATATTGTGCTTCAACATTGTAAAATGAAACTGAGTTTTTTAATACAAATCTATGACAGTATTGAATCACCTATAAAATGATAAGTTTTGAATGTACTTTTCCTATCGTTACTACAACCAGCAAAGTGAGCATCCAAAAATCAATTCGAAACAAAATAAATTTGAATATAATATAATAGTCATAAATAAATTGTTAACTTAAAAAATGAAATATTCATTCTATGGATTTTAATTTGGGTTAAGTTGTATTTTTATGATACCTTGAACATAATAATTCTAAAAACATTATGTATGGATGATTATCTATTATTTTTATTATATTTCCTATAAGTACTCAATTTTTTTTTGATCAACTAGTTTTTTATCTTAATCATGATAAAATGTATTTGAAGTATCAATTGGAGTGAATAATTTTTTATTGTCATATAAATACTTTTTAAGAAATATAATATGATTATGTTGAGATATATAAGTCACTTCTAGATTTTAAGAAATTTGAAAACCAAGAAAGAATGGTAAATCACTCATCTTACTAATTTCAAATGATAATTTCATATGTTTAGAAGAATAAAATGTTAATGATTTATGAGTTGATCAAAATATAATGTCATCAACATAAATTTGAATAATCAAAATATATATTTTTATTTATTTATTAATATATTTGGATTAGCAGTTCCGTTTACAAATTTTTTGGAAACTAATATATAATTAATCAATCATATAATGATCTAGGGGCTTGTTTAAGTCCATGTAAAAATGTGTTATACATTAAGTGTATTCAGGATGTTTTTTATCTTAAAACCCATGAGGATTTTATAAAAAATATCCACTAGATCATATCCATTAATGAAATCAAACATTACCATTGTGTGAAAAAGGTGGAAATGAAAGAATTCAGAAAGGCTAATCAGATTTGAATATATTCCTTTCTTCTTACTAGGGCATTGGTTTTTTTCATAATCCATTCCATCTCATTTATTATAAACATTATAAACTATTATTTATTTATTTCTAATTGTTATTCCATTTTTTCACATTTTTTTATGAATACCCTTTTACACTAATTATAGTGGTTTCTTTGGGAATCTCAACCAATGTCCACAAAATGTTTATTCCAAATTTACTTTGATAATCTTGCATAGACTAAATAAATTCTTTATTAATTAATGCCTCATCATGGTTTTTTTCTTTGAAATGAGAATGGAATTCTATTTGTCTTACTTCATTTTACTATTTACTTATAGTCCTTATAAGTGGATTTGAAACACCAATGATACATTTAGTAGCTTGGTTACTAGGAAAAAATATATTTGGGTCTTGAGAAACCTATTCATCAACATAATGTTGATAGTATTATAGAGTTAATAATTTAGAAACAATTTCATTAGTATTATATTTAATAGAATAATATTTTATTATAGGTTTATTATAGCTTTTCGAAGAAACATCCGAAAATGAATGTTGGATTTGTATAAAAATAGAAGGATCATTTTCATCATATTTGATATGTACTTTTTCCTCAATAGTACATGATTTATTATAAAAAACCCTATAATCCTTAGAATTTGTGGAATAACCTAAGAATATAACTTCATCGGATTTGGGTGTGAATTCATTTAAATTATCATTTGTAATCAAAATTAATTCCATGCATTCAAATACATTGAGGTATGAAACATTTGTGTTCTTACCTTTCCATAACACATTTGGTGTCTTTTAAAATGTTTTCCAAAAAAACATGATTTATATTATAGAATGAAATACTCACATCTTCTAACTAAAAATATTTTTTAATAGAATATTCACGCAACCTGGTTCTTATTATCTATTGAATATTACAACTTCATATTTCTATGACATGATTTTTTTAATGTGTTTGGGGAGCTGAAAAGTTACGCGTACTTCCATTCTTAGTACCAAATGTTTGAAAATAATAATTTAAAAATTCCCCACCATGATCCATATGAATACTCTCAATTGAATGGTTTTACCATTTTTAACTTTTACAAGATATGTTTTATAATAAGCGTTGGCATCAGATTTCTTTTTTAGAAAATACACCCATGTATATCTTATTTATTCATCAACCAAAACAAATACAAAATAATTCCCTCCAATAAATCATGATTGTGTATGAATGAATAATCCCATATGTACTAACTATAAATCCTAAGTATTTGAGACTTATCAAATTGATTTAATGATTTACTTATGTTTCATTCTATATTGATAAGGGTCACAATCTTTTGAAGAATTTGATCTGTGTTCTAGTAGATCCTTAAGATGTATTTTCTTAAATAGTTTTCTTTTGTTCCTAAGGATACAATGTCCTAATATTCTATTCCATAACCACAATTGGTCTTCCATTTAACTATGGAATGGTAAAGCGTTGTTCCTAAGGTATTTTACGTTTAATGTATAATCATTCTCATGCCTATGTGTAGAAAGAATGATTTCTTCCTTGGTATTGTGAACTGCACATTTATGATTCGTAAAATTAAAATGGTAACAATAATAACATAATTTACATATTCTTATAAGGTTGTTGTTATGACCATTAACAAATAAAATTTTTTAAATTAATGATTTTCCATGAAGATAAATGTTACATATACCAAAAAAATTTCATTTAGCATTATCTTTAAAGGTAACTCTTCCTTCTTTAATACCAATAATTATTTCAAGAATGTATTTGTTTCCATTCATGTTATTGGGAAATCCACTATCCATATTAAATATGTTTTTATTATTGGTAGTCAATTTGTTTTCGAAAAACAAAGTAATTCACATTTAAGAAAAAAACCATCCTGGCTCCAAAAAATTTAGTAAAAATTTTTCAGTGCCCACATTTTGTTGAGTCAATAAGGTTTCATTATGAATTTTCCATTACGTTATGTTATGAAAATTACAAACACTCTATTTTATGGAAAATTTCATTTTCAAAAATAATTATCTTAATAAATAAAATTTTCCTTCCCCAAGGAAATTTCCTTTATAATTGTTTTAATTGTTCGTTATATAGTTTCTCTAAAACTAACTCTTTTTATTTATAATTGTAAAATTTTATTTCACATATAAAACATAAGAATCCCACAAATAATTGGTTATACATTATTCTGTTTTCAGACTCTAAATTCATGGAAATAATGACTCCAAATTTTCTGAAATTCAGACTGCAAATTCTTTGAAAATCATACTCTGAATTCTCTGATATTTAGAAATATAATTATATGAAATTCTTCGTCGGAATTCTCTGAAATTAAGACTGAATATTATTTGAAAACATGACTCTGAAATCTCTAAAATTCTGACTCTGAATTCTATAAAATTAGGACACCGAGTTTTCCTTAATTAAGACTCTGAATTCCTCATAATCCAGACTCCCAATTCCTAAGAATTCATACTCTGAATTCCTTATAACTCTAACTCCAAATTCCTCAAAACACAGTCTGTGAATTTCTTAGAAATCGGACTCCAAATTCCATAGAATTAAGACTCTGAATACCTTCTAATTCAATATCTAGATTCCTTATAATTTAGACTCATAATTCTATAGATTTCAGGTTTTGAATTCATTGGAATACTGAATCCGAATACCCATGATTTATAGTCTCCAAATTATTTTTTTCATAGAATCTGAACATTAATTTTTCCTAGATTCCAAAAAATATATTTGGTTGAGAATCCCTATTTTTATTACACTTGTAACAGTTATAAAATTATTTCGTACATTCTATTTCAAACTAATCATATATTGAGTGACACATGTAAATGTCCCTCCGAGATTCAAGGAAAACTATAACCATTGAAGGAGGGATCAGACCATTTAGGAAATGCCTATATATAGGTCCTCATTTGAACAAGATCATAACAACTGAGATACCTGTTGATCACAATAGAGATTGAGTGTTGCTGAAGTAATTTATAGAGAGTTAGAGACTCTCATTCATTATGTTCACTGAACATCTTGTTCAGCTTGCTTCGTGAGACTCATATTGTTACCGTGTACAATCGAGGAATTCACAGTATAGGAAGGCAGAGGTTCCGACTACCTTGAAGATCGAGGGCTTGCGGGGATAGCGAGACAGATTCTGATATTCTTATTAGGGGATAACCCTGGTGTGGGTAATTTAAATTTTATTGAAAGTATAAATCAAGGGACCTTTATCAAAGGTTGTTGGATTCCATACTCTTTGGGATAAAAGATATCATAATTTTTACCTATTTTGTTTCATGTTTATTAATGCTGTATTTTGATTAATAAAAAAAGTATAACCTTCTTTATAATTTCTTCTTCATTTGTTTACTCTCATAAGTAAGATTTTATATGCTTCGTGGTATAATATTTTCCTTTTAATCTTTTCTTAAGTTTCATTTCGGGAACCATTTTTTTCAGAACCTAGCATGTTTATAGAACTAAGAGGTCTTGTGAATTCACCCTATTGAACTTTTTTTAACATAGTTTTTTATAACATAAAAAGGAATGTTTTTAAACATACAATTCAACCCCCCTCTTTTAAATTGAGCATCTTCATTAATATTTTGATCCTACAATTTGTATCGGTGGAGGTCTCTGAAATAATTATATACACATATATGTTTTCCAGCTCAATTTTCATTGTCCTTAATATTTTCCTTGCTTAGGATTTTTATCCTTGTTTACATAATTTTTCTATTATCTAGTTTTGGTGGGAGGATATTTTTGATGGAATTAATGTTGGTTTGATTGACAATCTAAACCCTACTAGAAAACCTATAATTGATGGTAATTATTATAAATATTGGAGAGATCGAATGAAGACTTTTGTTATCAATACTAGAGAGGAAAATATCATTATTCTTAATAGAGATTATAAGATTTATGATAATGAAGATACAAATTTCAATAATAATGAAACGTTCGAATATGCTACACAATACGTAGTTTTTTTCCATGACTGGGAATATATATAGTCAAATTCATTCTTGTGAATGTTCTATCTATATCTGGAAGAAATTATAATTTACTCATTTAGGTACTTCCAATGTTATAGAAACTAGAAGAGTTATGCATAGAGTAGAATATCATGTATTTAAATTTCCTCATGGGGAAACAGTATGAAAGGCACAAAAAAGGTTTATAACTATAGCTAACAGTTTAAAATCCATGGGTGGAAATTTTTTAGATGATGAAGCTATTGTGTACAAGATTATAGATATCATTCCTAATGAGTGGGAATTTAAAGAACCATTATTGATGTGAATAAGAAACTTTCTCAGATTATTCTTGATGAGCTTTTTGAAACTCTTCTTCAACTTGAGACTATAATGAAAAGAGATGTTTATATGAGTAAGAAGAATAATGGTAATATAAGTGTAACATTTACTACTAGTATTTCCAAGACTCTTAATTGGGTTACAAGATCCAAGTCAAAAAACTCACTATTTTATCTAAATCTAGTGGATGTGAACATTATATGAATGAGAAAACTAATATTTCTAGAAGGATGAACAGTATAGTTGGAAATAAAAACTTTCTGTAATTATTTAAAAAGAAAGAAAGAAGAGACAAGAAAGACTCAGAAGTTACATGTTATGAATGAAAAAAGTGGGGCACATAATCCCGGATTGTCCTATGCTTAATAAAAAAGAGAGAAATGAAAAGCATTATAAGATAAATATAATATAAATACTGAAAGTCTAATGATACAAAAAAATTTAATTCAATGACACAAAGAGTTCTTATTGTGGGGACTCATCAGATGAATCCTCAGAATAAGATTCTTCTTATTTGAAGATTCCTGGTCTACTAGCCAGACTACCCATTGAAAATAATAATCTAATGTCCATGGTACACAATTAGGAATCTATAAATAATGTATCCTTAAATTTATATTATACTGATGATAAATTTTATAAGTTTTCAGATGAAGAATCATCTTCTGATGAATTAAAAACATTACCTACTTATGAAGAAGTATCTAGGTTTTCTAAACATTTTGAGAATGAAAATTATAAACTCAATAATAAACATTATAAGGAAAATTCTATAATTTCTATTCATACTAATGATGTTTCAAGTGTTTAAAAATATCTGGATAAGAAAATTTATCATTTTGAATGTATACCCAAAAACCTAGAGAAAGTAAATTCTAAGAAGGATATGAATTCTATGTATCATGGAAATATAATTTCTATGAAAAATATTATAGAGACTCATTATAATACTAAAAATAATGTTTTTGAATATAAAAAATTTGTTATTAAACTAATGTCAGAAATAGTTTTCTTCAGGAATTATTTGTCATACATTACCTCTAGTAAAGAATACTTTGATAAGATGTATTCTCAAATTCAACCTCTAAGGATGTAACATCCCATGTCAATAAAGAATAAAGCATTTTCATATTTATTAATATTTATGAATTAAATATTAATTTTACTTTAAAGGGGTTTCTATGTTCGATAGTGTACCTGATACGCAACAAAGAGTTTCATTGAAATCTTACGTTGCACATTAGTAATAAAATAATATTATGTAAAATGGTAGTTAACACATAGTCATTGTATTGGCGGGAATGGATATAAATAACTAATATTAAATTATATATGTTATTTAAATGTTTTTACATTTATCCAATAAAATATAAAGGCTTAAAATACTAAAAGAATTCAATTTTAGGCATATATACTCTAACATTCACTAAAGGCCGACTTATCGCCTTTTGATGGAGAATCGTCTATAAATATAGTTTTGGTGACTCTTATATATTCTATTGGACCAAATAAAACTCTTCTTTAGAATCGGGACATCAAAATTTACTTTTTGTAAATTTTTGGTATTTTTCCGATAAAGTTCATTTTTTAATAAATAGTGAAAAATGTTGTATTTTAATTCAAAACCTATTTTTAATCTAATTTATTTATATGATTAGACTATATTTTTAATTAGTTTTAAAGTACAATTAGAATATATTTTTACCACTTAATCCAATGGTGGTCGTTGGAATCAATTTCACTTTGAAATTGGACATAAACTAGTGTCAATCTTTTGATATATATTGTTTCATAAAAACCCGCTATTTGCTCTGATAGCGGGAATTAATTATTAAATTAATTAATGTAACATATATATTTTGAATTTTGTAAAATAGAAATCATTTTTTAATTCAGAATATCAAATATAGCTTAGGGTGAAGTTTTGTTATTTTTCTGAAAAACTTCAATTTTTGATGAATAGTGAAACCACTAAGTGGTACTTAAAAAAACTGATTTTTCGTTTAATTAAAATTTTACCACCTCTATGTTTTGAATTTCAAAAATCCGACATACATGGTTTTCAATAAGAATTAAAATGTGGTTCAATGGGAGTAAAATATTTTTTGGTGAATAGTAACTTTTAAGTTTTTAATTGCGATTAGAGGTAATTAGTGTAGTTTAAGGTAAAAATAATGTTCTAATAATATTAAATGAACATGACACATGTCCTACCCTTATTGGATGTGTCATGGACGACCATTAAAATCCATGGGTCAACTTGGTGACCCCATGGAGCCACTTTGGTAGGATAATGACATTAATAACTTTTTTATTTAAAGTTAAAATAAAATTGTCACAAACAAGAGTTGTGTTTCTAAAAAAAAAAATAAATGAGGTTATACAAGTAATATTTTTGTCTTTTTATATTAATTGTAAAGATAATAATATTTCATACATCATAGTAGTTTTTTCATAATTTTTTGACATTAAATAAATTAAATTATTTATGACATCATGATGATGCAACAATTACCTCATTATTTAGAGATTTAAATTAAATAAAAATATAATGTAAAATCCAAGACCTACACTTGTAAAGGACCTAGGATAAGTATATTTAGAACCCTTATCACCTTATCCTCGAAATACATCAATGTGGGACCTTTAAAATCCGAAACACATTTTAAAATAATGTTACATTTCTTTACTTTCCAAGAGTGCTCCTCCTCTCCTCTTAAAAAAGGACCCCACCTCTACCACCTTACCCACACCTCCAAAGCCTTAGGATCGTCCAATCCCTGCCCATTTGGTCTCTCCAAATCCCTCTCTAACTCTTAGAAGCCTCACTTTGGGCATAAGTCTTTCCAATGAAGCCTTTGAGCCCAAATCAAAAAGAGTTACCCGTTTTAACGGTAGTGTTTTCTCTTGTGTTCTTATGTTTTGTTTGCTTCTCCAACCCTGTAAACTCTTTTTATTAATTTATTTTGTAACAAAAATAGTGCTTCAATATACAAGGATGTTTTTATAAGGAGTATATGAGATACACTAACAGACACCTACATCTAATGGTTAAAGAACATACTATTTCTGTGGATGGAGAATTTTTGCCTCACGAGACGATGATTGTTCAACACTCATATAACCCCTTCAAAGGTGGCCATTAAGATGTCACTATATTTATATATGATATATAATATGTTTATTTTTCCATAAGATTATGTATTCTTTATTTATGGAATACCGTTATGGTTTCCATTGTGGGTAAACACGATATCTTCATTTTAGGAAGTGTGGACTACCGCCCCCTCAAAGTGATTTGATTCGTTAATACCATATGTGGTACACATAAAGGATAGATTTAATGATATTATATATGATAAAATACTGTAATTATAATACTATTATGTATTATTATTTTTTAATTCCATTAAATATGAAATAGAAATGGATGTAGCATTCATGCGTACGTACGGCTTACCGTCTCCATGAACGGTGCATTTCATTTCTTATCCCCAACTGTAATGTTCTATTATAAGTACATATATATAATGGATATATATGATGTAAGTTACATCTAAATGATTAATATAATTCTGGAATTAAAATATACATGTCTTTCATTTAGTTTTAATTCCATTAATATGACATAGAAATGAAAGTAGCGTTCATGCGTACGTACGACTTACCGTCTCCATGAACGGTGCATTTCAATTATTACCTCTAAATGATTATTTATTATTATAAATACATGTATATTCTGGATATATATTATATATATGATATCCAGATCATGAATATCATTCTGGATATGATGAACCTTTGACCACACGAACAACATGTAATTGTAAGAAGTCCACTTTCGACTTACGAACCAAATATCGACAAAACAAACATTATTAACATAAATGATTACATAATGTTTATAACATGGTAATAAGTGATATAAAATTAATAATGAAATTGAAAAAGGTTCTTAAGAAAATAGAAATTAACTCATGTTTGTTATTTAGGACGTTAAAGAACGATCGAGTCAAGTCGGACCTGAGGTAAGGGAACTTCATAACCCAATTTTCGTTCTTTGGGTTAATATCCTACATTCAAATTTTGTCATGATATTATTATGTCCTATCTTTTATTTGTACTTTTTTTAGGTGTACATATAGTGAATACACATAATAGATCTATTTTATTTAAAAATTATCTTTGTAAGGGACTTCGTCTCAATCTCCTTTCATTGAGGCATATTTTGTTTTATATACAACATTCTTTTATATGGTGTATAAACCCCTTTGAATTTTAAATTTATACAAAAGGAATATTTTTCTATGATGAGTTTTCCTACTGACTAAAAGGAATGATTCTTTTAATATACACGGTGACAATGACCTTTTCCGCCGCCGCAAATATTATTTGATCTTTCGCTTCCTCAACAAGCCGTAATGTTTTTCTAATGAAATAAATATCATATACTCAATTATGTATTCTGGTTTTGAAAATGGTTTTTTATACTGGATTTTTTATGCCAATATATTTAAGTGATATATTGTGATCAAAGTGTGGAAATATTTTCTTTCCATTATATTTGTTTCATGTCTTATGATTTTATTATGGTACATGGACATTTGACGGGTGGTTACGTGATAAACCATATGACAGGTGGTCCCGTGAATACCAGGACAGGTGGTTACATTATAACCTCCAATGCATTGGGTATGGAAGTCTTCCATATGGCTATTCCATTAAGTGATATTAGTGGAAGTCGACCGTATGGTAATTCCATTTAAGTATATTTATGTCCCATGTTACCTTTATATGTTATGTGACATTTATATGTGTTTTATGGTAATCTTTTGGTTACAAAAAGGGAAAGTAATGATATTTTATTCGGTGAAGAGTTTTTACAACTTCATAAAGTTGAAAAGTATTACTTTGATAAAGTATACATGGTTTACTTGTTGTTTTGAAAAAATAAGAGTTTTCATTCATTGTGTATCCCTTACTGAGCTTTTTATGCTCTCCCCAAGTTTTTGAAAAGTTTTTCACCGGATTTAACGTGGAGTAGGGTCAAGGAAGGGATCAAGGGAAAGGAATGCTACCTAAAACATGGAAGTAGACATGTTTCTTTTTAATAGTTTTTATTTTATGGAAACATAGTAGAGGTTTCTACTTTGTAATATTTTGATATGTAATAGTTATTTCCTAATTATCTAAAACTCTAAACCTGAAAATATCCTCAATTTGAATTATTCATTTAATTCAATATTATGTATGGTTTAAGGCTGTGGCCTTATAGTTGGTATCAGAGGGAGGTTTAGACAACTTTAGGAGTTAGAAAATTGTTAATTATGAATTAATTTATGGTATGATTGAAATGATATAGCATTTAAAGATTACCATGATTCTTCCCCTAAGATATTTTTGTTTTAAGAATGGTTTTTCATAGAGGAAACTGAACAAAGTTTTTGGGAAGGCATACAGAGGGAAATGAACATTCAAATCAGTATCCTGAGATGGTCAGAATCAGAACTAAACAGTTTTTTGTAGTGATGGCTCATTTGAATCAGGTGATAAATGGTGGTTGTGTTATTTATGATATTTTGGTGTCTTCTAAAAGTAAATAGGAGCATGTAGGACATTTAACAGTTATTTTTCAAACCTTAAAAGAAAAAAATTGTATGGTGAATTCAGAAAGTGTGAGTTTTGGTTACAACAAATTTCATTCCTCGGTCACATTATTTCAAAAATTGGCATAATTGTTTATCCTTCTAATAAAAAAGTTGTTGAATAATGGCCAAGACCCACAAATGTAACTGATATTCGTAGTTTTATTAGTTTGGAAGGTTACTACTGAAGGATTTTTGAAACATTTTCACGGTTATCTAGTATAATGACTAAGATAACTCAGAAGGGTGTTATGTTTATCTGGACAAAAGAATGTGATGAATGTTTTTAAGAGTTGAAAAGAAGAATGGTGACTGCTCCAGTTTTGGCACATCATTCCAGGAATGGTGAGTTTGTTATCTATAGTGATGCTTCATTGAAATGACTTGGTTGCGTCCTAATGTATAATGATCAGTTAATTGCAAATGCTTCACGTTAGATGAAAACTCATGAGGTAAATTACCCTACACATGATTTGGAATTAGCCGCTATTGTTTTTTCTCTAAAAAATTGGAGGCATCATTTGTATTGAGTAAAGTGTGAAATATATACTGATCACAATAGTTTAAAGTATATATTTACTTAGAAATAATTGAACATGAGACAGAGGAGATGGCTGGAATTAATGAAGGATTATGATTGTACAATTCATTACCATACGGGAAAAGAAAATAAAGTGGCTGATGCTTTGAGTCGAAAAATTAATGCTTCATTAACAATTTTTCATTTGGAATGTGATGCTTTGTTTGGTTATTTTATGAAATTTGGCATAGAAGTTGTTGGTGCAGGATTTCCTTCTGTTTTGTTTCAGGTATCATTGAAATATTCTCTATCAGACAGAATTAAGCAAGCACAGAAGCAAGATAGTGAGTTGCAGAAAAGGGTAGAGCTGGTTCAGAAGGGTAAGTTGCCTAAATTAAACATTGATAATGATTGTGTTTTGAGATTTGGGAAGTGATTATGTGTGCCCAGTGATTCACAGTTGAAACATGAGTTGTTATGTGAGACTCATAGTTCCCCATTTTCAGTTCATCCTGGCAGTACTAGGATGTATAGCGATCTTCGGGAGTATTACTGGTGGGACAGAATGAAAAGGGATATTTATGATTTTACTGTGAAGTGTTTGAATTGTCAGCAGGTTAAAGTAGAGCAGCAGTTACCGAAAGGGATGCTTCATCCTTTACCAGTGCCACAGTGGAAATGGGAAAACATAACCGTGGACTTTTTTGTGGGATTACTGAAGACATCTCGAGGTAATAATGCAATCTGGGTTATTGTTGATCGCTTGGTTAAATCTTCTCATTACCTTCCTATTCGAGATAATTTCTCTCTAGATCAACTTTATCGATTGTATCATAAATAAATAGTCAGGTTAAATGGAGTTCCCCTCTCCATTGTGTCTGATCGTGATCCCAGTTCTACTTATAACTTTTAGAAAGGGCTTCAGAAGTCGTTGGGTACTGAATTAAATTTTAGTACAGCTTAACATCCACAATCAAATGCACAGTTAGAATGAAAAATTCATACCTTGGAGGATATGGTACGACCTTCTTCGATTGATTATCAGGGAATTTGGGACCAACATCATTCTTTGGTTGAATTTTCATATAATAACAGTTTTCATTCCAGTATACAAATAGCACCATTTGAGGCATTAATGGGAAGCAGTGTCGAACTCTAGCTTTCTAGGATGAAGTGGGTGAAAGAAAGTTGATGGGACCAGAATTGGTAGAAGAGATGGAGGAAAATGTTCAGTTGATTCAAAAACACATGAGAACAGTGCAGAGCAGACAGGAATGTTATGTGGATAACCAGAGGAAGGATCTATCTTTCGAGGTAGGTGATCATGTTTTTCTCAACGTTTCACCATGGAAATGTGTGATGTGATTTGGTATGAAAGGAAACCTGGGTCCAAGGTTCATTGGACCACATGAAATTCTGGAAAAATTTGGATCAGTTGCTTACCAAGTGGCTTTACCTCTTCATTTTTCTCTGGTACACAATGTTTTTCATGTTTCGATGTTGAGAAAGTATATGGCAGATTCATCTCATGTTTTGAGCCCAGATGTAGTTCAGTTGGAAGAGAATCTCACTTATAAAGAACAACCCATCCAGGTTCATGACAGAAGAGAAAAAGTGTTGAGAAATAAGGTAATTAACTAGGTAAAGGTTTTGTGGAAAAACCATATGGTTGAAGAGGCAACGTGGGAATCTGAAAATGCTATGAGGGATAAATACGCCAACTTATTTTGATAAGTGAATCAAATTGAGAGGACGCAATTTCCAAAAGGGGGGAAGGATGTAACATCCCAGGTAAATAAAGACTAAATAATTTTCATATTTATTAATATTTATGAATTAAATATTAATTTTTCTTTAAAGGGGTTGCTATGTTCGATAGCGTACTTGATACGCATCAAAGAGTTTTATTGAAATCTTACGTTGCACACTAGTAATAAAATAATATTATTTTAAATGGTAGTTAACACATAGACGTTGTATTGGAGGGAGTAGATAGAAACAACTAAAATATGATTATATATGTTTTTTAAATGTTTTTACATTTATCCAATAAAATATAATGGATTAAAATACGAAAAGAATTCAATTTTAGGCATATATACTCTAAAATTCACTAAAGGCCAACTTATCACCTTTTGATGGTGAACCATATATAAATATAGTACTGGTAACTCTTATACATTCTATTGGACCATATAAAACTCTTCTTTAGAATTAGGACATCAAAATTTGCTTTCTGTAAATTTTTGGTATTTTTCCGATAAAGTTCATCTTTTAATGAATAGTGAAAAATGTTGTATTTTAATTCCAAACCACTTTTTAATCTAATTTATTTATATGATTAGATTATATTTTGAATTGGTTTTAAAGTCCAATTAGAATATATTTTTATCATTTAATCCAATGGTGGACGTTGGAATCAATTTCACTTTGAAATTGGACTTAAACTACTTTCAATCTTTTGATATATATTGTTTCATAAAAAAACGCTATTTGCTTTGACAGCGGGAATTAATTATTAAATTAATTAATATAACTTATATGTTTTGAATTTTTTAAAATAGAGATCATTTTTGAGTTCTGAATATCAAATATATCTTAGTGTGATGTTTTGGTATTTTTCTGAAAAACATCAATTTTTGACGAATAGTGAAACCACGAAGTGGTACTTAAAAAAACTGATTTTTCGTTTCAATGAAATTTTACCACCTATGTGTTTGGAATTTCAAAAATCTGACATACATGGTTTTAATTAAGAAGTAAAATTTGGTTCAATGGGATTAAAATAATTTTTTGTTGAATAGTAACTTTTAAGGTTTTAATCTCGATTAGATGTAATTAGTGTAGTTTAAGGTAAAAATAATGTTTTAATAATATGAAATGAACTTGAAACATTTCCTACCCTTATTGGATGTGTCATTTCCGACCATGAAAATCCATGGGTCAACTTGGGGACTCCATGGAGCCACTTTGGTAGGAATATGACATTAATACCTTTTTATTTAAAGTTAAAATAAAAATGTCACAAACGTGAGTTGTTTTGATAAAAAAAAATTAAATGGGGATATACAGTTCATATTTTTTACTATAAATATTCATTGTAATGATAAATAGATTTCCTACATCATAGTATTTTTTTCATAATTTTTAGACAGTAAATAAATTAATTTATTTATGACATCATGATGATACAACGATTAACTCATTATTTAATGATTTAAATAAAATAAAATGATAATGTAAAATCTAAGACCTACACTTGTAAAATACCTATTGGATGAGTATATTTACAACCCTTATCACCTTATCCTAGAAATAAATAAATGTGGAACCTTTAAAATCCGAAACTCATTTTAAAATAAAGTAACTTTTCTTTACTTTCCAAGAGTGCCCATCCTCTCCTCTTATAAAAGGCCCCCACCTCTACCACCATACCCACACTTCCAAAGCCTTTGGCTCGGCCAACCCCTGCCCATTTTGTCTCTACACATCCCTCTCTAACTCTTAGAAGCCTCACATTGGGCATAATTCTTCACAAGGATGCCTTTGAGCTCAAATCAAAAAGAGTTACCCGTTTTAATGGTAGTGTTTTATCTTGTGTTCTTATGTTTTATTTTTCTTATCCAACCCTCTAAACTCTTTTTATTCCTATATTTTGTAACAACACCAGTATATTAAATATACTAGTATGTTTTTATAAGAATTATTCGAGCTAAAATTACACACACTGACATATAATGGTAAAAGAACATACTGTTTCTGTGGATGGTGAATTTCTGCCTCACGAAACGATGATTGTTCAACACTCATATAACACCTTCAAAGGTGGCCATTAAGATGTTACTATATTTATATATGATATATAATATGCTTATGTTTTACATAGGATTATGTACTTTTGATTAATTTCATACCTTTATGGTTTCCAATATGGGTAAACGCGATATCTTCATTTTAGGAAGTGTGGACTACCGCCCCCTCAAAGTGATTTGATTCGTTAATACCATATGTGGTACGAATAAAGGATAGATTGAATGATATTATATATTGTAAAATACTGGAATTATAATACTATTATGTATCATTATGTTTTAATTCCATTAAATATGAAATAGAAATGGAAGTAGCGTTCATGTGTACATACGACTTACCGTCTCCATGAATGGTGCATTTCATTTCTTAGTCCCAAATGTAATGTACTATTATAAGTACATATATATTATTGATATATATGATGTATGTTTCATATAAATGATTAATATAATTCTGGAATTAAAATATACATATCTCTCATTTAGTTTTAATTCCATTAATATGACATAGAAATGAAAGTAGCGTTCATGCGTACGTACGGCTTACCGTCTCCATGAACGGTGCATTTCAATTTCTTAACTCTAAATGATTATTTAAAAATATAAATACATGTATATTCTGGATATATATGGTATATATGATATTCAAATCATGAATATAATTCTGGATATAATTAACTTTTTACCACACAAATAACTTGTAATTATAAGAAGTCCACTTTCGACTTAAGAACCAAATATCGACAAAACAAACATTATTAACTGAAATGATTACATAATGTTTATAACATGGTAATAAGTGATATAAAAGTAATAATGAACTTGAAAAATGTTCTTATGAAAGTAGAAATTAACTCAAGAAGATTATTCAGGACGTTAAAAAACGATCGAGTCAAGTCGGACCCGAGGTAAGGGAACTTCTTAACCCAATTTTCATTCATTGGATTAATATGCTACATTCAAATTATTTCATGATATTATTATGTCCTATCTTGTATTTTTACTTTATTTATGTGTACATATAGTGAATACACATAATAGATCTATTTTATTTAAAAAATTATCTTTGTAAGGGACTTCGTCTCAATCTCCTTTCATTGAGGCATATTTCCTTCTACACACAACTTTCTTTTATACGGTGTATAAACCCCTTTGACTTTTACTTTTATACAAAAGGAATCTTTTTCTATGAAGTTTTTTACTAAGTGACAAAAAAGAATGTTTCTTTTAACGTACACGGTGACAACGATCTTTTCCGCTGCCGCGAGTATTATTTGGTCTTTGGCTTCCTGAACAAGCCATAATGTTTTCTAAATGAAATAAATATCATATACTCTTTTATGTATTTTGGTATTGAAAATGGTATTTATAATGGATTTTTTATGCCAATATATTTAAGTGATATATTGTGATCAAAGTGTGGAAATTTTTTCTTTCCATTATATTTGTTTTCTGTCCTATGATTTTATAATGGTACTTGGACATTTGATGGGTGGTTACGTGATAAACCATATGACGGGTGGTGCCGTGAATACCAAGACGAGTGGTTACATTATAACATCCAATGCATTGGGTATGGAAGTCGACCGTATGGCTATTCCATTAAGTGATATGTGTGGAAGTCGACCGTAAGATTATTCCATTTATGTAGGTTTATGTCCCAAGTTACCTTTATATGTTATGTGATCTTTATATGGGTTTTATGGTAATATTATGGTTACAAAAAGGGTAAGTAATGATATTTTATTCAGTGAAGAGTTTTTACTACTTCATAAAGGTGAAAATTATGACTTTGATAATGTATACATGGTTTACTTGTTGTTTTGAAAAACTAACAGTTTTCATTCATTGTGTATCCCTTACTGAGGTTTTTATGCCCAACCCAGGTTTTTGAAATGTTTTTCACAGGACTTAACGTGGAGAATGGTCAAGGATGGGATCAATGGAAAGTCATGCTACCTAAAACATGGAACTAGACATGTTTCTTTTTAAGAGTTTTTATTTTATGGAAACATATTAGAAGTTTCTACATGGAAGTCTTTTGAGATGTCATAGTTATGTTCTAATTCCATAAAACTCTAAACCTAAAAGGATCCTCATTTGGAATTATTCATTTAATTCAATAACAAGTACGGTTTATGGCTGGGGCCTTATAAAGGAGTCATTCTGATTTTGGTTATACAAATTTAAAAAAAAATTATTAATGACTATTTTTTCCTCAAAGTGCTCTCTTTTGTACTAAATTTCAGTGTGGTGGACATTGGGAAAAAAATTCACTAAACAAAACTAGGTCATCAGGTTTTCATAAAGAATATTTTTCTATGAAAATATGTATACCTAAAATTTTCCTTTCTAAAATTTCCGTATCAAAGAAAATTTGGAATCTGAAAGGCTAACTCTCTTATTTTCTGGAAAAAAAAGAGAGTAATGTAAACAATACGTGATAAATGGACAGTGGATGTTCTTGGAATATGACTGGTAACAAAAACATAATTGGAAATATTATCAAGACGAAAGGAAGAAAAGTAAAGTTCATAGATAATGCTCAGGGAAAAATTATTGGTATATGTAACATTGTTCTTCATTAAAAACATTGATTTCAAATGTTTTATATGTAATTGGTCTTAAGAACACCTCATTATCAAATTTCCATTATGTGATGATGGTTACCCTGTGTATTTTAGGATGTACAAATTCTTAGTAAACAATTCAACAAAATATTTTATTATCTTTTCCCGTATGCAAAATAATGTATACACAAAAATCATAGAAGACCTTAGGAGCCATGACCTACCTTGTCTTACTGCAATGGATGATCAATCATGCACATGGGATAGAAGGATAAGACTCTGTAACCATCATAACCTATGTAAAATCATAGAGAAAAGACTTGATAAGGATCTATAGAATAATAGATATGATTCTTCAAAAATATGTGATCCTTGGCAGTATGGAATGAAACATAAAACAAGTACTAAGTCAATCGAGGATTTCTCAACTTCTATTTCATTACAGTTGGTGAATATGAGTCATTTTGTTCCACCACAAATTAGAAGCATTAGAGTAATATATTATGTATTTTTCCTAGTTGCTGATTACACTAGATTTACATTGGTCTATTTTCTAGCAAAGAAATTTGATTCTTTTTCTTATTTCAAGATATTTAGAGCCCAAGTAAAGAATGAGAAAAATCTTCCAATTATAACTATTCACATTGATCATGGAGTAGATTTTCAAAATTCTTATTTTGAATCTTTTTGTAATTGAAATTGAATTAATCAAAACTTCTCAACACTAAGAACTTCTCAACAAAATGGTGTTGTTGAAAGAAGAAAAATAATTCTTCAAGTGATTACTAGAACCATTATGAGTGAATATTCAACCGCTAATCATTTTGGGGCTGAAGCTGTATGTAATACTTTTAATACATTAAATAGAGTTTTGATTAGGCCTTTTATTAATAAAACCCACTACTAAATATGAAAAGATAGAAAACATAGACTTTCCTACTTAAAATTATTTGGATGAAAAGTGTTCATATTTAATACTGAAGATAATTTACATAAATTCAAACCCAAATATGATGATTTAATTTTATTTGGGTACTCCACAACTTCTAAGGCTGATAGATTTTTTATCCAAAATACTTGTATAGTTGAAGAAATTGTACATGTAAAATTTGATGAATCTAATAATTTTGTTTTTAAACAACCTCAACCTACATATTCAGATGTGTATTCAAAAAAAGATTATCCAACCTTGATAGATTATTCATCTAATAAGGAAAATGTTCAATAAAATATTTTTGCAGCATTTACCTCAGACGATTTCTTACCATATAATGATGAACATGTTCTATCAAACCTGAAGCAGTTGTTTCATAAAAATAATCCATGTGATAGTATCATTGGTAATATAAATCAACTTTTATGTACTAGAAGTTACTTAAGAAATGATGTATAACATGTAGCATCCATATCCCAATTAGAACCAAAAAGAATTTATGAAGCTTTATGTGAATATGATGGGATAAAAGCTAAGCAAGAAGAGGTTAATGGATTAAAAAGAAATAATGTCTACATAAAGGTTGAAATACCTATGGAAACATCTGATGTTGGAGTAAAATGGGTTTTCCGAAATAAGTGTGATGAAAATTGGAGTCATTGTATGAAATAAGGCTAGAGTAGTTGCTAAATGGTATAATCAACAAGAAAGAATAGACTATGAAGAGACCTATGCTCCAACTACTAGACATGAATCTATTCATATTGTACTTTCCATTGTAGCATTCTACAATTTAAATATTTTTCAAATGAATGTTAAATATGATTTCCTTACTGGTTATGTTCACAAGAATGTTTTTTTGAACAACCTCTTGGTTTTTTAGACACAAAACACCTTGAACATGTTTTCAAACATACAAATTCTTTATATGGACTTAAACAAGCCCCTAGATCCTGGGATGATAGACTTATAGGATTTTGGGTACAAAAGAATTATGTTAATGGAAATTCTTATCCAGCCATCTTTATAAAGAAAGATAAGAAAAATGTTTTTATTGATTAAATAAATGTAGATGACATCATATTTGGTTAAACTCAGAAATCAATAATTGATTCGTTTGTGAATTTAATGAAATATGAGTTTCAAATGAGTATGATGGGTGAGTTAGAATTTTTTCTAGGTTTTCAGAAAACCCAAAAACCAGAAGTAACATACATATCCCAACATTAATATATTAATAATCTTCTTATAATGTATGGATATGACAACACTAAGTGTATTAGTACTCCCATTGGTACCTCAAATTCACTTGATCATGATGAAGTTAGAAAACCAATAGATCAAACATCATTTAGTATTATGATAGAAAGTATATTATACATGACAACTAGTAATTCAAACATATTGTATTCAGTATACTTATGTGCATGATATCAATACTGTAGAGACCCGAAGCCTGACGTACATGGACATTACATTACATTTGCGGAATACTTAGTACATAACAAAAACACACACACAAGGATCGTAATAGTTTAGTGTCTTTGGAAACTCGGAACGTATTCTTCTAATCGTGGTGAAAGATCTTCAATATCTCCCATAAAGATCTTCCTTTTTTTTTACCTAAAAACCTTTCTTTATATCCTGTGGAAAAGAAAACATAAAAGGGTGAGCTCAAATGCTCAGTAAGGGTAAACAAAAGAAATATCAATCACATCATATACATAAGAACATAGCTTTTGGAAATCATAACCTGCAAAAGAGCTCATAATATCATAACATGGGATAAATCATAGAAGTGAAAATGAAATCATAACTTAAAACATTACTCATTGTGGCATACACACATAATCATAGAGAATCATTTCATGTTAGTCAAGACTCATTGCCAAGACTATCTTAGTGGACAATGTCCCTTTCTGAATCGAGTAATCCTCGTTTCAGTCCTGTTTCACTGAACCGGTATAACCTACCATTCCAGCCATGTCTATCTCATGAGATATAAAATCTTTACCCAATGCATTGGAGGGAGATATAGGTCCCACCCATCTCTTAATGAATCCTTTCTTATGTGTGCCACAAAATCATAAATCATACATCATTGCATAACCCATGTAATAAAAATGGGATTCTTAAACAACATGACATCATAAAACCATTCATATAAGATAAAGGAATTCATAAAAATAATTTCATCACAACATAGTCAAATCAATGTAAAAATATGGATATAAACAGAACCCTTTATTATCTTATATGGATAATAATTTTGATAAAACACTTGAATTGAATTCTTTAGTAAAATATCCTTTCTTCTTCAAAATCAATTTCTTTTCACAAAACATCATGCAATTTTAAAAGAAAGAGATTTTATTGAAAATAGTCATTAAATATTTTAGAGGAAGCTTCATGAAAATAAGGCTTTATAAAATAGTAGAAATCCGTTCGTGCTGTATAAGTTAAAAAAAACATTCTTCGTACTTTTGTCGGAAAAGTCAAAAAGTACCTCGTACGAAAAACGACAAAAGATTCCTTTCATACGTATTACTAAAAACTCACCGAAGGGTAAAAATGGATTTAAACAATTTTAGGTGGATGGAAATAATATTACATATTGAGTAAACATGGATGTGGATGATAAAATACACCCCAGTAAATACTTACGAATAAACAATCTCGGATAAAAATGAGATTGTGATATTTCCCTTACCTTAGGTCCGACTTGCTTTGTAAGTGTCCGAACCTCCTGTATAATGATTTAAATCATGTTATTGACTTATTCCAGAATCATATTCATTGTTATGATATCATATATGGTTCACTTATAACATTATATTACCCGTTCTTTTGTAAATTCCATGTTAAAGAAGCGTTTTGGGTAAAATCGTTTCATTTATCTTAGGTGTTTTGACTTGTTGTTCTTGACATCATTATTACTTATATCATGATTTACTTACTTCCAGAATATAAAATATGATTTATATATCATATATATTCAGTATATATATATATAATAGATAGATAAGTAAAATGAAAAACACCGTTCATGGAGACGGTAGTCCGTACTTACGCATGAACGCTGTTTTACTTTCCTTATTGTCTTGAAATGGAAGTAAGTAGATGACATACATATGTATATATACATAAATCCAGTAGCTTTATAATTTCATATATTTCATTATTATTTCTTATATATACATTATAATCATTCTTAAATGGTTAACATGGAGAATGAATCTCATCGCGTCGTGGAGACGGTATTCCGTACGTACGCACGCGCGGTGATTTCTTTTTCCGTAGGATGGATAGATGGTGAAATAGGGTTGTTTCATACTTATAATAACATATCAGTATATGAGTGATACTGATGTTATTACTTCATAATGAAACAACCTAAGAAGAAGAAGTGGAAGAAGAAATAAAGATGAAAGAATTGGTAACGGTAATTACCTCTTCTTTGAAGTGCCTCTTTGAGACCTCCTCTTAGGGCACTTGAATTGGTCTTTGAGGAAGACCAGAACCTCTAGGATGTTTCTAGGGAAGTGGAGAAGAGATTTCGGCAGGGGTTGGCCGAGCTTGAGTGCTCAAATTGGTGTGAGGAGGAAGGGGAGGAGGTGTCCTTTTATAGGGGAGGAGAGGGGCACCTTAGGAATTCTTAAAAATATTAATTTATAATAAATCTAACCCCACTTAAAAACCACCAAAAATGACTCATATTCGAAGATTAGATGAGATAGGGTTGTAATCTCATCAACCAATCAAATTTAGACATGTTTGGATATTATTTTAAACCTTATCAATTAGATTTAACTCTAAGTTAAATAATTTAACTTTTACCGTGTCTTTTTGTTTTCTTTCACTATATGGTTAATACACTTACTATAACATTCCAAACGAACCCCAAATTGTTTATTATTAATATATATATCCTCATCTAAGTCATTTGGCCGAACCTTAGATTTTTAGGAATAAAATAACAATTAGTAATATAATATTTGATTTAAAAACTATTTTGTGTCAATTTTGACACTATTTGATATATGATTTTTGTGAAAGTCATAACAGAATTAAATGTTCGAACCAAGTTGATTAAATCAACATTAATATATCATAGTAACCTAGAAAATTAGTGGAATTCATAAAAAATCTCAAATTACATTTATTTTGGTGCTTATAACATCAATTATGTCAATATTTCATTAAAAAGATAATTACTGCATCATCGTTGTGTCATAAATAAATTAAATTATTTGATGTATAAAAATTACAAATAAAATACCATCATGTAGGAAATCGTTTTAGCTTTCTAATGAATATTTACAATCGAATTTATCTTATGTATAACCCCATATTAAAAATGATTTACTTATTAAACTATGATTTTAACTATTTTAACCCTTCTTTAAATAAATTAATAATAAATGTCCTAATCTAATCCAAGTGGGCCTAAATGGTCATATTTTATTCCTAAGTTTGTTTTTGGTCGAATTACACTTGTCCAATAGAATTAGGACATGTGTTAGGGTAATATTAATATCATATTTACCCTTAGTTACCCTATTTACTATTAACCGTGGTAAAAAAGGTAAAAAGTTACTATTCACCAAAAAATTATTTTCATCTCATTGAACCACATTTTAGTCCTTGATATTAACCGTGTCTCTCGGATTTTCGAAATTCCATTCACAGAAGCGGTAAAATTAAGTTTTATGCAAAATTCAGTTTTTAACCTACCACTTAGTAGTTTCACTATTCATCAAAAATTGATGTTTTTCAGAACAATGCCAAAATTTCATCCCAAGCTATATTTCATATTCCGAATTCAAAAATGAAGTCTATTTTACCAAATTCATAACATAAAAGTTGCATTAATTAATTTTATAATTAAATCCCGCTGTTAAAACAAATAGCGTGTTTTTAAGAAACAATATCTATCAAAAGATTGACACTTGTTTATGTCTAGTTTAAATGTGAAACTACATCCAATGACCAACATTGTATTAAATTGTAAAAATATATTCTAAATATACTTTAAAACCACTCAAATTAATGATTTATCACTATTAATTATTTCGATTAAAAAAGTTGTTTTTAATTATAATTTAGTAATTTTCACTATTCATCAGAATATGAAAGTTATCCGAAAAGTACCAAAATTTCACCTTAGGCTAAATTCGATACTCCGAATCCAAAAATAAAGTTCATTTTGAAAAATAATATTTACTGGATTTCAAAAAGTGGTTATTACTATTCATAACGGCTAGTTTTAATAATATTTTTATAGCATATCGTTGTTTAGTGAAACTCGGTATTGCGTACTACACACGCTATCGAGGAAGGTCGCGATTGCGTGTAATGCAAGTCAAGTCAAGGATGTGTGTTGTACAAGCTCCTTTTGGTGTAGCGTACAACACAAGACATTAATAAAATTAAAAGAATATTTTTTTTATAAAATCTTGGGCTGTTACATTCTACCCCCCTTAAAATGAATTTCGCCCTCGAAATTCGTCGGGGTTATAAATGGTTTACTATTTGAAAGTTTCATTAATAGAAACCCACATCGTAAAAGGGAATACCAAAACTTGGCTTTAAAAACTAAAGTATGAAATGTAACGATTATCCAAATAAACTAATCACTGGGTTTCCACATAGGTGAAAATATGGATATGGAAGAGAAATCTAACCATCATGTTCTGATGGAGAGTGGTAGAGAACATGGCTATGGAAAAGCCAGTAATCACAAATCCATATATTTGTGATGATATAAGGTACCATCTGATTCATCAGGTATAAGATCACTAGGACAACATTTTTGGTTTTCAAGATCATTTCCCTAAAGTTGAAAATTTGCTTAGAATAAATACTTACTTTATTTTGGTACAATCTCACTTTTGTTCGTGCCTTGAACAATTTCTACTTCATCTCTTAAATAAATGAAGTTGAATTTGTTATTCGTGAAGTGTTAGCAGATCATGTGATAGAATGACGGGTCATTCCATCTGTCTCAAACGAAAGGTAAGAAAAAGTTATTAAATATACATAAGTCATTCTATAGTGAGATTAATCATATATAGTACCTAAAATGGACTTATACTTCATATATCATACTGCTTAATATAATAAAACTAGTTTCTACTAAACAGGGACTTCCTGTAGGTCAGTGGTAGGCGATAAAGGCCAGTCGCACTTCGGTTGTGGGTTCGATTCCTACAGCCTTGTCCGAAGCGATGGGTTGTCGCCCGTCCTGTAGGTTGTCCCTTTTTCTAAAACTACGTTACTATAACATCCCATCAATAATATCGAAAATCTTCTATCCTAACTTATGTCCAACATAATCCAGTCTAATCTTTAGGCTTATACATAATACTGCAGTCCACTTTCATAATATAGTGACGATGATTACCAGAGATTTAATACTGTCGTTGATCCCCACATATCATAAGATATGTCTTGTTGGTCACATTCCAAACATTCAAAGTCCTTAATCGTGTATTCTCTTGAATACCTTAGTGAAAACATGAGTGCAGTTAAAAGTTAACACTTTCCACATACCAAAATCCTCAAAATTCTATATACTCAAACCATGATATCACTTAGTCCTTATATTAATCATGAGCTCATGAATACTATCAAACATTTAATTTTCTCCTTATCCCTTCATTATGCGCATATCATCTACATTCCAAAAATATCTGAATAACCTTTCATGGATAGTGGTACCATTAATCATACACTTTCATAACTCAAGGAAAGACAACAGTGTAACAATCCTCAGATGTTTCTTTATTCCATAGTACCATGAGATTTCTTATACAACATTACAGATGATAAACATGTAATCATTCCACAACATTCTTAAACCATTGACCGAGCTTCAACAATTCTTTCATCTCACATATCATTTGTAGTCTCTTCATCATCATCCACATAAATACTACCCATATGACCATACTGATTCTCTTCATGACTCTTTCCCTTAGGGCATTTGTTTGCATAATGCCCATACATTCCACATTTAAAACACTTAACCATTTTTGATGTCGTAGCAATACCATTATCCTCATCCATGGTGTTAACCGACCCTTTTCCTTTGCACTTACTTGCTTTGTGTCCTTCTTTTCCACACCCAAAGCATCTTCCAGTTCCCTTGAAACATTCTCCTTGATGCCTCTTCCCACATGATTTACATAGGGGAAATTGAACTTTCTTTCCTCTATGATCATCATGGAACTCCATCTTTCTCTTATTAGTCGAGTCAGGAAACATACCAAATTTTACTTTATTGATCATATTGTGAGATTGCTGATTTGGCAAAATAATGATGTTTGGACATCCAAATCTCATTTCATTTGGTTGCTCATGAAGAATATCATTCCATTGTCCATCATATCCTCCATTATTGTGAATCATCTTGTTTCCAGCCATTTTCTAAAACCCAAACAGAATAGTGTTAGATGCAAAAATCGTAATAAAGGGGGAGTAACTTAAATATCTATCATCTTTGGTTTAATCTAATATCGTTACCATAGTTCTAGAACTATATCCTATACGTATACTTATCCTTAGGGGCATCCCTAGACATACCTTAGAAATATCTCTAGGGATCTTACTAACGTTTTCGCGTCCTAGTTTCCAAAGGTTGACTAAACCTTTCCTCTGATACCAACTGTAGAGACCCGAAGCCTGACGTACATGGACATTACATTACATTTGCGGAATACTTAGTACATAACAAAAACACACACACAAGGATCGTAATAGTTTAGTGTCTTTGGAAACTCGGAACGTATTCTTCTAATCGTGGTGAAAGATCTTCAATATCTCCCATAAAGATCTTCCTTTTTTTTTACCTAAAAACCTTTCTTTATATCCTGGGGAAAAGAAAACATAAAAGGGTGAGCTCAAATGCTCAGTAAGGGTAAACAAAAGAAATATCAATCACATCATATACATAAGAACATAGCTTTTGGAAATCATAACCTGCAAAAGAGCTCATAATATCATAACATGGGATAAATCATAGAAGTAAAAATGAAATCATAACTTAAAACATTACTCATTGTGGCATACACACATAATCATAGAGAATCATTTCTTGTTAGTCAAGACTCATTTCCAAGACTATCTTAGTGGACAAAGTCCCTTTCTGAATCGAGTAATCCTCGTTTCAGTCCTGTTTCACTGAACCGGTATAACCTACCATTCCAGCCATGTCTATCTCATGAGATATAAAATCTTTACCCAATGCATTGGAGGGAGATATAGGTCCCACCCATCTCTTAATGAATCCTTTCTTATGTGTGCCACAAAATCATAAATCATACATCATTGCATAACCCATGTAATAAAAATGGGATTCTTAAACAACATGACATCATAAAACCATTCATATAAGATAAAGGAATTCATAAACATAATTTCATCACAACATAGTCAAATCAATGTAAAAATATGGATAGAAACAGAACCCTTTATTATCTTATATGGATAATAATTTTGATAAAACACTTGAATTGAATTCTTTAGTAAAATATCCTTTCTTCTTCAAAATCAATTTCTTTTCACAAAACATCATGCAATTTTAAAAGAAAGAGATTTTATTGAAAATAGTCATTAAATATTTTAGAGGAAGCTTCATGAAAATAAGGCTTTATAAAATAGTAGAAATCTGTTCGTGCCGTATAAGTTAAAAAAAACATTCTTCGTACTTTTGTCGGAAAAGTCAAAAAGTACCTCGTACGAAAAACGACAAAAGATTCCTTTCATACGTATTACTAAAAACTCACCGAAGGGTAAAAATGGATTTAAACAATTTTAGGTGGATGGAAATAATATTACATATTGAGTAAACATGGATGTGGATGATAAAATACACCCCAGTAAATACTTACGAATAAACAATCTCGGATAAAAATGAGATTGTGATATTTCCCTTACCTTAGGTCCGACTTGCTTTGTAAGTGTCCGAACCTCCTGTATAATGATTTAAATCATGTTATTGACTTATTCCAGAATCATATTCATTGTTATGATATCATATATGGTTCACTTATAACATTATATTACCCGTTCTTTTGTAAATTCCATGTTAAAGAAGCGTTTTGGGTAAAATCGTTTCATTTATCTTAGGTGTTTTGACTTGTTGTTCTTGACATCATTATTACTTATATCATGATTTACTTACATCCAGAATATAAAATATGATTTATATATCATATATATTCAGTATATATATATATATAATAGATAGATAAGTAAAATGAAAAACACCGTTCATGGAGACGGTAGTCCGTACTTACGCATGAACGCTGTTTTACTTTCCTTATTGTCTTGAAATGGAAGTAAGTAGATGACATACATATGTATATATACATAAATTCAGTAGCTTTATAATGTCATATATTTCATTATTATTTCTTATATATACATTATAATCATTCTTAAATGGTTAACATGGAGAATGAATCTCATCGCGTCGTGGAGACGGTATTCCGTACGTACGCACGCGCGGTGATTTCTTTTTCCGTAGGATGGATAGATGGTGAAATAGGGTTGTTTCATACTTATAATAACATATCAGTATATGAGTGATACTGATGTTATTACTTCATAATGAAACAACCTAAGAAGAAGAAGTGGAAGAAGAAATAAAGATGAAAGAATTGGTAACGGTAATTACCTCTTCTTTGAAGTGCCTCTTTGAGACCTCCTCTTAGGGCACTTGAATTGGTCTTTGAGGAAGACCAGAACCTCTAGGATGTTTCTAGGGAAGTGGAGAAGAGATTTTGGCAGGGGTTGGCCGAGCTTGAGTGCTCAAATTGGTGTGAGGAGGAAGGGGAGGAGGTGTCCTTTTATAGGGGAGGAGAGGGGCACCTTAGGAATTCTTAAAAATATTAATTTATAATAAATCTAACCCCACTTAAAAACCACAAAAAATGACTCATATTCGAAGATTAGATGAGATAGGGTTGTAATCTCATCAACCAATCAAATTTAGACATGTTTGGATATTATTTTAAACCTTATCAATTAGATTTAACTCTAAGTTAAATAATTTAACTTTTACCGTGTCTTTTTGTTTTCTTTCACTATATGGTTAATACACTTACTATAACATTCCAAAAGAACCCCAAATTGTTTATTATTAATATATATATCCTCATCTAAGTCATTTGGCCGAACCTTAGATTTTTAGGAATAAAATAACAATTAGTAATATAATATTTGATTTAAAAACTATTTTGTGTCAATTTTGACACTATTTGATATATGATTTTTGTGAAAGTCATAACAGAATTAAATGTTCGAACCAAGTTGATTAAATCAACATTAATATATCATAGTAACCTAGAAAATTAGTGGAATTCATAAAAAATCTCAAATTACATTTATTTTGGTGCTTATAACATCAATTATGTCAATATTTCATTAAAAAGATAATTACTGCATCATCGTTGTGTCATAAATAAATTAAATTATTTGATGTATAAAAATTACAAATAAAATACCATCATGTAGGAAATCGTTTTAGCTTTCTAATTAATATTTACAATCGAATTTATCTTATGTATAACCCCATATTAAAAATGATTTACTTATTAAACTTTGATTTTAACTATTTTAACCCTTCTTTAAATAAATTAATAATAAATGTCCTAATCTAATCCAAGTGGGCCTAAATGGTCATATTTTATTCCTAAGTTTGTTTTTGGTCGAATTACACTTGTCCAATAGAATTAGGACATGTGTTAGGGTAATATTAATATCATATTTACCCTTAGTTACCCTATTTACTATTAACCGTGGTAAAAAAGGAAAAAAGTTACTATTCACCAAAAAATTATTTTCATCTCATTGAACCACATTTTAGTCCTTGATATTAACCGTGTCTCTCGGGTTTTCGAAATTCCATTCACAGAAGCGGTAAAATTAAGTTTTATGCAAAATTCAGTTTTTAACCTACCACTTAGTAGTTTCACTATTCATCAAAAATTGATGTTTTTCAGAACAATGCCAAAATTTCATCCCAAGCTATATTTCATATTCCGAATTCAAAAATGAAGTCTATTTTACCAAATTCATAACATAAAAGTTGCATTAATTAATTTTATAATTAAATCCCGCTGTTAAAACAAATAGCGTGTTTTTAAGAAACAATATCTATCAAAAGATTGACACTTGTTTATGTCTAGTTTAAATGTGAAACTACATCCAATGACCAACATTGTATTAAATTGTAAAAATATATTCTAAATATACTTTAAAACCACTCAAATTAATGATTTATCACTATTAATTATTTCGATTAAAAAAGTTGTTTTTAATTATAATTTAGTAATTTTCACTATTCATCAGAATATGAAAGTTATCCGAAAAGTACCAAAATTTCACCTTAGGCTAAATTCGATACTCCGAATCCAAAAATAAAGTTCATTTTGAAAAATAATATTTACTGGATTTCAAAAAGTGGTTATTACTATTCATAACGGCTAGTTTTAATAATATTTTTATAGCATATCGTTGTTTAGTGAAACTCGGTATTGCGTACTACACACGCTATCGAGGAAGGTCGCGATTGCGTGTAATGCAAGTCAAGTCAAGGATGTGTGTTGTACAAGCTCCTTTTGGTGTAGCGTACAACACAAGACATTAATAAAATTAAAAGAATATTTTTTTTATAAAATCTTGGGCTGTTACAAATACAGTCCTATGTAATCTCATGTAATGGAAGTGAAATTTATTTTTCGCTACTTAATGGAAAAAAATAATATAGGACTCTTTTATACATATGGAAAGGATTTTGTTTTAAAAGGTTTTTCAGATGCTGACATTGGTGGATTTATAATGGATAGGAAATGTACAATAAAAATTTTTAATTTCATAGGAGATTCATTAGTTTCTTGGTCATGAAAAAAAGTAATACTCAGTAGCACTTTCCACTACTGAAGCTTAATATGTAGCAGCTGGAAATTGTTGTGCTCATGTGTTGTGGGTGAAAAATACACTCATAAACTATGATATGTGTTTCACAATAAAAAAATATTGTTTGATTATACTAGTGCCATTTCCATAATTAAAAACAATTCACATAACTCACATGAATAACACATAGAGATTATGAATCAATTTTATAGAGATCACAAAAAAATGAGATATCATTCATCAATTTATTGGAATGAAAGATCAACTTTTAGATATATTTACAACATCTTTACCCTCTAATAGATTTGAATATATTAAACAGAATTTATGAATGATAATCATAAGGTAATATTCTTTATTCATATCTTGTTGAAATCGATCTCATTATTGTAAGATAATATTTTTAATAGGGTGAGTACATTTTCTTGTTATTCTAAATTTTTTTATAATCGAAAATTTTTCATAATCAATTGTTTCTTAATCTAATTTTTTTCGTAATATGCTACATTTCATAATCTTTAAAATTTTCATAATATAAAAATGTTTGTAATCTAAATTTTTAAAAATTCATGTTTTTTGTAATCAAATATTTTTCTTAATCTAAAAATTTTAGTAATGTAAATATTTATTGTAATCTAATATTTTTCGTAATAAAGAATTTTCCGTAATCAAATTTTTCACAATCTAAAATTTTTCATAATCCACAATTTTACACAATTATATTTTATTCGTAATCTAAATTTTTTCATAATGTACAATTTTTCTTAATTAAAATTTTTCATAGTAAAAAATATTTTTAGTCAAATTCTCATAAGGAATTTTATCAAATTTTTCTTAATCATTTTTTTCATGAAATTTTTTCAAAATCTAATGTTCCTTAAGAAGAATTTTCCTCGTTACAAATATTTTTCATAACAATCCAAAAGGTATTATTTTCCTATGAAATTTTCATTATAATATTTTTTTATGTAGGTATTTTTATCTTGTTTAACAAACCATTTCAGATTCAATTTTTATTAAATTTGAATGTTTATCTTAAAATCCTAAAATGATTGGAACCTAAAAAAAAATTTCTTCACCTATCATATCAAAAGTCAGATCTGATCAAGAATATTTCAACCACTTGATCAACCAAGGTAGTTGAAATGTTGCCTCAAACGCCTCTATATGGACCCCCGGATAATTGCCTCTCATCGATTCCCAAGCCATGGCATGTTGAATCTCTGCCCATGTACTTATGTATGTTCTGAATCATTAGGTTTTCCTCAGCTCCAAAATTCTATAGATGCCTCTCCTCAGAAATATATGTCTTCATTTAAGGAAATATTTGAGTGGTAGATTTACAAGAAAAATTGGTCGATCTGAAATTATATGCTATGTATGACTCTATCATTTCAAAGAATATTAAGCTGAATGGTTGGGAAAGCCTATTTATATCAAAACAAAAGGGCATGATCCGGTGTATCTAGAGATGCTAATTGAGTTTTATGAGACAATATATTACTTAATCAAAAGAGCGAGAGATACAATTTATGTCAAAAACAATATGAATACCTATTCCCTTTCCTACACCAAGGCCGCATGTCTAACTATAATTATTTATGAAGGTGAAGCAGAATTATGTACTCACAAATTAATGGATGTATCAGGCTAATTTGATAAGGATAAATCCCTAGCTTGACTTGTATGGAATGATGCGATGACTCCAAAGATTTTACATCTCTCTACAAAACTCTATATTCTTGAGGTATGTGTCCAAGGATTTATCATTATGAGAAAAGGTGATAAGGACACCCTGAAGAAAATTGACATCTATATTATGGATTTCTTGGTGAACCTCAGGAAGGTAAATTTGGTTACGTATATATTGGTTACAATTGGGGATATCAAGAATGGAAACATGAAGTCTCAAATAATCATGTATCCGACCATTCTCTCCAAGATCATAGTTCATTGTCTTGATTCTTACAAAATTCCTTGTAGTTCTAAGCCAGAAAATTTCAATGTAATGTTTTTGAGTGATGAAACTCTTAGGAGGATGACAGATAGCTTTAATAGTCAACCTAGAGATTACATTGATTTTTCTGAAGCCTAAATCGATGCTCTTTTAGTGAAAACAGAAGTGGTTGAGAATTAAAATATTGGTTAAATGAAGAGGAAGGAAATGAGACAGAAATAGAAAGGAGAAACTCATGCAGCTAAGGAAACCAAATATGCTCCTCCAAATCAGAAGAAGAAAAATTCTTACACTGATGAATTGTTTTCCAAGTTGAGAGAATGAAAGAAAAATAATAAGGTAGGGGAGACTATTTTGGGCTTGGATCCTGCTGAGGAAAAATCATTCAGGTTGAAGGAAACTGAGAATCTTGAGAAGAAATAAAAAGGAAATAAGCAATGAAATAAGATGTATGAAGCCGATATAGTTCAATCTCTTCTCATGGATTCTGAGAAAGCCTCTAAAAAAATCCATTCACCAGAATCGTTTTTGAATGAATCACCCCCTGTGACTCTAGGAAAGAAGGTTGTGATTCCAGAACCATATGGAGAAGAGTAAATAGGTGAAGAGTAAGAATTGAGAGATGAAGGAGAAGAAGAAGTTAGTGGAGATATAAGAGACATTATAATGTAAGTGGAGGATTATCTTGAGAATGAGAGTCCTTCTGAGAATATAACAATATAAACATCTGAAGTAGAGTCTTAAAAAAAATTTACACCTAGAAAAAAAGTTATAGGTGAGGTAGAAGTGAATAAAATATTTGAAGATGAATGTTGCAATCCTTATTTTATTAAGACATAGGATGTTTTGGTTGGAGCTGAGAAAGAAAATCCTGAGGAATATAATACTCCTCAGTTATGAGATAGTGAGAATTAATAACCCAAACTAGAAGATATCATTCAAGGAGCTGATAAGTTAATTAAGTTGTTCGTTAATACAACTAGTAGATTTTTATTGAAAAAGAAAGATGTTGGTACTTCATCAAATAGTAAAGATGAAGAGTTAGAAAAGAAATCATCACCAAATAAATACTCAGATCCAGAATCATCCTCTCTTTGACTTGATTTTGTGGTAGAATCTATGAAAAATCATGTTGGTACTATAACTTTATTTCTACGTATAGATTCGAGGTGTTAGTTGCTTCAGCATTTTTTCAATAAAAAATCAGATTTTGTTTCAATGCATATGGATAACTTTTTCGGATATGAGGAAGATTTCAAATCCTTTCTCAATAGTTATGAGGATCATAAAAGGTACTGGAAGAAGATTACTTCTGGGTCAATAATGACAGATGAAGACCTAAGAGTCTTTGATGAATTTCATGAATTTGTGAATGATGCCTTTGACACCGAAGATGGGATGTTCACTAATCTTACTAAGTGTTTTGAGGAAAAATCGACTCTTGAACAGACAACTAGGAGGCAAGAATTCAGTACTAGAATGTGAAGATTAATTCCATGTCCATGAATTGGAAGAGAGAATGGTATCTCAGAATTGGAATTGAAGAAATGCTTGTTGAGAAAGAAGAAGTCCTGAAGGCTCATGCATATAATCTTATGGCTCAGGAGGAAAAGATAATAGCTTTAGAAATGAAAAATGTATATCAGAATCAGATGCTTAAGTGTATGGAAGTAGATAACAATGAGACAAAGAATTTGAACACCATTGTGAATAAGATAATGCCAAAGGAGAAAGAAGGTTAATTTTTACCCATTCCATTCTTTTGTTTCATTTTTCTTCATTGTACAAATTATTTCAATATTAAATGAAATTTTGGTTTCTCTTCATATAATTCGCTATTTAGTACTAATATTTTTGGTACCAAATTTTTTTGCCTTTCCCATTATTCCTTTTTAAAAATCACAAAGGGTTAGAAAGTAATGACAAAAATAATACTATGTAATAAGAGATTTCCCTATATAATGATGAGTTCATATAAAGGGATGTTATTTTCAAAAAAGATTTTCATAAACAAATAAAATGTAAAATCTCATTATGGAATTCAAGAATACAATCCTCATAAATTTTAAAACCTAAGGGGGAGTTAGTCAATTCACTTTGATGCATACGTAAAGGGAGAAATGATTTTATTTACAAGTAATTATAAATTCCAAGTCTATATATTATTTTAAGGATGTTTGTGCTCCATAAAAAGGGGGAAATTGTTGAGTAATTATGGTTTCATTATGACTTTTCCATTACTCTATTTTTTAAAAATCACGAACACTCTATTTTATTGAAAATTTCTTTTCCCCTAAAAGTTATCATCATGAGGAAAATTTTCCTTCCCCAAGGAAAATTATCCTAATTTTTTTTTCATTGAACATTTTATAGTTTCTCTAAAACTAACTCTAATTATTTATAAATATAAATTTTTTTTTCTCATCTAAATCCTTAGAATCCAATAAATACGTGGTTAAAGTGTATTCTATTTGAAGACTCAAAATTCTCTAAAATTCAGACTATGAATTCTCAAAAATTTGGACCCTGAATTCATTGAAATTTAGACTCTTAATTCTTTGATGTTAAGACTCCAAATTCATTGAAATCCAGACTCTGAATTCCTTGAAATTCAGACTCTGACTTTTCTGATATTCGGACTCTGAATTCCATAGAATTCAAACTAAAAATTTATCATAATTCAGACTATGAATTCTATTGAAGTCAGATTCATAATTCCTCATAATTGAGACATAGAATCCCATATAATTTAGAATACGAATTCCTCAGAATTCATAATCCAAATTCCTATAAATTCATACTCTCAATTATATAGATTTCAGTTTCCGAATTCATTGGAAAACTGAATTTGAATATCCATGATTTATATTCTCCAAATTATAATTTTCTTGGACTCTGAACTTTATATTTCCTTATCCTCCAAAAAAATAGATTTGGTTGAGCAACCTTATTTTTCATACACATGTTATAGAAATAAAATGATTCCATACTTTCTGTTTCTAAATAATCATTATTGGAGAGACCAATTGTGTACGTCCCTACGAGATTCAAGATAAAATATGATCGTTGGAGGAGGGAGTTGTCCATTGGAGAAAAACCTATAAATATGATCTCATTTGAATGAGATCATAACCAATGAAATACCTGTTGATCACTCTAGAGATTTCATTATAATGATGTGATTTCTATATAGAGAAGCACTCGTTCCTTTTGCGTACTGAACATCGTTTTCAGCATGCTTCATGAAACATCTATTGATGATGTGTACAATGGAGGAATTACGGAGATTGAAAGATAGAGGTGATGACAACCTTGATGTTCGAGGGCTTGAGGTTAAAGAAAAGTAGATTTATATATTTTAATAGAGGGCTTACCTTGGTGTGAGTATGATATACATTCTTGAAAGTATAAATCAAGGAACCATTTTCAAATCTTGTTGGATTCCCTACTCTTTCGGTTAAAAGTTTTCATAGATGTTACTTTTTTGTTTATGTTTGATTCTACTGTATTTTGATAAATCATGAAATTATAACCTTCTTATACATTTTTGTTCTTTTGTTTACTCTGATAATTATGATCTAGTATGCTTTATGGTAGAATCTTTTCCTTGTAAACATTTCTAATGTTTTATATTCTGAACCATTTTATCTGGAACCTAGCAAGTTTGTAGAACTAAGAGGTCTTGGGAATTAACCTTGTTTAAAATTGTTAAATATAGTTTTCCTTAAGGTTAAAAATAAATGTTTTCAAACTTATAATTCACACCCCTCCTCTTGTAAATTGAGCATCTACATTTATATTTTAATCCAAAACATTTGTTTTAAAAAATGGGCTTTGTGGAATCCCAAAGATTGAAGTTTATTTAATGAACAATTTTTTTCACATTCTCTCCACTTTGACATTTAGATAAAAAAATGTTATTTTTATGAAAAAAATAGTTGTTGCTAAAAACCGATTTTGATAGAGAATAACCCATTTTAGAACTATTTTTTAGAGAATTACTTTGTTTATACATTTTATTATAACCATCAATTCCATAAATAATATTTGATACAATTATCTCAAGAAATGAAATTTTATACTTTAGTCTTACAAATAACACTTTATCCTCAAAACATTTCCTTTTATTTATTTATTTTATTTTAGAAATAATTTTTCTTTTCATAAATTACTATTTATTGATCCTCGGAAATAATTTCCTTATCATATTTAGTGTATTCATGTTTTTTAGAAATATAATTATTTTACAAACAATACTTATCAAGTTCTTTTAATAGATATGATACTTATTTTTTTAAAATATTTTTTCTAGAGTTTTATTTTTCACATTTCTTGGTTACAATACATTTTTAATTTTTATGTAATTAAAAAAATATTGAAACCTCATCAAAATTAGGTAAATTTTTATCCTCCCATGTGGATGATTTTTTGTCAGAAAAAAAATCTTTCTCATTACTGTTGTCTTCACTATATTAAAATTTTGATAAACAGTGAGAAGTGTGTACCATATCTATAACATATTTTCTATCAAAAGGTATTCGGGTATAAAGAACCATATTATTTTGGTTTGGTCTTTCATCATTTAAATAATCATAAAACGAATCACCTCCACTAGAACTCCATGAGTTATTAGAATTCAATAATTTCCTTCCTTATGGTTTTAATACATTTTTTGATTTATAAAAGAATGTATTTTCTTTCTATAATTCCATTTTTTTCATTGGACAAAAGGCACTAATTTTTTTAGTTTTGTCATTCATAAAATTTAACTTTATTATCATTCATATCCTTGTTACTTTTATTTTATAGATACTAAAAATATTAATTTCCCATAATCTTGTTCATCCTTCATCAAATATTAGATAACACATTTTCTGAAGCTTCATATTCACCTGAGTCTGATTGTACAACCACTTTCTTCTTCTTTTATGAAATACTTACATTTTCAAGAGATTAACATTATTTTTATTTGAATTATAAGTAAGAGAAAATCCCCCATTATTAATCTTATCATTCTTAGCATCTCATTTCAGCCTACCCTAACACAACATAATATTTATAAATAAATCAAAAATTGTATGACTTGTAGTGTTATAGGTCTCATCAAATGTTTTCCTCATCGATTTTTATTCATTTAGCATAATATCTATAATATTTTCTACTATGATTTCATCTTATAATTATTTCACATTCATAGCTTGTAAGCTATTAAAAATTACAATGAATCATTGTCGAACCATAACAACAAGTTCTATATATGGGAATTTTAATGCTTGATATTCTGCTCTTAGAACGGCTCTTCTTATTTCAACATCTTCATAAGTTACGAAATGAGTAATATACATCATTTTCTAGTTTCTATTGGCTATATAACAAGATGAAATACAGCTATATATATATCTAGTTATCGAGAAATGTAAATTATTTTGTACCTTATAATTTAGTTGATATTACAATTTGACTTGATTTGTGAAGGTTTTAACTTATTTGTCAGTAATTCTATAGTCTCCATCCATATTAACAATGTTATCAAAAACTCTGCTAATTAAAAAGGATTGTATTCTGTCTCCCTATTGTTCATAATCATTTGTATCCATAATTGGTGGTCTTTTAGTATTTATATTATTAATAAAATAAAAATTTAAAACTACCATCTTTAGAATAATACAAGAATTATTTTTCCACAATACGTGTTTGTTTATCAATTTTTTATAAACAAATTTTTTATAAATGATATAAAACTAACTTGCACAAGAGAAATAATAAAATCAGAATGTAAAAAGTATGATCGGTGGAATCTTTCTCAGATACCATTTTTTAGTGTTAGTATTATAGAGACATCAATATGATACCCATTGTTTGATCAAAATGTATATATAGATGGAAATTTACAATAATGGGGTGAATTATACGTTTAAAAACCTTTTTAAATTAATGAAGGAATTCAATTTTAATGGATTCAAACCAATTCATTTCAAGAAACCTATTATGATGCAATGAAATTAATCGAACTAGACCATGGGTATGGTTATACAACTATCAAAATTACATCAATTTTGATATGTATTCCATATATCATATATAAATGTATTCATAGTACGAAAATGAGGGTAATGGTAATGTGGATCGTAATCACAACGGTTATGATAATTAGAGTGAAAAAATTATTATTCTATCATAAAGAATATAAAATTATATCTAGTAAAAGAAGTGATCGTAATCACATAAATCATAATTATAAATATTGTAATCACAAAATAAATATTACAAAATTTATTTTACAAAATAATTCACATTCTATTAAAATGCAGTTCATATATAAAACAAGTAGATGAATACAGTTATTTTTAACCAAAGAAAATGGTATCAAAAAAACATAGCTAGAGGCCCCATGATTTATACTTTCAATAACATATGTCATACCCACACTAGGTTATTCCCTAAGTATGATGATTATCCTCTATCCTGATGTCCCAGTAATCCCTCAATCACGAATGTGATCAGTGCCTCCCACTTTAAATACTTCGAATCACTTGATCCAAAAAAAAGTCTATAACCACCATCATCCTATACATGGCATCCTTCCATCATAATAATAGTGATAGGAGGAACACACAAAAAAAATACACATGAGGATTAATAGTATATGGAACAAGAAATTATCAACATGCAAACTATAAGTGTTTTTAGACAAACATGATTTTGAATACCTCTCACACAATGTCTTTGAAATCTACGAACATCATGTATGAGTTCATTCAAATGATCTATTATTTACATTCATTTTTTTTCCAATGGTAATCTTGGCATTAAACGGTCGTATTTTCTATGAAAATATCAGAGGGACATTGACACCTAGCACTCCAAACGTTATCTTATAATTGAAATAATAAAATTGTTTAATAATTCATATTGAAATAGAATACATAATTTCATTTTGATTGAAATGTGTTCCTTTCATTACAATAATATTTTCTTGGTATGATACAATGATTTTGAATGTATCTAATTATTTTACTTATGATAGTTAGTAAAATTTATATCATTATGAAATATTGTATGTACAAAAACTTGATTTTTTGAATGATAAAAATAATATTTGGTGTGTATGATATAAATCGTATTCGGCCGCATTATAATAATCGTGGAATTAATCAGTTCTACAAAACTCATGAGAAAGTTTATAATCATATTCAAATGGAAAAATCATACTCATAAAATAGGAATAATATATCTTCAGAAATCATTGGTAAAAATAAATGATTATATTTTAAAAATATATTGACATTATTGTAGTTTGTAATTGGGTATTTAAGAAAGAGTTTGTAATTTCTAAAAAGGTAATAGAGATGTCAAAAGAAGTCTTTTTTTTCTACAGTTATTACATCAAAATAATATCAACTCAGAATATTTTTTATGATAATTTTTATATATTGATTTTTTAGATAATTGAATGTGGTAAAAGGGGAAATAAAAATAATGGGCGTAGTGAAGACAATTACCTTCCCTTAAAAACCCATTATTGTATCTCTTAGTAAGGACCGTTTTATTTTTATTTTTAGATGGAATAAATATATGGAAGATGGATATGGTTGTTTGGAATATATTTTATCATGGTTTTCCATACCTAGAGGGATTTATAGGTGTGAATATTTGAATGGTTGTGGTTTCATTTTATAACCATGGGAAAGGAACCAACTTGGACTCATCAAGGAAATATTCCAAATGAATACATAATAATAGCCATTAACATAGAAATAGATTAAAATGATACAATATTATAAGATGGAATGAATAAATTTTAAATATTTCAATTTAATAATATTTATACAAGTAATGGGACATTTTTAACCATTTTCTTTTTAGATTAACCCATAGAAAACCCAATTTCACTATAACGATGGTTAATCAATATTACTATTTTCAGTATTCAATATTGTTTTAAAATTTTTGTTTTTTTATTAGATAAATAAAATTATTCTAATTTAAAATTTGTAATCCATTATTCCAAATCACATTCCTATAAGTGGAAATATTTAATATAAAACTAATTCCTCATATATGATGACGAAACAAAATTTTGACGAGAGAATGTTCAATTGTTTACAAATTATCATATTAAAATTCAACATAAAACTTATTAAAATGACATAAATTAAATTTAAAATATATATTATTTAACTAATTTTACTATTAAAACATGTTTTTAAAAATGAACCTTATTAAATCATTAAAAGAACACCTAGTTTATCAAATAATACCTTTATTTGTCATTAATAATCAAAAAATTAATATTTCATGAAAAATAAAAAATAATCATATTAACATATTGAAATATTTATTTGCAAATTATTTTATATTTTAGAAAATAATTTTCAAAATGTTTAAAAAATTCATTTTAAAATATGTGTGAAAAATGGTTCAAAAATAGTCTTTAAAAAGATAGATTTTTAAGAGTAAAATAGGATTTATTAAATTATCATATAAATAACACAAACGATTAATGCTAAAAATTGTATTGAATATATAATATATTAATTCAATTAAAATTATTCACCAAATATTATTTTGATAATTTTTTAAATACACATTTTTTCCATTAAATATTTTTCTTATGAAAAACAATTTCATTATTTACAAATGGTTCTTTTATTCATGTCTGATTAATTTTTTAGCAAAAAATGAGTTTATAAATATTTATACTGTTTACATTTTTGTATTTTGGGTTCATATTATTCATACTCACTATTCTAATCATTCTATTATACATACCATATTAATTAATGATAATTTAATAGCATGACATGTTTTTTTAAATATATTGTAGAATGAAACACTATTTTTTGTCAATGTTTTGTGTATGGAAATATAAAAATTGTATAGAACATAACACAAGATAAACCTACTGTTTCATGAAATATCAAAATGATTGAATTTATTTCGAAACAAAATATTTCTAAAAGTCTCACGGTGTTACAAAAACATTACGATTATCATGTTAAGAGACATTGATTATTCATTTGAGGTTGACTAACTATACCTGAACCATTTATTTGGGATAGAACGATGATATGACATAAATAAATATTTCCCTTACGTGGATACATAATTCTATATTTCTATTATTACCTAGTTTTTTATGATTACTATCAATTGTTCACCATTATGATGCACTATGATAAAGAGGGTGTAGGTTCTCCATGGTACCATCATAGAATTATGTTTCTAGTTGAAACCCTATATCATAGTTGGAGGCACACAATATATTATAGTGTCAATGTTATTCAACTACAAGTGAGAGAACAAGGTATAAGGAGTTACACTAACTTCCATTCTCAAAGGGGTCACTATAATTTTAAATTTACCATTATGGTCTTAATTTAAAATTTGACCCTTTTATTCCATTATTTCATTAATCATTATATGGTAAATTGTATTTATTTAATTGGAATTTTTTTGTTCCTTTCCAACATGATAATCTATAAAATGAAAATCTCTTATATTTTCCACAAATTATGAACATCTAAAAAAGACAATGCAATTATTTTTAGAATAATCAAAGAAAATATACATATCAAAATAATTGGGGAAAGAAATGTGTATCTAAATTATATTATATGTTATAGAGAATTCATTCTCTCATTTTATGTCCTCTACATATACAATTAAGCATTAAAATTAATAATAAGACAATTCAATTGCATGACTATAAACTGTTCATCAAAGAAGACATGGTGACAATATTTACAACTAATATTCAGTATGATATCAAATTAACATAAATATAAGAAATGAAAATTTACATGACCTATATCCCTCTAAGACCTATAATGTCAATATATGAAAAAAATTTAACATATGTAATAAGTAAAATTATATAGATGGATTCAATTAAAAAAATCATAAATGGATATAGTTGATGTCTACATAATTTTATTTAATGACATGTATATCAGGTTATGATAAAATATATTTTGAGGGAAAATTGGATTATTTATTTATTAGATTGAATGAATTTGTGATATCTATAATATTATTTTATATAATGCAAGATGATTAAATTATTTCTAAAAACTTCCTAAGTTTAATTTTATATGGGTTTTATATAATGGTTTTTTCACTTTAATACATGATTCAAATGAATTTCAATAGATAAAATTTGTAATATTTTTGTTACAATTGCAAGGATAAAATAATTGTACAGAAGATTAACAATTTTCCAAATATTGAAGATATCAGTGATGTGAATTATAGAGATGTATATTAAACCATATATAGTGATAAAAAACAATTTGTAGGTTTTTTTGTTAAAGTGGATAATGGTTAATAAAAATAATGATGACTATGGTAAATTAGTTTATAAAGGACAAAATTGTGGAACAAGACTCACAAATTATAAGTTTCACATGCTAAATAGTATCATATAAATATATTATACGTTAGCTCAAAACATAAAATCATATTTTGAAAAAATATATAATAAAAACCCTAATGTGATCAATATTTTGAATATTTTTACATTGTTATTTTAATAAATTATATTTTCTATAAATATATTATTGAAAATGATATATTATTGAGTGAAAATGAAAACATATTTATCTAAAATATTATTATATTAAATAGACTATAATTAGTGGTAAATTATTATTATATTTTATGATTCATAATATAAGTATATTTCATTACAATACTAGTCAATGAATACAATGTTTATTGTAAATTGGTATCAAGATGACCTTATTCAAATGTGAATATTTCATTAAGGTCTATAATGAGAAACATTGTGAGGATTTTCATGGAGATGACGAAAAATGTGATTAAAATCAAATAAATAACTACATTGGGAAATACAAGATCTTAATACATCATATATAATTATAATCTCATATCTAAAGATGCTAAAATAATATCGAGGGAAGATATTTGTTAATATTTATATAATATAATGTATGCTAGACACTTACATAGTTATCAAATATATATTTGAAGTTGTATTTTATTTTAATGAATATATATTTTGGAATAATTTTTCCCTATGTTCCCTGAATTATTTTAATTTTATATTCTATGTTTATTTACCCAATTTTGTTCACATTAATGGTCTCTAGTGGGTGTGGTAGAATCATACATTTTATTCCAAAATAATTGGATTTTATTATTAGTTATCTTATAATAATTTTGAAAAAATCATCCAATGTTGTTTACCTTTAACAAATAGAACATAATTTAAAATAATATATAAAAACACAATATTTTTATAGTACTTAATATCAACATGATCTAGTATCTATTGATCACTCTACTCTAACTCATTAAGAGGAATACAACTCACTATAATATTACTACAATTTCAAAGGGAGTAATATAATTTTTCAAACACTACATTTAAATCAACTGGTGGAAAAAAATTATATTGTAATACTAAATTCATTAAAAAATTAATATAAAAACAGAATTTATATAGGATTCATAACCGAATGATGTACCCTTTTTAAGAGGGATTAAAATCAATAAACATAACATTGACTGGGGAAATCGTAAATTGAATAATTAATGTGAAATACATAAATATAATGAATCTAAAAACATTTAAAAAAATTAAAAAAAATATAGAAATTCCCATGATGATTTGTGATTTTGTTTTGATCAATTTTGCAGAAATAGATAATATATTGAAGATACTATATCATTTAACAATTAGAAATAATTTGATTTTATAACATTCAGAAAATATTCATCACTCATAATTATATTTTTCATATACTTCCTTAAATCATCCGTGTTGAGAGTAAAATATATTAGTAAAATAACTCACCCAATAAAAAATTATTATGTTACATGATCTTAATCAGCTATATTCCTCTTGAGAATCAATAACATAAAGGTATATCATGCCTTAAAATTTTTTATAATATCATTATATAAATTTTCAAGTAATATTCCATTCTAATCCATTCTCTATAATTTCAAAAATAATTCTCATATCATCGATAAAATGTGCGTGTATAAAAATAATTAATAATTTATTAAGAAAAATCATCACAACATGTAGTAAATTGAATGATAAAAATTATATGAAAACTGGGGAAAATTATTTTAAAATTAATATTTTAATTTTAATAATTATGAATATATATTTTATTATTATCATTTTATATGGATTTAAAACCATCTTTTTATACACTGAGTATGACAAATTGTATGTTTTGGTCTTATGTAACAATGGATTGACTTTTTTTTAAACATTATTCAATTATTCATATTAAACATATGAATAAAACCTTGAATCATGAATTTTTAATAGTGAAACATGTCTTCGTTACCATGAATTTGTTTATCATATTTGGAAAAAATAATCCACATAATCTTTAATCTATCATGAATCAACATCATAATAGAATATTCTTCAAAAAAATAGATTCTTATAAAAACGTCACAAATATTAAAAATGTTTAATGAAACAAAAAATAATGACATTATAATATTGTGATAAAATATAAATAACCCATTCAAAAATTCATGGTATTTTAAAAAATGTGTGGTATTTCCTATATTCAAAAAAATTATTAGAATAAAAAAATAATTCCCAAAAAATTAAAAATTGAACATAAAGTAAATATAAAACTAAAAATTAGATATATATTATTTATTAGGACACTAAATCTCAACAGTGGATATAATGAAAAAAATCACAGAGGAATATATCTATGATATATTGGATATGATTTTAATTAATGATGATAATACATATCATACAATATTTTTTATATTATGATCCTTCTCAATGGATGTATATTGAAAACATGTTATAAAATTCAGTTTATAGTATTAATTATGCATATTAAAAACATTTCACTATTAAAATAATTTGGATTCTAGTTGTTCAATTTTTTTTAATGATTTTGAAGTAAAAGATGGATTTTCATTTTAATTTTTATAATTAAATTTTTTCTTCAAAATATGTAGTAACGATTATAGTATGATATATATCATTATAGTAACAATTTAAATGTTTGAATTTAATGATGAAGACTATGTGGAAGTTAGGATGGTTTGAATCCTCTGTGTAATTGTGTGTCCTTACATGGAAAAAATGAATTGTTTATTTTGACATAATGGGTCCATGATATTTTTCCACCATTAAATCATAAAATTTCTATGTGTTTTCCATTAACACATAAACATTATTAATGTCTCTATAAATAGAACATGAGGATTTATAGGTGTAATTTATGTTAAACATAATTTTTGTTTTTGATTGTCAATAATTCATTAAAATTTCATGAAATAAATATTAATATTATCAATAAATGAAATGTATTTGACGGATTTATAATGATAAATTATGGAACATTAAAAGGTAGTGGGAAAATGGTGATTATCAAACTATTAAATAATGAGTGTTTTGATGTTTTTGTTAATTTTGGGAATTATTCCAAAACATTTCCAAGAATATGGTATGGTGAAGTCATCCCCCTCCAAAATGGGTTTACATAAGATTAATAAATCAATATCTAAATGATTTTCATAAATTATGGTGATATATTTTCTTATTGTGATCTATATAGATTACCTTGGGAATTTGTATCTCCAAAAAATATGTTAATCCCATCTGGTCAGAAACAAGACTGAAACACTCCCATTATCCAAATGTTCTAAAAATGAGTAATTTGAAACAAAATTTACTATAATATTCATTAATAAAATACATCCTACCTCTGAAATGTTATAACACCTCCCTCTATCTCATATATTTATAACCACATAGTAAAATGGCTTTACTCACCCCAATTAGAAAAATTTATTGATTAACAGTCAAAAAGGATTATTAATCATACATTTCTATGCCTAAATGTGAAAGGGAAAATATATGATATAATGATCAGATAATGAATAAAAAATATATCCATTTATAGTTATCTATTTGGAAAAATCTGTTATCATACATGATAACATTAATACAAAAAAATAATTATAATCATATCGTATTAGATAATATTTTCAATGAAATACTACATTTAACTAATCTATAAATTTTGACCAGTTAATATATAATGAATTTTTATTCCACCATTTTATTCTTCAATATCATCATGGAGAAAATTTTTAATAAAATCACATATACCCTTACTAAATGGATTTGTTGATTCATTTCTATCCACCCATGATTTAAAATTATAGAATTGGGTTATTCTTTTTTTTTTGTTTATAATATATCAATAAAAATGTATCACGATGAATTATACCACTATCCTTCACATTTCACATCTAAAAATGTTATAATTATATTATTTAACCTCTAATTATATAGTAACATTTGTAATCCATGAAAACCATTGTACAATGTTATTAATGAATGATTTTGGTTGTCGAGTTAACCATTTCATTTGATCCTTACAATCAATTACTTTTATAAACTATTAAAATTCAAAAAATTGGAATCAATTACTACACACTCATTACAATAATAATTCCAAAAAATTATAGGTTCCTACCTTGAATATTTATTAATGGGACAATATTATTATATTTTTATTTCATAAAAAATCAATGGATTTTTCATCCATTAAATGAAATATTTTTCATAGAAATAGATAGATATATATATATATATATATATATAATTATAGAAACATAATGGAATTGTCTATATAAAATCCTCATCATGAAATTTGGGTTTCAAATTTTACCATGTTTACATTTTAACATAATAAAATAAATTTTATACATAGTACATAAAATATTTTGTATAAAATATAATCAAACTAGTTATTAAATTTTATTCAAAAATTTTACAAGAGAAAAATAAAATATATATCTCCTATGATACACTATTATGATCTTGTGTTTTCTTTAAAAAATATAAATATAATAAATAAAAAATATGACTCTTTTCATGTTCAACTAGAATTATATCATAAAAATATATTCCTATTGGTATTACTTATAAATGATCTTCGATAGATAATAACATATTATCTTTATAGGTTAAATGAAATCTATAAAATCATATAAAAAATTATGCATTGAGATAAATATGATTCCGATTAGGCATCCTTAAACCATGGTAATTAAATATTATTGTCTATAATTTTCCTATACACTACAAACATGATGAATTCTATAATTTATTATAGCTTCAGCACTCATTCATGTAATCTTATATTTATATTATTCGTTTTATAAATTATAGTGGAATGAATTTATTATTTATTAATATAAAAATCAAATGTTTTAATTTAAAATATATATTTATAAATATTATCACATTATCATTTATTATACGTAATTATATCTTATATAATTAATTATTAACTTTTAATGAATTAAATAAGAGTATTTAAATAGATAATGATTGGTAATTTTTAAAATAATTTATATATATTTAGTGATATGTCATTTTATATTTCTTGATAAGTCATTTATAATGTGTAGGATAAGTGTGATATAGTTATTAATGTTTTGATTATAAATTTACAGTATTTCGTAAATACAATTCAATCAGTGGTGGTTGTTCAAGGTCAATCAACTCTTGAGAGTATGATATCATAAATCTCATTGAAAATCTGATTAGATAATTTCCATAGGAAAACCTCAAAAATCATAGAAAAATTATACCATACATCTGGATAGCTAAAAATTTCCATGTATAGGTCCTATGCTAATCTATTGGTCACATGACTAATTAGTATAATTTTTCTAATTCATTATTTATTTATTTATCCTACTATATACCAATTGATATGCTATTAGGTCATACTCGTCAAGGTTAGATGAGTCAAATGATAGTGTTAGAAAAACAATTTTCATATAATCTTATTTGGTAATATGTATCAAAGATGTTGAAGAGATATTTCTTTCACTAATCCATTTTAAAAATCCACCATGTTATTTTTATTTCCTCATTTACTTTTTTATTTAAATAATTGTTTTTATTTATTATACAATTTTTATATATACATGGAATGGTTAAATTACTTCATGTAATTGTGATTTATTATTTCTATAATAAATTAATCATCAGAGACATTTTATTCGTTCATTGATGGGTTATTTTACTTACATAAGGGGAATATTTATTTAATCATGTAATATAAAATTTTCGTGTAAACAATATTTTTTCTTGTTATATAAACATGGACATTGGTTTAATTTTTTGTATGTAAAAATTATTTAATTTTTAATGGTTTATAAATATTATATATATATTCCATTAAATGTGAAATATTTCTTATTTTTTTCGTTTAATTGATTTTCTATTTTCATGTAGTTAATTTTAGAGTCATGGAAGATAGATTATATCATTTAGTATCATTTTTTCAATATTGTAATAAAATTTATATGTCATTTATAAATGTAAAAATTGGGCCCTCTGGTCAATATTTTTGTTTGTTAATGAAATAATTTTCTATTGAACTTCCTTGATGTTTTTACATACTATCATTTTTTAGTCTCTTTACTCTATTACTAACCCATTATTATTTATATTTTATGCTTAGATAAATAACATTATATATGAAATTTTTTAATATAACATGTAAAAGTATGATTTTTGACATTAAAATAAAATTATTGATGGATAAGGTTGTCCAAAATATTTTTTTACTATTACATAACATATGAGTTGTAATTGGTTGAATTAAATTATTTCATTCATATATATATATATATTAAATAAATATGAGGGAAATTAATGGAATTTAACTATTAGTGAATAGGTTTTATTTTTGATATGGTAATGGGAAGATTTAGATGATTATAAATGGATCAATGATTCTTTTAATATATAATTCAGTTATTTTAGATAAATTTTATATTTAAGGGAAATGAAATGAAATTCCATTTTCATTTCTAATGTTGATATTGTTCATTATGGGTATCCATATTATTTCTTCTGTTGATTTTAATAATGCTTTACCCATTCATTTTCTCACAAATCATAGAAGATCTATAATGTTTTTCCAGTAAATATGTTATATTATAATATTATTCGTAAGTTATTATATGCGATCAACATGATTTTGTTAGTTATAAATATCTATTTTATATTATTAATAGCATAACATAAAAATTATTTCATTGATTTTTCATATGAGTTATTTATGTTATATAAGCTTGTTTGATATATATATATTTACTAGAAACTCATTCTCAGAATAGTCATCAGTGTCTAGTCCTCTAATATCACAAGGCCTTATGAAAATCATCTTGAAAGCTATAGTTTATCAACAACTGATTAAAACCTAAATTACTAATTATGGAGACTATAATATTAAAAGTAGGATTTTCTATCATAATAGACAATAAAAATTATCAATATATATAATAATTTTATTACAAATAATAAATTACCAAAGCATGTAAAAATATCAGTCTTGTAGAAGAATAAAATTATTCATCCAAATAAATCAATGAATAAGAAAGATATATACACAAAGTAATTAAATATAAAAAATATACAATAGTCTCTCATTAAATCCTATTTCCTCACCTCATCCCAATATATAATACATTTTCACTCTGTTCACACATTATAAACTTTAAAACATGTGAATAGAACTAAAAAAATATTTTTATTGTGAACAGGTGCTATAAAGATCCATTGTATGGTGGAAGAAATACATATCAAATGGTGATATCTATTTTATTACTATATTGTTAATAATCAATTTTAAAAAATGACAATTAATTATAGTGTAATGTATATTCACATCAATACAACATATGAAAACTAGTCCACTAGGAAACCTAAAAATAAATACATAATCATTTGAAAAAAAATCACATCATGACATGATCTTTTAGCCCTACTAAATGTTGTTTTTATGGTTCCTTTCCATGTTTATACATATACCCTTATAATAATGGGAGGGTACATGTAATGTAACAAATAATATTCATTTAGGGAAGAATGGTATTAATCTACCACTTTTTCCAGTTCATGTCGGGGAATAAAACAAGGACTTTGGCCACCTATACTTGTTCAATAGATAAAACACTAACTGACTCCTACTAATTCACCTTCAAATAAGGGAATAATAAATAGCTCCTAACCCATAATTTTTAAAAAATGGAATATTATATGTACTTTAAAACAACTATTGGATGTAACATATGGCCCTATAAATATATTTGAACCAAATTCACCATGAGGAAGGGTATGGAGAATAATATGAAACTGAATCCTCCTATAGAAGCAATAAATCATACAACCTTATAAATAACCTATTTTTTAATAGAATCTATGAATCCACAAATAAAATCTTAAAACCATGAGAATATATAAACAAATATAAATTAATGGCCAAAATTCCATTCCATCCATCTGTTACTAGGGTTCTAGTCACTCAACACATAGACTAATGCTTAAAAATTAAAATTTTCAACCATTTTTTCCACTATAGATAATTATATCATTAATAAATCAGTCTAAAAAGTAGAACATGATGAATCTATCATAATTACCACATCACATGTTACAAAACCCACTATAGACAATAATACCCATCAAATAATTATGTTATTATCAATAAGTTTATTGAACTACCAATGGTTTTCTCTAATACCATATTGTCTTCCCATAACTACACTAATAAGGGATTCCTAATACTATTCTGATTTCATCGACAACAATGTCCAAAAAACACATGTATTCTCCTAAACTAAAATGCTATAAATCCAATTATAACATCATTATGATTACATATAAATTTATATTTCCCATACAATGGGAACAATTTATATCTCTGAGAGAGATCATGACAGACCATATCATATAGAAATAATCTTGAATTATTCCACCTCTAGTCACAGATTAAATGTACTAATAATGGGACAAAATAACTCCCAATTAGACATATATTCGGTTCTCCATAAAATGAACGGGTCATATGATCATCTAAACTATTTCCATTATGTCTAACACCAATATACATTCCCAACTAGCCCTAAGAAAATGAAAATGGACATAAAAATCTTATATCAAGTCTCATGTCCTATATGAGGTCTTTATTATACTCAATTCAAATCTCAACCCTTAGATACATGATCTGTACATGATCCAAATTTCCTAAATGAAGAACTATTACATGATATACCATGGATCCAATATTTTATATTGTCTATTTTCCTAGGAATATCTCGATTAATATATATTTTGTTACACCTTTATAAACCTTTATCTATGAACACTTATGCAAATTAATGAACATGGTTTTTTAATTAATTGACCTTTTACCTATAATAAATAATTACCATCCATGTGATTCCCAATTAAACCATAATAAATTCCTCTCATGGATTATCCATGCCTTCAAAACTACCTTAGATAAAATCTCATGACGAAACTCCAAAAATAATGAAAAGATAAATATATAATCGACTAATCCAATTATCAAAATAGGATTAATGTTGATTAACCCAATTGAAATACAATCTATACGATAAAATCAATAAACCTCACCCACAAGACATGTTTTATACCCATCACCATAAAAGGATAAAGTCCAACCATCTGGAACCCAGTTAAATAATAATTATATCAATCTAAATCATAAACCATATATAAATTTGGTTAGTGTATTTAAATGAATGAATCATATAATTTGGACATGTGTTCCACATCTCAATATGTCATCTATAAATTTCAATATAAATAAAAATCATTCAAATTATATTCCACTCTGAATAAATGATATTATCACCCAAAACAAATCTTGATAGACCTTGGTTAGTAAATAACACGAGGAGAAGAAAATAATTAAATTTAATCAATAATGAATTTTTACGTGAATAATATAAAATTATTTTACATCAACTCCATTTCATAATTATTATTCATTAAAAATTATCAAATAATTCTGAAACCTAATCATTTTGAATAATAGGGATATTATTGTCGTATTACTAATTTTTTCTTCAAAATTTTTCATCAAATTTATCGTACATTAAATTTTTAAATTCAAATTGAACATATAAAACCTTGTTGAAATGAAAAAATATGTAATATTGAACTCAATTTTTTAGTATGAAAATATTACACTGATTCATAAAAAGGGATTGATCTAATTGTTCCTAAAGAACAAGAAAGTGGTAGAATTATCTGATCAAAATGAAGAAGGAATCATGATAGTTAACCATAACTTATGATAAAATTACGTATAACCTAAAATTTTAATCATATAAAATGTTATGTCAATTCAAATGGGTGATTTAATAAACATGAGACATGGATCATAATTTCGTCAAGATGTATAACAGAGTCATATAAAAATGCATAAACATAAAAAATCATAAAAATGTGAGAAAACCCAATAATACATATAAACATGTTTTTGAGAAGAATCAATGATACCAATGAATTATATTTATACTAAACCTAATTGTTCCCATATATTAATTTTGGATAAAACTCAATAATTCCAAATGATAGGCTTTATAGAAAACCCATTAAAGCCCATGTACTAGGTTTTTAATAAACTGAAATCATTTACATGAATAAACTATTTATCTAAAGAGATATATTACATTAACCAGTTCATTAGAGGGATATATAAGACTTAACAGTTAAAAAATGGTAGACCATACTTATGTGTTCTAAATAAAAAACAACAATCATATCATTGAAAAAAACCATAGGAAAAGTTTATTGAACATTTTATAATGTCATAACATAAAAATACATAAGAAAAAAACAGTTTTTAACAAATATTTAGTCAGACAAATTAATTTTAAAAATTGATAAATCAGAGATAGTTAATGAAAATTACGTATATTAGATATATTTATTTTATATTGAGAAATGAGTGGAATTGAAATTGGAAAATACTTTAAAAAAAGATAATATTTTTTAAATGTAGTTTGAAGTAAATTTCAAAAATAATTTTTATAAAGGATAGGTAAAGACATTTTTTGAAATTATTTTTAAAGAATACCTAATTAAATAACTACTAATTTTAAAAATCTTTATTTAATTAAACAATCAGTTGGAGAAAAAAAATATGGATGTGATATAAAATGTGTTTAATGTTTATTTCATGTTTTAATGGAAACTTCTAACGATGTAAGAGTTAATAAGTTTTATATTGAAAATATTGAATGATTAATATAAATTATAAATGAGATACCACATATTTTAACTTTAATATACTAGTTTTAAAAAAATTATGAAAGATAATTGACATTTAAGAGGTATGTCTTATAGAGAGGATCAAAAATTTTCTAACAATGTTATATTTTAGGAAGAAAAAAATTATATAACAAGAGATTTTTGATAACCGAGTGTAATTAACCTACTGTGTTAAAAATTATAATTCTAAATAAATAATGGTATAAAAAATCAATAAAAATTTATCAATGTTAAGGATGTTTATTTTTATCAATAAGAACTAAAAATATCATAACAAAACAATTATATTTTTCACAACGTCAATTTTTATAGATAGTAACTTTTAAAAATTAGTAATGAAATTACATTAAAGAGAAAGAAATTCATGGATATAAAACATTTTATTTAATATTAATGTGTATAGTTGTAAAATGAGATATTTAATAAGGTGTTATGAATGATTATAATAATTGAAAAATAAATTCAATAAAAAGAATTATATCATTGTTAATAAATGGATAATTATAATTTCAATGAATTATAATTAAATAGAATTGAAAATGCCCTTAAATAAAATATTATAATGAGAAATGATGTTATTTTTTAAAAAATTATTCCTTATAACAAAACAATTTCGTTGTAATATGAAATAGGGATAAATAAATTAGAATCTAGAAGAAACCAATTACCTAAGATTATTTCTTGGTCAGATGTAGGGTGTAATCATTTTTAATAAGAAAATTTATATAATTTATTGATATTTATCAATAATTTTCTTTATATCTTTAAATCGTAATATCATAACACATAAGAGTTAATATATTGTTTTGTTAAAATATTTTTTATAATATTTTTTCAGTTTAAAATTGTGCCATTTTTCTATACTAGATTTAGTATGTTGAACATAGGAAATTATACATACCTATGTTATCATCACCACCATAATTTTGAATTGGTTCCCATAGTTTTTCTTTATTTACATCTAAATTTGAATGATTTTATTCTGGATGTTATAGGGAATGTTCACAAATAGTAGTTAATATCATGTTCATTACGCATATTTTTTCAATAAATGTGATTATTTTTTTTAATGAAAATATATAAGTATATAAAAAATATATACATATGAAGATATATTAAATTCATCAATATTTAATTTTACAAGTATTTCTATTTTAAAATTAATTCATGATATAAGAATTATTTCATAGTTCATGTCATGGCTATATCTATCCAAAATATGGACAATTTATAATGAATGTTTGAAATAAAAAGAAATTAAAACCTAATATTAAAATATCACATTAATATATTATTAATTTTCCTTGAAATATTTTCATAAATTTATAAATCATATTTTATAAATGTTAATAAAAAATTCTATGAATGAGTGATTATCATTTGAATAATACATATATTAAAAGCATCAATATTGTCAAAGATAACATTTTTTAAATCAAGGATTTGGGAATCGTTCTAGTGAACATTTTTAATGAAAATTTATTGAGTCCATTTAGGGTGATGATATGGGTATTTCTTTATGAGGTAATTGTTAAACATGGATCTTTTCAGGTGGTTAGTATAGGGGATGTTATACATGTGACATTTAATATTATTTTGAGAAATATATTTTTTTAATTTATAATGACTGTAATTTTTTAAGAATGTTAATCAAAAGATTAAAAATTAATCAAAAATTTTACTTGTATTAAAATAAGATAATAATTAGTCAGTTAAGATAAAATATTTTTTTAAATTTTAGGTCATTACACCATAAATAAACTATTTCACCCTATTTAGTTTTACCATTTTAAGTCATTCAGTATTTGAATGACATAATTATAAGCCTAAAATGAAATATACAATTTATACTAATTTAGAAACTATTATTACTAATATAAGATACATTTTTATACATTAAATTTATGAAATTATGAAAAAAAATTCTTTAATATAAAAACATATACATTGGAAAACACATTATTTTAAATAAAAAAATTTAAACATAAACTATTTCTGTTATTTTAATAGAAAAATAATAATATTATGATAAATTTAATATTATTTGAATAATCAAAATAAATTTAAAAAAAATAAAATAAATTTCATTTTCAATGATTTTAAATTCAAATTATATATATAAATTTATCACAAAAATATAAAATTACACCTTTTAGAAATAGTTTGAAATAAAATTAAACCAATTTCTTTGATTTCTAAATAATTAATAAATTATCTATAAATGATTAGTAAGTTATTTATATTTGTAAAAAAATAAATTTCAATATATTCAAAAATCATAATATGTGATATTTAGAATCGAATAAAATATGGAATATCTAATATAAAATGGTTTAAAATGACACATTAATTTATATCCATTATATATTCAAAAATAATTACTTATTATAACATTATTATTCACTTTTTTATAATAAATTATGTTATTAGTGGTTTTTGGAATATAATAATTAAATTTAATTGATATCATTAGTTGGAAGTATTTTTTTATAAGAAATATAAAATAGGCCGATTTTTTTACAATCATTTCCATGATAAAATTATTATTATTTTCATTCATTTATAAAAAAAATATTATTGTAGATATTATTCAAAAATATTATTTTTTATCTCTAAAGTCTTTATTTTTTTATTAACTATATAATGGTAATTATGAACATGTAACATGTGTTATAGTATTATTATCAACAACATTACACCATTTTTTTGAAAACATATGATAAATACCTAACTTAAAATAAATCCTATAAATTAATTACATTCTAACATAAAAAATTTACACTACCCATATATATAGTTTTGATTTATTATTTTGAAAATTTTAATTCCCCATTTTTGTATTTTTATCATTTTATGTTTAGTTTTCATAATGGTGAATCTTAATGTGAATTATTATCCATGGGATTTCACTATTTGAAATGATTTATCAATTTTTATTTGTCATACCATTTTTTCACAGTTTTATGTGAAAAAATGATCTTTTGTTTTAAAATATACATGGTATTTAGAACATATTCTCATATAAATTTATCATAATGTTTCATTATAATTTTAAATTGGGTTATTATTTTAACTCATATCATGTATGGATAACTTTATACTAATTTTAAAATATATTAAATACTAAGAAAAATATATTTATAAATAATATAATTTTCATCAATGGAAAAAAATTAATAAAAGTGAGCATGTTATAATTAACATAACTCGTATTTTCACAAAAACAATACTAAGTAATAAACGACCCCAATGGGTACAACATAATGGTATGATTATGTGGAGATAGGTATAAAATATTCCACCCCATGGCATTTTCATTGTAAAATGTTTATGGGTTTCCCATGATTACACTATTTTTACTTTTTCAAAAAATGAAACATGGGTCTCAGTCATTATTAGATAATGATCATCAATCCATATCACTAATTTACCTAGCAAGGTCATGTTACAACTAATTTGTGACATGGTGTAGCCATATTTTATAGTGAATTTTACAACCTAGTGTTAGTGCCCATCCCCATTACAATCACAATGATGGTGTGACCCTAATGGGTAACTTCATGATATGCCTATGAAAGGTTTAGCCAATTACAAAAATGGATGGAATTCCTTATTTAAATGAGTCATTCATACAAGATCCAATATGTGACAACACCATTATAAGTCTTCATGGAATGTCCCAAAGAATTATATCATGATTCGATGGATGCAGCAAAAACCATCCAAAGGGACTTGGTGACCCGACTCTAACATTTATATAAAGAAACTAAAACACCTCACATGCCCTAATCCACATGAAAAATCATCTCTATGAGATATAAAAATGATTATACAAAAAATAAAAATATCAATTCCTCATATTTACCTTAATATATTTATTTTGTGGTGAACTATGGAGAAACTAATAAGTGGGGTGAATCAAATGGGGTCATAATTTTACCAAATTGCACACCCCATTTATTACATACCACCTTAATATTTTAAATATATATATACATAGAAAATGAATGGTTTTTCTCATCAGCCAAAAATACATTTAATGTAAAAATTAAAACAAGTAATTATCATGTTGAATATGTTCAATGTTTATCCCAAATGTGAGAAACGTACTCCAAATTTTTACATCATATTGAGTCATTGATTTTATAATAATATATGATTCACCTAATACAGTTGGATGACCATTAAAAAATATGAAAATGTGTTTTTATAATATTATATACATGTGGTTCACTATATTGTACAGTTGATCAAGACATTATATTTCACCCCACTATCTTCATCTTCAATAGTATTATTCTTCCTTCTTTTTAAATATTTTTTTATTTATGCATTGGGGAAAACTACAAAAAATAATATCAAATCCACATCGTTGTCATAGAGTGACATTGACTGTTGGATGTCTTAAACAACTACACATAAAACCTAACGACAGCATCACTGCCGTGATTCATGTTCTTCATAATATTATATTTATTGACACAATAAAATCCACACTACAAGAAGAAGACAACCACAAAATGAATATAATAATATTCTACTATTAAAACATTCTCACTCCCCTCTTTATCATTTTCTCTATATTAGAATATAAACAAGCTAATGTGAAGATTTAGTAATAATTTGGAATCTTCCAAACTTCACACACCAATATATAGTATCTTCTCCTAGTCCCATTTAATATCTATATTTTTATCATCTTATCAGTCATCTTTATAATGTTTTAGAAATGTGTTCAACATCCATTAACATTTTTTCTCCATGATCTGTTTAGTTTGATAATGTAGATGAGAGGTAATATTAAATGTCTACATTTGTTTTAAATTTCCATAAATTGAATTCTAAGTGGGAAAACCATCAGAAATTGAAAACGAGGTATTATATAATTACCATATATTGGTTCTCATTATTTTCCATGTACTATATTTTCAACATGAAGGATGTTATCTGAATTTCATCATTTATTACACATCTCAATTAATTTTTTTTTGACATTCTTTATAATCAATCCACTTCATTTTCTTCCTATAAAAAAACTTTTATATCCACTGAATCAGCCTAACAGTTTTTAGAGTGTTATAAAAATATTCAATCCTTCTTCTCACATTGTCAAAATTATTTTTTACAATGATTTTTCTGATTCCAGTTTAAATTTTTTTACTACGGTCTCAGAAATCTAAAAAATAGCATTAATTTTAAATATATTTTCAAAAGTAATTCTTCATAATTTATTTAGGGAACCCAAGAAAAAATAAATGTGACTCAATAATTTATATGGTATTCTATATAATTCTTATAAAAAAATTACAATATATTTAGAAATCAATTTTAGATAGTTATATGGCCATTATTGCTAAACTATTTTTTATTATTACACATATGTTTTTCAACATGAGATATAGATAACTCGTATAAATCCTTGGATATAATTTCTATAAAAATTTATTAAATATATATAGGTCCATATAAATATTACATGTACTTAATTGTTTTAGAGTTTCCAATATTTTAATAGTTTGTAACTATTACATAACTCACTTTTACCATTAAGAATCCCATCTAAATATCTATGTATTCATGAGAATAATTATCTTCCATATCATAACCATGAGTATCATTTCAATAGAATTAATGGATTATTTTTATAAGATAAATAATATTGTCATCATAATTTAATATCATATGCATCATTATTTTTAAAATCCTAATATTTTATAATTCAAGATACTCGATATTCCCCTTATAATATTCTCAAATTTTTTCTAAATAAAATCAATTACATTATCTAAAATCTCTAGCACAAATCTGATATAGAATTCTCATTTCATCAAAATTAAAATACACATAGATACTCTATTACAGGATGGTCAGTTTACTTTTATGTTTAGTAATTTAATTATTCATAGGATAATTTTTGTTTTGATATAGTTACATAATTAGGAATAATTTCTAATCCAAATAGCATGATTTTCATATGTGTATCGTAAAGAATTATTATTGCATAATTTAAATTATTAATATTCTTCTTCACAACTAATTTATCGAATGCAAAAAACAATTTTCCTAAGAATATAAATAATTGTATATAGGATGCTTAATATCTTTTAAATGGATGATAAACCCCATTAAATTATTTTATTCTCCATCTATAGAATAGTACATCCTAAATTTATTGAAATAACATATATCCATAATTTGATAATGCACAATTCTTCTCAATAAACTCAAATATCAATATAATAGTTCTAAATGATATTGGAATTGGGGGAATGATTAAAAAATTACATATATTTACAACTACAAGAAATAGTATTGTAAATAAATACTCTTCATTCTCATATACAACATCCCATTATCCATCAAAACCAACATTATAACAGTGTAAAAATGTTTTCCAATAACTAATATATAAAAAAATCTATAGATAGATTATCCAAAATTTTTAATCTCAGCCATAAAAATTTGAACATACTATTATAAATATAATTTATCCTGACATTATAATTGGTATTTTTCAGTGGTCCCATCACATTTGACCCTTAAAATTAATAAATGATTTTCATTGAATGTTCTTTTCAAAAAATTGTCTATTATAAAAATAGGATCATTATTAAAATCATATGATATAATATATATTGAAATTATATGTCTATTAAATAATCAAATGATATAACTTAAATTTTCATTTAGTTGGTTACTAGACAATCCATTACCCAGTACTATATAATTACTATACAAAAATTGAAAATAATTCAAAATTGAAAAAAAAATACTTCCTAAAATAAAAATGAAATTTACTGTGAGAAAAAATAAAATTTACATGAATTTCACAATCATTATTATTTTTAGTTCATAAAAACACTCCATCCTGCTAATTCCCTTCCTCAAAATCCATGGTTTTTTTAGACACCATTCTAGAAAATCAAAGGTCATTAATTGAAAACAAAGTCACTACATTCAACCCAAAAACAATGAATGAGCCTCTATTGTGAAATTCTAAACACAAAGAAATAATATTAATTAAACGATTTAATAGATTATCATAAACATTTCTACTATCAAAATGTTATTCAACTACAAACATTTTCCCAATAATATCATAGTGTCATCCATTGAATTATTCCTAGGATTATGATTCTTTAGAACATAATGATATATTAAAAATGGCTAGTTTTGAACCATTTTTCTATCCACTATAGTAATAAACTACAAAAATCATGATTGTAAATGCCCATATATGAAAACAACAGTTTCCCACCTACCCAAATAAAGTTATACAAAAAAATAATTAGTTCATCCAGTAAAAAAACCTTTAAAAATGCTTCTCCCCACCTGTAGATGTGTTATAAAATTACATAATCATGATTATGTAACTATTGTAAGAATCGTCAAATCATCAAGACAACAAAACCAATGATTTTTCATGAATGTTTTTTGAATTTAATTTTTAATTATTTCACCATAAAAATACATCATCACACTATCCACAAATGTCCCAATACATATTTAATCTATCGTAATTATGAATCACTCCAAATTACATCAAAACCCAGATGAAAACACATGGAATCATTCAAAATAACCTATTAATCCCAAAAAGGTATTCCCTTAATTAATAAAGTGAAATTGAATCATCCCATATATGAACATCTAAATTATATATCCACCTTTCAGAAATTGATCTCACTTTATCCATCCCTATACAGTGATAATGGTTAAATAACTACAACTAATTTGATACTACATTCTATGTGAATGTCCTTATTATTAATCTCATGAATGTAAATACCCAATCTCTATTTATAACCAAATATAATATTTTTCCAAACTATCACAGTAATGTCAATGTTCTATCATGAAACACTAATTTCTACCCATTCATGACTCCCTATGAATCATATCCCAAATGTAACCCAAAATTAGTGATATAATATATAAAAATAGTGATCCACAATATTAAGTAATTTTTTACACTACTCTTTAAACTCTAAACTAGAATTATTATTCCTAAAATTCATTTCATTCACCTTCATACAGGCTCATTTGAGAAGAAAACAACTATAACAAGATTTTTATAGAATGATATTACCATGGTACCTTGACCAATCCATTATATCATTATATAAATTTAAAAACCTCATCCCATTATAACAACAAACCTCATACCACAATTCCTACTGGAATAGAATTAAATCCAAATATCTTATACACAAACATGGTAATCAACTAATTCTAAAACCCAAAGAGAATCAAGTATCACTATTGTGTTTTCACTGTAATTCATTATGATTTATCTCGAAATAATAATCTGAAACTAAATTTATTATTCCTGGATAGATTGAAAATACGGAACAACATGTTAAAATGACCATACACTCCATTAATTTCATTATAATTAGAATGATATTGGTGTTTATTTATATAATAAATATTCTCACAACTATACTCACACTTCTGTAATTTAAGTCCACTAAAACACAGATTGACCCACTTAAAAAATTATATATCCCCACATTCATTCCATCCTTATCTATCCAAATCATGGTAAATTATTTTCACTCTAACAAGCCTATGTTTTCTTACTCTTTACGCAATTATCTATTAAAATAATATACACCATGGAGTCATTATAAATGTGTCAATTAACTATCCACCATTCAGTTACAATAAACTAAATAATATAAAAAAAATAGGGTCAATGTTCTAACCATTAGGTCCCACTCACCAAACAATGATAATATTTTTATTTAAATTCAATGAATCTCAATATTATATGTCATTTACACATGCATTTCTTCACACAATTCATGGTTATCCACATTGTAAAGACCTAGATCTTCCATGTAATTTTTTTAATTATATGGGAATTTTACGAGCCCACAAAAATTGACGGTGCATGATTACGATTCCTGGTGTCCCCATAATGAATTTATAAACATTGTTTCAAGTACATTCAGTAAACGTGCGAACATGTTTTTGTAACTTTTGAACCTGTGCTCAGAATTGAATTCTGAGGACACCGTTGAACTCGCAACGACCGTATTCTATTAAAGAGACCTTCACCTTGACCACAGTTGGTTGAGGGTAAAAGTTAGTTTTTGTGTTTATCATAGAGATAAAAATAAAATAAATAACAACTTTTAATTTTATTTTGAACCTCCCAATTGTATGCATAGAGGTGGGGACCACCCGAGCTAGTAAACCCCCATTTGTGAACTCGTGGTGTTGGAGACCACCTGATCCCCTCTTTAATTTGGGGAAGACCTTTGGAATCCACCCATTTAATTATTCCAATGCAGTGCAACTATCTGTCCCATTTAATTGTGCCAACGTAAATTAAATGTATTGACCTTTCAAATACTAAGTAATAGCATCATTGGAATTTAGGATGGTTCCTATTAATTTATCCTTCATAAATTCCATGATTGTTACATATCCACTCCCTCTTTTATTTATATGGTGCTTGTCGGGTGGAATTGGCACGTCTTACCCTAGAGACGAAGCTCTGGTAATGTGCAGCGACATCCAATACTTATAGGAAGGAGAAGATTCCAGTTAGCGGTGATGAGTGACCCCGAACCATGAACCTAAGAACGATGATTGAGCGGCGTTGTTGGAGGATTGTTACTTGGAAGCAACGAACAATAACTCTTCAACGACATCGCCTTCTTCCTGGAGCCTCCACCTACATAACCTTCAATTTAGGGTTTGTTGTTGATTTATACCGACTTTCATGTTCATGTAGACCCGCTTTATTTAAGAACATTATTGTCACTTGAAACCATTTTGACGCAAAGGGTGTTGGCCAAATGAACACGGCATGACCCCTCCGCATCCTTTTTGGAGTCTTTGGTGGTCCTAAATGGATGGCAACGTCCTGAGATGTGATCAAGAATTTTAGTAATTAAGAACAGGCCACCGGGGCATGCCCAATGACCAATGGAACGTCGATGCTGACCTGCACCGACGACCGACACCGTTGGGGCTTAGGAGCGGTGGTCGGCACACTGGCATTCCATGAAGATTAATATGGCACATGTAAAGACCTTGAAATTCTGTGAATGTTTTTTAAATAAAATGGTAATTTTACGAGTCTGTGAAAATCGATGGCACGTGATTCCAAGGCCCGGAGTGCCCGAAATAAATTTCTGAACTTTTGTTTGGGTACATTCAGTAAACATGCGAACGGGTTTTTCTAACATTTGAACCGATGCTCGAAATTGAAATTTTAGGGCACCGTTAAACTTGCAGCGCCAGTATTCAATTATGGAGACCATCACCTCGACCACAGTAGTTTGAGAATGGGAGTAATATTTTCACATATTTGTGAAAGATTAAAATAAAAGTAAAAATTTTGTAACATTTTTATTACATTTGTTCAAAACCTCCATGTGGTAGTTGAGAAGTGGGGACCACCAGACCTTAACCATCCATTAGAGGTTATGATTGTGGGTACCACCGAAACTAACCTCCAATGAGAAGTTATTGGGTGGGGTCCACCCAAGCTCAAAACCACCCATGATTGATTTAAGAGTCGGGGACCACCTGAACCTCTTAATGAGGGAGAAACCTCCCAAATCCCTCTTTAATGTGGTGGAACCTATTGAGCATCCACCATAATAATTAATCCAATGCACCACACTTAATTATGCCAACCTACGTGATTAATTAACCCCATTTTAATTAGTTAAAATAATTAAATTGGGGATAACATATCAAGTTTTGGCTACTTTGAATTTTTTTTTAAATAGAGAGAGGAGAAATATTTGGAGAATTCTCTCCAACGAAGAACATGTTCTTCCATGAAGAACGCTCTCGCAGACGAAGAACTCCTTCGACTACGAAGAACCAATCAACAAGCCTGGGATAGGAAGCGTGTGGCTGGTGCGACGAACACCGATATCATTGACTACCTATGATGTGGGTCGTCTTCATCTATGATGAATCAATGTATGTATTTATTTCTCAGGACAACGTCAACGAACAACCCGAGGTAGGGGTTTATTTATATTTAATTTTATATTCAAAACATCTTCTCTTCTAAAAACAATGAACATGGATCAAGACTCTAATTTTGATTAATCTGTGATTGATTTTATTTTGCGGGATTGGGAATGTATAATTACGGGAACTTTAAGGGAGGGTGTTTGAATTGTTCCCATTACCTGTTTATAATATTCTTGTGATTAAAAATATTATAGCTTATTTCCTCTACTCTAACGCAGATATTGCGGTCCAAAATAGCATGGCTCGTCCTCTCCGTCATTCGTGTGTTGAAATATGTTGTTTTTCGCAATGGTGGAGGACAACGAACAAGCATGAAGGGGGAAGAGAATGGTGGTCATCACCACCACTGCCCGCAACAACGGTGTCGACGCAACCACGCCGCCCTGTGGCCACCTCTACCACCCCAAGGCCTCCATGTCATTCTTGTCCCCTACCGCTACCCCACGGCCTCTATACCATCCATGGCCCCTGCCACTGTCCGTGGCTCCGCACTTCCCCACGGCCGACATTCCGCCCTGTGGATGGACCACCACTAAGCGGCCGGACCGCCGTCTTGCGGACGGACCACCTCCCCACGACCGGACAGCCACTACGCAATCAATACTACATCCCTTGGTCAGACTGCCACCACGAGGCTGGACCACCACCCCAGAGTCTGGTGTCGTCCTCTAGCGACCGCCCTGGGCTGATCCGGGCCGCCCCGAGCCCTCGTAGCACCGCTCCGCCGAGCCGCCCTCGCGACACCCACGCAACCCTCATAGGATGGGCCTCTCAGCATGAATATAGCATGAACAAATGGGTCGGGCCGCCCAGTTGGCTCGGTGAGACCCAGCGGTTCTGTCCAGATGGACCCAAACTGGATCAGTCGAGGCCAGGTCGGGCCAGTTGGGCCTGACTGGGTCGAACCAGAAATGAGCCAACTACGACCCATTTACACTCCTTCGGTCATAAGATTGGCATCGGATGTCTGTATGATGAACTATCTGCGGTGCTATAAATCATGGAGTGTTGCAGTCCTTTTGAGTATACCCCACTGGAGTTTTAGATTAATATGGGGAACAGACAGTTTGGATCGACCACGAATCCAACAGAGCCCCCGGGACTAAAAATCTAATAACTCATAGACCAAGCATCTGATTGACATGAAGTCATTTGCGTTGAGACCCCTATGTCGTGGGAAAAAATTGAGATACTTTTTAATTGGACTTAGTGGTAGTAGGAGTATTGACTACTAGCTTGTGGAGTAGATCCTCTCGGAGTTGAGAGAGCATAGTGCTGGAACCCAGTGGCTGGGTGAGACTTGACCACTGGTCCCCATTTCAACACGGAGTGACTTAACAAACCCATTGGGGAGCACCTTGGTGACGCAGAAGACTCACGGTAGGGAGAGCCTTGCTGACGTGGTAGTCCAACGGTACTCGAGAGGATGAGTTCCTAAGCATGACAGTAGGGGGAGCACCTTGGTGATGTAGCACACCCAAGGTGGGGAGCACCTTGTATACGCAGAAGACCCACAATACTCGACAAGAGAAGTACCTCAGAAGTACAAGGATAGTGGGAAGCGCCTATGTGTTACGTGGTAGGCCCACTGTACTTGATAGTGTCGGAGTTATCAAGCAGCCTAGGTGTTCTACATTGCGAAATGGGTGTTACTTGTTAATACCCCTAGTATAAATCCTTGTGTGAACTGAGTCAGTATCTCCGTTTTTTCCTCATGATTGTGATGGATTACATGATAACATCGGTATATGTATAGGAATATACCTATGTAGGATAACCTATTGATTTCATACATTGTGGTTTATCCATGGTAAATTTTGTGAGACCTTGAGGGTCTCTAGATCCATACTGAGTATCATTATACTCACCCCTACATGGGAAATGCCTGCACCTGTTGTGAGGGATGTAGACGACAGACAACGCTAACTATGGCTGAGAGTACCAGGACTAGATGGTACCTAGAGGTGGACCATATGGTGTGACGTTATGCAGATGAGATAGGTGGATGTGGATTGCTGACGAGGCGATATGTACCTACACTCACGGCATGAACCTCGTATTATGACCCAATAAAAGCCTTCTCCTATTATTCAGTAGTATTGTATCATAGTTGTTCTTGTACATCCCAGTTGGTCTTGTATTCTGGCCTATCTTACTTACTACACTCACTCTATTTACAGATCAGTTTACTTGTGTTCATGTCTTCTTGTGTGCTTGGTTACATATTCTTACAGGTTATAAATGAAATCCCTTCCCAGTTTTAGGGAATACGCATTCGATGCTAGTCATCAGTCCCTGGCCTATTGAAGGTTGGGATGGGGTATTCACGGCATAGGCCCCGGGGGATGGGTCATTAAAAATTGGTATCAAAGAAATCGGTTCTACTGCAAAACATAGGACTCTAATTTTTTATATGAAAAAATAGTTTTAAGGGTAATTAGTGCGGTTTTTTGTTCATAGAGTCCAGTGTTAGTGCAGCGGCTGATGTATCCATAAACTAGTAACCTAAAATTTGATTTTTGACCCAATAAACGAAAGCACTAATTGCATGTGTGTTTTCAAAAGTTTTCTTTCTTAATTTTTGAGTCACCTCATTAGGTATAACTTTTTGACTGCGGCACAACTATTTCATTCCAAGATTCCTCCACTATTAAAGCCATCTAGGGTTTATAGAGTTGTATGCATTGATGTCCCACCAAGCGATGAGGCCTTGGTGCATAGCCCTTTTCCAGTAGAGGCACTAGAGGAGACACCAGTGGAACCATTTCCCATTGGGCCACCAATGGCACCAACCCCAACATTAGAGAGTGCATGCTGCTTTAGCGCGTTGCACGAGTTCCAGTACCAAACGCCACCAAGGTTAATGGGAGAGACTAATCTGTAGGCAGATGAATATTGGCTGGAGGCTATGGTGAGAGTCTTCTGACTCGTAGGGACACCGTCTGATCTCACAGTGATCCGTGCTACCAGCCTTCAACAGGAAGTAACAGGTGGATGGTGGATCTTGATGCTCTAGGTTCACGATGAGGTGACGCTTCTGTGGGCTGACTTTGAGATCATGTTTCAGTCAGAGTTTGACCCAGCAACTATATGCGCTATGCACATACATGAGCTTCTTCATCTGCAGAAGGGAATTAAGACTATATCTCAGTATTCAAAGAGGTTCACAAACCTTTCAATTTACTCAACATGTATGGTGAATGACCCTTTCTTTGGGGCCCAGACATTTGATAAGGGGCTCAGGTGGGAGATCAGGGATTCGATGATCTCACTCTACATCCCGACTTATGTAGGGGTGTTAGAGAGAGCCCTATTGGTGAAGAGTTTTCTTGCTGATCAGCCTCCAGCAGTGAGATCCACCACTTGTCATCATGTAGCTGAGTCTTCATTAGCGATAAAAAAACATCACAGAGGCCCTAGAGGACCAAAACTACAGGTGGACGACCACATGACTAAGTATCTATTGTGTTAGGCATGCGATACCGAGACAGACATGTCAGGAGTGGAAAGTGTTTCACATGCAGTGGACAAGGTCACATGTCTCATGACTGTCCGACCTGCCGTGTGGATGATCAAAAGACGGTCCAAGGACTACCCAGGTAGAGATAGAGTTTTGACTAAGGAGGTACATAGGGAGCCATTGGAAGTATTAGAGTAGCGGGTCATATAGGTTGTAGTGGGCCACGATTCGACATGTTACCACCACCACCCCTAGGAATTCCACCCTGAGTGTTGCGAGCAGGTGGACAGGGGAGAGCTTAGCTCCAGGAAGCTGAGGCTTATGATCATGGAGCTCCATAGATGATACCAGGTACGATCTGTGTCTACTACACCATAGTTGCAGTGTTTATAGACACAGGTTCCAGTCAATGTTTTATTTCCACTACCCACATTCATAGTATAGAGATTCCGATGGAGCCATTGGCTCGATCCTTATGGCTACAGACTCTTACGGGAGCAGATTCGACGATTATGCATAGGTGTCGGCAGTGCAATCATATTCAAGGAGGCAAGTGCTTCGGCTGAGATCTCCTAGTAGTAGCATTGAGGCCTTACGACATCATCTTGGTAATTGAAGTTTTATCTATAGTGAATTCTCATATAGACTGTATTAGGTGAAAAGTGTGGTTTGTCCACAAGGATGGGACCAGATATACATTCATCGATGGGAATGGAGCCTTTGTAGTACAAGATGGACTTACCCGTAGGAGAGTGTTGCCCCTCACTCAATAGTTTCCTTGCATTACCCTCAGAGTTGTTGATGTGGAAAGTTTGATCTATCCTGTAGTGGTGGATGAGTATGAGAATGTTTTCCCTAATGATATTTCAGGTCTACCTATTCGTAGAGACGTAGACTCATACATTGACTTATACCCCAAGACAATACATATATATACAACTACATATCAGATGACTACCATGGAGCTTCATGGGATACGGGTGCCGCTGGATGTCTTGCAGGGGAAGAGATTCATTCAGCCCAGTGTTTGTCCATGGGAAGCCCTGATTTTGATTGCTAAGACAGCGGATGCGAGCATGAGGAATTGTGTTGACTATAGACACCATAATCAGTTGTATTTGAAGAAAAATTACCCTCTATCGAGGATTTATTCCCTCTTTGATCAGTTGAAGGGTGCATTGTTTTTCTCAATGATAAACCTCAGATCGGGCTATCACCAGCTCAGAGTACGAGATGAGGATATACAGAAATAGGATTTTAGATGTATGTATGACAACTATGAGTTCTTGGTTATGCCATTCAGAATAACCAATGATCTAGCAGTGTTCATGGGAATCATGAACATGATAATTCAGTCGTACATTTATCGCTTCATATTAGTCTTCATCAACAACATTCTGATCTTCTCGACTATTGAGGAGGAGCACGCCTGTCATTTGCATGTAATACTGGACACAAATCGAGAGCACCAACATTATGGTAAACTCTCGAAGTGCCTATTATGGATCTGAGAGGTTCACTTTCTGGGAAATGTCATATCAATGGCTCTATTTTTAGTGGATCCAGTGATGATTGAGGTGGTAATTTCTTGGGAGCCACCAAGGAGTGTGACGAAGATACGAAGTTTCCTGGGTTTTGCTGGATACTTCCGAAGATTTGTGCCAGACACTTTAAGAGTTGCAACACCACTATTAGAATTTATGAAGAGGGGGGGGAACTCTTCATTTGTTCTGAGAAACGCCGGTGGAGATTTCAGAAGATGAGGCAGATTCTGAATAGAGCCCCCATATTGAGGCTTCTAGAGGAGGGCGTAGGGTACATAGTCTACTGTGATGCATCAGGGACCAGGCTTTGATGTGTCTTGATGCAGGAGTGAGCAGTGATAGCTTATGGATCTCAACAGTTGAGACAACATGAGAAGAACTACGATACCCATGAAATGGATTTAGAAGCAGTCGTCTTCACCTTGATGATGTGATGACACTATCTAATGGGAGAACGTTTTATAGTTTTCACTGATCACAAGAGTCTCAGGTATATTTTCTCTCAGAAGGACATGAACCTGAGATAGAGACATTTTATGAGTTTCTACATAACTATGACTTCGAGAAAGTCTATACTCCTGGTAAGGGGAACATTGTTGATGATACCCTCAGTAGGAGAAATGGTATACAACTCTAGGTGAGGCTATGGAGCAGCTGACCGCCTTACATATATCCTTTGTGGATAGATATGGAGTAGTTTTACTTCGGTCTCATTCAGTCACTCCCCCACTTCTTCAGCAAGTCAGGGATGCACAATGTGGGGACACTGACTGTGAGGCTCTATGTGCTAAGATATCAATAGGGCAGGCACCTGATTGATTTTATGAAGGTGGGGAGAATGTCATCTTCATAAGAGGACGTACCATGATACCAGGGTCATTTCAGGAGGAAGTGTTGAGGGAGTTCCACACATCACCTCTACTAAATACATCCCGGAGTGGCAAAGATGTACCTGGAACTCCAATGACCACACTACTGGCCAGGAATGAAGAAATAAGTATCAGAGTTTGTCTCTTGATGTCTCACTTTTCAGCAAGTTAAGGCATAACATTAAGTACTAGCACGCTTGGATTAGACATTAGTGGTCCCAGAGTGGAATTGGGATGGAATATCCAAGGACTTCGTGATAGGACTTCCACGTACATCCAAGGGTCATGACTCTATCTGGGTGATCATCGACTAACAATCCAAGTCAGCCCACTTCCTACTAATCGGAGAGCAGGGTTCAGTATTGATCTTGGGACGCCTCTATGTGAATGAAATTTTGAGACATCATGAAGTACCCTTGAAAATTTTCTCCGATCATGATGCATGTTTTAATTCTCAGTTATGGAAAGGGTTACAGGAGGCTTTCAGGACATGTCTTTGTTTGAGCACCGCCTTCAATCCTCAAATGGATTGTCAGACTGAGCAGACCATTTAGACCCTCAAAGACATGTTACGACCATGTGTCCTCGACTTCGATCCCATCCTAGAGGATCACGTAACAATGGAGGATTTTTCATAAAAAAATAGATATCACTCCACTATTGGGATGGAACATTTTGAGGCGTTATATGGGCGACCTTGAAGATCAACTTTATGTTGGACTAACCTAGGGGAGTCAGCACTCGTGGGACCAGAGATGGTATGGCCTACCACAGAGAAGGTGCATATCATCCATGAGTATATTAAGACTGCATAGAGTAGGCAAAAGTCGCTTGCTGATAGGATACGGAGACCTCTGGAGTTCGAGGATGGTGACAACATCATTCTACGGGTCTCACCTCGATGAGGGTTTCCAGGATTTGGTCGAGGAGGAAAGTTATATCTAAGATTCATCGGACCTTTTTTGGTTCTCTGCATATATGGTGAGGAGGCATAACGCTTATCTCATCCACCATAGTTGCACCGGGTGCACGACGTCTTCCATGTAACCCATCAGAGGATATACTTGCATGACCCTTCCCACATCATCGATTATGAAAGGCGGATGTCGACAATGGGGAAACATTTATGATGGTTCCAGTAGAGATGAGGGATCAATAAGAGAAGATCCTTCACGGATGGTCGACACCTATGGTGTACATTCGCTGGCAGCACGAGAACCTCTAAGACAGCACATGGGAGCAGGAGGCTCAGATGCATGCTCAGTACCCCCCACATATTTACCTAGTTGATTTGTGGCTTACGGGGATGCAAAGCCTTGAGGTGGGGAAAATGTAATGACCCAAAAATTCAGTAATTTTTTTTATTAATGGGAATTTTACGAGTTCGTGAAAATTGACGTCATGTTCTTCTGATGCCCGGAGTTCCTGGAATTAATTTTTGAAATTGTGTAAAGGTAGGTTCAGAAAATGTGCAAGGGGTTTTTTATAACTTTTGATTCTGTGCTCGGAATTGAAATCTGAGGGCATTGTTGAACATGTAGTTCTGGTATTTTCTTAACGTGACCTTCACCTCGACTGTAGTAGGTCGAGGGTGGGAGTTATCTTTTCACATATTCGAGAATGTTAAAAATAAAAAACAATATCTAAAATTTTTATTTTATTAGTTGAAATCCCTCATGTGAATGTTGAGAAGTGGGGACCACCAACCCTTAACCTCCAATGATAGGGTACGATGGTGGGGACCACCAAAACTAACCTCCCATGAGAGGTTATGAGGTGGGTACCACTCGAGCCCAAAACCACCCAAGATTGATTTAAAAGGTGGGGAGCACCAGAACCTTTTATTGAGGGAGAAACAACCCAAATCCCTCTTTAATGTGGAGGAGCCTCTTGAGCTTCCTCTATATTATTTAAGCCAACACACTACACTTAATTATTCCGACTTATGTGATAAATTAACATAATTTGAAATTGGTACAACAATTAAATTGGGGGAAACATATCACATTTAGGCTACTTTGCATTTTTGGTGGAATTTGGAGAAGCAAAATATTGGGATAAAGCTCTCCATCGAAGAACGCTCTCTCCGACAAAAAATGTCTTCGACTAAGAATAGCCAATGAACGAGCATGGGATCAGAAGCATGTGGTGGGCGTGATGAACATCGATATCTTTGAATCCCTCTGGTGTGGGACGTCTTCATCTACTACGAATCAAAGTTCATATTTCCTTCTTGTGCCATCATCAACAAAAAACCTTAGGTATGTTTTTTTTATAATTGATTTTATATCCCAATGTTCTTATCTTCTAAAAAAACGAACGTGGATCAAATATTTATTTTAGATTGATCCATGATTGTTTTTGTTATGAGGGATTGGGAATGTATAATTTCGGGAGATTGAAGAGAGGGTGTTTCAATTATTCCCTTTACCCTTTGTTAATATTTTTGTGATTCTAGTATAATAGCCACTTGCTTCCACTCTAATGCAGAGAGTGTAGGAAAAACTAACATGGACTATACTCTCCATAATTCTGGTGTTGAATTATGGTGTTCATAACGATGGTGGAGGACGATGACCAACCATGATGGGGGACGAGAACGGGGGCCAGGACCACCGCTAGCCAAGATGAAGGTGATAGCAAAATGGTGCCACCCTTCAGTCCCCGCTGTTGGCCAGCGGCCTCCACGCTATTTGCGGCCACCACCATCATCCGCGGATTCACACTTCCCCACATCTAAGGCGTCATTTCATGGCTGGACTACCACCCTATGTCTGGACCTCTGTCTCGTGGCTGAACCTTAACCCCGCGACTGGACCGCCACCCCATGGCCTGACCACCTCCCCATGGCTAGACCGCCACCCCACGGCTGAACCGCCTCCCCGCAGCTGGACTGCCTCCCCGTAGCCGAATCGCCACCCCGCGGCCGGACAGGCGCCCCGTGGCTAGACCAACACCCCATGGCCAGACCACCACCCTAAGGCCATAACTCCTCCCCACAACCGTACTACCACCCCAGAGCCGGACTGCCTCCCCGTGGCCGGACTGCAGCCCGATGGCGGGACCACCGCCCCACGGAGGACCGCCACCCCTCGGTCACACACCATCCTTGGCCAAGCCGCCCTGGGCCGAGTCGAGCTGCCCAACGCCCTTACGAAACCCCTCAATCAAACCTCGTTTGCGGACCTCGTAGGCGGGGTCGGATCGAGCGGGTCCTGCCCGGGTCGGACTGGACTCGATCTTACTATGACCCATTTAACCTCCTTTGGTCTTAACTTTGGCATCAAACATCTGTTTGATGAATCATCCATGGCATAGAAAATCATGGAGCATTATGGTCTCTTTGAGTATACCCCACTTGAATTTCGTATTATGATGGGGAATGATCCAGTTGGATCGAGCAAGAATCCAACCTCCCCCCCCCCGGGACTAAAAGTATAATAACACGCAGACCAGTCATCTGATAGACGTGCCAACAATTACTTTGAGACCCCTATGACGTCGCGAACCTTTCAGATACATATTAATGGAAAATTCTGGGTTTAGGAATATCGACCAGTTGCTTGTGGAGCAGATCCTCTTATAGATGATGGAGCATATTGCTGGATCCCAGTGGCTCTATGAGACTTGATGACTACTGACCATTTTGACTCTGAGTGACATGAAAGGCCCAGTGGGGAGCACCTTGGTGACACTGTAGACCCATGGTGTGGAGCACCATGGTGATGCGGTAGACCCACGACACTCGACAGGATGAGTACCTTAGTATACCACGAGGGGGAGGGCCTTGGTGACGCGGTAGACCCACGATGGGGAGTGTCTTGGTGACCCGGCAGACCCACGGTCCTCGACAGAGGAGTACCTCAACAGTCCAAGGATAGTGGGAAGTGCCTCTGTGTTATGTGGAAGGACCAAGGTACTCGATTGAATTGGAGTTCTCCAGCAGCTGTGATGTTTGACATTGTGACTGGGGATTTTACTTGTTACTACCCCTAGAATAAATCATGGTGTGAGATGAGTCAATATCTCTGTGTTTTCATCATGATTGTGATGGATTACATGATAACTTATGTATATGTATGGGAATATACCTAAGTAGGGTTATCTGTTGATTTGAAACTTTTTGGTTTATCCTTGGTTTGTTTTATGAGACCTTGAGGGTATTGGTACCCCTACTATGTATAGTTATACTCACTCCATCATGAGCTATGCCTGCACCTTGTTGTGTTGGATGTAGGCGACAGACGGTGCTGATTATGGATGAGAGTACGAGGAATGGACAATCCCTGAAGGTGGACCATATGGCGCGTCGGTACACCGAGGAGAGAGGTGGATGTGGAGTGTTGAGTAAGCGATATGTACCTAACCTTATGGTAGGAACCTCAGAAGAGGACCCATTATCTGCTTTTCCTTCTCTTCAGTTGTATTGTATCACTGTTGTTCTTTTATTTCTACTTGGGTTGTATTCTGGCCTCTTTTACATACTACACTCACTCGGTTTACAGATCAGTTTACTTGTGTTCGTATTTTTTTGTGGGCTTGGTTACATTTGCTTACAGGTTATAATGGCCATGATTTCCAATTTCTAGGGAATACTACTTCAGTTCTAGTTGCTATCCCCTAGAATATGGAAGGAGAGTTTGGGGTATTCATGGAACTGGCCCTGGGGGATGGGTCGTGACTGCGTAACTGCGCCCCCAGAGAAGCGTCGCGGCCCGTCGGCCTTGGCGGAGAAAGGGCGGTGGCCAGTGCATGGCCAGTCCTATAGAGGAGGTGGAAGAGCACGTCCAAGCCACCAGGTGATCTGGTGTCGTGGTGAAATGTCGCAACGGCAATGGAGGGGTGGTCAGCTTGCTACCAGCTGCCAGAGATAGTGTAGCGTGCGGTCGCCCTGCGTGGAGGAGGACATTTGGGCGAACGGCTAGCTCTGTGGTGAGAAGACCCATGGGTCACCACCACGGGCCGCCACACCTCAGACCTAGTGGGCCACGATCCCATTACCAGTTGGGGCATCATCAAAGTCACCATCGGTATCATTACCTGTTCGGCCACCAATTCCACCAGCCCTAGTAGTAGAGGGGGCACGATGCATGAGCACATTTCCAAAAATCCAGCACTTGATGCCACTATGGTTTAGAGGGGGATATGTACCCACAGGCAGCTGAGGATTGACTAGATGCCGTATTTAGTGTCTTGCAACTTGTAGGGACACTAGCTGATCTCAGGGTAATCCTTATAGATAGTTTTCTACAGGCAACAATAGTCCAATGGTAGATATTGATGATCCAGGTACACGGTGAGGTGATACTTCTCTAGGAAGACTTTGAGAGCCTATTTCAGGCTGATTTTATGCGAACGACCCTTAGTGGAGTTCATATTCAGGAGTTTCTTCATCTGCAATAGGGCAGCATGACGGTGGCTCAGTACTCAACGAGGTTCACCGATCTCTCAATCTACTCCACTAATTTGGTGCAGGACCCATTCTTTATGGCCTAGACCTTAGAGAAGGGACTATGGTGGGAGATCAGGGCTTCGATGATTTTGCTCAACATCCTGACACAGACTGGGTGTTAGAGCGAGCCTTCTTAGTGGAGAGTTTTCTAGATGATCAATCACTCACAGTAAGACCCACCATCGGGAATCACGTAGCAGTGTCTTCTGAAGCTGGAAGCAGACAAATGTTTTAGAGGTCCAAAAAACCAGACCTTCAAGTGGACGGCAACAAGATTCAGGGCCAGTTGTGTGGGGAACCGGAGACAGAGCTTGTCATGCGCGGAGGAGACAAGGTAACACATGTGGCGGTAAGGGTCTCATGGCTTGTGACATTACAACCCATTGTACTAATGATCAGCAGATGGCCGAAGGCCTGCCTAGGAAGAAATATTGGTTTGACCAAGGAGGTGTGCAGGGAGCAGGCGAAAGTTGAAGATGAGATGGTTGTGCAGCTCGTGGTGGGCGACGATTTGAGATGTTACTGCCACCACCACCAGGTGGTCCACCCTGACCACATGGAGAAGGTGGACATGGGCAAGCTTAGCTCCAGCCAACTAAGGCCTATGACAACGACACTCCAGATATGATACGAAGTATTATATGTGTCTACTCCACATTAGTTGTAGTACTTATAGACATGGGTTCCAGTCATTATTTTATTTCCACATCCCTCCTTCGATGCTAGGAGATTTCTATGGAGTTTTTTACTTGATCCTTATGGATAAAAACTCCTACGATAGTGGATTTGGTGATTACACATTGGTACCGGCACTGTGAGATTACTCTATGAGGCGAGAGCTTCGGCTGGAATATACTAATGGTGGCGTCGAGGCCTTACAACATCATCTTGGGTATGGAATGGTTATCTACAGTCCATGCTTAGATTTTCAGTACTTGGAAGAAATTTTGGTGTGTCCGTAAGAATGAGACCAGGTTTACTTTCACTGGTGAGAACAGAGACTTAGGAGTATAGGATGGACTTACCCGGAGGAGAGTACAACCGACCACCCATCAGTTGGATGGCCTTACCCTCAGAGTCGTTGATGTCGACAGTCTGAGATATCCTATAGTGGTGGACCCGAATGTGGATGTCTTTCCTGATGATGTTCTGAGTCTACATCTACGTAGAGAGGTTTACTTTTACATTTACTTGTACCCCATGACTGCACCAATATATACACCAGCGTATTGGATGGCTCCTGTGGAGCATGGTGAGTTGCAGGTATAGCTGGAGGGATTAATGGGGGAAGGTGTTAATCTGGCCCAATGTTTCTCCTTGGTTAGGGCTGATTTTGTTCACCATGAGGGTGGATGGGATCTATAATCTTTGTGTTTACTATCGGTTCCTGATCCAGGTGACGGTGAGAAAAATGTTCCCACCCCCTAGGACTGACGACCACTATGATTCATTGAAGGGAGCATGATGGTTATCGAAGATAGAGCTTAGGTTAGGCTATCACCAGCTCAATGTACGAGACGAGGACTTGTAGAAGATTGCATTCATATGTCAGTACATCCATTAGGGTATCTAGTTATGTCATTTGGCGTGACCAACGCTCCAGTAGTGTTCATGGGACTCATGAACAGGATCTTCCTACCATACATTTATCACTTTGTAGTAGTGTGAATTGAGGAAATTCTATTCTACTTGGATACTGAGGTGGACCATGCTTATCATTTATAGGTAGTTATGGACACACTTCGAGAGAACCAGATTTATGGTAATCTCTCGAAGTGCATGTTCTGGATCCGAGAGGTTCACTTTTTAAGACATGTCATTTGGGATGTTTGAGTTGCGGTGGATCTTATGATGATTAAGGAGGTACATTCTTAGAAGCATCCCAAGAGTGTGACCGAGGTATGGAGTTTCAAGGGTTTGGGCAGATACTACTGGAGATATGTTCCAGATTTCTCCAGAGTTATTGCACCTTTATCAGCATAGATGAATAAGGGGAAATGCTTCGTGTGGTCGGAGGAACGCCTGTGGAGTTTTTAGGAGCTGAGGCAGAAGCTACCTAGTGCCCCCATCATGAGGCTTATAGAGAAGGGTGTATGGAACATAGTCTACTACGACACATTAGTGACCGAGATTAGATGTTATTGAGCTAAGAGTGAGCAGTAATCATAAATAGTTCTTGAAAACTAAGACATCATGAGTAGAACTATGCTACCAATGACCTAGAGTTAGCTGAAATAGACTTAACCTTGAAGTTGTGGAGACATTACATGATGGGAGAACATTTTACAATCTACTCTGATCACAAGAGTCTCAGGTATAAAATCTCTTAGAAGGATCGAAACCTAAGACAACAACATTTGATTGAGTTCCTCGAGGAATATGACATCGTGATAATCTATAATCATGGGAAGGGGAAAATTGTAGCAGATGCACTCATCAGGAGATCTAGTATATAGCTGATAGGTGAGGGGATGGAGTAGATGGACTCTTTATATATATGTTTTTTGGAATGAGATGGAGCTGTTTTTCTTAGTCTCTTATAGTCACACCCCCACTTCTTCAGCGAGTTTGGGAGGTGCAGTGTGGTGACACTGACTACGAGGCTCGACGTGCCCAGATATCAATAAGAGTGGAACCTGATTGATTTTCTGAAGGTGGGGAGCACATCATCCTCTTCAGAGGACATACTATGGTACCAAAGTCGCTCAGGGAGGAAGTGTTGAGAGAATTAAACACATCCCCTCTAGCGGTTCATCTAAGAGTGGAAACGATGTACCAGGATCTCCGACGACAGCACTGGTGGCTGTGAATGAAGAAAGAAGTACCATCGATTATTTCTCAGTTCCTCACTTATCTTCAAGTGAAGGCAGAGAATCAGGTACCAGAAGGCTTAGTTTAGACTTTAATGGTCCCCGAGTGTAAGTGGGGAGGGATATAAATTGAATACGTGACCAGACATCCATGTACATCCGGGGGTTATGATTCAATCTAGGTGATCGTTGACCGACTCACTATGTCTTCCCACTTCCCACCGACCATATATCAGGGTTTAGTAGAGTGGTTGGGATGCCTGTATGTGCAAGAGATTGTGCAGCTACATTGAGTACCCTTGACAATTGTCTTGGATCATGATTCACATTTGACTTCCTGGTTATGTAAGGGGTTGCAAGAGGATTTCAGGACGCTACTTTATTTGAGCACCACCATCTATCTTCAGATGGATCCCGAGACTATGTGGACCATTCAAAAATTTGACGACATGTAGCATGCTTGCGTCCTTATCTTCGGTCGCAGCAGGGAAGATAACATTCCATTGGTGGAGATTACATGAAACATCATATATCACTCCAGCATTGGGATGGCACTATTCAAGGCATTGTACATTTGACCTTGCAAATCAACTTTTTGATGGATTGACCTAGGTGAGTCAGCACTCATGGGACAAGAGATTCTATGGGCTACAACAGATAAGGTGTAGACCACCCAGAAGTGGATGAAGACTGCACATAGAAGGAAGAAGTCTTATGCCGCCAGGAGACTGAGACCTCTAGATTTCAAGGATGCTGACCACATCTTTCTACATGTCTCACCGTAACGAGGTTTGTGGAGATTTGGATTGGGTGGAATGTTATCTCTGAGGATTATCAGACCTTTTCAAGTCCTTAGTTGAGTTGGCACGGTGGCTTACCACTTAGTGCTTCCATCACTGTTGACCCAGGTACATGATGTCTTCCACGTATCCCAGCTTAGGAGATACGTGCACAACCATTCACACATCATTGACCGGGGAGAGCTGGACAGTGATGAAGGGGAAACATTTATGGAGGTTCCATTGGAGAATGAGTATCGACAGGACAAAGTCCTTCGTGGGTGATTGATACCTTTGGTGCATGTATGTTGGTTGCACGAGAACCTCCGAGAGAGGACATGGTAGTGGGAGGATCAGTTTTTTGCTTAGTACACCCACTTGTTTTCCTAGATTTTTTGTAATGTGTCTTTTGGGGATGCCAATCCCTGAGGTGTGGATAATATAATGTCCTGTAAATTCCATGTATTTTTTTAATTATAAGGGAATTTTTTTAGTCCGTGAAAATTGAATGCTCATGATTTTGAGGCATGGTGTTCCCGGAATGAATTTATGAACTTTTTTCCAGGTACATTCATTAAACATGTGAACAACTTTTTTTAACTATTGAATCGTTGCTCGAAATCGAAATCTAAGGACACCGTTGAACTAGCAGTGAAAATATTCTCTTAAGGAGACCATATACTCGACCACAATTTTTCAAGGTGAAGGTAAGATTATATATTTTTATTAGAGATAAAAATAAAATAAATAACAAGTTTTTATTTTATTTTTAACCTCCCAATTGAATGATTAAAGGTGGGGACCACACGAGCTAGAAAACCCCAATTTGTGAATTCATGGTGGTGGAGACCACCCAAACCCCTCTTTAATGTGGGGAAGTCCCACAGAATACACCCATTTAATTATTCCAACACAATGAAATTATTTGGGCCATTTAATTATTCCATAATTAATTAAATGGATTAACAATTCAAATACTATGTAACAACTCGTTAGAATTTAGGGAGATTTATATTAAATCAGCCTTCATAAAATCCAAAACAATTACTTCCCCTCCCCCATTCCAATTTATATGGAGCTTGGGGGGAGGAATTGGCACGGCTGCACCAAACGATGAAGAATTGGTAAAGTTTCATGAACCCAAACACATGAGGGATAGAGCTGATTCTAGAGGGTGGTAATGATTAACCCCAAACAACGAACCGAATAACGATGATCGGGCGACATTGTTGGTGGCTTGTTTCATGGAAGAAACAAATGCCAACTCATCAAAAACATCGTCTTCTTCCTCATGCTTCCTCTTACAGAACCTTCATGGTAGGCTTTGTTGATGATCTATACCACCTTGCCCTTTCTTTTTGACCCCCTTGATTCAAGAATAGTATTTTAGCTTTCTACCATTCTAACACGTAGGGAGTAGTCCAAATGAACATGGATCTAACCCTCCACAACCTTTCTAGAATCATTGGTTGTTCCGAATTGATGGAGACATCCCGATACATGAGGAAGAATGTGTGGAATGACAAACGGGCCATCAGGACATGCCCGGTGACCCAAGGAATGTCGCCGGCGACTCGTGCCGGGGATTAACTATGTTGGGGATCGGGAGCATCAGGCCGCACACTGGGTGGCTGCAATGACAGAGGGGGAGCAACTACACTTCTTGAGAAAAGACGTGGCCCTGTTGGCCGCATCCCGTCAGCCCCGGTGGAGCGAGGGCGGTGGCCGGCGAATGGTCGGCCATGTGACGGAGGTGGATGCACGTGTCTGCGCAGCCTGGCGGGGAAGTGTCATGGCGCAAGGCCGCGACGGCGGTGGAGGGGCGGCCAGCTCTCTGCAGGCCGCCAGAGATGGCGCAGCGCATGACCATGCAGCGAGCAGGAGGATGGATGGCTGATCGGCCAACCGCATGCTGAGCGGACTTGTAGGCCGCCGCCGCGGGCCTCCGTTTCTCGGACCCAACTAGCCACCCCACCATGGGCCGCCTCATCGCAGACACAGCAGGCCGCCCAGTGGGTCAGGGCACGTCGGTTGGTGTGGACGGACCCAATGGGCCGAATCAAACCATACCAAATCGGGTAGGCCCAGACTGGGTCGGGTCAGGTCGGTCCCAAGGGGTCGGACCAGTCCTGGACCAACTTCTACCGCTTCCGTTCTTCCATCCATATCTTGAGCTATGAGCATCCGTTTGATGAATTATCTACTACATTCGAAACCCTAGACTGCGATGGTTTTTTTTTGTATACCCCACATCAGTTTTTTATAAAGATAGATTTATGGATGTGATGGATCTAGAACGAATCCAACTGGCCCTCGACACTAAAAGGATAATAACATACAGATTGGGAATTCGATTAACTAATCGTCTATTGCTTTGAGTCCCCTTTTACGTGATGGTCCGTTGGGATACTTCTTCATGGTACTTTGTGAATGGTGGTGTATCAACCAGTGTAATAGGGAGCAGATCCTCCTGGAATCAGGTGAGATTAGTGTGGGATCCCTATAGTTGGTTGTAACACGTGAAAAGGATCCTATGGGGGTGTGTGCATTGGGATCCTATATGGTTCTATGATTTGAAATCCTAAGTGGGTCTGTTTTCGAGAGTCTCACATGTATCCACTCCAGTAATCCACATGGCACTACACTAGGATCCAATGTGGGTTTTCTGTACTAGGATCCTATGTGGGTCTGATTATTTAGGATCCTATGTGGGTATAAAGATTTAGGATCCTACGTAGGACTACCCCATAATAGAGTAAGATGATTGAGTAGTTACATCTAATTATCTTTACTATCTTTCATTTCTTATACCTAGTGTGAGCTTATTTTTTACCTTTGTGGTAATATTCTGTGTGCCATACCTTTGTGGTTCTTACTTTTATAGTGATACCTTTGTTGTATTCTTTTGTGTGATGTTTCCTTTGTGGTAAATATCGATGTGGCATACCTTTGTGGTACTTACCTTCATGGTGATACCATTATGGTATTCTTCTGTGCGGCATTACATTTGTCTTACCTAACTTTGTGGTGTTACACTCATTGTATTCTTTCCTTCGTGGAAAATTTTTACACTGTCTATGGATTTGGGTCTTGAGTTTCCTCATTAATGAGATCGGTATACATGATAACATTGGTATATGTATGGGATTATACCTATGTAGAGTTTCCAGTTTCTTTTATGATTTATGGTTTAACATTTGTAGATATTTTGATACATTTGATTGTCTCAGGTTCCCTACTGAGTATCGTCATACTCACCAATGCATGGGCTACACATGCACCTTGTTCTGTTTGGTGCAGATGACTGATAGCGTTGACTGAGGACAAGGTTACTAGGACTGGAGGTAGCTCGGAGGTGGACATAGATGAGGAGTACCCCAGAGACGATCATTCGAGATCTGTACCTACCATTTAGGTAGGATCCTTGGCGGGTGTTCACAGGAGTTGTTTAGTTTACTTGTACATTCCAGTTTTCTTTTACATTCAAGTTGCGCTTGTATTCCTGCCCCTTTTACTAACTGTAGACACTCTTTTTACAATACAGTTTACTTGTGCTCGTATCTTGTTGTGTTCTTGGTTGTGCGTGTTACAGGATTTGAAGGGAATGCCTTCCTGGTTTTAGGGAATATGTATTTCGGTGCAAGTCACCAGCCCCTGGCCTATGGATGGCGGGCTTGGGGTAGTCACTGCTTGATCCTGGATGGACGGGTCATGACACACATCATCAAGAAAACCAATGATCATCCACCAATAACTAGATAATATTTTATCCCCAATTCCAAATCCACTAATTGTAACTATACATCGATTTAATTAAGGGACTATATAAAATTCACTAGAATATATAAAAACAATATTTACTGTAACTTCAACTAAGAAAAACTCTCATTTGCATAAATAATTGTCCAATATGGTATAATGTCACAAAATCTTCTATATAGGAAAAACATGTACAATATCATTTTTGAATTTAATAGAAAAATATTTTTAATTATAAAAAACTAATAACACAATATAACATGTATGTCATGTGAATTTTAAATTCTAACTATGATAAATGCATATTACTATTTCCACAATGGGATAACTGTGAAACTGAAAAAATAATAGTGTATTATAAACACAACATATTTTTATAATATATCAAAAAAATTACAGAGACCAATTTAACAATAGATCACACCCATGTTTTTTGGATGGCGCACCGGTCAAAAGTCGTTCACATGAGAAAACATGTTCATGTTCCTAATTTACCATTTACTAAATAATTAGATAAGAAAAAAATAGTGTAATACTATTTTTTCATCATTACAAACTATGACACATCATTATTCCAACAGGTCATGTCACATGGGCTCATGTTCTCTTCCCCATAAACTAAAGAATTATAACTATTATAGAGGTCATTAATAATAAATTTCGTAAACCATTCCACCAAATTAGGATATGAAAAAAAAATTGTAACCTATATTACCAACAATCATAATCATCAGAGTATGAAAATATAACAAATAAACCATTTAATAACAAAAATTACTAATGATGAAAATAGTCAAACAACCTAGCTAGATAAAAACTAGGATGTAGATATATGAATAATAAAAAATAAACTAAATATATAGGATTATATAGTTGCATCCATGATAATAAAATCCATCCAATATTTTTTTATATTTACTGGTACATTTTGAAAACTCAAATTCACAACCTATGGATAGACATAAAAGTTAAAAAAATTACATGCAGTACAGTTCCCATGTAATGTGTTAGAAATATATCTTAGTATAATCATTCCAATTTCCCTCTAATATATTATATAATGTATGATTATTAATGAGGAATGTAAATGACACAATCTAAATATTCACCTGAATGTTTCATGTGTAAACATGATAACCACTACACATCAATATACAAATATTAAATGTTTTTAGAAACTACCATATCATTGAACAATTAGAAAACCATACATAATGATGTATGTTATGGAATCTCAACATTCATTTACCTCCACACTTGTCCTTATTATATGGTCCATATAATACAAAAATGTTAATCCCAACAAGGAAGGTAAAACTAATGTACCCAATCTTTTCCCACTAAGGAATGGTAAAATTATTTGTATCAGTACTATCCAATCATAATAAACAAATAATAATATGAGATATATCAACACATTCCATCCTTTAGTTGATAATGGAGAATAGGTCCTAACCCAATCATTCTCATTGATGGGTAAAAATATTATACCCATCCACTACATATCATCCTAGTTATGGAAGTCTAAATATATCCCAAAATAATTCCAAATACATCTGAAAATAGTAAATATTATAGAAATATTATCCTCATGAAAGTTATAATTGTAAGACCTAATCTTACAGATTTTCTATAAGGGAATTCATTTATACAATTCTGACAATATATAACGGATAATATGTATAAAACAAAAATAAAAAACATATCATAGCATAACATATCACTAAATAATCATAAATAATGATTGTTCATTTCATCATGATATAACTCATATAGTATCACCCTAAACATTTGCTCGTTTGGATAGGGACATTAAATTTGGATTCCTTCCCAAAATCTATTCCTTACAGCGGCCATCCTAATAATGCTTAGTCCACTCAATGAGAAAGAATCATGCAAATTCCATAATGATTCCTCGTATTCTCTCATCGTATTTATATAAAAACACCAATATATGTATCATAATCCCTTTATATAGGTTAAAACAAATGAGTCCAAAATCTTTTATTATTTGAGAACTTACCCACCAATTTTTCACACAAACTCTTCATTTTAAAATTAGTTATATTTTATTACTTAGCAGACATATATAACTGCATCATCCATTACAACTAGGTCATAAGCAATAACTAAAAACCAACTAGACCTTGGATAATTTATTAATATCGAAATATCTAATAAAAATTGAAAAAAACATGATGTTCTTTTCCAACAAATGTGACCTCACCCCTTTGCGATATAGTCTTTAGGGAATCCAAAACTCCCAATGTTACAAGAAAAACATATTTAATGTCAACGAGGATAAATTCCATCCATATTATTTATATATAGTGTTATAAATCCATATATATTTACTTGTTTCATTAAAAATATCCATTCATAAACACTAATGAATAAATAAGTATATGTGTTTTTTCTAAAGTGACAACTTATATCGAACATGGAGAAACCATCATTTAGATTACCCCCATAATAGTCAATAAGGCCATCCATGCCTCGTCAATGATTATACACCAGCAAAAGAAATAAAACCATAAATAACCAACCATAATATATTGTAATGTGTTTATCAAATTAATATACATAGGCATGATGTAACAAAATAAATAGAATGTTTCATTTACCAAAACAACAACCGAAAAAAAATCAGTTATATAAATAATCTTTTATAGCATCATTTAAAAAAATCAATATAATATATATAATGATATTAATTCATTTTTATCAAATATAATAAAAACCCTATATAATTTAGTTTGGAATATTATTATGGTCAAAAAATAGAAGTGGGTGTTTGTACTAAATCATAAAACATCCATTATCTGTCCTGATTGAAAAAATCATTATTCTGACCCAATTCCACAATTATTTAGAGATATTATAACAAAATACCAAGATTGATACATGTATATTAGTGGTATAATAATGTGGATAAGAATTTAATGAATATTAAATATTAATAGACATCATATCCAATATAATAACTCAAAAAAAACTATTCCAAAACATGTTAGACTAAATAGACGAAGGAAGGGGAGAGTCAGCTTAATTAGATCTCTATATGGGACTCTCCACCAAAAATATATATGGTTTCTAAACATAAAAATATAATTATACACCTAATATACAAAATGTTCTAGAACTAGATCATGGAACAATAATTGGGGTTGTACCATAAAACTCATTCACCATGCTAGGATGTAGAAATTCCCAATGGGTAACCACATGACCATCCTAAGAAGAGGGATCATACACTTACCTCTCACATTCTGATAGAAACCATTATATATTTTAACATGATGATAGTCTAGTATGTGGGGTCTGAGCCTAAAAGTCCAATCCTTTCCTATCTAATGTGATGATACAACATCTCTATTTTTCAATGACATCCCCACGACAAGTCATTGTGAGGATGTATTCCTACATGAGTAAAATCTATTGAGGAGTAACCCTAGACATACATTGATGATTCACACAATTTCTCTAGTCATATCGTAATCCTCAATAAATTTTTAAAAAATATATTTAAGATGTTCCTATTCCTTATTTATTAATCAAATAAACCCTATATGAATGATACAATAGTACATGAAAATAAATTAAAATTCAGACTAAAATATAAAACCCATAAAAATAGAGGCATTGAAAATTTTAGGGAAATATTATCAGGTTCTTATATAGTTATATTATTATTCTTGATATAATTAACAAAATCTATAATTGATTATATTATAAATTGTTTTGGAAAGTTTTATTGAGGATGTTTTTGTGATTTTATTTTTCAAAATGTTTTCAGATTAATTTTGAGAGATGGGTTTACAAAATTATTTACTTGTGGTCCTAAATTGGAAATAAATACATAGAAATATATCAATATGTATACTTCTTATATTTGTATTAACACAAAAACATTTTCTGGTTTAAGAAACACTATAGAATGTGAGTAACATATTGGGGTGGAAATAGATTTTTAAAAGTTTGAAAATAATATAGGAATACTCTTAAAGTTTTTGTAAATATTATGAATTGAAATATTTGAATAAATTTATATGTTGTTTGGAAAAATAAAATGTTTTCAATATAATTTCATCTTAATAAAATTGTATGTGCATTTTATTTTTAAGGTCCCGATCCCAGTTGCACGGAGTAGGTGCCTTATTTGATTACATTGGCATACAGACAAGGAATACGAATCCCGAAGGACCGAGTAGTTTAGTATTATTGGAAACAAGATACATACATATGTTTATCATTACAACATGAAGGGAAAGAAATCACTATTCTATTCCACAAGGAACATCTCGTCTCTGAGATTATGCTTGTAAGTCATTCATAAATTACTTCTTCAGGTCCTGATAAAATGAAACATAAGAAAGGGGTGAGCTCAAATGATCAGTAAGAGGAAGAAATATAGGGGAAGATAATATAAACATTAGACATGGTGAATAATTGAAAACACATGCCTTTAATAATAAACTTGAACACAATATTGTAGGAATATGAGCTGTGTAAATAATGACATAATAAAACTTAATCATGGGTATTCGAATAGACGAATAACCACATGAAATATCAATAGATGAACTCATAATTATGGAATGAATAATTCCGGTCATTTTGAATAATTTTTTCAATGCCTCAGCCATGACGTCTAATGATTAAGAAATCGGCCAAAATCAATATCACATTGGGAAAGGCCTCGACCTATTCCACATCTAGTTTTCTCATGAGACCTACCGATGCATCGAGGGCCTATAGCAGGCCCCACCTGTAACATAATAAATCCAATGAATTCCTCATATGATCAGGGAAAAACATAAACAATATATACATTCATATTGATACTATCACGTGAAATGTAACTAACTTTCCTCAATTATCGAACATAAATACTAACCATTAAGAATAATATGGTGAATGGTTTTAGGATAGATTATCCATAATAGAGTTAGTCATAAACCATTAAATAAAATATTTTAAATGACTTCATAAATTATTAAACCCAATAATACCATGTAATCAACAAGTGAGTTGAATCAAATGAGAATACTCTTATAAAATCATTAATCAATCCTGAGATTAATACTCTTTTATTTTGAAAAGAACAATTTTTTTGGATCAATTTTTGCATAAAACTAGAAGTTAAGTAAGATATTATTTTCATAAAAAAATTAGTGATTTTATAATGAAAATGGTTTCCAAAAAAAATAGATTATAGAGTGCTCTTGAAAATAGGAACGATTTTGAGAAATTTCCTTGATTCGAGCTTGTATTTTGGAAACAACTTTGAAAGTTCCTTTTAAAACGTGTAACTATACATAAAATAAGGGATTTTTCAGGATTTTAATCATATTTATGATTCTCACACAAAATATATGACGAGTAAATAACAATACATAATAATTTCATCGAGGAAATTAGACAATAAAAGTCACCCGAATGAAAATGGATGTTTGGGTGGAAAACCCTTACCTTAACTCCAAATGTATTCATCTCTCGAACTTAAGCATCTCGAATTTGAAATTACACTTATTAATAACTTATTCTAGAACCTATTATACATTTATTTAGTTTATCATAATTCTGAATAGCTCATTTATGTCTTTATTGATTAATTATTGTATTGAATTCCATCACTTCAGAGTGTTCATTTTCTTTATTTTCATCATCGGTTCACTTGTTTTTAAGTATATGGAAATAATGTAAAACTCCAGAATTGAAATTATATATAATTTATGAACATAAATTAGTGTTATTTGTCTTTTATATAACTTGGTTACATGGAAAGAGGATGAATTATCATATATAACTTTAATGATAATTATTTTGGTTAATTTGTATGTTTTGATTACAATGAACTCATTTTTCATTATATCCGAATACAATTTGAGAAAATGTATTACAAAATCATAAATAGGTTATATTATATATAATAATCTGGTTCAAACATAACTAGAATGATTTCATGAACAGAATATATAGTGATAATAGAAATCGAAAGTACAGCATCCTTCAATGTGTAAAATTAACACATTTGGGATGGTGTTCTTGCTACTAGTATAAAAGAATGTAAAATGGGGGATATGATGATAAATTATTACACTATCATGACAACATTCCAGTACATATAAGGTACCGGATTCATCACAAAATTTAGATAATGAGAGGTAATTTAAAAAGAAAACTAAAGAACTTGATAGGAATGACAATGATTTGAAAAAAGGAATTTACCTCTTGAACCAAACATTCTTTAGAGCCTTCATAAGGGAGAGGTTTTGGTCTTTTAATGAGTCCAAATGTTTCTGGACATGGGAGAGGTGGTTGGGAGAGTATTTTTCTAGAATTTCGAGAAGGCACAAGGCTTTAGAGGAGCAAATGGAAGAGGGGATGAGAGGGGGTTTTATAGTGGAGGAGAGAGGGGATTTCTTAATATAAAACTCATTAATTTATTCATTCTCCACAAGATAAAGAATTGTGAGTATTCCATGAGAAAGAATAGTAATTTTATCATGTTATCCAGAACCATGTGGTCTTACATCAGTAGGACATCACACATGACTCTATAATTAGTGTATTTATCTTAATTTTGCAATTTATGGTATGTCACTATTCATCAAAAATTCAGGTATTTCCGAACAATCCCAAAAATTAACCCATACCATTTATCTACATGTAGAATCCAAAAATGAAGTCCATTTTTCAAAAAATATTTTTCTAAAAATATTTAATTTAAAAATTAATTTAATCATGATTTATTTTCAAATACCAGTTTTAAATCATTCATTAACATGTTCTAAAATATAGGAATATCGTACTTTCAACTTGAATATTATTTATATATTATCATTGGAAAGGTTACTATTCATTAGGGTATATCACTATACATAAGGTTATGTTACTATTCATAACGGTAGGTTACTATTCACAAAAAATTATGTTTTTCTTATTGGACTATAAATAACTTTATGATCGCGACTGTGTATGTCAGATTTTTGAAATTCACATCACAGAAGTGACAAACTTATTTTTAAAGGGTCCCAAAGCACTTAGTAGTAAATGTGATTATGAAATATTTATATGAAAGAAATTTCCTTTTAAAAAAATATTGGGTCGTTACATTCTATCCTCCTTAAAAAAATTTCATCCTCAAAATTCACAGAATATTACCTAAAAAGATTCAGGTATGTCTTTAACATAAGCTCATCAGGCTCCCATGTTGCTTCCTCCATCTTATGGTTCCTCAATAGAACCTTCACCAGACGAGTCGTCCAATTTCTCAATACTTGTTCTCTAGTATCATAAATCTTGAGAGGATATTCAAAGTAAGATTAATTGGGATCAAGTTTAACTTATTCATAAGTGATTACATGTGTTAGGTCTGGCATGTATGTTCTTAACATTGACACGTGGAACACATAGTGAACCTTGGAGAGACATGTCAACATTTCCAAATTGTATGCTACGACACTAGTTCGTTCCAGAATTTCAAAAGTTCCGATGTACCAAGGACTTAATTTTCCCTTCATACCAAATCGTATAATACCCTTCCATGGAGATACCTTTACGAAAGCGTGATCACCTTCTTGAAATTCCAAATCCTTCCTTTGGCTATCAGCATAGCCCTTTTGCCTACACTGAACTATTTTGATATGGTTCTCGATAAACTTCACATTTTCCATTGTTTTTCAACCTATTCGGGGCCCATGAGCTTTCTCTCACCAACATCATCCCATCATGTTGGTGTACGACATCGCCTCCAATATAATTCTTCATAGGGATCCCTATGTATACTTGAATGTAAGATATTGTTGTAGGAAAATTCTATGAGAGGTATGTACTGATCCCACATTCCTTGAAAATCAATTGAACAAGACCTCAACATGTCTTCCAATGTTTGAATTGTCTGTTCCGATTGTCCATCAGTTTGTGGGTGGTAGGTAGGTCTCAAATGAAGATTAGTATCTAGGGCCTTCTGAAGACTTTTCCAGAATCTTGACGTAAAACGTGGATCACGATCATAAACAATTGATAGAGGTACTACATGATGTCTCACAACTTCATTAATATATTGTCTTGTAAGACGTTCAAGTGGTAGATACTCTCTTATAGTAAGAAAATCCGCAGACTTGGTAAGACGGTCATCAATGTCCTATATTGCATCGTTCCTTCTAGGAGTCTTTGATAGTCCCATGACAAAGTCCATCGTGATATTATCCCATTTCCACTCAGGTATGGGAAGAAGTTGCAATACTCCTCCAAGATGTTGCCTTCTATCTTTCACTTGTTGACAAACCATACATCATGACACAAAGTCAGCAATCTCCCTCTTCATGTTGTCCCACCAAAAATGTTCCTTCTAATCTGTATACATCTTAGTGCTACATAGGGGTATAGAGAAATTGGAACTATGAGAATCATCGAACAATTACCTCTTTAGATCAGGTATATCGGGTACACAAAGTCTCTTCCCAAATTACAAAATTCTATCTTCATATACGAATTCACTCAATCTACCATCATTCACAGATTTAATCTTCTATTGAAATCCATCATAATCAGCCTGAGTCCTTTTTATCCATTCTAGTAAAGATGGTTTGGCAACCATTTAAAAAAGCAATGATATTTCACCTTCCATGGTTACTCCCATATCTATCATTACTGGATCCATGAAAATAGGATCCCTTTCAACTCTCACCTTTTTCAAAACTCCATGATCCTTTCTACTCAAAGCATCTTCCACCATATTTTCCTTCCCCGGGTGGTAGTGTATCGTGCAATCATAATAATTGAGTAGTTAAATCATTCTCTGTTGCCTCATGTTGTGTTCATTCTGTGAGAAAATATACTTCAAAATCTTGTGATCAGTATAAATCTCACATTTTACACAATATAGGTAATGTATCCATATCTTCAATGCAATGATTACAACAGCTAACTCAAGATAATGTGTAGGATTGTTTTTCTCATGAATTTTTAGCTGCAATGTTGCATAAGAAATAACCCTATCATTTTTCATATGGACATAACCAAGTCTTTTTTTGAAGCATCACTATATATAACAAATCCTTCATTCCTCGATGGTATAGTTAATATATGAGCATTGACTAATCTTCTCTTCAGTTCTTAGAAAAAATCATCAAAATCTTTTGTCCAAACAAATTTAACCCCTTTATGTTTGTGCTTCGTTAGCGGGTTAGCCAGTCGGGCGAAATTCTGTACAAAATGCTGATAATAACCAGCTAGGCTAATAAAACTGTGTACCTCAGTTATGTTTGATATCTTGGGCCAATCTTGGATTTCCATTGAATTTTTAGGATCAACTAGGATTCCATCTTTAGAGACAATATGGCCAACAACAAGAAATCTCCTGATGCCAGAATTCACACTTTCTAAACTTCCAATATAATTCATTATTCTAAGAGTCTACAGGATAATGCGCAAGTGATTTTCATGTTCCCCATAGATGTTGGAGTATACCAAGACATCATCAATAAATACCAATAAAAATCATCGATAAATTCTATGAAAACTCTGTTCATTATATCCATGAAGACAGAGGGTGCATTAGTCAATGCAAAAGGCATTGTTTATAAACTCTTAATGCTCGTACCTGTTTTGAAACACTATTTTCTGAATTTCTTCCTTCTTCACACTCAACTGATGATATCCATATCAAAGGTCAATCTTTGAAAAGAATTGAGCTCCATGCAGTTGGTAAAATAAATCATTAATTCGAGGTAGGGGATACTTTTTCTTTATTGTTATAGCATTGATCTCCCTATAGTGGATACATAACCTCATAGATCCACGTTTCTTCTTAAAAAAAGGACAGGGGCTCCCCATGGAGAAACACTAGGGAGGATGAATCCCTTATTACTCAATTCCTCTAGTTGTTTCTGCAGTTCTACTAATTCCACAGTGGCCATTCTATAAGGGGTCTTCGCAATGGGCCTTGTACCAGGAATTAAATCAATAGAAAATCGAATTTCTCATTCTGGAGGATGTCCAGGAGAATCTTCTGGAAACACATCAACAGATTCTCTCACAATAGGTACATCCAATATTTTATCATTCCTTTCCTCGCCTATAGTTATTTCAATCTCATCCTCCTCAATTATTAAATTTAGTTGAGCTACTGGGTGTGGATCTAGATAAGAATCTGGTGGTGCCGATTCTGCTCCAAAGATAAGGTGCTTTTTATCATCATCATCATCAGAAATCGAAACCTCCTTCTTTGTGTTTAGGATTAATGATCACCACTGGTCCGCATCTCCCGATAGACGATATTCTACCATTACAACCTTCTCTCTTTCATTACATCCCAAAGTGAGAAATATCTTCTCAATGGAACATATCCACTTATCTTCTACGAACATGTTTGCAGTCCGGTTGAATGATGGAGGATGTTGTCACATAAAGCGATCTAGCATGGCTCCTCCATGTGGTGGATCCGGATGCTCCATATGGGTAATGATATTATTCATAACCTGAGTAAGTTTTCCGAGTATAGTTATGATTTTCTCAGCACCATTCATAGCACCAGAGCCAGGATCATTGTCTCGCGTCAAAGGAAAATTTCTACAGGGGACACATGCTTTCATGCGATTTCCATTCCTTCCACTAGGAGCCATATCTTGATAATGGCATACACTATTATAGGTTATGAATCACAATTTATAATCTTAACAAAAAAATAGTCAGAAAAATTGAGATCCTATTCATGGCTAATCCCATATTCACAACAATGGATTCTTTGAGAAGTATTTACATTAAACTCATTCATAATGGATTGTAAATAAAATGTGAATTATCTTAATCATATCATATTGGAGTGTCGTAACCAATAGTACAGCAAGGCACGTTGTTGTGCACCAGTTCCCATTCGATTCTAGCTCAAAGCGGAGCTTTCAAGTATTACCCCTAGATACATTTGTAGTAGAGTCGCCTCTACCTGCTCGTATCCAGACAGGGATGTATTGCTTGAACGATCCACATAATCTATTCCTTACCAAAATACCAGGACGTTATTATATGTATATCCTCAAAGACTAACTTAAGGACACACCCCAAACCCTACGTTTTCTAAATCTAGTTTCCAAGTATTCTACTAATATTTCCTCTAATACCAAATGTAGGGTCCCGACCCCAGTTGCCCGGAGTAGGTTCCATATTTGATTACATTGGCATACATACATGGAATACGAATCCAGAAGGACCGAGTAGTTTAGTATTATTGGAAACAAGATACATACATAAGTTTACTATTACAACATGAAGGGAATGAAAAAACTATTCTATTCTACTAGGAACATCTCGTCTCCTAGATTTTTCTTATAGGTCTTTTATAAATTACTTCTTCAGGTCCTGAGAAAATGAAACATAAGAAAGGGGTGAGCTCAAATGCTCAGTAAGAGTAAGAAATACAGTGAAAGATAATATAAACATTAAACAAGGTGAATAATTGAAAACACATGCCTTTAATAATAAACATGAACACATTATGGCAGGAATATGAGCTGAGTAAATAATACTAAAATAAAACATAATCATGGGTATTCTACTAGTCGAATTACCACATGAAATATCAATAGATAAACTCATAATGATGGAATTCATAATTCCGTACATTTTTAAACATTTTTTCAATGCCTCGGCCAAGACGTCTAATGATTAAGGCCTCAGCCAAAATCCATATCACATTGGGAAATGCCTCATCCTATTCCACGTCTAGATGTCTCATGAGACCTATCGATGAATCGAGGGTCTATAGCAGGCCCCACCCATCACATAATAAGTCCAATGCATTTATCATATGAGAGGGGATAAACATAAACCATATATACATTCATATTGAAACTATCACGTGAAATGTAACTAACATTCCCCAATTATCGAACATAAATACTAATCATTCGGAATAATTGGGTGAATAGTTTTAGGATAGATAATCCACAATAGAGTTAGTCATAAACCATTAAATAAAATATGGTAGATGACTTCATAAATTATTGAACCGAATAATACCATGTAATCAACAAGTGTGTTTTATCAAACGAGAATACTCTTATAAAATCATTAAGAAATCTGGAGGTAAAAACACTTTTATTTTGAAATGAAGAGTTCTTTTGGGAAAATATTGGTATAAAACAAGAATTGAAGTAAGATGGTATTTTAATAACAAAATTTGTGATTTTATAATGATAATGGTTTCCAAAAAAAGATTTTAGAGTGATCTTGAAAATAGAAATGATTTTTAGAAATTTCTCTTGATCCGGGCTTGTATTTTGGAAACAACTTTGAATGTTCCTTTTAAAACGTTTAACTATCCATAAAATAAGGAAGGGTTATAGTTTGTAAACTTATATATGATACTCACACAGAATATATATTGATTAAATAACAGTACATATGTATTTCATCGAGGATATTAGAAAATAAAAGTAACTCGAATGAAAATGGACGTTCGTGTGGAAAACCCTTACATTAACTCCAAACGTATTTTTCTCTCGATCTTAAGCTCCTAGAATATAAAATTATACTTATTAATAACTTATTCCAGAACCTATTATACATTTTTTTAGATTATCATTATTCTGGTTAGTTCATTTATGTTTTTATTGATTAGTTATTGTATTGAATTCCATCACTTTCGAGTGTTCATTTTCATTATTTTCATCTTCGGTTCACTTTTTTTTAAGTATGTGGAATGAATGTAAAACTACAAAATTGAAATTATATATTATTTATTAAAATTAATAAGTTTTATTAGTCATTTATATAAACTAGTTTCATGGAATGAGGATGAATTATCATATAGAACATTAATGATAATTATTTTGGTTTATTTGTAGGTTTTGATTACAATGAACTTGTTTTTCATTATAACCTAATACCACTTGATCAAAGAGATTACAGAATATTAAATAGGTTTTATTATATATAATAATCTGGTTCAAACATAACAACAATGGTTTCATGACCATAATTTAGAATGATAATAGAAATCAATAGTCCATTGTCCTTGAATGTGTAAAATTGACACATCTCGGATGGTCTTCTTGCTACCAGTATAAAAGAATGTAAAAAGGGGGAGATGATGATAAATTATTCCACTATCATGAAAAAATTACAGTACATATAAGTTACTAGATTCATCACAAAATTTGGATAAAGATAGTTAATTGGAAAAAAAAACTAAAGAACTTGAAAGGAAAGACAATGATTTGAAAATAGGAATTTACCTCTTGATCCAATCTTCCTTGAGAACCTCTCTAAGGGAGAGGTTTTGGTCTTCTAATGGGACCAAAGCTTACTAGACGTGGGAGAGGAGGTTGGGAGAGTATTTAGAAGGAATTGGAAGAAGGCACAAGGCTTTAGTAGGGGTGAGAGGAGGATTTTATAGTGGAGGAGAGAGGGGATTTCTTAATATAAAACTCATTAATTTATTATTTCTCCTCAAGACAAGGAATAGTGAGTATTCCATGACCAAGAATAGTAATTTTATCATTTTATCCCGAACAAAGTGGTCTTACATCAGCAGGACATCACACATGACTTAACAATTAGTGTATTTATCTTAATATTGCAATTTATGGTATGTCACTATTCATCTAAAATTCAAGTTTTTCAGAAAATTACCACAAATTTACCCATACCATTTTTCAATATGTAGAATCCAAAAATGAAGTCCATTTTTCAAAAATAATTTTATAAATATTAGTAATTTAATATTTAATTAAATCATAATTTATTATCAAAAACCAATTTTAAATCATTTATTAACTTATTCTAAAATATAAGTATATCGTACTTTCAACGTGAATATTATTTATATATTATCATAGGTAAGGTTACTATTCATTAGGGTACATCAATATTCATAAGAGTATGTTACTATTCATAAGGGTAGGTTACTATTCACCAAAAATTATGTTTTTCTTATTGGACTCTAAATAACTTAATGATCCTAACTGGGTATGTCAGAATTTTGAAATTCACATCATAGATGTGAAAAGCATATGTTTAAGGGACCGATAACACTTAGTAGTTAATGTGATTATGCCATATTTATAAGAAATCAATTTCCTTTTAAAAAAATATTTGGTCGTTACATTATTGAATGAAAAAAAATTTAAAATTTAAAATAAATATTTTTTATATTAATGTCAATAATGTGATACATACTATATATCGTACATAGATAGATTTTTTAATTGATTTTCTTTGAGTAATTTAAATTAAAATGTTTTTCTTTCTATTTATAATCAATATATTAAATTTTTTTCATTAATTTGATATTTATTTTGATATATTGATACTCATTTTTATACTAGTATTACCAGGTGGTCTAACATTCCTATCAATTTTAGTTTTTTGTACACACGGAATGTAATATGTGTTATCTATGTGATAGGATATACAATTTGTTATTAATATTTCATTTAAATGAATTCATATTGGATTTTTGTATAGTTTATATCATTATAAATTGTATTCCAATTCTATTTTTTTACTTTTTACTCATGGGTTAATAATGGGGATAGATCCATTTTTAGGTCGAGGACTTCATTTTTTTGAATTTAATATTGGTTATATTTATTTTACATGTTTTTCTTTGGCAGTAAAATCTATATCTGTAACACCCAAATGCTTTTATGAAATATTTTCTCAAAATAATTTTAATTCATAGATAGATTTTATTTTACACAATGTTGAGGTTAAGAAAACCACATGATTACCTTATTAAAAAATTACCATTTTAACCTAGATGTTAGGTTAATGGGAATACATATAACAAACTTATGAAGAGGAATAGTGATTTTATTCTCCTCCAATTGTTTATTAATTATTATTTTTTAATAAATTTAGTGATTTATTTTTATTAAAGGAAATTAATGAAATATATCTTTTATAAATTCAATAAAATATTTCTTATATTTATCCAAAAGTTATTTTTTTCATTGTGTATGAATAATTCTTATTTGATATATAAAAACCTATATTTTTCAAACGGATAATTTTTCAACTTTTAATTGTAAACCCAATTTAAAATAATTTAATCACAAATTAATAATTTATAACTAAAAATAATCAAGATCATTGGAATTGAAAAATTAATATTTACTTTGAATGAATTTTTGATACTTTTATGATAACATTCATGATTTGATGAAGAGTAAAATCTAATAAGGAGTAACCCTAGACCTAAATTGATGATTCACACAATTTCCCAAATCATATCGTACTACTCAATAAATGTTTAAAAAATATATTTAAGATTATCATATTCCTTATTTATTAATCAAATTAACCCTAAATGAATGATACAATAGTACATGAAGATAAATTAAAATTCACACTAAAATATAGAACCCATAAAAATATAGGCATTGAAAATTTTAGGGAAATATTTTCAGGTTCTTATATAGTCATATTATTATTTTTGATATAATTAATAACTTCTATAATGGATTATATTATAAATTGTTTTGGAAAGTGTAATTGAGGATGTCTTTGTGATTTTATTTTTCAAAATGTTTTCGGTTTAATTTTGAGAGATGGGTTTAGCAAATTATTTACTTTTGGTCCTTAATTGGAAATAAATACATAGAAATAAATCAATATGTATACTTCTTATATTTTTATTTAGACAAAAACATTTAATGGTTTAAGAAACACTATAGAATGTGAGTAACATATTGGGGTGGAAATAGATTTTTAACTGTTTGCAAATAATATAGGAATACTTTATACGTTTTTTTCAATATCATGAATTGAAATATTTGAAGAAATATATATTTTGTTTGGAGGAAATAAAATGTTTTTAATATAATTTCATGTTAATAAAATTGAATGTGCATTTTATTTGTAAGGTCCCAACCCTAGTTGCCCAGAGTAGGTTCCTTATTTGATTATATTGGCATACATACAAGGAATACGAATCCCAAAGGATGGAGTAGTTTAGTATTATTGGAAACAAGATAAATACATAAGTTTATCATTAAAACATGAAGGGAAAGAAAACACTATTCTATTGCACAAGGAACATCTCGTCTCCGGGATTATGCTTGTAAGTCATTCATAAATTACTTCTTTAGGTCCTGAGAAAATGAAACATAAGAAATGGGTGAGATCAAATTCTTAGTAAGTGTAAGAAATATAGAGGAAGACAATATAAACATTAGACATGGTGAATAATTGAATACACATGCCTTTAATAATAAACTTGAACACATAATTGTATGAATATGAGCTACGTAAATAATTCCATAATAAAACATAATCATGGGTATTCTAATAGTCGAATAGCCACATGAAATATCAATAGATGAACTCATAATGATGGAATGAATAATTCCGGTCATTTTGAAAAATTTTGTCAAGGCCTCTGCCAAGACGTCTAATGATTAAGAAATCGGCCAAAATCAATATCACATTGGGAAAGGCCTCGACCTATTCCACGTCTTGTTTTCTCATGAGACCTACCGATCCATCAAGAGGATATAGCAGGACCCACCTATCACATAATAAGTCCAATGAATTCCTCATATGATCGGGGATAAACATAAATAATATATACATTCATATTGAAACTATCACGTGAAATGTAACTAACTTTCCCCATTTATTGAACATAAATACTAACAATTCGGAATAATATGGTGAATGGTTTTAGGATAGATCATCCATAATAGATTAGTCATAAACAATTAAATAAAATTTGTTAGATGTCTTCATAAATTATTAAACCCAGTAATACCATGTAATCAACAAGAGAGTTGAATCAAACGAGAATACTCTTATAAAATCATTAAGCAATCTTGAGATAAATACCCCTTTATTTTGAACAGAAGAGTTATTTTGGATCAAATTTTTCATAAAACCAGAAGTTAAGTAAGATATTATTTTCATAAAAAATTATTGATTTTATAATGATAATGGTTTCCAAAAAAATAGATTATAGAGTGCTCTTGAAAATTGGAATGATTTTGAGAAATTCCCTTGATTCGAGCTTGTATTTTGGAAACTACGTTGAATGTTCCTTTTAAAATGTTTCACTATAAATAAAATAATGAATTTTTATAGATTGTAAACATATATATGATGCTCAAACAAAATATATGATGAGTAAATAACAATACATAATAATTTCATCGAGGAAATTAGACAATAAAAATCACCCGAATGAAAATGGAAGTTCGGGTTGAATTCCCTTACCTTAACTCCAAAAGTATTCGTATCTTAGACTTAAGCACCTGGAATATGAAATTATACTTATTAATAAATTATTCTAGAACCTATTATACATTTATTTAGTTTATCATAATTCTGGTTAGTTCATTTATGTCTTTATTGATTTGTTATTGTATTGAATTCCATCACTTCGGAGTGTTCATTCTCTTTATTTTTATCATCTGTTCACTTGTTTTTAAGTATATGGGAATAATGTAAAACTCCATAATTGAAATTATATATTATTTATGAACATAAATAGGTGTTATTGGTCATTTATATAACCAGGATACATGGATCTAGGATGAGTTCTCTTATAGAACTTTAATGATAATTATTTTGGTTAATTTGTAAGTTTTGATTACAATGACCTCATTTTTCTTTATAACCTAATACCAATTGAGAAAATGGATTAAAGAATATTATATAGGATATATTATATATAATAATCTGGTTCAACCATAAGTAGAATAATTTCATGAAGATAATTTATAATGATAATAGAAATTGAAAGTCCATCGTCCTTGAATGTGTAAAATTGACACATCTCGGATGGTGTTCTTGGTAATAGTATAAAAGAATTTAAAAAGGGGGATATGATGATAAGTTATTAAACTATCATGAAAAAATTCCAGTACATATAAGGTACTGGATTCATCACAAAATTTGGATAAGGAGAGGTAATTGAAAAAGAAAACCAAAGAACTTGAACAGAAAGACAAAGATTTGAAAAAAGAAATTTACCTCTTCAAACAATCTTCCTTTAGAGCATCCATAAGGGAGAGGTTTTGGTCTTTTAATGAGACCAAATCTTTCTGGACATTGGAGAGGAGGTTGGGAGAGTATTTTTCCAGAATTTGGAGAATGCACAAGGCTTTAGAGGAGTGAATGGAAGAGGGGGTGAGAGGGGGTTTATAGTGGAGGAGAGAGGGGATTTCTTAATATAAAACTCATTAATTTATTTATTCTCCTCAAGACAAGGAATATTGAGTATTCCATGACCAATAATAGTAATTTTATCATGTTATCCAGAAGCAGGTGGGCTTACATCAGTAAGACATCACATGTGACTCTATAATTAGTGTATTTATCTTAATTTTGCAATTTATGGTATGTCACTATTCATCAAAAATTCAGGTATTCTAGAAAAATACCAAAAATTTACCCATACCATTTTTCAACATGTAGATTCCAAAAATGAAGTCCATTTTCCAAAAATAATTTTCAAAATATTACTAATTTAAAATTTAATTTAATCATAATTTATTTTCAAAACTAGTTTTAAATCATTCATTAACATATTCTAAAATATAGGTATATCATACTTTAAACTTGAATATTATTTATATATTATCATAGGAAAGGTTAAAATTCATTAGGGTATATCACTATTCATACGGTTATGTTACTATTCGTAATGGTAGGTTACTATTCATCAAAAATTATGTTTTTCTTATTGGACTCTAAATAACTTTTTGATCGCGACAGTGTATGTCAGATTTTTGAAATTCACATCACAGAAGTGACAAACTTATTTTTAAAGGGTCCCAAAGCACTTAGTTGTTAATTTGATTATGAAAATTTTATACGAAAGAAATTTCCTTTAAAAAAAATATTTGGTCGTTACATTCTCTCCTCTTTATAAAAATTTCGTCCTCAAAATTCACATAATATTACCTAAAACGATTTAGGTATGACTTTAACATAAGCTCATCAGGCTCCCATGTTTCTTCCTCCATCATATGGTTCCCCCATAGATCCTTCACTAGATGATTTGTCCGATTTCTCAATACTTGTTCTCTAGTATCAAAAATCTTGATTAGATATTCAAAGTAAGATAAATCGATCTCAAGTTTAACTTATTCATAAGTGAGTACATGTGTTGGGTCTGGCATGTACGTTCTTAATATTGACACGTGGATCACATAGTAAACCATGGAGAGACTTGGTAGAATTTCCAAATGGTAAGCTACGACACGAACTCATTCCAGAATTTCAAATGTTTCGATGTACCTGGGACTTAATTTTCCCTTCTTATCGAATCGTATAATACCCTTCCATGAAGATACCTTTTTGAAAACGTGATCACCATCCTGATATTCCAAATCCTTCCTTCAGCTATCAGCATAGATCTTTTGCCTATATTGAGCTATTTTGATATGGTTCTGGATAATCTTCACATTTTCCATTGTTTCTTCAACATGTTCTAGGCCCACGATATTTCGTTCACCAACATCATCCCAAAAAGTTGGTGAACGACATCGCCACCAATATAATTCTTCATAGGGTGCCATATGTATACATGGATGTAAGCTATTTTTTTACGAATATTCTAGGAGAGGTACGTACTGATCCCACATTCCTTGAAAATCAATTGAACAAGACCTCAACATGTCTTCTAATGTTTGAATTGACTGTTCGGATTGTCCATCAGTTTGTTGGTGGTAGGTAGTTTTCAAACGATGATCGGTATCTAGGGCCTTCTGATGACTTTTCCAAAATCTTGACGTAAAACGTGGATCATGATCAGAAACAATCGATAGGGTTACTTCATGATGTCTCACAACTTCATTAATATATTGTCTTGTAAGATGTTCAAGTGGTATATCTTCTCTTATAGTAAGAAAATGCGCTGACTTGGTAAGACGGTCATCAATGTCCCATATTGCATCATTCCTGTTAGGAGTCTTTGGTAGTCCCATGACAAATTCCTTCGTGATATTATCCCATTTCTACTCAGGTATGTGAAGACGTTGTAATACTCCTACAGGATGTTGCCTTCCAGCTTTCACTTGTTGAAAAACCATACATCATGACACAAAGTCAGCAATCGCCCTCTTCATGTTGTCCAACCAAAAATGTTATTTCAAATCTGAATACATCTTAGTTCTACCTAGGGGTATAGAGAAATTGGAACTGTTAGCATCATCGAACAATTACCTATTTAGATCAGGTATATCGTGAACACAATGTCTCTTCCCAAATTACAAAATTCCATCTTTATATACGAAGTCACTCAGTCTACCAACATTCACAGATTTAATATTCTATTGAAATCCCTCATCATCAGCCTGAGTCCTTTTTATACTTTCTAGTAAAGATTGTTTGGAAAACATTTGAAAAAGCATTGATATTTCATCTTCCATGGTTACTCCCATATCTATATTTACTAGATCCATGAAAATAGGATCCCTTTTAACTCACATCTTGTTCAAAACTCCAGGATCCTTTCTGCTCAAAGCAACTACCACCCTATTTTCCTTCCCCGGGTGGTTTTGTATCGTGCAATCATAATCCTTGAGTAGTTCAAGCCATCTCTGTTTCCTCATGATGAGTTCTTTCTATGAGAAAATATAGTTCAAACTCTTGTGATCAGTATAAATATCATATTTTACACCATATAGTTAATGTCTCTATATCATCAAAGCAATGATTACAGCAGCTAACTCAAGATAATGAGTAGGATAGTTTTGCTCCGACATTTTTAGCTGTAGTGATGCACAAGAAATAACCCTATCATTTTTCATATGGATACAACCAAGTCTTTTTTTAAGCATCACTATATATAACAAATCCTTCATTCCACGATGGTATAGTCAATATAAGATCATTGAATAATCTTCTCTTCAGTTCATTGAAAAATACGTCACAATATTTTTTGCAATCAAATTTAACGCCTTTTCGTGTGAGCTTTGTTAGCGGGTTAGCCAGTCAAGAGAAATTATGTATGAAATGCCGATAATGACTTGCTAAGATAATAAAACTGTTTACCTAAGTTATGATTGATGGCATGGTCTAATCTTGTATTTCATATGCCTTTTTAGTATCAACTAGGATTCCATCTTTAGAGACAATAAGGCCAACAAAAAGAAATCTCATGATGCCAGAATTCACACGTGCTAAACTTCCCATATAATTCATGTCTTCTAAGAGTCTTTAGGATAATGCGCAAGTGATTTTCATGTTCCCCATAGATGTTGGAGTATACCAAGATATCATCAATAAATACCAATACAAAATCATCGACATATTCTATGAAAACTCTGTTCATTATATCCATGAAGACAGAGGGTGCATTAATCAATGCAAAAGGTATTACTGTAAACTCATAATGCCCGTACCTGGTTTGAAACGTTGTTTTCTGAATGTCTTCCTTCTTCACACTCAACTGATGATATCTATATCAATGTTAAATCTTTGAAAATAATTTAGATCCATGCAGTTGGTCAAATAAATCATCAATACGAGGTAGGGGATACTTTTTCTTTATTGATATAGCATTGATCTCCCTGTAGTGGATACAAAACCTCATAGATCCATCTTTCTTCTTAAAAAAAGGAGAGGGGCTCCCCATGGAGAAACACTAGGGTGGATAAATCCCTTATTACTCAATTCATATAGTTGTTTTTGTAGTTCTACTAATTCCACAGTGGCCATTCTATAAGGGGTCTTCGTTATGGGCCTTGTACCAGGAATTAAATCTATAGAAAACTGAATTTCTCGTTCTGGGGGATGTCCAGGTAAATCTTCTGGAAACACATCAACATATTCTCTCACAATAGGTACATCCTATATTTTATCATTCCTTTCCTCAGCCATATTTATTTCAATCTCATCCTCCCCAATAATTAAATTTATTTGAGCTAATGGGTGTGGATCTAGATAAGAATCTTGTGGTGATGATTCTGCTCTACAGATAAGGTGTTTTTTATCATCGTCATTAGAAATCGTAACCTCCTTCTTTGTGTTTTGGATTAATGACCTCCACTGATCCGCATCTCCTGATAGATGATATACTACCATGGCAACCTTATCTCTTTCATTACTTCCAAAAGTGATAAATATCTTCTCAATGGAACATATCCACTACTCTACTACAAACAGGTTTGCAGTCCGGTTGAATGATCGTGGCTGTTGTCGCATAATGTGATCTAGCATGGCTCTTCCATGTGGTGGATCCGGATGCTCCATACGGGTAATGTTATCATTCATAACCTGAGTAAGTTGTCCTAGTATAGTTATGAGTTTCTCAGCACCATTCATAGCACCAGAGCCAACATCATTGTCTTGTGTCGGAGGAAAATCCCTACAGTGGACACGTGTATTCATGCGATTTCCATTCCTTCCACTAGGTGCCATATCTTGATAATGGCATACACTATATTAGGCTATGAATCACAATTTATAATCTTAACATAAAAATACTCTGAAAAATTGAGATCCTATGCATGGATAATCCCACATTCACAACAATGGATTCTTTGAGAAATATTTACATTAAACTCTTTCATAATGTCTTGTAAAGAAAATTTGAATAATCTTAAGCATATCATAATGGAGTGTCGTAACCAATAGTGTAGCAAGGCCCGTTTTCATGCACCAGTTCCCGTTAGAGTCTAGCTCAAAGAGGAGCTTTCAGGTATTACCCCTAGATACATTTGTGCCAGAGTCGCCTCTACCTGCTCGTATCTAGACAGGGATGTATTTCTTGAACGATCCACATAATCTATTTCTTACCAAAATACCAGGATGTTATTATATGTATATCCTCAAAGAATAACATAGGGACTCATCCCTAACCCTACGTTTTCTAAATCTAGTTTCCAAGTATTCTACTAATCTTTCCTCTGATACCAACTGTAATGTCCCGACCCCAGTTGCCCGGAGTAGGTTCCTTATTTGATTATATTGGTATAAATACATGGAATTCGAATCCCGAAGGGCTGTGTAGTTTAGTATTATTGGAAACAAGATACATACATAAGTTTATCATTACAACAATAAGGGAATGAAAAAAATATTCTATTCTACTAGGAACATCTCATCTCTTAGATTTTAATTTGTATGTCATTCATAAATTACATATTCAGGTCCTGAGAAAATGAGACATAAGAAAGGGGTGAGATCAAATGCTCAGTAATAATAAGAAATATAGAAGAAGATAATATAAACATTTGACAAGGTGAATAATTGAAAACACATTACTTTAATAATAAACTTGAACACATTATGATAGGAATATGAGCTGAGAAAATAATTCCAAAATAAAACATAATCATGGGTATTCTACTAGTCGAATAACCACATGAAATATCAATAGCTGAACTCATAATGATGGAATGAATAATTCTGGACATTTTGAATCATTTTGTCAAGGCCTCGGCCAATATGTCTAATGATTAAGGCCTCAGCCAAAATCCATATCACATTGGGAAAGGGCTCAGCCTATTCCACGTCTAGTTGTCTCATGAGACCTACCAATGAATCGAGGGTCTATAGCAGGCCCCACCCATCACATAATAAGTCCAATGCATTTCTCATATGAGAATGGATAGACATAAACAATATATACATTCATATTGAAACTATCACTTGAAATGTAACTAACTTTCCCCATTTATCGAACATAAATACTTACCATTCAGAATAATTGGGTGAATGGTTTTTGGATAGATTATCAACAGTAGAGTTAGTTATAAACCATTAAATAAAATATGGTTGATGACTTCATAAATTATTGAACCCAATAATACCATGTAATCAACAGGTGTGTTTAATCAAACGAGAGTACTCTTATAAAATCATTAAGCAATCTTTATATAAAAACACTTTTATTTTGAAATGAAGAGTTATTTTGGGAAAATATTTTCATAAAACCAGAAGTGAAGTAAGATAGTATTTTCATAAAAAAATTAGTTATTTTATAATGATAATGGTTTCCACAAAAAATAGATTATAGTGTTCTCTTGAAAATAGGAACGATTTTTAGAAATTCCCTTGATTCGAGCTTGTATTTTGAAAACAACTTTGAATGTTCCTTTTAAAACGTGTAACTATCCATAAAATAAGGAAGGGTTCTGTTTTTTAAACTTATATATGATACACACACAAAATATATAATGATTAAATAACAATAAATAAATATTTCATCGAGGAAATTACACAATAAAAGTAACCCGAATGCAAATTGACGTTCGTGTGGAAAACCCTTACCTTAACTCCAAATGTATTCTTCTCTCAAACTTAAGCTTTTGTAATATAAAATTATACATATTAATAACTTATTCTAAAACCTATTATACATGTTTTTAGTTTATCATTATTCTGTTTAGTTTATTTATGTCTTTATTGTTTAGTTATTGTATTGAATTCCATCACTTCGGAGTGTTCATTTTCTTTATTTTCATCTTCGTTTCACTTGTTTTTAAGTATGTGGAATGAATTTAAAACAATAGAATTGAAATTATATATTATTTATGAAAATTAATAAGTTTTAGTAGACATTTATATAACCTAGTTACACAGAATGAGGATGAATTATCATATAGAACTTTAATGATTATTATTTTGGTTAATTTGTAGGTTTTGATTACAATGAACTGATTTTTTATTATAACCTAATACCATTTGATCAAATGAATTATAGAATATTAAATAGGATTTATTATATATAATAATATGGTTCAACCATATCAAGAATGGTTTCCTGACCAGAATTTAGAATGATAATAGAAATCAAAAGTCCATCATCCTTGAATGTGTAAAATTGACACATCGCGGATGGTGTTCTTGCTACAAGTATAAAAGAATGTAAAAAGGGGGAGATGTTGATAAATTATTCCACTATCATGAATAAATTCCAGTACATATAAGGTACTAGATACATCACAATATTTGGATAAGGAGAGGTAATTGAAAAAGAAATCCAAAGAACTTGAAAGGAAAGACAATGATTTGAAAAGAGGAATTTACCTCTTGAACAAAACATCATTGAGAACCTCTTTAAGGGAGAGGTTTTGGTCTTTTAATGAGAAAAAAGCTTACTGGACGTGGGAGAGGAGGTTGGGAGGGTATTTAGAAAGAATTGGGAGAAGGCAAAAGGCATGAGTAGGGGTGAGAGGAGGATTTTATAGTGGGAGAGAGGGGATTTATAAATTTAAAACTAATTTATTTATTACTTCTCCTAAAGATAAAGCATAGTGAGTATTCCATGACCAAGGATAGTAATTTTATCATTTGATCTCGAACCAAGTGGTCTGACATCAGCAGAACATCACACATGACTCTATAATTAGTGTATTTATCTTAATTTTGGAATTTATGGTATGTCACTATTCATCTAAAATTCAAGTATTTTAGAAAAATCCCATAAATTTACCCATACCATTTTTTGATATGTCGAATCCAAAAATGAAGTACATTTTTCAAAAATAATTTTATAAATACTAATAAATAAATATTTAATTAAATCATAATTTATTATCAAAAAACAATTTTAAATCATTCATTAACTTATTCTAAAATATAGGTATATCGTACATCAACGTGAATATTATTTATATATTATCATAGGTAAGGTTAAAATTCATTAGGGTATATCAATATTCATAAGGGTATGTTACTATTCATAATTGTAGGTTACTAGTCACCAAAAATTATGTTTTTCTTATTGGACTCTAAATAACATACTGATCCTAACTCTGTATGTTGGGTTTTTGAAATTCACATCCTAAAAGTGAAAAACATATCTTTTAAGGGTCCCATAGCACTTAGTAGTTAATGTGATTATGCCATATTTATAATAAAGTAATTTCCTTTTAAAATAACATTTGGTTGTTACATTATTGGAAAAATAAAATTTAAAATTTAAAATAAATATTTTTTAAATTAATTTAAATAATGTGATATATACTATATATCGTACTTAGATATAGTTATTAATTGATTTTCTTTGTCTAATTTAAATTTAAATGTTTTTCTTTCTATTTATAATCATTATATTAAAGTTTATTTCATTAATTGTATTTTTATTTTGATAAATTGATCCTCATTTGTATACTAGTATTACCAGGTGGTCTAACATTCCTATCGTTTTTAGTTTTTTATTCACACAGAATCTAATATGTGTTATCTACGTGATATGATATACAATTTTTTAATAATATTTCATTTAAATGAATTGATATTGGATTTTGGTATAGTTTATATAATTACACATTGTATTCCAATTCTATTTTTCTACTCTTTACTCATGGGTTAATAATGGGGATAGATTCATTTTTAGGTCGAGGACTTCATTTTTTTGATTTTAATATTGGTTATATTTATTTTACATGGTTTTCTTTGGTAGTAAAATATATATCTGTAACACCAAAATTCTTTTATGAATTATTTTCTCAAAATAATTCTAATTCTTAGATAGATTTTATTTTACATAATCTCCAGTTTAAAAAAACCACAGGATTACCTTATTATAAAACTACCATTTTAACATAGATGTTATGTTAATGGGCATACATATAACAACCTTATGAAGATGAATAGTGATTTCATTCTCATCCAATTTTTTATTAATTATTATTTTTTTAATAAATTTAGTGATTTATTTTTATTAAAGGAAATTAATGAAATATATATTTTATAAATTCAATGAAATATCTCTTATATTTATCAAAAAGTTATTTTTTTCATTGTGTGTGAATAAGTCTTATTTGATGTATAAAAACCTATATTTTTCAAACGGATAATTTTCAACTTTTAATTGTAATCCCAATTTAAATTAATTTATTCACACATTAATAATTTATAACTACAAAATAAACAAGATCTTTGGAATTGAAAAATTAAAATTTACTTTGGATTAATTTTTTATACTTTTATAATAACATTCATGTTTTGATGATGAGAAAAAATACACTACGTTTTAATTCAAAAAAAATTCCTCAAAATAATTTTTATGGTTAAATTATAATATTGAATAGTTTTAGAGTATAAATATAATATATTTTTATCATTAAATAATATTTATTTTGTTATCATTAATTTCAATTTGAATTCATAAATAAAAACATTTCAATATTTCATAAATTTTTAACGTTTAAAAGTTGTTTTATCTTTCAGAAAAAGAGAATGATGTGAAATTAATTCCTAAAACATATTTTTTTGATTTTTGAAACATTTACTACACGTTTGGAATCATTAGGTACAAATTATGAAAATTTCATTATTTTATTTTTTGGGATTACGGATAGTAAAATCGTCAATTTTAATTAATATTGTAAAAGATAAATCAGGCAATTAAGTGTAACAATACTATTATAAAATAACCATAAAACATGACTTAATAACATTGTATGAGTGTGTTTCTACCCAATTCATCATTGGGTCGAAATTGTGTCCTTTGGAAGCTACATGGATGGGATGAAGACATTTAATTTGTTTTATTTAAAGAATAATTTAATATGTATCACTCTAACTTAATTAACTCAATCATTTCTTTTTTAAAGATATACTAAAGATAAATCCTATTTATATACTAATTTTAATTCTAAATTTTCTTCCATTATCATGGTAATTTATTTGTAATTTTTAGAAACTAAATAAATATCTTAAAGTATAATACTTTGAGGATTAAAAAATTAAATAATTGAAGAGAAATCACTAAAAAAAATTTATTAAAATAAAAGTAACCAAAAAAATTACCAAATAATATTGGACGAGAATATCTTGTCCATAACCATCCAAGGGTCATGTTAATGGCCATTTAGAGGCATATATATGGGATTGAGACACTTATATTTTTTATTTGAAGTGATGATAAATTTGTCACATTCATAATATAATAAGTATAAAAATAATAATGTCGGATTTTCCTGAAGATAAATTAGACATAAAATATTCTTCTGAAATATAGTTGATTTATCATCAAGAGTATTCATTATTTCATTTTTTTCAAAAAAATAATTATTATATAATTATAAAAATTTGATATAGTGATTATTTCATTAATTGAGAAAGTGCATATATGTTCATAAAAATATTAAATTAAATATAATTTTTTATAATTAATATTTATCATTAGATTCATAGATGACCTTGTCATCTTATGAATATAATTAAAAAAATTCTAAGTTTACTTATTTTCTTAATATTTTTGAAAATAATTGGTTTGAATAGGGTCAAGATTGACACAATTGGTTGATTATCAAAATAATATTTTATTAAACTAGTCTTTAACAATAATATGTTTTACGTTAATTAATAATTATTTTATGGTATAATATTTTATAAGGTATTTATTTATGGTCTCATTGGCATCGAATAAGTAAATATTTCATCCTTTTAATGTTGAAATATGTGTTACCCTAGATAATAATTAAATAGAATAACTATGTGATAATTAAAATGATAATGTTTAAATTGAAATAATTTTTTTCTCATAAATCTAATGACTGATTTTATTACAATCCTTTCACATATATTTTTATAAATTGTTACATTTTGGGTATTATTAGAAGGTGTTTTATTTTATTATAAATTAATATTTTTTGTATATCCAAAAAGTTCCACTCATCTCAATTAAAAATGGGAACCTTCTCCCTCACATATTCACTACACATTTTGACCTAAAGCTCATCCATACCCTTTTAGTTTTAAATTTTATACATCCCTAGTTAAATTCTAGAGGGCTTGGTGTTTTTCAAAGACCAACCCTGGTGCCCTAATAAGAGATTTAGAGGAAGCCCATCAAAGAATAAGAAATACCCTCTACCGATTCTTTCAAAATTCATTCTTGTTGTACTTCCTCTTCATGATTTGTTTCATTATAAATTAATAAATCCAATATCACTTCTATAATGAGATGTTATTATGATTATGTAACAACAATATTCCACATTCTACCCATCCTACAAAAAATGAATCCACCAAACATGCATACATACAACTTACCATCTCAAATTGTGGTGTAATATGTTTTGAACCACCACCTTACATGGATTGGTATAATGATGGAAGTAATATATATATATATATATATATTATAAAAGGATTATGAAATATTACAAAAAATTCACTACAATACCATTCATAAATTATTTGAATGATATCGTCTTTCGTGCGTACGTATCATTTACTGTCTCCATTATGCGATGTGATTCAATTTTTATTATATCCATTGTAGAATTATTTTGTAAATATATAGAATGAATAAATTTTAAATATATATATACATATATATATTTTACTAATATCATTTTTAGTGATATAATTTTGACCTATGATAGATAACCATAACTTATTTGACCTAACATGCGTAAGAAAATGAAGCAATTAATACCCAAATAATTGGTAATAATGAAATGTTTTTTAAATAATATGATTATATGATCATAAATGATATCATAAAAATGAATATGATTCTATAATAAGTTAATGTCAGTATTTAAATCATTATACCTGATATTTGGGTACATATAAATGAAAATTGTACCTCAGCTAAGGGATAATTTCACAATCTCATTGTTTTCCGACATTGTTTATACATAAGAATTTACTAGGGTATATCTATCATCCCTATACATGTTTCCTAAATATTTAATACTATTTATATTCTTATAAAAAGTTTTAAAGTCAAATTTACCCGTTGGAAATTTTTTATTAAATTTTATGTATGGATTTTTTTTGTCATTCGATATGAGGTACTTTTTAACTTCTCTAGAAACAGTAAATAGATAATGTATTTTTAACTTATATGTTAAGGAATATTATTTACATTTCCATAACACCATATTTATTTGAAGTTGCCACTACAATATTTCTATATTACTTTTAAATAAATTATTTTCCTTAAATTTTTAGCTGTATTTTGAGAAAAAAATCATTTTCTTATGAAGAAAAGATATCTCCATTAATAATAAATTTCAAGTGTTATATCAAAATTATTATCCATCTAAGATGCAATTATTTAATAGTTTAGTGTTTCAGGTATTATATACTTATTGTTATAATTAATTTTTTGTGTTTATTATGGAATGATATTTATGAAATCTATTTTTTTATTTGTATTATTTTATGGTGGAATGATTTTTATAGAAACCCATTTTATGCCTTGGGTTATGATGAATGATTTATGTTATTATATAACACATATGAATGATTTATTTATGAGATGGGTGGGACCGATCTCTCCCTCCAATTAATTGTATAATGATTTATTTCTTTTGATATATACATGCCTGGAGCAGGAAATGATCTTGGTTCCATAATATAGGGTTGGTACGTGGAGTGAACTCGGTTCAATAATGAAAATTATCCACTATGATGGGCTTGGCAACGAGCCTCAACTAATATGAAATTATTTTCTATGATTATTTGTATGATAAATAAATTCATATATTATTTTATGACATTTGGGATTATAGTCATTGATTCTTATGAATTTTATGATTCATCTCATGGAATGATTTTTCTATCTTTGATATACAGGATAAGATTTTAAAATGATATGTTCTTATGTCTTAGGTCTAATGATGTGATTTATATCTCCCTTGTTCACCCTTACTAATAATTTGAGTCACACATTAATATATTTACTTTCTCAAATCCATACAGATTGGTATTAAGTATGATGTGTCAAAAGTAGTCTACTTATGATGAAAAAAGTGGGAGACAAAAAAGATTTCTTATAAACCAGTTTTTATGTTTCCCAGTTTCGATAAACATTATACCTAAATGAACCAATTATTTCATTGTTATATCTTGTAATAAATATTATTAATCATTGAAATAATATCAATTTATGTAATGTATTGTTGTCTGTAGTTGGTATCGTAGAAATTGTATTTTTAACCACTGGAAACTAAGATGAGAAAACCTTAGTAAGACCCCAAAATATTTGACGACGTATAGGTTACAAACCTAGTGGTTTAGAAATGACATTGAATAACCTAGGATAAATCCAAATGTTCCATCAATTGAAATTTTATTCTTGATTATGTGGTTTTCCCATTATGATTAGTGTTTCTCACAATATGCTTCTTGGATTTAGTCAATGGATGGAACCCAAAGGAAACATGTTAATGTTGAATGTGATGGGCAATGCAATGGTACTCCTATTGTGTAACCAAATGTTGTCAATGATGGAATGGAAAATATTTAATCTTTGATTAGATAAAAAACAATCTATGAATCATTCAAGAATACCAAATGTTAAAAATAGGGAAAAACATCTTGTTTAGTACTTTATGAGGCAACATCCACCCTTTTTCTGCAGGTCTTCTAATCCATTAGTTGATAAATTATTGATCAGTACCACTGAAAAGATATTTTATATTATCAAATGGTCAAAACATGATAATTTAATATTATTATTCTTTCATTTAGAAGTTGAATCTGATTAATGGTGGAACCATATGAATAATAAATGGAAAATAGATGAAATTGAATCCATGGTATGGGATGAGTTTAAGAACTTATTTTTCAATAAGTTCAATCTGTGTATTCTTAAAAAGAATATGGAGAAGGAGTTACCTGAACATGATAAAAAGGATGATGATTCTATAGGTACATATTTTGTGAATTTCATAATACTTTCAAGGTATGCTTCTAGAATTATTATTGAACCTGAGAGCAAAAGTGGTCGATTCATTAGTGGCTTAAAACCAATTCTCTAGAGAACGTTATCCATAAGGGATTTCAATAGCTATTAAGAAATAATTTAATGTGATCTCAATGTTGATATGGAGATTGGGGTAACCCATCAGTCCAATGGGATTTATATAAAGCGAAAATTGGAATTCAAGGGAAGGCCAAACATAAAAGAAGATTAGTTTTCCCTTATTCTCATATTTGGAAAGAAACATAGAGACTATATTCATAAAGTGACTAGTAAATGTTCTATGTGTGGAATAGAATGTTATCGGGTAGATGAATGATGATGTTATGGGAAAAATATTTCTAATGATGCGAATAGATAAAAAAATACATAGAATGCACCTCTGACAGTTCGATGTTACAAGTGCAAGGAAATGGGGCATTATACCAATCAATGCCCAATCCAAGGGTTTTTATGATGATCGACTTGAGAAAACTCATATGTATAATGATAAATGAATGTCATATGTTATCACTATCAGAAATGTGGAGTTAATGATGAAGTGGTTGAAGGTACACATATCATCCACTCTAAAGTAGAAAATGTTTTTTGTATTATGTATCCACCCACTTTTTTTATTTCTGAGTAATATTCTACGGGTATTTCCGTATTACATCAATAATAAGATTTTGAGTTATATGTGACATCTTATAATGGATCAACAGTTGTGTAAAATGATTAAAATTCTTATTTAGTTGGAGTTTGTATGAATATGCATCCTACAAATCTATTGATCTTTTTATTTGTGGTATTTGATATGATTCTTGGAATGGATTTCCATTCTATATATATATATCATATTAATATTCAAGGAAGGATTGTCACATTCTATATTGTAGATCAATCTATGATCATATATCGATGTAGTGATGAGTATGACATTCTATTGAAAATTTCTACTTTCTTATGAGTCATGATTCATATAAATGAAGGTTATATATCTAAAATGGATGGGGAGAAACACCCAACTAAGAAAATACCAATTTTACGTGGGTTTGATGATATATTTCTGAAATAATATCCATGTCTTCCACCATATCGTGATGTTTTATTTTCAATAGAATACATACCGATTGTTATTCATATATCAAATACACCATAAAAATAGCCGAAATCCAGTTACATGAATTGATAAAGCCACTCCAAGACAATCATGCCAAGGGACTCATATTCCCTAGGGTTTCACCTTATGGTGCACTTTTTTTGCTAAGAATATATATTTATCAATGTGAATTAGTATTGATTATTGAGAAATTTACAAGATAACTATTAGGAACAAGTTTCCTCTTCCGTACACTGATGACATATTCGACCAAACTATGCAGAGCACAAAACATTTACAGATTGATCTTTGTTCAGGATATCATCTATTAATGGTAAAAAAGTATGATACTCCAATCCAAATATTCTGTAAAAGGTATGGAAACAATAAATATATAGTGTTGCCTTTTGGTCTTTCAAATTCCACTGTTATTTTCATAGATATAATGAAAAGTGTCTCTTGAGACTATCTGTATCAGTTTGGGGTAGTCATTATAGATGATATTGTTGTGTATTAGAAAAGAAAATAATATCAGGAATATCACTTTTTAATTATACTAAAGACCAAGTGAAAGGAATGAATTTATGAAAAATTTACTAGTGTGAATTATGGATTAAAACATTTTCAATTTTGTGTCACATAATCTTGAAAGTGGGGATATCTATACCTCCTGGAAAAACAATTTATTGAACGTTTGATAAGACCCACAATGGTAAATGAGATCTGATGTTTTCATGTTTTGGATGGATTTTATCAATGTTTTCTTAAATATTATTCTATATTATCTAATCCAATCAACATGTTAACTCAGAAAGGATTTAAATTCTTGTCGACAGAGGAATGTGAAGATAATTTCAATGAGATCAAAAGACGATCAACCAGTACAACTGTGCTCATAGTGCATTGTAGTTGAGATATGTTTGTGTCCAATAGTTATGCATCCAAAAGGGGAAGGTATGTGTTCTCAGGAAAAATGTTATGGTGATAGATTATGTGACGCGAAAATTGAAAATCCATGAAAAAAATTAACCAACTCACTATTTGGAGTTAGTTGCGGTAATATTTTCATTAATGATATAGATGCTTTAACATTATCGTGAAAGGTGTGATATTTATACTGATCAAAAAATATTAAAGTATATTTTCACACAAATGGATCTGAATATGAATTAAATAAGAACATTGGAGCAGATTAGAGATTATAACGTCTCAATTCATTACCACCATGGGAATGCGAACAAGGTGGTATATTCTATGAGTTGAAATGACCTTACAAGCCTATCCTTGATGAGGATCACACAATATCTAGTATTTATGAATTTTACAATGATGGATCTTGAAATTATAATGGATGGGGAGAATATATCTCAGTTTAATGTTCTACAATCTATACGAGTGAAGATTAAGGGAGCACAGAAGGAATATGTGATGCTACAAAAGTATGTGAGAAATGTTCTTGAATTCAACGATGATTATGATAGAATAATATGGTTATAATATATATTTGTTATTACTATTATAATTGAATTAAAGAAGGATCTATTAAATGATTCTCAAAATTAATCTTTATCTATTCATCCTTGAATGACAAATATATACAGGGATATGAAATATTATTTCTGGTGGGAAGGACTAAAAATAGATGTAGCTAATTCCATATCTCGGTGACTCGGTTTTCATCATGTTAAGGATAAGATATATAAGCCTAATGGTATTTCACAAACATTACCCATAGAAATATGGAAATGAAAAAACATCCATATGAACATTATCATTTGAATTCATAAAACATTTAAGGCCATAATACTATATGTGTTATATTTGATCTCGTTATGAATTCAGAAGTCTTCATTTATATTATAGAGGATTTCACTATTGATAATATTGAAAGGATATACGTAAAATTAATGGTAAAATTTAATGGAGTACCACTTTCCCTCATATTTGATAAGGATCTGAAGATTACCTCAATGTTATGGAATTGTCTTTAGCAGGCTCTGAATACAGAGTTATGTTTCAGCACTACATATCATCCTGAGATAGACGGTCAGTCTGAGAGGACTATTAAAACTCTAGAATACATACTTAGAGCTTGATATATGTATTTCAAATGTTATTGGGATCAACACCTTTCTTTGTTTGAATTTTCATACAACAATATCTTTTACTCCAATATTTAGATGGATCCTTGTGAATAAGTTTATCGAAGTAAATACATAAATCAAACATTCTAGGATGAATTTGGGGAAATAAAGATACCAAGACCTGATATTATTAATGAAATGGATGAAACAATCATATATACTAAAACAAACATAAGATAAGCTCAGAGTTGCCCAAAAAATTATGATGACAGCTGAAGAAAATAGTTAGGGTTTGTAGTGGGTGACATGGTGTCCCTACAAATAAAACTATTGAAGGGATTAGTGAGATTTGGGATGAAGGGAAAGCTGAGCCCTTGTAATAAAAGTCCTTTTTAAATTATAGATCATATTGGGAAGGTAGCTAACCAATTGGTTCTTCCACTTTATCCCTCTCTTGATCATAATGTGTTTCATGTAAATATAATGAAAATTTACATACCTGATCGTTCGCATTTACCAAATTAAGAAGTCATGCTGTTGGAGAAATATGTTACTTATGAAAAATATTAGATAGAGATTATGGATCATATCAAAAAAGTTCTGTATAACAAGGCCACGTTTTAGTTTTTTTTGATGAACGAAAAATTTCAGCATGAATTGTTATAACTAGAGGATATGATGAGGGAAATATATCCTCTTATATTTGTATTCATGTGACAAATTTTAAGGGAGAAATTCATTTTAAGGGGGTAGAATCTAACAACCAGATGTTTATTGGAAATATTCTCTCTAAATATTTTTAATTCTTTAGTTAATTTTATTGAACACAATAACGAGTTTAATCGAACCCCGACATGCCCCTAGTTTTAAATGACCTTTTTAAGATAGCCATTAGGAGAGAAGGAATAAATATAACTAATTTTTTAAAACCTATGGTGATATCATTCACTAACATTTATTTATCAATTTATATTTTTTGTATTAATAAATTTAGTGAATTACTATTACTAAATTAAATTAAATTAATTATATATTTTTTATACATAATAAAATATTTTTTATATTCATTCAATATGAAATATTGTCATAGTTTTTCAATAAACCCTATCTGAGGTATAAAAACATATATTTTCAAATGGATAATTTTACACACTTTAATGGAGAACCCATTTTCAATAAATATTTGGACAAATTAATAATTTTTATATGAAAATATAAACATTTTCTTTGGAATAATTTTATAAAATAATACATTGGATGAATTTTTAATATTTTTCTGATAATGTTCATGTTTTGATGAATTATAAAAAATACACTAAATCTTAATTGAAAAGAAAATTCCATCAAAGTAATTCAAATTTTTAAATTATAATATTTAATTATTTTAAATTATAAATAAAATTAATTTTTATCATTGAATATGATTAATTTAATTATTATTATTTTTACATTGAATTCAGATTTAAAAAAATATCAATCTATTTCAATGTTTTAATGTTTAAAATAAATTCATTCCTTCCAAAAAGAAAATAATTTTAACTTGAATTCAGAACCATCTAGATTTTTAATTTTGGAAAATAGATTCTATATTTGTAAAAATTTGGACCAATTTATGTAAATGGAATTATTTTATTATTGGTCATTCTAAATTTTGACATCGAAAATTTTTATTAATACCGTAAAGGGTAAATCGGGTAATTAAGGGTAACAATACAATTATAAAATTACCCAAAAAATGTTATAGTTTCATTGGATGAGTGTGTTCGACCTAAATCTCTCTTAGTATGATATTTTTTCCTTATTAATCCACTTATATGAGATGAGGATATTTATTTTATTTTATTTATTGAAAAGTTAAATATGTCCCAATCAAATTTTATTAAATAATAGATTTCGTATATAAGATTATATAGAAGATAAATTCCATTATAAATACTATTTTTTATTCATAATTTATTTTCATTATCATTGTAATTTATTTGTATATTTTAATAAATAAATAATTATCCTAAATACATATACATTGATGATATTTAAGTTAATTAAATGAAGAGAAATCAATACAACATTTTTTATGAAAATTATAATGACCATATAATGGCCCAAACACATTACCAAATTTTTTTGATTGAGTATTACTTGAACATAAACATACAAGGGTCGAGTTACTCACCATTTTAAGCCTTATAGAATATATTGTGACACTTATATCATTTCATTTAATGTTATGCTAATGTTGTCATATTCATAATTTAATAGTTATAACATATTAAATGTTGTATTTACCTATGGATAAATTAGATGAAGAAATTATTTTTAATTATAATGGATTCATATTCATCATAATACAATTTTTGTAATTTTTATTCAACAAATTACTAGATTAAGTAAGTACACAAATTTTTTTAGTGGTTATTTTATTAATAGAGATAATAGTTAAATGGTATTAAAAATATCAAAATAAATATGACATTGGATAATTAATATGTCTAATGAATTTTATACAATACCTTGAAATATTATGAAGATAATGAAAGAGTTTTTTTTCTTATTTAACTTTTTATCATAGTACTTGGTAAAATCAATGATTTGAATAGTGTCAAGATTGACAGTATAGATTGTTTTCAAAAACAATGTTTTATTCAGTTATTTTAAAATAAAATATTTTCAGAAAACATTAGAAAAATTGTAACATTATCTAAAATATCATAAAGATATTAGTTATGGTCACATTGAAAAAATAATAATTAATATTTCATCCATTGATGTTGAAATATTTGATAACCTAGTTAAAATTAATACAGAATAACTAAGTACCAATTACAACGATAAACATTAAATTGGTAGAAAAACATGTATAAAATATATTGTATGATGATATTACAACCATATCTCAAATAATATTTTAAAATGGTACATTTTTTAGGTTTATGGATGGGTTTTGATATTATTATAAATTATTATTTTTTGGAGATCCTAAAATTTCCCATCACTTCAATTATAAAAGAACACATCCTCACTCACCTCTTCACTTCACTTTGATCCCTCATTCTCACCCATACCATGAAAATATTCCTTATAAAGTTACCTAGTTCTATTCTATATCTTCTTTTCATCTTTAAATACCAACTCTTGTTATATAATAGTTGATTTAGTGGAAGTACATCGGAAAATAGATAATATCCTCTAAAAATTATTTCAAACTTATTTATTTTTCTACTTCCTCTTCATGGGTAATTTAATTTTAATATAATAACTCATATATCACATAAATTCTGGGATTTTTTTTTGAGATTATGGAAAAAAATATTCCACATTCTATAAATCTCATGAAAAATGAAATCCTTATGCATTCACACATATGACTTACTGTCTCCACGTAGTGTTATAATCTATTTTTCACTACCTCATTACATGGATGGGTATAACGATGAAAATAATAAATATTTTATAAATTGATTATTATATATTATACACCATTCACTTAAATACCATTTAGAAATTATGGAATATTATCGTTTCTCATGCGTACGTACGATATACTGTCTCTACAATGTGTTGTGATTCATTCAACACGATCTTCATTAAAAATTAATGTGTAAATTTATAGAATGATTAATTATGATATATATAATATTAATATCATTTTTATGATATAACTATGACCTATGAAGGAGACCCAGAGCATATTCTATAAAACATACATTATCAAATGAAGTAGTTAATACATGAATAACAAGTAATAATGAAATGTTATTAACAATCATATGATAATATAACCATATATGATGTCATTAAACTGGCTATGATTTGGGAATAAGTCAATTAAATTATTTAAATCATTATATAGTGGATTTGTGTACATATAATGGAAATCATACCTTTGTTAATGGATAATTTCACAATATCATTGTTATCCGAGATTGTTTATACATAAGTATTATCTAGGGTGTATTTATCAAACGGGTCCACGATTCTCAAATATGTAGTATAATTTATATTCTTCTTCAATTATTTAATTCTAGAATTTCTGATTGGTGAATATTTATTAAATTTTATGAAATGAATAGTTTTTCATCATTCGATACGAGGACAGTTTTGACATTTCTGGGAAAAATACGTGGAGAATGTTTTGTAACTTATATAGAAAGAATTAATTTTTATGTTTCCATACCACCTTATTTCTTCTAGGTTTACGCTACAAGACTTATTGTTTATTTTTAAATAATTTATTTTCCTTTAAAAATTGCATAATATTTTGATAATGGAAATCTTTTTTAATGAAGAAAGGATATTTTACTCAAGAATTTATTTCAAGTCTAATATTAGAATTATTTTTCATTATGATGGAATTATTTAATATGGTGATGTTTGGAGTATAATATCCTTTTTGTTCAAATGATTTTATTTTTATTAATATTTAATTCTCTTTATAAAATCCATTTGTTTTAAATTTATTATGTTATCGTGGAATTATGTTTTTTGGAAAACCATTTTATTCCATGGGTAATGATGAATGATTTATGTAATTGTTGAACATGTAAGAATGATTTCATTATGAGATGGGTGGGACCTATATCTCCATCCAATTCATTGGGAAATGATTTATATCTCTTCAGATAGACAAGGAATGAATTTTAAATGATCAATGTTCAGCAATATATGGGTGGAATGGGGAGTGAACTCTGTCCAGTAATGGACTTTGTCCACTATGATGGTCATAACAAAGAACCTTAAATAATATGAAATTATTTTCTATGGTTATGTGTATTCCAATAGTATTCATTTCATATGTTATAATTTTTGGGATTGTGTTAATTGATTATTATGATCATTTTTTATTTGTCTCATTGTATGATATAACAATCCTTCATATATTGTATAAGATTTTGAAATGTTATATTCTTATATCTTATGATTATGATATGATTTATATCTCCCTTTTACCCGTAATGAGAATTTGTGATCCTGTTTCATTTCCTAAATTCATGAGGAAAGGTATCAAGTATGATTTTTCAAAAAAGGGGTCTTGTTAAGTTGGTATAGGCGAGAGACAATGAAGATGAATTTTGAACCAGGTTTTTATTCTTGCTAGTTTCCAAAGACACTATACCTGTATAGTATTGTTTTGGATTTTTTATGTTTTTCAATGAATATTATTTAACATTGAAGTAATATCAATGAATATAAATTGTGTGTCGTAATAATATTGATTGATATGTTAATGAAATTGGAAATGAATATTGTTCATCACATCGTGTATAAACCACTCCCATTCGAAATAAGATAGGTCATGGGATTTATATATATATATATATATCTTTATCTATTCTCAATGGGTATATTATTTCTTCGATTCTATATTATAGCTACATTAATCTATTTTATATCTTTTCACGATGTTTAAAAATATAGGCCTTGATCCATTCAGTGTTGAATGATACTAATTAATACTACTGTTAATTTAATAATTCAATATAATTTTTTATCCCCCATTAAATATTTATTATATATATTATATTTCTAATTATTTGAATTTTCTGGTATAATTATTTCATAATCCTTTTTATTCCCTATTATTCTTTAGATTTCATTGGAGATGACCTATTGAGTCCTATACTATTATCCAATTTGGATACATTAGTGGACATGAAATATAACATGTAATAATTTATTTGTATAGATATAAATATTGATATCAATTTTGATGTTCAGTGAATATTTTAACCAATAGAGTAAGATACACTTTCTTAAGAGTTTTTTGATTATTTAATAACAATATACTAGTTATGGATATATTAGTTTTAGATTATTTGATTAATTGTTTATGTTATTATTTGAGGGTTTCCATAGTTATTTAGGTTAGTGGTTATAAATTTGTGTATATATTTATTATTTTAATACATGCTATTTTTAATTCATATAATAATATTCACATAAAAGTTTATGGAAATTTAACATATATAGAGATTCTATTGTTTTTTCCTATTGGTGTTAAGGTTTGATTTCATATTTTTAAATATTACAAAGATGTGTCTAAGATAAATATGATTATTAGTTTAATAAAGATATTTTATAATTTTTTTAGAAAATAAATAATATAATTCTATAATGATAAAATATAATAGTACATATAGTTATTAGCCTTTTTCTAACATCAAATTCTTCTAGGTACAGTGAAAACCCATTCTAGATTCTTATCAAGTATTTATATTTTGGATAAAATAACAATGTTTTAATTTATTTAATGTATAAAAAAATATATATGGTGTCAAAACATTGTTGATACCCAATATTAATGCCAAAAAACATGAAAATGATGAAAAAATATTTAACCATAGATAACATAGTGTTTATCCAAGAAAAATGCTATTATATTTAGTTCCAAATTTTAGTTTCTAATGTGTCAATGAGTTATAGGGTTTATTACACTCATATGTCTTGATTCATGGGAGGAACTATGAGGTGATGGACATAAGTATGGGGGGGGGGGGGGGTTACTCCCTTCGATTTCCATGGAGAGTAATCCCCTTCCAATAACTGTCCATCCAAAAATTTCTTCCGAAAGTAACGTAAATTTCACTATTTTGTAATGTTCTAGATTTATATTTTGGTTTTCCCCATCTGTGACATACATCCTCTATGTTCGAAGAATCGTTTCCACTCATAAACCTCTCCTTGGTGGCATTCTTCAGGAAAAATCTCTATTTGGTAGACATTGTCGACATGTTTGTGTTTCTAAATTGTGGTTAATACAACTGTGTGACCATGGGAATCTTGATAATCAACACATTATGGTTCAATTTTTTTCATAGGGGTAACTAATACATTCTTAGTCTACATATCCTATGTTGCTAATCTGTCTTCTACTTATTACTTTGGTCCTACAATTTCAATTTGAAACACCATGCTTCTCTTAATGATCATTGGGCATGATTTATCAACCACCATATTCCTATAAAAATCCTTCGTTTATCTATTTTCTTGGAAACTTGATAAGACATTTTTTATTCTCAAATAGTTGAACTGGTTCAATTTTTCATCTTATAACTTCATGTAATTATGTATATTTCTATATTTTTAAACAACATGTTTATTGGAATTAGATTTTGGTAGCGGAGGAGTTTTAGTGTAAGTTACTAGTGTAATTTGACACATGGATGGAATAATCCTCCTACCTACCAGGATTTGGGATTTTTTGTATTTTTTACACCAGGGATGATATTTACATATAGGGTATGTTGTATCCATAATTAATTGAGGGACTTTATCTCTTTTTTTTCTATTCATTGGGAATTTGTGTGTTTTAGAAATGTTTAATGATAATCATATTCAGAAATATAATGGAAACATTATTTTTGATCAAATGGATTCTGATAGTTTTTTCGATTTAGAAATGTGAATTAGGTGATAACAATAATGATGTGTATGTACTGAAGATGACCAATTGATTCATTCGATGAATTCATATTCATTTTTTAATTATGTTATGGTTGGATTCATGAAAAATTGACATAATGTTTTTGTGGTTTTCTATATCATGGTCATTGATAACATCACATATAATTTAATTCATTCATCTTAATTTATAGTTTATACAATCAAGAATGGAATAGTTTTTTAGTAACAAGGTTTTTCCTACAAACATGATTCACCAAGATTGATCCAGCTTCAAAATATATTTACATCATTAAATTGTAATGATCATGAAGATGGTGAATCCGAAGGGTGGATTAATATTATAATAAAATTAATAAGAAAACATTGTGGGACAAGGTATATTGTAGACATTGGGATATGTTATAATTACAATTAATCTCCAAAAGAGACTCATTATGAGCATCAACCCCATGAGAACGTGATTGGTGTATCTACATTAAGGAATAAAAATAAAACATCCCTCCTATACCCATATTTTCTAGTTCAATGCGGGGGGGGGGGAGGAATCAAAACAACTATTCTAGCATAAATATAAATATTTTAACTACATCCATAGATATTGAAATAAATTGCGGGATAGGAATACGTCAGGATAAATTAAATTATACTGGATTCATTAATTTATAGTATGGTAAGGTGGGAGAGAAGGCTCATATTGGATAAAAAAAGTGTTCTTGATAGATGATAAATTGGGATAGTCTATGATTTATTTCATATAGAAAACCAATATAAAACTATAGGAAAATTGAATTGGAAAAAGGGAAATGTAATGATATTATTCATTAAAATAAGTAAGATATTATGAGAGAATTATTACAGATCAGGGCCTAAAAGATTATATTAATAATATTTAAATGAGATGGATTTTATTTTATACTTATGATTTGAAAAGGTTGTGGATTAATGAAAGAGACCACATATTCTCTTGATTCAAAAGTGGATAGATTATAAATTTCGTGGAATATATACTGACATTGGACAAGATGTATATTCATTTTGATGATGGTTTCCAACATGCTCTGAATATATTGGTTACGTCACATCAATAAGAGTTACATATGGTGTCTATTTCCAATAAACCTAGTCCCAATTTAAATTATTTTATATGAATATTCTATGTGAAACACACAATTGTTTTGACTATGTGGTTTCCCACTTTTTCCAAAAAAAATATTATGATGTGATTTTTTTAGTGAGTGAGTATCTGATGTGTCAATATTTAAAGATACGAAAATAGTAAATATTCTTAGAAAGTAAAAAAATTATCATGTTTTCATGCATCAATTGGAAAATGGAATATAATACAGGTTCATTTATATTTTCTCCATGACTATCATAGGTGAATGAAATGAATTTTTTTAATTTAAAATAATTTAATCAATGATTTAATGGATTCCCTATTTTGGGAGATGTAGTTAGTTGAAGACAAGAATGGGAAATGCTTTTCTGATATTTATTAACTCGTAATAATTTTTATTGTAGTTTTTTAAATATTATTTAAGTGTGTTAAATTTTCCATCATCATCATTGTAAAGACTCGTAAATTTTAAAGAATTTTTTTTTTCTAAATACTTTGAAATTTCACGAGTACGCAGTTTCTGACGGCACATGATTCTGAGGCCTAGTGTGCTCGGAATCAATTTTTGATGTTTTTATCGGGTACGTTCTGTGAATGAATGGGTATGTTTTTCTAACTTTTGAACCGTTTCTCGGAATTAAAATCTGAGGGGCCCAATGAACTCGCAGCGCTGGTAATTGCTTATGGGGGCACTTACCGTAGCTGCGTTTGCAAAAGAGGAGAACATAATTATTTGGGGTTTGTTTAAGAAATAAATAAAAAATGACAGAACAATTTTTATTATTTTTTTTGTAAAAGCGGTTTTCCCCTCCAATGGGTAGTTTAGTGTGGGGCTCGCAACCACTTAACTACCCATGTGTGGGTGTTAGAGAGGTGGGGTCCGCACGACCCCCACCATTTACTTCCCTATAATCCCATTAGTAAACTCCACATTAATTTTGAAAAACCTCTATTAATTTTCACCTCCACCCATTAAATTATGTCAACCCATAACATAATGAGAAACCTTCCATTTCGCCATTTTTAAATTTAAATTGGCAACGCGTTTTATTCTGGGGAACCTTCTTTTTCCCATCCTTAATTAAATGACAACACATTTTAATTCAGGTGGTGAATTAATTCCGATGGAGTTTCATTACATGGAAAATAAAATAATATGGAAGCCAATTATTTTGGTGATTAAGGGAGAGATCCTCGTTGTGCGATGAAGAACGCCGACCATCGATGAAGAACGACGAAGAATGCCAGCCTCCGACGAAGGATTACGAAGAACGCTGGTTCCTCGGAGATCGATGTTGAGACACCATGTACTGCAACGCCTACGACCCTCTTCTCCGCGACGCGGTGTACCGCGACATCAACGATCATCTTCCCTGTTAAGGTAGGGGTTTATTTTTTTGAGAATGATAATACTCTCATGTTGGTTTTCCTCTAAAACGTGAATGCAGATCAACTAATTATCAATTTGATCCACGAACTATTATTTGCGAATTTGGGATTATTATTTGTGGGAAATTGTTGGGAGTGGTTTCAAACCACTAACGCGGTGGGTTTGGGTTAACGAATAAGCCCGAATCACCGCTTCTTTGTTCTTGTTGTTCGGAACAATTGGTGATGGCGAACCAAAGCCGTAATGGCGATTGGAGGTCTTCTTAGTAATCTACGGGTCCCGGGGAGACCGTAGAGACATTTAGGATCAAGAACGAACCAACAGAGCGGCTCTGGTGGCCCGCAGACATCTCTGGTGGCGCGGGTCACCAGTACGGCGGCGCCCTAGTGTGCCGCCATGAGGAACCGCTGTGGCTGAAGCCGCGACGACAGGCACCCGAACCCCGCAGCCACGCGTTATCCGGAGGAGGAGGATGCGGCGCCCGTCGTGTACGTGGAGCTCAAATGAGGGGGGACCGCGTCCCCCCTGCTCAGCACACTCGACAAGCCAACGCACCCACCCCCCCCCCCCCGGCCGGGTCGGGGAAGGTCGCGCAAACCGGCCCGGGCCGCGCCCATCCGGGCCGGACCCGGACCCGGGTCGACCTGGGTCGACCCCATTTCGGACCATTTTCGGTCTTTTGTTCATAACATGAGATGCATACCTTTGACCGATGCACCATCAGTTGCGTTGGGATCCTTTGATCGATGTGTTCATTTCGGTATATTACACTCAAGGTTTAAAAGAACATTGTGTATGGCCGGGTTGGTTCGAACACGAAACCAACCAGTCCCTCGGAGCGGGAACGCTTCTAACTCGAGCTCCGGACATCCGATTGATGTGTCGCCGACTTTGTTGGTTTCCTTGTAGTGAGATTGTTCTTTTGGATTTATCCGCTCGAGGTTTAGATGCAGCTGGAGTATGATCGGGTTGGTATTAGCTTAAAAACAAACTGGGCCCCTAGGACGGAAAAGCCAATATCTCTCAGACCGGGCATCCGATTGACACGTTGTCTGTCGCGTTGAGTTCCTTTTGACGAGATGGAACATTTTGATACATCAACTCTGGACTTCGTGACAGTTGATGTATCACACCCTTTGCTCGTGGAGCAGAGCCTCCTAGAATCGAGCATGTTGTGTGCGGGAACCCTAGAGCTGGCTGCGACCGTGACGATGACGACTACACTTGGATCCTCTGTGGGTTCGGCAGCGACGACGACCATACTGGGATCATCCATGGGTTTGACGGAAATTACTGTTGTTCTTGTATCCATTGTGGGTCCGGCAGTATGTGACTATGTACTTGTATCCTATGTGGGTCTAGCAGAGTAGCTGGTCTTGTATCCTTTGTGGGTCTGACAGCTTAGCTGGTCTTATATCCTATGTGGGTCTGATAGCATAGATGAATCAGTGGCTACATCTGATCATCTCTACCGGCTTACGAATTTTATACCTGTTTGAGATGGGGCTTGACATTCAATCATTATCTTGAATATGATTTACTTGCTTTCCTGTGGGGATTGGGTTGTGATTTCTTATGTGGATTGGGTTGTACTTTCCTGTGTGGATTGAACTGAACAAGGGATCAGAAGTTGGAGCCGATCTGGAATTTATGTATTAGGTATATGTATGAAAATATACCTAAGTAGTGTTGTTGATACTTTGGGATTTTATCTTTCCTTTGTGCTTTATCTTTCGTGGATTCTGAGAGACCTTCGGGGGTATCGGGGTCCCTACTGAGTACTATATACTCAGCCCTGCATGATCTCTGCCTACACTATGTTGTGTTGGATGAAGATGAAAGACAACACTGATCGAGGTGGAGGCTCATAGAGCTGGACGGTACGTGGAGGCGGATCACTGGATGAGACGTACACAGAGCGGACAGCTGGAGCCGAGGAGCTGAGGAGACTAACTGTACCCACCCTTCAGGTGGGACTTCCATTGGATGGCTCGGTGTTGCTGCTTTACTTTTCTGCTTCTGTAATTTCTTTTCAGTTGTACTTTACTTTCAGTTGGGTTTGTATTCTAGCCCATTTACATTCCAGCACTTACTTTTTTACTCAGTTTACTTAGTGTTTACATTAGTTTTTGTACTATGTTGTGTTAGTTTACTTTATAAAGGCAATGCCTTCTCTTTTCTTTCTGGATTTATGCCTTAGGTGCTAGTCGTCAGCCCCTAGCCTATATAAGGCAGGCTTGGGGTAGTCACGACACGAGCCCCGAGGACGAGTCATGAAAAATTGGTATTAGAGGAGACATTTCTACTGTAGAACTCATGACTCTGATAATTTCTTCTCAGTGAAGCAATAATTATTAGAGTAATGAGTGTGGTCCTCAGTCCATGGAGTCCAGTGTTGGTTCGGCAGTTGACATATCCATACAGCAGGACCCTCACTTCTGATTTCCGACTCAGTACTTGAAAAAATTGATTGAATGGGTGTTTCATGTTTTTTTTTGTGATTAATGTACCTCAGCTCACCAGGTATACTATATTAATCGTGGCGCACCTATTTCTTTTCAGGATGGCCCCACGACTGCAGCTAGCTTGGATTCCGAGATTTGTGCAAGATGACAGCCCACTGAGTGACCAGGCCTCGGTGCTGGGGCCCATTACTGTGGAGGCACCGTCGGTACCTCTACCCGCTGATCCATTTATGCCACCCGCCCTAGCTGCAGAGAGTGCACGCTGCCTCATCATGTTTCACAAGTTTCAGAGGCATAGACCGCCCAGGTTTTTTGGAGAGACAGGTCCTTAAGCAGCCGAGGATTGGCTGGAGGCTGTCGTCATAGACTTCTGGTTGGTAGGGACGCTAGCAGACCTCATGGTGATCCTTGTCGTGAGTCTCCTGCACGCAACAGCAGGTATATGGTGGAGCTTGATGCTCTAGTTTCATGATGATGCATCACTTCTTTGGACGGAATTCGAGAGCCTCTTCCACTCGGAGATCATTCTGATAACCCTCTTTGCGGTGCACATCCAGGAGTTATTACAACTATGAAAGGGAAGAATTTCAGTAGCCCAGTACTCGAAGAGATTTACCGAACTGTCGCACTACTCCACGGACATGGTATGTGACCCATTATTCCGAGCTCGGACCATTGAGCATGGGAAGAGGCATGAGATCAGATCTTTGACGATTCCACTTAGCATCCTGACTAAGGCATGGGTGCTAGAGCGAGCCCTGCAAGTGGATAGATTTATTTTAGAGCAACCTTTAGCAGCGAGACCCACCGCAGGATGGCACGGAGCAGAGACTTCCACAGCAGGTAGTCGACAGAAGACTCATGTGTCCAAGAGGACAAGGCCGTCAGGTGGGTGACCACAGGACACAGGTTCGGGTGTGGGGGGCACACGGCGCAGAGCCAGCTGTCTGAGGAGAAGATAGTGCTATGCATGCAGTTGCCAGTGTCACATGGCTCATGACTACCCGACCCTCCATGTAGACGAGCATCAGACAGTGGAGGGTCCTCTAAGGAAGAGGCAGAGGTTCAACCGTGGAGGTCCGTATGGAGTAGGAGGACGGGGTTGAGGAGATGGCCGAGCAGTGGGTGGTGGACGACGCTTCGAGGCTCTACCACCGCCACCCCTAGGAGGTCCACCCCGACCACAGGGAGTTGGCGGGAAGAGGCAGGCTCAGCTCCAGGAAACAGAGGTGTATGACCACGGCGCACCTGAGATGATCTGAGGTTCTATTTGTGTCTACTCCACCCTTGTTTTAGTTCTTATAGACACACGAGCGAGTCATTATTTTATTTCTTCTGCCCTTGTTCGGAGCTCGGGGATTCCAATGGAGCCGTTGGCTCGTTCCTTGCGTCTAGAGTCTCCTACGAGAGTAGACTCAACGATTACGCACAGGTTCTGGTAGTGTGAGCTTACTCTATGAGGATAGAGCTTCGGCTGGGATCTTGTTGTAGCGGCGTTGAGGCCTTATGACTTCATCTTGGGTATGGACTAGTTATCTACAGTCCATGCATATATCGACTGTATTAGGAACAATGTGTGGTGTGTCGATATGGATGGGACCAGGTTTACCTTCATTGGCAAGAATGGAACCTTCGCATCACATGATGGACTTACGAAGAGGAGAGGGCAGCGGATGACACATCAGTTTGCTAGTCTCATCCTTGGAGCAGTCGACGTGCATAGTCCGAGTTTTCCTATAGTGGTGGACCAGTATAAGGATGTTTTTCCTGAAAACGTTTTAGGACTACCTGCTCGAAGGGAGGTAGATTTATACATATACCTGTACCCCGGGACATCACTAATATCCACCCCAGCGTATCGGATGGCTCCCACTGAGCTTCGTGAGTGCGGGTACAGCTGGATGACTTATAGGGGAAAGGTTTCATCTGACCCAGTGTTTCACCCTAGGATTCTCCTGTCCTTTTCGCCAAGACGGTAGATGGGGGCTTGCGACTGTGTGTCTATAACCGTTGACTTAACCAGGTGATTGTGATGAATAAGTATCTGCATCAGAGGATTGAAGGCCTCTTTGATTAGGTCAAAAGAGCACATTGGTTTTCAAAGACAGACCTCAGGTCAGGCTATCATTAGCTCTGAGTTCGGGACGAGGATGTGCGGAAGACGGACTTCAGGTGTCGGTACATACACTATGAGTTCATGTTCATGCCCTTTGGTGTGACCAACACTCCAACATTGTTCATGAGTCTTATGAATAGCATTTTTCGGCCCTACCTCGATCGGTTTGTCATAGTCTTCATTGACGACATAATCATGTACTCGACGACTGATGAGGAGCACACCTACCAATTACAGGTTGTACTGGATACACTCTGAGAGCACTATATTTATGGTAAGTTCTCGAAGTGCCAGTTCTAGCTTCGAGAGGTCCACTTATTGGGGCACATCATCTCTGAGGCGTGAGTTGTAGTGGATCCCGCGATGGTCGAGGAAATACTTTCTTGGGAGCCACCTAGGAACGTGACGGAGGTGCAGAGATTCCTAGGCCTGGATGGGAACTATCAGAGATTTTTTCAAGACTTCTCTAGATTTGTAGGACTACTTATAGCTTTGACGAAGAAGGGTAAGCCCTTCGTGTGTTCGGATAGATTTCAATAGATTTTCTAGGTGTTGAGGCAGAGTTTGACCAGTGCGCCCATCTTGAGGCTGACAGAGGAGGTTGTAGGGTACATAGTTTACTGCGACACATCAGGGACTGGACTCGGGTGTGTCCTGATGCAGGAGCGAGCATTGATCGCTTACGGTTTACAGTAGCTGAGGCCACATGGGAAGAACTATTCCACCCATGACCTGTTGTTAGTAGTAGTGTTCTTCGCCCTAAGGATGTAGCGACACTATCTAATGGGCGAGCACTTTATAGTCTACTCTGACCACAAGAGTCTTAGGTACATCTTCTCAGAGAAGGACCTAAACCTATGACAGCGGCGATGGATCGAGTTCCCCCAGGATTATGACTTTGAGATTTTCTATACTCCTGGGATGGGGAACGTGTTGTATGATGCTCTCAGTAGGAGATCAGGCATTTAGCTACCTAGAGAGATAACAGAGCAGTTAGATGATTTTTATATATCCTTCATTGATAGTGATGGGGCATCCCATCTTCAGTCCCTCACAGTCACTCCTCTACTACTTCAGCGGGTCAGATAAGCACATCATGGGGATATGGACTGTGAGATGTGACGTTCACAGATATCCTCCGGATAGGCCCCTGATATAATTTCTGTAGTAGGAGAACACGTCATATTTTTTAGGGGATGTACCATCGTACTAATTACGCTACAGAAGGAGATGTTGAGGGAGTTCCACACTTCCCCTCTAAAGGTACATCCAGGAGTAGAGAAGATGTATTAGGACCTCAGAGACAGTACTACTGGCCGGGTATGATGAAGGTTGTGGAAGAGTTTTTATCTCGATGCCTCACTTTCCAGTAAGTGAAAGCAGTGCATATGGTACCTACAGGCTTGGTACAACCCTTAGAGGTCCTGGAGTGGAAGTGGGACGGGATATCCATGGATTTCGTGACGGGGCTTCCACGTACTTCCAGAGGACACGACTCCATTTCGGTAATTGTAGACCGACTCACCAAGTCAGAACACTTTCTAGCAATCAGAGAGCATGGCTCAGTGGAGAGCATGGGACGTCTATATGTTCAAGAGATCGTACGGCTTCATGGTGTGCCATGATTTATCGTCTCCAATAGAGACGCTCGCTTTACTTCCCGACTTTGGAAGGGATTGCAGGAGACCTTTGGGATGCAGATACGCCTAAGAACTACCTTTCACCCGCAGACAGATGGCCAGACAGAGAGGACCATTCAGATGCTCGAGGACATGCTCTGTGCATGTGTCCGAAACTTTGGTCCTGGCTGGGAGGATTACCTACCCATCGTGGAGTTTGTGTACAACAACAGCTACCACTCCACCATCGGGATGGAACCTTACGATGAATTGTATGGCTGACCATGCAGATCACCTCTATGCTAGATAGACCCTGGGGAGTCATCACTTGTTGGACCAGAGATGGTCCAGGCCCCGACCGAGAAGGTTCAGATCATTCAAGAGCGGAAAATAACTGCTCAGAGCCGACAGAAGTCATATGATGATAGGAGGCGGAGACCACTGGGGTTCGAGGATGGCGACCACATTTTCTTATGGGTCTCACCACGATGTGGATTATAGAGATTTGGCTGGGCGGAAAGTTATATCCACGCTTCATCAGGCCTTTTCAGGTCCTCAGCAGGGTAGGTGAGGTGGCTTACCTCCGGGCCCTTCCACCTCAGTTGCACCAGGTGCACAATGTCTTCCACGTATCTAAGATGAGGAGATACGTACACAACCCGACACATAACATCGATCATGGGGATATGGACATCGATGACGGGGCGAGTTTTTCGGAGGTCCCGGTGGAGATCGAGGATCAATAGGATCGGGTCCTATGTGGATGGTCAATTCCTCTAGTGCGCATCAGGTGGTAGCACGAGAAACTTCAGGAGAGCACATGGGAGAGGGAGGCTTATATGCAAGCTCAGTACCCTCATTTGTTTCCCTAGTTTATGAGGTAGCTTTACGGGAACGTAAATCCCTGAGGTGGGAGTAATGTAAAGACCCGTAAATTTCAAAGAATTTTTTTTCTAATTAATTTTGAATTTTACGAGTACGCAGTTTCTGACGGCATTTGATTCTGAGGTACAGTGTGCCTGGAATCAATTTTCAAAGTTTAGCTCTGGTACATTCAGTGAAAGAACGAGCGGGTTTTTCTATATTTTGAACTGGTGCTCAGAATTAAAATCTGAGGGAACTGATGAACTCGCAGCGCCGGTAATTGCTTATGGGGACACTAACCATAGTTGTGTTCACAAAAGAGAAGAAGATAATTTTTGGGGGTTTGTTTAAGAAATAAAAAAAAATTGACGGAACAATTTATATAATTTTTTTTGTATGGTTGGTTTTCCCCTACCACGGGTAGTTAAGGGTGGGGCTCGCAGCCACTTAACTACCCAAGTGTGGGTGTTAGAGAGGTGGGGTCTGCACTACACCCACCACTTATTTCCCACTAAGCCCATTATTAAACCCCCCATTAATTTTGAAAATCCTCCATTAATTGTCACCTAAACCCATTAAATTATGTCAACCCATAACTTAATGGGGAACCTTCCTTTTCCACGTTTTGAAATTTAAACTGCCAACACGTTTAATTATGGGGAACCTTCTTTCTCCCATCCTTAATTTAATTAAAAAACGTTTTAATTAAAGTGGTGAATTAATGTAGAGGGAGTTTCATTGTGTGGATAATAAAATAATAGGGAAGCCTATTATTTTGGTGATTAAGGGAGAGAGTTGCGTTCTGTGACAAAGAACGCTGGCCTCCGAAGAAGAACGACAACGAATTCAGGCCTCCGAAAAAGGACGTCGAATATCCCTGGTTCCATGGAGTCCTACGACGCGATTCCGTGTACCGTGATTCCTACGACCCACTTCTCTGCAATGTCTTGTTCCGCGACGCAGACCATCGTCTTCCCTGTCGAGGTAGGGGTTTATTTTTTTTGAATGATAATACTCCCATGTGTGTTTTTCTCTAAAACATGAACATAGATAAACTAATTATCATGTTGATCTGCGAAATATTATTTGTGGATTGGGGATTATTATTTGCAGGAAGTTTTGGGGAGTTGTTTCAAACCACTAACGTGGTGGGTGCGGTTTAACGAACAAGCCCGACCTACCGCTGCTTTGTTATTGTTGTGTGGAAAAATTGGCGATGGTGAAGCGAAGCCGTAATGGCGATTGGAGGTATTTGCAGTAATCTATGGGTCAAGTGGGGACCGTAGACTCATTATAGAGCACGAACATACCACCGGAGCGGCTTTGGTGGCCCGCAGACATCTCTGGCGGCCGGCACCGGCCAGAGGCGGTAGCCGGCTGTCCGGAGGCAGTGGCGCCCCAGTGAGCCGCAAGGAGGAACAGTCGCAGTAGAACTGCGGCGGCAAGCAGTCGGATCCCGTGGCCGCGTAGGATCCGGATAAGGAGGACGTTGTGCCCACCGTGTCCATGGAGTGAAAAGGAGGGGGGACCGCGTCCCCCCTGCTCGGCCCACTGGCCGAGCCAGTGCGGCCCCCCAGCCGAGCCAAAGAGGGTCATGCAGATTGGGCCGATCCGCACCTATCCTTGCCTGGACCTGGACCCGGGTCCAGTCGACCCGATCTGGGCCTACCCAGGGGAGGGGGGGTTGGGCCGGTCCGGGCCCAGACCCCCCATTTCGTACCATTTTTGGACTTTTTCTCATAACTTGATCTGCGGACATCCAATCGATGCACAGTTAGCTGTGTTGGGATACATGGATCAAGACGGTCATTTTGGTATATTACACTTAAGGTTTCGAAGACATTTGGGTATGGCCGTGTTGGTTCAAACATGAAACCAGCCGGACCCTCGGAGCGGGAATGATTATAACTCGAGCTTCGGACGTCTGATTAATGTGAAATCGACTTTGTTGGTTTCCTCTAAATGAGACGATTCTTTTGGCTTTCTCCGATCGAGGATTGGACGCAGTTGGAGTATGGTCGGGTTGGATTAATCATAAAACCCAATCGGGCCCGGCAGTATTTGACTCTGTACTTGTATCCTATGTGGGTCTGGAAGAGTAGCTGGTCTTGTATCTTTTGTGGATCCAACAGCTTTTATGGTCTTGTATCCTATGTGGGTCCGACAACTTAGATGAATCAGTGGCTACATCTGATCATCTCTATCGCATTATGAAGTTTATAACTGTGTGAGATGAGTCTTGAAATTAAATAATTATCTTCGATATGATTGACTTTCTTTCCTGGGTGGATTGGGTTGTTCTTTCCAGTGTGGATTGAGTTGCACTTTCCTGTGTGGACTGGATTGAACATGGGCTCAAAAGTTGGAGCCGATCTGGAATTAATGACTTAGGTATATGTATGAGAATATACCTAAGTAGTTTTTTTGATACTTTGTGATTGTATCATTGCTTTGTGGTTTATCCCTCGTGGATTCTGAGAGACCTTCGGGGTTCTTGGGGTCCCTACTGAGTATCATATACTCACCCCTGCACGGGCTATGCCCGCACTACGTTGTGTTTGATGCAGATGAAGAATATTGCTGATCGAGGTGGAGGTTTGTAGAGATATAAGATACCTAGAGGTGTATCACTAGATGTGTCGTACACGGAGTGGACAACTGGAGGCGAGGAGCTGTGGAGAGTTTCTGTACCCACCCTTCAGGTGGGATTTCCAGTGGACGTCTCGGTGGTGCTTCTTTACTTTTCTGCTATTGTACTTTCTTTTCACTTGTTCTTTACATTCAGTTTGGTTTGTATCCCAGCCCATTTAATTTCCAGCACTTACTTTTGTACTCATTTTACTTAGTTATTACTTCAGTTTTTGTACTTTGTGGTATTCGTTTACTTTATAAAAGCAATGACTTCCCTTTCTTTCAGGATTTACGCCTTAGGTGCTAGTAGCCAGCCCCTGGCCTATGGAAGGCGGGCTTGGGGTAGTCACGGTATGGGCCCTGAGGATGAGTCGTGACAATCAAGTTTATAATATTATTGAAAACATTAATTATTCATTGGATAATATTTTAAATTTTATAATTGATATATATTATCTTCAAACCTTATGTTTTAATTTAATGGATTTTTTATATATTGATTATATTATGGGAATTGGTATAATTTTCAAAATATTTTATGAATAATTCTATTAACACTATATTTAGAAAAATTATTTTAGGAACTTATGTATTTTAAAAAATATTTAGGATGACTGATTCCAAAAATTGGAGTTTTTTTTGTCTAATTGGTTTAGTTAATAGACAACTTTGATATACTATAATTAATATGGTAATCCATGTAATGAAAAAACTTAAATCTTTATTATGACAGAGTGGACCTTAAGGGAAATATTAGTTATGTGGTTATATTTTAACATACAATGGAAATTCTATATTACATTATCTTTTGAATTAGGAATAAACTGGTTTTTATTGATACTGATATTTTTTTCAAATTTAGTAACGATTTTATGCTACATATAAGTCATTTAATATTTAATTTAATTTTCAAATAATTTTAGATTCTATAAAAAAATTAGTTTACAAATAGTTGAATCTGAAATGAGTTTTGATGGGTTCATTAAAGGAACAAATAACTCATTTAATAAAATTTAGAATGTGATGATATTTAATTATGAAATATTAGGTGATAAAAATAAGTACATGTTTCAAAATTTTTATTTGGACCAAGGAAAGTATCATTTTTTATGTTATTAGAATTCATATATTTACGGTTTTCTTAAGATAAGATAATACCTGACTTATAATTGTTGATATTCATTTTTTCAATTAATGATATTCAAATTAATACAGATGAATTTGGTTATCAGACACATCGTAGAGGGCAATCAGGAATCAATTATTAGAACTACTAAGGGAATCCATAAATTATTACAACTAGAAATCCTGCACTATAATTATAGTTTTCCATATTATTTCTATAAATTTAACATTTAAATTATATAGTCTAAAAGTATATTTACTAAAAATATATGATTTTTATTCTTTAAACCAGTAGCCAATTATACCCAATGATGGGGCCTTCTCCCCATACATCTCTAGGTCATCGTATTCACATATGGAATCTCCCCATTCCAATTTCATCATTATCATTTGATTCTATAAACATATGATGTCAATATGAACTTTATACACTAATAATATTTGAGAAATCAAACCTTATCATATTCCTTCCTATATCCATCCTTTTTATTGAATAATTGTTATGAATTTTTCTATTTCATTTCTCCATTGTTTTATGAAATTAAATTATGTGTTAAATATATGTACCATATAAATTAAATATTGAATAATATATGTTTTTAACTTCCATTGACAAATATTACGTTTTTGGTAAATGAATTGATGATTTATTCATTGGATTTATTGACAATGTAGTGGGTGTAATGTTAAATAAATTGTCCATTCTATTTATTTAAGTCTCCCAAATATTTCATGATTTACCTATGAGCCATCAACATGATTTTCAATTCTATTAATATTTATATTCACTTTATATAGGATTAATTATAGAATGTTATATTTTATTTCCAGGATTATTTATTTAGACTCTTAAAGATGTTCTAACTCATTTATTATTTGAAATAGATGGTTTTCTCTTCAAACTATGTGTTTCTAGTTGTTATGTATCTTGTGTAGATAAATCAAAAGTTAAATAGACATAATGTAAATTGAAAAATATATTTGAAAGTATGTATGTTTTGTTTTAATCAATATTTTCTTAAATTTTAATATAACTGAATTACTATATAAATATTAGATAAATTGTGAAGTAATTATCATTTATTCACAACTTTTTCTATTAGTGATAGATAACTTCAAATTTTTTTATTATTTAATAATCATAAATCATAATATATATATTTCTAAAATTAATAGATAAATACTTGGTTATTATGTACTATTAAAATATGATATCGAACACATCCTAACCCACCTAAACTCCACTAATGTAGGCAGTGTGCTTTGTTTACATTGCAATGCCTACCTATAACATGTCATGATATGGAGAGAAGCACTATTAAATAATATCACATATATGAGGGACCTTATAATATAATTTTATAAACGTCTATATATCTCAGTCAAAACATTTATAAAAAATAAGAGAAAATAAAAATGGCACAAACTAAAGAAAACCATTACTCTATTAAACATAAATATCATAAATTTTTTAAAATGAACTATTAAATGAAAAACCTAATCTCAACATCCCAATAAATAATCTATCCTTAAATAGTGGGAACTGATGAAGTACATTTTATAAAGAATAAAATACATGAAAAATGTAATAATAACAGAAAACACTATATATATATATATTTATCACAAACATCACCAGATCCTTGAAATTGATGTACATCTCTAAATTGTGTTTTTATTTAAAAAAATTAATGTTTTACATGGAACCTCATATTCTGATGTGTATAAATATACCTATTAGTATTTACCAAATCAATGTGTGGAATATACAAAATTAATGTTAACATAAAAACGCATCAAGAAATGATATTGGTAAAATAGATTACAATATTCAATAGTTTTTTAATGACCTAACTCATCTAACTATGATTCAAAAAAATATAGAAATTGATTACTAGTTCACCACACATACATAATCACAAATACTCAAAAGCATCATAGATATATCCATCCACATTATTTGTCACACCATGTCCATGAATATGTTTATTAAATAATGAAATAATTTTCCCATGTGTAAAACTATGCCCTGATATATAGGGGAGTAATCAATCAACTAACAGATAGACCGTATATAAAATATAGGTATGTGATAAATCAACCCATATATTAACCTACATCAACATTCAATAGAGTTCATATAATACATATTTATATATATGATTGTACCATATAAGGGATAATCAACTATGTGAGTACCCAAAACCATATATAGAGGAACAATACCTAAATAAGGTGGAGTGTCAAAATCATTATCTTCTCCAATCACCTAAAATGTAGAATTCATTTCCGATGAAACAAAACAATAATTATAATTACATAAAAGTAATTTGAAAAAAAAACATAATCTGAGTGGATCACTAATATGACGCTGATTTTTTGAGGATCTAATTTATAATATTATAAGGATTGCTTTTGGAGGTAGGAGTTGAGATGTTGTGATATTATGAGGCCGGATTTACAAAGAATAAAATATTGTACTATATGAAAATATTAACATAAATCATGTCTAGTTTTTATATGAAAATAAAATATCCACTGAATGTGGACCCATATTATATATATGGAGGAACAATTTTGTTCAATATGAGGGTTGTACCATTGGAATGGCAATGCCAATGTCAGTGTTTAGAGATTGTAAAAATGTTTTCCTATTCAATAAATTTATTAAATAAATAAATTCATTGATTTATTTTATTTTTCCTTGAATTAAAAACATGCATCATCTCTTTAAGTATGGTTATGTGACAAAAATCGGGTTACCCACATAACATTGATATTTATAGGGGTTTTTGGAGAGGATCTATTATATGATCATTGTTTGATGATATCGAATCATATCAGATTGGGGATCTTGTGACAACATATCTTGTGGATCTAAAAAATGATTTAAATATAGATGTATTATCAATCATTTATTGATCCATTATTCGAGTATAGAATTTGATTATTGAAATTCTACTATGTTTTATCAGCTCTGTCAAATGTCAATCAATTTTATTAAAAAAAATCACTGATTTATAATGGATTTATTTTTTATCGATTCATTTATTATAATTTTCTTATTTATCTACCCAAAAACAATATGTGAAAATAATTACAAGACTAAATAAACAAATGTTGAGTTTCATTCCTCACATGTTATGTGTTATGAATTCCTTCCCCGTTTGATTGCACATTAAATTAAAACTATTTCATTTTCCCATGGATAAAACAAATATATATTATTAGATCATTTTCCCATTTTTTCATTGAGATGGATCAATACTAAATTAACAACATGTTATGGATGATTATATTTTAGGAATAAGCATGATTGTGGTTGATTCTATTAAGAAAGCACCACATCATACTGTGGAATTCTCTTTCGATGATGGATACATGATGGTGTATGAGAGTGTTCATATATTTGGATAAACATCAGTTGTTTTATTAAATATATTAGAATGTATTCCGGTAAAATATATATAAAGTAGATGTTGGATATGATTTTATGATTTATGTTTGAAATCATTTCTGTGACAGCAGGGACAGACTACTAGGGAAACCCGAAGGGGGTAAAAATAAATTTGGTTTACAATACATATCGTTTGAGATCACATAGAGCATGAGACCACCCTATATAGTGATATTATTTAATGGATGATAAAAAAGATAACACACTATGTTATGTCTTTCAAATTCCATGTGACTCATGATAGGAGGATCAAAATGAATCTCAACGGTCACACATGCATGGGAAGGATGAAGTAGACAAGAAAGTTCAGCATATGTGGAAATAGTCTAATGTACAAAAGAATAGCTAGGTAGCCTGAGACGAGTTTCATCTGATCACTACATTCAATTTAGTATTCATAAACATGGTTTATATAAAGATTTAATGAGTTTTGGGAACCACTAAATGAGTTGGAGTTGGGTTTTATTGGCACATAATGTACCCATAGAACATGCAATGTACCCCCATTAAGGGTGTTTAGATCCCATAGATTCATTAGTATCCACTAGAATTAGTTGGAATTTTTCCCTTTTTCAACAGCCTCAATTTTACAATGTAGCATTATAACCTCACCTATAGAATCTAATCCCCTCTATGGGGTATGTCATAGATATATTTTATGAGGTGACTCTGTGGGAACGTAGAGTGATCCTATATCATTTTACTCACTTGGTGGGGTTTGTGGAATCAACATGTCCTTCATAAGAAAGGAGCTGATCTTCCAACTACTAGGCCATTTCAATAGGGTTCATGGAATCATTAGAGTATGATCACCAACATTGCAAATTGATTGATAATGGGTTTTTGGTGTACCCCAATTGTCCTGGGTGTGACAACCTATCATAGTACAAAGGTCATCATGGAGTTGTTAGCTTATTGGTTTGGTACAATGATTATGACCTCTTAGTAGATTGTATCTTGTTAATGAATTACTCATGGAGTGGGTTGTCTCGAGATGAGATTTGTTTTGAGTAGATTCATGTAGCCGTCCTTCCAGTTGTGAGTTCCTGGTGGCACAGTTCCATTCATGAGTATATCTATGTTCTTGTTTATATTCATTAATATTTCATTATTATTAACAAACTATTCTTGAGGATTCGATATTGGTATTTTTGGGGTGTCCTATTAAATTTTTTATAGTTATCATTGCATGTGATCTTCCAGCACATTAGATCACTTATTTAGAGAATGAATCATTTGATGGTGTCATTGTAGGACATGAAGCTTGATGAGAATATCTTGATCAGGAAAAACAAAACTATTCTTCAAGTGGATTCATTTTAACATAGTACATTCCCTCTGAGGATGTTGGTCTCCCAATATTTTGTGGTTGGTATTTTATTTTTTCTGATTTATAACATTCAATACATTACTATTATACTCTGGTTGTAGGATCATAGATTCCAAAATGCATTGTTTTTACTCTTTTTTACATTGAATCGTAGTATGGTCTGATATATTTGCATGTGTACTAGTACAATAGGGTACAACATCCCATTTGTGTGTGATAGTACTACTCAAAACTATTAACCAGCCCCTACAATATTACATGTGGGCTTTGGGTAGTCATGGTACATGCACCATTGAGTCTTTTCATGAAAGATTTGTATTAAACGGATGTTCAACATTAGGATTGGAATCATTGATATTTTTTTGTGTTTTGTGGAAATTGGGTAAAGTGTATTGAGTTTGTATATCTGTTCACTGATTGTAGTGGTTGTATGGTAGCCGACAGATCCATATAGTAGGAATCAGATCAAATTCCTTTCAACTCGGTACATGTAGACAATAAATTCAGGAAAACAAAGGTACATGCATAAAAAGTAGATTTTTTTTTGTTTCCATGTACTTCATGAGTCATCTCCCTAGATATACACTTGATCATGGTACATATTATTTATTTAAGGATGGCTCCATAAGGATATCCAACCATGAATCCACTACTTATCCAACAGAATGATTCTATGAGAGATGTGGCATCAGTGTTGGGTAATGTACAGTAGATATTTCTACTATGTGGTTTGACATCTACACGACAACCAGTTGAGAAACTACTAGCATTGAAAATTCCAGGCAATGCTTCATATAATATGAGTGTATAACAAGCGTATCAGAGGTAACAATCACCCTATATTTAGGGTGAACTACACCACTAGGTGGATGAGTACTAGCTAGAGCTAGTCATTTGGGTTCTCTTTAATGGGATGATACATATAGATCATTTGTATGTCCTTATATCGAGACTTCATCAGGGCCTTACTAGGTGATGGAAGAGTTTAGTTACTCAGACATATAAAAGGAAAAATATCTCATATTTATACGTCATGATTCTCATTAGGGAAGTTTTTTATCTATCCAAATTTTTATTATTGTTCATATATGATAATTTTCATCTAAATCATGTATGTTTTACTATGGTGGATTATTCAGTGACGTTTACTGATCTCTCACAATACTATATGGACATGGTGTGAGATCTATATCTCATATCTATGACCATTGCATAGTAATTATGTTAGGACATCATTTTTTAGTTATATTAATCTATATTCCAAACTATATATGGGTTACTGAGAAATCCTTAGTGGTTGAGAGATTCTGGGAAGAGAAGGATGAAATAGTGGGATCTGGTACTGAGAACCCGGGAGGTGTGAACTTAGCGAATGCCCGTAGAATATGATAGTACGGATTATAGCATATATGATGCATACAAAAATGATCTAATGATGTTGGTATAATAGAAAAGGTATCTCAGGATGGATCAAGTCAGTAAAGGCATATGAGATGTATCTCTTGGGATAGTTGGGGGCATCATTCATGGTATTTTCCCTCAAATCATGCATGTGATCAGTATATTTCTAAGGGACCAATGAGGTAGTGAAAAATGAATGATATGGGTGGTCTGTTGGTTGGAGGATGTGGAAGAGTTGTTGGTAGTGTATCAGGAGAATGTTGGTGGTGTGTCCTATTACCACCTCTACCAATAAGAAGTCCACTATAGGCTCAGGGAGTCTGTTATTGGGGACAATGGTTGTTTTAGGCTACAGAGGCAAGTGACCCCCAGAATATATCTATGATATAAGTTCCCTTATATTTCTTTTATACCATAGTTTTTGTATTGATGGATAGATTATTGAGTCCTCTCTTTATTTCCACAACTTTGTTTTGGGAATTAGTGATTCTGGTCGAGCCATTGGCATAACACTTATGACCAGAGACTATGAAATATGGAGATATATTGATAACAAGTTTTCCCCCATAGTGGGATATACTTCATGGAGTTGAGTTCTTTTTATCAGTTCTCTTTATTTCAACTAATAGGTTGTAATAACTATACTTATGTTTGGAATATATATCCATTATCCATTCTTATATTGGAAATTTTATGTTGTGGATGTTTTTATGCAATGATGGGTTGATTCTTTCATTTGTGGGTTAAAATTAAACCATTTAAGAGAATTATATGCTCAAGCATAAGAGTGTGTACCCAATTAGAAACCTATGTAATATCATGACCCTTGGAGAAGTGGATGTTATGGGATACCACATCTCTATGGTGGAGGAAGAGTATGAGGATTTCTTTCCGGAGGACATTCCAGGTTTACATACCTTCCATGAGATAGACATATGTGTTGACTAACACCATAGGACAATCCTGATATCTTCACCTATATATCGGATATCTCATGAAGATCTTATTAAGGAGATGGTGTTTTTATAGTAATTTTAGGATAATGGATTTATGAGAAAAAGAATTTCCCCTATGTATCCGAAACATTTTTTTCCAAGATGGTGGATGGGAGATCATGGTTATTTTTGGATTAAGAGATCTTTAACCAAGTTACTATTAATAATATGTATGCACTTCTATGGGTAGATGTCCTCATTGATTATTATTTAGGGGTGTGATGGTTCTCAATGACTGACTATTATTCGGTTACCACCTGTTGTGTGTAAGAGATGAAGATATACCAGTGATTTCATTTAGATGTTGAAACATACAGTATGAGAACTTGGTGATGGCCTTTGCAACATGATCTTCAAAGAAGATCTCATGGGACTCATGAATTCATTATTTCATCCTTTATTTGATTGATTTATGGTGGTACTCATTGATGATATCATAGTATTTTCAGTGTTTGAGGAGGATCATGTGAGAAACATGAGGATAGTATTGTACAAAATCTGAGAGAAACAACATAATGGGAAGATCTATAATGGTATGTTTTGTATTTGAGAGTTCCCCTTCATGGGACATGACATATCATAGGTAGGTGTTGCAGTAGACCAAATTATTTTTGTGGCAGTGCTATCTACGGATCCAACCAAGACTGTTATCCAGGTACATGGATTCCATGGGATTGTTGGTTACTATCATAGGTTTGTACCCAATTTCTCTAGTGTGGAAGCACCCTAGAAATCTAATACCTTAAAGAGGGTTCCTTTTTTGTCTACAAAATTTTTTCATAAGCTTAATCAGGATTTTAGGAAGATAATGATGATTTTTACCACCTTGAAATTTATAGAGGAATTTTTCAAGTACATAGATTTATAAAATTGATCATGGACAATGATTTGATGGGGTTTGATCTAGAGGAATGCATTTATTTCATATGGTTCACACTTGTTAATGCCTCTTGAGCTGAAGTATGTGACTCGCTATCTCATTCTAGTAGTGGTATTCATTACACTGAAAATGTGGGGACACCAGATAATTAGAGGAGGATTTTCATCTTATTTGACCTCAAGAGTCTTATGTATATCATATAAATGATGGATCTTAACATGAGGGAGAGGGGATGGATAGATATCCTCTAGGACTATATCATCTAGATTATATACAATAATAGGAAAGGGGACCATCGTTGAATATTCTCTGAATACAAGATATTTTTCACATACTTTGTTTGAGGTGTTGGAATAGTTGGCGTCATTGTATTTGTCCTTTGTGGACAAGGACCGAGAAACATACTTCTATTCAATAATTTATATCCTTATCTTATAATGTAAGTCAGGTGGGCACATCATGGTGATACTAATAGTGAGACCCTATATACTTATATATCCATTGGATGTTCACATGATGAATACTCTCACGGTGGGGATGAGATTATATTTCTTATAGGATATATGATGGTACAAGTGACGTTATAGGAGGAGCTAATTATGTGGTTTCATACATTCATTTTGGTGGGGCATACATGCTTGGATAAAATATATCAGGACCTCCGACATCAGTTTTGGTGGATATGCCTTAAGATTTATATTGTTGAGATTTATTCTTGATCCCTCACATGCCTATAAGTTAATGATGATCATAATGATCCATCAGGTTTTTCTAAACCACTTGATTTTCCTGAGTGGATGTGTGATGGGATATCCGTGGACTTCATGATGCAGATACCACATACATCCAACAGAAATGATACCATTTTTTTTATTTTAAACCTACTCACCATGTTATCCCACATTATAACCATTCATGTGAAGAGATTGGTAGGGATCTTGTAAAACTTTTATATGAAAGGGATACTCCAGCTCTAGGTAGATTTAGCTATTATCATTTCATAGAATGACAATTCAAACACATCATGATTATAGAGTGGATTAAAGTATCCATGTTGAAAACATTTATATTTCAGAATACTGTTTCAACCCCATGATGAAGTCCATAATGAGAGAACAATTCAGGTTTTGGATTGCTTGTTGCAGGATAACATGTTAGATATTAGTAATATCCAAGAGGATCACCTATACTTGATGGTTTTTTTATAAAACAATAGTTATTTTCCACAATTGGTATGGAAGAATTTGAGTCCTTTTTATGGGGGACCCTATAGGGCACCACATTGTTGGACTGATCCAACTAAATTAGAACTCACGACACTAATATATTGGGAGCTACTCCATAGAAGTTTTAGATCATATAAGTGAAAATGGGGACTACCTTGGTCAAGAAAAAGTACTACACATACTGTTTCTAGAGACAACTAGAGTTCAAGGAGGGAGACCATTTGTTCCTGATCATCTTATATTGATGTGGACTATGAAGTCTTGGCCTTGGAGACAAGATATATCTAAGATTAACTGGCCATTTTTAGATACATCATAATGTTGGTAATGTTGCACAGTACATATCTATACCACCTCAATTCATACAATACATGATGTTATCCACATGTCGCAGTTGAGGAGGTACGTGCACCATCATTCACATGTTATTGTATAGGGTGTTTTTGAAATCTGGGAAGAACCTTCCTTGGTTGAGTACCAAGTAGAGATTGTGGTTTGGATGGAGAGGGACCACTCTGGGTGATTGATTCATATAACTAGTATCTAATGGAAGCATAATAATCCTTACGAGAGACCATGGGAGTGGGATACATTGATTTGGATTTGGTACCCCAATATGTGTGAGTAGGTCATTCCCTTTTCAGTATTAAACTCACTAAGTTGTGGGAGATGTAACAACTATGATTTTTTCATGTATTATATTTGAATAATATATGGATTATGTTTATGATCCGGTGTAATAAATATGTTATATTATGAGGATCATTGTTCCAAAAATATATTTTTTTAATATATTAAGTACATTAATATAACTCATGTTCGGTTTTGATGAAAAATGGAATGAAACTATAATGGGTTCCTAGATCATAAATAAGTGTCAATTGTTTCCATCATAACATGGTATTAACCTTATGTGGCAAATAACCATTATTGAGATCATGTATTTTAGGAAATTTTGTCATTATTAAGAAATAAATAAAATTAATCAATTGATTTATTTAGATTTTCTCTTTGAGGAAATAGACTACAACTTATTATTTTGTTTGGTAATTAATAAACTATAGTTTTATCTTAATAAAATAGGGATTGAAAGGATCTGTTGGATATTTGTTGGTAGATGAAATCAGATAATATCAGATTGAGGTTTGTGCACCAATTGATTTTTGTGGATCTCACTAATGATGATATTGTAAAAAAAATTCATTTGTGATCAAATGGAAATCTTGATAGAACATTTGATTTTTGAAATTCCATCTCATTTTTTTCAAAATTTAATATAGATCAATTCTATATTCTTTTTTCATTAATCTTAAATTTATATACCATTAATTTATTTATTACCCAATTCTTATCTATGATACATTATTACTCAATTTTATAATAATTAATTGATGATGAACATAAAAATTCAATGGTTATGTCTGAAAATATTATAATTTATAGTTTAATCCCTTGTTTATTTACATGTTCATCATGAAAAATTCCATTGGCTCACGCTTTGATGAAATACCTGGCATTCAATCATTCAGAAAATGTTATTTAGTGTAATAGATCTATATTCTCTATACGAATTGGAATAGAGGATTAAATTTGTGGATCAATGATGACATAATATGATTCGATGATGAATAAGACTTGATCAGATTTAAGACTTTCATTTCCATGATAGATACATGACGGTGGAAGATGGTGGTTGTACGTGTGGATTGTTGGGGATGTTTTTCGGGCATATCCAAACCTAGATCTAAATGATCTATAATGAATAGTATTTAACATATTTAGATCCCTGATTTTCAAATGGAATATTGGAGGAAGCGGTATTCATGAATGAATTGGGATGGTCTTTGGGGTTGTGGAAATATATGGGTTGCATAAGATGTATTCTGGGATCACACACCATGTGGGACATCCTTTGTGTCACAAGGGTTTCAAAAAAGGGGAAATTATCACATGTCATGTTACCCATTTCGCATACTGTCTGTCTCATTTTAGGTGTCATGGAATGTGACAAGGTGTTTAGATGGGAATATTCATTTAAAAGTATAGAGATGTTGTTTGAGTGAAAAGAATTGTCTAACGTACACGTGCATGGGCAGATGATGTGTTCCAACCGATATCTACATCCCATGTACTACTCCTACATGTTTTGTATATGGATATTTACATGTAATTTTAGGAATCACCACACGGGTTGACCAGCGGTTGGATGTAAAAACACTGTACCCCTAGTACACATCATGAACCACCTTTAATGGTGTATATTCTCCTTTGAATCATTATTATGGATCATCATCGGCTAGGTTTGATCCCTTGGTCCATCCCCTCAAGGGTATAGTGCATAATTATGTCCAAACCACTAAAATGTTATCTGATATGAACAATGATTCTCATATACTGTTTTTGGTGTCACTTTCTGAGACAATAGAGGGATACTGTATATTTTTATACCACTATAAAGATTGGTGGAATCAGTGTGACCTAAATGAGAAGGGTGTTCATCATCTTTCCGAGAGCCCATTTCAGTATTGTTTTTGGTATATTTCGAGTATGAACCCCTATATAGATGGTGGATCAAAATTTGGTTCATGGTGTCTTTATATGCTTAGGGGGACTTCCCTAATCAGATTATTGAGGTCCTCATATAATCATGAGCTTCATGGGATGTGCTCAATGATCATGAAACCACAAATGAGTGTCTCGAGCAATAACATGGAACTTGGAGTGGGTTCAACTAAAATGAGAATTACATATGGATGAATCTTGTTGATAGTTGTTCCATTGTAACTGGTTATATGTGTGGTGTCCTTCTATAGAATATTTGGGTTCATATTTGTTTTTATTGTTCTATATATATTTTGATCTAAAAATTAATGATGCATCTTTTTTGGGGATATTGGGGTGCCAAATTAGGTATTTTTTTACTCACCCATGCATGTGTTCTAAACTCACCAGTCATGTCTTATGAAAACAACGACCCTTTTTGTGATGTCATATGAGTACATGGAGCTATTGGAGGGTAAAATTAACATGACAGAACACATAGTTTTCTGGGTGGTTGCAATTGATCATATTCATCTCTATAGGAGAAGGTTTTACTATATGTAGGTTTGGGTTGGGATGTTATTTTCCCCATTTATCACTTATAGTACAATATTATCGTACTATGATTGGGGATCATAGATTTATGAATTCATTATTTTTTGTTTTTTACAATTATTCATTTTATAGATTTATATGTGTGTGTGTGTGGGTACACTAGGCTATATTCTCACATGTGTGTGTGATATTCATACTCATCACGGGACACCAGTCCCCATCAAATTGGATGTGGGATTGGAGTAGTCGTAGTTTGGGCCCCATCGGGCCCAACCATGACAATAATACATTCATCCTACAAATTGGATTATATATAGAAAGGATTATATAAAAGTTAATTCATAGATCCCATGTGAGATATCATCCGACATACCATAAATATACATGTACATGATATTTATTCAATGGTACATAATATATATAGATTTCATTTAATGTCATGTACTAAAATTTATCAATCCTTTTTCTGTTGACATAAACTATTTGATTTGTTTGGATATATTGTATGTATGGATTAGTGGTTTATGATTCATGTTATATACAAAGAAGAAACTAAAATCTTTTAATATGTGAACTATGAGGTTTGTGATTTTGGAAGTACATAATGTTTGAGACATTGGATGTAAAATCAAAATATTTATCTATTATATAGAGGAATTCATTTTTTGATTAAAACATGTAACTATAATGTAAATAGTGGGTTGGATTCTGTAGGAACATTATGTTTATTAACTATACAATGTGATCCACCCATCCCGATACATTTGATAAATATAGTCAAAGTAAAATATTTCTATATGATGCTCCCCATATCAACATACATTTTGATAAAAACCTTATGATGTGTTTTTATGGTCAATAGTGTGCGGCCTAATGTCACATGGAATGTTTTAATTATAAAAATATTATATCCAAGTAACACTACAAATCATATACATTTTTTGAATCCTTAGTATTTATACAACATGTTATTAGTCTGTCCAGTCCCACAATGCAAGGGACATTGAGGAATAAAATCAATACTCCCTCTTTTTACTATGAAACTTGCACTAATAAAATCCAACATAGATGGGGGTTCTATATTACATTACTAGGATGTTTTCCAGCCTCACTTTACTTTCATGTCCATTACAGTCTATCTATTTCGTAATCACCACTCAAATCCAATATAATTATTGAAATGATATGCCAAAACCTATGATTTACTAGGCAGTCTACATTGTAGCATCACTAAATCCCCATCAAACTCAATCATGTACAATGAGAGAATAATAAATATAGTGGGAACTAAAGGAACACAAGAGTAAAACATGTTGGGCTCAACTATAGTACCATCAATGAATATTATTATGATATATATAAAATAACCGATATTTGTAATTGTGGAATAATAATTTATTTTATGATTACTATAATTATGGTATGTTTCAATTCTTTTTAAAATATCAATATATATGGAAAAAAATTATGATATTAAATAATAATAATGAAATTACAATAATATTAGTGTAATTAACCATGGAAATGTATCAAAAAATTTTAATAAAATATTCTATGATTCATCTATATGTTTTTCCATGTTGTGAATAAATTATCTAAAAAACTAACTAAATTTATATTAAGTAAATTATAATTGAAGTAAAGTATTATTTCATTCAAAAATTCAGAATAAAAAATTCATGATTCTAAACTATTTAACATTATAAAAACAAATACATTCCATGATATCAAATAATAATAAATTAATTACATTCATGTAGTGTATTTGTTTTATAAAAAACATAGATGTTTTATTTGTGGTGTTGTTTTGGAGAAATAATAATATAATTAGTATTCATATTCAAATGATTCAATTTGTTTTTATATTTTTAAAGCAATGACAATCAATAGTGAATTTACATTAGAGTGTATACATTAATTCTTTTTGGTACCATGTTTTTTTGTATTGGATTTTTGTTAATTTTTTTGATTTTTTTCATATATGAGGAATATATGATGTAAAATAGTAATTTTACCATAGACGAATAGATCGGATAATTTGTTTTATCTATTTATTGGTTCTAGAAATGTGTTTTTACCCTAGTATGGATGATTGGTGGAATTATGATCCATTTTAAATTTAGTAGATTAATTATCATTTAATATTCAGTTAATTGAATGTTAATTTGTTCACACAAGTGTTTCCTACCATATCTTTTGAATGGATCATTTTATTCAGATTACAAATCTATTGTTGTGTCAGGAACATGAAAAATATCTTATACAGGACATAAACTTTTGTTAATAGACGATGTCATACCGATCCCCAATTTTCGTTGTCTTTTATTTTTATTCTATAATTGTACTAATTTGTTTTATTCTTCCATAGATTCTCATTCACTTACACATAGTATCTACAAATTCAATATCAAGAAAGACTGGGATAAGAAGATAATGTAATATTGGTAGGAGAGGGGATTTATAATATCAAACCTTGAGATACGCGATGTCATCATGGAAAAACCATGGATTGTAGAAAAGATTGTTGATTTTGAATACTCCACCCAAAAGTATAATATTATTTTATTTTCCTAGAAATAAAATAAACTAAACAATTTCTGAATACCATTATATTCATTCATAAAATCATTAGTGTGCCAATATATGGAATTCATGGGGAAAATAGGGTTTTGTACCAACTAGAGAGATTTACCGTTCAGAAATACCTATCACATGACTTGTTACTTAGAAAAACGTGTTGTGTGGTCATCGTATTCGAGGAAGATTTTTTTATAAGAATTACATGGAGTTTTTAGGATATATATACCATGTTTTGGGACTCAGTCGTGTAGACCTGTACCTAACTAGATAACCCATTTAGGGTCACATGGTCATGTAGGTTACACTACTAGGTACCTTGTGGGTCGCATGCTGGGTAGATGTACATGGTCAAGTGGTGTAGATGTCCATTCCATATGAGATACACTAGAAGTACACCATGTATGGTACACACCGAACCTATATTCATCACACTGTCTACTTTTTTATTAACAAGCAATGTATGAATGGATTACAAGCATTGGTGGGTCCTTGAGAGTACATGATGTGCACTATGGTACACATTCTGTGTACTCAATCATTAATACCATTTTGTGGGATTGTCATATTTTACTCCCTATAGTCATAATTGGTTCCAATGGAAGTCCATTTTAACTATATTTCCACTTAGATATCAATGGTAAAATACATGTGGTGATTTTAGGGCTCCAAAGAGATATTTTTTATTTAAAAATATGAAGTTATTATTCTTCCATAAATGAAATTTAGATGCCTCCTAAGTGTGAGAACCATTATTTGGGATATGAAATGTTCTATCTCCCTTGAAAAATGTTTTTTTGTCATATCATTAATTAATTATCCATAATACAATAGTATCTTCTTCCCTGTGAGTATGTAAGGTTATTTTTTTATTATCCCATGTAGGATACCTCTAATTTTGTTTTGACATAGATGTTCCTATGCAAGAAACCATTATATTGTGACAATTATTGAGGGTCTCGAGTATGATTATGTTTCTTACATGTTGACCTAGGTCATCCCATTTAGGAAACCATTAATAGTGATCCATTCCACGGATCCCATGTAGTATGCCTCTTCCTTCATGCATTATTTTAGAGTCCCATAAAATATACAATTTCTGATGTATCATTTTCATGATCCCTTGAAGGAATACTCTATCAATATAATTTCATGTGTCCCTTGTTGGATTTATCCATTTATCATAATATAGAGTATCCTAAGTAGGATTCCTCTCATATTAATTATTATAAGGGTCCCAATGAGTGCCTTGATATTTAACCGACCCTAATCTAGTACATTGGCTTTTGGTAGAGATGGTAGGCAGTTCCACCTAAAAACCCATACCATGTTTTTAATCCCACGTTGATGTGTTAATAGTTTTGGGATTAAGAATTATTTCACTGTCACCTTTTTTTATATTTTAATTTGTTGATTTTTGAATCTCCATTGATTATAGCAGTTGCATCATAGATGGTGGATGATGATCCTTACACATAATGTCTTTCTTCTTATCAAGATACCCCATATCATTTCCTATGATCTATCTTCTAAGCAATGTTATTTTATTATTTATCATTTTTATTCCAATAGTTACTATATGGGATATAGAATTTGAGGTTCTATATTTGATTACTATGTTATTGGGTTTTCTGATGGTGCTTCCACATGTCCATCTTTTAATATAATAATTATGATATACAGTAATGGAGTCCCTAGAAATGGTACTCATGGTTTATTAGGATATAAAATGTGATGATGATGATTCTTCTATGCTATATTGAATTGTAATGATAATGATTACATTATCCTCAATTATATTATACATGTGGATGATTATGTTCTCTCGAGTGATAGGGATGATTACACTTTATGAGATCGATTGCATGAATGCAATTTATGACATGTAATTTCACATCGTTGGATACTCATTGGTGATTACTCACTCTAGAGTGATTGGTATATTTATGCTCTCCAGATAGGAAAGGATTATTACCCTCGGCCTAGATGATTAAATGACAATGACGATGGACATGGATTTTTAGAATATAAGATAATCATTAGAGATTAAACTCTACCAGGTGATAAGGATTATTTTTCTATCCCTGATTAGTGACCATGATGATTGGGATATGAATCACCCTAGTGATCTCTCCTTGAATATCACCTAATGGATTTACCATTGGGGATTATTAGGGTTGCAATGTCATGACATACTATGGACTAGGACCATGGGATCTTAAATGGATGTCATATTTATGGCATGAGAGTCATTAAAACACATTCTATAAAAATAAAAATATATTAAGATGTATTACATGGTATCCTTAATTATAATGATTAGAAGTGAGTATGGATAAACCCAAGGATAGGATGTGTATCCCTCAGTAGTGATGTGTCTCTCTTATAATTTTTTAGACACTCACATATGCAGGTATTCACGATTGGGAATATAGACCAGAATATCACCTTTAAAATTACACGACAATTGTCATAAGATATCTAGATCATTGACAATTTCTCAAGATGTCAAGATGATAATGATTATTGATCCATGTATCGACTACTATTTGTTTTTTTACCATTCACCTTACTTAGGTATATTCAAAAATTTTGAAAATATTTATATTTATGGGAATATACATATATAAGGAAAAAAATTAAAAAATAAATAATGGAAAATATCCAAGTTAACATGGATTATTGAACCGGGGATCAACTATCTTCTCTAGTGATATACATTATTTGTAATTTAATTTTATTCCTTATTGGGATTGTCATAATTCATGAGCATGAACATAATATAATAGATTTATTTTTTAGCATTAGTGGTGTCTTAATGAGATTGTATTCTCACAACTATACATTCAACAAGGAGTGAGTTTAGTCCTTATGTAATCTCATTTGGTTTAGAAAATACACATGGTGGATAGGGATGAGGCCTAGAGTTTTATGGTCTATAGGGGCCACATGTGTGGATTCTTATGATAAGTCTAGAGTGGCATGATGGTGCCTTTATTACATGATATGTCTTCTGGATCAGAGTTAGTTTTATATCCATGTACATTGCTTCTTATATACTCTAATATAGATGATTGTCATATTTGGTGAATAGTGTGGTATAAATAACATAACTATTTGGGATTTTATAAAATTCGTTTAATTATTATAAAATATTCTATTTCAATTTATTTACTATTTGAAAAATATTTTTATTTACTCCAAGGATTATATATATATATTTACGATGTTGATTATTTTGAAAAGAGTGTATACTTTCTTCACAAACACTCCCTTGTCCCTCACTGCTAGTCGGTAGCCTCTAGCATATAGAGAGGTGTTCTTAAGGCCTCAAAACTAACTTTATCAAAGCAATGATTTAGTGGTATCTAGGTTGGGATGTTATAAAGTGGAACTAGTGCTATTTCATTTATTGGGGTATTTTTATTTGGGATATAGAAAACATGAATATTAAGAATTTATTGGAACATATAGTGGATATCAGACTACTTTTATAGAACACTTATTCATGTAAAAAGCCCCAGTTTCATGGGATATGGGACTATTTTCCAGACATGTGATGTTATTGTTGTATATAATTTCTCTCCATGATCAATGCACATGTTATTTTAGAGGTGATGATTTATCATATATATTTTTTATGATGACAAGTTTGATTGTTCCATTGATAAGTTTTGACTCTTGACTAGCAATTCAAAGTGGAATATTATGCATAATATTTGTCACATAAAATTTAATTGATATGGTAATACTATTGTGTGATTATGAAGGATTATTGATTTCAACATATTAATTTGTAAAAACCCTAAATAAAGTAACTTGTATAGTTTTTTGGTGGAATTATTCTATGTTACTATAATTTTTATATATGTTTCATTCTGATTATAGGTCATGTGGATTTATTTTGAGACATTTTATAGTGATGATAATGACTTGGTTCTTTTTTATGGTAGGTTTAGTGACAATGGTGGGATTATAGGAATCATGATTCCCAATTTTCAGACAACATATATGGTCTTGTTTCTTAGGTCTGGTTATTCAATATATCAGTAACAATATATACATTATTATATTTTATAGATTGTAATGAAATTATACCTAACATGAATTCATCGTGGTTATCTATTCAGGTAAATGAGTATGATGCAGATAAGAACCATGCTGTTTCTAGTTAACTAGACTATAAAGGGGTATTAATATATGTGGATTCTAGTTGAATTTCAGTTCATAATTTCATTTGTGTATATAACCATAGATCATGGGATCATTTATTTAATAGGGTTTTAAGTAATTATCTAGTCCATAATATTATGACATTGATAGTTTTGATCCATTAATCCCTTTAAAATATTTACTATAGAGACGCCAGTTCTTTTTTTCTCAGTCGTTAGATATTGTGAAAGTGTGTGATGTTTGATTAGTAAGTGTAGGTGGGGACCTAAAGGTCCTTAGTTGTGACATAGAAACTTATTGTTTGATGCTATTGTTGATTGTGTAAAACCATTATGATTGAATATTTTTTAGGTATGTGGATCCCTTTTAATATGTGATATTGGTTTCATGCTCGTTCTAATACAAATGCACTGTTGGTTATTGGGTTTTTTTCAATATATGTCTATTACTAGCTCTATTATTTGATAAATTTCCTAGGGGTTCTTGTTATTCAAAGATGAATTTAGAAGGTGTGAATACTAGGGTTCTGGTCTTTATTGATGTGTGTTACATAATTTTCTAATATATTCATAGTATAGGTAGATTCTCAGGACTGGAACGACTCTATATGATATGTGGTAGTGTAATATATTTTTTAATAGATGAGGTGCTCGATATTGAAGGGAATTTATAAAAGATCATATAGATTACTGAGAATTATTTTTCATGTATCACATAAAGCATAGCCTTGTGATTGATGAATCATTGGATTATGATTCAGGCTATGATACTATACTGGTTGTTCGTTGTAATATTTAAAATCAAAAAATAGTGAGCTATTCTATGTGAAATACAGACAAATGTGGTGAAGACATGTCGTGAGCATGGATTCTCAGAATATGTTGTAAAACTAATAAATTCCCCAACTTTGTTGAAGAAAAATGTGAAATTTATAATTTACCATGAGACGGCTAGACCACTGTTTGACTTAGAAACACATTATTGGGATATATGCTGTCATGTGTGGTCTAAAGGAATGTATAGCCTTGTTTGATGTGAGCATGGATCGGAGAGAATGATATACATGCATTTTGGGAAATTCAAGTATACTATTATTTGGAGATGATTACTATATATGTTTAAATGATATTGAGAAATCTGAGATAGCATCGACTATACCTTGAGATTCTTTTCTATTAAATGTCCTTTCTTTGGTTAGTGGAGGAACATACTAATGTTTTTCTCGATGAGTTTTAAAAGGAATTTTATAAGGTGATGAGTGAAGTATTGTCCATTTTAGGTTTTTAAATATATATTTTTTTAAATATATCATTTTATATCGGTTGTTGATCATGGTATTTTTTGAAGAAGATTAGGGTATTCTAAATGCAGGCAATACTATATCTATAGATGTTGAACATAACCTATGTAAGAGAAAATTGTGGATGAACTGACACTAATCATTTAAATGATAAGATACTATGGTTGAGATTATGTGTTCATGTTTTTATAAAATGGATTTTGGGGGATGAGAATGATTATAATAGGGATATTTTATATACCCCTATTTCCATGAACTCAGATGTAGAGGCTAAATTTGTATTTTTTCTATCGTATTTTCCTAAGAGGTATGATAGTAATCATAACCTAGAAGATGAAATAGAATAAATTTTCTTACCACTTTGAATGTTCAGGAATATAGTTTTTACCCTAGGAAATGGGTTTGGTGAAATTTTGAAATGTTAGATTTTTAGTAGAATAGTTAATATATAATATTTTATAAATTTAATATTAACTAATTTAGGCCGGTATTTTGTAAGTTTTTTAATGGATCATATAATAGAGATTTCATTTCCAACTTTAAGCCTTTAATAGGATGTTTTACCATGTTGGGTAATTAAATCAAGTCGATCACCTAGGTTGGATTGGCCTCCTTTTTTAATTTTGTTTCTTCTTTTCGTTTACTCCTTTTTATTCTTTAACTATGGAATATCACACACATACTTTAGGTAAATATATTTTAGTAATGTAATGAGAAATGTGAAGAGTGGTATTGTGAGGGAAATATATAGATAGGATAATAGTAACTTCTATAATGCTTAGTATGTGCTAGATCATCATGTGATTGTCGCGGATCACAAAAACAAGATAATCCTCAGAATAATCAACCCAATAGTATGCCTTATTTATATATTTTTTTCATAAATAATTATATATTTTAAATTAAAATGTTTTATACCTGTTTTATTCTTACAGTGGACCACAAGCGTGTTAATCTATATATTTTTTTGGAGAAAATGGGGTTTTGGACTGATTGGTGGGACTTCCCATTCAAAAATCCCTATAAGAGATTATCTGGTTCAGGAACACCAACAATGTGTTCGTTATGTTCAGGGAAGATGTTACATTTAATAATGGAATTCCTTATGTGGGATATACAGTCCCTGTTCTGGGACTCAGCCACTTTGTAGGAACTATGTTTGGTAGCTTGTGTAGGGGAACATGGCCTTGTAGGGTACATGTCCAGACCACATGTGGTTCCAAAACATGTATAGGTACACATTTAAGAAAATTACATGTTCATTCCATCTTAGTGACTCATTATGGTACCCCATTTAGGATACAAAAGGGTTACATGATCATCATGCCTAGAAAATGAAATTTGGAATGGAATGGCCTAAATTACACCTCCAGGCGGGATCTTGAGGGTACACCGCCTATAGTATAGTACACACTCCATATACTCCTCCCTGTATAACCTTTTGTGGATATTTCCTTTTTTACAATATTTATTTTGAATTTGAGCTATGGGTATTCCATTCTATGTACCATTTAATGTATAATGTGATTTTAAAACCATTCTGGTTATTTATGGACTCTTATAAGGAATTCTATAGTTTTCCAAATTGAAGTGGTTCATCCTTCAGTAATCAAATTATGTTTTCTCATAGGAGTGAGAAATTTTACCTAAAATAGTCCATGATCCATCTCCCATGGTGTATACATTTGTATAATTCTTTTTAGCATTTATCCCTTTGATGATGTTCCCTTCATGCCAGAGAGGTTGTATGGTTTTTCTTCAAAGGATCCAATATAGGGTTCATCTTTGTGTGTTCCAACCTAGAGGATACTATGTAAGAATCCTCTATATTATTTAATATCCTTTATATTCCCTACATGGATTTCTTTTCATTCATGCTTGCCTTGGGAATCATTTATAAGATCCCCTTACCCAAGTGTCACTCACAGGATCCCATGTAGGATTCCTCTTCCTTAATGGAATGTTTGAGAGTCCCTTATTAGATGGATTTTTGATGTATAAATATTAGGATACTATATAGGATAGAATTTTTATCTTAATATTGAGGATACCATGTTGGAGTCTTCATATTACCATTATGATAATGATCCCTTATAGGATAAATCTAATATACATTCTTCTAGCAGACCAATGGTATGCATGATGATTGACCGACCCTGAGATACTATGTTAGGATTTGTTATATATTTCAGGATGTGAAACCTTATAACCCATGTTGAACATGCATTCACATGGGGATATGGTATTATTGTTCAGCTTATTAAATCATGAATCCTCAATCTATTTTTTATTCTATCAATTGTTTATTGATGATATAGAGATTATTACCATATGGGATTTTTGGTGGTTTCAAAATGATACTGAAGTGAGGCATGTTTTTTATTATTGTGAAGAACATATGTGTTTCATTAGTTCTAACTTTTGACCTATCTTGTGTATTTTTCTAATCATTTTCCTACTCATTGGTACTACCTGGGATCAAGCTATTGAGCCTATATGTTTAGATGAAATATTACTGGGTTCTATAGAGGTGCATTATGTAAATTGTCTCTAAAGCTAACAATTTTGATATACATGATTGGAATACGTAGTAATGGAACTTGTGTAAGACTCTGCACTATCATGTAATGAAGATGATTCTTTTCTCACCTATTGGAAATGGGAGAGGATGATTCCCTCAATCTGATTTTACTCGTTGATTAATATGATCTCCCAAGCGATATGGATGACTATGATCTCCCTAATTAATTAAATCATTATAGAGATTGAAATGTCATTTTGAATCCGTTGATACCGGTGGATTATTATGCTCTCAAGTGATGGGGGTAAATATTCTCTTTTTAGTGATAGGGATGATTATAATATCCTTGCTCGATTACATGTCTGTGGTGATGGAAATGACATTTCATAATGTTGGATACCCAAGTATGATTACACTCTATAGAGTGATATGATTTATTACACCCCCTTAATTAGATTCATTGATGATTGCACATAGATACTCAGTGGTGAGATCCCATTATATATCACCTTATGTTCAGACCACTAGGGTTCATTTGATTCACAATGTCATTAGAAACAATGGAGAAAGACTTGGTTCACAAACATTCGATTTGATTTACGTGTCATGAGAATCATGATGAAAAATTCTATTTCATTTACTAGATGTCTATATATATTCCATGGAATTATTATTTATAGTGAATTTAGGTGAGTATTCTTGAAAGCCTTGATAGAAAATATCCCCCTGTCGAGGCTCTTCTTACTCATATAAATTTTTTATGTTGGTCAATGCTAATATTTTTTATTGAGATTACAAAGATAAAAATAAATAATAAACAACATTTATGGTCCGATATTGTACTCAATTACCTTTGTGCAAGATGTCCTCATGATCATGATTAAGGTCCCAAGTAACAAATATGGTTGATTTATGTTATTTATTTCCCTATACAGAGGTTTATTCATATTTTGTATAAATATATATTAATAGTAGAATATTTGTATGTAAATATAAAAAAAATATACATGATGTCATGTTGCCGAGTTGACTGGGATTACCTAACTAATTAATGACGGTGGTTTCAAGTTATTTTCTTTTTTTATTTCAATTGTGTCTGAGCATGGTTGGACGTATAGATTGATCATGAATTTATGAATTCATATTTATAGGTCCATAATTGGGATATCCTACTGAGATTATATTTTCATCTACATACGTTCACCTCATTGTGCCTCCAAATCATATATATGAATTTTAGGTCGAACACAGATGGATAGTGGGTAGAGATAAGTCCCATAGTTCCGGGGTCGAGCGAAACCTCTCTTTTATATTCATTCAATCATAGTAGATACTCTCAGAACGGTTATGGAGATAGGTTATGTGGTCTAGATCGATGTTATTAGAAATCCACTTTATTTATATTTCAATTTCACTTATGTAATCATATGCGTAAGGTCAGCCCTATGGGTGACCAATGTTGTATGTATTCTATGGCTAATTGGTTTTGTATAACATTTCATTAATTATAGTATCCTATTCTGTTATAGTATATTTAATTATTTAAAAATATTTTTATTTAATTTATCGATGATATCTTGTTATTTCTATTATTTTTTACACTGATATTCGAGCATTGTCTCTCCATGGACAAACCATATTCTTGCGTTGCATGTGAAGACACGACCTAGGTTCCACTCCTTCGTAACCTGATTTGGTAGGTCCCATGACCTCCAAAGTGCCTTCCAATACACTAGATGATTCTTACAAGTTGAATTGTTAAAATATATTTCATTTTAACACTGTTCTCGGTTTATCAATGCAACACAACAACATATATATATAGTTAATAAAAAATCACACAAAGAATAAGTAGAATAATACCAAAATTGCATGATGTTCAAAATAGAAAAAATACACAAAATATTCTTTTTTTCATTCTAATTTTGTGTCATGTGAAAATAAGTAAAACCAAAATAATGATACTGTCAAATCCCAATTGGGTTAGGAAAAAATATCATGTTCCCTCATCCAAGATCAATCCCAACTAATCCATATAACATATAGGTGCAACCATAATCATTTCATACAAACATGAAGTATATTTGGGTACTGGTCATGAAAACAGAGATGGATGTGAGCACAAATTAGTATGACACCCACAAAGATTTATAAAACAATGTCCAGTAAATAATTACGTTTTCAATGGTATGAATAATTAAATACTATTGATATTATTAAAATTTTACATATTCCATTTCCCTTTATTTAACCACAAATATTTCTTCTATTGATGATGAAACTGAAAACCTCAATACATTTTTAGGTACATGGTGGAGTATGAACAATCCCCATGGGAGATCACTTTGTTGAATCACAATTCATTGGTTATTATTTAACATTTCACATAAATGTCATATCACAGCTACTTAGATGCACAATCTAATGCCATCATTTTGGGCTTAGAACTACATATCAAGAACCCCATGGTATATTAAATCAACCATACCAAACCCAAACCTCCTTTTTTAGTTAAAATCAATCAATCACATATGGGCCTCTGAATCATCAGTCCATTCCCCCACAAACATTAATTTGTCAATCAGATATTTTATTTTAAAGCATATATCCTCACAACATATACATGTATCATTAAATAAAATACATATAACATATTTCACATATATATCTTTCATTTATTAAGGTTAATCGTAAATAACCCCCACTATCAATTATTCAAACATGGTACACCATTTCAATTTATCAAATCAATAAAGGTTCATCACATTATTCACATGGAAGAATAGTTAAAAAACACGATTGAACCATTAATAAACATTAAATAATATAATTTATTACACAGTCAAGGTTATTCAAAAAACACCTTAATTCCCATTATCAAGCAGTTAATAAACACATTACTCAACCAATTTTACAATTTCATTAATTGACCACATGAATAATGCCTTAAATTAATTAAACAGTTAATTTATACAATTCATAAATCGATTTTGAAATCTAGAAATTAAAAATCCATACTGACAAACATTCAGTAATATGTCAAGAAAATGTGAATTAAATAATAGTCCACCGACCTCATGGTCATTGATGAGCATTCACCAAACAAGAAATCCCGAAATTGAAGTGGAACATTCAATTGCCCAATGAAAAAAGAGATATAGAATCAATAACTATTTCTAATAAAAATAGATTATGATATATCAAAACATATATTAAAACCCTCTCCAAAGGGTTATAAAAAACTATTCAAGATCTTGAATGATGGATGATAGAGAGTGGAAAACCACACAAAAATAAATCACTAAATGAGAGAGGTGATGATCGTTCAATATGTTATATTATTTTCCAATAAAGGAAATCGAAGTGACATAAAATCCATCTAGGTAACTTTATTAGGATACAAGATTCATATTGTGTTTAATATTGGAGAGCGAGGATGAATACCCAGGGTTTGAGAATGTTGAAATATTTTTTTGGGTATTAAAAACTTCGCACATGGTCTCTTGGGATGGGCTACATGGTTTGAGAAGCAGTGCATCCTAAATGTGTGCCTCCTCTTCAGGGAGAAAATTTTATACAAATGGGTAACAAAATATGATAAACAATCCCCCAATAATGAAATAAACCTTTGTTTGGGATTTCATAGTTTTTGGGGGTAGGGGAACGGTTTAGGATAACCATGTGTCTTCCTTGTAATTCCCCTTATCCTTTCAAATTTCCCCAAATTAACATTCAAGATCCAAAAAGTAAAACCCAGAAAAGATATAAAAAATCTAAAGAGGAGCCTAAAAAATATTCAGAAGTCATCATGAGATATAAATGGTATATTACAATATCAATACCTTATATTATCTCACCATCAAGAAATACTCCCATGTATCTAGAAGGATCCAATGTAAAATATCGGGTAATTGATCCACATATTTTCTTCTTTCACCCATGATTCCTCCTGAACATAGACATACTACCCCAATTTTTTTACTAATGTCATAATATTTCACTTAAAATATTTCATAATATGATCGAAAACAAGTATCTAATACTCTTCAATAGACACATCAGTATTAAGAATAACATTAAAAGTAATAATCACATGATAAGTTTCTAGGTGATATCGCCAATATAGTGACATGTAAAAGACATCGCGCATAGATATATACCTCTACAGAAGATCCAATCAGTGAACTACTAGCCCAATTCTCCCCAAAATCTCAAAATTTCAAATAAACCTGATCACCCATTTTATCTACCTACTAATACTATGGTGACCCTATCTAGGAGACACCAAAAAGAACACACCATCTCACACAGTTAACTCAAGGGAAATCGATGTCTGCCTATATATGAAATCCATATACTCTGATCCACATACAAACATTTCTAAATCGGTTAAACATTCTCTAACATCTCCTCCTCCAAACTTAATCCCAATCTCTTTGAATCACATACCACCATGCAACATATAGGTGATCCAAATGTACCACCATAGTGTTCCTCATATGGTTCAATCTAGATAGTTTCCGGATTACTAAAATTAAAGGTGAACTAAAATAGAACGGTGTACTTCTAAAAGTACCCTCTAATGTATAGAACACATTCCCATAAAATACCCCCTCTAACAATTTTATTACATTATGGTAGCCAGTCTGTCTATGGGTGGAATGTTGTACTCCCAATCATCGGTTTACCGTGATCCTTTTGAATTCTTTTCTAGAAACTTGATGTAAAATATGAGTCATGGTTTGAAATTATACTCCATATCACCACGTGATGATGAACTATGTCTTTAACTTTGAATTGTCTCAACTGGTCTACTAAGAATATCTTCCTTATAGTAATGAAATGATCTAGTTTTATGAATCGTTCCACAACCTATAAAATACCATCATTCTTCTGAGGCCTCTCTAAGATACCCAAAAAAAATTACTTCATCACATCAACAAATTTACATTAAGGATGGGAAAATGGATGTAGTAGAAAATGGAGTTGTTTGTTCTCAAAAGTCACCTATTAATTGGTTTATGTCAGATACCATATAAATTCCATTTTCATGTCTGGACACCAATTCCAACTAAGTAGGTCATCGTACATATTGGTCAAACCCGAATGCAACTCCCATATAGAGGAATAATGTACATGCATTAGATCCTCAATCATACTAATCAAGATAACAATATATTTCATGAAATTGATTATATCATCCTCATTTATAGTCCATTACAAAGATGAAACCCCAACATAAATGGTTTACATTAAATAAATACACTCAAGATAATAATACCCCCTCCTTATTACAGCTCCAATTTATTGATTCCATTGATATGTCATGAGGGTTATATTTTCCAAATCTACTCAAATGATAACATGAAATCTACCCAGCATATACACCATCTTTAACAATGACCTAGACCCCTGATATTCCTAATTATAAGTTTTCTAAATTTTAGTTTTGGAAACACTAATTTCCTTCCTAGGAATATATTATAAATCAAAATCAAAATACTACATATAATCAAACCACCTATCCTACCATTAATTAAATTATCTCTATGTGGAATTATACATTATTCATGTGTGATCCATAAACAATGTACAGTTATCACCCATCATATAATGCTTTTGATACTTCATTGGATAAAAAAAATAGCTAACTCTTAGTCATGAATTGGGACATTCCATTAAAATTTCCTCAATAATCATGACCCATATTCCACAATAAGATATCCCTACATAAATACTCATCTAGGTCTAAATCCTGACGTATCACTAAACAAAGTAAACTCATCCTCGGGATTAGGTAGGATCATGATGAACAAGGTTATAAACCAATTATAAGAATCCAGGAATGAATTCTCACATTATCCAAACCATTAAAACATAACACCATTATTGGTCATGTCATAAATGCATTCTTACAATCACGAAAATCTAAAATACCTATCCAATAAAATCCTAGTAGGGCCATAAACCTATAAATATCAATGAATTTTTTTGTAGTTCTCCATGATACCACTGACAATGCCTTATTTGGGTCCATATACACACCATACTATGAGATGATGTGACCCATGAATTTTACCCAGTCAATCGAGAATTTAATCACCAATTTCATGTTGTATAACCAATTCACTGTTAGTGTAATTATGATGATGTTAAGATTCTGGGTATCATTTCCATGATCTATGAAGTACAAAAAATTTTCATTGAAAAAATAATGAAAAACTGATCAAGGTAATGTTGGAATATTTATTCCATCAAGTACATAAACATAACATGAGCATTCTTTTACCCAAAACCATCATGATGAACTAATAAAGACCATAAATTATATTCAAATTAGATTTTTGTATATCTATATGTAGAATGAATGATGATAGAATGATTTGATGCGAATCACAGAGATAACCGAAGCTCTTATCAGTTTTTCAATGATATATTGGATATGTGGAAGTGGATAATGTTTCATCTCAAGAACCTTATTAAACATTCATTAATTGACACATATGTGCATGTTCATACATGCCTTCTTCGTACCCAATATGTGAGAACCCCATGGTGACGTACCTGGATAGATAACTCCCTTATCCGTAAAATCAACTAGATGATTATTATGCTCTGGAATTTTAGTTAGTTCCATTATGTATGGTGAAATTGAATTTGGATCATCCACCAACATGGGAATAATAATATATTACACATATCTCTCAAGTGGAATCCCTCATAATTCTTTTAGAAACACGTCCAGAAACTAATACACTGTTGGTGGAGAGACATCTAACTTTTCACCCCTATTAGAGTTGGTTCCCTACAATTATCTAATTCTGTAATTTATTATAATAATGTATTCATTTTTCAATATTATTAAACTATTTATCACAATATCATTTTTTTCTGTATGGAATAGAAAATGATAAATTCCTATGAGTATCTATCACACTAAAATTTCATAGAAGTTCCATACTATGATAATAACCCATGAGTTAAACATCAATATTCTTGAATATATGTTCTATTGCCAGATTATATCACTTGAGGGGCACAAATGATATAGGTTATCAGTGGTAGAGACTCATATGACATTGAGGGTCCTGATCAATGTGTACTCCATTGATAATATCAAGTAGTATATTATGAGAACGAGACCCATTTGTAGGTAATCCCCATTTATATGTGTCATTGGATTCACTTTTTTACAAGAATGTTTATTATTCCATACACATTACTGTTAATGTTAGTGTGTACTGTGAGTCGCACACATAGATGTGTTAATGGAAGCCACGATAAGAGATGTTTGTGGATAGGTAGGATTTGTTTTGTGTGTAATGAGTTATATTTAATTAATGAATCATGAGAAAAAGGGTTTACACCTTCAATTATTTAATAGATGTTAATATCTCAAAACCTTTGATGGAAATGATATATCCTATGTAAATCAATTTCCATAGTGTGATATATGAAATTTATATTATTATAATGTAAATGAAATAGACATCGAGTCCACAGGTTGATGAAAGAAGAATGAATCCTTCTCGATTAGAGATATTTTTGTAATTGGATTTTATTACATGGTGTGACTCCTTAGGTGGTGACATGTCATTGCAACATTAACTTATTTATCTATGGGTTCCATGGCATTTTTCTAGACGATAACCATGGACATTAGGCTACTTCACCTAATGCCACAAAGAAAGAGGTCTAGAGGGTCACCCAAAATGTGTATTAAGAATCTCAATTAAAAAATATATTATTTTTATTTAACATGTTGAATAAATATTATTCCCACATGTTTCTTAATAATTATTCATGTATGATTAATCTCATTTATTCCAACAATAATTGTTTTAGAGAATACATTTTGAGTGTATTATTTAATCTATTTTCTATTTTGATAATATAATATTTATTTATAATTTGTTGAATAATGATTTTATATTTATTTGATAAATAAAATAAAATTATTCAAGGGCAGATAAATATTATTATGTAATGTAGGATTGATTTTGATGTCCCGCTGAGAAATAATTACTTTAAATAATATTTAATTAAATAATATTTATATATAATTCACATTTTATTCATGTCCAAATTAATAACAATAATATTATTATTATTTTACATAAGGTTTTTATACATTAAATAATATAATGAATGGAACTTTTGAGATTGTTGTTTTAATCCATACCAATTTAAATACCAAATTATGCCATTTTATCTCAATAACCAATTATGACATGAACAACGAACCATGGATAATAATATCAATCCTAGAGTGTTTCCTTCTCTAAGAATGATCCTAAGATAAGTGAGCAACCCTCCTCAACTGGATCTAGGAGAATTCATGGGATGTGATTCCCTAAGAGATAAATGAAGATGAAGAAATCATGATGATATTTTGTGCTAGAACCAAAAGACTGCTTTAACGACTCCTGCGGATTCTTGGAACCTATGAGGATCACTGCTTGAGGAAATCTATAGTTGGTTTCTGCAAAACAGTGACGGTACACCACATATCATTCTCCAGACTCATCATCAAAGAAATAAATACATAGAGGTAATTCGATGTATAAATAAATTATTTATAGAAAATTTGTGTTGATATTCTCTCTCTGGTTCCAGTGAGATTAATTTTTTCTATATTTTATAAAATTATATTTATCATAGTGATTAAAACTAATATAAATACCTTGGATTGGTCATCAATTATTGAAAACATAAATGTTGGGCAGTTCCAATCGCATGTATCCACTTTTTCTGAAACACACAAGTGTTAACAAAGGGGGGAACATAATTGTTTAAACTTATTTACAAATCATTGAAGATTTATGTATTTATAATTTATTTTGTCAATACATGTTCAATAATTGTTTTAATATGAATTGCGTGATCAAAGTATTCCTCTTTTCTTCCTCCTTGAAGATGTCAAAAAAATTATTTCACGATTAAAATAAAATCATGGAGCTCATCTGGGGGTGCCAAGGTTTCTGGACAAAAAACACCAGACTACCATTCATTTTCTAGAGATATAGACCGGTTAATCATGTTCAATTCATGAGATATGATTTGGATATCGATTAGAGATTATGCATTGATTATGACATTATTTAAACCATTATTGCAATGCATGTTTACATGGATCAAAGGGAGAACAATCCGCTAAACTACACTCTATGTATCCCATTGGGCATTGTGTATAGTCCATTTGGGTTATAGATGGGCCATTTAATCCATACATGGCCAACTCAACCGGTGACTGCATAACATAGTGTGAACGTTATATGTGTCCCATTGGACAGGCAGTGTTCTTGAAATTTTCTAAGGTACATTTAACATGCCAAGTCCATGGATTTGTGCCTCAGATAGATGGTGGAGGGTGTATACACCATGTACTTTTATCAAACTATGTAGATTCAAAACTTAATAATATTTCTAGTTAAACCTTAAGGCATGTGCATGTGTTTTTTCATCAAGACATGATACTTCATGTGAATGGTTTTAATATACATAAATACATAATTGTTAAATTAATAACTATGTAATGTTCAAGATATTCCTATCATGAATTAATTTTATTATAATTGTTTCTATACATGCATTGAAGCATGACACATTACCCAAAAAATTATTTAATTCATGAAATCATTAAGCTAATACTTCAAATCATGATTGTACGTGATAAATTATGTATGCTCAATGTAATAGAGAATAATTTGTATATGAGAATAATACATGATGGGTATATTCAGAAAGGTATTCACCATGTTTAATCCAAAGAACATTTTTTTTCACAAATTAAATTTTAAATAAGTTTATTTTATTTCATTAAAATTATATTGGATGATAATCTCAATGAAATTCAAATAAGGAAAATGATAAATATTTTTGAAAATTAAGGATAAAAATTATCAGATTCGAGCACAATTTATATTAAATAATAATGACTAATAATTGAATTCTTATTTCATTCAATCCATACTTTTTTGAATTCTATTGGATGATCATACTCGAGACCAGACCTTTTGTATGTGATTGGATCAATTTTAATTTATTATAAAATTAAATTGTTGGAATGTTGGCCTTATGCTCACAATATTATGTAGGGACTACATGACCATGGTTTCATTTTTGTGATCATCTTTTTCCTATATCATATGTGTGAGTTAATGGAATTTTTTATAGAAGCAGCTCCCAAGCTAGTGGAGACCATTCATTTTTGGTGTCTAGGAAAAACTAATCTAAGGATATACATAGGTGGATAGGTGGAATGCCATAAATAAGAACCTCAGTTTTTCTAAGGTGTTTCTCTAATATGTCAACAATTAGTTTATCGTCCACTAGATTATCTAACCATTAGTATAAGATCATGATAATACACTATATTTTATTTCTATCATTTTAATGGTTATTTGATTATGGAATCAATTTCGTGATCAAATCATTAATAAATTAATGAGCCGGAAGTATATAACTAAAACAAACCAGCGTATGTTTAAATCTATTCTATCATAGGGTTAATCGCATATGTAATCCCAATAAATACTAAAAATCATGTTATAAATATCATTAATTTAAATTTTATACAAGTAAGTATAAAAAACATTAAAAAAATTATTAAGTCATAATAGACTTCGAATATTATTGTTATAATAGAACCATAGTTTATTCTTCTCGACAAACCAAAGTTGGGGTTCTTTCAATTTTTGTGGAATTCTAACATGAGGTTTTGGTTTAACATAAGTTGGTTCACATTGAGGGTAGTCATATAAATTAGGACGTGATGTAACCGAGACGAAAAGGATTATATAATCTAAAATTAATAATTTCAGTATTCGGGAGTCCACTCAGTAGATCAAGGAACTGTGAGTTAATTTTATTGAAATTTTGAATGCCATCGTAAAACCATTATAGTTTCTTGAATAACCCAATTTGGGGTAAGGATAAGGAAAATATGTATCCATAAAACTAGAAATTCCAATTCACATGATATTTTGAATCCAATGGTGTAGGAAATTGTGTTTTTATAAACTAGCAGGATATTAATAAAGATAATATTTATTTATTTGTCTTGATTCATCAGATAATATAATAATATTTTTTTAATCATATTTTTTTGAAATAGTAATAAAGATATCTCAAACATGAGGATATGGATTCCTATAGCATAATGTATCAACTTCAGTATATCTATCTAGATAAGGGGATTCAGGAGAGGTATGAGATCCCCATTTCATTGTTAATAATTAAGCTAGGAGAGTCTATGCTAGCTGGCCCTTATGTATTCAAGCACATTGTCTACACTGAATGCCTAGGTATTTTAGATATTACATTCCCATATTATTTTCATAGAGATCTCATACTTTCATCACTTCCCATGACCTTATCAACCATTGTAGATAATAATAATATGAGAAAGAGTGAGAGGAGTCTTCTAGAAAATTATATTTTAATTCTCCAACTGAATAAGAACATGGGGATAAAAAACCATAGTCTTTATGGTGACTAAGAAAATAAGGTACATGGAAATGGGTCCTCGGACATATAAACAGTGTAAATCTCCGGAGCACCATCCTACCAAAAAGTAGATAATCTAGAGGTAGTGAAAATATAAGGTGGAAATATATTTTTCATGTGTCAAGTAAGTCTAGTGGAATAAGAAATACTCTTACAGGGAAGGGGAATCGTAATTATCCTTTGTTATCCAGTGGAATAATCACTTTTATAAACATTGGGTATTATATAAAAGTTGTGGTTGTCACAAATTTATTGACATGAAGGAACCAATTACATTACGAACGACTTACATAGGAGAGTTGAATCTGAGTGCTAAAAATGGAACGATGTTTTATTCCAAAGAAATTAGTGATTACCAACTTTCATTTCCGATAAGAATTATTATGGTTTTGAGATATTGTTATTATGTTTCTACAGCTACAAAGAACATAATTTCTATGTCCTGTTTAGATATGGATGGTTTTATTTTCTAATGTGGAAATAAAAGTATTATCAATTATAAGGACAACATATGTTATGATGTGGGTCAATTATGTAATGGTATTTAGGTGTTAAATTATGAAAAGAATGTGTCATAAATTGATTATGAATCATGTTGAAAAGAATCATATTACACCCATCTGTGGAGTCTCCTTCTTGGAAATTTAAATGATAAGAGTTTGTAAATGCTTTATCAATATGGCTATTTATACTCTTCTGAGCTAAAACAACTTAATATATTTCATGATTTTTTAAAATGGAAAATGGCCAAACCACCATTTCGTTGATATGGTGAAGGGTAAAAGAGGTTCATTGATTAGTAGACACAGATGTGTGTGGAACATTTACATTATATGAAATTGGTGGATATCTTACTTCATAAAATTTACAGATGATTTGATTAGATATGGATATGTCCACATAATGAGGTATATGTCTGATTCCTTTGAAAACTTTAATGAATTCAAGAATGATGTTGATAATAATATTAGTAGAAGATAAATAATATTTTATTGGATCAAGGTGGTGAATATATTTACCAAGATTTCATAGGCTTCCTACGAGTGTTTGGGATTAGATCACCACTCAATCCACCTTATACACTATAGTGGAATGGTGTTAGTAATAAGAGGAATCATATATTTTTTGACATGGTAATGTTGATGATGAGTCATTATGATATTCCATTACCCTTTTGAGGATATTCATTACAAAATTCAACATACACATTAAAATGAGTACAAAATAATGTTGAAAATTGGATTCCCTATGAGCAATATAGTGGAATGAAACCCATTTTTTGCAATCAAATATATCGGGATGGGAGGAGTTGTTAAGGATTTCTCAGGAAAAAAACTATCACCCCCAATAATGAGGTGTATCTTTATAGGATATCCTAAAAAACATAGGAATATTATATATACAACCCCTCAGAAAAGAATGTGATTGATGCTATACATGTGATATTTATGGAGAGAGAGCACATCCTTAAAAACCATATTGTGACAATGGTTGATTTCAGGAAGTTTATGCTAAAGGTACACACGGGTTGGTTCATGAGAAGATTGCATCGGTCCCCATGAAATTATTATTTCTTGAAACACAAGTACAATGTAAAAGAATAAGAAGGGTAAGATAACTAGAGATATGTAGTTTTTTTTCATCTAGGATGGTTAAAAATTATTGGTTGACAATGATGAAACTCAATCATACATGGAATTAGTAGAGAGATAAGAAACTAAAAATTGGATATAATCTATGAATTCAATGATGGATTCATAAATACTTTTGGAATAAAATGGTTAATCAATAGGAAACTAGGAATTGAATGTAATTAAGGTAAGTATAAATCAAGTCTACTAGATAATGTGTTTCAAAACATCAAAAAATAGACTATAAGGAATCATTTTCACTAGTTTCCATGTTTAAATCCATCATAATAAATCTTGATATAACAGATTACCATGACTATAAGATTGGTCAAATGAATTTCCAAACTGTATTGCTTAAGGGCATCCTTCATGAAGTTGTATATATGACCCAACCAGAACAGTTTATGACTCCATGTGATTATAAAAGGATTTGAAAGTTGTAGAGACATATTTACAGATTGATGCAAGCATCCAGGTATTGGAACATTCAATTTGATGAATCCATTAATGGAATTTTGTTTCATTAATGGTGAATGTGATCCATGTGTTGAAATAGGTTTAATGGGAATTTGGTCACTATCCTTGTAGTATATGATGAGAAATATTACATATTGTAAATGACATATCAGTATTATAGTCTACTAATGGATTGTCTAGAAAATGATTATCCATGAAGTACATAAGCGAAGAAGCCTATATTTAATGGATCAAGATCATTCGTGAAAGATCCAAGAGGCTTCTTTGACTAAGTCAAAGTACGCACATAGACTTGATAGTGAAGATATTTAGTGTGAAACTATCTTAGAGTGGATTAATACTAGTGTATAATTATTTAAATCATTATCAGAAAATGTTTCCCCAGAATCCATTAGATAATGATAGAATAATAAAGATCACATATTCTTTTTTGATATAATCAATCAAGTATGCCATAATATATACTATACATGATGTTGCCTATTCACTGACCATGGTAGCCGGATATCAAGAATATCCAAGAGAACATCATTGGACTACATTTAAGTACATCATTGGGTATCTGAGAAGGTATAAGGATATGTTCCTTTTGAATGTAGGAGATGAGGGGTTGGGGATCATAGGTTATAGTAATGCTAGTTTTGAAACATATCATACTAAACTGAAGTCACAACCACGCTATGTTTTCTATCATAATGTATGTGATTTGAGATAAAGTGTTCATTGTAGCATGTTGTCATTGAAATTAAGGTGGAGTATGAAAATATAGCATCTCTCAATGTTGTAGGAGGAAATTTGTATTCAAAACATTAACCATGATCTAGATTTGGTACCTAGTAGTAAAGAATATATCTTAGTGTACTATGATAATATTTCATCGGTGGATCATGAAATTGAACCCACAACACCCAACATAAAAGTAATATACTCTGGAAATATCACCTCTTGATGTATTTTTATAAAAGGGGATACATTTTAGTGAGTAGGGTACCAAAAAAACACAAGACAGTAGACCCCTTGACAAAAAACCTATCTCAGTAGAATCGTGAGTATCATATGAGGGCTAGCGTTCTAAATGTTCTAATTGGTTGGACCCAGTAAAACATTGAGTCTGTTGGAGTTTCCATATTTGAACCAACTTATTATTTACATTATTATAAACACTTAGTCATTTCATAGAATATTAAAAAATAACTTTTAACATAATAAATTTTCTTCTACGTGACATAGTATTTGATAATTTCCAATGAGTAGTTTTTGCACTAAACGTCATATTAGTTCCCTGATATGATGAGAACACAGAAGTTCAATGAAACTATTCAAGGATATATGTTCTATATCCAGATGATGTCATTTATAGACACAAATGATGAAGGCTGTCTGGGTGGAGACTCATTGTATATTGTAAAACCTTCTCATGGTTTACACCATTTGTAATATCTAGTAAGATATAATGAGAATGATACCCTCGAATAGAAATTCCACATTTATATTTTTCATTTGATGTTCCTATCCATGGATGTGTGTATTGGTCCACAGACATTAAGATTATTGGTAATGAGTATTAAGAGTCATTAACATAGATTTATTGACAATAACCACTTAGATATATGTTCATGGTGAGGTAGGATACGATGGGTGCATCATGAGTATAATTTATTTAATGAATAATTCTGGAAAGGATATAGCATTATTTTATTTAACATAATTTAATATATTATACTCTATGATGTAAATTATATTTCATAAATAATTACATGGACATGGTGGGATATAAGCATGTTCAATTTATAGATAGTTAATGAAAGAGACATCGAGAATATAGGTTGATTAGACTATCATGCATCCTTCTTGATTGGAGATATTTTGATAAAAGGATAATATTACATGGTATGTGTCCGTATGAGTTTAAATGTTGTTAAAACATTAATTTCATTCCCTATGGATTCCGCATAAGGTCTATAATCTCTAACATTGGACAATATGTTGCTTCACCAAATGGAACTACGAAAGAGGGATAGAGGATCTTAGAGTAAGTGTATCCAAAATATGAGTTAAATAATATATTATTATTATTATTTAATAGGTCGAATAATTATAATTCATGCATGTGGTTTAATAATTATTCGTTTACTCTTAATCTTTTTTATTACATCAGTATTTATTTGAGAGAATATATTGTGAGTGAATATTTAATAATTTTTTCCCTATTTAGCAAATATAATATTTATTTATTTATTGGTGAATAATGAAGTGATATTTACTTTATAAATAACATGACCTTAATAAACACTCGGAATATATTGTGGATGAATGGATGATTGATTTTATTAGTCTGGTGGAAAATAAAATAGTAAAATATTTTTTAATTAAATAATATTTACTTATAATTCCAAAGTTAAGCTTGTGTCGAGGAAAATTATAATAATAATATTATTTGACACAGTGATTCTATATGATTAACTAAAATAATCAATGTAATTTGAGAAATTATTTTATTTTAACCCTAGAAAATTAAATACACAATTATCTCATTATTTTCACATTATACAATTCAGTTTTGCACAACTAACCTGGGATATTACTCTCAATCCTTGAGAATTTCATTCCCCAAGAATGATCCCATGAATGGGGAGAAACCCTCATCCACATGATCTAAGAGAATTAATTGGAAGAGATTATCATGAAGATCATGTCAGATGATTAAAGCACAAGGGTCTTCTACGCTAGCACCTAAAGATTCCATCGATAAAATCTAGAGATTACTGGAAGATGTCTGGTTCACAACTAGAGGAAATCTACACTTGGATTATTCAAAACCATGATAGTGGACCACAAATATGTCTTCAGACTCATCAATTAAGAAATAAATCCTTAGAGGTAATTATTTATCAAATTAAATTAATGATAAACACTATGTGTTAATCTTATATCTCTAGTTCTATTGTGATTAATCTTTTCTTTCATTGATTATATTTGATTTATCGTGATGATAAAACATCTTATAGATCTTATATTGATAATAAATTATTGTAAAATCAACATTGGTCATCTCCCATCACATGCTTCCACTACACCTAGAACCTACACCACAATATCAAAAAATGGACTTGCAACCTTGGTGTTGAGCACCCCGATTTTCTGATGAACTATACATGAACATAATTCCTTGATATTCCAATATATACAATGAATATAATCCCCCCCCCAATGAGACATAAACGTCACTCTTTTGTGGTAAAAATATATGTGGTATTAATATGAAACTAACTTATCCATAACATAAATTAGGTCGAAGCCTATAATAAATATGATGTACAGATCCCAGGAGAAATGATACTCCCCATGCTTGAGAAATTTTACCTTGAATAAAAATATATTCCTCAATTATACTACCAATGGTGTGTCATTAATTATAAACAAGCTAACAAAAACCATCGATTACTGTGTAGATATAATGGAATGGGAGACACCAATATCATATAAGGAACTATAAGGTATAGATACTACATTTATAGCAACTATAGCCATTGATGGTACCTCCTCTCCATCCACATGTTTATGTTGAAATATATTAACATTTCCTTCCCTCTACCATATATTGCTGTTAGATTTACTTAATCTGAACAAATCTATTGATATTAATTCTATTTTACAAAATTATCATGTCCACTTCCTAGAATGTTATCACAAGTGGAACTGTATGTATAGAATGATATTGGTATAAGATACTATTTCTGGACCCTTATTCTATGTATCTCCCATATTGATTCAAATCTATAATGGGGTACAATACAACCATTGTATATTCCCTATAATTATACTAGATTGACAATATACCAGAGGTCACTATTAATATCTGCATATGTGACCTAGCCTACTGTACTAGTGGAAGATCACTCAGTTCATCTCTTGAGTGATGTATCCTTTCCCCCAACCACCCACCTTAAAACATCTAGGGTTAATAATCTAAAATAGATGCTTACTACTCTCGGAAGACATGACACTTAATCAACTAGAAGAGAACACTTGAAATCTCACCTGATGACTATTTTTGAATACACTCTGATATCAAATCTCGATTCACCTATTTTTTTAAACATATTAGCCAAAATATATTAACATAGTACATTGTTTTGGAATTATTCCCATCCTAAAACCACTTTAGTGAAGTAACCTAATCCAATAAAAATGTTGGATAATGTATTAAAAATTAGGAAGGAGATCGACATTGTTCATCACAGACATACAACCCTAGGTTATCCACATGAAATATATTTCCCTCTCCTTCCATAGAATCTCAATGGATATTTTTTCTAAGAACCTATTCTAAAAGTCATTTCTATCAATATTTCCATGCTTTCCATTCCAATTCTAGATGTCCCACTAAGTAAACATGTCATCATGTTTTATATATTTCCACTACTTGGATATAACATTCATTTAGTTCATATTCGATGGTGCATCGCTCTTTACTTTATGATGGTTGTCGATCATCAGAAAGTGATTATCATTTGTAGGTCATATGGTTCCATATTCTAGGGCTCTTTCAATGATAACGACATTGTTTCACATCCTCCTCTGATTGATCGGTTCCAGGTAATGATTTCAATTTTTTGACCCATGTTGATTGTTTTTGCAATCGTATGGCTTTGCCTCTCTTTTTTATCCTCTTATATTTCATCATTATTCTTCATGAATGACCCCATTTTGGCCAGTTGTGAAGGATTATCGAACATTTTGGATTTTGTTGGAGGCTTAGATGTTAGTGGATATGTTGCGGTGCCTTTTCCTATTTTTTTTTGTATTTGTGAAAATGGACACATTGGAAGATTTGATTCCATGACTATATTCCATTATGGTGGTTTTTTCATAGTGTTCTATGCTATGTTCTTGGAGATGGTGGTGTTTTTCAGTGGAGGACCCCTAGAGGCCCTTGTTCGTCGAATTCATTTCTCCTACTTTACTCATGGCGTTGCTTCATTGAAATCTGAAAAAATGATGGATGATATGGGTGTGGTGTAGGGGATAACCAAAAGGGTCGTATTGTGTGACACTAATAGTGGGCTTCGGTCATGTGGACGCGAAGGGGTTCAGTGTTGGGGTTAGAGTTCATGTGATGCAGTGTCTATGGAGAATAACCAGGGACACAATTTCATGGTCACATACAGGGAGAAATTAGATTGGTGGTTCCCAACACATTCCATCTATTTTGGGGTGGGGTTGGCCTTGGATATGATTCCTTGGTCAACCCATTTTTCTTTAATAGTAGGTATTTTATTGGAATGGGATTCTGGATTGGCATTCCTTTGATTTTATTTATTTGGTGTTCCGAGAACAATTTTTTCTTGTACAATTCACACTTATCGAAAAATTTATTTATTTAAAAAATAAAAAAACTATTTCGAGCCTATACTGATACTGCTATACCAATAAACATCACCATAGAGGAATATTTATACATTAAAAAACACATATCTTAGAACATGAAACAAAATAACAAAACATTTATATAAGATGGATATAGATAATCCATAACAAGTCATCTCCCATTCACCACCATAATATCAAATCCAATGTTCTATCGGTACCCAAAACAATCTCCCACTCCGATCAAGGATTACATAGGGTAAAACATTCCCATCAGTCACATTTCCAATTATACACTAATATACCAATTTCATTTACCATATTCATCATCATTTAAATTTATCAATATTATTTTATAACATGTTTTCATCTCAATTCCAGATGAATGGAAATACATATCTATTTTCACAACATAACCAGAAACTTCTTTTCTATGCTTGACATAAATGATGCAGTTCACACTAAATTTGTAGTTCCTAGAATGATTAATCTATACATGACTCTCTTTCCATAATAAACCACAATTTAGACTTCCAATATACTAGAAAGAATGAAATTAAACATCAACAACATCAAACGAGGTTATATTGCATCCAAATATGACAATAAACATCATTAACAAAAAAAGTACCACCATGGGTACTTGGGTTCTTTCACATTAATGGGTAGATAAATCCATGCATGAGATCATGACCAAGGATTAGCCCTTCTAAGTATCCTACCAAGCATTACCAAAAATTAATACAAATGAAAAGAAAATAAATCTTTCCATTAATACATATTTGTGATGTCCTAACCAGGTTTCCACAAACCAATGACCATGACTAGTTGTCCACAAGACCTCAATTGTACTACATTTTACGCCATAGGATGCCAAATAGAATAAATGGGTATAATATATAACTCGAAGAGTCTATACTATCATTTTAAAATATGTAAAATAGAGGAAATATAAAGATAATAAACAAATTATATAATGAATTACAAAAATAATACAACGATCAAGTGATGACCAAAACAAGAATGAAATATCCAAACTAAAAAAAAGATATATCATTCCAAATAATTTTCATGTAATAATATAAAAAATCCCAAACAAATACACTGACATATCCAAGTAAGGTCGTGATACTATTTCCAGTACCACATTCTATGCATTATCCAAACACAACCATCTGACATAGGGCTCTTATCCTTATCATATCAGGTAATCATGTAGTCTGTTTAGGTATTGATCATGAAACCCTAGTAGGGTGTGAATAAAAGTCAGTTGACCACTACCCACAGAAAAAAAAATTTAGTCAATAACATTGAATGATTTTCTATAATCAAAAAAATTAAGTTAATAGAATAAATAGTTTACATATTAAATTATTCATTATTTGACAACATTAATATTCTAGTTTTACGACCACACATGATCCCTGAATAACTACTTCACATCATGCATGATTTTAAACTATCCACAAATGTGATCTCACAGATACTAGGAACCATTGTCCAATTCCAAAATTTTGGTCCTCAAACGTTATATATAGATTGTTGTTTTATTTTGAAGCATATATCCTTATCCCAAACCATGTTAATTAATAAAAAAAATATTCAGTTTTTAAGATTCAGTCAATATCCCATTTTAATTTACCGAAAAATTAAATATGGTCTCTTAAATCATCAATCCATTTCCCACACACGTTAATCCAGATTTATCATATATGTTTTTAAGCATCAGTCCTTGTCACACACATGTATATAAATAAATATTACATATATCAAATATAATATATATATATATATTACATTTATTTAAGATAATCATCATTATTCACTCTTATATGTTTTTCAAAACACATTTAACCATTTCAATTTTATAAAATAGTTGATGTTTATCTCTATAATGAAAATGAATTATATGACCAAATCATCAGTAATCTATTTTTCATTAGTTAATCATATAATCCATTAACCCTTAATGGTAAATTATAAAATCACTTAATTCCCATTATAAAAAATTTCATAACCACATAAATCAACCAATTTTAATGTCTCATTAATAAACCACATTAAGAATCACATTAATTAATTAAATGACTAATTTATTCATTTCTAGATTCAATTTCAAAAGATTAAAATTAAAGTCATAAAATTAGACACACATAATTATAATTCTACTTTATATTAATTGAATAATATACCACATAACTCATTACATTTTTTGATCTTTCTCCAATTTTTGAATCACCAAATTGAAGTAGAACATTTAATTTCACAAAGACGAATGAGATCTAGAACCCAAACCTGGATCCAAGATAAAAAACTAGATCTATTGAAAACTAGATATAAATCATCTCAAATGGGTAATAATACAATCATATTAATTTAGAATGATGGATAAGAGAGGGAAGAAACTAAATTGGAATAAGCCACTTATCAAGAGTTGTGCATATCTGTCATTGTAATCATCGATTATTTAAGAATAGATTTTTTTATGTCCATAAAATACATCATAGAGATGCTATAACCATATTAGAATAGAAATTGGTCGAATAGGGGTGAATGATGGTTAAATATAGGTGTTCCATAATTTTAAATTAATTTCTTAGGGATTAAATACTATATACATGGTTTCCTCGGATGCGTTCATGGTCTTCAAAATAGTGTGCACTAACCGTGCACCTCCTCTAATGGGTTCACAGTTTCTACTAAGAGGACTCATATATTGAAAATCTTTTTGATATAAATTAAATCCCCCTATATATGGGGATGAATGGTTTGTTGGGGGTAGGTTAATGGTTTGGGAAAATAGTGAACTAAAGATGAACTTCCCATTTCCTTCAAAAATTCCCCAAATTTAATCAAAATATCCCAAATGTAAAAACCAAAAAAAATACATATCCAATCAAGGGAAAATTTGAAGGATAAATATCACAAAATAGATCTGAAAAATATTTAAATATTACACTGCTATTCAGTAGGCTATGTCATATGGTGAGGTGCACTTGAGGCCTCATTACAATCTAGATCAGAGCATTGATTTAGTGAAATATGGGTCGAGGAATTACAAAATGTTTCATGAGATGAGGTGGAAAAAATATAACCATAATCCTAACATCATTTTTGATCCCATAACATAGTATGGATTGAAAATAATCTCTTTTTTGTTTTTTATCCATCATCTCCTTGAATAAATTTAATAGGAATAATTAAAAATGTTGTTTATGGAGAGGGTGAGGGGAAATATAAAAATTCAACATTTAATTTAAAAAATACGGAATTTTGAGGGGGGTTGGAGGATCTTAAGGAATAGTGAATTATCAATAAAAATTTATAAAAATACACTCTAAACATATTTCACCTCATTACACATAAATAAAATCTCATTAATTCGTAGATATTCATTTTAAATATTGTGAATAAATGCGAAAAAAATTTCTCTTAAAATTCCCATGAGATGTTATTTCCCCATGAACCATACCAGGAAAAGAAAAATTACACAACATCACCAACACACTACATACAACATAAATAAATAATTGTAGTAGTTTATTTATTATTAATCATTATATTTATATATAAATTTTTTTGATGAATTAACATAAAAATTAAAAATTTCTAAATCATATAATTTATTCTATACATATAAATGATCTTATAATAATTACTTTGAATGTTTTTAATAGTAATTAAATACTCATAAATGAATGTCACAAATTATATCATTACTACTTTATTTATTTATGATTTCGGAAAAGTTAAAATTCAATGATAAAACATTGTGATGAGCTATGAAAATAATATTACATTTTAACATAAATAATTATTAAAGTAATGTGATTAACAAATATATATATATATATATATTTGTTTTTACTTTTTCAATCATTTCATTTCCGAAATTGGTTATTATGAGTTTTGAACCATTTTTCATTGATTTATATAGATTACATTATTCATTTTGAAAATATTATTTATTCATTATTCTTTATTATTAATTTACAACATTTCATTTTAATCAAATCCTAAATACATCATATTAATTTTGGAATAATTTTATGAGGATTAATTTTTGTTATAGTGATAGATGTGCATGGATGATTTGGAAGGGAAGACATATCATCTTTAAGTTTATTGGATATATTTATTAAAAATCAAAAATTTTAAATATATGAAATTACATTCAAAAAAATTATTCTCTTGCTATGATAAATTGTGATTAAACCAATTGTCTATATATATTTTTCAATTTAAGGGGTCTAATTTTTCACTTTTATAATCCATTTATTGATTATAATGTTTTCGGATAATATTGTTTTTTTCATATACTATTTATCTGTTATATTTATTTGTCATCTAAGTAAGTTAACCATCACAATAATCATATTATATTTAGGTGATAATTTTCTAAATAATATTAAATATGATGACATTTTTTAATATAATAATTTATTGAAGTCGATTTTATTGAGTTATAATTGTTTTATTAAATTAGTATTGATTAATATATTTTATATAATAAAAATCTTCTATTATGTTATCAGTTATAAAAGAGTTGTTCTATATTCTATTCTACAAAGTATTTTTTATCCATTTATATTTATCCATCAGTTCTCTTTAGTAATTTGGTTTGACATTACACTCAGTTATAATATTTGAATGGACTGAAATCCTCTAATTTGGTTCTAGGATGATATTTTTGTATATTTATTTGAATACTCATACTGTGTATAGATTAAGAGAGAGAATATATTTTAATAATTAACTTTTTATAGATTTTATAGACTTTAAATTTTAAATTTTATATGGTTGATTTATTTTTTTGTTGAGTGTTTTTTATTGAAATGGTTTATTTTTTTTGGTTTTCTCATGTAAAAATAAAAATTATGGCTTAAATGATCACTAATAATGAAATTTGATTCAATTTAATTAGAATGAGACTATTCGACACCACTCATTTGTTTCTATGGTTAATTCAATATTATTTAATCTATTAACTTCTAATTTTAGTAAAAACATTACATGATTCATGATAAAAGATGTCAATTTAGATGATTATTTGGGTAAAAAAGATTATATAAAATAATATTACTGGTGTAAGATGTTTTTTAGGATTATTGATCTATGTTTTTATAGTATCATTCCTTTTTGTGTAATATAACTTACATTATTAATGGGTGGATTAAATGGAATGAATTAATTTTTATGTTTCAGAAAATATTTGTTCATTAGGTATTATTTTTTTTCTTGTTATTTTAATCCAGATAGTTATTTATTTTTCATACCAATCATGATTTAGAGAAATAAAATACCTAGTTATTTATCATGGGTTTATAATTATTATGTTTCTTGGATAATTAATTTCATAAAATTATAATAGATCATTCAAATAGTGTTTTTATACTGTATTTTTGTTACACTTATAATTCATGTGTTGACATAAATGTTGATGAGATGGGATGGGGTCACAGTTCCCTAACAATTGTATAACTCGGTCTCATTCCCAATAGTATGGGATAAAAGATTACAAATATTATAAATAAAAATTTATAAATTTTCAAATTCTATAGTTATTATAGCCCAAATGTATTATACTCTCTATTATGGTATTTACAGATGGGTTGAAATCAGTTTTCCATAGGTCTATACCAACCATATTTATTTCAGGATATAGTAGATATTTTTTATTGATAAATGATTTCAACTGATATTATGTTGGTACAATAGATTTTATGTTTCATGAAAATTGTACATCATTATGTAATATTAATTTTTATATTTATATAAATATTTCATGTATAACACTAATTATTCAAGATGTCTATTGGGTCGCGGTTATGGGAGTCAATTGAGTCTTGTACTCAGGCCCTATGTATAAACATCAGTAGAAATCTGGGATCAATTATAATTATATCAAGGATAGGTAAGTGTTAATTTTAGTATTTTGTTTTCTAATACACATCACATACTTCGGAGATAATTTATATTCAGAATAATTCCACTATGTATTGTTGAAAATGAGTGTATTTATGGAATGTTGTGATTTAGCATAAATCTATAGTATTTTTTATTATTTTAATGTTTTTGTTCATGATTATATTGGTATATATTTTATTTATAATTATTATATTATTATTATTTATTTTATTTTCATTCATATAAGAACATAATTATATTAAATATTAAGAATATATACAATGTACCATGGGTGTATAGGTTATCCATTATAGTGTAAATTTATTATTTATATTTTGGAAGTGTCTTGTTTTATTTATAAGGACCTGGCCAAAAACATTTCATAATATAGAGTGTAAAGTCATGAATTTGTTCACATATATTTTTGGAAATATATAATTTATGGATTTAAAGGACGATTCAGTACTCCGTATATCAATGAATGTAAGATCACAAATTTCACGATTCAATTTAGTATCCATTTTTCAGTAAAACAATTCTCTAAATATATAACATGTTTTATCATCATGACACATAGGAAATTTTTTTATAAATATATCATAATTCTCACTACATGTCCTTAATTCCCTAGGAAAAACATTTTAAATTATATTATGAGAATAGATATCTTAGTGAGGTTCATAAAAAATAGTAGAAACACAATACTCCTTAAATACAAATTACAGTTTTCCATTTCCAAAATATATATTTCATCCATATATGATATTTTAATTACAAAAAAATAAATATCAATAAAAGGGATTGTTTTAAGACATTTAATATATAATATAAAAGGGTAAAATCAAAAAAAATCATTAAAATAATTATATTCTCATGAAAAATAATTGAAAATGTAAAATATTCCACCCATAAGTAGTACAAAATTATTTTCATTGAACATAAGTTTATTACCATAAATTCAAAATGTCAAAATATTTCAACAAGTACAATAGAATGGGTTAATAAATAATTTATGTTTCAAGGAAAAGTTTTATATTTATCACTCATAGAAATTGAATAAAAAATATGATAAACTTCCATAAATATTATATTGAGAACACAATGCAGTAGAGGGATATAATGGACCCACCTTTCCTTAGATTATAGTGCTAACATGCATTCAGGGTTTTTAAGAGAACAATATTCCATTATTTATAACTAAACCTACTATCCAAGTCATATATGATAACTAAAATTCGTTATAATTTTTTTAAAGAAGAAGAACACATTCATCACCCAAGAAAGATGGTATACATATAAAAATATTCCATTTACCCATTATAAGAATATATGCAGATATAAAAAGATAAATTTTATTTAACAATATAAGGCCCCAATTTTAAATATTACATATTCTTTAATAAAGTTAATAAATCACATTGAGGATCTTTTTGGGTATAGAGTTTTGGAGAATTATGTCCTAACTTATAGAAAACAACTTTAGTATTACATGTAGACACTTCTAATTTGGTTAAATTTTTTCTTAAAATAAAAACTCATATGAGAAATGAAACATGTTTAGTTCCAGTTTAGATTCAGAATCACTTTTCCATGATCCCATCCTTGAAACTATTCCACATTATGTACTGTGAATAAAAATTTAAAATCATGGAAAGAGCTTAAATTCTCATTAAGGGATACACAAAGAAAGAAAAATAATAGTTTTTGAAAACAAAATGTAATACCTGAATACTTTATCATAAAGTATACAATTCACCTTGAAGAAGTAGAAATAAAACTAAACTAATTATAATCTCATTTCTGACCCTTTTTGTATCCCATAGATTACCATAATACCCACAGAAAACAATGTATATCATATAATGGTAACTTGGGACATAAACATACTAAAATGGAATAACCATATGTTAAAAATCAACACATATAACAAAATGGATATAAATACAGCCATCATCAATACCCAATGCAATGGAGGTTATAACAAGACCACACGTCCTTGGTTTATCACAGAACCACCTGTCATCTGGCTTATCACGTAACCACCCGTCAAATGTCCAAGTACCATTATGTAATAATATAAGATAAAATATTGAAAATACCAACATTTCATTAATAAATTTTCATTTTCAATCCCAAGTAATCAGTTCAATATATTGACATAAAAATCCATTTCAAAAACCATTTTCAACAACAGAAATTCACAAACAGAGAGTAAGGGATTTATTTTCCTTTTAAAATATTATCACTTATAGAGGAATCCAAATAATGATTACGTTAGTAGAGAGGTCATTGTCACCTCATATGTTAAAAAAAATCCTTTTTTCATTTAGTAAAACACATTGTAGATAAATATTCCATTTTGAATGAAAGTAAAAGTCATAGGGGTCTGTTATACACCATTTAAAACAAGGATGATTATATTATCAAAATATGCCTCAATGAATGGAGATTGACATGAAGTCCCATAAAACGATAATTTCCTTAATCAAATAGATAAATTATCTATATTTAATATAAACACACATAAATAAATTATCAATACGAGATAAAATTGAAAATTGAATTTCTAATATAATCATAACACGACATAATCAAAAGTAGATGATTAACCCAATGAATGGAAATTGGGTTATGAAGTTCCATGACATCATGTCTGACTTGAATCGTTCATTCATTAATTTCATGAAAAATAATCATAAGTTAATTAATAATTTATTAAGAGCCTTTTTCAAGATTATTCTTCCTTTAATATCACTTAATACCTTTCTAATACAATTTTTTAATTATTTGAGTTCATGTCAGACATTTTGTTGGTGTTTGGAACTTCAGTAAAAAATGATAGTGATATAATTATACATTGTCAATGTGGTAAATATTCCATTATCTCCATAATTATATTAATGATTTAGGTATCAAATCTATCATATATATCATGTATATATATATTTATAATAGTCATTATCATTTTGATATTAGAAATGAAATGCACCGTTAATGGAGATGGTAAGTTGTACATACACATAAACACTCCTTTCATTTTGTTTTAATTTTTAAAGAAAAAAAACTAAATAAGAAATAAATATATTATAATTGAATTATATAAATATGTTATATATGTTACATAAGTTGTAACACCCCAATATTTCATTGTAAGTTATTTTCTTTAATGTAATTTAATATATTGCGCAAAATGCAACACCGTGTTCGAGCACACCACGACTACCAAAAAAGACGTTAAACCAAGCGCTCCTCCGTCGTGGGTCTGCCGCTACAACCAAGCGCTCCCCGGTGCTGCTACAACCAAGCACTCCTCCATCGTGGATCGGCCGCTACAACCAAGCGATCCCCCTCATAGCCTCTAGAGGTACTCCTTATGTTGAGTACCGCGGGTCTATCGCTACAACCAAACGCTCCTCTGCCGTGGGTCTGCCGCTACAACCAAGCTCTCCCCACTGGGCTATCCGTAACACACCGAGTCGTTCGAATAGAAGTCGTCAAGTCTCAACCGGCTCTAGGGTTTTCCTCCCACATCATGCTCGTTCCGGGAGGGTCCACTCCATGAGCTAAGAGGTCGATGCATCAACTGACATGTAGTCTGGAGTTGACGTATCCCAAGATGTACCGTAGTGGTCAATTCCGAAAACACGGAGGATTCCCGTACTGTTTTCATCATCATCACAGTCGAATCCACTGAGGATTCTCTGTACAGTCGTCGTCGTCACAGTAGTAGTCGCAGCCAGCTCTAGGGTCCCCGCACACAACAAGCTCGTTCGGGGGGGGGGGGGGGGGTCCGCTCCACAAGCAAAGAGACTGATACATCAACTTACACATAGTCCAGAGTTGATGTATCCAAAAGTTCTATATCGTCAATTTGAACTCAACGTCGCAGACGACACGTCAATCGGACGCCCGATCTGAGAGTTATTGGCTTTTTCGTCCGAGGGGCCCAGTTGATTTTTATGGAAAAACCAACCCGACCGTACACCACCTACAACCAAACCTCGGGCGGAGTAAGCCAAAAGATCAGTCTCAATTAGAAAAACTCAACAAAGTCTATAGCATGTCAATCGGACGTCCGAAGCCCAAGATATGAAAGTTTCCGCTCCGAGGGCCCGGTTGGTTTTGTGTACGAACCAACCCGGCCGAACCCAAAGTATTCCGAAACCTTCAGTGTGATATACCGAAACGACCGTCTCGATCCAAGGATCGCATTTCCACAGACGGTGTGTCGTTCGGAGGTCCGTAGTTCATGTTATGAGCAAAAGACCTAAAATGTCCCAAAACGGGGGGTCTGGGCCCGCGTCAACCCGGCCTAGGTCCGGGTCCGAACCGGTGGGGCGCGACCCTGCCGGCAGGTCGGCCGGGATTGGCTCGACCCAGCGGCCGAGCAAGGGAACTATGGCCCCCGCACGGGGGCTGCTCTGCTGGTCCCGAATGCGGCATGATCCGCGTCCTGCCTCCCGGTTCCACACGGCCGCGGAACCGTCTCGCCGCCGCGCCGGCGTGGCGCGCCGGCGGAAGCTTCCTCGGGCCACCAGACGTGATCCAGTGGTCCGTTTTGCGTGCGGTATTCGCCAGTCGTCCTCCTGGGATCCGATCTTCACTGCAAGTCACTCAAATCGCCCTTGCGGCCCCATTTGCCATCGTCTTCCGTTCTGCACACCAATGAAAAACTGCAGAGGGTTGTCGGGCCGTGTTTGTTTGGCCCGTACCCTCCACGTTAGGTGATATCAAATGGGATTAAAATATTAAACACATGAAAAACAACAAGGCTCAATTTTAATAAAATTAAAATTGAACTTTGATCCAGGTTCATTGTTTTAGTTGACCAACCATGGGAATAAAATACTGTTCTCAAATAAAACCCATACATCGCCGTCGTCGTCGAGCGTGCATTCTTCACGAAATTGATCGTCGCGGAAGAAGAGGATCATCACATCGCGGAAGGGTGTCGCGTTGTCACAGTATATGGCGTCGCATCGACGATCTCCGAGGGGTAAAGAAAACACAAGGATTTAATTTACACGAATTAAATCCATGACAAGTATAAAATCCAAAATGGAATTTAAAAGTTTTGTAAACTCCTACCTCAATCGGATAATCGAAGATTTGTCGCGGAAGAAGGAACGTCGCAGAAGAACGTCGCATGAGAAGAATTGTCGGCGTCGTAGAACTTGTTGTCGCATCGTCGATCTCCGAGGGTTCGGCGTTCTTCGTCACCTTTCATCGAAGGACGGCGTTCTTCGCGTTCTTCGCGTTCTTCGCATTCTTTGTGTTCTTCGCGAAGGAGGTTGAAGGACTTGAGGTTCTTTCAAAACCTCTCAACGAACAACACACAAGAAGAAAAATGTTGGTCTTATTTTATTACATGCCAAAAAACGAAAAAAACTAAGTTAAGTAATGACCAATTAATTCATAGAATTAATTCAATGAATAAAACCACCCAATTAAAAGGAGCGTTTAATAGATTAATACACGTCCTAGTTGACTTTCAATTAATAGGGGTTTTCGCGGGTGCGTTACTTAGCGGAAAAGAAACGGTGGGGCTCGTGAGGGCCCCACCTCACATATATCCTACCAAGAGGGTAGGATATTTTGAATTGTAACCTATCCGCTTAAACTCAGCTTAAGCATCATTAAGGGTCTTCAAGTGGCTTTAAGTGAAATAAAATAAAGTTTGTCGTACCACGTTATTTTATTTCTTAACTTAAAGCCCAAAAATTAAAAACCTCACCCGAGCTAATGAAACTCCGGAAGAGGCGTTTCAACGCAAATACCAGCTTTGTGATTCCATCGGTGCCCTCAGAATTCGATTCCGAGCACCGGTTCAAAAGATAGAAAAACCCGCACGTTCGTTCACTGAACGTACCCGATCCATACTTCAGAAATTTATTCTGGGCACACCGGGCCTCTGAATCACGTGCCGTCAGAAACTGCGTTCTTGTAAAATTCCAAAGAAAATTATGAAAAAAATTTCCTTGAAATTTACGGGTCTTTACATTACTCCCACCACAGGGATTAATGTCCCTATAAAGCTTCACCACAAACTTAGGGATACAAAGGTGGTACTGAGCACACATCTGAGCCTCCCACTCCCATTTTCTCTCTTGGAGGTTCCCGTGCTTCCATCTGATGCGCACAAGAGGAATCGATCATCCAAGTAGGACCCACTCCTGTCAATCCTCGATCTCCACCGGGACCTCTGCAAAGGTCGCCCCATCATCAACGTCCAGCTCCCCATGGTCAATGATGTGTGTCGGATCGTGAACATATGTCCTCAGCTGAGATACGTGGAAGACGTCGTGCTCCCGGTGCAACTGAGGTGGTAGATCCAGGTGATAAGCCACCTCGCCAATCCTGCTGAGGACCTAGAATGTTCTGATGAAGCGTGGAGACGACTGCCGCCTCGGCCAAATCTTTGTAATCCACGTCGAGGTGAGACACACCTGAAGACGTGGTCTCCATCCTTGAACTCTAGTGGCCTCCGCCTTTTGTCAGCACAAGACTTTTGCCGGATCTAAGCTATCCTCATCCGCTCATGGATGACATGGACCTTTCTGGTCCTACAAGAGCTGCTGAGATTTCTTCTTTTTTGATTTGAGAAATCTGGTCTCATCCCCAGGATTAACCAAGTTATTCGCATAATATAGTCAATCCCGACATGTATGATACTAATACATACCATGGATGACGTCGTAAGTCCTCGACTCTACTACCAAGAGATCCAACCGTTACTCTCGCCTCCAACGGTTGAGTCACACCATCGGCATCAGTGTGTGGTAACCGGGTCTCCTCCAGTAGATATCTCACGAGTGAGGGTCAAGTCAACAGTCTAAACTCGAACCTCTTAGTAACAACACAAAAGAGGACAGGAATAAAAACATCACAAGGTATGCATCTTTTTTTTATTGCAGCTCATAATACAAAGAAACTACACAACAGTAACATGGAACTAGAAGTACAAAAGAAGAATCCACTAGTTCCGCTCCTGTCCATCTGCTCCCAGAGTTCCATGACCTAAGGCCTCAGCTACTAGAAGATGAGCTCTCCCATGTCCACCAGCTCCCTATGTTCGGCCTCAATCGAACCTCTGCCTATACCTGAGAGGTCCTTCGTTCATCTGCTGGTCATCCATATGGAGGGTCTGACAGTCACGAGCCATGTGACCAACCCCGCCGCAGGAGGAACACTGTCCACTCATGGTAAGTCGTTGTCCACCCCGGGTGCCTCGCACAATCGATCATGTGTCACGCGGTCGACCACCGGTAGGTCTAGTCCTATTGGACCCCTGCGTCACCTGTCTACTGCCCACTGCAGAAGACTCTACCGCATGCCGGCTAGTGGTGGGTCCTGCTGCTGGAGATTGCTCAGCAAGGAAACTCTCCACTAAGAGGGATCTCTCCAACACTCGTGTCTGTGTCGGAATGCTGTGAGAAACAACTGAAGCTCTGATCTCTCACCTGATCCCCGACTATAATGTTTGGGCCCTGAAGAATGGGTCCCATACCATGTCCGTGGAATAGCGTGAGAGATCGGTAAACCTCACCACGTACTGGGCTACTGTCAGGCTTCCCTGCCGCAGCTGTAGTAGCTCCTAGATGCGCACCACTCGGAGGGTGGCTGGGACGTACTCTGAGCGAAAAATGCTCTCAAAGTTTTTCCAAAGAAGTGATGCCTCGTCGTGCACCTGGAGCATCAAGCTCCACCATCTGCCTGCTGCCGCGTGCAGTCAGCTCACTGCGAGGATCATCGTGAGGCCTGCTGGTGTCCTCACTAAAAGGAAAACTCGTACAACCACCTCCAGCCAGTCCTTGGCTGCCTGGGGGTCTATCTCTCAGTGGAGCCTAGGCGGTCGCTGGCACTGAAACTCATGCAGTGCACTAAGGCGACGTGCATCGTCCGCGGCCAGGGCTGGAAGAATCTTTGGCTCGGCGGGTAGTGGTACTGCCGGTGCCTCTCCTGTAAAAGGGCCCTGTACCGAGGCCTCGTGGCTCAGCGGGCTGTCGTCACGCTCAACTCTCGGAACCCAAGATGGCTGCCGTCGTGGGGCCATCCTGAAAAGAAAACAGGTGTGCCACGGTCAGAACAGTATACCTGGTGAGCTGATACAAGGTAATCACAAAGAAAACTTGAAACACACAAGCAATCAATGTTTTCATGCATTAAGTTGGAAATCAGAAGTCAGGGTCCTGGTGTACGGATACGTCGGCCGCTGCACCAACAGTGGACTCCCTAGACTAAAAACCACACCCAATACGCTAAACACTATTCCTTCACATAGAAAAAATCATTGTACGCGGTAGAACCGAACTCCTCTGATACCAATTTGTCACGACCCGTCCTCAGGGCTCGTGCCGTGACTACCCAAGCCCGCCTTCCATAGGCCAGGGGGTGGCGACAAGCACCAAGGAATAAATCTTGGTAAAGGGAAGGCATTGCCTTCTAAAGTAAACAACAAACACCACAGAGAAAGTGTGCAGAAGAAGTAAACACTAAGTAAAGGCTGGTACAACAGTAACTGCGGAAGTAAGTGGGACAGAATACAATCCCAAACTAGAAGTAAAGTACAACTCGAAGGGAAAACATCAACTGAAAAGTAAATTCGCAACGTCGAGCCTTCCACTGGAATTTCCACCTGAAGGGTTGGTACAGATAGCGTCCACTCCTCCTCGGGTCCAGCCGACCACTCCGAGTACGTCCCACCCTGTGGTCCACCTCCACGTACCGTCCTGCTCCGCAAGCCTCCACCATGATCAGTGTTGTCCGTCTTCTGCAACCAACACAACGTAATGTGGGCATAGCCCGTGTAGGGGTGAGTATAAGCTACTCAGTAGGGACCCCGAGACCCCCAAAGGTCTCCCAGAATCCACAAAGGATAATCCAAAAAGGAAAGATACAATCACGAAGTAACATCTAACACGGCTTAGGTATATGCCCATACATATACCTAAGTCATCAATTCTCTCTCGGCTCCAACATCCGAGCTCAAGTACATTCCAGTCCACATAGGAAAGAAAAATGTAAATCCATACAGGATAGCACAACACAATCCACAAAGGATTGAAAAACGTAAATCCACACAGGATAGCACAAAAACATCTACAAAGGAAAGCAAAACAGGGTTTCGTCTCATACAGGTATACTTCTTCATATGATGTTAGAGATGATCAGATGTATCCCCTGATTCATCTAAGCCGACGGACCCACAAAAGATCTATAGGTACTATCCCCCGCAATGAACCACATAAGATCGATCATGAAGTTGAACCCAATGCTATTGGGAAACTCCTTCTCCATCAAGTACAGTGGTTATGCCGCTACAACCAAGCGCTTCCCTCTCACCTTGGACTGCTGTAGTACTCCACCAATCGAGTATTGTGGTCCTACTGCTACAACCAAGCGCTTCACACCATGGGTATCCCACTACAACCAATCGCTCCCCCTCATAGCCTCTAGAGATACTCCTTCTGTTGAGTACCATGGGTCAACCGCTACAACCAAGAGCTCCTCCGTAGTGGGTCTGCCGCTATAACCAAGCGCTCATCGGTGCTGCTACAACCAAGCGCTTCTCCGTCGTGGGTCCGCCACTACAACCAAATGCTCCCCCTCATAGCCTCCAGAGGTACTCCTTCTGTTGTGTACCGCGGGTCTGCCGCTACAACCAAGTGCTCCTCCACCGTGGGTCTGCTGCTACAACCAAGCGCTCCCCACTGGGATATTTGTAACACAATGAGTCATTCGAGCAACAGTCTTCAAGTCTCAACCAGCTCTAGGGTTTCCGCCCACAATATGTTCGTTCCGGGAGGGTCCACTCCACGAGCTAAGAGGTCGATGCATCAACTGTCATGTAGTCCGGAGTTGACGTATCCCAAGATGTACCGTAGTGGTCACTGCCTAAAACACGGAGGATTCCCATACTGTTTTCATCATCATCGCAATCGAATCCACTGAGGATCTCTGTATAGTCGTCGTCGTCACAGTAGCATTCACAGCCAGCTCTAGGGTCCCCACACACAGCAAGCTCGTTCGGGAGGGTCCGCTCCACGAGCTAAGAGGCTGATACATCAACTGACACATAGTATAGAGTTGATATATCCAAAAGTTCCGTATCGTCAACAGGAACTCAACGTCGCAGACGGCGCGTCAATCGGACGCCCGGTCCGAGAGTTATTTGCTTTTTTGTCCCAGGGACCCGGTTGGTTTTTAAGGAAAAACCAACCTGACCATACTCCACCTGCGACCAAACCTCGGGCGGAGTAAGCCAAAAGATCCGTCTCACTTAGAGGAATTCAACAAAGTCGATGGAACGTCAATCAGACGTCGGAAGCTCAAGATATGAGTCTTTCCGCTCCGAGGGCCCAGTTGGTTTCGTGTACGAACCAACCCGGCCGAACCCAAAGTATTCTGAAACCTTGAGTGTGATATACCAAAACGACCATCTCGATCAAAGGATCGCATCGCCGTTAATGGCGCGTCGTTCGGAGGTCCGTAGCTCATGTTATGAGCAAAAGAACGAAAATGTCCTGAAATGGGGGGTCTGGGCCCAGATCGACCCGACCCAACCGCCCCTAGGTCGGCCCGAACTGGGTCAACCGGACCCGGGTCCAGGTCCGATCCGGTTGGGCGCGACCCGACCTCGCCCGGCCTGGGCGTGACCCGGTCCAGCTCGGCCGAGCGGCCGAGCAAGGGAACAGCGGCCCCCGCGCGGGGGCCGCTCCGCGGTTCCCGGACGCGGCTTGAGCCGCGTCCCGCCTCTCTGTTCCGTGCGGCCGTGGATCCTTCTTGCCGCTGCGGCTTCAGGCACGGCGAGTTTTTGCCGGCGACGCGCCGACGGAAGCTTCCGCAGGCCACCTGACGTGCTCCAGTGGTCCGTTTTGCTTGCGGTCTTCGCCAGTCGTCCTCCTGAGATACGATCTTCACTACAAGGCCCTCAAATCGCCCCTGCAGCCCCGTTTTCCATCATCCGCCGTTCCGCACACCAATGAAAAATTGCTGAGGGTTGTCGGGCCATGTTTGTTTGGCCCGCACCCTCTGCGTTAGGTGATAACAAACGAGATTAAATTATTCAACACATGAAAAACAACAAGGCACAATTTTAATAAAAGTAAAATTGAACTTTGATCTGGGTTCTTTGTTTTAGTTGAACAACCATGGGAATAAAATATTGTTCTCAAATAAAACCCCTACCTCACCGTCGTCGTCGAGCATGCGTTCTTCTCGGAATTGATCGTCACGGAAGAAGAGGATTGTCGTATCCCGAAAGGGCGTCGCGTCGTCGCGGTATACGACATCGCGTCGACAATCTCCGAGGGGTAATGAAAACACACGGATTTAATTTACACGAATTAAATCCATGTTAAATATAAAATCCACAAAGGAATTTAAAATATTCGTAAACTCCTACATCAACCGGATATTCAAATATTTGTCACGGAAGAAGGAACGTCGCAGAAGAACGTCGCAGGAGAAGAATTGTTGGCGTCGCGAAACTTGGCGTCGCATCGTTGATCTCCGAGGGTTGAGAGTTCTTCGTCACCTTTCGTCGAAGGATGGCGTTCTTCGCGTTATTCACGTTCTTCGCATTCTTCGCGTTCTTCGCAAAGGAGGTTGAAGGACATAAGGTTTTGTCAAAACCTCTCAACGAACAACACACAAGAATAAAAATGTTGGTCTTATTTTATTACATGCCAACAAACGAAAAAAACTAAGTTAAGTAACACAGCATTAATTCATAGAATTTATTCAACGAATAAAACCACCTAATTAAAAGGAGCGTTTGATATATTAAAAAACACCCCAGTTGACTTTCAATTAATAGGGGTTTTCGCGGGTGCGTTACTTAGCGGAAAAAAAACGGTGGGGGTCGTGTGGGCCCCACCTCACATATATCCTAGCTAGAGGGTATGATATTTTTAATTGTACCCTATCCGCTTAAACTCAGCTTAAGTAGCTTTAAGTGGATTTATGCAGCTTTATGTGAAATAAAATAAAGTTTGTCGTACCACGTTATTTTATTTCTTAACTTAAAACCCAAAAATTAAAAAAAAAACACCCGAGCAAACGAAACTCTAGAAGAGGCGTTTCTAAGCAATTACCGGTGCTGCTATTCCATCGGTGCCCTCTGAATTCGATTCCGAGAACCGGTTCAAACGTTAGAAAAACCCGCTCGTTCGTTCACTGAACGTACCCGAGCCAATCTTTGAAAATTGATTCCGGGCACACCGGGCCTCAGAATCACGTGCTGTCAGAAACTGTGTTCTTGTAAAATTCCAATGAAAATTAAGAAAAAAATTTCCTTGAAATCTACGAGTCATTACATCCTAATTCTATTGGATAAATATAATTCGACCAAAAAACACCGTAGGTATAACATATGAATCACATTGGTCCACTTGGATTTGATTATGACATTTATTATTATTTTATTTAAAGAAGTGTTAAAAGAGTTAAATTTAAAGTATAATAACTAATAAAATATTAATATAGGGATACACACAATATAAATTCGACTATAAATATTCATTGGAAAGATAAAAGGATTATCTATATAACCGTATTTTATTTATAAATTTTCAACATTATATAATTTAATTTATTTATGACACAATGATGATGCAGTAATTACTTTATTAATGAAATATTAAAATAATTGACATTATAAATATCGAATTTAATATATAATGAGACTTATAAGGAATTAGACTAATTTTCTAGGTTAATATAACATGTTAAGGTCAGACAAATAAATTTTATTAGAAGTGATAAATTTTTAATGGATTTCAAAAAAATCAAATTCTTAAAAGTGTCAAAATTGTCATAATTGAGATTATAAAAAAAATTATTAATTGATATAATATTCCAAAAAATCTATGGTTCATCCATAAGGCATATATAAGGTTATATATATTAATAATGAACCACATGGGGTTCGAATTGATTTTTATTGCATGTTTATTAACAATATAATATAAATATACTATGAGACATGGTAAATGTCAAATTATTTAACTTAAAGTTAAATCTAAAAGGAATGGTTAATATGATGAACTAAACCTATCTAAAACCTATTGGTTGTGATCTTTTCGACCCATCCCCACATTATCATTTAAATAAATCATTTTTGAGCCATTAAACACGAAAATTATTTTATTATAAAATAAAATTTCACGCTTTTCCTAAAGTGACTCTCACATCTCTTATAAATGGGCAATTCTCCTACTCTTAATTTCACACATCAAAAGCCTTTTAGCTCGGCCAAACCATGCCCAATGATTCTCCCAGAATTCCTCTTTTCATCATAGTGTCCTTAATTTGGACATAAGGACATCCTAAAATAACTTTTGATCAAATTAATTGGAAGAACCCGAAGAAGAGGTAAATATTTCATCACCTCAATCAAGTTCTTTTATTATTCCACATCCTATTTCTTTGTTGTGTCCATTATAAAAAAATTAATAGAGTATCTTCTATATACTATGATGTTATTTTAAAAATAGTATAACCATATTCATTATTCTAACCATCCTATAAATGACAAATTCACCAAACGTGTGTACATATGGATTACCGTCTCCACGTCGTGGTGTAATTTGTTATTCAAAAACATCATAATTTGGATGGTTATAATAATGATTATAACTGATGTAAAAAAAATATATATAACATGTTCATTATTCTTTCTATATGTTATACCATCCAATTACATTCGATTTCGCCATCAATATACTGATATTGCCGCTCGTGCATACCTACAGATTACCGCCTCCAAGAACGCGATTAGATTCATTCCCCATCATAACCATTTAAGAATATTTTTCATTTTATTGTTTAAAATAATGTTTGTGAAATTAACATAATTCTAGATATGAATAAAATAAATCATATCCAAAACAAACATGGCTTATGTAACCAATTATATAATGGAAAAAAAATCATTTAACACCTGAAACGATGATACATCTGAAATATTATTAACAAAGCAATATTAGATGATCATATATAATATCATATTTATGTATGTAGTTCATTTATAATTAAATAAAAATGATTTAACTATTATAAATGATGTTAACGTACCCTCTTCCAAGGAAAAGTACAAGGAAAGGGGTTTTCATCTCACCTTTTATTCCCATGAGATTAATGATATATTGGCCACTATTTCCATTATTGTGGTGTATTTAATGAAAGATATTTTATTCATTGTGTAATATACATTAATTTATGTGTATTTACATCTTCATTGGATGATACTTCTTTCATGGGGTTTATCTTTCTTATGTTACCAAATCGGTAAGGAAATTTCAATTTTCAATTTCCACTAATTCGGCATTACGAATACTTCATTTATTATTTTACTCCATGATTATATGTGGAATCACTATTTATTATTCTCTTCATAATTTCAACAACCCACTCTGTGGATATAATTTTCATACACATAATCACTCTATCGATAAATTCTGAAGTCATCTATATGAACATGATAAGAGTAATTTTAACTCAATCTCAATTCATTGAGTTAAACATCCAATTCATTGGTGTTGATTTTACAAGAACATGTGTGAAAGTCCCCTGATTGATTTAAAATAAATATCCAATCATATTGAGTGTATTTATATTTTTAATACATAATCATTTCATTAATTTATCCTTATCCTAAGGATACATACTTTATAAGGTATTTCAACACAACATACATTCTTTTGAGTCTTTATTGTTGTTATGCACCAACTCACTTTTTTTTGGTGTTCGTATTTTACATTGACATAGTATATCATGAATCCCTTTATTATCATGATATTATAATGTTTTTATTAACTATATTATTTGTATTCATGTGTCTCTCATTTTGTTTGGAACTCTTTCTAAAATATCATTTTAAATGTCTTAAAAATTTATTCTTTATAATCATTGTCATTAATGTCCATGTTTTAAAAATGGTTTTAAGGATTTATTTATATGGGAATTAATGTTATAAAATAATAAATACTTTCAAATGATTCAAAGTGTTATGGGACACTTTGATTCAATAATATATTATAAATCACTTCTTGTTATATAGCGAGACATTTAAATGTTTTTATAAAAAAGTGGATATTTCTCTCAAATGGTTTTGATGATTATTTTTATCTATGTCAATATAGTTCATTATTGTGAATTTATATTGATTTATTATAATAAAATCATCCAAATTGTATTGAATGAGTTATGGTTGGCTGTGGATGTGCTATTTTTATGCCATTCAGGGTTTGTGGTTAAAATATTTACATTTCGTATGCTAGTTTTAATACAAAAGTTTATATTCTGTTTCACCCTATCATATGATGAATTAATTTGACTTAGAATGTTATAAGTGGAGCCGGATATAGATCCTCTATGAATCGGTAGGTCTCATTATACAAACTAGTGTCTTTGCACAAGGTCTTGACAAAATCTTATTTGTAGTCTTGGCACAAGGCCTTAACTATGTTGTTATGAAGTCTGGCATTATGCATTCCATCATTTTGAATGTGGATATTGATATTACATGAAATTATTTGAATAGTAAAATATCCATGTGAATATGTAAATGGAATTATTTTATTTTAACATTTCCATATTATGATGAAGTTTAAGTTTAAACAACTTTTGTTTTAGTCTTACACGTTGCCTTAAATGTCTGTGCTTAATTATAAAAATTTCCGCTATATTGTTATCCTTATGGAGCATCTGATCTCACTACTTTCTTTATTTTATTTTTCCCAAGATGTGAAGAAGTATTTTATGGTTTACCTATAGGGATATGATAAGGATATAGGTGCTCTTAAAAAGGGGACAAAATTTTGTTGGTGTTTTTATTTCATGATGTAATCTAATACATATAACTATATCTAGTACTTCTAAGGATACTAAACTGATCGGTCTTTCGGGACATGATTCGTGTATCAAGCCAGTGTTATGTAATAATGCACCAACTTTGGGTAACTATGGTAGGGGGTGTTAATGTTGGTATCAGAGAACGTTTAGTACAATACTTGGAATCTAGAATTATAAAAACCATGATTAGAAAACTCTACCCTATGGGAGAAAATGAGGAATAATATAGAATAACATCGAAAAAATTACGTAATGTAAATAATATGTGGGTTTTCCAAGAAATACATCCCTTTCTGGAAATGAGAAGGTAGAGGTGGCTCTGGCATAGATGTACTTAGGAGTGAAATCTTCAATAAATCCTTTTGGGCTTCACCCTGGGTATCTTGATACAAGTCTACAATATTTTCTTCACTCTTGGATAAAATACTCAAGGGATATATGTTAACGATAATTGACATTTTTTTTAAAAACTAATTTGAATTATTTTAATATAAGATGAGAATAAATAAACATGGTTAATCCGATGGTGTTCAAGATTGAAAATAAGTTGTTATTATATTCTCTAAATGATTTTATGACTCACACTATGCTTTCATGTGTTACTGAATGGCTGGATTCCAAGGAGGTCACAGTGACATTGAAAATGATGTACAAGGTGTGAATGGTGGAAGAAATGAGCAACGAAATGGAATGTTAATAGGAGTAAAATTTATCTTATTCATACCGAATCATTTTTCCAAAAATATGATCAACAAAATATATATTAACCAACTCCATGATTCAACAATAAATATAAATGTGGTGAATGATAAGAGCCCAAGTAGTGGAAAGCATGGAGAAAAGAAAGCTCAATTTCCATCATGCAGGAAATGTGGATGAAGACACCTAGGGAAGTGTCTTAATGGAATAAATAAATGATTTATCTATGGGAAATAAGGACATAATGTATTTAATTGTCGAGGAAAATAAAAGTGTACTATGGAAAGCAATGAAAATTAACCTAAGAATACATTTATAGTCATTTTACAAAACATTTTGGGACCTGGGCATTACCCGAGTGAATTCCCTATTCTATAGGATAACCTATTGGTGAAGGATGAACCAATGTAGAAATAAATGGTTGGTGAAATGTTTAAAATTATTAGTTTTCTTTGTTGATGGGATTACTTTGGATGTCTTTTCCATTTTATGTGCAACCCTACAGTTTGTTATGTGAAAAAGAAATTTTATGAAGAATTTTCATTTCTATTTTTAATATAGTTATAGATAACTATTTGGGATTATATGATCCTTGAATTTGAGGCAATTTCATGTTATTAAATTTTAGGATGAAAAAGAGAGGTATGCGATCACATTTGTGGTGAAATTATGTTATATTTATTTTGATGAATTTATCTCATTTTGGGAATGTTATAAAATATTTTTTTTAATAGATAACACAAAGACCGTGTGACATCCCATTGCATTAAAAAAATCTCCGAGAATTGAACTCACAACTTGTGTGTGATTAGGACTCATCGCCTACCACTAGAATAAGTGAATTCCCTCGTTAGTGTGGCTAATTCTTTTTAGTTAAATAATTTTATTGATCAATAATAAGTTGATTTTGGATCTTATGACTTATCAAATAGAACTCCTTATTATAGGAAAATTATTTGGTGATTAAGTGATAAATGTTATTTTGGATGATGTTCACACTGTTGGGAACAATATATGGCTATGGAAAATATTATACAATGGGATTTCATTTGAAGAGTAATGGTGGATTCTTATCTATGTTTTTATTGAGAATTTATTGCGATTTGGGTTATTTATGGAAATGATTAACCTATCATATAATATATGTGATTAGGTTATTTAATTTTATGTATGTGACTTTATGAGTAGTCAATGTTATTTAGAGATTCAATTTGAAGTGGAAGACTACGTAATCAAATTCTTATATGTTTTTTGGTTCAATATTATTTTGGATTATATTGAACGATTTTATGGAAAATAGTTTATTGAATTGTATTTATTGAACTTTGGGTATTGTTGGTATAATTTTATAAATTAAGATTAGTATTTCATTCTCTATAGGATTATACTTTTCGGGGATCATCTGATCTTTTACTAACCATTTAGGTCTTGGTTAATCTTCAAAGACAAGGTAAATATATATACTTTATCCTTTTTAGATTATGTGATTCTCTAGAAGTTGATTTTAGTGCTTCGGGTGTGACAAAGTAATCTTGAATACTCATCGTCTGAAAAAAGAGATGAGTTGGTGGTAGAAATTTAATAAAGGTTGAAACTCTACATAAAAAGTAAGTTTATCTCTTTATGTTCCTATTCAATCTCAAAAACAATTTCCTCAACTTTGTGAAATGGAACATAAAACAAAAAATGTTATCCCATTACTTATCCGACAAGGAAACTAATGACCATTTATCACAACACATGTTTTTGGTTTTCTTATAATTAATATTATCCTGTTATTATTTTCTATCACCCTCCAACAGAACATGATACTTAGTTTATCTTCTATTTCAATGTTTTTCTTACATGGAATCTGTGTATGGGTTATCTTGTGCAACTTATGTACTTCACATTATTTCTTTTGAAGAGATAGTTTTATTGACTTCTTTTCCAATGTGGGACATTAAATTATGTTCCCAAGCACAATTTAAAATTTGAGAGGATTCAATTTCCTAAATGGTGGAAGAATGTAACACCCCATGATTTCATAGTAATTTATTTCATTTAAAGCAATTCAACAGCATGCGCTACACGCAATTATGATTTCGAGTACACCACAACATACGGAACTACCCGTTCAAAAAAAGGTCATGAATAGTATTTAACTAAATTGTTTATTTTATATACTCCATATATTTTTAGAAAACATATTATGGGTTTTTTAGACCTAATATATGAACAAATTAATTTTTTCAAATAAAATATGTATTTTCCAAAAAATGAAATTTTACCACCTATTAATGGAAAACCCTTTATAAAACCAATATTATAAACTTTTATATATTAAATGTAATTAAATATAATTATTTTTTAGAATAAGGACATAAAAATTAATTCTGGATAAATTTTTGGTACTTTTCTGATAAATTTTATATTTTGATGAATACTGAAAAATAATAAATTTTAATTGAAAACAACTTTTTTAATAAAAATAATTTATAATGATAAATTATGTAATTGAATGGTATGGAAGAATAATTAGATTGTATTTTTATCATTTAATTCAATGTAGGTCATTATATGTAATTTCAAATTTACATTTGACAAAACACATGCCAATATTTTGATAGTTTTTAATTTTTAAAAACACATTTTTGAGTTTTGACAACTGGAATTAATTTTAAATTAATCAATGAAAATACAATGTTTTGAATTTGAATAAATATAATTCAATTTTGAATTTGGAATATCAAAATTATCTAAGGGTAAATGTTTGGATTTTTTTTGAAAACATTCAATTTTTCGATGAATAGTGAAAAATATTGCGTTATAGTTTAAAATCGACTTTTTTTTAAATAATTACTCATTTTATTTAGAATTATTTTAATTTGAAATAGATATATATTATCTATATTAGTTAAATGTAATTAATTGGATTTATTTTATAATACAATTAGATGTATAAAATTTTATTGAACTTTTTACCGACTTTTACCCACCTCCGAGGAACATTTGAAAATTTGCATAAAACATTCTTTTACCACTCCTGTGAGAACTATTTCAAAAATCTGAGAGACACGGTTAATATTAGTAATTAATATGTGATTCAATAAGATGAAAATAATTTTTTTGTTGAATAGTAACTTTCGACTTTTATTTACCATGGTTAAAAGTAAATAGGGTAATTAAGGGTAAAAATGATATCATAATTACCGTAAAACATGTCCTAATTCTATTGTATTAGAACAATTCGACCAAAAACAACCTTATAAATAAAATATTAACCCCTTTTTTCAACATGGATTAGATTAGGACATTTATTATTATTTTATTTGAAGAAGAGTTAAAAGAGTTAAAATCAATGTTTAATAACTAACCCATTTTTAATATAGGGTTACACACAATATAAATTAGACTATAAATATTAATTATAAAAATAAAACCATTTCCTACATAATTTTATTTTATTTATAATTTTTAGACATCATATAATTTAATGTTTTTATGGATTTCAAAAAAATCAAATACTCAATAGTGTCAAAATTGACATAATTATGTTTTTAAAACAAATATTATATTATTAATTGATATAATATTCATAAAAATCTATGTTTCGGACAAAAGACTAAGAAAAGTATATATATATATATATTAATAATAAACCACATGGGTTTCTATTTGCTTGTTATAGTCTGTTTATTAACCATATAATATAAAAATACAAAGAGACATGGTTGATGTCAAACTATTTGACTAAGTGTTAAATCTAAATCATAATGGTAATATGACGACTTCAACCTGTATAAAACATATTGGTTGAAAATTCTTTGACCCATTACCACCATAGACTTTAAATAATTAATTTCGGAGCCATTAGAAACTGAGAATGATGTTATTATAAAATAATATTTCAAACTTTTCTTAAAGTGACTGTCACCTATATTATAGAAGGGAACTTCCCCTTATATTAATTTCACACATCCAAGGACATTTTTCTTATCCAAACCTAGCCCAAATATCCTCTCAATTTTCCTCCCTTCATCTTAGAGTCATTCCTTTGGTTATAAAGCCATCTTATGGATCCCTTTTGATCAAATCAAACGGAAGAACCCGAAGAAGAGGTAAACATTTCATCACCTCTTTCAAGTTCATTTCATTGTCAACTTCTTATTTCATTGTCCGTTATATTCTAAAATAATAACTCTAGTATCTTATATATACTGTGATGTTAGTATAAAAATGGTACAACCATATTCATTACTATATCCATCCTATAAATGACAAAGTCACCATACATGTGTACGTACAGATTACAGTCTTCACGTCGTGGTGTAGTTTGTTATTCAAACACTAAATTATTTGGATGGGTATCATAATGAGTATAAATAATGTAAATAATAAATATAACCTTTTAATTATTCTTTAAATATGATATACCATCCAATTATATATGAATTCTCCATCAATATAATGATATTGTCCCTCGTTCGTACGTACGGATTACAATCTCCACGAACGCGATGAGATTGATTCCCCATCGTAAAAAATCAATAATAACTTCCATTTTATGATTAAAAATATTGTTTATGAACTTAATATCATTATTTATATGAATAAAATACATCCTATCAATAACAAACATGGCTTACATAACTGTGTATATAAAGGAAAGAAGATCAATTAACACCCGAAACGATGATAATGCTGAAATATTTTTAAAATGAAATATTAGAGAATCATATATGATATTATATTTATATATTTATAGTTCTTGTATAATTAAATAAAAATTATTTAACTATTATACAGGAGTTTAACATAACTTCAACAAACGAAAAGTACAATGTAAGGGGTTTTTATCTCACTTTTTATTCCCGTGAGATTAATGTTATAATTTCCACTATTTCCATTTGTGTGGTGTATGTACTACCCATGATTGTATTATTTGTGTAATATACATTATTTTATGGTTATTTACATAGTCATTGTATGATACTTAATTCATAGGGTGTATGTTTCGTATGTTACCAAATCAGTATGGGAATTTCAATTCTCAATTTCCACTCATTGAGCATTGCACACACTTCATTGATTATTTTACTCAATGACTATGTGTGGAATCACTATTTATTATTTTTGTAGTATTTTCCACTCCACAATGTTGGGTATAATTTTTATACACATAATAACTCCATTTATAATTTCTGAAGTCATCGATATGAATGTGATATGAGTAATTTTAACTCGAACTCAATTCATTGAGTTAAACATCCAATTCATTAGTGTTGTTCTTACAATAATATGTGTGAATGTAGCATGATTGATTTACACTCAATATCCAATCATATTGACTGTATTTATAATGTTCATACATAATTATTTAATTTATTTATCCTTAACCTATGGATACTATCTTTATAAGGGATTTCATCTCATCTTACATTCCATTGAGTCTTCATTTTTGTTATGCGCCATCTCAATTTTGTTTGGTGTATATTCTATACTTCGACATAGTATTTCATGAATAAATTTATTCTCATGATATTATAACTTTTTTATTACCTCAATTATTTTAATCCATGCGTCTGTCATTTGGTTAGCAACTAACACTAAAATATCAATTTAAATGTTTTAAAATTTTCTTCTTCTAAATCATTCTCATTAATTTCCCTATTTTAAAAATGGTTTTAAGGATGTATTTATATGGACATGAATGTTTGAAAACTTTAATTCATTTTTAATGTTTCAAAGTGGTATTAGACACTTTGATTCAAAAATCTATTTTAAATAACTTCTTGATAAATAGTGATACTTTTAAATGTTTTCATAAAAAAGGGGGAAATTTCTCTCAAATAGTATTGATGATTATTTTCATCTTTTCCAATATCCTTCATTATTCTCTATTGAGGTTGATTTATTATAATTCAATCTTCCATATTGTATTGAATGAGTTATTTTTTACTGTGGATGTGCTATTTTTATGATATTTAGGGTTTGTGGTTAAAATAATTACATTTCGTATGGTAGTTTTAATAAAAATGTTTAGATTATGTTTCACCCTTTCATATGAGGAATTAATTAGACTTAATAAGTAAATTGTGGATCATTCTATATCTCATCGAAGCATTAGTAGGTCTCATGATACAATCTAGTGTCTTGGAATAAGCCCTTCATAAATTCTCATTTGTAGTCTTGGCACAAGGCATTGACTATTTTGTTAAGAAGTCTGGCATTACACATTCCATCATTATGAAAGTGGTTATTGATATTGGAAGTGTTTATTCGACTAGTATAATATCCATGTGAATAAGTAAATAGAATTATTTTATATAATCTTTTCCATATGGTGCTATAGTTCATTTTAAAAGGATTTTGGTTTAGTCCTATACATTTCCTTAAATGTATATGCTTATTTAGGAATGTTTTCAATATATTGATATTCTTATGAGCATCAAAGATCGCATGTTTCTATGTTTTATTTTTCCTAGGATGTGAAGATTTATTTTATTGGTTATCTGTAGGGATAGACTAAGGATATAAGTGTGATTAAAAAGTGGAAAAAATTTTGTTGATATTTTTATTTCATGAGGTAATTTAAAACTTCTGACTGTATCTAGTACCTCTATGGCTACTAAACAGATCGGTATTTCAAAACATGATTCATTTTATGATACCAATTTTATGTAATAATACACCAAACATGGGTAACTAGGTCCATGTCGTTGAATAATTTCATTAATTTCATCATTTATATGTTCCATGTATAGCATGAACGACTCATATACATTTGATGGGGCGATAGTCCGCAGTTCCTCAAATAAAATTATCATATTTTTACAAAATTAAAAGAATAAAGGTATGATATAAATGATAATTATAGAAGAATATAGATCAAATAGATATCATATATATCATATATAATTTCATTTCTATCATAATATCCACTATAAGAGGTGGTAGGATATTATTGAACAATCATCATTTCGTGAGGAAATAGTTCGCGGACCACAAAAACAGTATGTTCGTATCCATTAGATTGAGGTGTGTGGAATTTTAGTTATAATAATTATCATAAAAACACCCTATTATATTGAATATAATTGTTTTGTTTTAATATAATGGAATAAAGAGAGTTTAGGGGTTGGAGAAGGTAAATAAATGGAATATGTTTGCGAGAAAAATAAGGATGTTGGCAGACTATTTGTTCAGTGGTTGGGTGGTCCAATGGGGATTGGGAGGTGTGAGTAAGGATTAGTGTGGAGGCCCTTTATAAGAGGGGGGATGGACACTTACGAAATATCTTGCAATGTTATTTTATTATAAATTATATTTATATTTTAAATTATTAAAAATTATTTTATTTTTAAGATAATATGAATATATGTCGATATAAAATAATAAAATATTAATTTACTATGTTTTTGGATATATTTTAATCCTTGTATTTTTTATTTAACCATTTTTTACTCTTACTGGGTTATCAAACGTTTAACACATTGACAATCCAAATATTTAACAAACCATTACAAATACCCATTTAATTTGTCAATAGTAAATCATTAGACTTATGATAACTATTTTACCAAATAGTATATTTTATTATGTAATTTTATAATATTTAATAAAATAGTTTATACATTAAAATATAAATTAAAGCAATTTTGATACTATTCTTATCGTGACATAAAAAATTCATAAAAAATTGATTACTTAGATAAAACGTCATTATTACAAATATAAAATATATTTATAATCCAAAATATTCATGGATGGCCTGAAAATAGAAAATCATCATTTATTTTAATAGTTATAATATCATTTATTTGAATCCTTTATTAATGAAGAAATCACTGCATCGCCATTGTGTCACTATTACATTTATTTATTTAATATATAATTTTTTTAAATAAAATATAATGATTTAGATAATATATTGTAGATTTGTAATGGATATTCATAGTATAAAATTTCACATAAATAACCTCATATATAAATTTTTTTCATAAAAGATTTATGTTTAGGTTATATTTTCATTAACATTAAATTAAAAGTAAATATATGTCATTTTCACAAACAATTTCCTCCATTAGGTCCTAATATCGACCCATGTAATCCCATGGTCGGTCATATCTCATAAAATGGGGTTATTACATTTTTATGGAAATTTAATATTGTTATAATATTATTTTTTACCCTTGTTTACCAGATTTACCCTTTAACTGTGGTAAATATAATATTTACTCAAGTTATGATTCATAATATAAAAAAAATATATTTATTTAAAAAAATTTGACCTAATGATTCAAATTAAGGGACTAATTTTTCAATATTCAAAACACATACGTTTCAAAAGTTATTTTAAAATTAATTCCGGTTGTCAAAACCAAAAAATATGTTTTAAAAAAGTAAATACTAACAAAATATTGACATGTGTTTATTACCAGTTTCAAAGTGAAATTATTTAAAATATCGAAGATTTAATTAAATGATAAAAATATAATCCAATTACATATTATAAAAAATTAAAATTAAAATATAACAATATTGATAAATTAGATTAAAATGCAGTTTTCAATTAAAATGCCATGCTTTTAACTATTCATTAAAAAATGAACATTATCATAAAAATGATGAAATTTAACCAATGTAAATATTGATGTAACTCTACTAAAGAAGAATTATATTTTTTCAAATAGAACATATAATAGTGACAAAAGTTATATTTAAAATGAGTTCACCAGCAAAGGTGGTAAAAAAACCTTTTAAAGAATATTAGAGTATTTCATTCATAAAATAAAATTCTATCTTATTTTAAACCTTTAAAATTTGTGGAATAAATGTAAAGACATTTAAAAAATATCTATAGTCATATTTTAGTTAGTTAAATTCATTGTCTCCAATACAACAACTAGGGGTTAAATATCATTTATAAAAATAATATTGTTATTATATTATTATTTTTGGTATAACTCAAAGTTGTCTGCATCGTAAGATTTCAAAGAAAAATGTTATTGCGTGTTGAGTATACTATCATATATAGTGTGCTATTTAAAATAAAGTTAATTTCTTATTGATAAATATTAATAGATATGGAAATATTTTATTCTATAAATACAGAAGTCGATACATTATTCTTCCATTTTTGGAAATGACATAATTTTAATATTAAAATTGGGCTTGGAAACTTCTTTGAATTTACCAAATTAGAAAAAGAGTCAATAAAAAATTCATATTATAAAAATAAAGATAAGTAAAAATGTCACCCGAGATGACCCATTCATGGACTCAATGTAGTAAAACATGTATATGGGAGAGAAACTAAGTGTCATCTTCTAAGGGGGAGTGATGGAAAACAATATCAAGAGAATGTTGACCACCAGAAAATCACAATCTTGTGATATGTTAAACGGTCATTGATTCCCCAAAAAGAAAATTTAAACAGACAACGCATTATTGTTTTAGGATCCATTTCATAAATTTGGGGAATTATTTTATGAGGTTGACTAAGAACGTAAGGAAATATTCTTACATTTCATATAGAGTTTCATATTTTAATAAGTTTTTACCAAAAACCCATCATTCCATCAAACGATGAGTATTCAATATGACTTCGTCACATATAACCCACTAAAATCAATATCTAGAGATTAACATGATCCACACAAGATGAACCATATATTTCCGGTGTCTTTAAACATTAACCAAAACAAAAAATGATAGTACAAGATCATATAATCCCCACAAAAGAAAAACCATGTTAAAAATAAATACTTTTCTTAATCTCTAAAATTGAAACAAAAAACCACAATGATAAAAAATACCATTCAATACAAAATTGTCCTTAAAATTATTCATAATAGTCCAACTAAGATTGAAACCCAAAATTTTAGAAGGATTTGATCACATAATCGTCCACGATAAACCGTAGCATTTATATTCAAATAACATAGACTACTAATAATGTCTAATACTGAAAGTAATTAAACTAATAACATATTTTCTATGATAGTTTAATCATTTCCATAAATAAACCAAAAAACCATATGTCTATAATAATTCATATATTCCCACAAAATAATATTTCATTCATTACTCCACAAATTAAATCTTGTAATATTCTATTTCCCTTAGGCATATTGTTTTCCAAAAATAGATGACGTCCTCTAAAATAACAATTATCACATAACCACCAAATCATTTTTCTATACTAAAGATATCCATTTTACAAAATATAAGTGACAAAATAAACTAATTATTGATCCATAAAATAATTTAAATAAAAATAATGAGTCATACTAACCAGGTACATCACATAATCATGTTGTAGGTGATGTACTGTTGTCGCCCTTCGGTTGTTGGTTCGATTGATGTTTCTTTTCTAGAAATGAAGGGTTTTCCACTATCCTATGAGTTTTCCTTTTTCTAGAACCATATCATTCGTAATACATTCTAAAAAATAAGATAATTTCCTATAAAATTATCCTACCCTACATTATCATCAAAGGTTATCTAATACATTAAATTTTGCAACATAATTTGTAATAACCGTTTATCACGTAAAAACTAAAGATCATATGAACCCATAAGTTTATCCAAAATTTACACAGAAGAAAAATTAATTATTCCATTAATAACATTTTGAAATATCAAACATCAGGGTTAGACATATTATAAAAAGTCTTTCCAAAGTAATACCATCATCAAAATAGAATTAATAATTTTAAATATTTCATCAGCGTACAATCTACAATAAATTATGAATCCATTATATGTTTACATCTTACTCATTTAGCACTCTTCATAATCTATTAACTGTGCATTTCATCCTTATTTCTTAATACACCATTATTGTAAATCTAATATCCACGCCATTTATAAATATCAGTCCAATAATTATTCATTCATTTTATATAAGATGAAAAATAATACATTGAATCTAGATATCATGATATTTTGGAGGTTCCATTTCTCTTTCATCATGTTATAATACTTTATAAATATAAAAGTTCGCTCCAATGCTGTAATTTTAAATTCCGATAGAATTTAAAAAGTAGAGAGCTTGAAATCATATGAAGAAGATACCATGGCCAATAATTTTTTAAGAAATTAGTAGGTGTTTGGAAGATCAAACAATTTCTTATAGGTGATTTTAATTCTCAAGAAGTTGTAGAAATTATTTGAACATACTTTTTACATAATAGTGATGATCAAATCATTGGGGAGGGATAAGATGTTTTTGAAATATCTATATCCTTCCATCTTGACAATGGATCCTTAATCTGCTGATAATAATCAACCCATCAACATGAAATGAATTATAAGTAAAAAATAATAATCCCTTATAGGTAAAATATAAAATATAAACTTTTATATTAATCAAATAAATCAACCTCCTTATATCTCCATTTTTAGGTTTTTATTCAAAAACAACTTTTCCATTAAACCTCAAAAAGTTTCCTTATGATATAACCCTTTTGATTATATTAGAACCATTAAAAACACCCAAAAAACACCTTAAACTCTAAATATATCTAAATGTACCTTTGATACCAACTACAATTCCCTATCCTTAAACATTATATATTCTTGAATTATGTTAATAAGTAACATTGTGTATATTTTATAGGTTTAGAGATTCAGAGAATTAGGTTATAACTTATAGAAAACAACTTGAATATTACATGTATACACTTATACCCATTATACATTTATTCATATAATAAAAAATATTAAGAGAAAAGAAATATGTTTAGTTCCATGTTTAAAAAGGCATGACATTTCCATGATCCCATCCATGACCATATTCAACTTTATGTCCTGCAAAAGTCTCGAAACATGTGGTGAGCATAAAAAGCTCATAAAGGGATACACAATGAATGAATACTATTTGTTCCTAAAAACAACATATAAACCATGAATACTTTATCATAATGTAACACTACTCATATTAAATAAGTAGGAAAAACACTTCACATAATTTAATCTCATTACTTACCATTTTAGTAACAAAAATATTACCTTAACTCCCATATAAAAAAATGCATATCTTATAAAGGTTATTTAGGACATTAAAATAATTAAATAGATTAATCATATGGTATACTTCCACACATATCAGTACATGGAATAGCTATATGACCGACTTCCATACCTAATTCATCAGAGGTTATAACGTAACCACCCATCCTTGGTATTCCATAGAACCACCTGTCATTTGGTTTTTCATGTAACCACCTGTCAAATGCCCAGGTACCACTATATAATCATAAATCATAAAATATTTCAAATATCAACATTTCACTAATAAAAATTCATTTTTAAGCACAAGAAATCATTTCATGATATTGAAATATAAAATCTATTTCAAAAAATGTTTTCAATAATGAAAACACCCATAAAGAGAGTATGGTATTTTGTTTCCTTTTAAAAACATGAAGGTTTATAAAGGAAGCCAAATAACGATTAAGGTCGCAGAGAGGTCATTTTCACTAAATATGTTAATAAAATTCCTTTTTTCATTTAGTAAAATACATCATATATATAAGATTCCATTTGAATTAATGTAAAAGTTAAAAGGGTTTTTTATACACCGTGTAAAATAACGAGGCCTATATTATCAAAATATGACAAAATGAAACGTGATAGAGATGAAGACCCATGCAAATATCATTATGTTAGTCAAATAGATCAATCATGCATATTCACTATAAATACACATAAATAATGTATAAATACCAAATAAGATATGAAATTTCATTTCTCACATAATCATAGCATGATATAAAAACGAAGTAGATGACTAACCTAGGGAATGGAAATTTGGTTAAGTAGTTCCCTTACATCATGTCCGACTTGACTCGTTCATTAATTAATTTCATGAAAAATAATATAAAATAAATTTCAACCGGATTTGGAACCATTTAAATGTTATTATTCCAATTATAACACTTATTACCTAATTGTAAAAATTAGTTAATTATTTGAGGTAATATTAGACATTTGGTCGATGTTTGAAACATGAGTCGAAAATGAACTTGTTGTAATTATACATTGTCCATGTGGTCAAAATTAAATTAACTTAAAAATGATATTCATGATTTAGATATCATATATATCATATATATCCGGTATATATTTATTTCAAATATTCCATGTTATTTGGATATAATAAATGAAATGCACCGTTCATGGGGACAGTAAGCTGTAGGTACACATGAACGCTACATTCATTTTTTTCAATTTTAATGGTATGAAAAATTAATGATACATAGGTATATTATAATTATAGTGTAATATATATATATTCTTGTAATTTAATTAATTCCATCTTTTATATGTTCCATGTGTAACATGAATGTGTCAGATCAATTTGAGGGGTTGTAGTCTGCACATAATCAAATGAAGTTATCTTATTATTATAAGATGAAAAGCATAAAGATATATTCCGAATGAAAATTAAATAAGAATATAAATAAAATAAATATCATATATATCATATCTAAATTTAGTTCCATTATAATATCCACTATAAGAGGCGGTATGAGTTAATTGAAAAATCATCGTTTCGTGAGGCAGTAGTTCGCCATAAATAAAAACAGTATGATTGTATCCATTAGAATGAGGTGTGTGGAAGATTATTTCAAATACATATCATCAATACATTCTAGTATATTTAAAATAATTATGTTGTCATAAAATAGTGTAGAAATGAGTGTTCATGGGATTGGATAAGAAAAATAATTGGATGAAGCTTGAGAGAAGACATTGCCTTAAAATGGGTAACTCCTTTTGATTTAAGCTAAAAAGAATTTTTAATTTCCATATACACGAGTTAAGGCTTATAAAATGAATATAGGTATATTGAGAGGTTATTTTGGTAGAGTTTTGATGATCCAAGGTGTCTTCATAGTTGTGAGTAAGGGTTAGAGGTGGTGGCATTTTATAAGAATGATGAGGGGAACATCAGGAATGTCTTGAAATATTATTTTATTATAAATCAAATTTAGATTTAAAATGAATAAAAAATAAATTAGTTAAAATATAAGATGAATATAAGTCTAAATAACATCATCTAATAAGAATTATATAGGTTTTGGATATTTTATAATCCATATTTTTTTGTTTAACCCTTTTTTACTCTTAACGTTTTATCAAACATTTAACACTTTGAGAATAAAAATAGTTTCCATAACATGAAAAATATCCAATTAAGAAGTCAATAATAAAATTAGATTATTATTATAACTATTTTTATGAATCTTATTTTTTTTGTAATTTTATAATATTTAATAAAATATTTTATATTTTAAAATATAAAATATGTCAATTTTGAAACGATTTATATCATGACTTCTTAAAAAATATTTTACAACATCATTACATCGAAATAAAATTCATTATTAAAAATATAATATTTAAGTATAATCCAAAAAATTCGTTCATAACCTCAAAAATAAAAATATTACAATTATTTTATCATTTATAATATCATTTATTTGAATCCTTTTATAAACAAGAAGTTAATGCATCACCATTGTGTCATAATTAATTTATTTATCTAATGTCTAAAAATTATAAAAAAAATATCATGATGTAGAAAACATTTTTAGCTTTCAAATTTCTATTCATAGTAGATGATATCACTATTATATCCTCATATGAACATTGTTTTAATAATTGATTTATGTCTAGGTTATATTTTCGGGAACATTATATTAAAAGTAATTAAAAGTCATTTTCACAAAAAAGTGGCACCAAAGGGTCCTAGAATCGCCCCAAGGATGCCGATGGTTGGAAATATATCATTCAATAGGGATATGACATATTTTACGACAATTTGATATTATTATAATATTATTTTTACCCTTATTTACCAGATTTCTCCTTTAACTATGTAAGATTAATTATTTACTGAAGTTACTATTCATAATGTCCAAAAAAAAAGTTAACAAATTAACAAAAAATAGAAAATCATGATTCCAAGTATGGAATCTAATTTTTCAAATTTACAATAGAAAATATGTAAGAAATAATCTCATATTAATTTCCATTGTCAAAACAAAAACGCGTGTTTTATGAAATAAAAACTACCAAAATATTGACATGCGTTTTGAAACAATTTTGAAGAGAAATCCCCTGGAATGACCAAAATTGTATTAAATGATTAAAATATAATATAATTAAACTTTTAATTTAATTAAATTTATAATGTAACTATATAAATAAATTATATTAAAAGGCATTTTTGAATTCCAATGTTGTATTTTTCACTATTCATTAAAAATGAACATTATCAGAAAAAAGACCATAATTTCATCCAAAGAAAATTTTGATATTTTTATTCTAAAGAAGAATTTTATTATTTTAATTTGGACATATAAAATGAAAAAATATAGATTGAAAATGGGTTCTCCATCAAAAGGTAGAAAAAGGACTTTTAAAAAAATATTAGAGTATTTCGTGCTTAAAATAAGATTATTTCTTATTTTAAGCCTCTAAAATTTATGGGATAAATGTAAAGTCATTAGAAAGACATGTATTTTTATATTTTTGTTAGTTATATTCATTACATTCAATTCAACTGTTAGGCATTAAATATCATTTAAAATAATTATACTATTATATTATGTTTCCGTATAACTCAATGTAGTGTGCAACATAAGACTTCAAATAAACCTGTTGTTTTGTTTTAGTATGATATTAGACATAGTGACGTATTTAAAATAAAATTAATAACTAATTCATAAATATTAATAGATATAAAGATTTATTATTCTATAAATACCTATTTTGTTACAAACAATCATTCTAATAATACATGTATCACAGTGAAGAGGATTTCCCATTGATTAAAAATGGAATTATATCAGTTAATGAAAAAATTTTAAAGTGTTTATTTTGGATGGAATGTTCATTAATGAAATATAAGATAAAACATAAAATTTTATTATTTATAATGAATTTCAAAATCTTTAGTACAAAACAAATAAAATAATTCATCTTAAAACCTATATAATGATTGTAAAAATTGACATAAAATTCCATTTAAATTTAATTTATCACTTTTAAATAAATATATATGATAGTTTTAAAAATATTTATGATGGAGATAAATATTTATAAATAAATTCATGAAAACATTTAGAATGATATTTTTAATATGATGTGATAATTTCATAGAGGCTGAATCATCACATGAAATATTTATCCTTCCTAATAATAATAATTTGTTATCAAATTACATCCTTAAGAACATATTTAATTATTATTAATAATTATATTTTACTTATTATTTTTTTCAATAAAATATCACATTTAATTATTTTCGCAAAATACAGTTTTTATGATACTTGATTGATATGTCTATAATCACTTTTTTAGATGACTAAGGTAAATGTGATCATTATATCATCATCTATAAAATATTTATTATTAAATAAATATCATTTCAATTCATCAATTATAATTTTATATCCAACTATAAATATATTTATGAAAAATTAACTAGAATATAATTATGGATATGTTAGACAACACATACAAATGAGTAACAATATTATTATTCCATGATTATGATGGATATAAGTTATGTGTTTTTAAAAATTACATAATAATAATTATTGAATATATATGAAATTATTTTATAAATATATTTATATAAACCATTGATGTGGTGGGATGATTAAAAATGAATTATATTTCTTCATGGAGGCGATAGTCCACACATTCACACAAATGACATTATTATTATTCAATAGATGGAAAGGTAAGAATGTAGATGATAAATAATATTTAGAAACATATAAATATGTAATGAATATAATATATATACATTAAATCTATCATTAAATCCATCATTTGGAGGTTGTGATGGAAAACATATTCCATTGGTTCTTGAGGCTGTAGTCTGAAACACACATAAGAAAAGGGTATCATTCAAATTTAATGGAAGAGGAGATCCATATATGGTATTTAATTAATAAATAAAAAATTCACTATGTGTAAGTTATTTTTTCATAATAATTTTATAATATTTTAATTGAAATTATTTGTAGGTGACATAAGAAATTCGACAAAACATCCTATTCATAGTTATACCACTTCTTCGGATAACCACATTTTCCTATAATGTTATCTTTTCTATGGTAGATATTATGCACAAGAGTTCACATAAAAATGATAAATGATGTAATGATATGAATTTTTAAGGGATTTGTATAATTAAATCGGATTCATAGAGTTATTAAAAGATTAGTTAGTGTTCCCTTTTATTTTATGGATAAGGGATTCATGAAATTTCATAATCAATAAAATAATATAAATTATTTTTCATATATTGATGTTACAAAAACTATATAATTCAAATATAATATGGTTCTGGGGTGAAAAAATTAATAAAATATCATTTGGATGGGTTTAGATTATTTTTACAATTATATTTTTGTTTTACCCCTTGTTAACATTTTTTTATGATTATAATTTTAATTGTTTTTCATGTTTAGGGTTCATGATTATTAAAATAAAATGAAATTTTTACCGTAACTAGGAAATGGATACTATTCTCATCCATATCAATATCAAATTAGGATGTATGTTATAATTATTAATTTTAAATTACTTGATAAAATAATATTTAATTAAGACTATTATTAATGACATATTTTGAAATATTCATTTAATTTGACACTGAAAATATAATGAATAAAATATAATTAAAATACAATCCTTTAACAAATACATAACACGTTTTATTTTTATTCAAAATTAATAGAACATTATAATTCAACCAAATTATATTATTTTTTTATTTTTTAAAAACATATACTATATTTTTTATTTATTTAATAAATGAATTTTTAGTGTCGAGTTGGAGTTTAGTTTATTATCACATCATCAAAAATGTATATAAATTATAATGGAGGAAATAAAATTTATTTCGAATAAAAAAATTATAAATTAAAAGATGTTATTTTATTCGTATAAAATATATTATAGATATGTACAACCAAAAAGTGGTGAATTTTTTAAATTATATTTGACTTAAAAATAATAATGGAACAAATAAATTAAATATAGAACCATGTTCCTATATTTATTAATTATGCAAGGAAATTTAAAAACACCACTCATCCAATATAAAAAAGGATAGTTTCAGGGTCTTTTTTAGTCCTTAACAAATTTATTTAGCCTTAATCAACTGATTTACCCTTTATGTAGTGATAATTATTTACATTAGCTACATAACATATTGACAAAAAATAAAAGGAACCTATTTAAAAATAATGAACCTCCAGATTCCAAATGTAAAATCCAATATTAAATATTCAATTTTTCAAATTTGTAGGATTTAAATTATGATTAAAATGAAATATATGATGTATAAATTATTTATGAAAAATGGATTTTTTATTATTAATTTTTTTAAATTGAAATTATAAATTAATTTGAATTATCGTAATTGGACTTTTCATAATATAAGTCAACTAATTTTACATTTAATAAATTTAAAATCAAATTAAGCATTTTTTATTTCTTGAAACAAAAATATACTTCTCAATAAAAACATGTATATTTAACTTTTTAATGGGAAATATATCTTCTAAAAAATGGCCAAATATTCACTATAAGATAATTTAAAGATGAATATTAAAATACTTATCCATTATATCTAATACAATTCTTAAAATTTCAAAAATATACTTAATTTTTTTTATCAAAAATAGGAATAAATATCACCCATTTATCAAGGATGTTTTTTTTGAATATAATCAATTTTTTAAAAAGTGTGTTCTTATTTCATAATAATTAATCAACAACATTTTCTAGAGTATGAACATTATATTAATTTGATAATATGGATAATCATCTTCATACTTGACAATTCAATGACTAGAATATAAAGACCCTATTAATGTAATAATATTTCATGGTTCATTTCTGATTGGTGTTGCATATATTTTAGAATATCCATCAATGTGTTTCATTTTATAAGATGTGTTTTACATTACCACCCATTTATAAATTTTTCCCTCATAATTTTAAAATAAACTAAGCAATAAATATATTGAAAATTAAAGATAACTTATTTGAAATCCCACACCACAAAGAGGGTTCATCCAACTTCATATTTAATGGAATGGGAAATTAGAAAGACATATAGAATAAAAAATAATAGGTTTCCCAATATGAAAAAAATAGTGGGAAGTCAAAATATGGACATAATGGGAAAAAATATTATTCAAACACTAATGTAGTACGAAATGGAAAATTGATCATAGGAATGTGAAATATCATGGGAAAGTTAAAAATTGTGAACGAAAATAAAAATGATGTTTGAGAATAGCCACAAATTTATCAAAAAGGAATGTAATAAAAAAATATTTTTCAACATACTTTTCCTAGAGATGAGTTATTCCATTAATATATAGAATATAATAATAAGATAATATACTTATATAATATTTTAAATTTCATCCACTACAAACTTTTAAACAAAATATCATACATTGTTTTATATAATAACTATTCATGATAAAATATAAATGAATGAATTTATAAAATCAACATCTTATAGATAAAAAAGTCCATAAATTGATAATTAAATATTCTGTATATCTATAGTCATTAATAAAACCATAAATTTTTTTACATGGTAATATAATTACCAAAATGATTATTCCTTATTATGATGAAATACAACATCAATTTCAAAATACTCAACGATATCACACAATTACTATCATAGATCAATATATAAATAGCTAAAACAGAAAATTCATACAAATATTCTTAATTATGATTAAGATATAAATATTACAATGAACTAATAATAAAGTATTCAATTATAAATTTAACATTTATCTCCAAATTTCATCAATCAATCCAAAAGTGTCATGAAAAATATATATAACATTTATATATAATATCCCTGATACACCAATCATATCTATAAATAATGTTAATCACAATAAATCCCGATAAAAATCATATATTTTTTCGAAGGACAATTCAACATTTATTCCCCATATAAACCCCTACAATTACTTTCGTACCATAATTATATAATGTTCCCCAAAATTATATTTTCCTTTATCAAAAGTAATATTAATCATTTAATCAATAAATATCATTTCAATACCATGGTTATCTGTATTATAAACAATATTTTACCATAATAATTCATCCTTTATCAAAAAAATATTTATAGAAAATATTTATTTACAAACCTGAATGTCTTGTAGTTAGTGGTAGGCATTGTAAATTTTTCTCTATTTGTATGGAGGATGTAGCCCTATGTTAATTTCAGATTCAACATCATATCCTTTTCATAAAGGAATATATATATAATTCCTATATAATTCACATAAGTATGATGAAAATTATAAAATCCATAATAATTTCAACATTTAACATTTTCTTGATCTCATTGGATATATCATTTAAAATTCAATCTTAGAAACCACCAAATGAAGTTCCTTTAGAATGTACCCAACAAAAACATAGGTTCCCCACCCCATATGGATAATCTAATGACTTTTTAAATAAACATGGATATATTGTACCATCTAATCAGAGTAATATAACAAAAAGAAAAAAGAAAAAATAAAATTAAAATATAAACAATATCCACACCTCAAATACTATAATCCTAAATGGGGAGAGTTATGAAAATAAAAAATAAACATATGTGATGTCATTTCACTATCACGTTTCCAAGGAAATCTATCATAAATAAAATACCAAAGTCAAAATGAACTGAAGCAGCATAATCGTTGACCTCTCATCCATTATCCATCCAAATACAACATTCAATCATAGGGAAATTTTTTCTAATCAATATCTATAAACATATAATAAACCTAGTATCTTTGGCACTAAACTGATGTTTTAGTACATATCAACAAAACACCAATAATTGATTATTAAGAAATATTAGTTATAATAACAATAATAGTTTATGATCTATAATGAAAGAACTAATAAATTTGGTGGTAAAAATATATATTTCTCAAAAAATTATCAATCATATGTTTAAATTTGTTAATTATAAAATTTACTTTTATTAACCATATATACATTTACAACTAGAGACTATTTAACCATTTACCAATTAAATATAAAATTTTATTATTACCCTTATCATCATGATATAATTATAACAATGAATAATGGGCATCATGTACATCATTTGTGGCCAAGGATGGTTAGAGTCATGTGTATCCATCCCAAATGGTGGATAAGGTGTGGTACATCAAATATCTTCACCCACGGGATATAAATATTATATCCATAATATTTAACTATTTTATCATTTCGTAGTTTTCATTTTCTAACATACATGACATTTTCATGAAAGGTTGACCTATTACCGTATTCACATATTCTGATGGTCTATTATACTCAAACTCAATAGACCAATTCCAAATAGAAATCATTTATACATTTTAAATAACAATTTAATATTATAGTATCCCTTAATGAATTTTATTATAACCCTTTTATATTTATCTTAATATATATTTATCAATTCATTTCATATTTACTTACAAATTTAATCCAAACTACCCTTTATGTCATGATAATGTTAGAAAAACAATTAAAAATATATATAATCATATAATACCTTGATTTCATTAATAATAAAAATTCATCAAATTAATGTAAAAATAAAATAACATGGGTACGATATCAAATTCATCAACAAAATAGATAGGGTCTGTGAATGATATGTCCCATAAATTAAAAACCTATTATAATTTTCATATTCAGGGATAGAAAAAATGCATCACGGTTCTGAATTGGTAGAAAAAAATACATACGGATAAAATCAAGAATATGAGAGAAATAATTTTGAAAAACTACATTAAGATCACATAAAAAGAATTATCCAAACATGTACATCTATTTATGTTAATGAATCTACAGACACGAATTCTATGAATTCCACAAAAATAGGGATTATATGATTTTGGAGAAGATAAAAAAAATACCATGATTTCACAATTAAGTCAAATTAAATTTATCTCATAGGCTTACAAGTGGATTTGTTTGTCCGTAAATGGAATATAAAATTCCATTGTATTTAATAATAAATGTTCATAATTGGGGAAAGTGCTCATTATTCTCACCATATGCAACTGGAAAATAAATGGGAGTAAAAATTTGGCAAATTATATATAAAAATAAAAAAAATGGTAAAAAAGGAAAAAATTTAATGATACATTATTTGGTTTTATAGTATGCCTAATGGTGTGTTAACATTGTGTGTTACTTTATCTATGGAGAATCCTCCAAAGTGGACTTCTTTCCACCATCACAGTGTTTGTTATCGAAGATCATCCCTCTTATATGCCACATTATTAATACTATTTTGTCACCAAGATTTCTCTATAAATATTCATTCCATTATACCCCTTATTATTGTTATAACCCCTATAAGATACTCTTGATACCTTCCTTACACACTGGTAAAATTCACTTAATATTATAAGAATTATTTAGAAAATGATTTAAATGACATCATAAATGGTCGGGCTATTATAATATCTCCACCTTATGACATGTTTTACTTTACCTCCACTCCAATATACTCATTAACATTCATGATGAAATGATTTAGACACCAGGAATACATATCATCATCCATCTCTTATGTATGTTCATAGACAAGGCCTTGATTCCACAATAACGAGACTGAAAAAATAGTCCTTCACTAATGAATTTTCTCACCATAGATTACATCATTAATCAAATGATCCTCTAAGGGGACCACATCTTTGATCATAATGTCATAATGATCAATAATATGAGATGAATCATGGTTTTACAATCAGAATATGTGATATAACAGACAAATCATGTAGATAAACACAACGATATGGATGATGAAACAAACACACTACCAATCTGAACATTTGTACTGTCTCAAATAGGCAGGCATGCCATGGTTCAAACATACCCTTCCTTTGAATCAAAAAATGTCCCAATCTATAAAATATACGAATAGAGAAATATTTTCTCAATAAAAATATATAAGGTCTATAATGATCCAACCCATTCTAGTGATTGAGACACCATTACCAAAATCCTGCCTCCATAGGCCATGGTCTATGGAAAAGTGATGAAGGCATATGAAATGTAGGGGGGATTTTCCTAGATACTTATACACACAAACATAATCATCTAAATGATAACATGATGATAGAAAGGAAAAGATACTAAACGGCTAGATATAAATGAAAAATATGCATCGACCTCTAAACAGTACAAGTATGGTTGACATAATATAAACTGAAAGGTAATGGAGAAAAATACATTCAAATAAAAATTAGTGACACAAACTGACAACAGGAGGAAAAGGGAAATAGATGATAGAGCCTTGATCCAAGATCCTATGCTTCGACCATCACATGTGGTCCATACTCCTTACATACATAAGCTCCTCTATTTTCATGATCAACATGCCCCTCATCTGCAATGGAACAGTATGTGTGGAAAAACAACAGGAAGGGTTGAGTATAAAAATACTCAGTAAATTGCATCAATGGATAAAGGGAGAAGCAATAGTTATACTGAAGATGGTATAATTAGATAGAAAAAGTTACAATAAATGTGTAAAGCTCAACCCAATAAGATAGTGATGTAAACTCATCCAAAACATAAGGAGCTAGAAATAGCGATAAGATGAACATGTCATCGAGTCATCCCTACCTACTATATGGGGGTAGACTTATCAAACCATGAGAATCTAGAAATGGAAAAAACATGGAAGACCCCATGTTTATTTTCCTCTCGAAGAAGGATAGTGACCAAAATCCAATGAGTGGGAACCGAAAAAGTATATATATCTATATATGCTCCGTAAAAAAACCCAAACGATGGACTAAGGGGATTTTCATATCATAATACAACCAAGGAAAGTGAGTCACCAACTAATTGATAAGTAATCTCCTATGATTCCCAACATCCCTCATGTTTGCTCTGAATTTCAAGTTAAAGGGACTGAATCACCGAACCATGATACTATCCGCTTTATCATGAATTGTATCACCCTCAATTTTTTAGGATTCATCACATTGAAGTGTATTAGTGTGAAAAGTATCCTTCTTTTTCATTAGTCCAAAGGTACATAAAACCATTTCTCTTCAATGATCTTTATAGTAAAAAGGTTGTTCCTCAATGTTGAGGATCCATGCCCATCCCGATAGGAGGGTTCCACTCTAAAATGGGACGATGAACCATACCCAGCTCGTCTAGAGGGATCCACTCTAAAAAGGATGAGCACCCATACCCTGAAAAGATAGATGGTTCCACTATATTTTGGACAATTACCCATACCCATCCATGATGGTGGTTTCCACTCTAATAAGGTCGACGACCCATGACCATCCCAATAGGAGGTTTCAAGTGTCATGTCATCAAAGACCCGTGCACATCCCTATTGTAGGGTTCTACTCTCATGTAATTTAGGACCCATGCCCATGCCATCTTGAGGTTTCCCATCTCATGTCATCGAGTATCCATTCTTATCCTGAATGGAGGTTTCCCCTCAGAATAGTCTAATTTCATCACCAAACCACTACTACTGTCGAGATTCCCCTCAGATAGTTTTCATGCATGGAAAATATCACATTGCATCTCGAAATCCACTACGGTGGGAATCATCCCATTCTATAAACAAAAACACCTAGGATAAGCTTCATTCTTTCAGAAATACGAGTCCAACAAAAATAGGTATGTGAGAAAATAGATTCATAAAATGGCACATGGTCTGTGTGGGTACCACATGATGTCGGTCCCCTCCTCATCGATGGCGATGTAAGTAGAAATTAATGGGCAGTAAACTGTGAAAAAGTACTCATAAGGCGTGGATGTTTACTACCGGAGTACATGGAACCTCTATACCAAATGTCTGATGACTGCATGTTGCTCATTTTTTTCCGAAGCGAGAAAACATATTTATACATACATGAAGCATCAAATATCTTAGGACAACCAAACATATTAGAATTTCTTGATCTCTTGGTAGATAATACATTATCGAATATGTAATCGCTCGGACCTCTTCGGTCGATTCCTTTGTGAGAATGCGGTACTAGAGGTATTCAATGAAGTCAAGGAGACTTGGGGGTGCGTTTGGGTGGACTTTTCAAGAATGTTAATGGGTCATATATTTTGCACGGTTAGCGCACGGTTTGCCTAAATGGTGCGGCCAAATTGTGCAAGGATGGTCTTGAGGGTAGTGGCTAACGCACGGTTAGTGCACAGTTTTCCTAACCATGTAGACTAACCATGTGAGGAGGGGTTGTCGAGGAAGAAGCTAACGCACGGTTAGTGCACAGTTTTCTAAACTGTGTGAACTAACCCTGAAGGCACTTAATGTTAGATCCAAAAATTATGAATCAAACTCATTTTGCATTTAATCACCTCGTTTAAGCCACTAAGCGGCCATAATGCGAGATTACCCTTCCTTGGAGGTGGAGGAACCTCTCTCATGTGTTTTGGAGGCGATATGGTGGCTTCACATTGCGATTCGAAGCCGGTATCTCGAGTTAAGTGATCCTTTTTGTTTAGTTTCTTAGATCTACCTAGATCTACACCTTCTTTTCTCTCGGGATCTTACATATACGCATGTTATGGGTAGATATAAGTGTGTGAATGACGTTTGTGATGATCATTGGTCTTTGTTGTGTTAGGAAAGGATATATAGGGAGGATCCTTGGTGAATCAGCCCAGTCTCCTTGGGCAATCTTCGACCGTTGTCGGTTTCCTCGAAACCCTTTGAGGTAGGGGTTTCATGGATTATCTAATTGTTAATGTTCAATCGTAGAGTTATTATGATTTATCCCTTTTGATCACAATTGAATTGAGATAATTAAATACTTGAACCAGATTAAAATAATTGGTTTGATTGCTTATTTTTGTTGCTTTGTACCGTGATAACGGTTTGCCTCATGTTTTTCTAGATAGAGTGATATATATGCTTTCTTTGTTCTATTTTTCATTATTGAATGAAATTGATAAAGAACATAAAGCCAAAATTAATTGATAATAAGTTGGCTATATATAATGAATCATGTAAATGAATCTGTTTGTTTCTGTTGTTGTAGTTATTCTAAATTGATGTTAATCAAATGGGAATAGAAAGAATGTTAAATCTTTTGTGATAGCTTACTGATTAGGATTCTCGAAATTGGAACCTACGAATTGAATCTGTTAATTCAAGAGGGATTAAAGAACAGGTGGGTTGATAAAAGATAACAACTGGTAGGTTTCTTAGTTACCCTCTTGTTCTTAAGGCCGAGTGCCTTGTGCTTTAGATCCATGAGTGCTCATTACGTATGAAGGCCGGATGCCTTGTTAATGGACCAAGAGCCCATTTGATGTGATGTTTGGTTTTCTACTGATTGTGCTGTGATTTTACACTGGAGGGGTTTTGTGGTATGCGGAGGTAGGGAGGCCTTGAGGTTGTGGCAGCGGATGACGCCTAGAGTGGCAAGATGCATCAGTTTATTCATGTGGGTGTCACGGAGGACACAAGTGATGATGGAATGGGATGGATTTGTTTGTAGGATGCGTGGTGACTTTGATTGAATGTTTTCCTACTTTACATTTCCCCACTGCTCAAGGAAGCTGTTCTTGCTTAACCTTCTTCTGAAGGAGGCGAAGACGCGCAGGGTATGGCACGTGATATCCGTTTCTAGCTTCTCGATGGAGGATGGGTCTACGCTCTTGTTATAGGCGTCAAAGACCTGACGGGTAGTACATATACTCACCGTGTTGAGCCCCCTTTTGTTTAGTAGCATAGGTTGATTTTCTAGAATGCCTTGGAATATTGGAAAGTAATTTCTAAAATGAAGTATTTAATAAATGGAGATGATCCATGGGGATGGAAATGGTGGAATTTAAAGGTGATGTTGAATCATTAAAGGAAAAGTTGTTTTTGAATGTGATGCCAATAAAGTTAAATGTGGTTGTGTTGATGGTTAATTAATGTGAAAAGAATTAATTAATGTAAAGTGGAACTGATGAAAAATCGAATGAAGTAAACTAATAAAGTTTTTTAATTGGTTTTTTTCTTATAGGATACCTAGTCCTATAAATAGCATCCCAGAGTCCGAGAGATGTTAGCTACAGCTGATACTAAGACTAGGTTATGCCCATAGTGTGGTTTTGAGTTATATATTCTGTACTTTTTGTGTGTTTATACACTTCACCATCCTGTCACTAAGGGAAACTAGAACCCCGAGATTCGGATCCCTGGGGGGTGTTTTCCCCAACATTCCGAAGGGAGGGTGAATGGATGACTACCCCCTTTGACCCCGCTCTCTTCTCATGGAAGATAATAGTTCCATTGGAAACATCAGTTAGATTCCCCCATATATGTGTGTAGAGGTATGTATTGGCTTGTGGTTATTCACACACATATATTCTTGATATAGTATCCCATGGACTACTAAAGTTGTACCATGTATAGGTTTTGATGGATAGAGGATCTTCACTCGGTGTATGGGATGTAATGGCTTGAGGTATAATAACCAACTTATGATACACATTATGCGAGCTGTGGTGGCTCCCGGAATCTACCTGGTTACTTTTGGTTGTGAGTATGGTGTGGAGATTTTCCCAGATTTCTTCGGGCAAGCCTTTGTGATGCACGTGGTGCAAATTGCAGAGCATATCCCAGGTGTATACGGGCAAGCCTTTGGATAGAGATGCACAAGACGTATGTCGTTGGGGAAAAGCGGTAAACCAGTGGGGATGTAGTAGTGAGGGACCCCTGATATCCTTTTCTATATGATATATTCTTTTATGAATTACTTTTTTGGAGTATCCATGATGAAGTTGGGAACATAGTATACCTGCTTACAAGACTGGTTAGTTTCACTGTTGTCCATTGTGCTTTAGCATGCTTTATTTACTTTTTCACGAGAGGATTTGGGGAGGATCCTATAGAGTATAAATTTATACTCACCCTAAGTATATATAAACTATTTTTTAGGTCAGTTGGTGGATTTTGGAGATTGATATGGTTACTACTAGTTTGTGGTTGGAGGAGTTGTTTGGGCTTGCAGTCACTTCCGTTTTACTTTCATTTGGGTACTTGTAGTTTTCCCTTTCAGATGTAGTACTAATTCATGGAATTTAATATATATATATACATGGGTTTATTTTATATTTCAGTTCTGAGTTGGAGTTGGTTGGTATCTATCTTCTCTCTCTCTTCCGCATGTGTTCTCTTAGAAGGAAATCCCTCCCATCTGTGTGTTTATTTTACCCTCAGTGCTAGTCGCCAACCCGGCGCCTACTGGAGGCGGGACTCGGGGGACATTATCTCCTTTTACACATTGCTGGCCCCGGAGGGGTACACTTTGTAGGGAGGGGTTCATGATAGAGTGGGTTTGGTGGCTTTATCTCTTTTGAGAGGTATCTCGGCGGGTTGTTGTTCAGACCCTATTTCATTTTCACTTTATGTGGGTTTTGGATTATTGAGGACTAGAATGTTTTGAGAGGTATGTGATGTAATGGCCTAGACCCCTATAGTACATTCCTTTGTGAAAATGCAGTACTATAGGTGTTCTGGTAAGTCAAGGTGACTTGGGGGAGTGTTTGGGTGGACTTTTGAGGAATGTTAAAGGGTAGTAGCTTTTGCACTGTTGGCGCACGGTTTGCCAAAACCGTGCGGCCAAACCGTGCAAGGATGGTCTTGAGGGCAGTGGCTAATGCACGAATAGCACACGGTTTTCCTTACCGTGCGGACTAACCATGCGAGGAGGGGTTGTCGAGGCAGAAGCTAACGCACAGTTAGCACACGATTAGTTAAACCGTGCGACCTAACCGTGAGGGCACTTAAAGTTAGATCCTATAATTTTGTATCTAACTCGTTTTGCCTTTAATCACTTCATTTAATAACTTAAGCGGTCATAACTCAAGATTACCCAACCTTGGAGGTGGAAGAACCTCTCCCAAGCATTTTGGAGGTGATCATGAGGCTTCTCTTCGTGAATTGAAGCCGGTTTCTTGAGGTAATTGATCCTTTTTGTTGTGTTTCGTAGATCTACCTAGATCTACTCCTCATTTTCTCTCGAGATCTTCTATCTATGCCTGTTATGGGTAGATCTAATTGTGTGGATGACGTTTGTAATGATACCTATTCTTGGTTGTGTTAGGAGATGAGATATAGGGAGGATACTTGGTGAATCAACCCGGTCTCCTTGGGCGTTCTTCAACCGTATGGGGTTTCTTCAAAAACCTTTGAGGTAGGGGATTTGTGGCTTCAATAATTGTTTATGTGCAATCGTAGAGTTAGCATGATTTAGTCCTTTGGATCACAATGGAATTGAACTAATTAAATACATGAACCATATTAAAAGAACTGGTTTGATCGATTGTTGTTGTTGCTTTGTACTGTGATAACGGTTTGTCTCATGTTTTGCTAGATAGAGTGATATCTATGCTTTCTTTGTTCATTTTTTCGTTCTTGAGGGAAATTGATAAAGAACATAAAGCTAGAATTAATTGATAATCAATTGGAAAACAATAATGAGGCAGGTAAATGAATCTGGTTGTTGCCGTTTTTGTAGTTGTTTAAATTTTATGTTAATCAAATTCGCATAGTAAGCATGTTAAATCTTTTGTGATAGCTGACTTATTAGGTTTCCCAAAATTGGAACCTACAAATTGAATCTATTAATTAAAGAGGGATTAAATAACTAGTTGGTTGATAACAGATAACACCTGGTAGGGTTTTTAGTTACCCTCTTGTTTGTAAGGCCGAGTGCCTTGTTCTTCAGAGCCATGATTGCTCATTAGGTATGAAGTTTGGATGCCTTGTTAAAGGGCCAAGATCCCATTTGAGGCGATGTTTGATTTCCTGCTTCTTATGATGTGATGTTACCCTAGAGGGGTGTTGTGGTATGTGGAGGCAGGGTGGCCTTGTGGTTGTGGCAGCGGATGACACCTAGAGTGGCGAGATGCATCGGTTTATGCATGTGGGTGTCAGGAAGGACACAGGTGATGATGGAATGGGATGGATGTGATTGTTGGATGTGTGGTGACATTGATTGAATGTTTACCTGCTTTACCTTTAACCACTGCTCAAGGCAGCTGGTCTTTGATACCCTTCTTCTTAAGGAGGCGAAGACGCAAGGGGTATGCCACATGCTTTCCCTGTCTACCTTCTCGAGGGAGGATGGGTCTATGCTCTTCCTATAGGCGGCAAAGACTCGACGGGTAGTACATCTACTCACCGTGTTGATCCCCCTTGTGTTTAGTAGCATATGTTTCTTTTCGAGAATGCCTAGGAATATGGGAAAGTTATTTCTATAATGAAATATTGATTAAATGGTGATGATCCATGGGGATGGAGATGGTGGAATTTGAAGGTGATGATGAATCTTTAAAGGAACATTTTTTTATGAATGTGATGCCAATGAAGTTTAATGTGCTTGTGTTCATGGTTAATTAATGTGAAAATAATTAATTAAAGTAAAGTGGAACTGATGAAAAAGATAATGAATTAACCTAATGATGTTATATAATTGGTTTTGTTCTCATAGGATACATGATCTTAGTAATAGCATCCCGAAGTCCGAAAGACTTTAGCCGCAGTTGACACTAAGACTAGGTTATTACCATAGTGTGGTTGTGAGTTATATATTCTGTACTTTTTGTGTTTCTATATGATAATCCACCCTGTCAATAAGGGAAACTGGCACCCCAGGGGTTCTGAGCTCTAGGGGGGGTTTCCGCATCATTTTGATGGGAGGGTTAATGGCTGACTACCCCCATTGACCCCGCTCTCTTCTCTTGGAAGATACTAGTGCCATTGGGTACAATGGTTAGTTTCTCCCATATATGTGTGTAGAGGGCTGTAATGGCTTGTGGCTATTCACACACATATATTCTGGATATAGTATCCCATGGAATACTATAGGTGTAACGTGTATAGGCTGTGATGGCTTCAGTATCCTTACTCAGTGTATGGGATGTAATGGCTTAAGTATAATACACAGCATATGATACATGTTATGAGAGCTTTGGTGGCTCCCTTAAACTACCTGGTTACTTTTGTTTGTTATGATGGTTTGGAGATTTGCCCAGGTGTCTGCAGGAAAGCCTTTGAGGTGAACGTGGTGCAGATTCTGGATCATAGCCCAGGTGTATACGGGCAAGCCTTTGGAGAGAGATGCACAAGATGTATGTCATTGGGGAAAAGTGGCAAACCAGTGGGGGAAGTAGTAACAGGCTACCCTTGGTATCCTTTTCTATATGATATATTCTTTTATGCGTTACATGGTGAGAGTAGCCATGGTGAGGTTGGGAACATAGTATACCTACATAGGGGATGAGTTAGTTTCACTGTTGTTCACTATGCTTTATCATGCTTTCTTTACTTTTTCACGAGAGGCATCGGGGAAGATCCTACTGATTATACCATTATACTGACCCTACGCATATATAAACTATTTTTCAAGTTAGTTGGAGGAGGTTGGAGATCAAGCTGGTTACTACTAGCTTGTGGTTGGATGAGCTATTCGGGCTTGCGGTTGCTATCGTTTTACTTTCTTTTGGGTACTTGTTGTTTTCCATTCTATTGTAGTACATTTGCATGACATTTCATATATGTACATTGGTTTCTATTATATTTCAGTTCAGAGTTTGAGTTTTTTGGTATCTATCTTGTCTCTTTCTTCCACATGTGTTATCTTAGAGGGTAATGCCTCACATCAGTGTGTTTATTATACCATCGGTGCTAGTCGCCAACCCGGGGCCTACTGGTGGCGGGACTTGGGGGTCATTATCCCTGTTTTCACATTGTTGGCCCAAGAGGGGTACACTTTGTGGGGAGGGGGTTGTGACAGACTATTCATATTCCAGAATCCACTCCATGTAATGAAACTGCATCTCCCAATATCGTACATGAACGATACTTTGTGTGGGGGGGGGGGGGTTCTTTTCCTATCCCAGAACACATCAAACCGATCATACAATTTCTATCCTCATGTTAAAACACATGGGACATTATATTCATTGTTCAAAAATAGATTACCCATAAAAAAATTAATTTCACCATAAGCCCACCAACCGGTCATCACGGGACTGACACCTTGATATCAATTTCAGTACATGAAAATATTCTTAGATCTTCCACCTGAATTACAGGGTCTCAAAACCCCTAAGAGCGCATCTATCAGACATTAGTGGAAGAGGATATGTTCGATACAATAATCTCCAAAATAATAATAATTACATTATTAATAATTTAATTCGATGTATTGTTCCCTGAAGCCTAAAGATCAAAACATATCATTCTCAAATAGTCTCAAAATTGTCCTTCGTATAGTAAGGGACAAATTGTGGTAGATGAATCATTAATGGGACGCTCAATGTAAGAGTTAATCTCAAATTAATTCCTGAAGAATAATAATATTAAAAAAAATTAGTTTGTTTTATTTTTCCGCTACACAAGTTAGTGAAAGGTAAACAACATTGATGTTAAAAAGACCACATCAAAGTAAGGTTCACATTTCCACTAACGGTACGTGAATTGGACGCCAGATGTGGGTGTTGCGTCCACTTAACCACTTAATTTATAATATTATTAATAATAATAATATTATTTTTATATATTATTTTTTACTTTTTACTTTTTTTCCTTTTCTTTTCTGAATCCCAAATGGGGGGGGGGGGGGTTGTAACCAACCACTTTCTACTACTGCCTTCCCAACTACCAGTCGACCTCACACCCACACCACCGCATTCAACCACACAACTTATCGACCCACCCCAAGTATCTTCCAGTCTGCTTGCCTTGGTCACCATTATCCACCGAGCCACGCCTCCCAGCCACACCAGACCACCATCGGTCTGCCACCCCACACTGATGAACTTTCTTCAGACCACCACGAACACTCCGGTGATTGAAAAATTTATCTAAGACCACATCATGGTTACATGGTACCCTACTTACACTGTAGGGGTATTTAATCAATGAATCATCTTTGTTTCTATATAAAAAACATTAGATGATCCTCCACTAGTCGATTCTCCACATATGGAATCCGAACTCAAATCCAAGCATATATTGGGACTCCTCAGGTCCAAATATCCACATATATGTTTCCTTCTCCAAGATAAGATGGTTTTGGTGCATTAAAAGTAATAATCATATATTAATGATGAATGATGACCATGAATGTGAAGAACAGGTGATCCAGGATCAAAATATATGATGCTCGTTGTTAGTTTTCCCATCAATAAATGATTTTAAAGTAGAAACTCCAAAATGAAATTGAAATCATTGAAAAAGTATTCAATTAAGTAGATGTTGAATCTAAAATAGTACCCTTACCTCTATTTTGGATCTACCCTTCTATTCTCTACACTTTGAACCACTATTTTCTTCTTTTTCATCGTGATCCGATGAAAATATAATGACAAATTGATGTAAGAAGCAGATGGCCAGAGCTCTGTCAGCTACAAGAGAAATACGATAAGCCAAGCCCATTCTTCTAAACACATATTTATAGGAAACCGTGATAATTCATGGAAACTAACCCTCCTAAACCTTCTAACCTGGGGTCACCCCTTGGGAAAACACAACTATATGAACACAACAGTGCTATCAGATTTCCAATATGATTCCCCATTCAGAAGTTATAAGGAGTAATGTCCAAATATAATAATAATATTTTATTATTTTATTTACGATTAAATCGTCAACTAATTTTTCTACGTTATGTCTTAAAAAAAAAGATATATACTGCATTGTGTAAAAAAAATGCTTTAGACTCAAACGTGGCCTCATTTCTCTGATCTGAGATACCATTTGAGATATATCTCGTCTCCTGCACATGAATATTACAAAAAGAATAAATTTTTTTATAAAATTTATTATGGGATCACAAGGTTGAAGTATCTCATTTTGTGTCAATTATTTTCTCTGTGAATATATTTAAAAAATTTCCAAAGTCTAATTAGGGAAGAAATTGTGTCTTGACATCATTATCTCATTAAATATTTTGTTCTACATAAATTAAAATTGGGGAAGAAAATTGGTATACTAAGCTTCACACCTAGATCTCCCGCTCCTAGAAACACTCTTGTATGATCTCTTACTACCACAACATATGAAGTAGAGAATGGATTATCCTCATATGTCGTGATCCATTCTATGAAATGTATGATAAATCATGCATTCATCTCCTCGACATTGAAATATGGAAAACATCATACACCCATTCGATCTTTAGGGGTTGGGAATGGCAGTAAATGTACTTGTAAAACCTCAACACGGTATCGAAATGTCTTATAAACCTCCGGGAAATCTTGTCTCCCTGGATAAAAAATAACATGAAATCCCTCTATATATCCATTAGCACGTGGATGCTACCCATAGTCTACCAATGGTATTGGAAGAAATGCAGTACTCATCCAAAGGTGGGTCCCAAATTCATCTTATAGGACTCTCAACAATCATTATGTAAATGATGCATAATGATCAGATACAACATCAAGGGTACCCCATGAAGGTAGACAATCACATGTACATACAATTTCCCCAAACACTACACAAAACACTAATTTTTACTATAATGTAAGTGCACACACATTATGAGTCAGTATATTATCACCCACAGGGCGTGATGATCTTTTTATGCACTTATAATCCCTATGATGAAGTTCAGGGATATGTTTTACCATTTCACTCCGGTATTTCAAGAGGCTGTTGAAATTCATCAGAACTCAATTATAATCCTTCACCTACTAGAACGAGAGGTACTGAGAGGAAAACTCATCGATGATCCATCTCACTCTAGACCACCAGAAATACAACTATAGATCCCAATATATCATCCCCACACAGATATGTAAATCTAAGGGAAAAGTATGGAATTATTGCATCACATCCCCCCTCACCTTAACTAGAACCACTATTTTACCCTAAAACTAGATCTCGTGATTCCCTCTATTGGAATATCCATATGGTGCATCACCTGTGGATATATGAACCATGAAAGATCTCACAATTGGTGTCTCAAAACTGGGACTCTTTCTCATGTTAGACAATCAAAGGAGTTGACACCATTTACTAAAGAAAAGCTAATCCCTCCTGCTCCACTAGGGTCGATTGGATGCAAGCTAATTGCATTGAAACATCCCACACTAGGTGAGACTATAAAATTCATACTAACGTAATATACTAAAATATTTCCCATTTTTAGTGTATAGACTATCTCAATGTCATAGTCCGGTATGATTTTCACCAAGCATCACCACCTCATGTTGAAGTCTCTCAAATTGAAGACATACTTGAGACTCTAGTAGTATGAGTAAGACATTTAGTTCCCTCCTAGGAGTCAGCACCTCTACATTCTCAGGGAGAATACTACATCTTCTGGAACTATATAGTGATTCATGTAGTATTTTTTGTGGGATCTGCATTACCTTTTCCTCTACTTGATTACTGTTGTATAAAGGTTGATGTTTTTTCATGCTAAAGTAACAACGAATAGGGAAAATAAATATACACACCCAACCGCAAGAGGATAGACATAAATAGAACATGGAATACCCAATATATATTTTCCTCTATATGATGTGGATTAACCCCAAACCAATCACTTTGTTGTGCCCAGTAGGGACACTGTAAGGAAAAGGAGTTCATGAAGAAAAACTCTAACAGAAATGTCAGGACCTACAATGAAACTCCATTTCACAACCCTACCAATACTGATTAAGTTATGGGAATCATCAACCACCCCTAGATAATATCCACTTTTGGTGGCACTAACTCACCCTCAACGGTTTCCTCATGTGAAAAAAATGAATCTCGATGGGGGAAGGATCCCTCTCACTCATTCATTCAATGATACATCGAACAACAAAAACACATCGTTACATCAATGACCCACATCACCCCTGCAAAACATCAAGCATGAAGTAGGGGGAAAACATTACCTCAAATAGTTTCTAAAATGTTATACAGGAAAAGGTATTGAATACACATAGTGTACATCTTATCATCTCACACACTACATTAATTTAAACATCCTAAGAATGATGTTGTCCATGACCCATATCACCAACAATATAATCCTGACATGTGCATCCTAGTGGTGGTGGAAGGATCTGGTAGCATCTTACACTAACAAAAACTCATCATGCTCCTCTTTCGACAATGCCTCCCTAGGGATCACCATTTTCCCACCTCATAGATCCCTGATCATGACGTCCTCTCTACCATGGAAGTTCATTAACTATCTTTTTGGATGCTCAACATGTCTATTCGGGCAGTCTCATGTGATGTGACCTCTCCCACCACAATCAATACACCCGCCCTCCCTAGGCTGTCCAAGTTCTCTATATTGGCACAAAGCTCTCTATAGAGTTCATACTCCAATTTCTAGGCTAAGAAGTTACTATCGTCGATCATGTCTTGGGAGTATTATGTATGGTATATGAACCAAATATCATACTCATCCACTAGAATACCACTCTAATAATGCAAAAGAGACTCCCAGAATCTGAATGGAGACTAAGATGGAGGGGTATTACTCCAGACAAAAAAATTGTTGAAATTATTCCAACGTGAGAACCAAATCATGCCCATATGTGTAACCAAACTCTACCATCATCTATCCATTGTGTAAAAAATACTGGCAACCAAACAACCATCAGATTCATCTGTGTTCATACAAGCTTGAAGAGGTGGAGTACTTACCCTATACAAAACTCTTCTTCTTGGGGATATGCCTCACTACAGTACCTAAATGATCTTTAATATTGGAACTCGCAGATTGTTCTCAACCTGTGCACATCACCAACCAACTATGCTAGGAGTGTCTACTTCTCCATAGGGGGACTTTCTACTACCATCCCTCCTAGAAAAAGGGGGATCATATGATGGATCCAGAATTGAGGCATTTTTTATCATCGGTTCTTTATCACGAACTGAAGCTAGTAACTTAGATGTCTCTCATCGTGGAGGCATACTTAATCTAATCATGTGTGCTAAGGTCAACGATCATATATATATATAATGATGGGGAGTTGTCATATGAAGGATAGTCAAGGATTAAATCCTATATGATAAATGTACCAATGTTTCAGACAACAAATTCTGTAGCATTCCATGTTTAAAAGTGGGTAATTAAGGTTTGGGAGAAATTCTACATTAGCCATCACACCATTAATTGAGTCCCTAGACTGAGAGCTGCACTCGAGACACATTGAAACGGTTTCCCTAAACCCAACCATGATCTTTTTAAGGAAACTTCCAAACAACTTCCCAAGGGTCGAACAACTACTGATACAACATTTTCACGACCCTTATGGGGTTGAAGCCGCAACTACCCCAATCCCACATCCATAGCCCATGGGCTGGAGACAAGCACAGAAGGAATAAAAAACTCAAAGAGGCCTTTTCTTATGTACCTATACACATGCCCACAACCAACTCAATGAAAAAGTGAAGAGGAAGAGGAAATGATACAAAAGTACTATATATAAACCCAAAATATGCATCAACATCTAAATAGTAAATGTACAAATGCTGTAAAGTAAACTGAAAGGTAAAAGATAAAATACATCCCCAACCAGAAGAGTGAAACATCCTTGAAACTAGTTGAAAATAAAAACAACTTTGAGAGCCCTGATCCTGGAGACCAAACATTGACCACCCCACGCGGTCCAAACACCCCATATCCCTAATCTCCTCTAATGTCATGATCAAATTATCTTGGCTTTTGTAATGGAACACCAAGTGTAGGAAAACCTTAATAAAGGGTGAGGGTAACAATACTCAGTAGGATGCTCTGAATGCTCATAATAGTAGTAAAAGATGTACTGAGCATGGTAGAAGTATATAGAACTAGGTATAGTAAAAGCGTATAGGTCAACCCAACAAGATAGTGATGTAAACTCATTCAAAACACAAGGAGAATAAAAATGTTGAATAGATGAACATCTCATCGAGTATTTTCTACCTATAGTGGGAGAAAAGACTTGTTCATCCACATGAAGCTAGACTTGGAATGTACATGGAATTCCTCATGCATATTTGCCTCTCCTAGAAGGAGAGTACCCAAAACCAAAATAGTGGGTACTAAAATAATATATATACACATACACACACACACACACACACACATATATATATATATATGCATAGTCAAAGAAACACAAAAGATGGAGTAAGGGGATATCCAACTCACACCTCAACCTAGGAAAGTGAGTTTCCAATAGTTCCACAAGTAACTTCTTAAGAAACACAACATTATTCGTGTCTGATCTAAAAAACAAGTACAAGGGACATAATCACCACACCTTAATACTATCCCCTTAGGGGGGCAGTCTTGTTCTCATAATTTTAGGTCATGTCAGAGGCACACATCTCAGTGGGGAATGTGTTCCTCATTATCATGGGTCCAAAGGTATGGCAAACCACATACCGACACTGATCCGCCTTTTCAAAAGGTCATGCCTCAATGTTATGTACTAATACCTATCCCGAATAGAAAGATAAAATTTAAAAATGGTAGAAGACACATACCCAATCCGGGTGGAGGGTTCCACGTTGACATGGTCGAGGACCCATGCCCAGCCAGATTGGAGGGTTCCACTTTTATAAGGGTGACGGCCCATGTCCAGCCTGACTGGAGGGTTCATCTCTAGAGTTGTTGAGGACCCATTACGAAAACGACTTGAGGGTTCCACTCTCTAGTCATCGAGGATCCATGCCCATCCTGGCAAGAGGGTTTCTTACTCGTGTCATCATGGACCCGTTTCATGCCTTGCTGAAGAGTTCTATTCTCATTTCATTGTGGACCCATGCCTAGGACGCATAGTGGGTTACACTCATAATATTATGATTTCATCACTTGACCACTAAAATCATCGATAATTGGCTTAGACATGCATCGTACTTAAGAAATATCACATCGTAACTTGAAATCAAATATATAGGGGATCAGTGTGTTCTATGTTGGAAAAACCCCAAGATATGGTACTCTCCTTCCAAAATCATAGTTTAATAGAAAGAAGTACAATAGATAGAAGATTCATAGAGTGGTAAACGATGCATTTGGGCCTCACATGATGTGTTATCCCGCGTCATTAACTAGTTGTGTAACTAGCTATACATGGGTACTAATTTGTGAATAAATACCAAAAAGGGATTCAAGTGTACTTTCATACTACATGGTACCTATATCCCAAAAGGATAATTAAAACATATTGCTAGTCATTGATCTGAAGGAAAAAAATTAAATTCTAGATACACGCCTCATCAAACTGCTCTAGATAACAAAATGGATAACATTGTCATGATCCTTGTGGAAAACAAAAGGATCGACTACTCATTTTCCTGAATTGGACTACCAGTGAAGAAACAACATCGTTCACCTTCATACATGAATAGTTCTTCGTGGGGCCTACTACATTATCTAAGGACAAATCATAAGCCTCAAAACATTGTGATCCTAACAAAAAAATTCATGGTATAATGTATTCAATTTTACAAAAAGGATAATCGGTGAAAAAGAGGAATTTCACCGCAAACGCACAAACTAGTCCTCATGGGTCCCAAACTACGATTTAGGTTTAAGAGAACTTAATTATTCAAATAAAATAATCCTCAATTACAGTATTTCAATTCCATTAATGGCGTGTCAATTGAACACTACTTGCAAGAGATATGTTTGATACAAGAATCACCAAAAAAATAATAATTACCTTATTATTGATTTAATTTGTTGTTTTGTGCCACCAAGACTCATGCCTGAAACATGATGTTCTCAAAATTGACTCAAAGGGTTTTACATGGAGAAAGGGTCATGTGGCCCCGAATGACACATTAATTAGATGCTTCGTGTAGGATTTACGCTCTAATCAGTTTTTGAAGAATATTATTATTAATATTATTAGAATGTTTTGTTGACCCACTCCACGTGTTGGTGAAAGGTAGAAAATTGTCGTTAAAAAGAAAACATCAAATTCATGGTCACATTTCACCTGATAGTCCATGAATAAGACACCACATGGGGAAGTTAAAACTGATTAACCATTTTAATAATTAAAATAATAATAATAATAGTAATAATATATTTATTAATATATTTATTTTTTTATCTTTTTATTAATTTAATATTATGAAAATCGTGTGGGGGTAGGGATTTTGCGTCTGGCTACATGTCGCTGCCACCATCCCAGCTCTCGGACCTTCCCAACTATTGCAGAACCTCATGCATGCACCTCTGCGTTGACCTGTGAAACCATCCACACCCCCACGGCCTCCACCAGTACACTCACCCTGACCTATGCCTTCTATTGGGTCAGTCTTCCAACTACACCAGTCCATCACCAGTCTGCCACTCTATGTTGGAGAGCCTTCCAAGGACCACAACGATCATTCATGTGATCAAAAAAATTATATGAGACCAGATCTACAATCCTTGGCCCACGATCTATATAGTGGTGGTCTTCACATGTAGAATCATCAATGTTTCGGAATAACAAAATGATTATAGATTATTTCTCACCACTGCAACTTCTCCAGTTCCTGAAACTCAAATCTGAGAACAGATCGGTACCCATCAGGCTGAGATCTCCAGATATACGTGTCTTTCTCTAATATCAATGTTTTTTTGAGCAAGATGAAAAGTTATCATTAAATAATGATGAAAAACATGAGTAACAAGGGATCCCAAATCAAAATAGACAATGGCAATTTTTAGTTTGTCCATTAAAAACAATTATAAAGCCTAAAATTATGACATAAATTGAAATCAATGACAACAGGTTCTTTCAGGGTGATGAAAAATCTAAAATAGAAATCCTACTAGGATTTTGGATCCACTGATCTTTTCACTATGCTCTGATTTACTAGTGTATACATTTTCATCGTGATCCGATTATGATCGAATGTTTAATTGCCATCAGGAGTAGATGAAAAGAGAAAAACTGTATGTGATAAAAATGGCATAACCCTAGCACATTTATATATAAAAATATATATATGAAACTCTTATTGGTCATGGAATCTCAACATCTCATTCCCTCACACCTATGGTCACCACTAGGGTAAACGCAACACTATGAAATCAATGGTGCTCCCAGATTTCCAATCCAAATCCTTGTTCAGATGTTATTATCAGTAGGGTCAAAATGACATAATATTATTATATTATATTATTTAAATTTAAATCCTTGAAATTTTTTTCCATAGAAGGTCTGTATCCTCAAAATTTATACACTGACTAGGGTAAACAACATGCTCCGAACTCAGTATTGGCATTAATTTTCGATTTTGAGATACTGTTAGAGATATATCACATCTTCTCCGCATTTATAGTACAAATAGACATATTGTTTTTAATAAATTTATTTTGAGCACTCTGAGCCGATAAATTGCTCACCATATTAGTGCCTAGATATGGAAATATATGTAGCGATGTTCGTAAGTCTTAAAAGGAATAATAGTTCTCTATAAGGTTGATAGAGTCTATCAATGTATAACATACATGTACTATCATATGTAGAAATACTATTCTAGATTAACTAAATATAGTCTGATGTCTCTTACATGGGACTCATCCACAGAAACATTGAATCCCTTGCATAAATCAATAATAAAAGCGAACTATATGGAATACCATTGAGTTCCTCATATGCTTCAATGAATAGATTCCTAATAATTGTTGTTTTAGAATATCCCAAAACGTACTAGGTTTTTCTCCAATGTTAAACTCAAAATTAAGATCAAATATCTCCACACATCAATGAGAATGAGGAAAATATGATCCAATTTCTAGTCATTATTTATGTAAAATGTTTTATTCCAAAACACCTTTTTATGATGATCATTATAAAATACTTTTAGGAAGAGTGTAGTAAAATGATAATAATTATCTAATAAGATACTACATGGAAAAATATGGAACTTCACTACATCGCAAATGTATTTTTCACCCAATTGGTCGATGTTTATTGTCTCTCGAATAGTCATTAAAAGGGTTATCACTCTTATATGGTAAAAAATAACCCATATCACATCATTCATCTAACGATTCCATGAAAATCCCATTACAAAATCCATCATAATATCATTCCAATTCAATTTTGGAATGGCTAACATTTGTAATACATAAGAAGTTAGCCTATGTTTGTCCTTAATATCCTGAATGGTGTATCACAATATCACAAAAAATTGATCTATTTATATAATAATCACCACCAATTAAATTTATAATAGTCCTAGTAAATTTTAGTAAAAGAATGACTCACATACCACATCAAGTAATTTGAATCGTTCATCATCTCCTCACACACCCAATTAAGCAACATAATGTGGTCACAAACACATTATATCTCATTATCATCAATATTATTATTATGTGGTGGATCCCCACCAATTAATTTAATTCTCAACAAAAGACAAAAAATATACTAATAAAGCCTCCTCTTGATCTATTCAGTTGGGTGGGATTAGTGTATAATGACCTGAGGGTCCTCGTCCCCCTCTCTTACTGAACATCAATATGCATCTCAAAAAATCAGAACATTATTTTTCATTTCTAACTAAACTCATGTACTACCATATTTTTTCCTTCCAACAAAATACATCATCAACATATATCATTTCATTAACAAATAATCTATCTAAAAATAAAAAAACAATCAAATAAATCCGATCTCTTCTCTTGATGGATTACATCATTTTTTGAAATGACATATTTATGTATCAACTAATATATATGAACAATAAATCCCTCACCAAGAAGATAATATCTCTAATAAATTAATTCATAAACTTTTGTCCTGACTCGAGATAGTGTGTAGGATATCTTTGTTAATGTGATCTAAAAATTCATGATCTGTATTTCAAAAATCAACCTCCAAAAATTAAAACTTCTCAGAATTAATGATAAATACAATACAAATCAGTGTGTAATCCTTTCCCAAATCAGTTAATAAGGAAATCATTCCCATGTTCAAATGACTCTCTAAACCCTATAATGCATTCATCAGTGCATCATACCTCTCAAACATTTAATACATCATGGTCATTAGTAATAAAAATAGTGTTTATTGGTAAATATATTTAATGAATATTTTGTAGTAGAAATCATAACATAAAAATATTTGGAAATTATTCCTCAGAATCTATTAAGAAACAAATGCCAAATTGTTTTTTAGGTTCACTGTCAGACCATCAACTGATATAATAAGACCTAAGAAATATACCTAATAAAATAAAAAATGAATCATATATAAAATTTAATTCATATGATCCTATCTTAGTGAACTTGGGATTATGACATGATGTTTGGAATGATCATCATGAGTCTAGTAGTACTCTATGAAGTCATCAATATTGTAAACCACCAATTGATTGACTTATATGTGAATGATCTGGTTCATCATATTTTTTATCATAGTAGGATCATTTTTTATCCTAAATTACATAAAAAATCTAATAAAACCCATTAGAACTTCTAAATGTCATATTTGTTGTATCATATGGTCCGACCCTTAGTCGATGATAAAAAAATAAAAAATAGATCATATGGAATACAAATAGAACATTTATATTTTCATAATGTAATTCAATATGTTGAATATGATACTAATAATTAATATTCATCCATTTAAACATTTGATAAATTTTAGGAATGTTCATGTTTTCAGCCTCCTTATAATACAAAAACCCAAATATCCCTATTATGACATACTTTGATAGATTAACCCTTTATCCTAAAATTCCTATAGGTGGGTCATGATTCCATAATCTATAACCATTCTTTATTATAAGGTTGAAAGGAATGACGATCAAATTTTAGAATCAAATCAATCATTAACTCAAACTATCTCTTCGGTGGAACCCTGACAACAACATAAGAAATACATCTAGAAATGATCCACTATAGGAGGTAAGACCTAATTTTCCATTACCACTTAATTTAAATTAACTCTCATAAAAATTTGTTTTAATCTCACCAATGTTGTAATGAATTAATCCATCGTATCTTACTGGAATATTCCGTTCCCCATAGTGAACAAATGTTTTACTCTTTTGATAGATTAACATTTCCATTAAATAGTTCTAGTATATATAAGACTGATATAAAACCAACTGGTCTATTACTAATATAATGTAAGAACAGAATGTTGTAAGAATAAAACCATCCCAATGATGATGGTTCCAACCATCCGTGATGGTGTACTTCAGACAATAGTTGGTAATATCAGACCATGAAACTAGATTCTTGTTGATTCATATAACACCACAAAAGAATTAATATTCAATAAACAATACATTTTACAACAAAAAACATGTAAAATGATTCAAATATCTATTATAAATTATTTTTTCATATAATATACATGAATCAAATTTGGACGGTTAGTGGCCTTTACTTTCTTCCAATGGATGCATTATGAACTGCTTGTAATAGACCTATCCTTCTACCTTGATAAATTATCTGAGTGTTGTGTGGTATAAAATTTTTCTAATGTAGATGATCAGTCCCTATATATCTTAAACTCCCACATCAATATTGTTTTTTAGAATAGATAAAACTACTACAATGATTTTCTTCAACAAATTACCTTCATGTTCAATACACTATAGTAGTCCATCCATTAATCGACATCTATTGGGTTATCCTTCAAAATAGTAGTTTTTGTCCCATCATTCCCCAACATCATCACTCTAATACTTTTTAAATACACTGAACTCAAATGAAAAAAGGACTTCTATAGAGATGGAAAATCACCTGAAAACTTCCTAAAGAGGCCAATTCTCACTCATTGTTGCACATACCACCTATACCTTGATGAAACCATTTAAATTTTCACTTACTAAAATCAAAATTCATTCAAAAATATCATCTACGAATCAAACATTTCCATCACTCGAATCATCATTCAGGTTTACCTAATAATATATATGTTGGTCTAACATCAAATTAAACATCCCCCAATGTGATATATTAACTAGATACTTGGTGCCACCTCAAATTATATGTTAATAGAATTTCACCACTACTATCTCACCTCATTGTAATGATAGAAAGAATCACTACATATTATTTAAGTGGACAAAAAAATATTTCATAGAAATATTTACCATGGAAAACCATATAAACTATATCGATATTTATTTCCATGTATTATGTTGTTATAAACTATCCGAGAACATTTCTTAGAAATAATTCCTTAATACACCCTCAAATTTCATAACCTCAACATTAATTTCTGGAAAACACTTAAATTTTAATCTATACATGTAATATTGAAAAATTAGTGTTTATACACTAGGATTTTCCACATGATTGAGGTTCGTTTAGATTGAATGAATTGAGAAAATCAGAGAGTTATATAGATAGATCTCACTAATCCGATCAGACATGTCAATTTTATCTCTAACATTGTCTATTTAAATAAATTTCATGAAATTATTGAAATTATGAGTACACATATATTAATCCCTATCATTGAGAAAAAATAGGGCTTTATGTCCCACTACTATAGGTATATTCTCAATAGTACACCACTGAAAATCTACAAACAAGATGTATCATCGATGAAAATATCTATAACTCAATAATCAATTTTAGGGAACAAAATATAATTTCAATTTATAGAAAAAAGAGTGGTAATAATTTGAAATAAACAAACTGTTATTATTACACAATCAAAATATGTGAAAATAGAAACCCTCTTGCTACCATCATCAATATTTATATTCGGAACCGACTAAAATGACGTAAAATAAGCATCCATATTTATAATTTCTTACATTTGAATATTTATAAACTTATTTATTAAATTATATAATTCAACCACAATAGTTACATTATTCAAATTGTCACCATAAAATGTTAATATCATCTAGAATTTTAATATATGTTATTTATAAAATATCTACCATTGATTAAAAAAATAAATACAACAAAAATCCATTTTCTTACACATTACCCAATAATAACACGCTCTTTATTATGTTCCAAACATGATTCATGCTCCAAAAAAATCATCGTGGATAAAATAAATCATACATACACAATCTCATTCCATACCCCTCCACAAGTATAATCCAAAAAACTATATCATCAAAAAAAATTCATCCTCGTAAGCAAAATTAAATCAATATTTAATTGGAAAATATGATGAATAAAATTCCCACCTTGAGAAATTGGGTTTCCCCAAAATATTTTTCGCATATCTAATGATTTGTATCATTACAATTCATGAAAAGTCATAGTGTCTTGTTTGCCTTAATTTTATGAAAAAAATAAAGGCTCTACTTCTATATTGTGAATTATTGGTGTTGGAGACACTAAACATAGCCGACAAGCCAGTTCCAAATAAAACCTTTTCAATACATCCTTTTGTACAAGAGGTTATTGAATATAATTGAATTTATACAAAAAAAGGGTCATGACTACAAATAACTAGAGTATGAAACAATGAAAAAATTAAATAATAATTTGAAAATTTTAAACATAAACATACATAACAAACCACATTACCAAACTGGGGATGTTAAAACATCCAATCCTATAAATATTTTATATCATAATAGTGTCATGTTCAAAATGAAAAATAAATAATAACACTATGAGTATACAATTGAGAGGTCATGGAATACTTATAGTACCCTCATCAAAGATCCATCCCATGTAAATAATCTATTATAGGGACTTTACGCCTATTTGATCCTAAAATCACGTAGTATACTTAACTACCACTGATGACCCATGTATGTTGTGAGTGAAACCATGTAAGAGAACACAACTATTTTCCTACAAAATATCTAGTCCAATAAATATATTGTTTAATTTGGTTTATAGGAACTATAAAGTAGGTAAATAAATGAAATAAATATCTCAATAATAGTTACAAATAATAGGGTTAAACAAAATAATAAATAACAAATCCTTTAATTAAAATTGAATTTTTTTAATAAAAGGACATTAAATCATTTACCGATACAATGTCATATTCTCTAAGAGATTGGATCATCAAACTAGAATCATATGAATGTGTTATGAGTCCCATCTGCATCATATTAAGTCAATGAATCTAAGAATTTGTTTATACATCAGGTATCATTAATAAGGATATATATTTAAAACACTGATAACCATTGGTTATAACCAAAATTTTAATCATCATTAACCCTATAATCATCTCCTCAATTCCATGGTCTAATATACATTTCCTCTTTATCAAGGTTTTAAACATTTAGACATTCATATATTTTGATTTTCTATTATACTCATCATCATTAGACCAATTCCATAATTAAACCATTTTTTACATTTAAATCGACACTAAAATGTTCATTAAATGATTTTACAAAATTTAAATTTCCCATTCCATATTCCTCATTTACCCTCATTTTCACTCCATAACACAGTTACATACCATGTCAATCCAAACAACCCTTTATGTTATCATAACAAGTTAAACAATAATTAAAACTAGTGTAATATCATAAGCACTATAATTCATCATTAAACTACATCATTCACCATTTTCATGGGATTACCACATCCATCGAGTAACTATAGGAAAAATAAAGAAATAATTAATGGACCCGAAGGGGACTATGAGGTGCCTCACACATAAATTATAACCCAAAATATAATTCTTAGTTATTGAAAAAATATACAGCAAGGTAGCATTTTGGAACAACAATAAAAAAAAAATATTATTATTGGAAAAATATTATATACCACCCACCTCATTATTATATAAAAACACTGAACAATCATTGGAACTTCATTTTTGATTATATATACTCTTACACAATGGTAAAAAATTGCATGAAATTTTCTTCATATATTTGAAATGAATAGAAAATAAAAAATATTTTTTTACTAGGAAAATTATGGAATCAAATTAAGATAGTTACACGGGGATCCAATGTGAACAAAAGGACACCTCATAGTTCCTCATATTGAAGAACAAATATTCTTGAGAGAACGATGGATCTAACTTTTCAATCTATAGGATACATGGAATATATTTTAGTGAAATAAGATAAATTGGATAAAAACACATGAGGTATATTGTAATCCAATCCGACTTTTAATGAGACTAATGATTAGGATGCACTGTTTTACTAACCATGCACCAATCATGATGTCACCTATATCGAATGGTATTGAAGAAAAATTGACTCTAAGGTCCTCCAAGCATGATTGGATAACACTGTTACACCATACTCCTAGAATTATAGACATAATTCATGATTAATATTAACAGTGCGCCAATAGTGATTCATTCAAAGTAATACCTTTCATTAACATATTCACGTTTCGACCCCTAAGACACTCATCATACATTACTTAATCCTAGAAGAGATTTGATTAACCACTTATAAATATTTATAAAAAATAATAAAACAAACCAAAACTCATAATAAGGTTGGGTTTTTAATATTGTTTCTTTCACCATAACTCTATGAAAACGTAATACAATTCATCTGAAATATTCCTTCACATTAAACCTAACAGTTGTATATACCTCAACACAAAAAAAAACTTCTAAAAAACCCATACCCCAGTTAATATAATGTCATATAAATCCCAATAATGGGTGTCTATACATTTAGAAATCAAATCAACCATAATCTAATAATTTCCAATGTTATCATGATATACTAGGATAACCACACATGAAAATATCATAATTTCCAATGTTATCTAAATAATTCACCAGAAACTGACTATAAAGACACATCATTAAACATTAAATATGTATGATTTTACATCATATATTTAGTTACATATATTTGATGATTCTTATTGTTTATAGTTTTTAGGGTTCTTCCATCATTATTAAATAAGTAAATAGTACATCAAATATTTTCCTCTTCAACATTGAATCATTTTTCCCAAAAAATAATACATTTATGATATAAAAATTTTCATTTATGAAATAACATTAAAAATAACATCGTCACTTTATCATAGACCCTAATAATACGTAAATCCATGTTATGTTTTTTTAAAAATTATCAACCAAATAATCATAGTATTTGAAATTAAAATATATAAAGAAAATATTTAGTTAATAAAAAAATAAAAAAATTGCACTTTTACAAAAAAATGGATTCAAAATAAACATTAGCATACCAAATAAAATAACATATGTACCCATATATTTTATAGGAAATATTATTGAAATATATATAGAAAATTATACTCATAAATATGAAAAATGAACTACATTGCAACTTGGTAAATGGTAGGTCATGCGTTTTCATGAGTGGCATTTTTAGTTTTATACAATCATGATAGAAATTATTTATTTCCTATTTTATTGTTAAATAATGGTAATTATAACATTAAAATAATATTACAAATATATAAAACCAAATATTTTCTATATATGTGATTCAATTATGAAATATGAATCACATCCCTTCATGGATGTCGTAATCCACACATATGCACTATTAATTCTATCATTTTTCAATATAAGTAAATGTATAATGTATATGTTATATTAAATTTTTGAAAATTAAAATTATTTCATGAATATTATATATATACATTAATTAATTAATTATAACCATCCATGAGAGTTGGTGATGGAAAATTTATTAATATGGTTAATGAGGTGGTATTCCTCTATGAACATGAATGTCCATTTAATTTCCAATTTAATGAAATGGATACAGATATTCGGTATTTCATTTTCAGAATTGTAGTTCATTGTATATAATCTAGTGGTCATATTATTTAATCATTTTTAATAATACTTTAAGAAGGATGAACAAGAAATAATACTAAAAAATTTTATTAAAATATTTACCACTTTTCAAAACATCTTTTTTTTTGAATTACAAAATAAGCCATCTAAGGTTGATATTCTGCCCAAACTAAGTCCATTGGAAAAATGGGAAGGGATATTAGGAATAAATTTTTTATTGATTAGGGAAAAATAAAATGATTCTTATTTGTGTATAACATAATAAATGAGATGAAAATTTATATTGAGGGGGGGGGGGGGTATTTTAAGAATTTCTTAAATTTTTAATTTATTATTAATAAATTGTCATTGAAAATAATTCCAAAATTATATATTTCAATGATAAGATAATTATATTTATAAATTTTATTTTTTAATATAATTTGGCAAAATTTATTATCTTTTTTCACACGTATATTTTTCTTTTAAATATATCATACCTTTTTTATTATTAGCACGATAAAAAAAATTAAATTGTTAGGGGTTTAGATATTTTTTATAAAAATAATGTTATTCCCAAAATGGACCATTTATGTTATTTAAACCACGTAAAAAATAACATGGTTGATGATAGGTTTTTTATGAATTATAAAAAAAATAAAAAAATATTACTAAAATTGAAAAATCATTTATAACATTTTTGGAAATATTAATTAAATTTGAAATTTAAAAAATCAAGAAACAAATAAGTTAATATTTAATCCATTTAAACATTATGAACATGTTATATTTTTCTTTATAATTTGTAGAAAAAAATAATTTATTTGATTAATATTACATTGAGTTTTTTTTTTGGATTAATTGAATTTAGTTTTCTATTTTTTAAATAAATAATGATTCATCATTACAAAAAATATAACATTAATATAATATCACTAAAATTTAAAAATAACATATCCTAATAAAAAATTATATATAATACAAATAACCATTTATAACCGATTATATTGTTTTTTATTCATGTCACAAAATAATATACATATAGAAATCAAGACAATGACTATTTTGACATTATTTTTAACTTAAATAGTATAATGGTTAAGATTAATGAAGTGTGGAACCAGTAGTCCAAATTTAATAAACATGGATCAATAAAACATGACTATCCTCATCAAATATGATAAAAGAAATATTAAATGTCAATTTTTAGTTGATATAATATTATTTTGACCATAATTTACAGATTAACACTTTCTTCGGTGATAAACATTTTGAATGGTTATAATTCATAATAAAAAATTAAAAGAGAACTGCCAAATTAGGACCACGTGACTCAATATTTGAAATTAAATATTACTTAATAAATAATAATAAGTTACATTAATTAATTTATGATTAATACAAAATACTCAATGGAAAAAAATAAAAACAACCCTTTCATGTATATAACATATTTTTATTCCAAATACAGTTGTAAAAATTATTGAAATTAATTAAATTTATTTTTTATAATATAAAATATCTAATGTTACTTTAAAAATATTATTAAACCCCATTTATATTTGGGAATTCTTCTAAAAAATACTTTTTTCAATTATTTTTTTTCAATATATGTTGAAAGGTCAGTATTTTTCAAAAAATCCTAAAAACCAACAATAAGATAATTCTAACATGTTAAATTAAATAATTATATCATTTTAATCATATAATATTATCAAATTTTATTGAAATCAATTATAATATTATATCATATTTAAAATCAACAAATAAATTTTTTGAAATGGAATATATTATTGTTGAATAACATTACTCAACAATATATTTTGTACTTACTCCATAATAATGAATAAATAAATTTGTATATAGTGGGAACTATATATATATATTTAACATATATAGATAAATCCAAATTATTAACATCATTTTAATTGTTGCTTTATGATTACCATAAATTAATAGTAATATTTCATGCTTTGTTAATGCTCATTTTGGGGTTTTTTTACACTATAAAAAATTGAATTTCATTTGAAACCATGGGATATTTTAATATGAATGATTCATGAAAATATTATTAGAATATTGACATAAAAATTAAAATTTTACATTAAAGGGTGATAATTTTTCAAGGATGATTATATGATATCCTTAGTATTATTCTCCATCCCATCCTAATCAATGAATACATATGGTATTCACAAAATCCTAATTCAGATTCAGTTTAGGTATATATATTTGGGTTTTTACATATATCCCCTGTAGTTAATTCTGTATAGAATTTAAAATTTTAATTCCATATATTATCATGTTTTTTAAGTGATTGAGGTTTTATCTATTTAAATTTTAGTGGAGTGAATATGTATATTATTGTTTATTCTTTATCATAATGATATTTTAAGCATATCTATTTTGCATTAACATATCATCACAATTTGATATATTTGATCAATATTTAATTTCAATTTAATATTTTATTCATTGAGTAATTTCATCATCTCCTATAATTCGTTTAGGCCTTTCGCATACCCATTACCACCACATGATTCCATATTAATTTTTTGGTTTTCCTAAAATATAGATATTTTAATATAATTTTACATTATTACATTGAAGGGTATATCACATCAATTTGAGTAACAATTTTACAATATTATTTAGGGATTGAAAAATATACCATGATATTGTATTGGAAATACATTATACCGAAGGATAAAATAATGATGATGATAAAAAAAATTTAGATAAACTACCTTATGATCCTAGACTACGAATAATAGAACTGTGGAAGATTATTTCAGATAATGAAACCACTAACACTAATTTAATAAGATCCATTGAAATAGGGTTCATATGTTTTGTAAAAATTTATCAATATATTATTATTCTATAAAATCAAATGAAATATAGTTAGAGGCCTTCAAGAGGCATTGATTCACTGAAAATGAAATCTAAAACTCTATAGTATTGAAGGATAAGTATTCATGTTTGGGGAATGAAGTCTTTGTTCTCACCATAAGCTTATATAAAATAAATTCTAGTATGAAAGTGGTAATTTATATATAAAAATTGGAGTAAAATGGTATTAAAGTAAAAAAATATACTAAGGTACATGATTTAGTTGTGTCGTTTTCATAATAGTACACCAAACATGATGTCACTTTTATCCATAAGGGATTGAACCACATGGTTTTCTATCCCTTAACTCATGGTTTATTATACATGATCGTACATCCTCTAGGTCAAGTGGTATTTTTTAATTTGCTGAAAACCATTATTAATTCATTGAAATTGCATTATTAACCAATATTCAAACCCAAAACCCAGGGGTAACTATTGTGACCATCCCTACACATGAGTAAAATTCCAATAAAACGTTTAAAAGGATATTAAATATTTTTTAAATGATATCATAAATGTTCAGTCTATTACAATATCTCTACCGTATGATATGTTATACATTAGTAGTAATACAATGTACATGTCAACATTTATGAAGAAAATATTATGACACTAGGAATGAATGTTAGTATACCTCTCATTGGTGTCATCCTATACCTATACAAGATTCTACAATTTGTGTAGCATTAATATAGTCTTACCTAGAACAATTTTCTCACTATGGTTCAAAACATGAATCTAATTTTCCTCATAGAACACTTCAACCTCAGGATCAACATCACATATATCAATATTGTCAAATGGTTCATGATGTTACTATTAATTGTATGAAACAAGAAAATCATAGTGTATAGAAAAATAACTATATGGAATATGCGGAAATCACAATACCAATCTTAACATCTGTGTAATATAATATAGATTAACATATTGGGATTCCATCTTACCTATATATTGAATCAAGCAGTGACCCAATCTCGACAACACCTGAAGGAAAACATTATCACCTAATAATAGATCACAAGGTTGCTGGAGTCAATTAATGTATAAATTATGTCTGATATGTGATATATAAATACTATTCTAGGTCAACTTAAAACGTTTTTTTGTATCCTTCATTAGACTCATAAAAAAACATTGACCCTCTTGAAAGAATTCAATATAATGGAGGTCAATGTCACATTCCATAGAGTTAATTATATGCTTCCACATGAATATGTTCTTGATTACTACTGTTAAAGAATGTCTTAAAATAAATAAGGATATTTTCCCATTTTCTACTAAAAACATCAATTTAATATATCATCATATCCAAAACCACATGGATTTTATGTTTTTATTGTAGATTCATAATTATGAAAAATGTTAAATAAAAAACCTCAGTGTAGTATTCCTTGTAAAATATTTTATTGCAGAGTGATGAAAACGTATTATTATGATCTAATATGATACTTCAAAGAAAATTTTGAAACTAAAATACATCCCAAATTTATATTTCACCAAACTTGTTGATCATGTGTATTAGTTAAATAGTCATAAAATGTGTTATCATTCATAGTCAGCCTACAATCACCCATATCACATAATGAATCTATGGGTTACATTGAAACCCCACAATAAATCATGTCTTAAAATAATCCCAATTATATTTCGTAATGGAAAACACCTGTAAAATTATATAAGTATGTTGATGTAAGCCTTGACCTACTAACATGTGTTGCACCACATCAAAAAACCATTGATATGATTCTATAATCATATCCAAAAATATAATTTATTAATTTAATAGTAAATTTCATTCAAACCAAAAATAAATTCACACATCGAGGAATGAAATTATCTTATCATGTCCTTGCAGAAACGTGTATTCACAATAATACAACAACACGAACATAAGATCTCATCATAATCGATGGTCTGATTATGTGGTGGATCCACACTTTTTTTCACTCAACAACGAACACCAAATTTACATATAAATTATATTATCGTTCCCACATTATATAGTGAGCTCAATAGAAAATGACATGAGGGTAATATTCCCTCTCTCATGTTGAATACCTATCAATATATATGAAAACATTGTCATTATTTGTCATAGTGAACTAATTTTTTTTACCATCTGAGTTTGTGTCTTCCATCTCAAAGAATCATCAAAATAGTCTCATTTCTCCAACAAATAATTTTTATTAAAATAAATATTTCATATAAACAACCAGACAGTACAATTGGAGGTCTTCATCTTATTTCTAAATGACATATTTAATTATTCAGTGACCAATATAAACTATAATACCCACACCAAAAAGATAAATCCACTAAAACACTAAGCCATAAAAGACATGTCTGACTCATGTTCGTGCGTATGATTGTTTTGTTTATGTGACCTTAACATTATTATTCCATATTCATTAAATATTTATCAATAAATTTACACTGTATAGGAATGAATCTAATTTAATAACAAAGTAATGTATAATCAATTCCATGGGCAGGTAAGATTGATACCATTTACATGTTCAAGCACCTCTATAGAAGCAATAATGAATTCACTGATGCTTGATAAATCTCAGAAATTATGATGTTTATCTTAATTACTGATTATATAATATCTAAGTTTGTAATATCATTAAAAAAAATTGTGTAGTACTAATCCAAACTAAAGAGATTCTTATATAAAAATAATATTTTTCCACTCCTGGGAAACAAATGACATTCTGTTTTTGTGGTTTATTGACACCCTTTCATCATATATGATGGGAGCTGAGAAATTTACCTGGTAATCCTAATAGTGAAACATGTAAGTAATTGAACATATAAGATTCTATTTGATTGATGTCCGGATGAGGAATTTTTTTTTGGAATGATCATCATGAGTCTGTGAGTACATTATGATGTCATTAATGTTTTCAATGAAAAACTGATCATTCTATATTTTTCAATGATATGGTTAATTTTTTTTAATAATTTAGGATCATTAGTTATCCCAAATGACATCAGAACATTATCATACAACACATTTTTACCTCTAAATGTATTTAATTCTATATCAAATAGTCTAAACCTCAACTGATAAAAAAATAGACATTGATCAGAGAAAATATACATGGAACCATTATATTGTGAAAAATAACATCAGAATGTTGAATATGATAATATTTCATAATCATTACCTAGTTAAACTTCTGATAATTGATAAATATGTTCATTTTTTCACTCTACTTATTTTAAAAAATCCTAGATCTCAATTGTGACGTACTTTGACAGATGAACCCTTTATCATATAATTCCTCATCATGAGTCATGAATTCCATAACCTAAAATGGCTCCATATTATTAGTTTGAAAAGAAACATGATCATCTCATAGAATAAACTTAATAATAAACTCAACCTCTACCTTCTGTGGATCCTTAGAAACTAAACAGGAAATACATCATAAAACAGATCCACTATATGGGGTGATTTAATTCTCCAATTCCACAAAATTTTAAAAAATACCTAATAAATGAGTAGTATACTCACCCATGTTTTGATGTACTAGACTAGTATAACATTCTTGAGTATTCAATTATCCATGGTGAACATATGTATCTCCCCAGGAAAATGTGAACATTACCCTTAAACATTAATACTCTATGTGATACTCATATGAAACTGACTTGTCTATCCATAATATCATGTCCCAATAAGAAATCCAATGAATGAATAAGTCTTAAAGGTGATGGTTCTAACCATACTTTATGGATCACTTCTTATAATGGATTATAATCTCCGATCATGAAAAAAACTTCTTTTCAATCCATATAGTTGCACATATGAATTCAGAATCAATAAAAACCCATTTTCCAATAGAGGTAATATAGAATTATATGAATATCTTGAATAAAAAAGCTATTTTACTCATAAAATATTCATCAATAATACACTTTATAGTCAATGGACTTCCCCTTCTACTGATGGATGCATGATTAAATTCTTGTATCTGACCAAACATTCTATCATGATCTGTTGTCTGAGTGTTCTAGGATATACCACAACGCTTATATGGATTTGCATTCCCAAGAGCACCTCAACCATATATGTGAAATTTTCTTCTAGTATAGATACAACTTCTATAATGATGTGCATCAATGGATCTCTCAAAATTGATCTCAACCATCATTGGCCATCAATCACTTTCTATAAATCATGGTATCATGAAAAACCTTATTAATCTTCCAATCCTTCCCCATATTGGAAAACCACATGTTTTTTATTACAGTAAACTCAAATGTATCCACACTTTCTACATAGATGGAAAATCAGCTGACCACTTTCTATAAAGATTTATACTCACCCTGAGATCCACTAGAAACTAATACCTTGATGAAATATCACATAACATCACTTATGAATTTAAATGGAATAATGAAAAGGTCATCCACAAATCATAGTTATCCACCAATGGAATCATTTTTTTAGGTTTACCTAATAATTTATAACATAGTTCATCACTATAATAAACATCTCCAAATAATAAACATTCACTAATTACATGTTGTAACATTCGAGTCCATGCTGAAAAACTCTCACCACAACCAATTATTTCTATACAAATGTTGGAACAAACCATTATATATTAATAAAGTTGAAAATATAATCTATCATTGGAATATTACCATTTGTAAACATTATAAACTATTTTGACCTATGTTTCCTTAATGTATTTGGGTATAAATTATCCAGGAAAATTACATGGAAATCATATCATAACATAACTTCTAATTTCCAATCATTATACTAAATATTGCCAAACAACTAAACTGTTCCTAAAAAAATTATGATTCCAAAATTAACCTTTATTTATGATGAGTCTCCACCTGATCCTGATTTCAAATGATAGATTCCATCAAGAAAAATGTTACCTCAGCACCGCCCACTTTAATGGTCATTAGAGGGATCTGTAGCTAGATGTCCATAGTCAGATATAACATACTCAGTTTATCGGTATATTGGTATATTTCAATAAAGTACATAAATTTTTTTAAATTATGACTAAAATTATATCAATATCTATCACTGAGAACACATTGTGAAACATGACCTACTGAAAGTGGTATATTTTAAACAATGTACTATTGTTGACCTACCCAAAAGTTGCATTTTATATAAATATACCTACAATTACAAACAAAAATTCTGGGAGACTAACAATTTTTTAGAATAGTTACACAAAATTGTGATAATAACTAGGAATATAAAATAATTTTTATATATTATCACAACATGAGAAAATATTTTCTCTAACGGTGCCCTCACCAATATCTATCATCAGCCTCAACTAACCAGTAGTAAAAAAAATCCATTTTTATGCCTTTTGGTCTACACTATAATAACTAACTTGTTATATTACATCATTCAATTAATAATAGGAACATTATCCAAATTCATACCGTAACATTTAATGCCATCATGAAATTTAATTTCGGATTTTTAAAACCTTATCATTTTCCGACCATTTATTAAAAAAATTATGTAAATAAAAAGGCACTTCACTACCATAACGAATCGATAACACACTATTCATTATTTTCTTATCATGATGCATGTTCCAATATACTCATTGCGCCTAAAATATTTCGTTAATACAAAATATAATTTCATACACAACCAAGATTAAAATGACGTAAATATATATATTTATACAATAAGTGTATCCTAAATATGGAAACAAAATATAATTGTAATTAATTATTATGTGAGATAAAAATCATCATTGGGAGAATAATTTTTAACCATAATTTAAGCATGCGTCTGTCATGATTTATCTCATTACCAAATCCGGAAATTATTTAGTCTCATATATACCTTTCAAATGTATTACGGAAAAGTTTAAGGATCTAATAACAGTTTATGACATCCAGATCCAGGAGCTAAAAAACGTGTTCAACAAGACAGATCACAACATGGATTATTGAATGCATCATTGTATACTGGAGGTTTTCAAATATTATTGAGATTATTAAAATAAATGTGGGGTGAATACACCTTATTTAGAGAGATAGAAACAATTGAAATAAAAATAAATAATAATTTGAAAATATAAAAAATAAAAAATACATCACAACCCAAATTCCAAAACATGGAAGTAAAAACCACCAATAAACTAAAACTTTTATATCATAATACATTAATTTCAAAGAAAATGTGATATAAAAAACATTTAAAATCCAAATTACATATCGTTTCGTAAGCCTACTGACCTCATATACGCTCTATCCCATGTTAACCATCCATCAAAGATCACATTCCCTTATCTAAACCTACAATCATGTATTATTCTCCCATACCATTGATGACCCATGTATGGTGTGAGTGAAACCATGTAGGACACCAAATATAGTGTCTAAATAAATTTATTCTCCAATAAATATTATATTATATAATTTGGAATATATGAACAAATAAGTTTTGATATAAATGAAACATATTTATCAATAATAGTTATAAATAATATGATTAAAATATTTAAAAATAATAATTCATTTATTTATTATTTAGTAATCTTCCTTAATGAGAATTAATCCATTTACCATTTCAATATCAAATTCTCTTAGAGACTGGATCATCCTACAAGCATAATAGAACAGAATATGGAGTGTCATGTCATTCATATCATGTCCTGGATTGTATGCATTATTTCTAGTGATATTATATCATTCATAAGGATCTTCATGTAAAATTCCATTTTCATTGGGCGAGAACCATAATATCCATCATCATTAACCATTTCATCATCTCACAATTTCCATGGTACAATGTACATTCCCTTTTTTATCAATGGTTAACCCATGCTAACATTTATATAGTCCCATTGACAATTATACTGAACCATATAGTATGACTTCCATAATTAAATAATTTTTACATTTAACTAAATGATTAAATGTTCATCAAGCCATTTTACAACAAGAAAATTTCCATTTTCATATTTCCCCTTACCTCTCATTGCTAATTAATTACCCACTTACTAACCATGTTAAACCAAAAATAAGTTTTTTAGATCCTTCCAATTAATAATTTCAACCAGTGTCATATTATAGTACCTCTAATTCATTTATAATGAAATAAATTCATTATTTTAATGGGATTTACACTGGCATTAATTAACCATATACCTAATATCAGATTCATTAATTGAACCATAGGGGTCCTTAAAGGGACTAAAATGTCAATTAAAATACCAATTTATATTTATTATTTGTGGAAAAAAAATCAAACTATAAGGAATCAAATTATCACAACATTATAGAAAAGGGAAAAATCAAAACTATAAAATAAATATTATATACCCCAAACGTCAATCATAATGAAAAATACTAACTCATCATTGGACCATGATTTTAGATAAAAAAACTATTAAAATAAATTTCAAAATTCTCTCAAAATAGTATTCATATGTCTCAAAATATTTAAAAAAAACAAACAATGACATATCTAGAAAAATGATGTAAATAGAGTTCTATAATTACCTAGGGATCCCATGAGAACTAAAAGTCACCTCAAACACAATAGGATGGATGGAGAAACATTATTCAGATCAGATAAGTATAGTTTTTCAAACCATTAACTATAGGGAAGAAATAAGATTGAAATATGATGAATTGGATAAAAAAGGAAGAAAATTTTTAATAAAATAATAATTTAAATGAGGTGAATGATTAGGATGGACTATTTTCCTAACCGTGCAATAATTGTGAAGTCACCACAGTACAAGAGGGATTAAGATATATTGTCTAATGGGACCTCCACACATTGTTTGTCAGCATTGTTACTTATTCTTCCATGACACTTATAGGTTGTTCAAGGTTAGTATTAATAGTGGACTAATAGTTTTACATGAAATGGAAGGCCCTTATTTACCTTATTCATGTCCCAACCTCTGGGAAAATATCATGACCTTTCCCACTTTAAGGATACATTCCATTAACATTTTAAAATGGACTATAACCAATTTTAAAACAAAACTTAACACATAAAATATCTCAATTATTATTATTCAGACTTTTCACTACATATCTATAAAAATAAAATTGAATTCATCAAAAATATTCCTTCCCATTACAAGTAATAGTTATATATATGTGAACCCAAATGATCAACTCGAAAAATGTCAAAAGTACCCCTAAAATAAGTGTACAAAGATCCTCAAAATATGGGTGTATATATTTTAGCATACGATCAACCATAAACTTATAAAACAATGATTGTATCATGAAATCCTCAGATAACCTCACATGAAAATATCTTAATCTCTAAAGATATCAAAACCATATCTCCAAAACAAACTATAAGTACCCATCAATAAAAATTTAATAATAATGTATTTTAAAGGATGAATATAGAAAATTATTTTTAATGAACTATTTCTTTTAACTTTTTTGAGTATTAGGCCCTAAATATTACATATGTAAATAATAAATAAAATCATTTATTGTCCAATAAAGAAACAATTTAAAAATAATAGAACATTTATGAACATAAATGTTTTAATTTTTGTGAAACGACATCACAATTTTCATCTTGTATTCATAATTTTATCTACTCATACTTTAATAAAATTTAATTTTTTTAAAATAATGGATCCATAGAAAAAATCAGTATGCTACATAAAAATATAGGAATAAAATTTTTATTCCATTAATAATTATAAAAATTTATCATTTATCAAATAAATTAAGTGTTCAAAATAAAAAATATCTTACCCAAAAAATAAAATTGTATTCCAATATTTATTCAGAAAAGTATTCTTAGTATATATTTAAGTGAAAATAAAACTCATAAATATGAAAAATTAACTCCCTTACAATCAAGGAGACCATATTCCATACATACTGCTGAGTAACATTTTAAATTTTCAACAATCCGGATGTAAAGAATGTAAGTGTTAACATGTAATTAAATTATAATAATTTGATACTAAAATGTAACATTTTTATATTCAAACACATAAATATTCAGTATATTTGATGTAGTTATTAAATATGAATCACATCCATTTATAGCGATGTTTTAACTCACATACACACCAATGATGCTATAATTTTCCAATAAATAGAAATTTATGAATTTAAATGATATATTGTTGTTAAAAAATCATAAATATGTCCTGAATAATATATATATACATTAAATAAAACATTATAACCCTCTATGAGAGGCAGTGATGGAATAAACTACAAATGGTCAAGATGCGGTAGTCCCCTGTGAAAATGAATTGTGGTTTCATTTCAATTTTGTGTGAAGATGATATAGATATGGAGTATTACATAATTATAAAAGAAATTTAGTGTATATAATATAGTGTAATTATTATATAATCATTATTGAATGAAATCGTAAGAAGAATTATTTGTATAAAAATAAATCATCCATTAAAAAGGTATATTGCATCTTCGAACATCCTCATTTTTGTTAAAAATTATGAAATCAAAGGATGTTTTTCTGTGAAAACAAATTCTATTATATTATAGGATGGGAATTTAGGAATTGATTTTGGTAATGTTTTTCTAATCAATATGGTTCTTATATGTGCAGATAATTTGATAAGAGATAAAATTTTCTATTGAGGGGAGGTTAATTCAAGGTATTTCTTGATTTATTAATTTAATATTAATTAATTCTCGTGGAAAATTACTCTTAAATTAAATAATTAAATGAAAATGTTATTATGGGTATAAATACTCCGTAATAATAAAATTTGGGAATTTTTATATCATTTTTTCACCATCTTATTTTAATTTTTACTCATATTAACCCCTTTTGATGATTACCATGATAACAATGTTTCTTAATTTTTAGGTGTTTTGATGGTTACTATAAACCAAAAATTTTACTAGAAATGGAACATGGTTGATATTTATAACCACATAAAAGTAGCATGTATGATGCTATGATTTTTAAATATTCAAAAAAATACATTAAAAAATTTCTTATATTAAAATATCATTAATATAACATCTTGTAAATAATCATTTAATATAACTTTTAAAACAATATTATTGAAAATAAATTCAAATTTAATAATTTTTATCATCCCAAAAATCTTATATTATTTTAATTAGTTTTGAAAAAAATTATTCATTGAAATTATTTTTCTATCAATATTTTTAGAATCATTATTTCTTTATATTCAATTAATTAAATATATAATGTTTCAGCATTGCATAATAATATAAGGTAATTTTATCATCACTAAAAAATAAAAGTAAAATATCCTGCTTAAAAATAATATATCATTCAAAGAACCATTTATAATATATCATATAGTGTTTTATCTATATAAAATTATAGCATACATATAAAAATTTAAAGAGTGACATTTTTTACATTATTTAATACATAATTATTATAATGGTAAAAACAATGAAATATGGATCCAAGATTCGTTATTTTAGAGACATGGTTTGAAATGGATTTACAACACTCATCCAATATTAACGTCAACAATAAGTGTCATTTTTTATTTGATATCATATTACTTTTAAAATTATTTAACTAATCTTTCATTTCTATTATTACAATTATTTAATCTTATTACTATTCGTAATGACAAAAAAATAAAAGAGAACAACCAAATTAATTTGACAAGATTCAAAATATAAAATTAAATTATACATATTATATTTCATTATGTTAAAAATATAAATTTGTGATCAAAACCCACAACATTATGACAAACAAATTCAGAATAAATACCTTTTCATAAATATAACATGTTTTTATACCAAATTCAGCCATAAAATTTATTCAAATGAAGTAAATTGAATTTTTAATACTATTAGATATATAATGATAATTACAAAACATTTTATAAATTTATTTATATTTTTCAATAATTAATAAAAATATGTTTCCATAAAAAAAATTTATTTTTCAGTATTCACTAAAAAATAAATCATTTCTGAGAAATACCAAAAAATAACTCTATTGACATTTTAACAAGAAGAATTAAATACTTATATGAATTTAATTAAATAAAATTCCGAAATGTTTTGTAAATATATTCTAATATTCTCTTAAAAAAACATTTGGAATGAGAATTGTTTGTTGTTGAATGACATTGCATAACTAAATATTGACTACATATTAGGAAGAAGATGAAAATAAATTTTTATTGAGTGGAATATATATATATATATGTCATATTTTAGGTTATCCTATTCATAAACTCCAATTCAACAACCACTGTATAATGACTGTAGATAAATAATAATATTTAATGATTCATTAATGCTCTATATTTTATATATTATAAACTGTAAAACATAGTCTTTAATTTGAAATAATAAGAGACTGCGATATGAATCATTCTTTAAACATTATTTATATGTGTTAAATACTAACTCACTTTTTTAATTAATGTGCATAAATTATTTTACATTGGTCGCATGATAGGCTAAATATAATTCTCTATCCCATACGAATCATGGAATACCTAGGGTATGTGTGAAACCCACATTAATATTCAATTGGGATATATATTGGTATTTTTACATATATAACTAGTAATTACTTCCTTATATAAATATAAGTTAAATTACATATCTCATCACAGAAATATATTTTTAAAATTATTGAGGTTTTATCATTTTTATTATTGTTGTGTACTTGTTTATATTATTTCTTCTTCTTTATGATGTTGAGTTTTTTTTAATTCATAGGGACCAAACACTATCATATCATCCATTTTTGATATATTTTATTGATAACTAATTAAATATCATTATTATCTTCATTTTGTAGGTCCATATACTCCAATAATTCATTGAGGTCTTAAAAAACACTATTTTTACCACATGATTCCATATTCCCTTGTTTGATTTTTCTAAAATAGTCATATTTTACAGTAATTATAGTTTATTACATCTTACATTGTATTGTATTGTTTAGGTTAGTTAGGGTTCATCTTTAGAGTGATTCAACATAAGAATTCACAGGTCCTTAATCCTTATTGTTATTGTTTATATAAGTATTAAAATATTCATCTTAAAATTAAAAAAGTTATCCATATAATATTTAAAATAATTTTTGCAAAATATTTGAATTATATATCATTATACACATTAAAACATATATTTTTCAATTGTTTTGATTGTTACCCCCATATAATTTGCAATATATCTAACTGATCATTGTTTTCCTTCTTTAACCACATTTATTCTTATAACTATATGTTTAAATCCATTCAATATAATTGAAATGAATAAAAAAACAATATACTTTCTTGAAAATAAATAAAATTATTTCGTATGTAGTAAATAATATTTTTTTAATGACAATATCAATTATTTTATTTTTCAAAATATCCCATTATGTTTTGAAATTTGATATTAAAATTTAATCAATAACAGAGTTACCTAATCTATAATATAAATTTGTGTTGGGAATTTAATACCAGGAGAAAAATTATCGAATTTCCTAAATTATAAATTAATCATTTAATTATATACTAGATCGTGTTCGCATAATGCATTTTATGGGTTTTTTATTTCTATGAGAAAATATATTAAATTAAATATCATTAGAAAAAGGCCTTAGAAAATAAATGTAAGATGAAATATTATTCTATATATTTATGTTTATAATTTTAATATCATATTTGACCCGAACATATATATAATATGTTCTATGGGTTTAGAATAATAATATAGCACACAGTTATTAAAAAATATTTTTCTTGCGAGACAATTTTTTATTATAATCCAAGACCCGATGATTTAAAATAATTAATAATATGATCTCACTATACATGTGTCATAAAATCACTAACAAAAATGTGATAAAAAAATACATTGATATAAAATGAATATCTAATATATTAATTTCACCAATTATAAATGGGTGTCCCATATAATGAAAATATGAATTCATTTTCACTATTTCCGAAACCGCATTATTTCATCCATCCTCATTTATTCTAATTTTTTCATCTCATTTATACACTCCACTACACATATATCCCTTTCATGTGTTCAATATATCTTTTTCATGGTACATTCATTATATGGGTCTCTTCTATATGTAATTCTATTTCCATTAATCTCTTAAATTGATATTTCATTTCAATTCCTAATATCACAGTATAGCTCAAATGAATATTTTATGGGATCACTAAACAAGACAACCACTATAATTCTATTTGTCATTTTAATATCTTCTTCTAAATTTCATTCCAATTATGTATCTAGGGAGAAATCTTGAATCTACATGTAAAATATTCACTTTAAAAAAATTGAGATATCGAAAACATACACCCCTTAATCATTTATTGTCCCACATTCCCCCAATATTTTCACTGTAACCATTAATATATTCCACCTTTATCATGTTATCACGGTTATCCTTAAATGTATTAGGAAACACTAATGATTACTGATCTATATCATATATTTAAATGGACATAATTTTCATGAATAACCTTATCAAAAATTATATACACATTAAATACTCATATCCATCACATTTATTATATGATATCTAAAATTATAGAGTTTATTCTATCTGGAAATGCAGAAATTCTCTAAAGAATGCAGTGCATTATATTTTTATATACTAATAAATATATATAAAATAATTAAACATTCCACATATCAGAATTACTATTAGTTATCTTAATAAAAATTATTTTTTACTTTACTATAAGTTATATTTTCCCTTTCCATATCATATCAGATAGGTTATGATATGAACAATTTATATAAAGAAACTGTTGAACAGATGTTCCCCATATCATAACATATTATTTGAACAATAAATATGTAAAATCACGGGTAAATAAAGAATAATACATTTTTCATATTTAGTAATATTTTTCTAATTAAATATTAGTATTACTTTAAAGTGTTTTCTATGTTTGATAGCGTACTTGATACAAAACAACGAGTATCTTTGAAATCTTACGCTGCACACTAATAATATAATAATATTATTATAAATGGTAGTTAACTACTAACTATTGTATTGCTGGGAATGAAAAATAATAACTAAAATATGATTATAAATGTATTTTAAATGTCTTTACATTTATCCAAGAAAAGTTAAATGCTTAAATTGTGAATGCATCTAATTTTAAGCATAATTTACATTAAAAAGTCGATTTACCGCCTTTTAATGGTGAAACCTCATTAAATATAGTTTTTTCATTTTTCTATGCTCTAATTGAATGAATAAAATACATATTTATAATGGGGACATCCAAATTTACTTTGTGTAAATATTTGGAGTTTTTCCGATAAAGTTCAATTTTTAATGAATATTTAAAAATATTTTTTTTAATCCAAAACTTCATTTGAATCTAATTTATTGATATATTTAGAATATCTTTTCAATTGGTTTTAAAATGAAATTAGAATATATTATTACCATTTAATCCAATTTTGTTCATTGGAATTAATTTCACTTTGATAGTGGACATAAACAAGTGTCAATATTTTGATAGTTATTGTTTCTTAAAAACACGCTATTTGTTTTAACAAGGTGAATTAATTTTAAATTAATTAATTCTATTTATATGTTTTGAATTTATCAAAATAGACATCATTTTTTAATATGGTATATTAAATAATTCTTATGCTGAAATTTTGGTATTTTTTTGAAATACATCAATTTTTTTATCACGTAATAGTAGTTAAAAAACTGACTTTTTCATTTAAATGACATTTTATCACTTCTATGAATAGAATTTAGAAAATACAACATACATGGTTGTTATTAGTATGTAAAATATGGTTCAATAATATGAAAATAATTTTTGATGAATAGTATCATTTGACTTTTATTTACCGTGGTTAAAGGTAAATAGGGTAATTCAAGGTTAAAAGAATATTATAATAATTCAAAATTACATTAACTCTTGTAAAAAAATTATTGTTTGAGTCATTAACAACCATGGGCTTGTTTGGGTCTATTTTGGGATCCCATTGAGCCACATGGGATTGATAATGATAATTTACATTAATTAATATAAAGTAAAGGAAAAAATGAAAAAAATATATATATTTTAGTAAATAAATTTAAACACGGGGCTACGTAAATTATATTTTCGACTATAAGTATTCATTGGAAGGATATAAAAATTTAATACATCACGGTATTTTTTTCACAATTCTTAGACATCAAATAAATTATATTATTTATGACACATTAATGATGTAGTATTTACCTCATTAATAAATGATTCAAATAAATAAGATTATAATGATTAAAATATTATCCAAAACATGTACAATTATGATTGGATGAATTTATTTCGACCATAAGTCATCTTATCTTTAACTCTAATTATTTTTGGACCTTTAAAAACCTAATATGATCATATAATAAAATAATATTCTCACACATTCTTAAAGCGCCCCTTCTTCCCCCTTATAAAAGGAGACCACTTCTAACCGATTAATCACCACTCTCAAGCATTTAGTCTCATCCAAAATCTGTCCAATTAAGCTCCCTGAATCCCACTATTCCTTCTATAAGCCTTACCTTAGGCATAAGGCACATCAAGAAGTCCATTGATTCAATCAAAATAGAGTCACCCAAATTAAAGGTAACAGTTTTTCTTAAATTGTATTTTTTTTATTTCACTTCTCCAACCCCTAAACTCTTTATATTTATTTCTTTTGTAACAGCACCAGTATCCTCAGTATACTAGGATGTTTTTATGGGAATTATTCTAACTACAGTTACACAAACCTCCATCTAATGGATTAATAACATAATTTTTCTGTGGATGGAAAACTAACGCCTCACGAAACGATGATTATTCAAATATCTCCAAACACCTCTTGTGGTGGTCATTATGATGGATTTATATTGAAATATGATATATATTATTTTTATTTAATCTTTATGCTTCTGCAATTTCCATTTATATCATACCATTATGGTTACCATTATGGTTAAACACGATAATTTCATTTGAGGAAGTGCGGACTACCACCCCCTCAAAGTGATATGACTCGTTGATACCATATGTGGTATATATAAAAGATATAATTAATGATATTATATATGATAAAATAATGGAATTATAATACTACTATGTATCGTTATGTTTTAATTCCATTAAATATGAAATAAAAATGGAAGTAGCGTTCATGTATACGTACGGCTTTCCATCTCCATGAATAGTGCATTTTATTTCTTACCTCTAACTGTTATGTACTATTATAAATAAATGTATTTGCATGATATATATGATATATATGATATCCAAATCATGAATATCATTCTGGATATAGTGAACCTTTGATCGAATGAGCAACAAGTAATTATAAGAAGTCCATTTTTGACTCAGGTATCAAATATCATCAAAATAAACATTATTAACTTAAATAATTACATAATGTTTATAAAATGGTAATAAGTGATATAAAAATGTATAATAACCATGAAATATGTTTTTATGAATGTAGAAATTAATTTTAGTTTATTATTCAGGAGATTAAAGAATGATCGAGTCATGTCGGAAATGAGGTAACAGACTTCATTTCAATATCCTTTCTTTGAGGCATATTTTTCTTTAATACCCAACTTTCTTTTATACGATATATAAACACCGTTGAAATTTCAATGTTACTCTTATTCTATGAAGCCTTTTACTAAACTAAAAAGAAGAATAATTATTTTAACGTAATTGGTTACAACGACCTTTTCTGCCTCTACGATTATTATTTGATCTTTGGCTTCCTCAACAAGCCGTAATGTTTTTTAATTAAAAATAAATACTATATACTTTGTTATGAATTTTGGTATAGAAAATAGTTTTGATATTGTATTTGTTATGTCAATATATTTATGTGTTATATTTTGATTGAAATGTGGAAATGTGTTCTTTTCATTATATTTGTTTTATGTCTAATGATTTTATAATGGTACATGGACATTTGACAGGTGGATTGGTGACAATCCAAATGACGGGTGGTGTTGTGAATATCAGGATGGGTGGTTACGTTATAACCTCAAATGCATTGGGTATGGAAGTCGGCCATATGGCTATTCCATTTTGTGATATGTGCAGAAGTCGACCGCATGGTTATTCCATTTAGGTATATTTATATTCCAAGTTACCTATATATGTTATGTGTTCTTTATATGGGTTTTATGGTAATATTTTGGTTACAAAAGGGTAAGTAATGATCTTTTATTCAGTGAAGATTATTTACTACTTTGTAATGGTTAAAAGTATTACTTATGATATAGTATTCATCGTTTACCTATTGTTTTGAAAAACTAATAGTTTTTCTTCTATGTGTATCCCTTACTGAGCTTTTTATGCGCATTCCATGTTTTTGTAATGTTTTTCACAGGACTTTATGTGGAATAGGGTCAAGGATGTGATCAAGGAAAATTCATGATGTTTAATAACCTAGAACTAGACATGACTCTTTTTTTCAAGTGTTTTTATTTTATGAAAAAAATGGAAACTGTGTAGAAGTTTCTACTTCGTAATCTTTTGAGATGTAATAGTTATGTCCTAATTCTCTAAAACTCTAAACCGGAAAAGATCCTCAATGAAAATTATTAATGTTATTCAATATTATTAAAGGTTTTAGGTCAGGTCATTATAGTTGGTATCATAGGTCGCTTTAGAGAACATTGGGAGATATGGTATTGTTAAATAAATGTCTATAAAATAATTTATGATAATATTTAAATCATATATCATTTTAACATTACCAAGTTGCATCACCTAATATATTTATGTGTTCTGAATGGTTTTCCATTGAGGAAACATGGAAGCTATGTTGGGGCGACATCAAGAGGAAGAAAACCTTCCAAATTATCAACCTGAGATTGTCATAATCGGAACTGAACAGTTTGTTACAGTGATGGCTCAGTTGTCTCAGGCTATAAATCGTTGTGGTATCCATGCACGAGATCAGCTACATCAACCGCAGATGAATATGTCAGTAGTGGATCATTTCATGAGGCTGCATCCCCCATTATTTAGAGGATCATATAAGGATATTCTAGATGAATGGTGGATTAATGTACTTGAGAATATTTATGATGTTATGGGGTGTTCAGAACATCAAAAGGTTATTCATGTTGTTTACCGTTTTGAAGATGAAGTTGTTCAGTGGTGGTCAATGGTGTAAAATATCAGGGATAATGCGGAGATTGATGCTCTTGATTGGGATGAATTCAAAGGCATGGTTCTTGAATAATATTTTTCTAAGTAGTTTCATCTTAGGATGGAAAAACAATTCCTTGAATTAAGGAAGGAGGATGACTCAGTGGCTCTTTATGAAGCAAAGTTCACTAGTCTGGAAAGGAATGCATAAAATTTCATCCGTAATTTTGATAGTAAGATAAATCGATTTTACTCAGGACTGAATCCATGATATTGAATAGCTTTAGCGTCTCATGAGTTCATAAGATATGATAAACTAGTTCGATTGGTAGAGAAGGTGGAAATGTAGTTTTCCGATGATGAAGTGTTCTTTAAAAAACAACAAAATAAGAGGTCCAATTGGAAGGAAAAGTGGATGAATTGATCAAAGAAGCATGGAGGTAAGAAAATTAAATATCCAACTTGTGAGAAGTGTGGTAAAAAGAATCCTAGAGAATTCTTATCAATGTTTGGAATGTTCTTCCGGTGTGGTATGTCTGGTCATATTGCTCGTAACTGTATGGAAGATGAACAAGAAGGAAGTGAAAATCCATCAGTAAGATGTTTTAAGTGTAACAAAATGGGTCATTATGCAAATGATTGTCAAGCGAATAACTCTATGAAGGGAAAGTAGCCAGAATTGATGTAGAAAGAGGTGGTGAAATCCTTCGCAACTACTTTAGCAGATATTGGGCCATCGAATGACGTAGTATCAGGTATAATATTTGTTTGTTCAGATTATGCCAATGTGTTGTATGATAAAGGTTCTACAAATTCTATCATTTCTGAGATGTTTTCTAGTGAATTGGGAGTTCCATCACAAGATATGAATATGGATATTATGGTAAAAACACCTAGAGGAAATGTTGAGACAGAATGAAATTATACGAACCTTCCTGTCCTTGTGTGCGGAAGGAGTCTACCTACAGAACTTATTGTTTTTCCTCTAGTAGAGTTTGATGTTATTTTGGCTGTGGATTGGATTTCCATTTATAATTCTAAGACTGATTGCAGAGTTAAAGAGTTTTCTTTTCATAAATATATACAGTTTGTGTACAAGAATGAACCCTTTAATTTTATAACATATCAAGAAGCTGAGAAACTAGTAAAATATGGAAATGAATGTTTCCTTGCACATATCGTTGAAAATAAAGAAACATTATTGAATTATGATGTGCCAGTGGTAAATTAGTTCCTTGATTTTTTTCTTGATGAGTTGACTGGTATAATAAATGATCTCTAAGTTGAATTTATTGTTGACATAGTTCTTGATGCTAATCCAATTTCAAAAACCCCATATCGAATGGTTCAAATTTAACATTTAGAGTTAAAAAAGAAATTGTAGGAGTTATTAGATAAAGGATTCATTCAACCTAGCACATCACCTTGTGGTGCCCCTATATTGTTTGTTAAAAAGATTAACGGTTCAATGAGACTATGCATTGATTATAGAGCATTTAATAACATCACTGTTAAGAATAATTATCCTTTACCTCAAATCGATGATTTGATTGATCATCTCCATGGAGCTTAGTATTTTTCGAAGTTTGATTTGAGTTCGGGGTAAAATCAGTTGAAAGTATATGATGTTGATGTTCTGAAGACTGTGTTTCGTACTAGATATGGACATTATGAATTTGTAGTTATGCCTTTTTTTAACCAATGAATCTAATGTATTCAAGGATCATTTGAATAGAATTTTCCATGAGTTCTTGGATATTATTGGGGTAGTGTTCACTGATGATATTTTGGTATATTCAAAATGTAAGGAGGAACATGAAAGTCATTTAAGGGTTCTCTTGCAGACCTTAATAGAAAAGAAACAATTTGGGAAATTCTACAAATGTGTGTTTTGGTTACAAAAACATTCTTTCATTGGTCACATTGTTTTAAAAAATGGAATAACTATTGATCCTACAAAAAAAAGTTGTTGAATATTGGCCAAGACCCACAAATATAACCGAAATTTGTTGTTTTCTTTGTTTTACAGGATATTATAGAGGATTGTTAAAAACAATTCATGGTTATCTAGTCTAATGACTCAGTTTACTCGAAAAGGAGTTACGTTAAAATGGACAAAATAATGTGATGATTATTTTTAGGAATTGAAAACAAGATTGGCGAATGCTCCAGTTTTGGCAATGCTATCCAGAAAAGGTGAGTTTTTTATCTACAGCAAAGCATCATTAAAAGGACTGTGTTGTGTCCTAATGCAGAATGATCAGGTAATTGCTTATGCTTCACGTCCAGTGAATCCTCATGAGTTAACTTACCCTACATATGATTTGGAATTAGCTGCTATTGTATTTGTTTTAAAAATTAGGAGGCATCATTTGTATGGATTGATGTGTGAAATATATACTAATCACAAATGATTAAAGTATATATTCACTCAGAATGAATTGAACTTGAGATAGAGGATATATCTTGAATTAATCAAGGATTATGATTTCACGATCCATTAACAATTGGGAAAAGAAAATAAATTTTTTGATGCTTAGATTCGTATAAGTAATTATTCATTAAATATGTTACATTTCAAACAAGAACCTTTGGTTTTTGATTTGATAAAATTTGGAACCGAAGTTGTCGGTGCATGAAATTTTTTTATTTTGCATCTGGTGTTAGTGAGATCATCTCTATTAAACATAATAAATCATGCGCAGAAATAAGATAGTGAGCTACAAAAAAGGTAGAGTTCATTAAGAAGGGTAAGATACCTAAATTTAACATTGATAATGATTGTGTTTTGGGGTTTGGAAAGATAGTATGTGTGCCTTTTGATTAAAAGTTGAAAAATGAGTTGTTATGTGAAGCTCATAGTTCCCTGGTTTCAATTCATCCAGGTAGTACTAAGATGTACAAAGATCTTCGTGAGTATTATTGGTGGGATGTAATGAAAAGAGATATTGCTGATTTTACTATGAAGTGTTCAACTTTTCAGCAGGTTAAAGCAGAGCGGAAGTTATATAAAGGGATCATTTAGTCTTTACCGGAGCCATAGAGGAATTGGGAAAATATAACCATGGAATTCATTGTGGGATTACCAAATACATCTCGAGATAATAATGAAATCTGGGTTATTGTTGATCGGTTGATGAAATCTGCTCATTTCCATCCTATTCGAGATAATTTATCCCATGATTAGTCATATCAATTGTATGTTAGAGAGATAGTCATGTTGTATGGAGTTCCACTCTCCATTGAATGTGATCCTGATCCCAGGTTTACTTCTAACATTTGGAAAGGCCTTTAGAAATCATTGGGTACTGAATTAAAGTTTAGTACAACTTTTCATCCTTAATCAGATGGTCAGTCATAATGAACGATTAAAACATTAGAGGATATGCTACGTGCTTTTTTACTTAATTTTCATGGATGTTGGGACCAACATCTTTCTTTGGTTGAATTTTCATATAATAACATTTTTCATTCCAGTATACAGATGGCTCTATTTGAGGCATTATATGGAAAGCGTTGTAAAACTCCTGCTTTTTGGTATGATGTAGGTGAAGGGAAGATAATGGGACTAGAATTGGTATAAGAGATGGCCGAGAATGTTCAGTTGATTCCAAAGCACCTAAAAACATCTCTGAGCAGATGGAAATGTTATGAAGATAACAGGAGGACAGACCTTTCTTTTGAGGTAGGTGATCATGTCTTTCTCAATGTTTCTCCAGGGAAAAGTCTGATGCGATTTGGTAAGAAGGGAAAGTTGAGTCCGAGGTTTATTGAACCTTATGAAATTCTGAAGAAAGTTGGATCACTTGTGTATAGAGTTGATTTACCTCCTTGTTTATCCCAGGTACACAATTTTTATCATGTTTCAATGTTGAGAAAGTATATGCTAGATCTATCTCATGTTTTGAGCCCGGGGGTAGTTCAGTTGGAAAATAATCACTCTTTTGAAGAACAACCAGTCCAGATTCATGACCGTATATAGCATGTTTTTCCGAATAAGGTAATTCACTAGGTAAAAAATTTGTGGATAAACCATATGGTTAAAGATGCAACTTGGGAATCTGAAAATTCTATAAGGGATAAAACCCCCACTTATTTGACAATTGAATAAAATTGAGATGATGCAATTTCCAAAAGGGGGAAGGATGTAACATCCTGGGTAAATGAAGAATAATTTTTTTTCATATTTATTAATATTAGTCAATTAAATATTAATTTTACTTTAAAGGGGTTTCTATGTTCGATAGCATACACGATACGCAACAACATGTTTCTTTTAAATCTTACGTTGCACACTAAGAATATAATATTATTATTTTAAATGGTAGATAACTCCTAGCCATTTTATTAGAGGGATTTTACAAAACGAACAACAATATAATTATACATGTCTTTTTAATGTTTTTACATGTATCCAATAAAAGTTAGACACATTAATTGTGAATAAATCTAATTTTACGCATAATTTACTTTAAAAGGTCGATTACCCGGCTTTTAATGTCGAACCCACCATAAATCTGTTTTTGGTCATTTTTATATGTTCTAATTGACCAAATAAAATCCTTCTTTAGAATGGGGACATCAAAATTTTCTTTCTGTAATTTTTTTGATTTTTTCCAATAAAGTTCAATTTGTAATGAATAGTAAAAAATATAGTATTTTAATTCAAAATTATGTTTGAATATAATTTATTTATATGGTTAGATTATCATTTTAATTGGTTTTAAAGTGTAATGAGAATATATTTTTACCATTTAATCCAATTTTGGTCATTGGAATTAATTTCTCTTTGAGAGCGTACATAAATAAGTGTCAATATTTTGATAGTTATTGTTTCTTAAAAACACGCAAATTATTTTAACAATAGGAATTAATTTTAAATTAATTAATTACATATCTATGTTTTGAATTTAGAAAAATAGACATAATTTTTGAAATCGGTATATAATATAAGTCTTAGGCTGAATTTTTGGTAATTTTCTAAAAAAATCAATTTTTTATGAATAGTGAAATCATATAGTGGTTGTTAAAAAAACTGACTTTTTTCCTTTAAATGAAATTTTACCACTTCTGTGAATTTAGTTTCTAAAATTTTACATGCATGGTTGTTATTATTAAGTAAAATTTGGTTCATTTAGATGATATAAGTTTTGGTGAAAAGTAACTTTTGACTTTTATTTACCGCGGTTAAGGGTAAATAGGGTAAGTCAAGGTTAAAACAATATTATAATAATTCAAAATTACCTTAAAAATTGTCCAAAACTTATTGGTTGAGTCATTTATGACAATGAACAACTTTGAGTCGATTTTGGGACCCCATTGAGCCTCTTGGGAGTGATAATGTCAGTTTAGATTAATTAACATAAAGTAAAGGCAAAAAAGAAAAAAGAAAATATCTTTTACTAAATTAATTTTTACAAGGGGATATATAAATTATATATTGGACTATAAGTATTAATTGGAAAGCTAAAAAAATTACTAAATCATGGTATTTCTTTTATAATTTTTAGACAACAAATAAATTAAATTATTATTACACAATTATGATGTAGTATTTACCTCATTAATAAGTGATTTTTATAAATAAGATTATAATGATTAAAATATTATCCAAAACATGTCCAATTCTGATTGGATGAATTTATTTCTACCATGAGTAATCTTATCTTCGACTATAATTATTTTTGGACATCTTTAAACTGAATATCATTATATTATAAAATAATATTTTCACACATTCGTAAAGAGTCCCTCCTCTCCCTTATAAAAGGAGAACACTTCTAACCAATTACTCACACCTATCAATTCTTTAGGCTCCTCGAAACTCTGCCCAATTAATCTCCCTACATCCCTCCCCTATTCTTAGAAGCCTTACCTTCTCCATAAGTAACTTCAAGAAGTCTATTGGTTCAAACAAAAGGGAATTACCCAAATTAAAGGTAACAGTTTCTCTTAAATTGTTTTTTTATTTTACTTGTCCATCCCTTAAACACTTTTTATTCCTTTCTATTGTATCAAAAACATTATCCTCAATATACTCAGATGTTTTTATGGAAATTATTCTATCTAAACATACACACTCCTTCATATAATGGATGAAGAATATAATGTTTCTGTGGATGGAAAACTAACGCCTCACGAAACAATGATTGTTCAAATATCTCCAATCACCTCTCGTGGTTGCCATTATGATGGATATGTATTTATATATGATATATATTATTTTTATGTTATTTTATGCTCCTGTAGTATCCATTTATTGATTACCTATATGGTTAACATTATGGGTAAATGCCAAAATTTCATTTGAGGAAGTGCAGACTACCGCCCCCTCAAAGTGATATGACTCATTCATACCATATGTGTTACATATAAAGTATAGATTTAATGATATTATATATTACACAACATAGTAATGATAATACTACTATGTATTATTGTGTATTAATTCCATTAAATATAAAATAGAAATGGAAGTAGCGTTAATGCGTAGATACATCTTACCATCTCCATGAATGTTGCATTTCATTTCTCACCTCTAAAGGTTATGTACTATTATAAATACACGTATATGATTGATATATATGATATATATGATTTCCAAATCATTAATATCATTCTGGATATAATGAACCATTTACCGCATGATAAACATGTAATTATAAGAAGTCCATTTCTGACTGAAGTACCAAATTTCGACAAAAAGATCATCATTAACTTAAATGATTAAATAATGATTATAACATGGTAATAATTTATATAAAAAGGATTAATAATATTGAAAAAGTTTCTTAAGAAAGTAGAAAATAACATTAGTTTATTATTCAGGAGACTAAATAATGATCGAGTCAAGTTGGACACGAGGTAAGGGACTTCGTGTCAATCTCCATTCATTGAGGCATAATTTGTTTTAATACCCGACTTTATTTTATACGGGGTATTAACAACCTTTAATTTTCAATGGGAATATATTTCTATGAATCGTTTTACTAATAAACAAAAAATTATGTTTATTTTAACGTAAGAGGTGACAATGACCTTTTCCGCCGCCGTGAGTATTATTTGATTTTTTGCTTCCACAACAAGCCGTAATGTTTTTTAAAAGAAAATAAAAATAGTATACTCTTTTATGTTATTTGGTATTGAAAATAGTTTTGATAATGTATTTTTTAGGTCAATATATTTATGTGATATATTGTGATTAAAATGTGGAAATGTTTTCATTCCATTATATTTGTTTTTTGACTTATGATTTTATAATAGTACTTCGACATTTGATGGGTGGTTATGTGAAAAACCAAATGACGGGTGGTTCCGTGAATATTAGGATGGGTGGTTATATTATAACCTCCAATGCATTGGGTATGGAAGTCAGCCTTATGGATATTCCATTTAGTGATATGCGTGGAATTCGACCGTATGGTTATTCCATTTAATTATGTTTATGTTCTATGTGACCTTTATATGGTGTGTGTTCTTTATTTGGGTTTTATGGTAATCTCTTGGTTACAAAAGATTAAGTAATGATCTTTTATTCAGTTAATAGTATTTATTACTTCATAAAGGTGAAAATTATTACTGATGATAAATTATTCATGGTTTACCTATTTTTTTGAAAAACTAACAGTTTTCCTTCTTTGTGAATCCCTTATTGGGTTTTGTATTCCCATCCAATGTTTTTGAAATGTTTTTCATAGGAGGTATTGTGGAATAGGGTCAAGGATGGGATCAATGAAATTTCATTCTATTTAAAAACCTGGACTAGACATGCCTCTTTTTTTCAAGAGTTTTTATTTGATGAAAAAAATGGAAACTATGAAGAAGTGTCTTCTTTGTAATCTTTTTATATGTAATAATTATGTCCTAATTCTCTAAATCTATAAACCTGAAAAGATCCTCGATGTGAATTATTCATTTAATTCAATATTATATAAGGTTTAAGGCTGGGTCCTTAAAATATATATATATATATATATATATATATAATGTAAATATCATAGTGTGATATGAAATGTTCTTAATCTCTCTTATTCAGCATTGATAAAATAATTACTAAATCATAATGTTTCTATTCATCATGTTCATTTCTAATCTAGTGATTACATTATCTGATTATCTATGACTCTATTTTACACCATCACGGACCATTTATAACAACCATGGCATCCTATTAGAAAATATTGGGAATCGATTCATTAGAATTATTAGTATTCATAGAGATCAGGCACATATGAAAAAAAACCTATATTCATAAATCAAAATCTAATCCCAAATCCTTCTGTGTATCTACATCATTCACCAAATATATAAAAACCATCTTAAAAATTTATCACATTTGATGAGCTTTATTTAAATTCAATAATTTGTTATTTGTTATATATATATGTGCATGTGAAATTATTTATTATTTGCTTCTATAACATGTAAATTAAATTAGTACTTCATGTTGAGATACATACTCTGTCCTATGACTCGATGTGTCACCTCATGAGATGTGTATGTTTCTCATTTAAATCTCTATGTTAATTGATTCAATAAGTTGTTTCTCCTAATGTGATATTAAATTATTATAGAATTTTCATTGTTCGTAACATAATTAGACCGAATCATTAAAATCTTGTGTTGTAAATAATATTTTCTGTCCCAATCCTAACAAGTAATCAAATAATCTTATACCCAATCTAGCTCTGTATAATGTCCACAGGGTACTCTAGATCCACATTTAATTGATGTAGTTATTTAACATCATGGATAATCTAATGGGAATTAGTTTCCTGATAAAAAGATAAACCACCATTGATTTTCTCTAGAAACATGGAATAACCATTCCATCTATTGGTGATTCACAAACCTAAATAAAATATTAATATAATTTCCCCAAAAATGAAATAGTAAATAATTTATATTGAGAATAAAAATAATTACATTGGAATGAAAAGGAAATAAAAACCCAAAATATTAAACATTACCACAAACCATTAATAATTATCATAAATGTGCATATGTATAAAATATTAATGAAAAAATATATTATAAGACACGTGTTTCATATATATAGGATGAATCTATATTAAAAAACTAATAAACTTATAAAAATATCTATGTGATATAAGATTCATCTACTGATATTTCAACTATTCAAACATAATCCAAGATCATATAAATACTTATTTAGTAGTATATGTTCCTTAACATTTCCAAAATTAGAAAAAACCTAGTCCATATGTTTCAATGTGGTATAAGTCATGGTTGAGAATAAAAAATCTTTTTGAAACCCATGAAGTACACTATTTTGAACTAACTACGAAAAAATTTTGTTTTATAGTTTCAAATTAAATATAAAATATAATTTTATCATTTTAAACTATAATATATGGTGCAATAATAACAATAATTTATAAATGAATTACTAAATCTAGCTCGAAAATGTTTACATATATTTAAATATTAAAAATATACCATCATGGTTAAATCCTTGATTAACATTGGTATACAGACATAAAAGAATCATAAGAACACATCCTAATATGAGGATGAACCAATTGGAAGAATTCATTCATGCACTAGTGTATTAACAAGTCCTTGGAGATAAATAATATATGATAACCTATCCACTAGAAACATCTTACCATGAACTTTTGTGTGTATATTTTCGGTAGGGAAGAATACTAACTGTGAATACTTCACCATATATTCCTCTGGTTTTCTATGAACTAGGGTCCCTCTATGTATGAAATATTTCATATTAGTCTATAAGTAGTTTGAAATATAAAATAATGATCATATCAGAAATATCAACTTCATACATATATTTATGTTATTAACTTTTTGATATTATTTGTTTTATTTTTATTTTAACAGATTCATCGTTTATTTATAATTTAATTGTCATAAAAAACTTATTTTTCGTTTTGGAATTTTTTATTAAAAAGTAACAACATGCATCTAGATTCTTGGGTATAAATAAAAGGGTATGTGGTTGATGGTATTTGATTGGATCCTCTTAGAGTGAACTACAAATGATTAATCACTCTTGTCAAAAGTGATAAACATATAAATAAAAATGTCTACATAGGAATGAGTTGATTTTATTTATATAGATTGAAAATGGATTTTGATTCCTCATATATTATTAATCTATACATGTGTATTTTAATTTCTATATTAAAATGAAATCTAAGACAAAATCCTAATTTATAATATATTTCATAGATAAATGATGATGTCTATGTTTCTAGATGATATAATTTATAGAATATCACTCTATTTTATTGCATTCATTAAGAATAACTGATGTTTCTATACATATCACCTTATCCAAATAGAAATAAAAAACCTGGAAATTGATTAAGACTACTATATTGTCAAACGTTTCTTTTTTCATTTCAAAATAAATTTTAACGGGGGAGTGAAAACCCTTTCAACGTTAAACACCAAAAGAAGCAATAGATTTGTTGATGAATAGTTTGAGCCGATTGGAATCAATTTCCCTAAACAATAACCAGGGAATAGAATTCACCTAGAATTCAGGGTAGCCCTTCAAAATTCCTTCATACTGAAGAGACATGGTGTCCCAAGTATTCATGAATTCTTCCATGTCAATTTTTCCCATATTGAAGCCTATGAGTAGAATACAAGCCTGCCAAGCAATCCACTCACCTTGTTATTTAGAAGTGATCACACAAATTATTATTCCAATATTCTTCAAAGCTCCCATATATATATCTTCCTCTCCCATTTCTTCATCTGAGTTCAAAAGAAGATCCATGAATTCTAGAATCGATGATATCTGATGCTGAGTGTCTCTGATGGATCTTGCCTCATATTGTTGTCCAGGATCCCTCGTCTTTGCCGAGGGAATAGCAGGGACTCCAGCCTCACTGCCTACATACACCAGGTCGCTATATGAGTTTACCACTACATCCGAATTGTTCAGATTTATTGTATCCTTTGGCAGCTGCTTGCTCTTATGTAGAGACCTTGTGATTGGAGGACAGGTTAGGTTAAAGTACTCCATCGTACGTCACCCCCTCCATTAGGTCTTTATAAAACCATACAAATCTGTAGTAATGAACATTCCCTTCCGTGAGGATGATCTTAGATATTCCTCTGCAATGGTCACTTACTTGGGCTCCGTGGGGATATCCAGAACATCATCTATCTTCTCTTGGGACTCACCCACATCTACCAAGTGGTCCTCTTCATGTGAAGCCTCATTCATGTTAAGATCCCCATTATCTTGGAATTCTTCATCACCCAACACTACAAACTGATTTTGACGGTCCATGTTTAATCTCCCAGATGTAACCGTCTCCATATAATAAAGGGTCCCATGTATAGCCTGCCTTGGCACCTCGGAGGATACTACATGTAGATAGTCTCTTCCCATGTATTGAAGTTGCATTGAGGTGTCTCTCAAATCTAGACACAAGGGATTCCCACTGGATTCTTGGTCATCACAAGGTCCCTCAATCACCTCTGAAACATTGGCTGAATTAATTGGATCCATCTATATTGTTGTTACCTCCAGGTGGGCCTCCTTCACCCCATTATTGTTACCTCCAAATGATTCTCCTTCCAAAAGGAAGTGCAGGTCTTTCCGTACCTCGTCGCTACAGCCTGAAACTTCTTTATCCAGGGGTACCACCTCGTTAGCACCCTTTTCCCCTAGAATGAATACCCACAAGTCTCTCTTTAATCTTTCAAAAACCATAGCAACCTTCGGGTTTGGATAGGGGGCCATTAATTTATTCTTAGAATTCGGTATTGGGAGACCAGGACTGAGTCCTGGTGCCTCCATCTGCTATTCCTTGCCATGATCGGAACCACTATTGGTGCACACTGGTCCAAATACCAATGATTTTTTGCTACCTTCTCCCATAAACAGTCTCTTGTTGTCTTCGCCTGCATATGCAACATGTCTAGGATCCATCCTCCCACATCTTCAAAAAAACATAGGATGGCCCAACTTCTTATATGAATTACAGAAGTCAAACCATGTTTCGTATACTACCAGTTGTTTGTGCCGATGCTCTCCATCCACTGTAATCCACACAAACTCAAATGGAATATTGTAGACAGAAAGTTCGACACATATATGAGGATAGACATGGTGTCACAGTGCCCTGGTTCGTGAATCAGCACACATAAATATTCCCACTAGGTTGCCAATCATTCTCAAAATTGCGGGGTTTTGAAATGGTAAAGGAGGGTGTGGAAAACTAACACATACCACTGCTAAATGGGAGTCTCGATGAATGTGGAAGTCCTAGGTCCAAAGAATGAGGTACAAACAGAGGCCATTGCAGCTTTGCGGGGCACTGGACCAGGCTTTAATCAGATCATCCTCAGTTGTGAATCGAATCCAAATATTGCTGGAATCAAGCAGACCCACTGTTCCTCTATCCTGTAAATCCCATGACCCAAAAAATGTACCAGTCAAATGAATCAATCGAGGGATGTCGTTGTGTGAGGCACGCAATCACGGAGAGGTTCAACAGACCCTAAGCCTCCTTGAACTCCGAGGTTGAGATCGACAGATTCGAAAGGCCATTTATCAAATCCGGATCTTTAGGGAAAAGAGAAATATGAGGGAAGGAGGGGAGAAAGATGGGATTCAAGAAGGGAGAAAAGGATGGAACCAATCCTCTGATCGAAGCTAGAGGTCCCTCCCCCTACGGGGGAGCAGTGAATAGGGCCGGAGACATCGTCCTCTCCAAAGGGGGAAAGGCGTCACGAAATCTCCATTGCAAGCCCTATATGCGATGAAACTTATAATATACTTCTTTAGGCCAAGTATCTAATACCATATTGTCATTACTGGTATTATTTTTTAATGAAGAAGAATAAAATGGATAGTGGAATGCTTATATATAATGGGGTATTTTTTTCCATGGGAGTGTTTTTCATATTGACATTAAAGGGTACCACCATTATTGAAAGATCAATCAAATAAAAATTTATACAAAGGATAAAATTCTAGATTGATGTGTATAATTCTATTGATAACATGGTATGTTATGAAAAAATTAATAAATATAAATATATCTGGGGGGTTGTAATTGAAAACATTATGTCGCAACTAGATAAATACATATAAAGGAATTTTTATGTTTTCAAAGGAATAATAGAGTTATATTCTATATTAGAAAATGTGATATTCCATTTATATTTTGAAAATTTATTTTAAGTAGTTGGTGGTAGTGAATTTGAATGAAATAAATTTGAAGACAATATGGATACAATTGATTCTTTTTTTATAAATTCTAGATTTTTCAATATTTTTGAAATTATCTTGGTGATCATAATCTAATATAGGTTCAATTTAACTGTTTCTAATGGATTATAAGGTTTTATTTTAATTATAATTCTTACCCTGTATCATGGTTATAATGAAAATTTTATTTTATTTCCTTCCAAGAGCTGATATTAATATGGATTTTGTAGCGAAAATATTTCTTTATAATATTTCATGTTTTTTTAGAATTGTTGTTTAATTTTTATATATTATATCCATATCCTAATAGTGGGATTATATGTTGAGGGTTGAAATAAATTATATTAAATTATATATCTATATTGATTAATTAATATAAGTACATGTTATAGAATAGCTATGTTTACATATGGTTTTGTGAAGACAATATTTTAATTAAAACATTTACATGGATGATATAAGAAATGGGGTTTAGGAGTTTAAAAAATAATTTGATAATAAGGATATTATTATGTATAATTCCAAGAATAACTCCACTAATAATATATTATATAATCTTCTCAATTTAATGATCATGTGTTTTGGAATCTTGGTTTGATAATAATTTTTTTTCAATTATAATTTCTAATTTTTTCTCATGATAATTAATCTAATTTACATTATAAACATTGTATTTGTGGTTACAACATCATAAATGACCAATAAAATGTGTATTATTTTAGATATAACAAATATATATATTATAAATTCTTGGAATGGTGAAATTATAAATTAATGATTTCTTATGTCCGATTAATGGTTTTTCATTATGTCTATGAAATTTTTTTGGAGGAATTTGTTAATTAGGAATTTTATTTTCATTTATTTTCATAATATTTTTATTAATAATTTTTTTTGTGTTTAGCCAATGAGATTCATTGAATATATATCGATGAATGAGTAATTATATTAGGGAAAAAGTAATGATCTCATCAAATCTGATCTAGAGTTATAAATTATGTTAATAAAGAAAAGAAAGATGATAAAAGAAAATTATTTTTTAAGTAATAATGGGCTGATCAGAATGTGAAAGGTGTAATAAAGTAGATATTATCAAAAATATTGTTCCATGTTATTTTATGTTCCTGGTTCACTAATCATCAACATGATATTCTAAATGCATAGTTGATATTTTTTCTAATTAAATGTTATACATTCTTATATGATGGTATTTTATATTATTGGACAGGAAAATTATTTGTAAAAATATAATTAAAAGACATTGAATGAATGTTGATTAAAAAACGACACTACATTTCATCATTAAATAGGATTTTATTGAATGAAAATTATGAATTGGAGACATTCATTCCACAAAATCAATGAAAATCAACAACTACATCATAAATTTAAATTTATATGTTGATTAAACAATTTAAACATCATATGAGAGGTTTAAATTCATGTTAATAATGCATACTAATCATGGTATTGAGAAATCGTTTATAATATCAATGTTTTATATGTTTGTTTTTATGGGATATTTTTCTATTGTGTGTTCATCCATGAATGTATCATTCATGAATGCCCTACTGAGTGAATGATTTTACTTGTTTGGTGATATTTCTTATAATTGATCTCATTTAAAATAGAATTAAGTTAAATGAAATGAATTCACAGTGGTAAAATATTTTATGTATGGAAGAAATAATGAAATCTATACAGAAATTATGTATACCATAATGGATATACACTAACCCCATGGTATGTACAGTAAATATGAATATTATAATTATTTTATATAATATGTTTAATTTAAATGTTTAAGGAAATAATTAAACAATGGATTTCATAAATTATTCTTTTTATTTCTATAAATTTTAAGTCTACCACTTAGAATTAAAATTAATTCTCATGAGGGGACCGAGTCAAAATTTATTGAAACCATCGAGGCTACTTTAATTTAGTTGATTGATGATTACAAAGACCAAAATAATAGAATGTGGAATATTGTTTACTAGAATGGAAAAATTTAAACCCATATATTTTAAATTAATATAATAATATTTTTTGGTGACAGTGAAGAAATAACATGTGGATAATTTATGGTCAAAATGTTGATGTGTGGAAAAATTGAAAATAATTGATGAAACATGGAGGAATTTTTATATATGCTGGATAAATAATGGAGTATTTTTAATAGATGAAAGAAATTTTAATGGATGTTTGGAATAATATATAGTGGATGTAATGAAACATTAAAAAGCACCAATATCATTCATTATTATGATGATGTAATGAAAATTCATGTATTTTATTAAATCATTTTATAAATTTTCATGATGATTTATATTAATATTCTTATAAAAATTATTTTATAAATATTCCAATATATTAAATTTTCTGAAATTATATGGTATGAGATAATATGATTCTTAAGGATATTGGATTGATACTACTTATGGTATAATATTTTTCCATGACTTCATGATGTTAACCAAAGAAAATATAATGTTAATGTATATTTTCATATTGATGGGAAAATATTTTCTATGACTTCATGAAGTTAACCAAATAAAATATAATGTTAATGTATATTTTCATTTAGAATAAATATTTATTATAATAAGTTATGGAATGTTTTCTATGATTTTCGTGTTAGTGTTAAAATATTATCATAATTAACATTAAATTATAAATTATATTCTATAAAATAATTTTTTAACACCCAATGATTTTATTATATATTTTTTCAGTCAAATAAATTAAATTTTTTTGATAGCTTATTTTTTAGGAAATAAAGATTATAAAAAAACTTCTATATACTATTAAAATATAAGATGTCATAATTATGACATTATAAATTGATTATTGGTTATTAATAACAATAATTAATTATGAATAATATAATATTTACATATGTATAAAACAAAATAAATGGTTTCCAATTGATTATTAATAAAAATTATATCATATTAATGTGAAATCATTATTTTTCAATAAAACAATTTAGCTATTCTAAAATATAGTTTATCATTAGTATATAAATAAATAAATTTTGTTAAATTGTTTAACTAAATTTATATATTATAAATTTAATCAATTGTTTTAATATTTATATAATAGTTTTTTAATCATGGAGTAAGAATAAAATCCAGTAAAATACTTAATAATGTATTTGTCTCAAATTATTGCCTTCGTCACATGTGTAATATTTATTTTATAATAAATTTCATTGAAATATAGGTAATAAATTTTTTTAAAAAATATTTTATATTTGGAACTATGATATCAATATATTAAAAATAGCACGCTTTAAATTTTTTCAAAATAAATATAAACCCTATGAATGTTTATTGACTCATTAATAGATATATCATGTCAATATAGGCAGGAAATAAGTTGTGTGGCCAAAATAATCTGTCCTAAATCTTCTAGTAGGAATATATTTTGACAAATTTAAATATAGGATTTAAATTTATTTTTTTAATGAACAGTTTTTCAAGAATATGAGGGATTAAGTATTTTAAGAAAAGAGTAATACAAAATATCATCCTTTTATTTTAAAATATATATAATTTGTCCACGCATTGATAAAATAATGTTATGAATGAATATATGGGGATCTGTTAGTTTAATGAATATAATTTCCTTGAAGAAAATAATTTAATGTTTCTAAAAAAATTATTAATAATAAAATAAATGATATTAAAAATATCTAATGTAATTCAATATGAGTGGATTTATTTTTGAAACAAATTTTTTTTATATATATTACATATTTATGTTATTAAAAATTATTATATTCAAATTCCAACTATTTCATTATGATTTAATGAAATTATTCTTCACCAGTAATTGTAATATATCCTCTAATTTATTACCTTAATAACTATTTGGAAGTGATAACATCATTATTTTGTATGTGTGGACTACCACCTCCAAGGAGAACGATGAAATTTTTTCATTTAATTTTTATTAGAAATAATATTTTAATGGATTAATATAAATATATATATAAATGTATATATATATTCATCTACGATGATGAATAATTATATAATTTCCCTTAATTTAATCTATCGAGAAATGAAAATAGTGTTCGTGTGTACTTTCATCCTACCATCTCCATGAACTGCCTAATTTGTTTTTATACATATGTAATTTATTAATTAATCTAAATAATTATATAATTAATATATATTATATTTATTTCATAATTAACCTTCTATGCATTATGGTACCTTAATAAAATTATATGGACCAAAACTAATATACTAAGACATATGTTTAAAATGATGAAGATGTCACACAAATCATTGATTTTAAGAATGAATTATTAACAAATTGTTGATAAATTGATATAAGAGAAATAAATATGGTCTTATATATGGTATTATGAATTAATAAAATATATATTTTAATTATATTATTATTATATAAGAGGTTTTAGAAAATATGAAAGAAGTCAGACCTATGTTAATGGATTAACATCCTATATTATTTTCATGGGACACATATCATATAAAGAATGTGATTTATTATTATGGTAAATATACTTCCCATGAAAACCTTTTATGACTATTATAAGTAAAATAAAGTATAATTACATTTATATCTAAATTTCTTTCATTCACGAGAATTAAATATCAAATGTTTCCGAAGTGGTAAACTATTTAATGTTACAATTTCAATTTTCATTAGGTATGTTTATTATTATATTTCCTATTATGAATTAAAATTATATACATCTCATTAAACTATTTAATTTTGGTATAAAATGGATTTCTTTAATGCTCTTGTTTTCCATCCATTTTACTCATCTTATGTACTAAATAAACTGAAAATCTATTTTATGGAAAACTGCTTTCATTTCCATATTTGGTCGATAATAATTTCACGTCATGATCAATGTTTTTAAAAAAAATTATAATGTCAGATTGTATTATAATTAGATGATTTTAAATATATTTCTACCCATGTATGTCCTTTTAAAAAACTCTTTATAATGAATCATCATTTCATTTTAAGATGGAAGAACTATTATTAATTTATACCAAAAATGCGAATGAAATGTTTTCTTCTAACACCTACAATGTGGAATTATTTTCCCAACAACATTATTGGCCATTGTTTGGATTATTATGTTACATTTTATCATGTATCATTTCAAATAAAATAGAATTAAAAATAATTTGGAAGTATTTTTATTTTAATCGTGACTTTCAATGTTGAATGTTTATATCCATCAAGAAATATTTTAGTGATATTTTAATGTATCTTTAATATATATTGACTTCCTTTATATATAATTATTATTTAGGTGGGGGTATCATTGATTGTAAAATTAATAATCTTTATATTTATTTTTGATTTTTTATTGAGGACATGTTTATTAATAAACCATATTTACCATGGGTTATTCTATGGAGAATTTATGGACTATTCATCAAAAAAAATTCATTAGAGGAGTTAAAATATAATGATATGATAAATATTTTATTATCTTTTGGAACTGATATTAAAGTCTTTCATTATGATCTGATGAATATGTTACATTCTGGTATGGTGGGAACATAATAAACAAGTATGTTGCATAAATTATATCCAAGTTTAGTTGTAATGTTATAACGAAGGATGATAGTTACCTTATAACAAAGGGTGGTGGTTCGATTTTAACCAAGGATGAGTGGGCATGTATCTATATCTTTCCCTAATGAAATAGGTAATGATTTATATATAATGATATAAACATTAATATAATGTATAGTTAACTTAGTTTAGTAATAGAATCTATCCACTATGATATTTTTAGTAGTAAACCATCAATACTACTACTGTTTGGGGAGTGAACTCATTCAACTATTATATCCTTTGGAATGACCCTTAACTCCTATGGAAATTATTTTCTATTTTTTTTAAAAAAAATATCATGACTTCATCAAATTCCATTCTTATATGGAAAATGTTATTTAATTAATTTATGATTCATCACTTATCGATTTCCAATATTAATTCCATGAATCAAGATTATGATCATCTATATAAAGGGTATTATTTTAAAATTTTATTATTGAGTTCACATAAACTTACTCAAATGTTAACTATAATTTATCCTTTATGTATCCCTTATATAAGCTTATTTGTAATCTTATCTCACTCTTTATTATGTTTCAATTCTTTATGTGATAAATAATTTTATTTTGTATGATATGTTCATGAAGGGTTGTAAGTATTACATTCATAGAGGTAGATGATATAGATTTATTATAAACTAGATGTTTTTGTATCCATTATTACAAAGGTATTAGATATATATGGCTATAAAATGGGTTATTATAATACGTAAATAATATTCATCTAAAATTATGAAAAACCAATATATCAAAAGCATTGGTTGATAGAGTTGGTATTGGAAGAAGGTTTGGTATTCAAATTAAATCAAGTAACATAGAACATAACTATGAATAGTTGGAATAGTTCAATTTTAAAGACATCATCCTATTATTTTTTTAATGATCATCGATGATCATGGTGAATCATAAGGTTTCGTAGATTTAAAATAAGGTGTTTTGTTTGATAAATCCAATGAATAAATCTTAGGTGTATTTTGTCTCTAGTGAGATTATTATTTACCAAAAATTTTATATTTATAACTGGATGGAACACGAAGAAATTTTGATAATGTTGAATATGATGGATATTTAAATGGTTTTCCTACAATGAAACAATATTTTATTAGAGATAGAATGAAAATCACATTATTATTCTCACAAAACATTGTCATGGTATGAATAATATTGTACCATGTAATTATAAAAGGATATAAAAAACCTATGATTATTTGTTTATGTGGAAACACCATAATTAATTTAGCTATTCTATTTATCCTCTAATAATTGATAAATATATCAGTTCCACTAAAATTATATTTTCTATTCTGCAATGGCCTATACATGAAATAACAATTTTTTATGTTTATCATTTGTTAATATAAGCAGGTCATTGGTGGGATCTTATCATGAAAATAAGGAAACATGATGAAATTGAATCCATTGATTGGTGTATGTTTAGGAGATAATTTTTCAATAAGAACATTCCTCCCATTCTTCATTCAAAAATATATTAGGAATTACCTGAGGGAAATATGAATGATGATAAATCCATTGGTACCTATGAGGTATACATTACAAGACTGTATAGTAATTCTTATTGTATTATCAACCAACATTATTATAAATATTCTTGATTCATTTTCCCCTTATAACCAATCCTATGAATGTAATTATCCATGAGAGACTAAACTAGACCTGAAAAAGACACTTATTGTTCAATCAATGTGAGAATATAGAATGAAGTTATCCCTGAATATCATGGTCTTCATAAGAATATAGTGATTAAATTAAAATTAAATTGTAAAACAATTATAATAAGAAGATGATCCTTCTAATATGCTCAAAATGTGGAACGAATGATGATTGGAGTTTTTTAATTGGACTGGATAATTTTCATTCTTTTAAAGGAATGTTATCAAGAAATTGAAATCTGAATTGATGAGAAGAATATATAAAATGATGCAATTAGGAAAAAATCACAATATAATGAACCAACAACACTTCATTGATTAAAATTCATGTTGTATGGGAATTATGATAACATATTCACAAACCATATGATTAGTGATCATAATATATGTCAATAAACTCATTATCATAGAGACCATTGTATATATATTGTGATCACAATTTTAAATGTGGAGTAATATAATGAATTTGTAAAAGTTACACTTTCCAAATACTCTATAATTCTTGTTGATATAATTGACTCGGTATGTAGTCACATATTTATTTCCAAACAATTTCCTAAAGGTACGACAGTACGACCATAATGATTAGATATCGAGTTAGTATTAAAAACACCTTATGTTATGATGATAAAAACATATATATATAATTCTTATCTTTATAAAATTTTATGGGAATGTTCTTAATTCTAATCTTATTATATTATAAATGGTTGAATTTAATGTTATCTTAAGAAATAATTATATTTCGTGGCCTAAATATCACATCAATTGTAGATGAAAGGAAATAACATTGTATATTCATAATAAAACTATGATATTCTAAAAGAGTGATAATAAATATTAACATCCTATTAAAATAAAATCAATTGTATAGGTCATGATTCCTATTGAAAATGGGTTCTTATTTCTGATAGTAGGGAAGAAACACTACATGAATGATATTCTTATTTTCTAGAGTTTATAGATTTTTTATAGAATAATATCATTACTTCCCATGGAATCTTGAATTTGAGGTCACAATATAACTAATAATTTTTTATATATATTTAAATGAATTTATATAGTGTGTCCCATATTGAGTTGAAGTAATACAAGATGAAACACCATGAGAATCATCATACAGTTATCATTCTGCTTTGTACATCACAATGTGGTTCCTAGGATCTTTTTATGAAATTTAATTATTGATAAATGTATAATTATATTTATTATTGTTAAATTATCAAGATCAAACCCATTAAGGAGATTCCTCATTATGTTATTTATTATTTTAGGATGAACAGAATAGAAATAATTAATTTTCTATGGGTTTCCATTGTTTAGGATATTATCAACTAAGGCTCAAGTTGGGGGTGATACCCAACAAAACATTCAGTATAATCTAACAACTCTATGAATTTATAGTGATTAATTTTGATTTTAATAATTCCCATTCTACATTTATGGAATTAATGAATTTTATGTTTATAGATTACCATGATTATTTTTTGGTATTCATTATAGGTGAAATTTTTATAAATTCAATGAGAAATGATGAGCATGAACAGAAATTTGGGATTTCTCTAAAGATACTAAGGAATGAGAATCTATACTAAAAACATAACAAAAATGAATATTAAAAATGGAATGTATCATTCTTGGGACATAAAATCTAACGGTGGGGTATATCAATAGATCATTAAATGAGAGATATTACTTAATGTAGGATCATTCCAACAACTATGAATGATTACCAATGTTTCCTTTAATAGGAATGATTGTATCACCATATTGTGGTGAATTTCTCCAGAAAAACAGTTCCACTCATCAAGATAACCCAAAAGGGATCTATTTTCATTCACACTTATTAATGTGAAAAAATGTCGTGGAATAAAAGAGAATAATTTTCATTTCCCCTATACATACATTACCATATAGTTGAGAGAGGTTTCAAATCGATTATAATTTATTAAATACTGGGTTGAGATATGTTCTATTAGATAACTTAATACATATAGTATATACATTATTCTTATTGAAGTTTCATGAAATATATTATCCAACTCAAATTTATGAGTTAGATGAGGTAAACTTTTCATTAAAGAGATAATTGAATTATATCTACAGGGAATGGTGTTATATAAATATATATATACCATTGTGCATGGAAGAAATATACCATTGTACACTGAAGAAATAAAATGTGAGGTTTTGATATAGGGAGTGGAATTATTTCTATGTATTTTAATAGGCTAAATTAAAAAAATCGATATTAATTTTTAATTTCCACTTCATTAAATCAAGATCCAATATTTTTATTATTTGTAAAAATCAAGGATAAGATTTTTCATTTATAATTTATAATTTTAAATCATTCAAATTACAATAGTTTTTTTAATAATTTCATCTTTGGGTTTAACCTATGAGAAAACATATATAATTATTGTAGGTATGATTAAATTTCAATGTGTATCTTAAATGTTACACTTTATTGATTGTAAAAATTAACAATGCCTTATGGGTGCTCAATATTAAAAATAATATATTGTATAATTATAAATGGTTAAATATCAATAGAATTAACTTATTCATTGAATCCATCTATAATACTTCAGATCATCCCTTGTGTCTCTAGTGCTAAAAAAATTAAAATATTATTTTAATATCAATTTATTAATTTACAATGGATTTAGAACAATTTACAAAAAAATAGATAATTAAATTTATATACTCTAATATGAACTATGATAATGTATATATATATATATATTCATTTTTGGCCTATGACATTAGATATTTAGCAATATATATTATAAATTAATCTATACATAATTTGTTTAGGAGGGTTCTAAAAACATGATTTTTTATTTCATCATCAATCATCATGGTCTCATATTCTTAATTTCTCCATATACATTATAATCTGTGTGAAAAAATCAACTGCGAACATTGGGTCCATAGAAGATATATTAGTAAAGAGATTAAAACTAACATCATTTAAAAAAATTGAAAAAACATAAGGAAGATTTTCATTATAATAATATATATTAAAATGAATAAAACATATATTTTTTGAATAAAATTACATTATATTAATGAGATTAAATTTTTTTTTTGAAAAAAATATTAAAGTCTCATAATATCGAATTATTTATTAATAGGATTTAAAATATATATACTAATAATGTTTTTAAAATAATTAATATTTAAAAATTAAATAAAAATATATTCAATTGAAATAAATTAATTTGGTAAATTAGTTTCATTATATCATTAAAAAAAATAAATCATGTGATATTTCAATTTTTTCTACAATATAAAATGAATACTTAAACAAATATAGATTATTGATTGTAATATATGGTGTACGTGTCAAATGGTGGGTAATGAACAAGAAGTATTGGGTTCACTTCCCATACCTACCCATATTTACAAATTTCATGGACCTAATTAAAAAAAATTAATATGATAATCAAATTTGTTACAACTCGAATTTCTATCAAGTCCTTATGTATATACATTTGACATTGATCCATTAGAAAGAATAAAAATTGAACATGTGTGTAAATAACTGCATATTTTATCAACGAAAAATAATTAATAGATAATTCCACAATAAGGAACAAAATACCTAGGTCAAAATAATTAATAATTAATTGTAAAAAAACATTAAAACTAAATCAGGAATATAAACACAAAATATCGTGAAAGAAATTAATGAATTGAAATATATTAATTAAACTACAAACATACTCAATTAATATATATTTTTTTCACTATAAATTATTATTAATCAATTTTCTGGAGGCTGGAGTTTTGAAATAAATCATTTTGTACATAAAATCGTAAAATGGTCTTCCCTAATATAAATTTATATGTTTTATAACACATGAAAATATTTATATTAAAACATTTTTATTCCAATACATATAAATTTAAAATTATAACCAATAAAAGAACATTATTTCAATTAGAAAAAAATATTTACATATTTAATTTACAAATTGATTTTTTAAAGAAAAAATATTAAAAAATAGAAATAAAATTTTTCTTTTTGATGAGAAAAATGAAAAATTATAATTTAAGAAATTGTTCTATATAACATAATGTAGTAACATAATCAATATAAAACAACAACTTATACAAAATTATATAATGATAAATAATCTTTGAAATAATATAAAGTGAAGATTCATTTATTATACTATTATATATTTCATTCATATTTTAAAATAACTTACCTCATCAATATTAAGTAATAACAATATAAATCCATGAAAAAAAAATTGATTTCCAAAAATTATATAAACAACTATATTTTTGGTGATATTTAAATGGAAATTCATTTAATCATCATTTTTCTTTTTAATTATTTTTTATAATAGAAATTGTTATTTAAAAAATATTTTTCATTATATCATACAGATATAAGAGCATTGTGAATCATCTAACAACTATGGTCCCTATGCCAAACCATTATATGCAATTTAACCCCATTCTATCTCTTTCTCTCTACAACATCAACAATGCACAACACTACAAATTAAAACTATATAGGAGTTGATGATCTAACTCTCTAGAGGAAGGAATTAATTTCTATAACATATCCAAGTATTGTGTGGTTGACATATTGTGTCACTAAATAAATACAGATCATGTTTAAAAGTATGTAGTGATCCTAAAAAATATATTGGTTTATTTAATTACTACATAATTTTTAAATAATTCAAGCCCCTCATAATTTTCATCACGCTTACATTTTCTTGAAGAAACATGAGTAGTATTACAAAATCCTTGTAATAGTTTAATGAGTATATAAAGCCTTTTACTTCTGTCATATGCAACTTATCTTTAAATCAACGTACATCTTCCACAACATCCTCAACCTGACCAGATTTAGATATATATTCACATCACATACTGATGTTCATTGAAACTAAGATTATTATATTCATCATCCTTGATAATATAGCGACATTTTATGGCCCCATGAAGGAAACCAAAAACCAGTTCCCTTAGATGAGGGATGTCATCGGTTCCTTTGATTTAGAAGAGGATATCCATAAAAGGCACGCAACAATGCTGGTACGGTGGAAAAAATAGTCAGGAGGAATCAGTTAGTCAAATAGGAAGAACGCGCCATCACTATCATGATTATTATCATTAATTAGTATCTTATAAATAATTTTAAATTATATATACACTACATGATAATTAAATGGACATTAACTAATGCTCTCAATTTTATTTATTTACATTTTAGTTTAATTTATAATCCATTTATAATGTATATATGTTTGTATATAGGTATCTACGTATGAATGTGTGAAAACATATTTATACATAAAATTATTTACTAAATTATTTAATTATTAAATTCTCATTATATTACACAAAGAATATGTAACCTATTATTATAAAAACTTATATATTTTAATTTCACATATAAACTTCACAATAAAATAATTCATTTATTGTATTCATTCCATACTGATGATTTTCAATTTCCTAACTATACCTAATATATTTATATATAAATGTTAATGTCAACATTTTATATGTTATTAATATTAATTTTTAATTTCACTATTATGGTTAAATATATTATTTTAATATAATCATAATATTTTTATTCTGTATATTAAATTCTTATAAATATTTAATTATAATTAAATATGTAAAATTTGATGTAAATTTTATATTTACCTACAATTACTATTTTATGTATTTTATTACTAGAATAATATTTAATTATCATTAAATATATTCATTTAACACTTTTTTTTAAATTCTTAAACATTATGAATAACAATATGTTTAATATACCACTTTTTTTTATTCCCCTAAAAATATTTACCATTATGTAGTAAATTGAGTATCATTAACAAATATATTTAAAAAAATATTAATATAAATAATACAATAATCATGGGTTGTTAAATTCTAAACATATAAAAAAATTATATCCATGCATTTTGAATTACATAGGACAAGAAAAAGTTTCCCTCTTATTTAAATACCAAACTATAATATATATATATATATATATATATATTGTTTAATATAATTAATTTTATACCACAATTATAGATATGTATTTCATGAAATATTTTCTTATATAAGTGATACCACTTCTAATTCATGAAATCAAAGAAAAAATACCATAAAAGGATTTCAATTCATTTCCAATATTTAATTGTATCTTTAGATTATATAGAAACATAATGGTAACCTCCAATTAATTAGAAAAAATTCATATAATACCATCTTAGTAGAACTGGTAATGAACTATTGAGTCTAGTTCTGATAAAAAACTTTTTTACTTTATTTTTATTTATTTAGGATAGTTTTATAAAATGTGAATGAAAAATAATAACATAAATGACAACATAAAATCTAAAATATGAGTTATTTCTTATAAAATGATATTTTAAGGATCTATAATTGTATAATTGGGATCTTCTATTACAAATTAAAATAAATAATTAATATTTATGAGGATACTAAACAAAAGCACTATATTTTATGTGATGTTGACGAAGATAATAATATCATTAAATATCTAAATCGCATCGCTATGTTATATATATTTTTTGGTAATAGAAAAAAAAATCATTATAAGAGTTATATGTAAAAGATAATTATAATAATTTTGAAAACTGTAAGATCATTTTTTAATGAACGAATAAATAAATTTAATATAATAAAAAAGTTAGGAATAAAATTCCATTATCCTCATTTAATGGAAATTGAATATGAGAATGATTATTATATATTTAGGTAAATTGAATGATTTATTCATTAAAGTTTATAAATCATGTGAAGTCAAATTAAATCCATATATATTTCTATTTTATATAACCAAGAAGTGTATTTTCGATTCTAAACATTAATCTTCCTTCAAATTTGTAAATTTTATTTTCTATCAAAATAAATTTAGTTATTTATATGGAAAAAACATTCATGAAAAGAAAAAAAATTAGAATGTTACTTCATTATTTATAGGTTATATTGGACATACACATCACATGGTAGAAAAAATCAAGGAGTGTTGGAATGACTCCAAATACCTAATCATGATTATTGTTCCAATGTAAATTTTTTTTAAAAAATAACATTTTATAGCTTTCTCACATTTTTAATAGAAATTTTAATGAAACCACATTTCCAAAATTTTAAAAATTATTTACTAATTTTATATCTAAATAAACAAATATTCTCATATTATTTTATTTTTCATCAATGAAAACAAAATAGAGAATCATTAAACATCATTATTGAAATAAGACACGGTTCAGATGTAATAATAATTTAAAAAAATAATTATTAAAAATTTATTTATGATAATAAACATGGACCATCCATTAGATAATTTGTGAAAACCCACACATGGATTTGACAATAAAATAATTCATAAATATATTTTATTATTTAGAAAATAACCTGGTTAAACATACTAAATATTCTGGTAGTTTTTAAATAAATGTTTTTGTAAAAAATGTTATAGAGGGGATCTCATCATGTAAAAAATTATAATTTTTAAATATCGATAAAAAAAATTATATCAAAAAATTATTATTCCATTAAAAGTAAAATGTTAATTTTCTACTCAATAATAATAACATTAAATCCAAAAAATTATAGAATTTATTTCTCTTTCATAAAAAAATTTCAAATAAAAAGGTTAAAAAAAGAAAAATAACTTTTTATATTTAAAAATTAATAATAGAATATTTAATAAAAACATTCCCAGAACATAATAATATAAATATAACTATCATAATAAATACATTTTCTATACAATATTAAAATTAAATATCAAACATGATGTTTTTTCATATAGTTTTTTTTATAACATAATAAATTGAATTTTATATTTCAAAAACATTTATTCCTTACATAATAAATAATAATAATGAAAATCATTAAATCAAAATTTGAAATAAAAAATTATATAAGAAAAATATATGTTGCTTTAAATTGCACCATATGTTTAAATAAATTTACATTATATATCAATGTATTTGGATAATGTATTTTAAAAAAACTATGTCTACCTTACAATATAATGCTAGCTAAACAGAATGAATGTTCCAATTGTACGACACGCCCTCACAAAATATTATCTTCAATCAAACCGATTTCTCTCATTCTCCCTATATCTTATTATATCCCACTCTTATATATTTTCAATGTGAAATAATGTAAAATAATCATAGATGGTGGTCGATGCTCCAACAACCAGGAGGACACAATTCATTTTTATGAGAAAAAATATTATTTCTATTTCAATATACTATAAATAAAAATTATTTCACATTAAGATTTCTAAGATGTAGTGAATATGAAATTGTATTTAGTGTGTATTTAAACTATATATGTGACATGGATTATAGCTCCCTCATCATTTACATAATTTTAACTACCTATTGAAGAAATTCTCACAATAGTTTCCAGATATGGATGAGTGAGTTAGTGTTTTTCTAATGCATCTAGTAATATTTTTTAGGCCTTAAACTCTCAATTCATTGAGTTCCATCACATTTATATATCAATGGAAATTTCTTAATGAATATGGTAATTTTTTATGGAAAATGATTTAGCCCCCATTCAATGTTCGGGACATTGTATGCCCATATGTTCCACACCATTGATGATTTCCCCCAATAAATAGATTACTCAAACACCCATGACCGAGACTAAAAAGAAAAAAATTATACATTTATGTATTACATATTCCATAGATATAACATGAATAGACTCTCCACCCATCATTATAAACCATGATTTATTACTTTATGACATGGGTAAAGTTGAATTTTGTTATTTTCAAAGGCTTGTGAAAATGTTATTGTATTGGTGAAATTGGTCTTCTTATGTCATTCTATATAATAATATGGTGATGTCATCATCGAGTACATATTATTTTCTTTTACTTTACCTATTATTATTTTTACTAAGTACATTTATATTTAAATATATCGTATACATAGTAATCATTCATATTAATTGATCATAAACTAATATTCATAAAAAATCACATTAATATATTTATACATTTACCCCGAAACATATATTTATATACATATGTTCACATGTACGAACATATATACATAAATCAAACTAGAATTTTAATAATAATTATTAAATTCATAATAATTACTCCATGAATAAGTGTCATATTACTATCACAATTTAAAATTGATGTTATATATATATACCTCTAAATAATATAAGTCATCTTATTTATTTATTGTGAACTCTGCACATGTACATTGAAAATTATAATTAAAATATATATACTTGTTTAAATTCAATATTCCATATGACAGGATTATTATTTTCACATTAAATATTAATCAATATATTTACCTATTTAATATAATCATATATTAATTATCTTTATAAATTGTATTAATTTAAATATTTATTTATAATTAAATATGCCTTCTGCAAATATATTATTACACTTAGTTAAAAATAATATTTTTTCTACAATAGTACATTATGAATTTATAAGTATCACTTATATATTCATATAATATTTTCATTAAATGTACACATCTTAAGAATAACTCAATGTTAATTATACCTCAATTCATTTTATTACTTAGAATATAAATGTTCTTAAAGTTAATTGAGTAATTTTAGTAAGCAATTGATAACATAACATTAATAAAAACTATACAATAATCATATGATGATACTTTTTGAACCCATGAAATAGAAGATTTATAAAAAATTTAATATGATAATTTATCAAAATCAATAGAATAATAATTCGTTAAATCATAGTTAGTTATTATAAATGAAAAAACTAAAATTAATTAAAAAAACTCATGTTATGTAGTAAACAAAAATGATTCAATAATATAACATTTAACAATCATATTTACCTATTTTTTAGAAAAATAATTAAAACCAAATAAATTTATATTAAAACCATCCCATGGAAAAGAAAAAAAAATATTAGACAAATTTTTTGGGGGAAAATACAATGAATTACATACTATCCTACTACATATAGACTCACTAACTATAATAAATATAGTATTTTAATACATTCTATGTTGATGAAAAAATTCTCAATGGAAGAGGAAAGGATATTATGAAATCATTAGAATAATAAATCATTGAAAAATATCAGAAAAATATTATTTTATCAATAATTAAGAGATTCTAGGTTAACATATCAAGATGTTACATCACTACATTATATTATCTTTGTCATTTCTAATAATAAATCCAATATTCGTACTTAGGGGAATGGAAACATAGTAAAGGATGAAATAACACTCTAAATATGTGTATACAATGGATATATATAACCATAATATGTACATAAATATATTTGAACAGGAGCATAATGTTTGATAACAATACAACAAATATCAAAAATTATATAATTAGTCATGTAATAAATATTGGTTATTTATAAGACAAGATTTATATGAAAATTATGGAAAATGAACTATAATATAAATAGTTTTTCATAATGTATGAATTTTTTCACATACAAATAATCATATAAAATAATTTATATTTTATTTTAAGAACACTTCCAATGCCATCATAGTTAAAAAATACCATTACTCTAGCATATTCATTACACATTCCATCCACATCATACTAAACAAGGATCATACCTCATTCCATTCCTATATTACTATACCGGGGTCACAACCCATTCTTGTTCAATCTATCTTATATGATATATAAATATTTAACTAATTCATTTCTGGGTGACATTGGTCATTTCCATCCCAAAATGAATACAATATTTATGTGATCAACATTATAATTAAAATTAATTATATCAGTACACATGAAATTAAATGGGTATCATAAAAATTGCATCGTATAATAATATATAGAAAACAGAAATTTTTCATAATAATGTTATTATATAATACCCAATGATATGATCTGGGTTTCATACAAATTTCCTCTTGGTATAACCATTGGATGTGAAGAAGATTTAATAAACACCATGAAATAAAAACATAAAATATTTAGTGAAAGAATATTAATGGTTTCCCTAAAATATTTACCCAGTAAGGAATTCAAAATAAAAATAGATTTCATTTTATAATGAAAATAGTTTTGAAATAACATTTAAAACATTTCTTGAGTAAATTTTTCTTTTTGGTTTCAAATATCCATTTTTCAAAATATATAATTTTGACCTTTTTTCATATTAAATTAACATTTATATTATATAAAATAAGATTTTATGAAATTACTGGTCATTGTATTAAAAATTTATGTTCATTCCATACAAGATAGAATTATGATCTCATTCATATATTATGTATCATCTAAATGGGAATTTGTTTTGGAAAATGACATAACAATTTCATAAATTCTTTTAAAAGATTCATAAAGGGTAAAAAAACTATAAAATATCATAATAGGGTAATTAATAATATTGAAATATTTTTTTTAAAACATGGATTTGAATGAAAATTGATACACAATTTAAGAGAGAAATAAATATGGATTTTCATAAAAAACATTTTCGTAATAATTTAATATCCTGATGATTGTAAAAATAATACCATTAACAGTATACATAATCAATAGCGATAGGTGTAAAATATTTTTGAGAATTTTTGAGAGGTATATCTTGATATATTTACATTGGATACTTTATTATTAACAATATGGATAAACAATGATATTGTAACAGAAATTCTTTATCACATTTGAAACCATGAATCGTAAACCGTGTAAAAGGAGAACATAATGTTAATAATAAAATAACACAAGGATTAAGAAATTATTGATATTACAAGTCGATGGAGGATTATATACACCACTTGGAATATTATAGGTGCATAACATAAAATATATATCACTAACGGAAAACTTGGAGAAAGAATCACTTACTGCATCATTAACATTTTTATCATAATCCCTATGAAATAATTTATGTAATAGAAAAATTAATTATCCTGAAATGAGATATATCCATGATATATCAAGTCATATGAAAATATATACCTCATGAAAAATAAATTACTAGTAAATATAGAATTAGTCCTAGAGAAATAAAAGTGAGACTAGATATCTTGAACATTAAATCTTGAATTCCATCACAGTAATTAAAAAATCACATATAATAAACATAATTTTATTATTTATATTCCATAGAATCATATTCATATATTTCATAAAATATTTTTTTCTGACTACATATTAACCACTTTTTATAAACTACATGCTAAATTTACATTTTAGGTAATAACTACTTTGTTTTTTTGTTTATCTATTTCCATGTTATTTTTGGTCCCCATAATTCAATGATGATTTCATCATCTACATAATATGAACCATGATATAAATTTCAAATATATATATATTCATTATATTTATATTTTGTTTAATATATAATATATTGTGATAGGAACTGAAATGAACTGTTCATTTAGATGGTAGGACGTACGTACGTGGGAACACAATTATAAATTTTCATATCAATTTGAATGAATGAAAAGTGAATATTATATTATCATATGAAAATAATATCTGTTTTAGATATAAGAAATATTTTTACTAAACCCCTCCTTTATACATTCAATGTATATAGTGAATGAATCACCATGATTCATAACGTGGTAGTCTACCACACACACGATCAATGTTATCGTATTCCAATAAATTGGAATTCATGATTGTATGTGTTGTATTACAATTAAATATGAATATTAAGACAATTAATATCACAAATTTAACTTATAAATATTATGTAACTAAATATTCCCAACCTTGGGAGATGGTAATGGAAAAAATGAATGACATCAGTTTGTGCGGTGGTAGTACACCGTACACATGAATGATTATTTCATTTGCCATTTGATGGGATTTTTTGTGGTCATAAGTTGTAAAAAGAGTATAAAAACATCGATATACATTTGTGATATTATGGTTGTTTGTTAATATTCTTATAAAATAGACTTAAGGGGTTTGAGGATAAAGGAAAACAATAAACATTTATTGTTTAATGTTACATATTCCCCAATTATTCTCTATAGGATTTCAATAAAATACATCCATTGTTGGATTTATATCAAAAATAAATTCTTATAGGATGTGTACCGGGATGATGTAATGTTATTTGGGTGGGTATTTGAAGAACCAAATGTGTGTTAATGTGTGAGGATGTGAGGAAAGTTGATGCCCTTTTATAAGTGATGTGGGTGGAAAAAATGATATTTTTTTAAAGAGTGAATTTCTACCTCATTTTTCATTTGAAAAATGGGTAAAAATTATGAGTATTATAAATCTTAACGGTGGAATTGTTGAAAAACGGCTAGAAAATGGGTTTTAGACAAGTGTATAAAAGATATATTCACTTAACAGTTTGGTTTAACCCACGGTAATCCAATATTTATGATAACCATAGTTATTACTTTTTACAACATTAATTACATATTTTTGTCAAAAATTATGTTTCCCTTATTTGATATTATAAAAAATATTGATTCCAAATAAAGAATCACATTTTCCAAATTTTGACCACATATTTTTTTCGAAAAGAAATTGGCCATAATTATGATTATAAAAATCAGAGCTACACACATTGGAATGATGGAAGATTACATTTATCATGTTGAAGTATTATAATCAACTCAGCGAGTATTATGGAGTGGTGAGTGAAATTACTTTCTGAGGCCCCTCTATTAGAAATCCAGACATAAAGTTGATTTTGATTATGATAAATGTGTGTGGTGATGATTTTCATTAAAGAAATGGTGTTTAGGTAGTTGTTCTATTTTGTTGTGAGCTTTATGGAAAGGTGAATCTGACCCATCTAAACTGCTTAGACTATTCTGTTTGTGTCACATTCAAACCAGATCGACTTCCAATATCTTTTCCATGAAATTTAAACTATTTTAATTATACCTTTCATATTTTTCCCAAGGGTTGTGTCATAGCCCCATATACCATGTCCCCCTTCTAAAAAGTCACCATTGTGATCACGAAATCCAATTCATTAGATAATTGGATATGCATTAAATTTTTAGAAACCATTCGTGCTGCATTTTACCCAACCTAAAAATGGAGGAAATAATAAAATATCAATGGTTCCAAGAGGTTTTGGAATGTTACCTAGAATCTGTAGACTTCTCAAGACTGCATGGTCTTTAACCGAATTGTAACAGTATTCATCTTGCAGATCATTGCCTCTTTGTACCGCAAGCAAGATGGAAGGGATGACAAAAACTTGATTTGGGATATCTTTTTCATGCATCCATTTATTTCTACTTGTCCAGATAGAAATTATAACCTCTACACAGACAACCAGAAAAACAATATGCACTTTCATTGAGAGTTGGAGAGTAGCCATATCTAGTAGGAAATCAGAAATTTAAGTAGTTTCCCATAGGGTGAACATAAAAGGGATCAAAATCATAAATCCAGATAGGTGCATATGTGTTGTAGAAATGGAAAATATGACTAATATATTCCCAATGCTTCTGGCACAAGGCACATCTAGAGAACATGTTGAAATTCTGTATTCTTTATTGTTCCAAAAAATGAAACTTTTATGAGTTATCTTGATATTTCAGCAAATTTTGTTTTAATATAACGAAAAAAATATTGAAGTTTATTTCATAAAATATAAATTAAAATAGTGTCAAAATTAATTTAATTATAGATCACAATAAAATAAAAATCAATTCATTGATAAAATAATATTTTCAAACATATAAAGAAAAAAACGAACATTATGTTTTTGTGTATATAAGATCCATTTATTAGATATTTTTACAATTTATATTTAATATTTTTTTGTTAGTATTCATTTTTCGTGGTATGACAAGTAGGTTATAATAGTTGTGTTCAAATTATTTTTAATAATATTACATGTTTTTGTAAAATCTCAATATCATTTTTCAGATAATCTAATAAATTATTTCATGATGCGATGTATAACCTAATGATTCATGTAAATTAAAATCGACTAGGTGTTTTGTGTAACATAAGAAATCAATGAAATTAAATTTATTTAAAATTAATAATTCATAAAACATAGCTATATTTCATTATACCCCCTATAAATGATTTTTTCCATGAAAATCCATCAATATAATAAACAAAAATAGGGATAGATATTACTCATCATTTCATCAACTTCTCATGTGGCATCATAAAACATGTGATTTCACCATAATAGTTTAACAAGGTTTGTGGTGTTGATTGGTAGAAACGTCTCTTTACAATAAAAAACCTCAACCAGTTATTCCACATAATAATTATCATTCTATAATCATATGACCATTGAGTTCTTTAAATGTGAAAGTTCAATTATGTACTTATATAGGAGAGATATATTAAACACATCCTGACCATGAGGGAGGTTCATTGGATGTTTAATGAAATATTCTACCATCCGGATATCATAATTACCTTTAAAGAGAAACATATACCATTGTATTAATTTCCCTTTAATCCTGATTTTGGAAACACTCTTACCAAGAGAAACTCATAGATAGAACATTTCATCAACTACAAACATTATTCATGCTAGAAATTATCAGCATACAATTTTTTCCAACCATGATATGCATTGATGTTTTGTAGAATGTATATAACCTTCTCCACCATTTCTTCAGCTATCCCAACCACTAATATATTTTCTTCTCTAACATTCATATAGCATGTGGTAGATGTACATTAATTTCTATAGGGGGAATCATTTGGCGCTATTTGAATTCTTGATGTAAATCTATTTTATTAAATTATATATCAGATAATGGTATTCATACCAATGACCATAGTAATCCAATGTCCAAGATGTCAACATAACCTCCATGTAATGAATTATTCATTCAGACTGACTATCTATATTAAAATGATACATATTACTAAAACCAATCTCTATATCAATGGAATACTAATCAATTTTCTAGAATATTGAGGTAAACATCAAATCATAATCAAATAAAATTGAATATGGTACTACATGGAACCTTACCACTTCTTTAATGAATTTCCTAAAAAATGATTTAGAGATAATACTATTCCAATGGCGGATAAGTGTGCTAACATTGTAATGTGATAAACTAAAACCCATGTAACATTATTTATTTTAGATTTTTTTTGGAAATAACCACAACAAAACCCCATGTTGATGTTCTTCCATTACAATAATTTTATGGGTAATTGTTATAAAATCCACTTTGACTTTTTTATTCTATTCATAACATCATTATATAGATAGGAAAAAGATAAAAATATGTGATTCATATCTTCATTAAATCTCATCAAGAAGTATTCATTAAATTCTCCATGCATAACTATACATCATAATTGAATAGATAATTATGAAATACGGATATCCTCCAACAAGTCATTCCTAAGACCTAGTATGGATCGAGTAAAAAAAGAGGTTCACAAATCATAGTATTCCCTCAATATCATGATTAAACAGAGTAAAATTTATTGTCGTATTTCAAAATTCTAAATATTCTTTCCTCATCTCATGGTTAAATTTGAGAAAATTCAATTGGGAATGATAATATTTTCTAATACTTTAGGATTTTTATACCCATACTTTCAAAATCGAAAAATATTTTATCTTTTTTAATCATCATCTTTATTAATAGAGCATGATCCTTTATCCTTAAATCATCTACTACCTTGTTTGCAGTCCCATGGTGGGAATGTATTTAGTAGTCAACACGATTATTCATCCCTAATAATTTTATTTTTTGAATATTCAACTCCTTCTAGTTGAATAAACTATAAATTTTCTTTGATTAGTATAGATATCAAAATATTTACTATAAAGACAATGAATCCATATAATTAATGAAAAAAGTATCATATCTAACGCAAAATCATTAGTTAGGTAAGTGTCTCTTGAATTTTCTATTTCCATGAGCGATAAGATATAACAATGTCATTCTATATAAGAAAAATTCAATATCCATTTTTGGATTAATAACTAGATATTGCAGAACCCTTCTTTACTATAGGGTAATGTGAGCACATGAACACTGACTAACCTTCTATTCAGTTTCTTCATGTTTCTGCACACTCATATTTCAAAATGATCATTTTTAAAATATGAGTTATCACGATCATGGGATTAAATATTCATGATAAATTATCCAAAACTCACTAGTAATATTAAAATACACCATGGAAACTATGGATTTTAATCCACATGTTTTTTCAAGTCTAACATTTAATAGCCTTAGTCTTTGATGGATTTACTGATATAAAATATCATGATATTATGTTTCCTAAATATGAAAACTTTTTCAACCTAATATAAATATAAATAAATTTTTATTATAATTTCTCCTTCATTTGGCTCATTAGATCAATTATGATTGGATATTACTTTTCATCCATGAAAATACAGTTGAAAAAAATACCCTCGATAAGTAATACAAAAAACCGATCAAGTTAATATCTAAAGACTCTACTTATAAAATACGGGATAATATTAGAGGAATTATTAGTAATAGAAGTCTTAAATATATATTGATAGTGTCATTAAATTTTATGTAATGTCGTCTTAGGTATATCTTCTTTCTTAACCCTCAATTTTTGATATCTATATTGAAGGTCCATCTTTGCAAAATTATTTGTCTCAACATGGTTGATCAATATATTATTCGTTAAAGGGATGCAGATAATTTGTCTTTGTCATTATCTTGTTCAAATACAGATTATCAATGTACAATCATATTGATCCATCATTCTATTTAACAATGGGAATATGTGCACCCCAAGATGACACTGTTGGTCGAAAGAATACCTTATCATGGTTTTCATGGAGATGCATTCTCAATTCCTATAACTCAATCAAGGAAAATATATACGATGTCATAGAAATCAGTGTTCCATAGGTTAATTATTATTTGTAAAATTAGCATCATGTTTTGGTGGAATACTATGATATTATTCTGGAAAGACATCAAAAAATTCTAGTAAAATAGGGATATTATTGAGGTCCAATTTCATCAAAAAAAATTTATATAAACACCCCTTCAGAATGGAATCTATGTCCCATATAATGGATGATATATCCATAAGAAGTGAATACATATTTTCACATTGATATACAATCTTATATTGGATTGAAATATCAAAAGAAACTTCTGTTCCTAGAATATTCATGTAGTAATAATGTATAGAATTCCAATCATTTACTAAGATGAAATAAAAATCAATAAGATAAAGAATGACATGTTTTTATGGAAGAATATTCCCAACAACAATAACCAAAGCATAATCACACAAATTAGATACATTCATCAAAACACTAAGGATTTTCATTTCTTATAATGCAGCAAGTCATTTGGATTCTATCTTGATACACAATGAAATTATATAGATATGAACAAATGGGTATATGTAAATTGAAATAATACATTATATGTTTTATAGTTTTTGATATATGTAAATTTAACCACACCATTATTAAACAACTTTTCATAAACATTGTATTACTGAGATAACCTATTGTACGTCATCTTAAGAGGTTATTACTATCAATTATAATCATTAAACCTATGTCTTGGGAATTAATTACTATAATTATTATTCTCTATAAACATGGATAAATTATGTTGTATATTTTTATTCAAATTTTCTTTCTCTCTGTTCTCTTTGATTGCTGTCTTATTTTGTATGAAGATAAAAATTCCCATCTACATGTAAAACATTTGGCATCCCCCTTATGACTATTTCATCCTTCCTCTCTAAAACAATAAGCATAATGGAAAGATCATCTTCCTTAAATAATAGTTCATAGATTTTTCTTTCAACTCGTTTTTAATTTTCTTGTTAAATCCATGATATTGATATGATACACCAACTACTATTTACACTATGATAGAATAAATAGCAATATATTAATTTCTACTATTTTCTTATATGTCTAACTTCATTCAAAGTCTTTGTTTTAAGACCGTATTATATCTATAATCATTGTTTTTCGATTGGATGATAATACCCAGAGCGAACCTCGGATGTTATGTAAAATCAGCCATATAGATTCCAATAGATTCATCTTGCCATTGATTTAATTAAATGAGATCTTCCTCCATATTCATATGTAAAACATGAGAGAATTACTTATTGAAAAATAAGTTCATAAACTCATCCCAGTTCATGTATTCAATTAAAATTATATTTTCTTGTATCCCTAATAATATTCCTACATTTATCTTTTTCACTATCAAAATGTAAGACATCCAAAATGACTTTTTATTATTCTAATAACTGGGGAAGGGAAAATAAATTTTTAGTGGAACCAACCCATTTTTTATGAGGTAGTGGTTCATATGACCAAAAAAAAACATGGGTTTTTTTTCAAGAAGTAATCAACATATTTTTCTTGAACCTTGTACTCTGTTGTATGTTTAAAATGATCTATAGCTTGTGAAAGTCATGTTTGCAATGAAACATGAGTTTGAATTAATGCACCCATAACTATTTCATTCTTAAGTGCAAAATCATATCATTTTATATCAAATTTATAATAAATTTAGTAGCATTGGTTTCTATCCATTGATGAAAACAAAACATCATAGTGTACCAAATAGTAATCATGATGGAGATAGACATTATAATGAAAAATAACTTATAGGATGTCTAAATCATGATTCCATTGATTTATCCATGGTAATTCATAGTCAGATTCTGTTTATGTCCTTTATAATAAATCAAAGATATTTTTTTGATTATCCAAAGAATATCCCCTAGGAGATTTATATATTGGTTTCAGTAAGGACGATTGTCTTATACCACTTCCTGATCATAATTAGAATAATACGTTGATTTTGAGTAGGTTACACAGAGGTATATATGTGCAAGAGCCAATTCTAGTTCGATTATCAAAATAGGGAATAAATTTCTGGGAAACCACTAAAAGTATTCTGTATCAAAATTCATGGACATTTTCTAATACATTGGCACATCACAAGAGATATCCTAAGTCCTTTCCATAGGAATATAACTACGGTTTTATCATCTAATTTTTAGAAGGTTAAATAAACCATTCATTTTATACCATGTACAGAGACATTGACTAATATGCATAGATATTACAATATTTTTTATGAATGATTTTTTGTTTACATAAAGGAATTCATGAGGAAGATAATATCTTAGTGCCTCTGGATAGATGGAAAAATAAATAGTAGACAATAAATGGGAAACGTATTTTCCCACAACATTATTCAAAAAAATCACTAATCTTAATTATAGCATATATAATATATATCTTCATCAACTGGGGAAAGATAAATTATGAAAGTGTGATATCAGATGCTATGTAAGGGTAAATAAAAAAGATGTGAAATCATAACATGAATATAATTATATGATAAAATGAGCATAATGCTTGAAAACCATATAATGTGTATCAATGATCATAAAAATTTGTTAAGGAATAATGATTTTTAGTTTATAAGACATTAATCATATGATAATCAATGAACATGCACCATAATAGAATAAAATTTCATTAAGGTATGGAATATAAGGAATATACTTAATCGTGGAAAATAATTTAGATATTAGTCAAGGATCCCTACCAAGGGAATTATACGAGATAAATAAAATTAGTATACCATGATTATTCCTCATATATAACATATCATTATTAAATATGTTTTCTCCCCATTACATCCATGTAAAACTATACCAGGTTCACCCCCATTCTAGAAAATTCTGTCTCATGAGATATATAATTCATAAATCAATGAATTGGAGGGAGATATAGGTCCAAAACATCTCATATAGAAAATTAAATTTATTTGGCCTAAAATATCCTGAATATTTATGAAATCATAATCCTTAAAATGAAATTGGTATCATAAACAATTCTTCATACCATTACTCTTGTAAAAGATACATGTTTCATTATCACTTCATCATAGAATAACCATTGAAAAGAAGTAGGTTTCGTAACAATAGCTTATTCTAAAACATATTTATGAGAAATGACAATTAAAAAAATCATGAAATAAAAACACAAAACACTTATAGAACAGAAAATAATGGTATCCTATGATGATAATATACCCAATATGGAATTCTTTACCCATACAAATATCATCATAGATGAAATAAAAATTTCAAATATAATTTAAAACATTTCATTACGAAATTATCAATTCCACATTGAAAAACCCATATAAAATAATTGAAAACCATAACATTTTAATATATATTATAATATTTATAGTGGAAGATTAAATTTAATGATTTTTCATATAATCTGAAAATATCATTCATACAATACATTTCAAAATAAATATTATTTTCACATTTTTGGTAATAGATATATAATAAATATACTATAAACTAACATTAATAATACATGAATTTTTGTTTGTAACATTACAAGCCTTCGTAAAATATTATTTTAGAAATATAAAAAATATTAAGAAAACCTTTTTTGGAATATTTTCTTAAAAAAAAGTCTGTAATGAAAAATGATTTCTGAACGAACTGAGAATCAATGTCATATTTTCATTATAATATTTTCACAAATCAAGGAGTTAAAATATTATAACAATATATGAATATATAATGAATTAAAATAAAATAATGAAACCAATTATAATTAATGCAAGTTAGATCATATTAATTCAACATTGGTTACTTGATCATAAAAAACACTGATAACCAATTAGATTTTGACATAAAATCATTACTAATATGTTTCTACAAACTGTTGATCCCAAGGAATGAATAGATATTTGAATATAAAATATAACAATGGTGAATAAATTCATGATAATCAATGATAGTGGGGCTGTATATAGACTAATTGATAGAATATTGATGCATAACATAACAGACATCTCAAATAAGAAAAATTTTGAAAATTTTTTATTTGTTGCTTCAATAAAATAATATTCATAATCCATGTGAAATAAAAAAATAAAGTTCATGAATAAGTAAATTAAAATGATTAATATTCATGATATGTCATGTAATAGGAAATTATATACACCACACAAAAGAAACATATTGTGAACTTGGAATAAGTCTTTTGAAAATTAAACTATAATATAAATCCAATTAGATTAGTTTTGTAATTCCATTATAGAGATTATAAAATAATTTATAATAAATATAATATTATTATATGTTTATCTCAAGAAAATTTTTTATATATATAATATGACATATGATTTTCTTACAGTAATTGTTTCTCGTTTATTATCAATTCAATGTTAAATTTATGTTTCTGGTAATAACTATTTTGTTTTTAGTATTTGTATTAACGTGATATTTTTATCCTCATTATTTTATCCCAACATAATCATTCTAATAAATAAAAACATAAAAACGTTTCATTTAATTTTATTATATTATATTATAAATTAATTTTTCAAATTTGTTGATTGGAAATGAAATGCAATATTCATGGAGAAAGTTGGTCGTACATACCCATGAATATTATTTTCATTTTCTTGTTGGTTTGAAATAAATTAATTTAAATGATATATTATATATACGACACAATTATTATTTCATATATATCACATATTTATGTTATCATAAACAATGACACATTCTATGTAACACCTAAATATGTCACATCTCTTCATGAGGTGTTAGACTGTTGTACACAGAAATGATGTTATAATATTCCAATAAAAAAGAAAATAAGTAGGTTTGGGTCATATAACATTTAAGATGCATAATAATTTCACTATTATCATTAATATAGTATATAAACCTTATTTCAATCTTCATGTCTAACCTTTAGAGGTGGTAATATAAGACCGAATGAGATAAGTTTGCCAGGTGGAAGTCCACTTTAAACACAAATGAAGATTTCATAACCCATTTGATGGAACTATGTTTGTCTTTAGGTTTTACCCTTAACATAAAATAATATACGTATATGGAATATATTATATATTTTATTTAATCATGATATAAGAATAAAATAAGTAGTTTGGGGAGGAAATAAAAAATGGATTGTTACAGAACAATAGCTCTTAAATTGGTATCATCCTTACTTTTTCACTAAAATTAATCCATGGATAGATTTTTATGTAAAAAATGACCTATATTACAATGGGAGGTATGTCAAAAGGTTATTTGGATAGGTATTAGAGGAACCAAAGTGGTATGATACTTACATCCCAGGTAAATAAAGAATATGACATTTTCGTATTTGATAATATTTGTGAATTAAATATTAATATTACATTAGATAGGATTCTATGTTTAATGGAATACCTGAAATTCCAAAATCGGATTCTCTGAATTATTATGTTGCACACAATGTTGAGTAATTCTAAAAATAATAATACTATTATATTATTGTTTTAAAAGGTAGTTAATGCACAGCCGTTGAAATGGCGTGGATAAACAGAACTAACTATATATTGATTAAATATGTTTTTTAAAAGTTTTTATATTAATCTAATAAATGATATAGGCTTGAAATGATAATGAATCCGATTTTAAACATAAATACTCTCAATTGTTTAAAATATAGTTTTACCGCCATTTGATGTAGAATCCTTTTTAAATCTAGTTTATCTCACTTTTATATGTTTTATTTGATAAAATAATCAACTTCTTTATAAGAGGGATGTCAAAAATTAATTTCAGTAATTTTTTGGTATTTTTCTGATAATGTTCATTTTAAAGAATAGTGAAAAATACTGCATTTTATTTTAAGACTGCCTTTTCATCTAATTTATTTATATAGATATGTTGTTATTTTAATTGGTTTTAAAGTGTAATTGTATTATATTTTTGTAATTTAATTGAGTTTTTTTAATTAAAATTAATTTCACTTTGAAATTAAATATAAACAAATGTCAATCATTTGGTACTTTTTACATCATAAAAACACGCTATTTGGTTTTGACAACGGGGATTAATTTTAAATTAATTTCTTCAATTCTTCTATTTTCAACAGGGAAAATGGATTCAATATTTTGAATCAGGATGTCTAAATTTTTTAAAGAGGTATGTTTTATTTTTAGACAATATGAATAGTAACATGATTAAATATTTTATTTACCATCTCTAAAGGGTATATTTGGTAAATAAAGGAAAATAATAATATTATAATACTATTACATTACCATAACACATGTCCTATTTCTATTTGATTATATAATTCTGACAATGGTCATCCTTGGGTCGATTTTAGGGCCCCATGGAGAAACTTGTGTGTGAAAATGACATTTAATTATTTTTAATTTAATGTTAAAGAAAATATAACCTAATAATGAATCCTTTACTAAATAACTATTTATATAGCGTTATATAAGATATCTCTTCAACTATAAATACTCATTATATAGATAACAATATTTACTACATCATGGTATTTTACTTATATTTTTTAGACATCATATTAATAAACATATTTATGACATAATGATGATGTACTAATTACCTTATTACTAAAATATTTAAATAGATGAGATTATAAATATTTAAAAAAATTATTTTAAAACTTTTTATTCCATCCAAGAATTTTAATTATGTGTATGACTTTTTTTATTTTAATTTATATATTTTTTTTAAAATAATAAATCTTTTATGGTATTTTAAAAAGACTTAATATTTATATTATGAAAATTTGCAGAAATGAGTTTTTTAAATAAATACAATTTTATTAAATTATATAATAGTCCTAAAAATATATGATTTGGACAAATAACATCTCTAAAGTTAAAAATTTCATTAATTAACTAGTTTATGTTGGATTTGAATTTTATAGTAACTATATTAACCATATAGTTTGATTATTCGAGAATACATGGTTGGAGTGAAATAAGGTAAGTAAGGGTTACAACTAAATGATAAGATTACTTTTGAAAAAAACATATATAAAACATATTGGATGAGAGTATTTAGAACATTAATAAAACTTTATTATAATTAAAAGAGTTTCAAACATTTTAAAACCGAAAATAACTTATTAATAAAATAATATTTCATGATATTCCTAAAGTTCCCTCCTCCCTCTTATAAAAGGGCACCAACAATATCCCTTACTAACACCTCTCAATCCCACATGGATTTTCCAACCTCTACCCAAAAAGTCTCCCAGCATTCTTAGATTCCACATAGAAGCCTTACCTAGGGCATAAGGAAATTCTAGTAGGCCTTTTATCTTAAATAAATAGAAGTTACTCGATTTGAGCTAATGTCTTCTCTCAAGTTTCATTCATTTATTTTCCTTATCCAAAACCATAAAGATTATTTATTCCATTATTTTATAAAAAAATTATTTTTTAAAATATAATAGGAATTTTTATGAGAATTATTTTATATATACTTACACACACTGTTATCTAATTGATAAGAACTTATTGATTCTATGTATGGTGAATGACTAACTCATGAAACGATGATTGTTCAATTTTTCCGCATGAACTCTCATGGTGGCCATTATGATGGAACTATATTTATATGTGATATATATTATGTATCTATTTTATCTATGATTCTGTATTTTACAATTATATAATACCATTATGGTTTCTATAATGGGTAAATACGATAATTTCAATTGAGGAAGTGTGGACCACCACCCCCTCAATGTGATATAAATTGTTCATGAAACGCCTTGAGTGATTAAAGGATGGTGTAAATGAAATTATGTAATGAATATTAAATTTTATATTATACTATAATTATAATATACTAATGTATCATTTAGTTTTCATTCCGTTAAATATGAAAAAGAAATGAAAGTAGAGTTCATGCGTACGTATTTCTTACCGTCTCCGCGAATGGTGAATTTCATTTCTTATCTTCAAATGTTACAGAATATTATAAATAAATATATAATTGATATATATAATATATATGATATATAAATCATGAATATTATTCATGAGACAATAGATATTTGACCACGTGGAAAATTTGTAATTATAACAAGTTCATTTTTTTCTCAAGTACAAATATCCAAAACAAACTACCGATATTAACATAAATATTTACATAATGTTTATAATATTGTATTATGTAATATAAAATAAATAATATACTATAAAAATGTTCTTGTAAAAGTATAAATTATCTTCTGTTTAATATTGAGGATGAACAAGGAACATAACTGACGAGTCAGACTCAAGGTAAGTGACTTCGTCTCAGTCTCCTTTCATTGAGGCATATTTTGATTTATACATGACTTGATTTTATATAGTGTGTAAAACCATTTGAATTTTAATTTCATTCAAATGTAATCTTTTTTTTTCTACATGGATTTTTAATAAATTACCAATGTAATGTTTCTATTTAACATATGCGGTGAAAAAGACCTTTCCACTACTGTGAGTATTATTTGGTATTTGAATTATTTAACAAGACATAATGTTTTCAAAAGTTAAATAAATACCTAATTCCCTTTTTACATGTTTTGATGTTGAAAATGGTTTTGATAAACCATTGTTTAGTTCAATATTTGAAATGAAATTTATTTATTGAAAATTTTATATTTATCTTTCTTTTAGGATTGTTTTAGGAATTTTGAATATGTTATGGATTTTGGGAATTGTGTATGTATATGGGTGGTTCCGTTATCAACCAAGGGTGGGTGACAATGAGATAGGTATCCAATACATTGGGTAACATGATGAATGTAAAAGTTAATGTTTCCCATAATATATTTATGCAGTATACTGTGATGGGTATTCCAAACCTAACACCCTATGTAGCTGTGAAATCTACAATGTAAGTATGTTATTGATTCCAAAAGGCACCTTTAGGTTTTATGATTTCTTTGGAATATTCATAAATCTTACGATTCCATGATGCATTTAAAAGAGAATTTTATTAATGAGTTAAAAGTATTATTTTATTAATTTTATTTGTTGATGGACTAGTGTTTTCATTCATTTTTTTCTGACCCTTACTGAGATTTTTATAATCATACAATGTTATTTTGATGTTTTACCCAAGGTATAAATTAGAGTAATATAAAGGATGCATTAAAACTTATTTATATCAATAAAATAATTATTATATTAAAAATGGATTTTTATTTTTGTAAAACAATTTGATAAAGTAGACCTGTCTACTTTGTAATATTTGTTATGTAATGGAATAGTTATTTCCTAATTATCTATTACTCTAAGCCTGAAAATATCATCAATGTAGAATTATTGACTTAACTCAAGATTAAGTATTTTTTAAGGCTGGGACCTTATATTTTGTATCATATGTGAGTTTATATAACATTAAGAGTTAGGATATTTTAAAATTAATATCCATAAATTAATTTATGGTATGATTGAAATGATATTGAATTTTAATTTTACCATGTTTATTCACCTATGATATTTATAGGTTTATAATGGTTTTCCATATATAAAACATGGAAACTATGATGGGACGACATCAAGAGGAAAACATGTTTCTAAATCACTAACCAGAGATAGTTTGAATTGTAACTGAAAAGTTTTTTGTGGTGATGGAACAGTTGACTCAGGCTATATATGTTCGTGGTATACATGCATGATATCAACTAGATCAAACACCGAAGAACATTCCAATTGTAGAGAATTTCATTAAGCAACATCCCCCATCCATCAAAGGAGTATCTTACATTGTTCTAGCTTAACGGTGGATTAAAGCACTAGAAAAGGTTTTCGATGTCATGGGGTTTTCGGAATTTCAAAAGGTTTCTCTTGTTTATTAACGATTTGAAATAGAATACTATCAGTGGTGTTCGATGGTTAAAAATATTAGGTATTGTAAGGATATTGATGCTCTTGATTGGGATGAATTCAAAGGTTTGTTTCTTGAGAAATATTTTACTTAGGAGTTTTGGATTAGGATGGAAACAGATTCCTAGAATTGTGTTAAGAGGATGACTCAAGGGTAGTTTATGAAGAAAAATTCACTCAGCTAGAAATGTATGCTCCAAATTTCATATGAGATCTTGATATTCAAATCAATCATTTTTACTCAGAATTAAAGACAAATTATCTGAGGGATTTTGCTTCATGTGGGATTAAAAGTTTTGAAATATTTGCTCGTTTTTCAGATAAGGTGTAAATGGAGTTTGTTGATGATTACGTGTTCTTTGAAAAATAATAGAATTTGATGTTGAGGTGGCAGGAGAAAGGGAAGGACTCTTCAAAAAAGTCTGATGGTATGAAGCATAATATTATGGTTTGGGAAAATTGTTGTAAAAATCACACTAGTGGATCTATTTTGTATTTGGTTATGTGATACTGATATCATAAGATGGGACATAAGTCTCATAATTGAACAGAAAAATATCAGGGTGATGGTTAGACAAAATCTGATATACAATTATTAAATTTTTTATGTCCAATGAAATGGGTCATTATAAAAATGAGTGTCCCACGAAGAACTCAAATGACATAATGTAGATAGACTACATTTAGAAAGGGTTGATGAAATCATTTTAAAATACTAAATCATATGTTGAGCCATCAAATGATGTTTTATTAGGAATTGAAAATAAAATTTGTGAATGCTCTATTATTGGAATAACCTTCCAGAAATGGTGAGTTTGTTATCTATAATAATTCTTCAATAGAGGGAAATGGTTGTTTTCTAATGTATAATTATTAAGTAATTTATTATGCGTCATGTCAGTTGAAACACCATGTGTTAAATTACCATACACATGATTTGGAATTAGATGTTTTTGTTTTTGAATTTAAGATTTGGAGACACCATTTTAATGTCGTAAAGTGTGAAATATATACTGATCAGAAGAGTTTGATGTATATATTCACTCAAAAGGAATTAAACATAAGATAGCTGAGATTTCAATAATTAATCAATTATTTTGATTGCACGATCCATTACCATCTAGGAATGGAAAATAACGTGGATGACTATTTGAGCCGAAATAGAAATGATACATTAACAATGATACATTTGGAATAAGATCCCTTGATTTTTGAATTGATGAATTTTGGACTAGAATTTTTTGGTGTAAGGAAGTACTCTTTTTTGTTTCAGGTGGTAGTGAAATCGGCTCTAGTAGAAAAAATAATGAAACAGTAGAAAGAGGACAGTGAGTTGCAAAAAAAGAGAGATTTGGTTTAGATTGGTAAGTTACTTGAATTTAGCATTGATAACGAATTTTTCTAGTTTTTGAAAGTTATTATGTCTACCTTGTGATTCCTAGATGAATAAATATTTATTATGTGAAGCTCATAGATCTCTATTTCTAGTTCATCATAGTGTTAGAAAGATATATAGAGAATTTTGGGAGTATTACTGGTCGGATGGAATGAAAATAAATATTACTGACTTTTCTGGGAATTGTTTTACTTTTCAACATGTCAAAGCATATCGATGGTTAACAAATGGGATGACTCACCATTTGACATTTCTATATTATAAATGTGAAAATATATCCATGGACATTATTTTCGTATTAATGATTGAATCTTGAGTTAACAATGCAAATTGGGTTATTATTGACCAATTAACAAAATCATCTCATTTCCTTCCAATTTGAGATACTTATTCTCTAGATCAAATTTATTTGTTTTATGTTAAAGATATAGTTAGGTCACATAGATTTCCTCTCAATATAATATTTTATTGTGATCTCAGATTCACTTCTATCTCTCAGAAGGGCCATCAGAAGTTGTTGGGTACTGAAAAAAATTTAAGTACATCTTTTCTTCTACAATCAGATGGATATTCAGAACGAACAACTAAGACCTTGAATGATATGATATGTTATTGTGCAATGGGATTCCACGAAATTCAGAACTAACATCATTTTTTTATTGAGTTTTTTATAGGAACATTTTTCATTACATTATACAGATGGCACCGGTTGAGGTATTATATGGGAAGCAGTGGAGAAATCTTTCATTTTTTGGTTGATTTAGGTGAAAGGATGTTGATGGGACTATAATTGGTTGATGAGATTTCACAAAAAAATTTATTTGATTTAGAAAAACATGAGATCAACTCATTGTAGGAAAAACAATCATGAAGAAAACCAGATTAAGGATATTTCATTCCAAGTTGGTGATCATTTCATTCTCAATGATTCTCTATGGAAAAGTGTTATGCATTTTGGTAAAAATGTAAATATGAGTATGAGGTTCAATGGAACCAATGAAATCATATAGAATCTAGGATCAGTTTACAATAGAGTGGATTTACCTCCAAATTTATCAAATATACAAAATTATTTTCATGTTTCAATGTTGAGAGTGTATATATCAGATTCATGTCATGGTTTGAGTCTAGATGTAGTCCATTAAGAATTGAATCTTTCATAGAAGGAATAAATAGTCTATATTCATTACCGAAGAGATAAAATTTTATGGATAAGGGAAATTCAGTAGCTAATGGGTTTTTAGAAAAAAAACATATAGTTGAAGAGGCAACATGGTAATCTCATGATGCAATTAGGGATAAATACCCCCACTTATTTGATAGGTGAATAAAATTTGGATGACGGAATTACGAAAAGGGGGAAGGAAGTAACATCCCAAGTAAATAAAGAATATGAAATTTTTATATTTATCAATATTTTTGAACTATATATTAATTTTACTTTAAAGGGGAATCTATGTTCGATGGAATATCCAACACACAAAAGTGGGTTTCTCCAAAATATTATGGTGCACACATTGATGAGTCAAACTAAATAAATAATAATATAATATTATTATTTTAAATAACAGTTAATGCCTTGCGATTTTACCAGAGGAAATGAACAAAACTAACAATATTGTGATTTAATAAGTTTATAATTTTTTGTACATTTATCTACTAAATGATAGAGGCATAAAATGAGAATGAATCCAATTTTAATCCTAAATACTGTAATATTTTTAAACGATAGTTTAACAACATTTTATTGGCGAACGATTTTTAAAATCTTTGTTTTTTCACTTTTATATGTTCAATTTGAAAAAATAAACTTCTTCTTTAGATGTAGGTCATAAAATTTTACATTGGATATTTTTTTGATAATGTAAATCTTTTAATGAATAGTGAAAAATACTGCATATTAAGTCAAAACATTCTTTTCATCTAATTTTTTTATATATTTTTATTATCCAATAATTGGTTTTAAACTCTAATTTGATTATATTTTTGTCATTTAAACTAATATTTGTCATTTCAAGTAATTTCAATTTGAAATTTTAATTAACACAAGTCAATCTTTTGATGGTTTTTACTTCATAAAAACATGCCTTTTGGTTTTGAAAACCGCAATTAATTTTTTATTAACTTATGAAATTTCATTGTATTGATTTTGTAAAAATGGATTCCATATTTGGAATCATGAGTTCCAACTTTTTTTAAAGGTACATTTTATTTTTAACCATTATGAATAGTAACATCAATAAATATTTTATTTAACATGATTAAAGGGTAACTCTGGTAAATAAGGGTTAAAAATAATATTATAATATTATTATGTTGAATTATCCATGTTCTACTCCCGTTATATGATATATTTACAACCATGGGAATATTTGGATAGATTATAGGACCCCATGGATCCACCTGTGTGTGAAAATGACATTTAATTTCATTTCATTTAATGTTATGGAAAATATAAGCTAAACATGTACCTTCTGATAAAATTATTTTTATATAGATTAATATTAGTTTTATATTTGACTATAAATATTCATTAAGAATATAAATATATTTTCTACATCATGGAATTTTATTTATATTTTTTAGACATCAAATAAATAAATATATTTAAGACACAATGACGACGCAGTGATTACCTTATAAATGAATGATTTAAATAAATAAGATAATAAAGATTACAAGAAATTTATTTTCAAACTTTTTAGGAAATATAATTATTTTATATAGTCAAGTGACTTTTTATCATAAAATTATTGATGTTTTTTTGAATGAATCAAATTTTTATGAATTTTTAAAAATTAATGATATGAATAATAAGAGAATTTACAAAAATGTTTTTTAAAAAGAATATTATTTTATTAAATTATACTATAGTCCTAAAAATCTATGATTCTTCCAAATGACATATATAAGGATGAATATTTCATTTCTTAACATCCTGTTGTTATATTGGAATTATATGGTTATTATATTAACCATATATTATGAATATACATGAAGACATGGTAAGAGTCCAATTAGTTTGCTAAGGGTTAATGATAAATGATAAGGATAATTTTGAAAATTAACTTTTCTAAAACCAATTGATTTAGAAGTTTTATAACAATTATAAACTATTATTCTAATTAAATTATTTTTTGACCTTTTTAAAATGAGAAAAATTTTATAATAAAATAATATTTCAAGATATTCCTCAAATACCACTCCTCTCTCTTATAAAGGGGAACCACCTCTAACCCATACTCACACCTCTAGAACCCAAAAGTCTCATCCAAAATCTACCCAAATAAGCTCAAAAAATACCTATATTACTCCTAGAAGTCTTAAAATTTGAATAATGTAATTAAATAATCCATTTTATCTTTATTCTAAATGAGTGACCTGATTTGTGGTAAGGTATTCTCTCAAACTTCATTCCTTTATTTTCCTTCTCTAACCCCTAAACACTTTTTATTCATTTATTTTATAACAACGATAGTATCTTAAATATACTATGATGTTTTTATGAAATGTATTATATCTAATATTACACACACCTTCACTCAATGGATACAAACATATTGTTTTTGTGTATGGTTAACTATTGCCTCACGAAATGATGATTGTTCGATTTTTCCACACCACCACTAATAGAGGATATTTTGATGGTAAATTATTTATATGTGATATATTTTATATTTTTATTGTCTCTATTTTTAGGAATTTTTCATTTATAGAGCACCTTTATGGTTTCCATAATGGGTAAATATGACAATTTCATTTGAGGAAATGAGGACTACATCCCACACATAGTTATATGACTCGTTCATGCCATACATAGAACATATAAGCAATAGTGTTAATGAAATTATGTAATGTATATTAAATATTATATTCAACTTGAATTATAATATACCTATGTACCATTTAGTTTTCATTCCATTAAATATGAAAAAGAAATGAAATTAACCTTCATGCGTACGTGCGGGTTACCATCTCCATGAACAATGCTTTTCATTTCTTGTCTCCAAATGTAATGGAATAATAGAAATAAATATTTATACAGTATATATATGATATATATGAAATATAAATCATGAATATAATTCTCAAGATGATGGAATTTTTACCACATGGACAATTTGTAGTTATAGCAATTTCATTTTTAACTGAGGTTCCAAATATCGACAAAATGACCGATATTAAAATAATTTTTTTTATGTTTATAAGATGGTAATAAGTGATATAAAATGAATTATAAACATGAAAAATGTTCTTATTAATGTATAAATTATATTATGTTTATTATTCATGAAGAAAAAGGAACAGACGAGACGAGTCAGACTCAAGGTAACATAGTTCATCTCAATATACATTCATTGAGGAATATTTTGATTTATAGATTACATTCATTTATACATTATATAAACCCCTTTTAATTTTAATTTCATTCAATGTAAATTTTATTTCCACGTAGCATTTTGTTAAATGGAAAAGGGAATGTTTCTTTCTAACATATGTTGTGATAGCGACCTTTCCACCACTGCGATTATTATTTGGAAATTCACTTCATTAACAAGTCGTAATGTTTTTAAAACAAAAATAAATACCATATTACATTTATAGATATTTTGTTATTTAAAATGGTTCCTAGAAAATAGAGATTATAACAATATATTGAAATGATATATTGTGATTGAAATGTGGAAATTTAATCTTTCCATTATGCTTGTTTTATGTTTTATTAATATATTATAGTTATTTGGAATTCATTATATATAGAGGTGGTTCTATCATAAAACTAAGATTGGTGATCCGAAGATTTCTCTCCAGTAAATTGTAAAACATGATAGATGTGAAATTTAATGTTTCTCCTAAGAGATTTAGGGAATATACAGTGATGGGTTTTCCAAACCTAACATCATATGTAGTTGTGAATGCTACTATGTATGTATATTATGGATGCCAAAAGTTACCTTTATGATTTATAATTTCTTGTTGTAATTCATAAATCTTATGATTATATAATTTATATTAAATACATTATGTTTTTTGAGTGAAAATTATGATTTAATTTATTTTATATACTGATGGAATAATGTTTTTATTGATTGTTGTATGACAATTACTGGGAATTTTATGCTCATGCCATGTAAATTAAATGTTTTTCATAGGGTATGTGGATGGATATGATAAATCAATAATTCAAAAAGATTTATATCAAGAAAATAATTCTTTTAATATTTAGGTAGTTTTATTATTGTAAAAAAATTGATACAGTAGAAGTGTCTTCATCGAATTTTTTGAGATGTAATGTTATTGTTATGGGATAATTAACTAAAACTATGAACCTGAAATGATAATCAATATAGAATTATTTACATAACAGAACATAATATAATGTTTTATGGCTGGGGGCTTAAAGAGGTGGTATGTGGAATAGTGGACATGGGTGACCTTTTATAGGAAATGTGAGTGGAAAACATATAATTTTTTAAAGAGTGAGTTCTACAAATGTTTTCCATATGGATCAAGAGTCAGTATTATTAAATTGCTTAAAAATATATGATTAATGGGTTAAATAGGGAAATATAATTATTTTCGGATAAATGGGTATCATATTTATACCCTTATCATTTTAGTTTAAACCCCAATCAACTCATTTTCCCCTTAACTATATAAAATAATTTTTTATAAATTCCAAATTATTTATTTTACAAAAACATTTTTGACTTGTTATAAATTATAAATTATTATTACTCCAGTATTTTATATCGTTTTTTAATATTTAATATAACATATCTAGAAAAAATTCATTTTAAATAAAACTATAGACAATCCGAGAAAAAATATTTTAAAATATAAAATGATCAAAATTTTAAACAAATTATATTAAAATTTTATATAAAATTAATTAAAATATCCTAAATTTTATTAATATATGTTTTATATAACTAATTAAACATTAAATGAAATTTATTATATAAATTAAATGTTAATATAAATTAATAAAACGGTTGTATTTAATAACATTCAATGTTTTACAATATTCATCAATAAAAAAGCATTTCATGAAAATACCAAAACTAACTATAAGATAATTTTGGATGTATGAATTATAAAAAAATTAATTTTATATAAATGATTTAAAGCAATCAAGGAAAAATTTAAATTTTTTGTTCACAAAAGAAATAAAAATCCTTTATCTGAGAAAACAATATTTTCAATCATAAAATGAAATTATCAAAGAAATATGTTTTCAATGATCAATATTTTTTATTTTATGTAATTCAATTTTTAATATTAAATTAATTTTATTTATTAATGTTCATTTTTCTAAGTCTAATTTCTATGTTATAAAAGCCTATTTTAAATGATTATATTAATAATATGTGGTGATTTATTTGACATTCAATTTCATGTGTCAGAAAAGCTAATCGAATGTACTGTGTATTTTAAGATAACATTTGGTTAAGTGTAATACATGCATAAAATATTGTTTTTTGTAGTTCATACTATAAAAAATAGTTAATTTATTATAGAAGATTAATTTATAAAAACTTGGGGTTTTACAAAGAAACTTATCATAAAATGTCTATTGAAGAAGATCAAACCACATAGAAACACGAGAATAATAAAAGGAGAGGATAAAATGTATTAAAAATCCATGAACATGGTGAATCATTATATACAATCAATAATTTTATCTTCCAAATATAGAGAATAGTGTTGGATATATGTATAATGTTATTGCAAATTGGAATATGGAATTAAATGAACCTATATATAAAAACTCATGGTGGGTTTATCATCATATTTTTAATAAATTAACTATCGGAACTCAAATTTATTGGGATGCTTGATTTTCTAAATAATGGTACATGATAGTGAACTATGCATGAGATCCTAGATTAATTTCTTGGATTCTTATTACAACATTTTGTATAGTTTCATAGTAAATACCAATCAGCTACTTCTTATGTAGAACCCAAAATATTTAGTGGAATTGGCTGTATGATTCAACACAATGGTAAGAGGAAATCACCCAAAGAACATGAATAACACAATGTATCCCCATTACTTTGTAATATTCAGTGAAATTCACCAAAACAATATAAGTAGAAAAGTTTATAAAAAATATATTTTATAGATAAAAAATAAAATTTTTAAACATAAATTCTTCCCAAAACATCTCATCAATCCAATGATAGTTATCCAAAAGTAGGATTACCCAAAAAAAGGTTCTCCCATTTCATCCTCATATGATATTATTACTCATTGTTTTCCTTAAAATCAGTCACATGATTCCCTAATACATGATCCAACTGATTTAATTTCAATCATATTAAATTACTCTAATATTCAACCATTTTGATTTGATAGTCAGTCGCTGAAGCATCCATATATAATTTTACATTATGTTTTCATAATACAACGTAGGGTAGTGGCTTATACATATTTAAATAAGATTCATGGAATTCATTTTTAATGGATATATATAATTTATGAAATTAAAACTATAATATCAACTTCCTAGCCTTTTCAGGGAAATAAAATTCTTTACATAAATCTACATCATCTTCCCATGGGTACTAACCCATCATAGATAAAAATGACATGTTACTTTTACAAATACTAATCCACGTAATAAAATTTAATGGGTCCATTAGAGATGATATATATAATATTTACGGATTTTTTAGCCAACCATTATAATTTTTTGATAAGATATATCTAGTATTTCATCATTAGTGTGATGCTTATTCAAACTAGTTATTTTTACCTAACCTATATCTAACATAGTAGTCACTGGAATGGTAGACTATATGAATTATCAACTGAATGGATTATGGTATTTTATGTGTAACTTCTGTTATTGAAAAATTTAACAAAAAATAAATGTTTATCCCATGATTATATGATTTCCATAATACAAGAATGATACATTTATTCAAGAAAATGTATTTCCCAAAATATTTTACCATCCACATAGAATTGTATGAATTTCATTTCATTTACATGAAACCTATGAACACTTGTGGAATAATCAAAATAAAAATCTAAATCAAGGTTATATAATAAACATAATGGAAGACTTTACTACATGATGTATCACTATCACTTTAATATACATCATTTTATGATTCAACACTTTTAGTTTTATAGCACTTCGAGATAAACAATATTATTTTGACTTCTAATAAATAATATTCATAATATCATTATTTCAATGAGGATTATGATTTATTCTAATTTTTTAATCCTATGAAACTCCAACCCATTATAGATACATTCATGATGTATTTTTTCTAATGAATTGAATTTCATATAGTCTAAATTAATCTACTATGAATTGTAACCATATTAAATGAAATGAGTTATTCGTTTTCTCATTCTAGGCACTGAGTATTTTGGGTTTGTTCCAATTTAAAACATATTGAAAGGCATATGATCATCCAAATGTGAATAATGTATGTATTTAATATCTCACTATCACATATAATGTTTTACTGATTATGTCCCCCTAATAAACAATATTCCCCAAGGATATTGATATAACTCACAAACTATATCCCATAATATAATATTCTAATTATACAATAACACTAAAAATCCAATGATTTCTTGAGTGATTATTTCCATGATGAGAAAGTGTATATTAATATTTACCAAAATACAGTTCTTCCTTCCAATTATATAGCCTTATATTCAGTGTTTCACAGAGGTTAATTAGGATCCACTTGTTGATAGATTCCATAAATATTTTCATTATAAATATAAAACATAGATAATTAGTCAAAATATTTCATATTATCCTTGTATATGAGAGTTATATATCAAATTATTAATGTTATTTTGTCCATTACAAAAGTTTTATGTTTAAATATATATTTTGTAAATATAAATAATGAATTAATAGTTTATATATATCACTAAATTCCAAACGAAATATATATTCTTACCAAAACATGAGCATAAGTATAACAACCTCCTGATCTTGTTCATTAGTTGATAAATTATTATCAGGTGGGAAATGTTAGTGAGAACTATAATACATTGGACAATATAACTATATATTCAAAAATCATAGTATAATTCATCGTGAGAAATACTATATGAGATGTACATCACCATTCTCACCTATAAAAAATTTTAAATATGGGGAACCCCTTTATCAATCTATCATATGATGATTAATATTCAATATTCAATACAATTTTACCCCATTCTAACACTGTGTTTCATTTTATTGTGAATTATTTCATAAATCCATGAATAATCACATGAATTAAACTATTATACTAAGATGATATATATCTTTAGAAATTTGTTTTATTTTTTCCAAGGCACAATTACATATCTTTTATATGATCAACCAGAATGACTTATATTGATTCCACATGTCTAAATAATATCCCTACATGGATAAATGAGATACATAATGTCTGTTATTCATTAATTAATCAATGACTTAGAGTATCCAAAACAACCACTATGTGATAAATATTCATTTCCAAAATCATACAGTAAATTATTACATCATCAATAGACACCAAAATGAATATGATATGTTATTTATGGATCTTCCTATTCATGAGTTCCATGAATACTGTAGAATAATTTGTCTAGAAAATTGAAATTCATAGATATTTGAAATTATTGTACATGATTTTGAAATCATTTTTTTTGGGATTTCGTACTACTTCACTATGAAATTGAGGTACCCTGTAAAATTTAAACTATTTAACAATATTACCTAATTATATAGTAAATGTGGTCATCAATATGATGTTTGTGGAATTTATTTTTTATAAGGACAATGTTATACATCCTATATTGAAAAATCATGTATACAGTTATATTCACCTTGTTAGGGAAGAGTATAATCATCGAGGACATTGAGATAATATTCTGAATCTACCCATTTTACTCTAAAACATATTATTAGAACATATACATGTAAATTTCCTGTGAGAATTATGATAAATAGGAAGAGAAATAAATTGATTCATGGTTACCAAATGGATGTATAACTTGATAATCAATGTAGTGGGAAACCCTAAGAATTAATCCTGAAGTAATGTTCGAAATTATTTGTCTACCAGGGAAGTTTAGAAATGGAATTACCATCACTATATTATATCAGAAGAAATGAATCATGGTTTGATAATATAATAACACAGGGATGATAATGACTCTCTTGAATAGATATATGGGTATATACAACATCTAATACATATCTCTTCTATATTGTGTATTGAATGATATCCTCTAACTATAACTACCAAAATAGTATTTATATATTGTTATATAATATATCCATGAAATAAGATCAAACATATCTATCTCGATAATGATAATGCATCATATCATACCAATTTTTAATATTGGGATAACACATTGAAGACAGTTGTATCAAACTTTTCAATTCATCCCAAAGAGAATTTTGTCCCTTATAAAAAACATTATAGGATCCAATAAATTATATAATATTACAATTAGAATTATTGAATTAAATCAATGAGAATAAACTGTATAAAATAATGAAACAGTGATCGTTGATAAATAAAAGTGGTTCCATACATACTCATTTATAGCTTATCAAATTCCACATCCACTTACTCAACTATATGCAATTATATCACCATGGAGTGATTTTATAGCCATCAATGATATGAGGAATAGTCTGTAGATGAATCTAAATATTATACGATTAACACCTACCCACAATTCATTATGCCATATCCATACGACCAAATAGTGATCAAGCAACATGTTATGTCCTATTTGGATTATTCGTTCCCATTGGGTATGTCAACCTAGTTGTGGAGGTCTCTCTAAGTGTATCCACATGTCCAAGGTTCAAAACCATATTGAGTCATAATTCTGGGATACTACAGTATAACTGTAGCTGGTATTGTCGCAGAACAGTGTGAGTACTGTTGTAGGTATTGTTTGGTATTGTAGCAGCTACAACTATTAACCTTGGGACCATAGTTTGGTATTCTATTCCTTATGGCCTTCAGTCCACCCATGTTATTGGGTTATTAAGGCTTTTGGGCCACCTATATGGCCTTCGGTCCACCACAAGGCCTTCAAGACACATGATCAGTTCAGCTTCCCCACATAGACTCTACAAAAAGGAGTATCCCCAAAAGATGATTCAATGAAGGCACACTCGCCAGAGGAGAATTAAAGGATTTGGAAGAATTAGAGGGAATTATTACGCCATCAGGTCCATCATGTTCTTGCACGGGAAGCTTATCTGGATGATCATGAAAAGGTGGAGAGCTACCAACATGATACAGATGCTGGGGAGGGATAGTTCCTTGTAGATATGGTCTGGTTGAATTTCGTAAGACATTCAGGTCATGTAATGTCTCTTAAGAATATTGTTCATGTAATCTTTAAACCTACTAGCCTTCCTTAGGGTCCCCTGTCATCCCGTAAAAGGTGGTAAATCAAAAATCTATAAAAATGAATGACTTCGGGCAATTTAGGTTAAATAAACATTTAATTTATTTGTTAGAAAAAAAATTGGGACACAATTTAAACATTCAAACATATAACTTCAAAAAAAACTTGACCACATACAAACCAAATGAAATTTTAGGCTTACATTTTTAGAATAAAATATTATCTTTTATATAGGAAAATTTCAAAATCTATCCATTATCCCGAATATAGTATTTTCATGATAATTCAGGAAATATCCAAAAATATTTCATCCTGATCACATACTTATCCGTATTCATTATTTGAACCCTATGAAAAAACTTTTAAATACATGGGATTGAGAAAGTAAAAACATAATTGTTTTCAAAACGCATTTCATAATAAATTATAAATAAAGACTAAAACACATAATGGTTTTTTTGTAACCATGGATAAACCAATAAATTTTTTCCAAAATGGTACACAATTTACCCCTAATAAGTAATATATACTCTAATCATAAAATAAACTCATTTTCTACTCCATAAATTCAATATATTACTATAAAAATTGAATTTATAAATTAATATCCTTAATATGTTGATAATTAAGTTTTTATATCACTCATAAAAATATAATAACCATTACTTTCGACATATATAATTTTATTTAAGAACCCAATTAATGTGGGGATATAAGAGACCCATATATAATTGGTTAATAATGTATCCACACATTGTTTGTTTATAATGGGACCACCCATCCTTGTTTTATAATGTCTTCACTCTAACATTGTTTATAATGGAAACACTCATCCATTATTTATAGTAAACCTTCTCATTATTAAAATCAATTATGAAGAACATTAACTTAATCCTAACATATGAGATAATTTATAAAAACAAAAACATTTCATTCCCTCACAAGATAAACATATCATGATATTGAAATATCTATTCAAATTAAAACAAGTTTTGGAAATAAATAAAACCTAGTCAATAAGGTTATTTTTTTTAAGAAATCATAAATTCTTATAAATGAATCCAAACATTATATATAGTTATGCTGGTCCGAATAACTATTGTTGATGTATATTTTTAAAATTATACATTCATTATCATTTTAAAAAAAATACCAAATCTAAAAAAAACCTAAAAAGTTTTCTTTTCAAATCCATTGAAGGACCCTCAAAATAGAATAAATTTTCCCTTTATAAATAATTTATGTGAAATTAATTTCATCCCTAAAATTACTTCAAGAATATATAAATTGACGAGAAATATTTAAAAAAATTAAAACATTTAAAATATTATTGTTCTATTACTGTTCCCCATAAATCGATCTTCATTCCACTTTTGAATTCATAATTTTCATTTATAATAATAATATATGAATTATTTTTTTCCATAATAATTTTTATTTATTTATTTATTAGTTTTTTATATTCTATTACATAATTAATTATGTTCATGTCAATATTTTTGATGATATTCACCTCATAAGTCCAAAATTTAATTTATAGTATGACTGCGGTCCAATTGTTAGTTATTCCATTTTATATTGATTAATAATCAAGACACATATATATCTTATTACATCAATTGTACTTATAAATCAAAATATTATAGGTGTCTATGAAAAATTAATTACGTTACAATCATGGCGATGGAATGTCATACTCACACATGAGTAATATATCAATTTTTTTGCAACCATGATGGAAGGATGTTAAATATATTTTTATTGTTAGTAAATAAAAATTTTATCTTCACTACTATATTATTTCATTTAATAAAATTATAAATATTATCCTTCAAATGTGGTGATAGGAAATTAATAATTTCACTTCATGGAGTTTGTAGTCCACTCATTGACACTGATAAGGTAATAATATTTAATAGATGAAAATATATGATATTATATGGTATATTATGTATTTATAATTTTTATTATTTTCTGTATATTTTATAATAAAAATAAATAAATAATGATAAATAAACCTGAGAGGTGGTTATTATGAATTCATTTAAATGGTTTTTGAGGTGGTATTCCACCGAAAACAAAATGGATGGATTTATTTACTATTTAATAGATAAATGTTATGGATATATAATAGAATATATATATATATAAATCTTACTATTTTTTATATATTGGTGTTATTATTTAAAAAAAATTCATTAAGATTTGTCGAAGGAATAAGTTTAAATAAAACTAAAAAATTTTGTTAAATGAAATATCCATTCTCCACAATATCTCAATTTCATAACAAATTATTCCCTCAATGTATGTTATTATTTTCAAAACAATTACCCATATAATGTGGATAAGGATTCAAGTAGGTTTTATTTCTTTGAATTTTGGAAAATAAATTTCTGTTGAAGAGAAAATATATGAAAAGTGGGAGACTCCTTTTATAATGGTTTTAGGGGAATTCATCAAATTTATTACACTATTAAATTAATATAAATTAGTTTCCATTCCAAATGGATAGAAGTTGATATAATTGAAATATATAATTTTTATTTTTCTGAAATATAAGAATCTAGTAAAATGTTTTAATTTTTAGGAGACATTTTCACACTTGTATTTTTTTGACCATGAGAAATCCATTTGTATGATTATAACAATATACTATATTTGTACTATTTTGGAGCCAATATATTTTCTATAAAAGTTAAATTGGATCCTAAATGGAAAATTTATGACACGGGTAACCATATTCCGAAATATTTATATAGGATCATATTTTATGGAATTTTATAACCGTTAATAGAATTTTATTTATTAAATAATATCATTATTTCCGTTCATATATTTTTTTAATTTCATAATTTAAACAACATTACATATATATAATTATAAAATCATTAATTAAATCATTTCAAACATGATATATATATCGAGAAACTTAATTAAAATAATAAATCTTTCAAATTATATTACATTCACTATTTATAGTATCATTAATATTACTGTTGTATTAAATAAGAAGTAATGTCTCGGTGTAGAAAAATATTAATGGTATTTTTTTTATCACTAAAAAAATAAGTAAATTATAATGAAGAATGTTATAAATTAATACATCAAATATTTATTTTTAAATTAACATATGAATTTTTTATCAATGATACAAAATTTTATTAATATTAAAAGTTAAAAATTTTCCTCTTTGATTATATAATTTAAAGAAACATTATATATGTAAAAATAAGTACTATTTGGAACCATGATTCCATATTTTACAAAAAAATATGGATATTGATGAGATCCTCGAAATAAATTTTATAATGGAATTTATTATAGTCATTTTTTTCTTATTATATTGTTTATAGACACAATTATATGATTTATCCATATTGTGGTGACAATTATTTACATTAGTTACTATTAATAATGAACAATATAATGGGAGATTATTATAAAAATTAGACCTTGTGATTCAAAATACTGAAACAGTTTTCCATTCTTTATAATATAGAAGCGAATAAATTGACAGAAAATTAAAATAAAAAGAAAAAAAAAGAACAATTTTTCAAAATATTTACGTATTAAGTATAATTTTTTTAAATAAAACTTAGGAAGAATATTAATTAATATGAAACTAATTTATCTATTCATAATACAGGTGAAATAATGTTACTATAAAAAATCTTCCAAATACGATGGACATTTTTAAATTAAGGAAACCAAAAAACAGGTTTAAAATAAATAAATATTATTCCTTTTAAATAAGAAGATAAATATTTAAAATAAAATACTCTCTCTTTTCGTATTATCAATATACTATTTCAAAAATAATTCTAATTTTATCAAATAAAATTTCTATGAATCATTTTAAATAATTATATCATTGTCTAACCAAAAATCAAAAAATCATTTTTGAAAAAAACATATGTTTGAAGAATTAAATGACCATACAATATAAGAAGACCATATTAATTAACACATTTTTTTATTAGGACATTTATATATGTATATATATATATATTATAATTTGGTAATAATATTCATTCCTACCAATTTAATGGATGTGTTATAATATTAATACTTAAATAAATATATTTTTTGCATTTTTTATCCTCGGTGTTGTGTATCACATATATTAAAAGAGTTGCAGTTTTTCTAAAATAATAGGCTATTAAATTCTCCCAAACAATAATATAATAAAAGATAATTTTTTTCATTGATATTAGTAATAAATTTATGAAATTATAAAATAACATGGTTTGAATTCTATGTAATAAAACGGTAAAAAATAACCTCTTGAAAGGATGTTATGAAAATTAGAAGGTAATTTGGAATAACACATTATACAATTCTGAAATATGGATCAATAGTGGGAATTTAAATATATACACAATAGAAAATTTAATTTCATAATAATTATGGGGATTGATAGTAATAATTTATCAAAAGTATTTGAATAATCATGATAATTTCATGTTTCAAATAACCATATTCATCAAATGTCTGGAAATGACCAATTATTCATTATAAATGAATGTGTTATGATATCATTTTAATTCATTGAACCAATTCATAGACTTGTGGGATTATATTAATATATAATCATATAATATATGGAAAAATACTTAATTTACTTGTATAGTTTAATACTTTATTGAATTTCCACCAGAATCTTATCATTCGATTCAAATAATGAAAAATCAGAATGAGTTTTTCCTACATGAAGCACTGAAATAGAATTATAATGAATAAAATAATTTCCCAAAATGATAATTATATATTCTAATTTATTTATACATAAATACAAAATGTATGATAATACATAAAATGATCAAAAAAATTTGAATGGAAAAATACATTAATTAAAAAAATTAATTTTTTGATGAAAAGCTAAAACTAAATAATTCATTAAATACTTATCCTTAAAATTCATCAAGATATCCACAACCATAATTGTAAAAAAAATTACACTAATTTGATTACATATTCATCTTAAATAATAATAAAATTTATCTCAAAATTACTCCATAAACTCATAATGTATTACACTGAAAAAGTTTATTCCATAGATATATAATTTTTTAGATATATGATAATAATTTAGACAAATTACATGAATAATAATAAACTAATATTGAAAATAAAATATTTTCCCAATATATATATAAACATTTTGTCCACAATTTAAATTCCATATGGTTCATTTTACCTTAACCATACAATTTTTTCCAATATAATTATATTCTTTAAAAATAACTTTAATCACATAATCATGAAATAAATTTTTATTACCATGGTCATCCATAAGATGAATAATATGTTAAAAAAATTTCCCAGATGGAAATTACATCAATATAAAAGATCATTCATACTTCAATGGTGTTCAATAATGATAAATTTTTTTTGGAAAAAATTTCATTATCATTCCTTTTGGAATAGTAAGTCAAGTTGATTTTTTTCTAAAATTTCCTCTCCCCAATTGGGAATCTCTAAAAATTTACATTTATAAAATTAAAATCCATCACTTAAAAATTCCGGTGTTGTGTGAGAATATGATCCTAAAATCAACCATAAATCATAATTTAATGATGATATCCATAACTCAGAATTTAGACTCACATGAAAATATCAGTATCTCTAAAGTTGTTTACACCTTTCTCTGATACAAACAACAATATCCTTTTACCTGTATTTTATATTCTATTATTAATGTCAGAAACATAGCATTTTAGGAATTGATATAGACAAATGTTACCAAATTAAGTATATCAATCAAATAATATTAAAATTAAACTTGAATTACTTATATAGACACAGACCATTATGATTTAGTGATTTAGAGGATTTTTTAAAACAATTTTATAGAGGAAACATTCACAAAATATACATTTTCCACAATATAATATTTTCAAGATACAACATGGTGTATCTTCATTAATTTTTTCGTGACCATACCAATTACCCTATTCATCCTTCAAACCCTAAGAAAAAGATTTATAATCATTGGATAAGCAAAAAAAAACTCATCAAGGGGTATAAAAAAATTACATTGTTTGTACAATATTAGATATAAATTATAACACTAAAAAATTGGAATATAATAAACATGTTCTAACACTACAAATAAACATCCCATCCAAAATATTTTCCTATAAAATTTAAAAAAAAAATCATAATGGTATAAGAAAAATACAATATGGTTTACTTACAAACATGGAGAAAACAGTTTAAATTTGTCAAAAAGATGTAATTTTTTCCCATAAGACGTAGAAAATGCATTACCATAAAAAAACATAGTGAGATATCCTTTATAAATCATTTTATTTCCATAAAAATCATAGTATGAACAGACAAATAATATAGCTCACATGGGACTTCATTTTACATATCAATTAAAAAAAGGAATAACTAAGATGGAATGAAATCATCATTCTACAGAGAACCCATTGCAATGAAGTGACATAATGGATACATCCATCCTTGGTCTATAAACTAACAACATATAATTGGTTTATAATGTAACCAACCAGCATTGGTTTATAATTTTACCCCAAACCATATTTAATAAAAGAATCAACCACTACTATTTTATAATTTAATCAAGCCTAATAATAGAAATGGTCTTATATGTATAACATAATTATAACATTAGAGTGATAGTATAATTATAAATATATTAATTTCAATCATAAGACAAACACTTTAGGATATCGATATATATTTTGGATTAAAATCCCTTTTTCAAAATACCTAGAATATATGAAATGGATGTTTCTATTTGAATAAAATATAAAATCATATATGGGAATAAAATATTAAAATTGTATATATAGAGAAATATAATCAATTTATTATGTACTCATTAAATAAGAAAATTCTTTTTTTCATTAATAAATTATCTCAAAATATTGTGTATATAATAAGTTAATAAGCAACCTTTAGGAAATTATTGAAACTAACAAAAAAGATGTTTAAATTAGATTTATAAATCAAATATACACACATAAATACAACCATAATGTAATTTTAAGAATATGTACATGGAATACAATTATATTTAAAATATATATTTAAATCATTTTAACTAGGTTTTATAATTAAATTTTTACTTCTCGAACCTAAATCATCTCCTGATTTTCATAAATTCCAGAATAATTAACATATTTGAATTATCTACATTATAAATAATTTTTTTTTATTATTCCTGTTATTTAAATTTTTACATTTTCATAATCAATTACATAATATTTGAAGTTCATTTTAGACATATTTACATCTTTCGACTCATATATCCAAATTGTCGTTGGTAGTATGACAATTGTAAAAGTGATAATTACGGTATAAACTCTAGAATAGTAATAACGAAATAATAGTAATTTATTAAAAAAATATTCATTAAAAATAATCCATGAAATATGGTTATGAAAAATGTACAATGTTACAACAATATAAATTTTATGTCATACAAATGCATGAGTAGTATTTCAATATTTCATTGATCATTTTTCAAAAAAGGAATGTATAATATTATGAATATTAGAGAATAATGTTTTCATAAATAATATTTATTTTCTTTAATTATAAATAAATCTATCATCCATGTAATTTTGTGATAGAAAATGAATCACATCACTTCATGGATATGGTACTTATCATGTATGAAAAAATGACGCTATCATGATCAATGGATTAAATGGTACGAAATTAATGTATATATAATAATTTTAAATGGATAAATATTTAATTAATATAATATATACCGATTTATTCCCTAATTTTATCCATCATTGATTGGATGTGATATATAAGGTTTTATACTGTTCATGAGGTGATAGTTCTTCCTACAAATGAAATATGAATTATTTATCGATTCGAAGGATGACGTAGAAGTATATATGATACAAAAATAACATAAGAAATATATAAGTAGATGACTATTTTTTTCTTCTTTCCGAATGTGTGTAAATGATTTGATGGAATTAGAGGAAGAAAAATATAAAAACATTCAGTTCGATGATATACCACTTCTTCATATAAAATCCTTTATTTACACAATAAACCTCATGGGGTTGGAAGTAAGGCAAAAAAATAAATATAAAATGTGGGAATATATGTGATGAAGGTATATGTGCATATTTTTGTTAGTAAAAATGATTCATTATCATTTATGTAAATATGAAAATGGGTTTCATTTTCTAATGATTGGAGGGTATTAATGGGAATTAAAGAACTGTTAAATTAATATAAATTCATTTTTTTATTTTAAAGAATGAAAATTGATAATAATTGAGTAAAAATTGGTAATAAATTCAAATACTATAATTTATTAAAAATTGTACATGATTATTATATGTATCCTCGATTTTCATTTTTTAACTATCTATAAACCACTTTTATAATTACCATCAAAATGTTGTTTTTTACTATATAAGTGTCAAAATAGATACTCAAAAAATTCAATTGTCCAAAAACTAGAACATGGTGGATGTTTTAAACCCAATGTACATAATTTTGGAAAATTTATACATTTTTTATTTCTAAATTGTTAAATAAAATATTACAAATTATAAAATATCAGTACTTGTGATTTTTGAATTATTTATTTAATTTGACTTCGAAACAAATGATAGAAAATAAACTCAAATATATTAATTTTAAACATCCATAAATTGTTTTTGGTAAAAAATATAAATTAATATCATAATAAATTTTTCATGACCCCCTTCCCACAAATTGAACCCCTCTCGGGGCGATAATGTGATAAGAGATATAATTTCCCTTGAGTCCCACTTCCAGAAGGACCCGGGATAACGACTAGCACCGAGGGTATAACAAACAAACAAATGAGAGGCATTAACCTATAAGAGAACACATGAAAAATAAATGTATAAGATATACTCTATCCAACTCGTACAAAAAAACAATATAGGAAGAATCCAAAGTGCACATATGTAATATCATCCAAAAAAACTACTTCAACGGAAATGGGAAACTAAAAGTATCAAAAGAAATTAAAATGGAACTGACCATTAATCTCGAACATCTCCAAAAAAACTACAAGCTAGTATTTACAAATATGATATCCAACCAAGTCCAAATATCTTAAAACAGATTATATTAAATAGGGCGAGTATAAAAGTATAATCTTCAGGATCCTCCCCAAATCCTCATGTGAAAAATTACAGAAAGCATGCAAAAGCCCATTGAACAACAACTGAAACCAACTCGCTACCAAAACAGGTACACTACGTTCCTAGCCTCATAATGGCTACTCACACCAAGTATCGCATACAAGGGTATATAATATAAGTAAAAATTTTAATGGTACCACGCTACCAATTCTGCCACTACTTTTCCACTTTTCCCCATTGTCGTACGTCCCTTGTCATCTCTCTCCAAAAGGCTGGCCCGAAGACACCTGGGAGAGCTCCACACCATTCACCTTGTGCAACATAAGCCTTTCCCACACACACCTAGGTGAAGAAGAACAACATCCACATAACCACAAGTAACCAGATAGTATCTGGGATCCACCACATCACATATAATGTATTTCATTCATCTGGTATTATACCTCAATCCATTACATCCCTTGTGCAGAGTAAGGAACCTCAAGATATAAAAGCCTACAAAAATTATACCTATAGTAGCCCAAGAGAATATATATCCATAATATATGTGTGAGAATAACCACAAGACATCACATACCTCTACAAACATATATGGAGAAATTGAACTGATGTGCATACCAGCACATGTTACTACATGTGAAGATAAAAAGGCCAAAAGTGATGGTAGCCATCTATCCTCCCACCAGGATGTTGAGAAAACACCCACATGGATCATAATCATTGTGGTTTTAGTCGACATAACTGAAACTGTGGGTGTAGCATATGGAACCAGAAAACATACATGATGTACTATAGCTCACAACCACACATTGGGAAAACCTAGTAGTATACACAATTGCATCTAACTTCTCTCAGAAACATGGATACCACAGAAATGACTAGATATCATTTAACCCTGGAACCAATTAAAGAACTATTTTAAATAATCATATCCTTTTTTATCAATTTCACTTTTTTATCAATAATTTGTTAATTAATTTATTATTTTCCATAATTCTAGGAATTCAAGAAAATAATTCTAAGCTACCAAACTAAAGGAGATAATCCTGGTGAGTATATGGACTAACCATCAGGTCTTTCCTACCTATTGTTAGAGTGTAGACTCATCCATTTGTGAGAATATAAATTGGAAATTCTCATGGCATAATAAAACTTGTTCACTTATTTTAGAAGAGGGTATGAAAGACCAGCTATTTCAAGATATGAAGAATGTAAATAAGACAAAAAATCAAAATATTCAACAAGAAAACACTTTTACATCAACAAGTATGCCCAAAATCATCTTTCTAAATCATCTTTGGTGCCCTCCCTGACACCCACATGCATACACTAATGCATCTCACCAATCTAGGAATCAACTGCTGCAACAACCACAGTGCCCCACTACCCCACATATCACAATAGCCATCAAGGGTCAGAACACATCACAAGTAGTAGGAATCAACAAGGAAACTATTATATTGGCCCTCAAACAAGGAATTACTCCTTTACACAAAAATATCTATCACAACTCCAAGCATAAGGCTATTGGCCTTTATAAGCATGAGGGTATTTCAAAGCCCTATCCTGCATTATAATTTTTCAAATAACTTGTTCTTTATTCCATCTTGAATTAAATGATTCATAATTAATAAGTTCCAAATACTTGAAACAAAATCATAATTATATAATAGATAACAATAATTAATTTTTCAATTAATTTAACAAGCCTATAAACAATAATCATCAAGATGTTATCTGCATCAATTTGATTATCATCGTATTACAACAACAATGATATTCGTTAAACATTACTCTTTATATTTGGAAAATGAATTTAAAATTAAAACATTTCTATGTTATTTAATATTTTCAATTATGAACTACATGATAAACATGATAAGTTTAGATATAACATTATCTACAAAATCAACAGTTAATAAAATCGCATAACAATTTTTATTAATTCATTAATTCGGTTCAAATATTTTTTATGTGAATTCCTTTGTAATCCCTTGGCTTGAGCATGAAAGATCTTTGATTTCATGTAAACAAAATATAAGCAATGAATATCCCACCTAAATTGGTTCTTTAGGTTCTTTATTTGAGAACTATCTAACATAATGGATGATGACAACCTTTCTCGCAAGAATCTATCCAACCAATGATGCCGTGACACAACTGCATCGACAAAAACCTAAGAAATATGAATTAGAGATATGTAGATAAAATTCCACAAAATATTAATGAGATACTGAAGAATACTAACATAAAATAACGATGGTATAACAAACCTTATATTAGAGACATATCGACACTTCCTTATTGCACCAAAATAGTGGTGCACCAATAGTAGTATGACTCCAAGGAAAATGAAATAAAGATTTATGTTAAGTCGCATGACTCATTGGGAAGAATAAATCTAAGAATATCATCCTAGGGAAAAGAAAATAAGGATGATCAATGAAGAAGGCATCATGACCTTTTGAAATATAAATAGAGCATCAGTTTAGATATGGTTTTAGATTGACCATTAATCATAGAGCTGATCAAGCTTACACGTTTTAACCATGTAAAGGCACTCTGACACTTAGGAATATTAATTTATGAGTTCTGGGTTTGTTATTGGCCTTATTTCCTTAAAAACAAGGATTAGAACACATTTTACGTCAAATATAATGTCAAAGGGGTGAAACTGTATGAAGCTGGAAACATTGTACACCCATCGACCAAGAAACATTCAACACCTACCACTAGATGGAGTCATTGTACAACTATAAACAGGTAAAATGAATCATTGATAATTGGAAACATTGTAAACCTAAAGACAGTGAAATTGACTCACCAACAAATGGAATATCTATATACCTACATATATTGAAAATAACTCACCGACAACTGGATACATTAAACACTTATCGATAGTGAAAATGATTCACGAATAGATGGTAACACTGTACACATACCAAAAATGTAAATTAATCACCGAAAAATGTACAAAAAATAATCCTACCGATAGTGGAAATGAATCACTAATAGATAGAATCACATTACACCTATCGACCCTGCAAATGACTCAAAGGCAGCTGTAAATATTGTACCCCTACCGAAAGTACAAATGACTCATCGACGGCTAGAAACATTGTAAATCATATTACAGTATAAATGACTCATTGATAGTACAAATGAGTCACTAATAGGACTATCCAAAAAAAAATTAACACTGTTCTCATAATAAGAAATTAGGAAAAGTGTTGGGGATAAGTCAACTTGACATCCCAGAACACCTCAAAAACCAGATTTCATCAAATAAATGGAGTAGATATGTCTAGGCCCTTATAACATTAAAACTAGTTTACATATAATATTTTTTGTATCACTTTTTGGAATTCGAACTAATTGAATCAATAATTTATTAGTGCAGTGTATTCATTAATGTCCATTATTTTATCACAAAAATGAATAAATAAATAACCATATGAAAAAAATCATTTATCTTTCCAATTTCCCTTAAAAACATAACATAAAATGTTATATCCTTTCCAGAAAATATTATATATATGAAAATCAAGAAATTGAAAATTGGGACTTTATCATTTACTTAAATATTACACAATTCAAAATAAATGATATATTGCCTCATGTTTAAATATATTAGATGAGATAATGTAATTGGGTGAAATAAACTATTCCAATAGGATAATGAATTTTTTTTATTACATTATTTTCTATATCGTATTATTTTAATCATGAATTTCCTGATTAACTCTTACCATGGTGAGTATTATTTACTATAGTAACTATTCTTCATTGAAATTTATAAAATGATAATATTTAACAAATATTTTCATCTTGATTCTATATATAGAATATATTTTAAAATATTAAATATCAATAAGTGGCATAATTTAGTTTAATATAATAATGAAAAATGTTGCTATAAACAGTTTCCCATTGAAATGCGATTTTATGTTTAATAATGTTCATATATGAAATTTAATAATAAAATAGATTTAAATTATCTAAATTGGACAATTATAAAAAATATTCATCTAATTAAATTTTTTAAAAATTTATAATTAAATTAGATCTTTTTAAATGATTGAATAAAAAATACATTTTTCAATGAAAAAAATTATATTTCCCTATTAATTTGAATATAAATCTGTTAATAATTTACTCTAATAATGTAATTAAAATATAATTCAAACAAATAGTTCATTTAAATTGATTATAATTTCTAAACAACATAAAATTTAATTGTAACACACTCTCACAAAATGAAAAAATACATTTTTTTGAGAAAACCTATTATTTATAAATAAAATGAATATACTAAAAATTCAATTCTTATTAAAAAATAAAATTTAATTTATTATGAACATAACATATATTGGATAATAATGTTAATTATATTCATTCCAACAAATTCTATGTATTGCTTATAATCGTAATATTTTATTACTAAAATTTTATAGTCTCATAAAGCTTTTTGTTTGGTATCCTATACAATATCGAATATAATAATAATTTTTAAAATATCTGGATATTAATATTTAATTTTAATTTTTGTTTTCTCAATTGATCAATATATTATTTTTATCTTCTCATACCATTTGACAACATATTGTTGAATTTCAATACCTTAAAAATGCAGCGCCTTCATGTAAAAAATATTATGAATTGTTCTAATATTGAAATGAAAAAGTCAATATATCTTGTTTTGGAAATGATACTTGTACTACCATAGGGTGCATATATAAATTATTTCATAATATACCATAAATAATATTCTTTAAAAAATTTATATTAAATTTTTCAATGCTATCAAAAAATATACAAAAAGTACAAAATAAGTCTCTTCAAATGTACTTGATAATTTAAATAAAACCAAAAAAATAAGAAAAAACATTAAAATAATTACACCCCTATTGAAATAATGTTACTAAATATATACTAAATAAAAAATATACATAATCATTCAAAATAAATAAATTAAAATGAGAAACATATAATAATTTCAATAGTTTTGAGTGTGTATAGTTAGGCCACATAGTTTATGAAATCTTGTTATAAATGGGTGGGAGTAATAGAATTGTAGAATAAATTTACATTGGTACATTACATATTCTACATAATCATCTAATAAATTAATAAATTACTCCAAACTCCTTACATACAAGTCTATATAGATTCTACATGGTCCACATCTTGTGAAACTAAAATATATACTTGTTAATTCCATTATATATTATATTCCATTACATGAATCTCATAATGAATTATTTAATATATATATATATATATAATATAATAAAATCATAATGAAAATTATGTCCTGTTATAATGATTTTCTTCAAGTCAACTACATTAAACCTAACCATAATATATTGATGATCGTATCTTCTGTAAAGCATTTCTTCTCAAATAAAATATAATATAATAGAGATATGATAATATGTTTGTCAAAAAATCGCCTTGAATAATGCAAATATGATACATGATCCATCAGTATGTTATTGTTGAATGATGATTATAATTTACAATTTTCATGATAAATAGATTTAAAAATAAATATGACACTTTTTGAGATAATATTATTGTAATATAAGAATAATTTTATTTGGAATGATAAGAAAACAATACCTATATATTTATTCATAACCACAAACAATGAATTATTGAACAATAATAAAATTAGGAAAATGGTATAACATGAGGGGAAGATGATGAGGAAATAAAAAACATATGACACTTTCACAAAACCAAAACCAAAATGAAATAAAACCACTTTAATATATCATTTTATGAGACAAATGTTTTATCTCAGTATGTAATCTCTTACAATTGGTTCTTGGATTACATACAAACTATTACCTCATAGTGAATCCACTTAAGTACATATATATATATTTATGTAAGAGTTACTTTTACAAACACTTGATGGGTGATTTTTGGGTGTGAGAGTAGAAAAATCAGTTGTATTTTCACCATATATCTCACATACGACACATATACATAAAACCATAACATAGTGGACTGAATTACAATATAGAAAAGGAATATTCACATTTCCAAATTAAATGAATTCATATTATAAAATGCATTTAAATAATTATTAAATAAAATATAGAACATAATTTATATTTTAATTATTATATTTCAAATAACTAATACCCCATCATATTAAAATTGATGAGTAACTTAGGTAGGGGACCTTGTGGCATCATGTGGACATTTATAGAAATACATAAGGTTTTTCTGTCAAAATCACACCATTACCTATCATCGATTCAGGTTTTGATAGACTAATGAAAATGAATTCATTATACAAGGATTGGCATGTATTATCATGAACCCATTTTGGGTATGACATGTGACAACCCGGTGAAAATTTAATCATATTACCCTTCTGTGAAATATATATATACTCCCAATATTCTAAAGGATTCACTTGTTGATCTATGCAGTTAACTAAATTAAAAAAATCATTAAATATTCATATAGATATTTTTTATTAATATTTAATATTGAGAAATATATTATTCACACAATCTATCCACCATTAGAAAAATATGGTTAATTCATTTAATAAATTTCTTATTTTATCACAATAATATGATAGATTAATCAATAAATAGTATTATTTATTATATATAAAACCACTTAATATGTTCAATTAAATATATAATGTTATGCATATAGCACTAGGAAAATTATGTAGATATTAATAATATACTTTTCCTATGTCATTACTAAAGTTAGTGATAAAAATCAATATACTTATTGGTAGTCTTCAATGGATTCAAACAAAAAATTATATACTATAAATAAATTTAGAAAAACTCCAAGAAAATAATGTTTAAAAACAATGGGATGTTCCATAGAGTCACTTACCCATATTGAGTAAATCTATTAGAGTTTGATTCAAAATCATATAGAATTAAGATGAATAGTAATTATGAATTGATTAAAATCCCTAAACAAGAAATCTTATAAGATAAAATTTATATTGGTATAATCCCTTGTACACCAATCCTATATGATAATAATAAAACCCAACATAGTTTGGTTATTATATAATGAACTCTAATAATAAGAAACACATTGATATTTAAAGAATAATGTTCAAAATGGAATCTACATTGCACATATCCATTTTAGTATATCATAATTTTGTGTAGTAATGTCACATCATATAATAAACATGTTTAAATCATCTCAACATTTTATTCTAATAAATGTTATTATCAACGAATAAATTCTTTAGATTAACATATATTTTCATTACAAATCCTTGTTATTACATAAAAATGATTGATTGGTATTCTAAAATCAAAAATAAAGGTACTGAAAAGGAAATAGAAAATATATAGTCACTCCTCATACATTACATTTCCTTTTCCTATTTCTGAATAGGGCATTTGAATTTCTATTGGGAGGGTAACATCTGTATTTATAATTATTCAGACATCCAAAACTGTCATGGTTATCATTATTCATCATTAATCATCTCAAATATCTCAAACACGTTGTTTTAAAGTTACTGTTGATCAACAAACCATCCCCTTAATCCCATTACTTTGATCTTTATTATCAAACAGATGTTATTTTCTTTATAAAAGGATCATCAAATGATTATTGTTATGTGATTGTTCTTCTCCCCTCTTTATTATTTCATCTCATTCTTTAAGATTTTTGGTACACATTGTTCACTAATAGATTCAACATAATATACTATCCTCCTTTAAATTTTTCCATTCTCTATTAAATAGATATTTGTTTTCCACTCTTCATTTTTTAATTTTAATTTCACTATAAATGAATAAAATATGAAATTATATTTATGAAATATAACATTCAAAGAACATACCACACATTTCATCTATATTAATCATTTCTTTTTAACTACATTCATCATGGAATTATAAGGAAAGAAATAAAAGTAAACTAATATTATTTTCTATCTTTTGTCATCTTTATTTTTTGTTGATGATTTTACATACATGATTTTGAATAGAGATAAAATGTTTATTTTTTATAAAGTATATCATTTAATATCAACAATATTCAATACATTTAATACCGATAATAAAATAGAGAAATATTGTTATGGGATATCATTATTAACAATAGCAGAACTCTATCTAAGGAGGTAGAAGGATCCATCTTGAGTTTTATTAATCACATAATTTATCTCATCCCACATCATCTCGTAATTCATAAAATTAAATATATAGAATTTGTGATATTTATATCATTGAAATTCATCAATAACATGGGGTGAATTTAATTTCTATATTGGGGTATTGTATAAAATACACATGTTTAGAATGATATGTTCAATGAATTCTATATCAACTCAAACCCATCTTCTCAATATTGAATCAATGAATGAATATGGTTGATGATGTTTTTACACATCGATGAATATATTCATTATCATCCAAAATGTTTTTCTTTATATAATACTAATTCTAAAAACAATATATTTTCAACATAAAAAGTCCCATATGTTCATTCACATACATTTCAATCAAATAAAGAATTTATTACATAGATCTAAAAAGTGTATTCCTATAAAACAATTAAGAAATATTGATGGATCAATTTATACGCTGTGAATCCCTATACATCAATTCTGTATATGTAGCACTATATCACTTTATTTCTAGATCTATCATTATTCATTTTTTGAAGGACAATATCTAGGAACCTTATATGGGTCCATTTTCGTTTTTCAAGGCTATAACTGTAATGTTTTCATTACATCGAATCATATCGAAAGCATTGAAAAAACATTTAATGATCACTATAGTGACTGAAATCACATTGGAATTCAATAAAATAAATATATTAATGAAAAAGACAATTACAATGATAATTTTCAATATATATTTATCTATGATGATTTTATATACTCTGGATAAATTATTCCATGTTTCTCACAACCTCGAAATGTCTACCTTCAAAAAATAATTCATATAGTATCATTTATGTGTATTTTTCAAACTAATTTCAATATTAAACTTGATAGATAATTCAAGGACAGTTCTATACACCATTAATAATTATTCTAAAATAAATTTATCCCATTATGATCATTTATAAATATTTATATACTTTCTTTCCTTAACATTGTTATGTAGATATATTCTCTTACACCATTTAGCCTTTATAAATTTTTTTACAAAATATCGTTCAATGTTTCATCAAATTCATTTTCTATAATGTAGTTCTCTAAATCAATCACGGTTCAGGTAAGAAACATATATGTATCCATCCATGTATTTATATAGTATTATATTCTTTCAATTACCCAAAAACCTGGTTAGATACAATCCATTATCGGGTGGATTCTCACACTATCAACCAGTACTCCAAGATACCCAAATAGAATTAAATTATTATTGGAATAAAATATGAAACACAATAAAAAGGGAATATAAATATAAATTTGTTATTTCTTATAAATATAAACATATTATCCCATTTCAATTAATTTTGACATCATATTATTAAAAATAAATAAAATTGTTATCATTGGGGATTCTCCCATTTAGTAGGATACCATGAATTGTATGGATGGTATTGCATGAGAAAAATCACATTCCATTTATACACAAAGAATTTTAAATTAAACACCTACTCGTTGTGTGTACATCCATTTTTTCTAAGAGAGTTAATGAAAGTAAATTTGAGAGAATGGTAGAACTGTATTTTCGTTTGAAATATTACAGAAAAAATCATCTTATTAGCCTACATGCAATATACTATTATAGAAAACATGATAAATAAATTAATAAAATACAGATGTTCTTTAATAGAAACAGTTGTATATAAATAATAAAATTCACTTGACTAGGGATTTCAAAATTTACCTCATGTAATATTATGATTATCTACTCAAAATTATAAAATAAAAAACATTTAATTTTTTATGTAATTTATAATGTTTTAGATAATTACACACCTCTAATAATGATATCCAACAATGACCAAGTACATGATTTAACGACTAAAAAACTACATAATATTCCTTTGAAGATGGGTCGAATCAAATTCAAAATACAAAATCTATGAATAAATTTATGATATGTATCCCTATGTTGATTTACCCATTTTAAGGGATGACCTAAAATCGTTACCATTCATACATACATTGAATTATGATATATTCAAAAAAATACTAATTCATATATTGATTGAATACTAATTAATAATAATGACAAAAATATTTGAAATTTAGATAGTCTCCATCAACTTATATGTCAACTCCAATTCATTATGTTTTGGAATAAGTAAATTGAAATCAGAATGTGGTGAGTTTCCTTAATTTGGTTATTTTAAGTAGAATTTCTGAGACATATTTTTCATCCAAATACACTTCTTCCATATGGATCTAACTTTTATAAAATGATTTATGCATAGATCACAATAAATTTCAATAATTCCCTCAAAAATCTAAATAATCATTTTCATCTTAATTTTTCATTTCACCTTAAATTCCACAACATTATTCTTTGTATATTATAGACTTCCCCCCTTATTTTTCACTTTCTTCTACATCTTTCCTATTTAAAAATAATTATGTTATATGATTATGCAGTCAATTCTCTCAGATTAAAACATACCTTTTTTAGAATCTTTTTTTCTCATTATATTTCAAAAATATAGAAATTATTTTTTTATTTTATTTTTTTCTCAATTTGAAAATGAAATAAATTAATTCATCTGATAGCCATGAATCCTTATTTATTTCACCATCCATACATCTCTTCTTTTATATTTAGGAATCAATTTTTTAAAACCCTTAATTAAATTTTAATTATTTGTTATGTATTTCATAAACCATGCCAATCATTATATCTCATTCATGTATATAATATTTCCATCTTAAACCTATCCTACTATATTCATTATTTAGATCCATGATAATATAGAAATTTTTTATAATGTGGCCTATATTTACTTATTAGAATAACTGAAAAAAATTATTTGGCAGAATTTAGAATATTCATTTTTTTATCTGGTCCAACACTCATATTTTGATATTTTTACCATTGATATCATATTTTTTATAGTTTTCTTGAGAGGAGGTGTTGAATTCCCCTTTTTGTTATCCAAGCGTTATATTGGTATGGAAAAAATTAGAATTATTTTTAGAATTATTTAATATTTATAAAAAATATATAAAGATTCTCAAGTTATTATAATATATTCATCATGGAAATATTTTACTACATATATGAAAAATTATTCTATAAATAAGTTTTTTATATGATTTTAGCTCCCCCGTGATGTATCCTTCTCTAATTTGAATATATTTACGTGTTACTTCAACAGTCGTTGGCCATGTTACAAACCATTGTAATCACTAAACGTGTTCTATAAAAATAATCCATTTAACTGTTCAGTAATTTTATCCTAATAATAATGTATGTTATTTTATGACAGAAACCTCAACCTTATGTTATCCATTTTTTTAGATTCTATACATTGAAACTCCATTGTAAAAATATGATTATTGGAATTTTTTTTAGTATTTTTATCCTTATAAATATATATGCATATAAGAAATACGTATTTATTTTTATTTAAATAATATTCAATGAATATAAATTTATCTGTTATTTGGGATAATTTATTCGATGTTCTTGTAGTAAATATGTCATGATATGGTTACGTGCTGTTTTTAATACCATTATTTTTCTTCAGATAATAAACAATTTTTTAAAGAATACCTGTGGTAGAACATGTGTTCTTAGCATTTTAGGAATATTCATCTGTAGTTGAAAAATAAATTACACCTTTTCATTTCGAACTCTAATCATTTAATGTTTATTTTATACATCTGAAGAAAAATTATTTTACTATTTCATCACAAGTCTTCATTACCTATTAAATTTGATAATTTTGAAATTTATTTTTCATTTATTGCAACATGTACATATAAATTATTTCCCATATTTTGTATGAATATTATTATTGTACGACAACCAATAAAAGTTTGATTAATTATTCTAATTAATTAATAAAATATTTTAAATATTCTCAAAACTATATATCTCACAAATATAACTTTTCATGTATAACCCCTAGAGATTTGTGTATCAATTGAAGATGAAATAACTACTATCTTGGATAAATATTTTATGATTTTATTTAGTCGGAAAATTACAAAATATTTAACATCTAGATTGAAAAAATGAATATCATTTATGTGTTCCACATGAAAATATTATAATAGGGTGAATAATTCATATTTTATGAAACGATTTATTTTTAACTTAATAATATAAGATAATTTAAATTTTTTATGTATAGATAATTTTATAAAATAACTTGTATACAAAAATGAAATTAAAAATTTTAAATAATTATATCACAGAAATATGTATTTTATAGAAATAATATGTGATTAAATTTATTAATTTAATTTTAAAATGCTATATTATCCCCTTTTAACATAAAATATATAATTATATAATTTTTTTATTAATTTATATATTTAATATTTTAGATTTAATTATTACCAAATCATAATTTCATTTAATTTTGTTTAAATAAATATTTATAATCATAATGTCAAAAATATTTAACAAATAAAATAATATTTTATTATTAATAAAGAAAATATAAATGTAAAATTAATTTAGCATGATAAAATACACATTGGTAATGTTTTAGAAACAACGTGTGAAGTACCAAAATATTATTAGAAATATCATAAAAAATGACCGATTTAGGGATTTCATGACCATAACAGAGAACATTTAAATTACTATTAACATTTAGAGGAACATTCGATGAATATTTCAACTTTTATTACCAAAATGTCACTCCTCTCATTTATAAAAGGGTCACTTCATCTGACATTTTTTTACACACCAAGAGGTCATTAGGTTGAAAAACATTCAACCACATACCCCTCCAACTACCCTAGATCCATAATGGGTATTTATACCACTAAAAACTCAAACCTCGTTGAATTCCCAGTATTTTCATTGTTAGTATTCCATGGAATATGGTAAAATTTTCTTATATCACCCTTCTTCATTTCAATTTTATGGTCTTCTTATTCTTACCCATACTCTAGTATAATAACATTCTCATTAATATATATTTTTTTAATTTTATGTGACAATAATTATCTACCTTATTCTATTATACTAATAAAAATTATTATGCTTTCTATGTGTACATGTAGAGTACAAACTCCATGAATGACATATTTCAGTTTTCATCATAACCAATCAAGACGATTTATAAGGATTAATTAAATAACTAAATATGATATTAATTAAAAACTATTGATTATGTAAAATCAAATTAATTATATACCATACTCCCCTCCAATTCATTAAAAATTGAATCCTTTCAATTTTATACCTACACACTACTAACTCTATGGATGAAGTTCATCGTTTTAATAAATAGTATTCATCAATAGTTCAAGGGGATTTATTAATATAGATGATACTAAGGTTTATTTTGTTTCAATAATATAGTTATGAAATTATGAAATAAAAATGGGTTTTAATTATAAAGTATGTTTTTGATAATGAGAAAAAAATGAAAAAAATGTTCTTAATGATATTATCTTCAATAATAACAAAAATAATTTTCTTTGAATGATATTAAAGAATAATATTTATTTTGGGAACATACATTGTATTAATAGGATATATTTAAAAATGATTCACTATATACAATTTAAGGTTGATCAATATACTTATTTCGAAACCCATTTTAAATGTAGTAAATTAATAACATTTGATGATGAAAATAAACCATGACAAACAAATATATTTTTTGAGAATCATTAAAAATATTTTATATAAAATATAATCAATATGTATAATATTCTAAAATAAGTTACCATGATTATTATGTTACTGTACCTTATGTTATTTTTCATTCATAGAACTAGAATGTTAATATATATTTTTGTATCAATATTCCTTTATTGTATCTTGATTTCATTTTTTAACCATTATTATTTTAAATCATGTAATTTCAAAAACATTTAAATATTACTAAGAAAATCAACCATTATCATGTGATTTAAATTATCATTTCAAAATCTATCTTTATTGTTCAATTTATTTATATATATAACACAATATGTAAGAGTTTATAAGAGACATATTCCATATTCACCAATTATTTTATTTTATATATTTTATATACTATACTATAGTTTAATATTATTAAAACATTCCTAAAATGAAATAATGATACAAATGCATCATATGTTCCCTTTTTTAATATTATTTTGATTATAATATTGTTATTGTCATAAAGGGTTTTTTAACTAAATTATTTCATCTTATAGTTATAAAATTTCATAATGAAATGTTTTATACTCTATTTACATTAATGATCCATAAGATTTTATAAAATCATAATCTATATTTGTTTCTACATTAATTAAAATTTAAAACCAAAATTTTATTCCTTGATTAATTTCATTCCCATAATATCGACATGTCTATAAGTATAATTAAAATCATCTTAAAATATTATTTTCCTACCATATCCTTATTAAATACACACTAAAATTTTTTCTATAAAGTTTTTTAAAATAAATATCCATTTTTTATCTGCATATTTACCATTAATCTGAAATTTTAATAAACCAATTTTTTACATAGGATATAAGAATAGAATATGTAAAAAAATAATCAAATTCATTTTAATTTCCATATCATACACTTTATCATCCACTATAAATTAACAATAGAAAGCATAGATTCATTTTTAGGAATACAATATGGTGATAATATTTGAAATATAATTTTAAAAAATGACTCATGTCAATATCTGTAATATTATATATAAAAGTATCAAATAAATACCCCATATTATGATAATATTAAAAATTATTTATTAATTACATTCTCATGATTTATTTTTATTTGTTCACAACATTTAAAATATATCATTCTATCTCAAAGTAATGTTTCCTTAATTGTCATCCAAATTCCATTAGTAAATGTTGTTCTTGGTTTATTAAATTATTATTTTCAAATTTTATACATTTCATAACATTTAATGTGATACCATAGGGAAATGATGTGAAAACCATTTTATTTTCATCTTATTTAATTAAATGATTACTGATTTTTTTCTGGTAGAATACATATGTATTTTTTTACGTTATCTTTCCAATATTTACTTATATTTCATTTTTAAGCTTTTTCTTCAAATCATAAAATGATATAGAATATACATTATTGTTATTATTAGATCATGAAGTTTGTAAATTTTTGTAATCTTTACATCTTATTCCGTGTACATTATTTCCATGTTCATATCGTGAGGCTTGTAAATTTGTGTTGTGTTCACAAAATGAAGCAATAAAATTATTCTAATTATATGAAATATATATATGAAATCTGTGAAAGATATATTCCACCACATTGTTATGTCTTCTTATGCATAGGAATAGAAAATATTTTTTATGTTATACTCATATGTTATTCTCTGTGGATCATTTTTATATCCCTGATTCATTAGTATTATTAAATTTAATATGATAGTTAATGTGAGATTAATATTCCATTTATTATTTTTCAGTATAACACTTATAATTCAATGTAAATTAAAATCATATTTTTCCCATATTTTCATTTTTCTAAATTTAATATGATATAACATATTGGTACATTCAAAAATATTTCCCATGATTACAATTTTATCTCATCCAAATCGTATGATATCCACTCCATGGTTTTCAAAATTTTCAATCAAATAGAGGATATCTAGAAGTTGAACTTGTATATAATGATTGTAGAGAAATATTTATAATAATGTAAAAATGTAATTCCATTTACATTATTAGAAATGATAATAATATATCGTGTACATTGTTTTTTGTAATATATAATTTCAATATTATGTAAATATATGTAAGTTTCACTAGATTTGTATCATTGGGCATCAAATCTACATGAAATCTAAGCATTTATAGTTCTATATATAAATGGGAAGATATGGGGAATTATATTTTGTATCAGAGGATTGATTACTTATTTATGTGGATTATAATGTTTCTATATAGTAATTTAGAATGGATAATGTTAATTAATTTCGTTAGGATAAGTTTTTGAATTGGATAACAAATTAATTTTTTTAGTAGTGATATTGTGTGTATTCGATTTAATAAAATACATAAATATAGATATGATAAAATTGATTCATTCCCTATAAAATATAATTTGGTTGGTGATATGATGGAATAGGGGCGAATTTTTATTCAATATAATGAAAATGATGCTATAAAATATTAGAAAATCATTAAATAATTCAACTAATGAATTAAACAGTTGAAGTAAACTCATATTAGTGGATGTTAAAACATTATTTATATGGGAAAATACTTTGTAGAATTTAAATGGTAATATTTGATAATAATGATAGGAAATAGATCAGGAATTACGCAACATGTCTAGTTTCCTCAGTATTTCTAGAAAGGATTATATTTATCTCTTTCTTTTAATGGATAACCATATTCATAAATAATAACAATAACAAAACACATATTTTAATGGAATCCATGTACCAAATGTGGATCTATAGTTTTACTATAATCGAGTAATTAAGATCTCACAAACTAATTGTGTTATACACCTAATGAAGAATATGATATTTAAAGTGTTTCATTTTTACAAACCAATAATAAGGACATAACCCTCTATGGAGTATTTTAAAAATATTATGAGAGAGAGAGAAATAATATGATGAATGACAATAGACTATAAAAAATAACAACTTTGGATCATGAAAAACTATATGAAGAATGACAATTGAAAATAGATTGAAGTTTTTGAAGACTATTTTTACTTTTTATATTTCAATAATTATTCGATATCTCTTATAATATCAAATCATGGATCTTTCAAAAATAATTCAATGTAAATTAGTTGAAAAATATGATAATTAAAAAGATTGAAGACTGCATTGACTATCTATATAGCATTTATAGGAGTTGAGGGTCCATTACATTGAGACAAGTATTTAATGTGTGATTTCCATACATTAAATCCATTATATAATTCATTTGGAATAATATGTTTGAAGCCACTGTGTAGTCATTATAATGCCCCATGTATAGTTGATCTGATTATTGTAACATCCAACTATATTGATGGTTGTACTAGGTGGTTGTTGAGCTCTTAATGGGATGTCAATATCCAAGTAGTACATAATTTAGTTCATCCTATTTTATTCGGGTAAATCATCTCATTATTCTATGTATCCAAATGTACTTTTGTATTTATGGATGTTAATTCCAACAAAACTAGAATGTTCATTTCCTATTAATAGATCTCCAATGCATCTTGCTAGCGAGAAAAATTTAAATCATCCACCGATATAATCTTTAATCCCAGTATTTATTCATTGATTCCTTTTGATAACTTCAAAAAAAAATTAAATAAGGATACAATAAAATGAAAATTATGAGATGTGATATGTGATTCCCAAAAAATGGTGGATTTAAAATAGAAACAATTATAATGATATAAACAACCCATTTTTTATTAATTAAATAGATAATAGAAAATAAGGACTTCAATAAGATTGATTAATGAATTAGTTGTAAAAGTTAAGGGAAAAATAAATATATATTTTTTGAATGCAGAAGCCTTCCAATTAGTAAAGTCCCATATCATAGATTGTTACTCATATTTGAGGTTTTAAACATATCGAACTAATTAAATTAAACTACTCTAAATCTTATACATTAAAACAACCTATAATTTTTTAATTAGTAGAATAATTCTTAAGTGAAAATTTTTATTGGATAAGATATATTATATAATCTAATTAATGTTTTCCAAAAAAATATAATGAAAATGTTGACATTATGATTCAATTAAAAGACATAAAATAAATTATAATCTTGTTTTAATGAGAAGAACACTGAAAACAAGAGACAATAAATTAAAAAAATTTGAATTCTAGGTTCCATGACATTAAATTAATATTTTTAAGAGGAAGATATTTTTTAAAGACATCGTCTAATTTTAGATCCATGATATTGTATTGCGACATGATGTTTCATTTTTAAAGTTACCTTGCAGAAAACCACAAGTTCTGAGATGGTGAGTCAGATGGCTTCATGCCCACCTCCCTATATAAAAGTGGATTCCAACTAGCGTAATGGGTCGAAACATAATCTGTGGGAGTCTATAATATTACAATTATATCCTAGGACTGATTAAAATAATAAATATATCAAAATTAGATCAAACATGGAGGAATACATAAAAAATTGGGATATAAAATGGTTAATAAGAAATTCAAATTAATAAATTATGTACCAGTTTAGAAAGACAAATAAGAGTGTATAGATTTCATCTCAATAGGTAAAAAATTGGAATTCTAACAGTTATGACTCATTACCTACCCCATCTATATGCTCCTCATCCTTCCCATAAATTGTGGTTCTGCTACCCATTCATAGATCCCCATATCATAGTTTTGTACGTGTATTGTGATTCCCATGAATAGTGTGAGTAATAAATCAATGTTTTACACAATAATAAAACCATAAATATGATTGCACATTAATAAGATTTTTCATCATGATGATTTATCAATGCACTCGAATGAAAATCGATCATTTTTACCATCTTTGTGATAACCAAGCAATGAGAAAACTAGTTTGTACCTACATCATAACCATTTCTGAAACCATTTGTGTGATTTTGGAGACATCACAAATATATGAGACATCCATGAAAATTATATAAAGGAGTTTATAAAAAAACAATATATATTAGTCCCAATTATCAATAATTAAATGTTGTTATCTATTTGGTCATTTTTCAAATACCATATTGACCCACTATTACCACACTGGTTAGATCACACAGGCTATCATTCCCCCACATTTAGCCAAACTACCCATTATTCCCCTTCTTCTATCTCAGTCTTGTCATCCTATCATATCTAGGGATTAATCATGCTCCACCACTAGTTACACCATAAGTCAAATAGTCCACCTGTAAATATAGACTATATATAGAACAACAACACATCAATACCCAATAAAAACATGGAATCATATAATATCTTGTCAAATCACATCTATCATTTCATGAGTGAGATTACATAGCCAAAATATAGACATGTGTTATAAATGACAATGTGGTCCTAATCATATCAAGTGATATCATTATATATTGTGAAAGATCATATAAATGGCCTCCTCAAGGAATGAAAATTTCTACATAAATTATTCCGACGTCAAGTTTAATTTTTTCAATGGTTTCTTCTACCTTGACACATTCACAATCAATGTAGAACAAGATGAAACACCTAATAATACTAAACTAATTTTCATCCAATTATTAAAGGATTAAGTTATTATGTAGGTGAAGAAGAAAAGGGATCAGGTTATAACATCACTTTCCCAATTAAAGCTACAAATAATTATAGAATTTGAGAAACATTCAAAGAATGTGAAATAATCACCCCTAGTTAATGATAAGAGGATAAGTGACGAGGTTATTGGGATAGAGATGTTGTATAATTCAATATATCCTCATGAAGGATATTGAAATACATATCATAGTTATACCTTATAAGATGATATAAGGAATCATATTCATATCCTCAACCACATCATTAAATGATCTAATAAGAAATATGAGAGTAAATTCATCCAAAAAATAATTATCAACAAATTATTTTAAGAAAACTCTCAAATGTGGAGTCACCTAAAAAAAGATAACCTTGATACATAGATTAACCAAGAAGATGATATTATCATCAAAAAAGAGGAAGAAACAAACTCTAGAAAATTTATAAACAAAAAAATAATATTCAATTCCTTAATTCATCCAAGGTAATCTAAGAATAAATAAATCACTAAATATGTGTATTGATTTAATTAATTGAAGATATAATTGAATTAATATCCTCCAAAAATACCAAAAATAAGTAGCCATGAATTTTCCCCTTTGATTCAGCCCAGATGAGTGATTTTATGATTTATATTAGGGAATTTAAAACTTCTTTGAAGATGCAACGGTATACACTATTACATATCCAATAATATGTTGGTACAAAAACAAACTACACCAAAATATAATGGATAATAGTGTGTTGGAAAATTTTAATATTTTTGACCGTCAGCAGGATATCATTAATAATTTAATGAGGCTTTCCATGAAATTTATAACTCATACATAATGAAAAAATATCTATGACTATTAACAAAAGCTTGTAGGATGTTTTCTTTCTAATTTTTCACATGTGGATCTCCAAGGCTAGCACAACAACCATGGTTCTCACCATATTGGACTAAAACATTTGAAACCCCTTTATTCCTACATAATCAAACAAATTCAGCCTAGGATTCAACGATAATTTGAAAATCTATTAAACATAATGGAAAAAAGGGAAACACGGATTCATATAAAAAAACTAGGAATTAATAATATCACCCTATAAGGTCATATCATTCAATATAATAAAATGTATTGATACTTATCAAATAAAACATCCCACTAATCCCAAAAACTAATGATCCACTCCCATGTCCCCTTCTAGATTTATCCATTATAGAACATTATTTTCACAAGTTGAACCATCTTCTCTCATTAGAGTAACTCAATCAAATATATAATCAGCACCAAGAACTCCACATATTATGTGTAAGGATGTGGATAAATATACTCATAATAAATTACATAATTAGGGTGGATGATATATATCTAGATTTAAGAAACATTTGGAATTTCACACATACCTAGGTAATATATTGGACGATCCAGATGAAACACCATTTACAAGTCTTCTTGGTGATATTGATGGATCTATCATAATGTGGGGATAACATTCTTATCATTCAAAATGTCAGTATCATAGTCAAGGAGTCCCCCTCTTGACATTCTATTGCCCAACATAAAAATCCATATATCTTATAATATGTTCATTGTAATATCTCTTCATCTTCTAATATATGATCATCCTATTATAAATCGGGTCCAGTCTCTCAAAAGTATATTATTATCTATTAGGATGACCAGTTGATACTATAATAGCCTCATTCCAATAATGTGATGTGTTATATGGCCTAAAAGGTATAACCTCATAAGGTTCTATCATAACTAAAACCATGTAACTATTTTTGTATGTGTACTCTTCTAACGATTGTGTATCATCTCAATATCCAGTAATGTGTATTAGGATAGTTCAAAGTTTGTCATTATTTATTGAAATGTCCAATATAGATGTCCATCAATCTGTTATTGGTATATTGTACATGAAATCAATTGGATCCCTATGGATTTATGCTCGCCATAACAAATCATGAATCAAAACATGATTGTTTTTTTATTGTAAATTATGATCAATGGTACTCCATTAATAAATATTATCTTATAATGATAATTGATTCCCATATTTTCACCTAAGAATGTATTACAGATCCTTATTAAAGGAGATTATTATTTTTAACTTGTCGACATTCAACCAAATTGATTTATGGAAGCTTAATTTCCATGGGAACCCCATCAATAATTTCATCATTATGTCCTCACAATTCCACATGTTTGTAGGGTGTTGTTTGAGTAAACCACCATGATTTTAGTGGATGGACTCTTTCATATGGAAGGTGAGGCAATATGAAATGAATCATGCAATGTCCCTCTTGATCCCTCTCCTCTATATCAATCGTTTTATATCATGGTATATTGTTGAATATGTAGAAAGTACTTCCCCCATGGAGATTGTTATGTATCATGTTATGTATTCCTGGAATGAATCAAGGTATAAAACACTACCATGTAAATGTATTATATTGTTACAATCCAATTATTATGCAAATATTGAGTCACCTCCTAAAATATTTTTGTGCATCATTGCATAATTCATGTTAGAATCATTATATTACTCAAACATACCTGCCAAATATGTTGTGATCACTAATGTAGAACACTCAAATAAATATAGGACACTAAAAATAATATATCCTCCAATTATCCAACAATATTAACAAGATACAATGTTCGTGAAAAGTCTATTCAACATGCTACCATGCCCCCTACATCATATATGTATGCGAATCTACAACAATATTAACATAATTAGCTAGACATGATATATCTTTGTTGAATTATATTAGGTACTCTATCTAGACCCTCAAACTAATTTTTTCCTACTATATGAATATATAGTAGTAACTCCATGGATAATTTAGAAAAAAATACTCACAATAATGTGATAGTAACTCTAAAACTACAACGTGAGGAATATGGATGCCATCTCAAATTCACAGGTAGGATCGTTCCACTCATGTGATCATAGTTTTCCTTAAACATATGATAATAATTACTACTAATATATCAATAAATCTTCCAAAAATCTCTATATGCATCCCAACATACAAGATATCGAACTCAAGGATTGTATATTATCATAATAAATCTGTATTAAACCTCTTCCTCAACCCAATAGAATACTCATCAGGATTTTATAAACACTACATAATCCCCCCCATGTTCTAGAGTGAATACATAGTACTAATATATGGAATAATTTATAGTTAGAACAAAAAAAATTTCCAACGAATACGAGAATTATTTTGATCATCAGCATATTTTGATTTTCTGTCTAGGATAACATTGCATCCAATTTATCTCAAACTCAAATATAATTTTCATATAAACCACATTAACTAATAATTTAACCTCTTGATTCCAAAATATACACTTCTACAATATGGAATAAATAAATGTTCCCAATGATCACCCATGAGGATTTTGAGATGTCTGGAAATGTTGATCGCATCATAGTGTGTTGATGAGAATCTAATAAACAAAAACAATTATAAGTTATTCCGTATATGGGTGAATGTGTCATGAACCGTCCTCCGGGGCCCGTGTCTTAACTACATCATGTCAACCTTCAATAGGCCAGGGGTTGGAGACTAGCACCAGAAAGGCATATCCATAAAATGGGAAGGCATTTCCTCTAAACCTCTACAAATAAATATCACATGAACAGAATAAGCTGCAACCACTATGTAAAAATGCAGCAGTAAAAGTTTGTACTATGTGTAAAGTTTGGAGGAATACAATCCCAATAGAAAATCTACAACTAAAACAAAAAACCAAAAACGGCTACTGAGATCGTCCACCATTGATCATAACTAAAGTGTAAGTACATCTCATCTCCACTACACTCCATTTCGACCAGTCAGCTATGTCCATCACCTGGTCCTAGCTTCTACAGTCTCAGTAGAGCTTCTCATCATCTCCATTAGACACAAGAAGTTGAGGGTGATTCATGTGAAGGTGTGAGAATAATAATGCATAGTAGAGACATTAAGACCCTTGACGGTCTCTCATAATTCCACAATGGAATAACAGAAGCGTGGTCTCAATCAAAAAGGGAAAAGAAATAGACACAGCTCAAACCAAGTATAACTGTGTACAAAATTACAGATGAGTAGCCATAAGGATAGATCTTCTCACACTATCAAGAGTCACTTATGTTGAACCACATAGGATCATTATGTACTAACCCCCACAAGAACAAAAATGGACCAATAGTTACTGATTCACAATGAATATTTCGGTGCTGATTCACACAGAATCGCTCGGTGCTGATTCACAACAAATTGTTGTGTGCTGATTCACAGAGAATCGCTTGGTGCTGAATCAAACAGAATCATTTGGTGCTGATTAAAAAAATAGAAGGGGGCTGATTCATACAGAATCGATGGGTGCTCATTCACACATAAAATCTAGGCGTCGATTCACATAGAATCACTAAGTGCTTATTCACAGAGAATCGCTCTTCATTCGACATGTCTTAGAAATCCATAGGATTCCCACTCATAGTATTCTTGGTTCTGGAGGAAACTGATCCTCACGCCATCGGTCATATATCAACTACAATGACGTCCCACATAGAGGTTTTCCAATGGTCCTTCACGCCATAAGGGTCCCAACGAAATAGTTGGCGTGTCAACCGGATGCTCGGTCTTTAAATTAATGGCATTTTATTGATGAGAAACAGGTTGGATTCCGAGTTTATCCAACCAGGATGTACTTCAAAATTCTCCAAAACTCTTGTGAACTATCTCAAAAGGACTGTCTCGCTCCCAGTATAACATCATCGAAGACTGTTTTTTCAACAGACGTATGGTTTGGAAGATACTTACTTTTATAGTGTAATTGGGACCGAGAGGGTTCTCGATCTGCTCTGACATGGTCAGACCGATCGGGCCCGAGTCTGAATGAGATCGGCCTAGATGGTTTAGTTCGGGGACCTGCCTGGCCCGCCATGGCTGGGGGGGAAGTGGCGGCTCAGCCTACTGGAATGCAGTACCCAAGCAAGGGACGCGCTATCCGCCTATCGAACAGATCAAAGGAGTTGTTAGGATCCTTTATTGGCAGTTCCAGGAGAAACCGCCTCATCAACCACATGGCCGGTAATGAGCGGTTCCACTTCCTACTCCACTGTGGCTTTGAATCCATAACCCATATCACAAAGGCGCATGATGGCTGGTTGCATCCCTTCTCAATGGTCACCTGCTGCCAGCCACCTATCCATCAGCTGCAGAGATGAGTTGTGTTGCCCCCCTCTGCGGCCAGTGGGTGTGGGCCGCTACCTTCACATATCGGTTCCACTGCACTTGAGATTATCCTGTGGGCCACTCGGTTAGCTCCGGTGGTCCATTTTCCTTTCATCTCATGCCTTTGGTCCTCCTGGGATTCCGTCGCCTCAACACGGCTCCCAGATTTCTGATCATGACCAGTTCGGAGTTCATCCCCCAATGGACATGACATGAACGATGTGGTAGAGGGTTCTGGCCTTATTCGTTTGGCATGTTCCCTCCACATTAACATAATAACAAGAAAGTGAAATTTTAATTCACAAATATATGTTTATTAAAAAAACCCCTGCATCAATGGTCATTGGTTATCATTGTGGATGGCAGTTCTTCCACGTTTGAGGGTATTGTTGATGTAGGAGAATATTCATCTGCATTGACATTTGTCATATGTCAACCTCTGAATCTATTCCACAAAGGGTGTCTTCGTATCCATTGTTCTTCATCGGTGGAAGGTGTTGTAGTACAATTGCAGAGGTTCATCACCGCCTGGTCAAAAAACCATGCCCAAGCATCCATTAAATAGACGGTTATTAGAAAGAGTTGCAAAAAATTAATGCGGTTCATTTATGAACCACATTTGATGTTGCAACGTCGAGGTTACAAAGATGAAGGGTCAATACATTTAATGTCTTGAAAATTCGCTCGTCCCGCCACAACCACCCAACAGTTACACGAAAGAAAATAAAATAACATTGTCAAGTTATTTTATTATTATTTTTGTAACGTCGAATAATTTATCATTTTCTTCCGACCTACTGCATTCAAAGTGAAGTTTCCAATAAGCGAATCTTGGTTCTATGGATTCAATTGTGCTCTCTGATTTCAATTCCAAGCACATGTTCAAAAGTTAAAATATGTCGCTCATTCATTTACTGAACGTTCCTGAAAAAATTCAAAAATTCATTCCATGGACACTGGTCCACGGCGTTTTCAATTTATGCATACTCATAATAATCCAAAATAATTAAAAAAAACTTGAAATTTTTGGGCCTTACATTCTCCCCACCATAGGGATTTTATTCTGCAAAAGCTATAACAAACTTATGGGAACAAATGGTGGTACCAAGAACACATCTGAGACTCCCTCTCCCATGTGCTCTCATGGAGGTTCTTGTGTTTCCAACAAACTCAAACCAGAGGAATCAACCGCCAATGAAGGACCCACTCCATCGAATCCTCTATCTCTACCTAGAAATCCTCAAACATCACCATATCGGCGATTTCCATCTAGACTTAGTCGATAACATGCGATGGATCACACATTTATTTCCTTAGCTACAACACATTGAAAATACTATACACCCAGTTCATCTGTGGGGGAAGAACTAGACTATACGCCACCTCTCCTTATTTGTTGGTATTCTGTAAGGGTCAGATGAACCTCAAAGATAGCTTTCCGCCTAGTCCAAACATCTATAATCCTCGTTGGGGTGAGGCTCATTGGAGGACATGATCTACCTCTTCAAACTCCAATGGTATACTTCTCCTATGTTCATAAGACACATGCTAGCTCTATGTAGTATTCTTCTATTCATGGATGACCTGAACCTTTTCTATGGTAGCATGTACCTACAATGGACCCATAATTGCTGACTCTCATGGGTCATTCTAGTAGACAGGGGATCTACATGGTCACCCATAAAACGAATTAAATTGAGCCACACTTATGGCGTAGTGGTAAATGTTGTTTTATGTGAACTCCAATAGGGGCATGTAGTCCTACCAACTACAGCCAAAATCGACAACACAGGCAATAATAATGTCCTCAAGTTACTGTATGGTCCACTCCATATGACCATCTATCTCAGCATAGAAGGTGGTACTGAAGCATAGCTGAGTCCTGAACGCCTCTTGAAATACCATCAACAAGGGAGATGTACAACATACGTTGTGATCTGAGACGATCATCGATGGAACCACATGTAGTCGCACAACCTCTTCAATGTGAAGGCATCCTATGCCCCTACTAATCCCTGCTCAAGGATGGGTTTTAATTCTGATGACATGGTGAGTCGTTCAACAATCACCCAGACGGAATCCTGGCCCCTGGACATACGTGGTATCCCTATCACGAATTCCATGGAGATATCATCCCACTTACACTATGGTGCCTCAATTGGCAGAGCTATGCCTGATGGTACCTGATGCCTGGAATCACATGGTAACAAGTGAGTAATTTTGATTCAAACTCTTCCACTGCATTCATTGTCCATGGCCACCAGTACTGATGTTGGAGGTCCTGGTACATCTTCACCACTCCAGGATGTACCGTTAAAGGGGATGTATGGAACTCCATTAAAACCACCTCTCGTAGCATCACTGGTACCATAGACTATTCTATGAAAAGGAAAACATGCTACACACCTTCATAAAATATATCAAAATCCTTTCCTGATGATATTTGTGCATGTCGGGCCTCACATTCGACATCCCCAAGTTGTTCCTCAATACCTCGTTGTAGAAGTGGGGGAGTGACAGTCATTTACTAGGGGTAAGAAGTTCTATATCTATCCACAAAGGATATCTGCAACACTACTAGCTGTTAGGTTGCCTCACTCAGCAAATGTATTCCAGACCTCTTTTTGGTTGCGTCTGCTACTACGTTCCCTTTCCTAGGAGTGTAGACTATGTCAAATTCGTAGTCCTGGTGGAAATCCCGGCATTTCCGATGTCTCGACAATAAAAAAATAGTACATTAGAGGGGGTTATTTAGGGGGGGGTGTATGCACATCCCCCCTCTAAATTCATTTTTTGTAACATTAGACTGGGATCTGCACAACCCCCTCTTATCATCGAATTTAGAGCTGGCTCACAACACCCTCTAAAAAGTTTGTCATTTTTTAAATATGTTGTTGGATTTTAGAGAGGCTCATGTTAAAACTGTCGCTAATTTATTATTAATGGTGATATATAGTTAAATATAAGTACTATATATTCAGTTAGTGGCTCTATATGCATTCATACATACATACACACATACATACATCCACACATATATACACGTATATATATATATTCAGTTAGATTTTAGTGCTGTAATAAATATATGTGTGGCTGTGAGTTATACGGAATTTATTTTTTTAAGAAAATAGTCTGGGTTCACAACCCCCTCTAATGTGAGACATTAGTGGGGGTACAAAACCCCCTCTTGAACCACCACTAATGTCTTACATTAGAGGGGGTTCACAACCCCTCTAATTTTGTAGAGAAGAGGGGTTGTGAACCCCTATTATTTTCTTAAAAAAATTCATAATATATCGAGTTTATATTGTATACATATATGAATGTATTTATATAATGTATAATATATTTTATAATTATAAATGTGTAATAAATATACATTTATTTAAATTATAAACGTATAAATATAATATGTATATATATATTTGAAAAAATATATTTGGGTAATATATATATATATATATATAATATGCATCATCAAATAAATTTAAAATATTAAAAATTAATATATAAATAAAAATTTTATTTTTTGTGATTTTTATGAAAATGTATTTATGAATACATATATATATAATTTTATTTAAATATATGTTAATATATATTTTATTGATGTGTGCAGAAAATATATATATATACATATAAATTTATATTTATATAAATATAGATACATTTTATTTATTTAATTTATTTAAATATAATATTCAAATAATGTTTATCTTAATAAACTTATTAATATATATAAATAGAATAATATATAAATTAATTGTATACATTTTTTAATATATATATATATGTTAATATATATATTCTTATTTTAAGAAACATATTATTTGTATTTAAATATATTATTTTACAAATGTTTATTTTATTAAACATATTTATATATATAAATACAAAAATATATAAAGTATATGTGTAAATTTATTAATATATATGTTTACTAATATATATGCAAATTCTAAAAATATTTATTATATGTATTTAAATATATTATGAAAATAATTTATATTTTAAAAAACTTATCAATATATGTTAATAAAAAAAATATGTGTAATATAAAAATGGCGTAGTGGTTTAGCCGCAAGATGTGTACTATTGTACAGCTGGGTTTGAATCCCATTTGTATATTCATTTTAGAAGCATCTCCAAATTTGGGGACCGTGAGGACGCACTGGACTGGGAGACTCTTAGAGGAGACCGGGGTAGCACTGGACCAGGACACACAATGCGGAGACCAGGGTACGAGACTCAGAATGGAATACTCAAACATGCAAGGAAGAGACCAGGGGATACGATACAGATGGAAGGACTAGGACATGCAAGGCAGACATGGACCTGGTGGATGGGACACTGAGATGGGGGACCACTGGGGTGACAAGGGGGACCACAAGGGACAAATAAGAGAAGACCGAGGGCACACATAGGTAGGATACTGACATAAGAGTACCAGAGACAGGAGGGGAGGAGAACGTGTGATTCACAGGAGGGATTGGGGGAGTCATGCACAAGAGAATGGGTGTCGCACAAGAGGGACTGGGGGACATGGGGGGGGGGCGGAAAATGGGTGACGCACCCGAGGGAATGGGGAACATTCCAGGAAGAGGATATAGGTGATTTTTTATTAAAAATTAAGGGATGCATTAGTGGTGGTTGTGTAAAACCATCCGTAATGAAGAAAACAATTTGGGGTGGTTTAAACCACCCCTAATCCCTCTATTAAAGGTCGTTGGGGTCATAACTGCCTTTAAAAGAAACTGTTTCTAGTAACTATTTGAAAAATATATATAGGAGACCCACACAGACTATAATACTCAAACATGCACGGCCGAGACAAGGGGATAGGACAACGATGGGAGGACTAGGACATGCAGGGCAGAGATGGACATGGGGAATGGGACACAGAGATGGGGGACTGCTGGGGTGAAAAGGGGGACCATGAGGGACAGACAGGAGAAGTGCGGGGGCACACACAGGTAGGATACTGACACAAGAGTAATGGGGATAGGAGGGTTGGGGAACATATGAATCACATGAGGGACCGGGGGAGACATGAACAAGAGAATGACTGTCGCGCATGAGGGATTGGGGTACATGAGGGGAAAAATGGTTGACGCACCAGAGGGAATGGGGAATAGGCCTAGCAGAGGATATAGGTTTTTTTAAAATAATGTGATTCATTAAGGGTAGTTATGTAAAACCATCTGTAATGAAAACAATAATTTGGGGTGGTCTAAACCTCCCCCAATACCTCTATTAGATGTCGTTGGGGTCATAAATGCCTCTAACAAACAACTGTTTCTGGTAAATTTTTAACAAAAATATGTAGGAGATCGATATAGGAGTATCAGGGAACGCAGGGGTGGAGAACATGTGAATCACATGAGGTATTGGGGGAGACATGCACAAGATAACGGGTGTCGTGCAGGAGGGACTGGGGGACATGAGGGGCAAAAAATGGGTAACACACTAGTGGGAATAGAGAGCAGGCCTGGAAGCAGATATAGGTGTTTTTTATAAAAAATAAATGGATGAATTAGGGGCAGTTGTGTAAAACATTCAGTACTGCAAGCAACAATTTGGAGTGGTTTAAACCACCCCTAATCCCTCTATTAGAGGACATTGGGGTCAGAACTGCCTAACATATATCCTCTTCCTAGCCGATTCCCCATTACATCCGATGTGTCACCCATTTTACGCCCCTCATGTCCCCCATCCCTCCTACATGACACTTGTTCTCTTGTGCATGTCTCCACTAGTCCCTCATGTGATTCACATGTTCTCTACCCCTAATCCCTGTATTAGAGGCCATTGGGGTCATAACCACCTCTAAAAACAACTGTTTCTAGTAACTTCTAGATCATAATAGGGGGTTAAACCCCCTCTAATGTATCCTCTACTAAATTCATCATTCATTTACCAACACCTCATGGAAACCACCTTGATAAATAGTATGCGGCACATTAGCGGCAGTTCCTCGTAACTGCCTCTAATGTCTTCAGAAGGACTTATATCCCATTCTATTATCATCAATAACCCCTTCTACAATGGAAATTTTTTTTAGTGCGGGTTCAGGTCCTCCTGTGATAATTTATACCTAAGTCTCTTGTGATCAATGTAAATAATAAACTGTTCACCCATCAAGTAGTACCACCACATCTTTTTCACAAAGACCACTACTGCTAACCCCATGTCATGGGTATCGTAATTCTTCCAAAGACATCTCAACTACTGAGATCCATTGGTGATCACTTCTCACTCTTACAGCAACACACATCCTAGTCTGTTCTTTGATGTGTCAAAGTTGACAACATACAGTACAACCTCTTCTGGTAGCCTCAAGATGGAGGCACTCACCAACCTCAGCCTCATCCCCTGAAACCTATACTGGAACTTCTCCATACATAACAATGGTTCCACTTCTTCTTCAAGGCTGACAAGGTTACTACTACCCTAATGAAGTCAGGTACAAACCACTAGTAGTATCAAAAAAATTCATAGGAAACTCCTCACCTCAGTCACACAACTCGACGACTCCCATGAAATTACTACATCTATATTTTCTGGATCAACTACAACTCCAGCCTCCGGGATTATGTTCCACAGGAAGTAGACTATTTGTATCCAGAACTAGCACTTCGACAGATTTCTAAAATGCCAATTTTTACGAAGTGTATCCAGAAATATTTTTTGGTTCATGGCACGCTCCTCCCCCGATGCTGAGTTTGTCCAGATGTCATCAGTGAAGACCACCACGAAGAGATCATGGTATGGTTGGAAGATTCTGTTCATGCACACCATGAAAACTGATGGAGTGTTGGTCACACTCAAAAGCAACATCAATAACTCATAATGGACATATTGGCATCTGAAGGTTGTCTTCAGTATGTCCTCATCCAAAACATTGAGGTGATGATAAACTGATCTGAGGTCTTTTTTCGAAAACCATCATGTTCCCTACATCAGTTGGAAGAGAACATTGATCCTCGGTAGAGGATATATTTTCTTCATGGTCACCTCATTCAGGAATCAATATTCTATACAAATCCTCAGAATCCCATCTTCATTCTTAGCAAACAAAATCACGGATGCCCATGGTGAATCACTAGGAATTATGATCCCCTTCCTATACATGCCTTCCAATTATATGCCAACTCACAATGGTCCACGAGAGCCATATAATATGCTACCGTAGATTTCAGTGTCATCTTGGGTACTGGTCATTATAGATTTCTACCTCTCTGCAAGGATATGGATATGAAACATCATCATGAAAGACATCAGCATACTATTCTACCACTGTAGGATAACTCGGACTCCCATGTAAAAATCACTAAGGGTGAGGCTAGCCAACTGATGAGTAATCTGTTCCACCCTCTAATGATATAGTACATTCCATATAGAAAAGTATTCCACCTCCCTGGTGAAGGTATACCCAATCCCACCCCAATGGACACACTACACATTGCTCATAAAATAGGTTATCTGATCATGGTCTATGGATAGCCAGTCCCTAACAATGACGACGTCTTAAGGCCTCAACACATCTACTATAACATCCCAACCAAATCTATTGCCTCCTATAGAAAGATCACACTACCAAAACTAGTGTGTAATCATCTAATCATCTCCCACAAGAGTCTCAAATCGTAAGGATAAAGCATACAGATCCTTCAGAATCTCCGATCTCCGAACGAGTGTTGTGACAATGAAAGAGGGACCTACACATGTGTCTATATGTAATACAGCTAGGGTGGAATAGACATGTATCATACCTTTTATCATATCTGGAGTGCAATGGTTATAGGCCTCTCTTGACATTAGTTACGCTCCCCCTATCCACCTACTGAATGTGGTCGGGGTGGAACACCTTGTGGTGTTGGAGGTAGAACTCAAATCACTGCCCACCGCCAACTGAACAACCTAATCCTCTACCACTTCCACTACCTTTAAGACCTCCTCACCCGAATCTCTACCAATAATTTGGTGGTACATTGACCATCTACTGATCATTGGTACAGTTCATTGTCTAGTTGAGAGCCATGTGGTCTAGACCGCCGCACATGAAGCATAATCTTCTTCTCTGTTGAACCCCTCTACCTCACGAGCTACAAACCTCAGACCCTACATCATGGGTCACCCTCTAGGAGGCCTGGTCTACTTGGACCTCAACGTGATCTTCCTAATTCATGCTTTAGGTCACTCTACAACATGTCTTCTAGTGGTGTCTCTCACCGTTGGTGTCTTCTCTGCTAAAAATCTCTCACCCAATAACGCTCGCTCAAGAACTCAAACCTATGTTGGGTTATTGAACGACATCATTGATTCTTTAATCTCCCACCATAGAGACCCTGATCAATTCTGTTGTGGCCTAAAGAAAGCATCATGTATGATATTGGTGGATTATTTCGAGAAGACAGTGTATCTCACAGAGTACTAGACCCTGATAGGCCGCCCTCCTGTAAGTGTACTAGATCCTGGATACACACTGAGTGTAAAGTAATTTGTATGAACTCCACCCTAAGAAGGGTATCAAAGTCCATCTAGTAGAGTGTCACCTCATCATTTAAATATTGCATCAGGATCTACCATATTCATTTCTTTCCATGTAAATGACTAGCACCTAGGATCACCATCTGCTCCCATAGTGTCCCAACTAGGCGGAAAAATCATGCCAAAACCTCAAGCTAGTTTTTAGGTACCTAGGGATATATCGTGCCTTGAAACCTCAGAGGAGTCTACCATTAGAACTCATGTAATTCACTCATTCAATGTACACCATCTACAAGTGGGGAAAGTGGAAACTGCTTCCCTCCAAGTGGTGGTGCTGGTGGTACACCATCTAAAGGTGACAAAATAGTAAAACAACCCTGCACCAAAGCCACATTGCTCGGTGGTATTTCATTGTGTACTCTCTTGAAAATATTGGCTGGATGTATACAAAGAGGCATATTAAAATAAAACAGGCATGCCATGGTCAAAAAGTTATACCTGGTGAGCTAACTCAAAAAGTATCAATGTAAAAACATTTCTAAAACACACACAATCAGTGATTTCATGAACCGAGGTAGAAATCAGAATTCAGGGTCTTGGTGTATGGATACGTCGTCCACTTCACCAACACTGGACACCTCGAACTAAAAACCACAATAAAATCTCATAACACTATTTCTAAATTACAATGATTAGAGCCGTATTTCTTTAGTATAACCAAAAGCTTTGATACCACTTTTTCAGGACCCGTCCCCTAGTGCCGATTCCATGATTACCACAAATGAGTCTTCCATAGGCCAGTGGTTGGAGACTTGAACCAGAAAGGAATATCCATAAAAGGGTAAGGTATTTCCTTTAAGGGTGTATAAACACGCATCCCAAGAACACCACAACATGCAACCAGGAAGTAAAACTATATTAGTAAAAGTGTGTTCTGAAAGTTAAGGGGGTCAAAATAAAAGCCCAACTAAAAAGGTACAACTACAATAGAAAATAGAAAATATCTCATGAGATCATCCCCTAAGTATCTGAGCTGAATGGTAGGTACAACTCATCTCCACTGATCTCCATGTAGACTAGTCACCTCTGTGTACTGCCTGGTCGTGTCTCCTACAGTCTCAGCTGAGCCGCTCATCATCTTCACAAGACACAAAAAGGTGCAGGCATAGCCCGTGTAGGGGTTAGTATAACATTACTCAGGACAGACATTGATACCCCATATGGTCTCTATGAATTCCAAAGAGGAATAACACAAGCATGATCTCAATACCAAAGCCCAAAGCAATAGACAAATCCCAAACCAGTTATAACTGAGTACAACAGAACAGTTGTTTAGTTGTAAGGTTATATCATCTTACTATGTAAATAGGAACTACTGCTGACCCTCATAGGATTGTTATATACTAACCATCCTAAAGATGAAACTGGATCAATATGTTCTGATTCACACAGAATCATTGGGTGCTAATTCACATATAATCGTTCGTTGCTGATTCACATAGAATCACTGGGTGATGATTCACATAGAATGGATAAGTGCTAATTCACAGATAATCACTCAATGCTGATTCACACAAAATCGTTAGGTGATGATTAATACAGAATCGTTGGGGGTTGATTCAAACAGAATCTTTGGGTACTGTTTCACAAATAATTGCTCGGTGCTGATTAACAAATAATTTCGCTTTATTCTTCCCGTCTAAGTAAGCCACATAATTCCTTCTCATAGTAATCTTGATTCTGGGAGAAATCGCTCCATAATAAAATGTTCATATTTTAACTGAATTGATGTCCCATGTTGAAGTTACCCAATGATATTTTAAATCATAAGGGTCCCAACGCAACAGAAGGCGCATCAACCGGATGCCCAGTCTATATGTTATTGGAATCTTAGTGTTGAGGACACGATTGTAATTTGGAGTAGAACCGACCTGGATTTACGTAAAAATCCCCCAAAACACTTGTGTAGTATCTCAAAAGGACTGTCTCACTCAGTGGATACCATCTCTACTGATGGTTTGTCAAACAGATGTTGGGTTTGCAAGGTACTTCCTTTTTACACATAACTGGGCCCAAGTGGGGTCGGGGTCCGGTCTGACCCGACCGAACTGACCCAGACCAACCCCGTTCCGGGATGACTGGACTCAGACCGAGTGCGAAGCTGCCAGGCCTTGTGGGGTTGGGATGTGGACCGACTGGGCCCACCCTGGTTGTTCTTGGTGGTGCTAACTTGGCCCGCTGGCTGGCTCAACCCGTACGTGGAACGAATGGTCTGCCGACCGAACAGCTCAAAGGATCTGTTCATCTCTCTTATTGGCAGCTCCAGGTGGCACCACCTCATCACCTTTGGGACCTGTGGGGGTCGGTTCCCCTTGTGCCTCTATCACGTCTTTGAAGTGATCACCCATCTCATGACAGCGCGTGACGACAGGCCACCTCCCGTCTCTATGGCGGGTTGTTTCTATCCGCATGGCCATCCGCCGTGGAGCTGAGCGGTGCCTCCCTCCTATGCAATTAGAGAGCACCACCCACCACCTTTTCCTTTTGGCACCACCGCACTGGTTTGACACAGGCAAGTCTCCCGTGGGCCACTAGGTGAGCTCTGATGGTCCTTTTTTTCTTCTCACTCGAGCCTTCGTCCTCCCGGGATGCTGTCGTCACCACACAGCTCCAAGATTCTTGATTCTGATGATTTTGGATTTTATCCCCTGAAGAACGCAAAATGAACGAAACAATGGAGGGTAAAAGACTTGTTTTTTGGACCACACCCTATACATTGACATAATAATAAGAAGGATAAAATTCAATACCTCAAAGATAACATAAATAAAATAAACCCCCTAACACGATGTTCATTGGTGGCCATTGTGGATGGCAGTGCATCCATGTTCAAGGGTATTTCAGATGAGGGAGAAGGTCTGAGTGAATTGATGTTAATCATCCGTTGAGCACTGGATCAATTCCACAACAGGTGTCATCAAATCCTCTATTCTTATTTGGTGGAAGGTGTCGCAATACTTTACCACAGGTTCCTCAATGTCATGTCAAAACCCCATGCCCGTGCTTCTATTAAATATAGAGGTATTCTACCTAGTTGCACAACAATAATGTTGTTCATTTATGAACGGAATTTAATGTTGCAAAATTGAGGTTACAAAGATTATTGGTTAAACCATTTAATGACTTGACAAGTAACTGGTCACTCTAAAAAAACTCAACAGTTACAGGAAAGAAAATATAATAACATAGACATATTAATATATTATTATTTTTTGGGATATCAAAAATTTATCTTTTTCTTCCATCCTACTGCGGTCGAAGTGAAGCTTCCATTAAAAGAATCCCAGCGTAGTGGATTCAATGGTGCTCTCAGATTTATATTCTAATCACCAGTTCAAAAGTTAGTGAATTATGCCCGTACGTTTAATAATCATACCTAAAAATTGTTCAAAATTAAATTGCGGGAACATAGGCCTCAGAATCATGCACCGTCAATTTTCACACACTCGTAATAATCCATAATAATTTAAAAAATTACATAGATTTTTTGGGTCTTTATTATATGACACTATACATGATATTTTATTAACACATTTGGGTAATCCTACTAACTGGATAACATCACCATTTACTCACATAGCGTTTACTGACTCCAAAACATTGTCAAGTGTCCATCCACTTCTCTTAGAAGAAACTGATGATATCCCTATTAAAGATAAATATTAGAGAATATCTAAGATACACATTAATAGTTAAAAATTTCCTCAATTTGAGTAAATTTATATATACTCTTCATTATATCCTCGTTTAGTTTAAATAAATATATATAGAGTCTAAGAATTCTTCTCACCTTCTTGGAAATCAATGCTAGGGAACCCTAATGTGATGTAATCATCAATAAAAAACCCTTATATTAAAAGTCCTCAAGATATACTATGTTATCCTTATACTTATTAATTTCCTAAAATATGGCATTACAAAATTAACTATGAGCCTGGGATCACATATAAGATTTAAATCTATAGAATCATGTCAAAATATATATTTTCTTAATCAATGACGACTATAAGAAAATATAGGTAGCATTGATGATGGTCCATAATCAATCACAATAGTTTATAAAGGTAAGGTAGTTCAGTATACATTATTATATGTATGTTAAGACCATTAACTAATGAAAAAATTGAGGAATGAAAAGTAACATAAAAACTAATATATAGATACTGTGAAATTGATGAAGACTATACCTCATATTGTATAATGTCCCTTGACACCATCCATTAGATTATGGTCTACTACATATTCTCATCATGCCTCAACACCATGGCCCATACTTCTATATAAATCATTTTTGTTTATTTTTTATGTAATGTTATTGTTCGTGAGAAAATAAGTGTATCAAATTGATTGAGCCTATATCAAACTCCAATACCCCATTAAAAATCATCCATGATTATTCTGTGTATATACATTTTACAAGCCATGACATGTGTCAGTTATGATACATGATATAGTTTTTTTTCATCACGATGTATGATAAATACCCAGGTATCCATAATCGAGAAATTGAATCCCCCCATAAAATTTGAGGATGATAATCTACAAAACTTTTGTTTTCTACCAACTCTATAACTTGAATCATACAACATCCACTTTTTATAAAAAAAATAGAATAAGATTGTACACTAAAGTATGATAGATGAATTATAGCTCTATCCTTCCATTGAACATTAATGATCATCAAAGACTTATGAAGAACATGATTATATGTTATTTTTATGAGATTCCAAATGTAGAGTATAAACTCTTATTAAGTCATGTTCTCAAATTTCCCTTCATTTTGTACGCCATCCCTATTCAATAGAGAATAAAAGAACAGTAACAATGTGAAATATTCTATGTCTATAGAAATGAAAATCATCATAATAAAAGGCTCAATGAACTATTGTACAATATCCCTCATCATCATAATTGATAATAAATCCTCAAATAATTGTTCTTTTATTGTTATCCATGGGATAAAAACTTTTCTTATTGGATGATTCATCATTGACTATTACCAATAAACAGTTTAAAAAATTATAAGGATCACATGATTAACCATAAGTTCCATTATGGTATCAACTCAGAGAAATATCATAGTGGTTATAAATATACATTACTCTTTAATGTGAATTATTTTAGAAGCCTGATTATTAAAGGGTCCTAGAGGTGAACTTGTTTGCTGTTGTGAACTATATAATTGGTAACTCATCCACCATGAGTTGGACATAAGAAGAGTACACATTGATGATGTATTACTTCTCCCTAAACTAATTGGAGAATGTATGGGAGAACTATCCTACATAAATTCTTCTAGAAAAGGAACATTCTCCATCTTGATATCTTTCTAAACAACTCCACCACATGTTCTAGAAATGTGTCTCTAAAGTTTCATTCTTAGTAACTTGATGGAAACATTAAATTTATGTATAAGAGATCATATTTTGTCTATAACAACACATAGTGTTTTACCTTGGGGACTTACCTTATCCAATAATCTATTTATTTAATAACAAATATTGGGTCATAATTATATTAAAATTATCATATTATAATATTTAAAAAACACAACCCCAAGATTTGGTAAAACGAATTAATGTCATTATTGATGTATCATACAATAATAATAAAACCTTATCTCGAATATATTTGAAATATCATGTAATTAACTTAATAAACTATAATGCATTAAAAATTAGGTATATTTATAACATATGATCCTACATGCCTTTTTATGAATCACAGTCACTTTTAAATCCCATAAATATGGTAATAGTGATACCATTAATGATAACATGGTGGTATGTTACACCTGACCAAGAAAGTAACATGAAAACTCCCCTACAAGAGTCCCACACAAGATATCTAATCTCTATAAATGAATTCTACATGTGCATCATGATTACCTTGTAGGGTCTAATTTATAAAACTCAATTGGATATCACCATTTTGTCCATAATCAGAGTTCACATATTTTAGATTGTATATCATGATAATAAACATATTCCTGAAAAATAAAATAAACCATACAATGTTTCTATACACTAACCAAGCTATAATTAACCCCATTAATACCTTATTTTTTACTATGTTATAAAATATATGAGTGGTCATAGAGATGATACCAACATATGACATTTCTATGAAATATCCATATAACCCTAAATAACCTATACCTCTATGTAAAACCACAATAGATTTACATGACCAGTATCAATCTATCATTTCATGAAATATATACCAACCTCAACCTCTCTCATTATACTTTTTGTTCACATAGTCCATCATGCTAATAGGTTGTGCTAAATATGTCCATCATACCCCGTTATATAACCAGGCCATATAATTATATCATATACATTACAAACCTTAATCCCCCTCTACATACATCGATATTGGTTGTTTTAACCAATAATATTGACAACAACAAGAGAAAAAATAAATCATTAAAATATAAAATAATTTAAGATTGTAAATCATATAAAGGGAAAAATTAATTTCAATAATGAAACATGTTACAAATACAAAATGACTTGTGAAAAAAATGAAACATGGTCTATAACACATAAAATAAATATAATGTCATGTTTATGATCATATAAATGGACTCATTATAGAAAAGAACATCCAATGTAATTTTTTTTATCAAAATCATATTTTCTCTGGGGAATCATCTACGGAACCACATTCAAACAGCAACAAGAATAAGATTCCATGATATGATGACCAATAACATGTTCTAATCCAATCATGATTAGGGTCCTTGATTATGGTGGAGAAGAATAATGGGAAAATATGTATTAAATTACATAAAAATTGATGAATATTAAGAACTATATAATCTTATCATGATTGATGTAAAGAGTAACAACCTACCCTAGATTGAGGAAATAAGAGAATTTTATAAGAGAAAGCTATCATGATGTCATATAATTCTTATGATCCACATGAATGATATTAAAACACTGATATAAGAATTATCGTGGTAGATGACATAATGAATCATAATATATGCTATTAAAACATTATTCGATGATTGAATAAGAATGAGGAGGGAAAGCATCGGAAAAACTAAATAATCACCAATGAACATTATTGAAACCATAAAATCCAAAATCTACAAGAAAGGGGATTGGATGTGAAAATAGTATATTCAATTAATTGATATAATCGACCTAAATGAGGAAAAATGATAGATAAATAATAAATAAACTCAATATTCAATGGACTTTCCATGTTGAAATTAAGAAAAATGATAGATAAAATTTCACCAAGGAATCATGATGATGTTATTAATAGAGGCCTAAATTCAATCAACATCCTCCTTAAATACTAAAAATCATTTCCCATGTTTTTATAACCTTTTTATATTGAGATATAAGAGTTATTAAACTATAAATTTACATTTTATAATTTCCCTAAACTAAAATTCTATCAGCATAACCTATCCAAATTCATGGATGTTCATGAACAAAATGAACATTATAAAATGGATGGTTTTGTGTTGTGGAATTATAATTCATTTTACCAAAAAAAATCAAATATACCATGGAGAGGCTTAATAATTTGTTCATAATAGATAAAAACATGGTCATTCATTACACCCTTGACCACATTCATTAAACATCATTTCATTTCCCATTTTGTACTCATGGAACTCAAATCCAAGAATTATGACTGAGTAAGTTTTTAATTTTGAATGACCAATTCAATGAAATCCCTTTAATCCTCCATATAAAACCTAGAAATCAGAATGTTCAACCCATAGTGAATCAACGGATAAAAGAAGGATTCAATGGGAAAAAATAGTCAAATAAACTAATCATTATTATTGGTTATTATATGATTAACCAGATTTCTAGAGATGATTATTCAAAATGAACAATAACATTTCATTCGATTTTAAAAAATAATATCCCAAAATTATATAGATTTTTTTAATAATTTTTTTTAAAATTCAAATATTTGTGGAGATATATTCTATATAGAATATAAAATTAGAAACTAAATTCTGTATTTAATAGTATAAGATATGTTATAATTTTCATTATGGGCATCAATCCCTCTTGTACATTAAATATGTAGCTCACATAACCTAATGTATATTTTGGAAAATAAATATTGATTAATAGAGGATCCTACTGGGTAAAAGAAACCATTATGTTTTTTCTATTTAAAAAATAAAATATTAATTTTATGAGATTTTAAATATTAATAATATAGATTTTTTCAAACATAATACCAATTATAAAACTAAAAAAAAGTGTCTATATGAGTCATAATACGGTAAATAATACACTAGATAACACATTAATATTGATGTTTTCCAACAATTTTACTATAATTATCAAACATTATCTTATAATAAATACCAATAAGATTATTAATTTCATTATCAAGATCCATGCCACGAAAAAATTATAAGTACATTATTGTATTATAATTGAATATCAAAATTTCCATATTAATTTTGATTTATTTTGAAACCAATAATGAATATATCTTTACCAATAAACTGATTTTTTATTCTTTTATAATGTGATTTCAAAATTCATTAAAATGGATTGAGTCATTGATCTAAAAATAATTCCACTGAAATACATTTTAATTATTAAATGGTCATTTGAAAACATTGAAATAATAAAAAATATCTTATTTCCATTTTTCTATCCTATGATAAAATGAAACTACATAATCATATATTCAGTGAATGAGGGCATTTTTTTAAACATAATGAAGATTTTATTTTAAATAATGAATTTTTTATATTTTAGATTTTTATAACAATATGGATATTAAATATTCAAATATTAAATAATAAAATCTTTTTAATTGACACTTTTTATATACATTTAAATTTTTTTATTTTTAGAATTTTGGAGAATTATAGAATAATTATAATGTATAATATACAAGAATTTATGTGGGTGTTTAAACATAATCAGTTCCTTCTTCTGGAATATAGCTGATTTCTATGACTTTTTTAATTAAATTTGATTTCACCTTTACTATCTAATTCATATATAAAATATATTTTATCCCAAATACATGATGACTATTAAATCATTAAATAATAGTGCAAACATATTTTTTTGTAATTTTTTCTCTCTTAGGGTTTATAAAAACCATACTGTCATTGTTAATAATATCATCATATTTTTCTGTAAACAAAATAAATTAATTTTATTTAACATTATTTATTTTCAAATATCATGTACGAGTACCACATTTCAAATCATGGATTGTATTTTCATATGTATTGTTTCTAAATTTATAAAATTTTTAGTTAATGGAATGAGTGTAGATTCAATATCATTAATACTTTTTGTAGTATGTGTATCATTAAAATTAAAAGGTTCAATTTAAATCATATAATATATGAATTTATGTAATGGTTCAATATTATTTTAATAGAATTTGATATGAATGGTCCATTGAATGGTTTGGGATATTTTATTGAAGACTCTATATTATTTATATGAGTTTGAGTAGCTAATATTGATTCCATTTTTTATTTGGAATCAAATTCCACTTGGTTTCCTTTATTGTTAAAATATATCATTAACATCCAAACATGTTGGAAATGAAAATGTTCAGAATATAATTTATTCTATGTTCTTATGGGAACATTTTGAATTCATGTATTTTGTTAACATGGTTGTTTATAAAACAAGTTGTAAGGACTTCCTTGGCAGAAAATTATTGAAGATGTTTTAAATCGTTCTTTATGAATCATGGAATTTTATTACAAACTGGTTTAATATTTAGAAAAATCCAATTTTATATATTTTATTGGATAATAATATATATTATTAAAAAATTATGAAGAAAAATTTTCAGAAAAACTATGCAATTATACTACCCCTATTAACAACTTGAAACAAAAGTAATTTTTTTTCATGATTATATTCTTATCATTGCTTAATCATATGTATAATATATGGGCCTCAAAACTATGTGTTATGAAAATGAAATATATGATTATCTTATAAACATTATAATTAAAAAATGTATATGATTCTTATCAATTTCATTCAACTTGTTAATGTACAAAATGGTCCTGGTGAAAAGGATCATGTGATTGATAGTTCGATACTTATTTTTTAGCAGTACTATTGGTTTTTTGTTTCTTGGCATGCTCAAAATGCTAAATTAATCATTGAAATTGAAATTAAATTTTATATAATCTCATATTATTTTATATCAATTTAAATTAATGAGTGTTTATGAGATATAATTATGATGTATTCTAGGACAAAGACAAGCATTGTAATTTTGAATTATCCAAAGTTTGACATTTTCAGATGAATAATATTTTAAAATGATAATATATTTTTTTAAATGAAAGACTATTATAAAGTGAATTACGTTGAGATTAAAATATATTAAAATATCGTTCTCAAAATATATTTGAATACCATTTTCACACAATTGGTTAATGAATTAAGATTATATTTTAAAAATTCATTAAGTAAAACAACTTTTATAATAATTAAATTAATAAAACCAAATATAATTATATTGTTGATCTTATTTTAGGAATGGTTAATGAAATTCAAGTAATCACCAATTTTTTTTTTCTTCATAATATCATTTTTGGATATTTCACAATAGATTTAATCATAGAATCCTCTATCAATGTAAAATAATTTCAATTTATATTAACCCTTGATATATGTATCCTAAAAAACATAGAAACACGTATTTTTGCATCAATTATTTGGGTACATAATTTTTATCCAATATCGATTCTTGTACCAAACAATGATTTGAATGAAAATTTAGATATTTTATATATGATGACTAATGAATATTTTTTATTCATCAATATTGTGATAATTTTAATCTAAATTCCAAAAAATAACATATTTATGAATATAATTACATTACAAACACTGTGATATCCCATTTGAAAAAATTCTAATAGGTGCATGAACTAGAATTATTCAAAACATGAAAAGTGAAACATTTTTTTCATGTCATTCATAAGAATGAAATTTATTTTTGGTTTTTTAACCTTAGGTGATTTCATGAGAGATATTTTTTAATATTATAGATTTATAATATAAATTCATGAACACTCTCATTATCAATATATTTTTTCTATAATTTACCATTTTTATATCATTTTGATCCTTTTCAATTTTAACTTTATTATAATTCATTTGATTTTAATTTTTAATTGATGTTAGTTTAAAAATTCCATCATAGAATTTATCATTTTTTTAAAAATGATCACATCTTATGTAATATTATAAAGTATAAAAAGAAGAAGAAAAGTGAAATAGTTAGAGAAATTACAAAATCAGTTTGATATTAACTTGTTTCAAAAATATAATTTGACATTTATCTACATTTACTATTTTTGGTTTTCTCTTTATAGTAGATAGATTCCTCACATAAACTCCATGTTTAATCCATAATGGAATTCACGGTGTAATTATTATTTTCATTATGGATTATTTTGATAAATGTGAATTCTGTCCGTACATGTCCCTTAATTTTTAATTTAGATCATGTCACTTATGGGTCACTTTAGTAATAATTCTTCAGGAAATGTTTTCTAGGATTTCATTATTTCAAATAATTTTCTCATCTTTATGGATATATGATCAAGTTAACCCCATGATATGAGTCATTATTTATATCAATGAAATTGATTTTCCTTTTCCCTTCATATCATTGATCTTTGTTTCATCTTTCTTCTTCCCAATAATGTCATATTTTAGGATACATATAATTTGTTCATTGAATACAGTGTTCATCATTTTCATCGATTCTAGTGTATTTATCACTATGTTTTCCAAATTCTATCCAATACCTAAAGGATCATTTTCATTAATTTTTTTACAGTCAAATCACCACCAACAGACTATCATCAATTACAAATGAGCATAAAAAAGTCAATATATATGTGATGATTTAATTTGAATTGATACAGATGATTTTTAAATATAAACTAAATGAGTCAATTATTGTATCGTTATCCTCAATTTTCCATCATGAGTTACATCTTTTAATATCATGATTTTAGGATTGGTTTTATATGAATAAATTTTAAGAAAGTCATTCTGATCAAAACCATCATGTAAAAATTTCTTAAAATTGAAGTTAAGTTCAATTGTGGTTATTTTATAAAATTTTAATTTTTCATGAAATTATTTAAGTGGTTTAAATTCATGAATCAAATTTTTCCAACATAGATATCTTATGAATCCATGAATAATAGACATGTGAAATTTCTAGAAGCAATATTACATACAATTAAAAAATGGTCCAAAACCTATATCGTGTCATTCGAGACAACACAAATTTCATATAAAATTTAGATTTTATAAAATAAAACATTATTATTGTATATGATTTTATAAATTAAAACCATTTCTAAAAGAATTTTATTTTTTAAAAACATAAATATATTCTTTGATACCAAACATGTGGCTGAGTTAAGATAAAAAGTGGTGGAAAATTTCCATTGAATACATTGTTACTGTGACATTATGTAATATAATTGAAAAAAATTAAATCATTCAATTTAAAAATCTATCAATTTAAATAGATAATATAGTAAATTAAATAATTAATTGTAGTATAAAATAAATTATAAACATAAAAGACACAAATTGATGATTTTTTGAATGTATGAAGAATGTGCCCCTATAACTCTATCAGTCAAAGAGTATATATAGGGGTACATTTCCCGAATGGTTTTATATAAAAACCACAAACAATAGATGATGTATACAACCCTTTGTTTTAATAGAAGGATAGAATAAAAAATCCCATTGGTTTGAATGAAAACCATCTCATGAGAATCATAAAATTAATGTTGATGGGAAACTAAAAAATATTATGGTTTTTTATAAAAAATATATAAATTAATTAACTCTATATAGATTATATATATTAATATTAAATATTTAGAGATATGGGGAGAGAGAAATTCTAGAAGATGAATATCTGTTTTGAAATTACATGGAGAGATCATGAAAATGGGATAAGAAGAAATGAAATTGAAAAATAATTGAATCTATTTAACCCTGATTTCCATTTTATGATTTACATAATTCTTGATAATGACTTGTAAATCAAAATCATGGTTCAGTACGAAATTATTTATTTGAAAGTTGTTTTTATAGATGAACATTAATGATATCTAATAAAAAAATAATCTATTTATTACATTCATAAAATATAGATATAAATATGACCATGAAAATAATCTAATAACCAGTTTCAATGAATTACAACAACATTTAATGTCTTTTTACTAATGTTGATCAATAAAAATGGGTTATGCTTCCATTTCCTCTAGGTTGACGGATCCATTGATGTATCTTCCTATGATGTTATAGTAACCTCAGGGTAGCTGGTGAGATATTATTAGTTACTTGGAGTGTAACATGGATTTAATATTATTTTTTCTGATTCCATAGGATAGCTGATGATATTCAACAATGGAATAAATAGCACCCCTACTAGTTTTTTGGATTAGTCTTTCACAACCATATTTGGTGTCATCTTGATTGGTATCTGGTGTAGCCTGTAGTGAGAATAGTAGAAATGATCTTATCATCTCATAATTAATCCATAAATTTTTCAATTTATTTATAATGATATATTTGAAGTAGAAGGAAAAAAACACTAAACAAAACATGTATGGGATAACATATGTTGTTTTGATCTTTAAAAAAAGATAACAGGATAAAAAATATTCCCATGGGGGTAAAAACCCTTATTGATTTTTGATGTGTGTTAACTATATTTCAAATACATCTTGGATAAGGAGGTATAATTTCATACAATATTTGAACCTCTTGGGGTATATTATTTGATTATTAACATTGTTTTTATATATATTATGAAAAATATGATTTAATTGTAACATGATTTTTTATTCAATATATAATGAGTTGCTAGATAAAATAATTAAAAATTGATCATAGAAAACTCGCTCTAAACATATAATGTGATAAAAGTTTCTAATTATATAATAATTCAACGTAATGTATCATATATGGAAATTAAGGATCCATGGGAGATTTAATTTTGGATTTCAATTACATATTAATATATCCATTTACTTTAATTTTATGTGATATTTTCATAATCCTTTTATTTTTAGTCTTTTGATTGAAAACAGATCGTCAATATGATTCTTCGATATGTTTTAAAATAGAAATCAATTTATTATATATCACACTAATTAATAAAAATATGATCATTTATTTGGAACATGTACAATCATTTTATATGATTTTAATGAGGTAAGAGATTTTTTTCCAAGTGTTATAAAAGTTAGTTGGTTTATTTCTCAACAGAAATTAATGTAGTAGTTTCATTTATCTATTTGATTATGTTATGTAATTTATATATAAAGGATAAATAAAATCATGAGGATGAAATTTCTTTAAGGGGGATATTTTAAAACCTCATAACTTTACTATAATCTCACCTTTAAATAAATATGATGTTTTATATAATGATTGAAATGGAACTTGAAACCAAAACAAATCAGAACACATGTTATTAGGATATATATAATTTTTATAAAGTGTTCATTTAATTTTTGTGCATTGGTAGATTAAAATACATAATGAGATTTATATATATATATTTTTAAATAAATAAATGTAAATGAAATTTCCAATAAAATAAATTTATGAAATTAAATTAATTTAGATAATAACTCATAAACTAATTTTATACTTTAAGATATATTTTAGTGTAAATTTTCTATTTTTTTGAAAAATACAATTTTTATATTTAGAGTTAAATAATTAGTTTAATGGAATATATAGATAATATATAAAATAAAATAATTCCAAAACCATATTGTAGTTTTTTCTAATTATATAGAAAAATTATGTTATGATTAGAATATTCTTCTTTTAAATTTTTTATTTTACCTTATCTGCCCAATCATTAAGATATATTATTAACACATTTATAAATTCAATCGGATAAAATGTTTTCAGTAATTGTAATCAGAAATTTAAAATTAGTTTATAAGGGAAATTTCATTTTTCCTAATTTAAGTATGTTATGAAGAATTAAGTTATATACAATGATAATTGTAACTATGATATTCAAAAGAAAATTTGATAAAAAACATTGTATAATTTTTATATAAATAATTCCAGTTACATATATCTAGAAACTGAATGTTATTTGATTTTTAAACATATTGAAAAATATATCTATAGTCATTAATTTGTTATTTTTATAAAATAATATCAATATATATTCATATTTAAATAAAATTATTATTTATAAAAATTGTTTTTATTATATTATATTCATCAATTTAAAAGTTAAATTAGAATTTTATATTCTTAATTTAATAAATGAACACTTTCCAAATAAAAATAATATCCAAGAATAAATTTCTAATTTTTTGTAAAAACTTTTTTAATTGATTAATGAAAAATAATGTTTTAAAAATATCATTCAATTTATGAAATAATTAAGAAATGTGTTTTACAAAAAAATTATTATTCCTTTTTCTAACAAAAATATTTTTATGTGTAAAATTATATAAATATATATATGAATAATTAGTTGATTTTACATAACTATATATGACTTTTTAGAATAAATATTATATCATTATGTAATATTTTAATAATTGTATAAACATTTACCATTTAATAAATAATATCTACTATATGTATAAACTATATCTAAAACATTTATTTAACATTTTTAATTAGGATTTCTAAATTTTTTCAAAAGATCAATTTTAATTTTTCATATATAATATTTTATTAATTAGTTTATAAAATAACATCGATGATAAAGTGAACAAAATTTTATGGGTTAAAAAATTTTGTGAATGTCCTAAATAATAATGAAAATTTCATTCCAAATGAGTTTTTTACAGTTTTATCAATAAATATCATCCCCTATAAATTCGTTTCCAAATTTGGAGCCACGTTTTTTGAATACTAATGATATTATTAAAAAAAACATCACCCATATCACTTATAAAATTATTCATTAACACGCTAAAATTTTAACACACGTAAAGATTATTATTTCTAATTATCATCTAAAATCCCTCACCATTGCTACTAGAAATATTATAGTGTTTATTGTATACTATGTATAAAACTCTTGAAGAATTAAAATAATTTTCAAAATTGATATTCCAAGGAGTGTGTTGAAATTCAAAAAATCAGTTTTGGTATTATGTTTCTTACAGTATTACTCTTATACATAAATTTCTGTTATTCCATATTAAAACCACAATCTAATTATGATTATTATTCTAATGTATTATTATATTTTTGAAACAATCATTAAATGCAATCTAATATTCTAATTAATAAACAAATATGCTCATCTGTTCCGACTACAACCTCTATGAGTAATTTATTTCATTTTTCCATAGCCTCACATTGTTGGTTGAATGAATTTAGTTTATTAGTAAATATGATATTTATAAAAATTATTTATATTTTATAATTTTAAAATAATTAACCACCCTCATTCACTTATTTTCAATTGAAAATCAAAGCATTTTCCTTTTGTATGTTCATAATAATTCCACCTTGGACGGTATGTTATATTTAATCACCAAAATTCATGGGTATTTCAAAAATTTTATAATATGAATATATATATATATTATAATAAAGTGTACTATATGTAATTAATACAATGTTAAATAGATGATAGGAAATTTTTTAGCAATGCAATGTAATACAATGCTATGGATAAATTAATGAAAAATAGAATTTTATTGATTTCAACATCAAAATTAGCAACTAAAAAAGTACTATAATAATATTGTAATAATAATATTTTATTAGAAAATCTATTAATGTTCCATTTTTAATCGTGTAAGGATGAAATATTTATAAATAAATATTTATTGGCATATCTATAATGATAACCATATGATACAAACAAATTTTTTTATGATAGGATGATCAAAATAAAATATAACTATTTAATATAAATTTATTGAATGATTATAATTAATTTATGTTAATGAAATTATACATGAATAAGGTTATTAAATGAGATTTTAAGATGATTATTTTTGTCAAATTAGAGGTAAATATAATTTTGTTGAAGAATATGGTGTTATTAATTGGGTTTATATATATTTATCTACATTAAATTATGATTTAATATGTTCCAATGATTATTATTTTTCATTTTATAATTATAAACCCATAAATTGTATTCCCCATGAATCTCCATTATTCATGTGTTTGACAGATCAATTTTATAATATATCTTTCATTTTAATCTAATTCATATACAACTCGAGATGTAAGTGTTTTTTTATCACATTGATATTATTTTTATAGATATATATCTAATTCATGAAATATTTTATTAATTATTTGTCAATATAAATCTATGTTGAGAATCTTATTATACCATTCATGAAATATAGTAGATCTATTAATCAAATTCCTATTAACTATTTTCAGAGATTATGTTCTATGTACTAAAAATTTGATAAAGTATTCTGTTGAATAATGAATAATTTCAATTAGTTATAGTATGTATTTTTCAACGGTATTATTCTATTTTATTTTCTTCCTAAATTATATTTTAATAAAAGATATTGTCACATTTTCTAATGGTAAATTGAAAAATTTAATCCTCCTAATATTCTTTGATATTATTAATTCTCAGATATTTTTTGTAATTTTTAATAACAATTCCATTTCTATATAATGATTATATTTCCTCTATATAATTATTTTTTCATTATTCCAATGTTCTCTTTAATTATTTTTACATAGAAAACTGACAACCCATATGCTGATAGGTAGATAGAATTCATATGTAATTTTACATTTTACTTCTAAAGAAGGTTAATTTTGAGGGCTTGAGTTCAGAATGACATTCTAAGCTATTTGGGAATATTCTGGTACACCATGGGAATTACCGTTACATGATGTTTTCCATGTTTTATAATGGTGTCCTCGTATAAAAAATTGAGAGATCAATACGCATGTTTTGGTGGTGTTTTTTGGTGGGCATCATGGAGACTGTCCATGTTGTCGATTACAATTATGGACTTGTTATCGTGGTACACAACATGGTGGTTATTAAATAAGCATGGTCAATTATATAATGGACAATATTCAGGATCAGTCTCATGTCTATGGTGTTATCGATGGCATTATTAGATCAGTAAATATCTCCACATTATAGTGTCTGAAAATTAATAAATCTAAAATGGATGTATTGGAAACATAATATTAATAGGGGAATTACTACCAAAAATGGGGCCCATATGATCATTAATGAGGGCTAATTAATAGCTCATTGGTTTTTTTTATTTCAATAAATCCTCTCTTATTCATTCTACATCTTAGATTTTATATTCATATAATTTTTGACAGAGTGTTGGTAATATTATCTTCATGCATGTTATTTTGTAGTGTGATCCCAACCATATATGAATCTTTTTTTTCGATCATTAATGGAGTGTAATTAATGGAGAAATGGTGATAGGTTCTCAATTTACCCTTAATTTTAAATAATTTTGAACATTCATGTTTTTTAATATTGGTGGTTTGGAATATTTTTGTAATTATAGAAAAATATGAGGTTTTTATGTTTATTATGTTCTCTCTTAGCTATGTTGATCTTGGGTTGTTCAATAGGGATTTATTGATTAATGATTAATGGATTAGAACAATTTATTTCTTTGTCAGATCCCCGTCTAAAATCTAGTATGTCTATTCTAGTTTTTTTAAATTCCACATTATTGAAATACATGGTCCATAATATTCACACTATGGTTTATGTAGTTAACAATTCTTTAGATATCCCTTATGACATATTTTCTATTATCTATATAAATTTTACTCCTAAAATGTGTAACTAATTAAGAATATATATTAATTAAAAAAATATGATGCTCATATTCATAATGAAATATATTTCAAGGGTCGTGATAGACCAGTGTACACTGGATAGACTTTCCATATATAGATGGACGGAAGTATAATTGTAAATGATTTAATTTTTCTACATGAAACCCATGAGAGTAAATAAGTAAATATTTTTTTTATTTAGGAGTAATAATAGCTAATAGTAGACCAAATGGCTAGGTTTGTGATATGAATTCAGAAAATTAGACATGGCTTGCATTATAGGATTTGGAGCTTCCTCGTGGATATTAGTATAAATAACATGATCTAGAAGTGACTGGAAATTGATGACCTAAATAAGTGCCTTTTATTTTATTTATCCTAATGATGGGTGTGGTTATGGACCATGGAGATTCAACTATAACCATGTAAATAATAATAAATGAAATCACATTTAGATATAAAAAATTACCTTATAATGAAAAATATATATATATTATATGAACTACATATGTTGTTGTAGATAATTATAATGTATATCCTGGAGCATTTAATAAACCCCGAATTATCAAAATTAATGACATTATAACCATTATATAGTGATCATATGATTAAAATTTACATAATTATATACGGTTAGGATAAATCCAATTGACATAGATAATTGAGTCAATTCCCTTAACCTGTAAGGTTATAACCTATGAATCCCATATATCATATCTTTTGAAGGAGGTAATGTAAGAATTATTTTATTAAGGCCATGGCCAACAATAAATATAACCAAAAAGTATAATAGACCCCATTTATTAGATATGTTGAAGAAAAATGATATCATGTTCCAAACCCTTTTCACAGAACCACCACAAAAAAAAACTCACCATCACATACCATACCCATAATAAATTCATTGGTTTCATAAAATATATGAATTTATGAACATACAATATAAATATCAATTATTTTAAAAAATCCATATAACTATATTTTATTATTAATATATATAGATTTAATAATATAATTTATGAAATTATTTTTTTATAGAGTGAGAAACAATTTTTATTTTTGGGAATTATATGATTTCATTTATGAAAGACTTTTCAATAAATTAAATAAATTTTTTAGAAAATTAAAATCATATTAAATATTATTATGATCTAAAAATACATAATCTAAAATAATTTTATGTGGTCCAATGTAACTAACTTTTGTGTTTGAATTCCTTTAATCGGAAAAAATACACTATACATTTTTTTAATATTTAAAAGATTAAATTCCAAATTAAGAGAATTATTTTTTCTAATGAAATATTATTTCCGAAATTAGCACATAGAAATCATCAAACCTTTAATTTTTCATAAATTTATGAGAGAAGGTAAATTTTTTTGCAATAAGTTAAGCATTTTACAATTCTACGGTATCCGTAATGGCATAATGAAATCCCTTATGTGATTAAAAATATACTATATTGAGTACCCATGAGAAAAATTACTTTTCACCGATAATTTTTTTGATGTTATTTGATTAATTTTTATAAAACCTTAATGAATCCTCTAAATCAAATAATATATTGTTTTGTTTTTAAATAAATTCGTAATAAAAATAACTAACATCCATAAGGATATGGGGAATATTTTTTAGAGTAAAGTTCCTAGAATTATGAAACAATTAAATATAGTTCTCTTTGGAAAAACACCTTGGAAAAACCCTAGGATTGTTTTTTTTGTTTTTATTAATTTATGATAATGATTCCAAAACCTATAATAAAAATTTAATAGAGAATTATCATCACTTAATATATACCAACCCACCAAACATACCGTTTATATTTTCTTATATTCCTTGGATATTAAATTTAATATTCCCTTCCCTCTTTAGATCCCTCCTATGATTCTCTCAAGATGTTATGATGCTCCTACCATGATTTTTGAATCACACTATTTCGGTAAGTTGTCATATAATTCTTCTCTTTTTCTAGTCACCATTTTTATATTATTCTATTTTATTTCCAATTCATAAATTTTGGATATATTTTCAAACTTCCCACATAGAGTAAATTTGATTTCCATTTGATGAGATACCCATATTACTATCATAAATCATGTACATTAATTTATATGTACCCCCATTATTCTTATCAAATTATTATAAAATATTCCATCCAAATATATTTTTTAATGAATACCAATCCACATATCCATTCAAGGTTGATGATCTAAATGCATTTATTCATAATTTATTAGTGATGTCAGTTTTTGTAACTAATGGTCACAATTATTGGGTTTCAATTAGAATAATGTCATCATTATGTGATAAGATCTATGTGGAATATTTATGTATGTATATGGTATGACTATGACTGTTGGGTTTGTAATTATATATCCCTATAATACATTGGGTAATATTTTGATCCTATTTTATATCCCCAGGAAATCCCATTTAGATTCATAATATATTGGACATTTAAGGGAATATTATGTAGTTTTAGATAATTTCTATGTATTTATATTAAATATTATTATTATATATACCTAATTTCTCAAATTAAATATCCCTCCAGATCATCTAGATTTTTACAATGTGTATATTTATGAAATAAGTCCAAGAATAACCATAATTAATGTAATGTGTTTTCAAATTTGTTATCAGAGAAATGAATTTAAATAATTGGGCATCAGTATTTTAAAAGACATATGAAATCCATATTTATTTCACTAAATATTGGAAAACATACATAAATTTTGGTAATCTATTGAATAAGTGGTTTCTATGAAAATGAATCTATATATAGATTCAGAAAGTGGATGTCTATCTTCATCCTCTTTACATAGTATTAATAGCCCTAAATGTATACATTGAGCTTTACTCAACAATCTCCTGGTACACAGCTATTGGAACTGATACCCACCTGGTTTGATACTCCCAAGGGATATGATTTAGTAAATTCACATGAACATTAAAACCCAATATAATTGGTAAAATTTTTATAATATATTATATTTTGAAAAATATCATTGATAATAGAGATGGAAAAATAAAAATTCATTTGTTAAAGAATATATTTCATTATTGATTTACCCATTTTAAATAAAAGGATTCCCATTATTTTGGTCAATATTTTAATGATTCCCATCCCCCAATTATGCATTATTTTGTTCTGTGATTTGAAAAATGAGAAACAAAGTGAACAAAAAATGTGGGATAAAATGTGATGAAATTCCATGTCAAATGAAAATCCTATTAGTGTAGGAGAGGGAAACCACATGAAGATAATTTCACAATTAACATATGAATCATACATGAACATAGATTAAGAAGAATTCCTAAATATAAAAATGATATAGAATGATTAAATTGAGTTTTTTATATAATAATGTATTCCAAATGTTAGCGGATATTTCAACCCATTGATCTAAGAAAAATGGATTGAATCTATGAAAAAGGTATTCTCAATAATTCAATTCGATAATGAATATATGTATATGAAGGTTTCCAACATATATAATGATATGATGATCAGTATTTTATTTTTGGTGAATGTAAAAATAACTCAGAGTATATCGATGAGGTGGAGTTAATGGACCTCCAAAAATTATTTTCTGCAATATATTATCAGTGTGTTCCACAAATTAAAAAGGAGGTATATTTCATTATCCACAAGGAAAAGGATGATGAATAAATCGGGGCGTATGAGAAAAACATCCTAATAGTTTCATGATATGCATCCAGATTTTTCATTTACAACAAAGTAATGTTGATAGATAATTTAGTATGAGATAGATGAGTCTGAAAATTTGTAACAGTTCGAAACATTTCAAAATTTGTGGAAATTAGATGATGTGAAATCAAATTAAAAATGCAGATTTAAGAATATCATATGTCTCAATGGTTAGTAGAATGGAATGAAAAAATTATATTTTAATAATTTATATATGCTACCTAATTATCATGCGGAAAAGGAATTCCAACATCTACCTTGTCAAAAGTGATGGAGGAAGAATCTCAAAAAGAACAAAAATGGGAAAATTAAATGATTTATCTATGGAAGGGAAGGTTACCAAGAGTATTTTCTATTTGGTGAAACCCACCAATGTGATTGAAGAATATAATTCTACAATAAACCCTCAATAAATCGTCAAATGTTTAAATGTCAAATAATAAGGACACTATGTAACTAAATTCACTCATATAATGGATTTTTATGATAAATGATGAAAAACACTCCATGTAATGAAGATAATGCTGGAGTGTATCTAATCACAACTTTTCAGGTGGATATCTACAACGAATTTTAGATATGTATTCTACTGTTACATTCAATAGTAGTGAAAATTCTATATTATTCTCTTTCTATGAATTCATTCACATCATTCATGATTAGTATAGATAATCAAAGACCGCTACAAAATAGGGATGTCTAGTTATTAATGAAGACATCAACTGTGTAAACAATTACACCCCAAGAATGTAACTCATCCTTTATTATAATTTTTGGAATAATTTATTAAAAAACATTTTCATTCACGCATTAAAATAATTTTATACAATAACATAAATTGATTTGATATTATTATATATAACTAATATAAATTTCTGAGTGATGGAATTCAGAATATATTTAAAAAGACTCTAATTCTATTAATCTATAAGTGTGAGGATGAGTGTCCTTTGGTATTAACATCTTATGAATTGATATTATATCCTTGTAATATAGAGTACCTTGATTACATGGTTATGATTGAATAAGTGATTATCCTTGATGACATTCCCTTCTATGGGAATTCATGTAGGTGTTTCTGGGGAAATTACTTTTCCTTCCGCCCTTTTGGGAGGTTGAGATATAAATTTATCATATAAAAAGATATTTTACAATATCCAATTCGCATTAGAGAATTTCAATTTTATACTAAAGGTTATGAAGAAAAAAATATTTGAAAAAATGTATATATGGTATATTCATCCATGTGATTCACTATGGGGTTCACAGGTCCTTCATTCCAATATAATGGATTATTTAGTATTCCACTAAATTTGAATATCATGATATCAATCAGATAACCATAATTAAAAAGTATCATATGACCTCGATTGATGACTGGGTCAATCAACTATGTTGGGTGTAGTACTTCATCAACATATATCTGTTAATTGAATATTATCATGTAAATTTAGTGAAGAATTATATCCCCAAGGCAACATTTCACACATGTTATGGGCACTATGGGATTATGCGATTCGATTTGGACTCACTTATTCTCTATCAATTTTTATTTAGTGTGTGTGTTGGATGGAGAATGAAGTATTAAAAATGAATTAATTCACATAAAAAGTGATATCTATGGATCATTCAATAAAATATGAAATTTATTGATGGAACAAACCTGTTATTCTAATGTAAATCTATGTTTATCTTGGATAATATTACTACAATAATTGATTTTTGTGAAAATTATCATGATTAATATGCTCAATAAATATGATAACTCTAAATATATCCATTTTTTATTGACTAGTTATTGTGAAAAGAGTATTAATGAGTTTAACAAGAGGCGATTCGCTACACTTATGATCACATTATTTGCTAGTGATGAGGGATATTATGTCAGTTGGCATGCATCCCAAAGGATTTGGGATATATTTCATTTTATGATGACAATTTGATATCATATATCATTATTCAATTAAATATCCTTGATATAACCTACGGAACAAATGATCTATGATTGGATTTAGTGAACTTCACACTGAATATTTTGTAATACAATCTCTATAGGGCGATGTGTGACATATCATCAGAACATAAAATCCTCAAGTTAATTTTAACGCAAATGGATCTCAATATGAATATGTGAAGTTGACTAGATATGATCAATGATAATAATTTTTCAATACATTAGAATATTTTAATAATAAAAAAGTGGATTATTCTCTATGTGGAATGGATCTTGCAACCCAATCTACGATGAGAATCGTAAGGGATCCAATAATTTTGGACAATCAAAATATGTAAATGTGAATAATAAATATTTATTTTAATAACATTCATAAAAGGCATAAAAATATCCATTTATTAGAGGATCAGGGATAATTAGTAGGATGATGAGGTTCTACTAAAAATTGTAGTGAATATCGCAGAGATCAACTTTTCAAGAATATATACAATGAATTGGTGAAGGATTTGTATCCCGTCAATACAAATAAAAAATTGGGATCATCTCGATGATTAAAATATAAAATGATTCTATATTCATCTATGATATAGTATGATATATAGATATTAAAAAACACTTCTAATGGGATAACGTAAAGAGTGTGATTTTAGAATATGTATCATAATTCTTGGAATAAAAAAATCAAGGCTAAATGAAACAAGTCTTATGGTATGGTGAAATAAATACAAATAATAGTATATAAATGGGAAAATATAACCATTGAAATCATCATAGGAATATCAAGGATTCATAAAGGCAATGGAAACATCAAGGTGGAAGTTAAACGCCTTAAAATATCAAAAAAAAAATTACTTTTTAAAAATGAAGATTCTTTTTGGACTATCTCACCATGATATACATAAGGGAATTGGTAAGACGATAAGGAGTTCCACTCTCTATAATATATGATAAAGAATTACAGTTTCCATGACGATTTTTGTGATTTCATGAGCATTCATTTGACACTAAAATGAGATTCAACATTTATTATCACCCTTATATAGATGTTCATTCTAGAAAATAAATTCATACATTAGAATTATATATTATATTCATGTTCAATTGACATCCCATGATGTTATGATTAGAACCTCCCTTAGTGAAATTCGTTTATATCAAATTTTTATAGTCTATAATTCATGTTTCTTCTTATAATGATCTTTAAGGGGTGTTGTGTTATACAAGAACATGATAGCATGAAGTTGGAGGGTGAAAGATGATCAAACCTGATAATATAGAAGAAAAGGTAGTTAATGAAAAAATAAATTCAATATCATATAAAATATATAAAATAAAAAAAACAATTCAAAAAATCCTCAATGAAACCATACGTTTGAGGTCAAAGGTAAATTAACCCAATATATTTAACTATGGAAAATAGTCATGAGGGGGGTAAGATTGTAAATAATAGACAAAATACATTTACCAATAAGAGCTCCTTGGTTTTAAATTTGTGGTTGTACATATACTAAAACTATATAAAATCATATCTCTATTAGATGATGAGTTATATGTATCACTCTTAAGGATGTATTTTCTAGTCCCCGCGAAAATACTAAATCTAGAGATGGTACCATTAGATAACAATATTTTGTATAGAGAGTATGTGATGATGATATTATATCCAATATACATGTTTGAATGAAAAAATAAAACTCACATGGTCAAGTCATGGTTCAGAACCACATATTTAAAGATTCAACATGGGAACCAGAAGTGTTGATGAAATAGAAGTACCCTTTATTTTTTTAGTGTATCAATGAAATTTTAATGGAGAAATTTAGATAGTGGGGAATATTGTAATAAGTAGAAAATTTATAAATTAAATCCCAGTTGGATATTTGTAAATAAATTAATTTAAGTTAAATTACATAAATAATTAAATGTGATTTTGCACCTTCATAATTTGTATCATATAAAATTTTAATGGTCATTAAGTATCATAACCATTAATCGTATTGGTGTTATATGTTGATAATATGATTAACATATATAAGGAAATTATTTATACAATTTACATTGAAAATTTAATGGACGGACATGACCAGTGGGATCGAACACAATGACTCCCATTATTAGAAATTCCATGGGAGATAGAATCACTAGGATATTCTCATAACCAATCCCAAGTAAATATTTCTCAAACTAAATCACAATTAAAAACACAAACAAGAGTATTCCATGCTCATTGAGATTACATTCGACATGATTTTGACTAAAGAATCCTAAGAAAATATCACTACATAACACCTTACAATAAGTTCAGTGATTGGTGCGGTAATAGGTAATGTAGCATGACCCTTATAGTATAAATATCAATATATTTTTTATAGTGATTATATTTATGAATAACTATTAATATAATGATTATAAAATAAGTCTGTAAAAATTGGATTTTGATATGATGATATTGAAATTTTATTTTTTCAAATATATTGTTTCAATCAGGTGAAACTTTTTTAAATACAATAATTATAAAAAGAAGTTATATTCATATAAAATATATTTATTAAAAAATAATTTCCAAATATAAATTTATGATTTCAAGTTTAACAATTATAAGGTTTAGAAAACATCTTTAATAAAAAGTAAATTATTTTTCAAAAAATAGGGATTTTTTATGTAAATATTTAAATTATCATATCAAATTATTTATATATGGTAAATAAATATTATTTTTTATAATCATAATTAAATTACACAATTATAAATGTTTTATTATTTTCTTAAACATTCCATTAATTGAGTATTCATTAAATAATATAAAATTTTATATTATGTATTAGGGCATCATAATAGCACAAAAAATAATGTAATAACTATTATAAAGTGTGTTATTGAAAAAAACATTATGTTTAAACTTTATAATTTTTTTTATTTTATATACTAAATTTTATAAACCAAAAACTATTCCACCAAATCCTTTAATATACTGGACGGTTTTAAAATAAACACTTTAAAGAAAAAATACTCTCATCATATTTTATATGGTAATTATTCTATGTTCATCAATTCAAATAATTATAATATAACACAAATAAACACCTCTTTGAAAGAAACCAGGTGTATTGACAATGTAATGGTTTTTGATATAGATTAATTAATCATATAGAGTCCAATAAGTATGTTTCTAAATTAATAATGAATTATGAACAAATTTACAATATGAAGACAAAAAATATAACCTGAATCTTCACGAAAAATTTCTATTATAAGGGAAATACTCTATAAATATCTCTCTAAAAGGCTTGTGATGATTCCTCCATGATATTAAGAATATCTTCTGATGGTTTTAGAAGAACCATCTCATGGTAATGTATCCTAGATTTCTTCTTCATAATCAAGAAAATTATTTATATTATCCATTATAATTTTCTATATTTCATGTTTAAATATTAATTAACCGATATCACATTTTATTCTTTATAATTTATTAGTGATGAGGGACACCTTTTACCATATGCAAACCCATCCATGGATCATTATAAAAAACCATTATTCTATTGAAAGTATCATGTAACTTTCCATACCAAATATTTTCACATTGAATACCCTTCCCTATTTACACTCAAATGTATTCACTCGTATGTTTATATCCTTCATTTTCTAGGCAAATCGATGAATGTAACCCAAATTCCATTTTATAAGTATTAAATTTGAAGAATGGAAATCGTATGTAGAATGATCTACATGGAACACTTATTCATGTAATTGATATGAAGGTGATGGGTGGGACTAGATTTATATTGGACTCCAATGCATGGGTGATATTTATTTCAAATTTTATTCAATATATGGTACACTATGTACACCCCAAATACAGTATTTTTTATCTCTTAATGGCTATACTTGAATTATGTCAATGATGTTGTGTTTTATATTGTTTCTATATTTATACATAGCACTACTGATATTATATTATATCATTACTCATTATTCATGATTATTACTCTCGCACCGTTCATTTCATCTTTGTATGTTTGTGGACCCACAGGAAATACTATCAGCAAGATATGGTGTGATTATTATCATTCAAGGCATTATATTGCACCCATTTTCCTTCAATTCCAACATGTTATCTTAGATAGTTTTAAAATTTCATATAAATTTAAGGGAATGTTAGGGAGGTTTAGTTTATATCTATATATTTCATATTCATTTTGTTTTAGTTTTTTACGTTATTATGGAAATAAAAAAAATTTCATTATGTTCTGGGGTTTTATTATGTGTATCATAATGCAGAAAATTATTAAATAATGTGTACAAATTATATCTATTGTGACATCAGTTGTGACTATCACCATGGCCCAAAATCTTGACAATATCAAATTAAGAGATAAAACATGTCAATTATGATTGAGAATTCAACATTTTAATTGTTACAACTATGTGATTAGATTTCCCAAAGAATTATATATGCTAATTATTTTGTGATTTACAATGGATATGTATGTGATATTATAATATATAATATATGATACATGTTAAATTCATATTTAATGAAATTTATTAAATAGATAAAAACTCTGATATGTCGATCAAATTATTTTTTAATTATATATTTTTCTAAATTGTTATTTAAATTACATGATTCTTTGGAAGTGTTATAATTATAATTATAATTATTATCCTTATTATTATATTTCATTGAGTGCATGATATTATTCCAAGGATATGCTGTTCCCATTGTATTTATATACTGTTCGAGGACTAAGTGGTTAATCCCCCTTTCTAGTTTTCCCCTTATAATTATTATTATATTTCTATGTGATCTTGAATTTTTTTCCATGTATATTTTGTTCCCATTATTATTATTAATATACTTTTGGGGTACATTCAGGTGATTCCAAATATTTTTTGTACCCATAATTATTAATATTATATTCCTTAAGATGATGATAAGATTAAAGAACATTGTTCCCCCATTATTATTATAATTACCACTATTATCATAAAGATTATATTTTTAGTAATTATTATTTCAATTATTAACACTGTTATTATAACTCTATAATTGGGGGTCCTGAGGTCATTTCATGGATATGTTGTGCTAATTACTATTTTTTTCTATTTTTTCATAACCTTGATTTTATTTTAATGAAATAAGTATCCCATATATCTATAAACATGAATATGGATCCAAAAATAGAAGAATTTGGTAGTGTCTAATGTTGTTATATACAATCATGTGATTAAAGTTACACTTCGATGAAAAAATATTTTATTTATCTGTGTAGTTAAATTTAAATATTTAATCTCATGTCTATATCAACTATAAATATCACTATATTTAATTAATATATATGGGAGGATGTTATTAGTGTCTTATTGAGTAATGTACTAACACCCTTATTAGGCATCCATTGATCATATGCACTTCAGTGTGTATTAATTATCATATTTCCTCTCTAGGAATATTCTCTTAATTGGAAAGATCAAGTTGGATAGCTCAGATGGGACTTAAGAATGGGATGATATGATGATCCAAAAGTTTTAATAAATAACTATTTTTTCTATGTTAATTGATTTATTTAATCTTGTTACATGACTGGTGGGAGATATATTTACACATTAATTGAATAATATACTTACTTTTTATTTCTGGTCGTTTTAATTATTTATTTCTGCTGCATACAGTACTGAGTACTTTTTTAGTTTGGATAATATTTTGTTATTTAGACTATTATTTCTACTATTAATGATGGTATGGTCTAAAAAATTTCATGTATTAGACACTCACATCAAATTAATGGATTAGTGCATATGGTGAGGCTTTCTAGAGGGCACATAACAACATAATTTGGGTAAGGATTTTAGTTAACCAGGTCGGAAATGCTTCAAAATTGTATCATGGTAGTCATTTCTGTGTATTTTTTTCTAGTGGATAGAAATTTAGTATATTAATGTATTAAAACGTTTGATATAAATTATTCTAGTACATCATAAACACATTTCACATTAATAAGTCTAACATTCAATAGTATTCCTATAGATGTTCTCAATTTTATTGGTTTGACTAACTAATTTCACCTCTTTTGGTGCACTTGATGTTCATAATGATCAATTATTGAGGTGTTTGGGTCTTTGTCCATTAGAAATAGGAATGGTACATGGATTTAGAGTATTTTTCTACTATAAAGTGACATTTCATGCATCATATTCACAGTTTATAGCTCAATTTACATATTTTTTTATTTAATTTTTATCTTAATTTTTATTTTTATCAAAAAAACGTGATTCATTAATAAGTTTATAGATAATGATAAATATGTCATCCTATAATGTACATGTCCATATGAAAACAATGTAGGAAAGATAAATCATTGTGTTCCATACTAACAGACCTAGTATAGGTGGTTAATAAATAGGGTGAGTTACATAAAGGGTCAATTAAAACCCTTATGGTGTTTTTCATATATATCATGGGGATTAAATTTTATACAGATGAACTATGGGTTGTTTTTAATTGAAAAAAACATTTAGGATATTTTGGTAATTAATATGTATGTACTGATAAATGAAATCATATTATCATATGGGTAGTCCTCTATGTAAATACAAACTAAGAATTAGTATCATGACTGTGTTGATGACATTGTATATGATTCATGATACATTATTGATACTAGGATATCGTGGTTTGGTAGTTTTAACATGTGTGTTGTGCGATGTTTTTGATAAGATGATAGTAGGGTTACCCATTGCCTATGACCTATATAAGATGTCACAGATGGGATACATGAGAGAGACAGGTAGTTTGAAATTGGATGAGGACATTAGTTAACATTGAGTTTTTACTGGGAAGTGTAATGTTATTGAATTCAATTATTGATATGTGATACATTGTGGAAACTCAAAAGAATGGTTGATAGGGCATATGATTTCCTTACTGGTAGGGTGTAGTTATCTTAAAATCAAGAACTAATAAAACTGATGTCTTGTTAGAAAACATTTAATACACTCTACACCCAATGTAGATTAATAAAAAAATATAATTTCTTATTAATAAATCTATAATAACCACTAATATAAGAAAACATTAAATTTTATTACCTTTATAAAATAAATATTCAATTTTAGTTACTATTCAAAAAAAATATCATCATTAAAATACATTTTTTATTATGAATTTTATTTAAAATTATAATTTTGAAAATATATATATTTTTATTTTTAATATATTAAATATAATTTTTGAATTCACATCATGGAAATTTCCTTTGTATGATATATTTTACCTTACTAAAAAGGTGAATTGGTAGTAAAAGATAATTTTTTGTTAAAGTTATAATATATTGTATTTTATCATGTTTTAGGTGTATAAAGAAAGGAAAAAATAAATTATGAATTATTATATTAATTCATGGAATAACATTATTAATATTAAAATATTATCCAAAACCAGTTTCATTAATTTTTATAACTGGGGTAAAATGATACATTAACAAATACAGGTTTTTGAATTTTCATTGAATAAATTAATATTAAGTTTAAATTTGGTTTTTAGTTATATTAAAGATAAATATAGTAATTTAATAAATAAATTTATTCATTTTAAATCATTAAAAATTAATATTTTACCATGTATATAAATTTTTTAATTAAAAATGCATTTTTATTTAAAACTATTTATATGTTATTGCATGAGTAAATTTTAAAAGTTTTCATGAACATATTTAGAAATTTGATATGATGAAATTATTCTAATATTAAAAAAAATTTCTTAAAAATTATACATGATTGTAAATTTTAATTTTCATCATTAAAATTAATTATTATGGAAACAAATTACTTTCCCTGAAAAATGATAAAATTGTATAATGTTGTTTACTAAGGGGAATGAAAAAAACATTAATATTATTTAAAATTATTTTTGGAGGTGATTTTTATTACACAACCACATCACACTCTTAAATCTACCGTTTTATGGCAATTTTTTATTTAATAGAATTTTTTAATTATTAAAAATATAACATTAAATTCTAAAACTACCCATCTCTTCAATTATAAAATGCTTGAACGTTGGATACTTAAATAATTTACTTACATTCATATGTATCCCAAATTCCCCATATAATTTATCCCCACAATACCATATCCCACTTCAAAAATCATTTTTCCGCTGTTACAAAAAACAATACCTTTATTTTAAATAAGAACTACTATAAAAAATTCATGTCCTAGACATGGGTATCCAATTTGTTATACAGGTAACATATTAATTTTAATATCATAACAATATAAAACATTGTTAATATAATTAATCCAGTATAATTTGAATACATATATTTTATTATATTAATTGAATAATAAATATTCAATCATTTCCATTCACTATGACACAAATATAACATCCATCGTATACTATTAGGATTATCTACACTATGAAGATATTTTGTTAATTTTTCATCACCACCCCTCAAAGATAATTTAATGGTTGTATTAAATAAACTAATATATTTTATATGTCATCAATAATATTCTAAAATTATCTCTTTTCATAATCAAGTATTAATTCTATTCATTAGGATATGCGATTGTTAATTATCTGTACGGAGGAATACCTCCAGCAAGGAAGAAGAATTTAAATTTTTTATAACTCCCCATATTGAATTTTTATATGAGTTTAATTATATAGGATATATGATAGTTATAATGTTTTTAGGAATATAAATATTTCATAATATAATTATCTAATGAAATTTATTTACTAATGAATTAATTATAAAATGACAGTTTATGGTTGGGTTACCACCTACCTGAATGTTAATCCAATGTTATGAAATGAATATATTAGGATTTTTATTTAATTATAATATCATGTATCTATATTTAACATAATATTTATTATTTATTATAGAAATATGTTTTTTTAAATTTTTATATGTAATAATATAACATATGTTGATAGCTAGTCAAACTGAAACTAGTCTATCACATTATCCACTTTTAAAAATATATATTGATTAATTTAACATAATTAAAAATTAATTAACGATACATATAAAATATTTATTACTATATATTTAATATTCATTTAATTTTCAATTTGAATCTATATAGAATTAATCAACAATAGTGTGAATATATTTGAAGGATAAAAAAATTATAACACCCGTCCGTGAAAATAACTATAACTAAGAAATTTTTTATTTAAGGATATAACTACTATTTTTAGAGGCTAATGAAATTTAAAAATTACTATAATTATGTATAATTGTTTATATATTCATTATAATGTAATGAAGAGTGAAGAAAAGTTATATGAAACAAAAGCTGCAGATTTTTCATCTCAAATTCCCCTATTTCTGACCATTTTTTGAATTATTCACCTATGTTACATTATGTGGATCATATACTACCTATTTATGACATAATTTCATTAAATACATTAATTAATTCTATTTACTATTAAAATTAATTCTGTCGATCTTTCAATAAATTTTTAGTTTAATTTCCCTCAAATTGTAATGGTTTGATTTTCTCATTTTAGAGATCATTATTCATGTTTAATATTTCACCATAATTTCAGTTTTATGATGTAATAACTACCAGTTAACATAAATTAAAATATATATATATATATATCCTTTTATGATCCTATAGGTCAAATTTTAGGGTAAACATTTATTCTCACATTACCATTAATATACGTGTTATTAGATATCGAATTATCATTCATTGAGTTTAGAAAGGTATTTCCAAAACATATTTCATGTTATTTAGTTTTTTGATATCCATTGATTGTATTATATTGTAATTTACCTATATTTTATAGGGGTATAAAATTATACAATATATATCCTCTCTAAATATCACCTTATTAATGAATTATATAATCTATAAGGGATTAAGTAAACCTAAATTTCAAATATTTTAGTAAATAAGTTGTTCTTTTAGTTTAAATAAACTACCTTTGCGAAAGAAATCTATTTTCTATTTGATAAGATATTTACCCTTTATCTTAAGAGAAAATTATGGTTTCTACTTAATGAGATTTTTACCCTTAATTTCATAATAATAAAAGTTCAATGTCTTTATCAGAAAAAGTGAACTCCATTATTGTTAGATTTTACACCATTTCCATGATCATTATTCCCAAAAAAATCACTCAATTTTTTATTCCAAAATGACGTTTTAATCACGTCAAGTCCATATCACCATTATTGTATTTTTATGATCATGTTTAAAAAATCATTACTGATTTTAGTTTTCAAAAAATAAATATCTTCATATTCAGAGGGATTTCAATCCATTCAAATTTAATTTTTTATGTTCCACTCAATGTTCAATTAAGATAACCACTGTGTCTTTTCAATTCTGTATAGTTAATTATTCGAGTTAAAATAAAAAATATTCATTGATATTTTTATTCTCTTTTTTAATTCTTTTCTATATCATTCAAGTATAAAAAAATTGATTGATTTTTTAAATATATTTATTTACCTTATGTCTTCCCTTTCCAATAAACAAATTTTTTTTCAAGGTAACATTGACCTTTTCTTTAATTACAATATTTAAAATAAATATTGAAAAAAAAAATTTGTTATTTAAAACAATCATGTTTTTTATTTTATGAAATGATGTTTTGATAACCCTAAATATATTATACTATATATTTCAATTTTTAGAAATAATATTTTTTTTATTCAATAATTTTTTTATTTTCATTTTATGTGATTTTCTTAAAAGCTATTCCATATCCTATTATTTTAAAACTATCTATATGTGATTTGATGATTTTTTAAAATTAATGTGGCACTCATAAGTATTGATAATGATGGGTCGTGTCCTAGATCACCCTATAATGCATTTTTTATAGTTTCATATCACATGAGGTGATTACATTTTGAGTGAATATTATATATGAAGAATTGATCATAAGATTTTGTATGTTTATGTATTTTTTATATTTGAAAATTCATTCATTTTTTTCATCGTGGTATCCTGACTATATTATACAGCAATGGATCGTGATTATTAACTCATTCATTTGATTACTATATTAATTTATTTCAACATATTTTTCACATGTTATGAACATATCATTGTTAAGATAATATTTTATTATATATATTTATTACAGTCATTTGGATACTATATTATCACATATGATCTATGATTTTTATAGATAATATTAACCCATATTAACCACCTCAGTTCATCACTTTCTTATATTCCCAAATCCATATTTTATGAATAATTTTAAAATATAATATATGTTTAGAATGGTATATTCTGTGAAGAATGTGAGAGAGATATCGAGGACTTTTTCTATATTATATTTTTGTATATATAGTTTAAAATTATTCACTTGTTGAGAATAAATTTGTTTTTAGGTATTTTTTAATAATTCTCTAAAATTATTAAAATAAATGTTTTTGGAAATATATATTAATGAGATGTTTTATTTAATGGATTAAATTATTTAAAAATTAGGTTTGGTATGAAATAGATCATATCATATCGAGGATTAAATTTCAATTTATATTTGGATAATATTAATTGAGGATATATTAGAGAATTTAAATGTCACGAAAGGTTGATAAGATAAGGTATAATATAATTTCTAAGAAGTATATAACACATTAGTTCATTTTGTGTAATATTTTGGTGATTTTTATAAGAGATATTTAGTGAAAATAAATGTATTTTTCTTAGGTGTTATTTTATATGTAGGAAAAAATACATATTTATTGGTATAACCGTTATTTTTTGGTCATCAAGAAATTAAATCCCACTCTTGATACTAGAATGTGGAAGTTGTTTTAAGGAAGGTATACCTACAAGTAATAACACGGAATATGGTGTGTTGGGTATTAAATCAACTGTGACCCAATGAAAAATAAATCGGCCCAAGGTCATTTCAGGTTTGAAGCTACTAAAGGATATGATTTAATTAATCATATACCATTTTACATCCTTTAGGAAGTACTGATTTAATGCATATTTTTGTGTTTATTGTAATAAGTATGAGAGAACACAACATAATGAAACTAAGGTAGAACCAAGACTATTGGATTAAATTGATGAAATATAGTTTAAAATAATAGTGTCATTATAGAAGACATCATAGCATTTAGGTTTCATATATATATACTATGAAACTTTTATATATTATCATAACGAGTTTTATTTTAGTATATGATTGAATTGATATCATTAGTATATGTCTATTGAAAATATGTATCAAAAAACCAGTATGACTTATAACTAATTAAGGGGGAATATATAAATGTTTTTGAATCATAGTGTATTCACAATGTTATATAAAAGTAGACTATCCATGTCTCATTTATGGTATTGAGGTTGATATGATAATAGTAAATAATCTTGGATATGCATATATATTTTCATTATTAAGTGATATTTATCAATTGTATTCTTGTATCTTATAAAATTCATGATGTAGAAGTAATAAATCATTATATTATTTAATAGTAGTTCTATTTTACATATTTTGAAAAACATATTTAATGAAATCTTTAACAATAAAATTTCATTTTATGACATTTTTATAAAGTTGTGTAGATAACATTTTATTACACAAGATTGAGTTAATGATAACTATTGTTCTTAATTTATTATTTATTTTGAAGAAAGAAGTTGTTGTTTTATTTTATAATAATATGTATATTATTTATAACATAGGATTGATAGTTGATTCATTATATTTTTTTGGAAGATGTAATATTTTAGAAAGCATGTGTTTTTATTAACTATGGGTTAATAAAAATTAATAGACATGTATAAAAATGATTTTATGAAGAATGTATGATTTTTTATTTTTTTTATCAAGTAGTTGTAACTTATTAATGGAATGGAATGTTTTTTAAAATATTTTTTATAACATGTAAATACAAGGTATGTTAATTATATAATGTTGATTGAGGAAAATATAATTATCTTTTTATAACATAATACAATATGATATATATCAAATTTTATGTTTTTTATTGTTTTATAATATCCCAAGATTTATTCATTAGTAATCAATAATTTGAATGGTGAGTGTGAAATTTATTTATAAGGAATATAATGAGCAATAATTCTTGTCTTAATATAACGGAAGTTATGTTTAATAAATTTTATTTCACACAACATCTAATGTATAGAATCATATCATAATATATGAAATTAATTAATATGTATTTAAAAAATAATTTAATTGTAAACCATTTAAATTTAATACCATTTAATGATAAACAGTTAATATTTTTTTAATATTGAAATAAGATAATTTAAATATATTACATTTAATATATATATATACATTTATTTTGAAACAATTTTTTCATGTTTTATAATTTAATTTTTTTAAACATTATTTTTGGAATCACCACAAAAATGTTTTTTAGTAGGAATATGTATTTTTTGAAAAGGAAGTTTTTTTTAAAAAAAAATCTAGTATGCCAATTATTTTACTGAATATAATTTTATTATTATATAATAGTATCATAGAATTTTAAAATTAATTTCATGTAATAAAATATTTATTTATAGAATAAATTTTTTATATTTAAATTATTCCATGAAAATTATTTCATAATTTTTTTAACTAAAGTAATGAAAATTACAATAAAAACAATTTTATATATTTTAATTGAAACAATTAATTTCTACATCTGTTTTTGTTTTAAATTATCATTGTAATGTAGAAAAAAATGTACACCATCATATTGGTACCTGGTCTGATCGATCACAAACCATAATGATGTTATGATCTGCATGGTCTAGAGACTATCACCTGGGAATCAAACAACATTCAGAGGGAACGATTTCCCCCCACCTGAAGAATAAACATTGAAAAAATATGCGACATAGAGAATAAAATAAAGGATAAATATTATCTATAACTATAAATAAATACATAAGAAAACTAATCTAGAGTAGAACCAGTCACCATGCATATGTCTAATGGAAAATGTCTATTAAAAATGACATAACTCTGTCCATAATCTAGTGAAAGGGTATTCAGGTTGTGAACTAACTAGCTCAAGAGGCTCTCATCGGGGTGTTTTATATCAGGTATAAAAATTTTAATATAAGAATTCCCACTATAAAATGAATATAAGGAATGATAAAAGATTAATAGTTTTTATATGATATTTATGGAAAAAAATTTAATTTCACCTATTCTCATAATTCAAACTAAAAAAGGTGAATCATTTTTTCATAAATATTATATAATATTTATGGAAGTTCAACAAAATTATATAACCAAAATATAGAAGACCAGATAACATCACGCCAGCTATCACCCTTGGCCGGGATACCTATTAAACTGTTACCTAAAATATAAAATAGCATATTCATCGATCCACTAGACATATGAATTTTTTCTAGAGTGTATTGCAAAACCCCCGATTGAAAACCCCACAATTTTTCTAACAAATCATACTAACAACAATCATATAGAGTAGAGGAAAGCCCCATTCGAAACCCCTCTGATAGTGGAAGAGACATATTGCTATACCTTCCACCTAATAATCCAATGATTCCCTTGTGAACTATATTTTAAATTTTTTAATAAAATAATTTCATTCAAACAATAATTTGAAAACCATATCACAATACTATTTTAGTATTCTTGGAAAATACCTTCCAATTACCAAAACTAGGAAAATGAATCTTTTATGAAAACATCATTCCACACACATAAAACACATCATTAATTTTGTGAAATTATATTTAATAAAATATTTTTTAATAAATTGAAGAAATTATTTTCACCAATAAATCTTAGGTATGGAACCACCTACATAAAATCTCATGTTTCAAATTCGTGCAATAGAAACCAAAAACATGGTTAAACAAAAAAAATAGTAGAGGACTTAAAAATATCAATTAATAATTAAATTGATTAAATTAATAAAAGTGTTGATCGAGGATAGGAAATAATACATACCCCAAAAATACACACCTACCACACCACATCCAATAATGGTACAATAATCAGAAAAAGATCACACAACATATATATAAGGAAACAACAAGAATCATCACCATTGATCAATGAATTTGTCAACACAATGAAATAGCTGTAGAATGATTTTTCAAACACATACTCAAAATGGATTTCTCACATGGAGATATTAAGTCCAACCACAATGATGATCAATCACTAAAAAAAATGAATACTGATAAAGTAGAGGCTCCTAAAATCTGTGAAGAAGAGGTCTCGTTTGAGATAAAGGAGGGATACAACGAAATTAATGAAAATAATCCAATGAATAACCCCCCAAAATTCTCCATACTTATACATAAGTTACATTTAATCAATTTACACGTCATTTGATCCATGGGAATCACTTAATCCATAAACCCAATTTCTTTGTTGTAAAAAAACAATCCAATAACATTACATATTATCTAATCATTACTCAGCTTTTACTCCTTTAAAATTATACAAATATTGTATGGTGACCAATTACATATCGTAAAACTCCTATAAATGACCTAAAATATTACATCACAATGTATAAAACATTGATTTGGTGACAAAATCCCAAACTTACTCTATCATTTCTATACATGGGCAGATGGTAAAAAATACATTACAAATTTTTTTACTAGACTCTACTAATTCAAACATTCCTAAATAATATGATTTTTCCTCATTAAATTTCATATAAACATTCCTGTAACAAAAACAAAATGTTAAACATGAAAACCAATAATGATAATATAATTACATGAAAGTAGGTAACGAAATTTTATAGACTCACCACCATAATAATTTCATTCACTAGGAAGTCATGTAGAATAATAATGTCTCGTAAGGATGGGTACCCATTTCTCCTTAATCATAAAATCATGGTAATATGTCCCATGATAATATGATCCCTTCCCCCAATATAATCTGACCAACATTTTTTAATTCTGTTGAATGGCATTGAATTTAGGTTCGACAATATCAACAACATTCTGAACAATAGAAACATATATCTATACTACAATCTCCTTCCAAATAATAATGTGAGAGGGTTCAAGATGATATTTCATGAGATTTGATAGGTGAAAAAAATCATGAATTGGAATATATAGAGCATACAATTCAATGTGATAATAATCCTACCCCGACCACTCCATGAACATGAAATAGTCTACAATATTTCATGTTCATCTACACTTATTTTGAAAACAAGTGGCGACCCAATCAATGAGAAACATTCATGAAAACCCAATAACCTATGGAAAATAGAAATTCGATAATTCATTGATCTTCATATGATTTCATCTGACTCCACACTTTAACCATATGATGAGGTACATCTGGAATACCGAAATATGACTCATTAATATGATTCGGTCAAACAAGGGAGGCATCTCCTACCATTTCCCAACAAATTCGAGATCTATATGGATTGCTATACAATTCCTTTAATGGATCCATTATGATTTATCATTGTTAAATTTTATTGTAATAAAACTCAATCAGTCCTAAATGTATATACCATGATTCACAAAAATACAAGTCACTTATAAGAAGTATATCCTCTTGAATTTGAATACCATGTTATATCTGTCTATCTATCTATGGATGATAAGATGAACTCATTATGGCATGAGCTCCCATCCTTTATTAGGTACTCCACTAGAACCACCAAGTAATCTAGGGATCTCTTTTTTAAATAACTATAGAATAAATTCCTTGTAACCCCACAATTTTCTTTCACATATAGATTACTCATATATTCAACATTGGTGATCTTCATTTTAAGAAATAACTGAGAAGAATTTTTCAAATAATCGATAACCAAAAAATGGAATTTATCCCTAGGTGGTTCCTTTTAAAAAGATAATCAATATCTTTAGAGACTTCATCCCATTTCAAATATATCATTGGAAGAGGGTGGTGTAAACTAGAAGGTTTCAGATACTCCACCAAATCAATTCCTAGGCGTATCATCGAGACTCAATATCAGTAATGTCAGACATCAAACTCATCCACCCGAATCATTTTATATTTTCATAACAGATTATCATATATATATAATGAACTACCCAAGAAGAACTATTTAAATAATAAAAAACATAACTCCACACTGATTTTGGGATTACAAACGTATCCCCAAAAATGAGGATACCATATGATGAATGAGACCAACCCGAAATGGTCTTTTAACCATATATGGTTTCATCAATTCACTCTAACTCGTGATCATGATGTTTAATCTATATAATATACTCAAGTTTAGATGATTTTAACTAAAAACATATTAAAACAATTCTTAGAACATCCTCATGAGCATCCAGATGCTTCTGAGAAAAAATCCCCTTTAGGATCCACTCTACTCTTTATTTCAAAAAAATTAATCAGAATGTTCCTAATAAGATCATTTATAATTCCATTCACCTTCCCTACATTGTAAAAATTATCAAAGTCAAATGTATGAATTTATTCATCTATCATCTTCTATACAATAATTATTACATTTTCAAAAAATATGTATCTCATATTCTTAAGGTTATAAAAGATTGTGAACCATTCCCCAAAATGATAATATCTCTATAACATCAGAACATTCATTACAATGAAATTACTAAATCGGTATTAGGTTAATTATTCTCATATGGTCAATGATGATATAATGCCCTGACCCTAGTTTCCCAGAGTCAATGCATTATTTTATGAGAATGGAAAGACCAAGTGAAAACAAATCCAAAAGGACCGATTAGTTTAGTAGCCTTGGAATAACTAGATACAAACATGAGTTTTACATTACATCAGGAAATGAAAAAAAAGTATTTTCTTTGAAAACACTCAAATAACATAGATTATATTTATAGGATATTCCAAATATTCATCTTCGCATCCTTGGGAAAAATGAAGCCTATGAAATAAGGGATCAAAAATGCTAATTATTGAATGAAAATATAGAGGGATCTGTCATAAATAAGCATAGAATATTAATTCAAGGTATACAACATGAACACAAGACATTTAATCATAATCTTTAGCGCACAATGGAACGAATAAATCAAATAATTTAATTCAGAATTTAACATGGATGTTCTACTTGTTGAATAATCACATGAAATATCAAAAACTAAACTCATAATATGGGACTGAATAATGTCATATATCAAAACTATATCGACAAGGCCTCGTTCCAAGACCATAAATAACCATATAGTCAAGGCATTGTGCAATGACACTATTTTTTCTCAAGAGATCTACCAATACATTTAGAGTCTATAGTGGGACTCTTACCTCACATAATATGTTCAATACATTACTCTTATGAAATAGAAAAAACATAACACAAACATCCATATTAAAACTATTATATGAAATTTTAATACTTTAACTATAAACCATCAAAGGTATAAAAATAGCACATCCACCGTCAAATATATCATAGAACAGTCAATACAGTATGAAGGATTGTATCATAATAAATCAACCCCAATTAAGCATCAAACCCAACAATGTTTGTTGACATAGATGAAAATAATCTAATAAAAGAATTTAAACACTTTATGAGAAATATCACTTTTTAACATTGAAATCATTTAGAAGCCGCACAATTATAAAAGAAAAATTTCTTTTGTAAATAACCATGTATAATTGTAAGAAATTATATAAAATTTTAAGGTGTCATAACAATATAAAATATCCACATGAGTTTTATAAGTTAAAAAAATTCTTTCTCTAATTTTTCGAGAAGGTTATAAAGTACCTCATTTGAAAAAAAAATCGGAAGGATTCCTTTCAAAATGTTTTATAAAAAGTAAAACATGGTTAAAATGACTTTAAAAGGTGTTCAATAATTTTATGATATATATTTTTGGAAACATGAACATGGATGAAAAGTATTTTCTAGAATGTACTTATGTATAAATAACCTTGAATAATAGTGATATTACATAATTTACCCGTACGGTTTACATTCCTTTAGTCGGTGGTGCATTAACCACTTTTATATTGATTAAATTAATTTATTAAATTACATCAGAACCATATCTATAATTATAATATCACATATTATCCTCTTATTCTATTTTCATAATAATATTTTAGTATTAATATTATTTCGGGTGTTTTATGAATCATTTTCCTTTGGATGTTTTGGTGTGTAATTCATGTTATTTAGGAATAGAATGTATTTTATTAACATATAGAAATATATAATTTTAATAATAATTATTTCTGTTTATTATATATATTTTATAATAATTAATTAATGGTTAACATTGAGAATTAATCTCACCTCGTCAGGGAGATGGTAGGTCATACGTACACAGGAGTGACGATATCCTTCCTTTAATGGTTAAATAGATGGGAATTAGATGTAATGTTAATCATAGATACTAATTATATTGTAATATTTATTATTTATATCTAAAATACTCATAAGTATACACATCCATACAATGTAGTGTTGAATAACAAATTACAACATGATATAGAAACTATAAGACATGTGTATGCACGAATGGTGATATTGTTATTTGTATGATGTATAAAAGGAGAAATATCATTATCCCATAATAATAAAAGAATCTCATAATATAGATATTATTGTATATGTTACATTAGTATGAAAACATCATAGGAGGAGGAATTAGAATAATAATTTTTTTTAAATGGCCAAGGCCCTTTTTATTAAAAACAGGAACAAGTAAACAAAAAGAGAAAAGCAGTACAATACACCCAAATCATAAGCCCTCATTATGATTGCCCAATTTTTTTCATATCTTGTCTCCAATATTTCGTTCTGCATCTCGTAAGGAACCCTGATCTAATGCACGATCTCGCCCACATTTGCGACCCCTTGAGTGATGCGCTTCAAGATTCCTTGCTTGTTGAAGATGGCTTTCAATGTCTTCATCCGAACATGAGTCCATAGAGTGTTGCGTTGAACTCAAGTATGCTCGACCTCATCCTCGCCCATGATTTCTAGGGGGTCTTCCATGCTTAGCATATTTCCATGAGTTATCATCCTTCCTTGCAGTAGGATCCAAGTCTGTCATCTGGTGTCACGAACTAGCCCGGGTCGTCCCTGAACCGGTCACCCGAGCCGGTCCGCGGCAAGTCTCAAAGGGCGTTCCCAATCCCAACAGGCTGGCAACTAGTGTTAGGCATCAAAATTAAGTAGGTGGGAACTATTTGTCGAAATGGAAAATAAACTAAACAGCGAAAAATAAAATAGAACAAAAAAAAGAATAAATAAAGAGAAACCAACAACACTACTAACCTGACCATGATCCAAACTCCAGGTGACCCCATGGGTAACTCTCCAATACCACAACCAACATCGCTCAAGGCGAAAAACTGAATCTGGAACCTGCAACAGAACTAAAAAACAAGAAAACATTATAGGCGTGAGTATACGTATATATATATATGTTTATATGCGTTTATATAGAATCATACATGTTTATATGTGTGTATATATATATATGTTTGTATATGTTTAAATATATGTATATATGTATATGTATATATGCGTGTCTTTGCGCGCGCACGTTTATTTTCAAACGGTTTTAGTATTCTAAATTTTTTATTAAAAATAATTAATATTATAAATTTCTAACTATTACTATTATTAATATTATTTTTATAATGTTTTATTCCTATGATGTTTTATTTTTATTATTAAGATTTGACTATTTATTTAATTATTTTGCTGTTATTATTATTATTATTATTATTATTATTCTTACTCTAACTATTATTATTATTATTATTGTTGTTGTTGTTGTTGTTGTTGTTGTTGTTTGTATATATATGTATATATATATTCCTAACCCTAATCTCCCCCTCTCTCTCCCGCAGCCGGAGCCCCCCCCCCCCCTCTTCTCTCCTATCTCCCTTCTCCTGCACCTTCTGCGCGAGCCTCCTGCATGCTCCCCCATCTGGCTCCCACTCTGCCACAGGCGCGCCACTGCGCGGCCTTCGGAATCCGCAACTGCACCCCTCTCCGGCGCTCCGCCTCACTGTGCCCAGCTGTTGTCCCGACCGCAGGCCCGCCTTGCCCCTGCCTCCTCCGCCAGCCCGACCGCCGGCCTCCCCCTCTGGACACCGCCTCCGGCACCCGCGGCCCGCTCCCAGCCTTGCGTGACCACCGGCGCCGACCCTGTTCCCAACGTCTGGTGATCCTGCACCCCTGGCCTCCGCCGTTTTCCAGTGACCCCCCTACCTTTGTCGCATCCGACCCCCACGTCCGGCGGAGACCCCCCTATCCAGCAACCTTTCTGGCGACCTCCAGCCATTTTCCGGCGAGCCCCGCCTCCAGTCAGTGGCTTCCGACCCCCTCCATCCACCCTGGCTCCCTCTGGCCTTATTCCAGCCTTCCACACCTCCGACGACCCTGCTCCCACTTTCCGCACTCTCCGGTGATCCCCTGCTCCGTCCAGTGGCCTCCGGCCTCCCCGTCGGTGTTCCCCAGCCCTGTCGGCACCCTGCTTCGCTCCGGTACCGCCCTGTCAGTATCCCCCGAACATTTCCGGTGCATTGGTCGGCTCCTCCGCACCTTCATCCAGCCGCATACCGGATTTCCACGTCCTGACTAGCTGTCGCTGCCTTGCGACGGCCTTCGGCGCACCCGGTAATCGATGTGCGACCTCCGACGGTCTCCCTGCAAGTGTTAGCCGCCTCTTTTCACTAGCACGCGACCCCGTTTGTCGAGCGCGTCTCTACGCCAAGGTATGTTTTGTGTCATTTTTGTATTTGTTATTTATGTTATTTTTATAACGTGTTTGGTTGTTTGGGTTGTGTGGTGTTTTTCCAGCACGTTGGCGGAATAATTCCGCAATGTTGAGGTTTTCATCTTGTGTGCGCGTATGCGCCTGCATGAGTTGTTTTGCATCATTGAGTTCGGTTTGTGAATCGAGGTGAGGTTTTCTTTATTTCATACATAAATTATTTTATATCAATGTTTATATATATATATATGTATATATATATATACGTTGTCTTTTGCGTTCTCTTTGTTTTGAACTATTTTGAATCGGTGTTTATGTGTTTTAGTCATTCTACTCTTGTTTCAGCGTGTCGCGAGGTATTTTCACGTTATCGAATTTTCCCGCTTGCGTTTTCTAGTGTGCAAGTGTGAGGCGTGTCGTGTCATCGCAATCTAGCTGCATGTCAAGGTAGGTCTCCCACTACACTCGCCTTTAAATTTGGAAATTTATTTATTCCTTGTCATTTCTTTATCATTCAGTAAATTTAAAGTAGTATTAGATAATTATTACTAGAATAGCTACTTGGTGAAATTGGAGACTGTTTATTCCTGCATCGCACTGAAAATATCTTTCTTGGATTTAATTGTGTGGTTTTCTTGCGTTGTTGCTAAATGAGTACTTTATGAAATGTGCAAGTCATACTGAACTGTGTTGTGAAATGATTTTGGTGTGTGTGAAATAGTAGGTGTATCATTTATAAAAGTGGTGATCTCTTTAAAACATGGATAGATGAAAAGCAGTTTGTCCTTTAAACTGGATTTTGGAATTTTTCAGTGGTGGTTTGGTTGTCCTTAAATGAGTTTCTAAGTATATTTTTCTGGTTTTCAATGTGATGGTGTGTGTCATATATTTTGGAAATTCATTGATATTAAATGGTTTAAATATAAATGATGTGGTGGCCCGGATGGCATTTTATTGATTGTGAACGTAATAAATATAGATATACGTACTTATGGGGCATCTCTACAGAGGGACTTCCCTTCGAGGGTTTTCGTGTAGCGATGTCTGTGTGAGGGGTTGGCAAGTGCGGTGAGATGAGTCACGCGTGCGAGGGCCTCCCACTTACACAGTATTATTAAAACTACCGTGGGTTCCTGGGCGTCTTTTAGAGAATCGAGTGACGGTTGCTGGCTAACCCCGATTAGACGGGTCAGTCCCCCCTTGGTAGGTAAGGCCTTGTGGGGCGTGCCATTGGTTGGCTGTTAGGGCGGCCAATTGGTTATTGAATATGGAGTACCATGTCGGCAGGTAGTCTGAACCCGAGTACATCCAGGGGTTTTCTAGGGATGTTTAGGACCACCTATGGTTACTTAAATATCCCGGCTTGTTTACTTTCAGTTGTTCTTTACAACTTATACTGGTTACTTTGTGAAAATGGCATTCAAATGAAAATGTGTTATTCTCTTTGTGTAAAATTTGAAAATGTAACGCTTCTTTCTCTTTTAGAATGAATTTGGACCCAATGAAAAGAAATTCAACTTTTGAAAAAGAATAAGGGTAATGTCTCGTGTTTTGATTTTCAGGTGAAACATTGTGAAATCTTACTTTAGTACATTTTAGTTCAAACCTAGAATTTGTAGATTCTTTATTTACTAGAAGTGATTTGGGACATGTTGTTGGGCCCACCTACTGAGTACCTTTTTGTGCTCACGCATATCTTTTACCATTTCAGTTGCAGGTTCCTTGTGTTCAGGTTTTCCTGGTTTGATTTGCTTAGTGATGGAGCGACGATGGTGTCTAGTTGGGTGGTGACCGTGAGGTCATGTGGAGGTATGGTTGTTGTGCAGTTTTGTTTCTGTTGTAAGTGTTGTCTTTTTTTCTCTTACAGATCCTGGTTTCTTTGGGCTAAATCCTTCCCAACGGTTAAAATTTGATGCCCGACACTAGTTGTCATCCCATGGGGATCGGGAACTCCCCTCGGGACTTGCCGCAGACCGGCTCGGGAGACCGGTTCAGGGTCGACCCGGGCTGGTTCGAGACATGTGGGGTTCCTCTGTCATCTGCTGATTTTCCAGGAGCTTTGGTTGGTGTAAAGTCGAGGTTTCCACCTATTTCCGAGGAGGGTCAACAACTACAGCCTCTAACTGACCTTCAACACTACATGGAATATTAGAAATTCTTACCTGCTCATGAGAAGAAAGTTACGGATCATCCTTTCCAGGTGAGGGAAACATGGGTGACGAAGCCCCAAAATCACCCTCAGGAAGTTGTAATTATTTTGAGGGAAACATATCAACTCCAAGAGTAACAACCACAGTGGGATCATAGGTTGGATACAAAGGCATTTTTCCAGCTTTTTTATCATCACAAGAATGTGTTTCAGAGGAATAAGAAACCACTTTCACCATAAAAGAATCATCTTGAACTTTGGGAAGGGGGTCTGGGAAACAGTGAGACCCACCTTTGCCTGATCTTGAGTGAGGTCCTTGGCAATATGAGTCTCACAATTCCCCCCATGCTCAAAAAAATCAGCCCAAGAATGAGTGCCATGCTGGCCAGTGATGAACTGAGGTTGATCATGCACAAAAGATGGGTTCATAATATGATGTTTTGTGTTATCTTCCAGAGTATTATGCATAGAAATAGTCTGAGGTGAAACAACCTTTTTTTGATTATTGTCATGATCTCATTGGAAATGAGGAACAGACATCGTCTGAGCAGTATTAACAGAAATCAAGGCATCCTCATTAAAACCAGCCATCTGTGTAGTTAACCCAGAGCTATTGGCCTTCTAGTGATGTGATTTTTTGAAGCAGGAATGTATATCATGCCCACGTTTAGCACAAGAAGCACAAACATTTGATCTTCTACAATTTGAATAATCATGTCCTATAGTCTTACAGTCTGGGGAAAACTTGGGGAGGTTTTCATATTCAATTTTAAGTTCTAATTCATCAACATCAGTAGAGAGAAAGACCTTATCAATTAACATAGAACAAAGATCAATTTCAACTAAGAACCTTGGATAGTGCCCATACCTGGAAGCTTTCATTTTCTTATCCAATTTGATTGAAACTCCCATTGCTAGAGCAATATCATATAGAATATGTGGGTGAGAAAGGATCCAATTTAAACCAAATACCTTCACCCAAGTCTAAACTGTCGTATTCCCTATCTCTAAGGGGTTGAAGCTTCTATCCCATTCTCAGATGTGCAATGCTCCAGGCTTGAAGGAGATAGAGCTGTGACCCCAAGCACACATCTTAAGGTCTTCGGATGGAAACAATATGTGGTAGAACCCTTTCCCTAAGGAGATACATTTCGAGGAGTCGAAACCCCTGACATCCTCCAGGTGTTGTATTAGAAGATCAAGCTTCCATGGCGTAGAGCCTTTCGGCAAAATGAGTCTGGAAATGATAGAGTGCACCCCCATCTCTAGTCTTTCCAATATAGCATCCATATCAGCTTTGTCATGAGCTTCTATGCCTTTCCGACGAATACCAGCATTCGAGCCATTGAAGTAAGTAAATTTGCGGTTATGAGAACTGACCTCATTTCTATCTGAATCCGAAGGTTTTCGATTCACGAGTGCTGATGCTGCCTGGAGTTTATGAGAATCGAAACGCCCTTGTGCGAGAAATTCTGCCATTGATGTCGAAGATGGAGGATGCAAACCCTAATCGACATTTAGAGAAGTCGGGGAGCGTTCCGCGCTGCTCGCCATCTTCCTGACCACCAATAAAAATGTTATAACTGGTTCGGAATTAGAATAATAAATGAAAATTAAATTAATTCATAAAATAATTACCACTTCATTGAGTGTATACTTTTGAGTTGCACAAAAGGACTACATATGGTGGATTTAGTCCCAAATTATGGACAATAGGATAGATCTAGGGGATTTATGATGATAATTTTTTATGGGATAACTGAGTCAAAGTGCTTTAGAGGTGTTAATAAAGTAGAAGGATATGTTCCCTTTTATAATAAAGGGGAGGGGAACTTTTGGAAACTCTAAATCTATAAATTTTGTATATAATTATTTTTAGTTTAAAATATCTCAATAGTGAGTAATTTCAATTAAGAAATGAGTCTGGATCTAAATACTCTCATTCATTGATTCTTGGACATTATTATTTCACAAAATTAACTTTATCTTTTGGATTTAACCCTAGTTTAAACAGTTTAACTCTTACTGTGACCACATGTCCTTTTATACTATAGGGTAAATATAGTAACAATAAAATTTCAAAAGAACTCCATTTGGATAATTTATTATATATTTAACATTATATTAGTTATACGGATGAACGTGATATTTTAATGAATTTTATAACATTTAATTTAATATTTTTTTTATTTTTAAGAATCATTTCTGTCTATTATGATACTAATAAATATTTCCATTTATAAAAATATCAATCCAACATGATAACATAGAAAAAATTATTCAAATATGTCACTAACATTTCTTGGTTATCTTTAAAATTCATCGATGTCATTAATCAAGGAAAAAAAATTTTATTTTAATATTTTAAATATCATATCATTTATTCTACCTTAATAGTTAAATTACTGAATCATTATTTCATCACCATTTAACATAATTATTTATTTACTAAAATTATCAATAATTTACCTTTATTTATATAATAATTCTAGATTTATAAACACTATATATAGTCTACCATATCAGTTATATATCCTCATATTAAAAACGATATGGTTATTAAAATATATATATGGCAATTTTAACTCTTTTTTAAATAAAATATAATAAATGTCCTAATTTAACACAAGTGGATTAAAAATGATCCTAATTTTGAATTAAGTTTTATATAATATAAAATAATATCCAATATAATCAGGACATGTGTTAGGGTAATATTATGTTATTATAATATTATTTTTACATTTCATTACACTATTTAGCTTTAAAAGTGGTAAATAATATCCAAATGATATTATTCACCAACAATTATATTGATCATATTAGACCAAATTTTTTATACCGATTACAACCACATATGTAAATTTTTTGAAATTCGTTTCACAAATATAGTAAAATTATGTTAAATACAAATCTAATAGATGTGGCCAGAAGGCGGATAATGGAGACCTCCAATGTTTCAATAAATTTTTATATCTAATTATATTATAAAATGATTCCAATAAACTATATTGGATTAATATTATTATTATTTATTTATTGTGACATTAAAATAAATTTAAATTAAAATAATTAATAAAATGAAAATACCTTTTTTGACAACAATGTAATATTTTTCACTATTCATCAAAAATTTTATCTTTTCAGAAAAATACAAAAAATTTAACCTAAGCTAAATTTATTGATCTGAATACAAAACTGAAGTCTATTTTAAATATTATTGTTTAATAATTTCATAATTTGTTTTATATTATTCATAAACACTTTTTAAATAGATTGTTTGATAGTTCATGGTGTGCTCAAACTTGGTATAGTGTGCAAGAAAACTATTGAATTATTTAAAAAGAAGCAAATTGTTGAAGATTTGGGTGATAAATTGATCCCTCCTTAAAAAAATTATTCCCAAGACTTTCTAGAGTATAAATTCAAAAATATATTCAGGTGGCTCTTTATTATAAGTGTTTCGGTTACCCACATCACATCTTCCATTTTATGATTTTTCCAAAGAACTTTTACTAAACAGGTCGTCCGATTTCTCAAAAATTTCTCTCTAGTAACGCCCTGACCATAGATTCCCAGAGTTGATGCATTATATTATTTGAATTTAATGATCAAAATAAACGAAATCTTGATGGATTAGTATGTTTAGTATCCTTGGAAATATTCAATGAAAAAATTTGTTTATCATTATATCATGAAATAAAAAACAACATAGTATCACCTTTGAAAACAACCATTTTCACTAACATTATCCATTATATTTTCCTATGGAATTTTTTATAACCTCATCATATTTCCCCTGAAATAACACTCATTGGATATATTTTAAACTGAAAATAAATTTATAATAAATTAATATTTTTTTAGTTTCTAAAAGATCCCCTCCCCTATAAAATAAATGGGAACCTCTCCTTATAATTTATTCAAACCTATAAGGCACTTTGTCTTGGCCAAAACCTAACCAATTCTCCTCCTAAATATTCTCACTTCATTATAGAGGCCATAAATTGGCAAAAAAATCCATCCTATTTCATCTTTTTAATTTTAAAAGGAGATGCTCAAAGAAGAAGTAATTGTTTTACCAATTTCATTCAATTTATTTTCTTATTTTACTTATTTTTTATATGTTTTTTACATATTAAAGTAAAATTTCTAGTATTATCTATATGATGAGATGTTATTATGATTATATTAATACTATATTCATCCTCTTATCTTCATATGAATAACATTATCACTATGTCTGACTATGTATGACTTACTATCTCCAGGACCTGCTGTAATTTATTATTCAAATCTAATTTATTTGGATGATGTGTAATGATGATTATAATGGATATAAATAATTAATATATCATGATAATTATACTTTTTAATTAATATACCATCAAATTTTATATCATTTAACCATCAAGGTAATGTTATCATTGCTCTTGTGTACGTACGACCTACCATCTCCATGATGCAGTGAGATTCATTATCCATGTTAACCGTTCAAAAATAATTATGAAATTTTTATTATGTATAAAAATAATAATTATGAGCCTTATATCATTATTTGTATGACTAAAATACATCAAATTAAAAATAAACTTGACTTACAAATAAAAACATGCATAAGAAAATGATGCAGATAACACCCAAAACATTCGTAATATAGAAACATAGTTACTAAAATGATATAACACGATCATATTTGATATAATAAATATGGATATGGTTCTAATATAATTTAATGAAATACCTTTACCACTATATAGGAGGTCATTTCCCCCTTAACTAAAGGAAATTTCAAGGTAAGGGTTAATTTCATAATCTAATTATTATTTGAGGATGCTAATTTGTATAGACATTTTAGGAAATCATTATCATCCAATTCCATGATTCCTAAAATGTAATTAAAAATGTTATTGAATATTATTTAATCTTATTTCTAGCCAACTTTTTAATTTTTATGAAACGTTTGTAATGGAATTATTCCTATTTTTCCAGATGAGGTAGTTTATAAACATTTCGAAAAATTATGGAGAGAATGAAAATTTATCATATACAGCACAAACAACAACTACCATTAATTATATTGTCTTAAAATTTGGAATATTTCCTTAAAATATAAATTCTATTTTCAATTTAAATGTTTTATGTTTTAATTTTTAGGATTTTAAATGATTTCAAATTATAAAAAATGATATTTCTATCAATGTGTTTTAATAAATTTTCTATATTATTTTCATCTTTGTCAACATCAATTGTTGGATTATATGCTTAATTGAGGATTATTTATTATTATAAAATCTTCCATATTGTATTTAATGGTTTATGATATATTTTACCCTGGATGTACTATTTTTATACCATTATTGGTTTATGGTTAATGTATTAATATTTCGTATTAAATGTTTAATTTGAATATTGATGTTTTGTTTTACCCATTTCATAACAAGAATGAATTGGAATTATTATGTGAATATTGGGGCCTATTAAATCCCATTGATTCATCGTTAGGAAAAATGAGAAAAACTAGTTTCATAGAATAAGGCCTTTATCTTATGGTTATTTGTGGTGATGTCATGAGACCTTGATGGTATTATTATGATGCCCACCATTATTCATTCCCCCATTATGAGTATAGTTATTAATATTACTTGTAATTATTTGACAAGTAGAATATTGATGTGAATGTTTAAATGGAATTTTTTGATTTATTCATCCATTTTATGTTTATGATTATGTTTAAAGATTTGGGTTTATGTTTTAAACATTGCATTAAATGTTTGTGCTTATTTAGGACAACTTCCACTATACTGTTTATCCATACTGAGAATCTGAGTTCACCCATTTTTTATGATTCATTTTTCCCAAGGATTCTAAGAAGTATATTATTACTAACCTTTAGGTATATTCTCCAGGTTATGATTTTTTTCAAAGGATTTAAATTTTTTTTTTCATTCCATAATGTAATGTAACACTTATGGTTATATATTGTTTTTCCAAGGCTAAAAAATAATCAATCCTTTAATAATTGATTTCCTGTTATTATGAACATATAAAAAAATAATTCAATGGCTATGGGAAATATGGGCATGGGAATTACATTTTTTTCATTGGAAATTTAGTACAAACATTGGAATCTGGATTTAAAAAAACATTTATTAGAGAACATTATCCTAATATATAGTTTGCATATAAGTATATAAGAAAATACTAAAATTTTGGTAATGTATAGATTATGGGGGTATTCAAAGAGAATAAATCCATGTCTGGATAATAAAAGGCGATATTATTCTGTCACAAATGTACCTAGGAATATTACCTTTAACATGCTTTTCCAGAAATGGCTCAGGGTGACCAGGTACAGGACAATGGGCCTAACTACGTACCTAGACTGACAATACTAGTGGATATGCTGGTGATAATTCACATTTTCATTAAAAACCATTATGAAAGATTTGGGAGTAAATATGCCCCCAAAGAAACCATTTTTATGATTCTAGAATATATATGCATAATTTTTTCATTTTATATTATGTACTTTACTTGTTTGGAATTATTTATTATAATTTATAACATAATTTTGTGTATACTGTTGATTAGAAATGTAGCCTAGTTGAATGAATGGAAACCATATCAATACACATAATCCATTTTTGGGTTAACCTCTTACTAAAGATAATGATATTAGAGATGGTGATACAACTGGCGCTGAACAACATATAATGACACTGAGAAAACTGAATGAGAGTATGAATAACGACCATACCCATATAGAGAAACATGATCCATGTAATGCCTCGACCCCAGTAACCCAGAGTTGGTGCATTATTTTAATACATTGGAATGATTACAAGGAATCCATTCCGGAAGGACCGATTGGCTTAGCAGTGTTAGAAAATAGATTACATAGATTACTATTACATTACAATTTCAAACATAAAATTCAACGTAAATAGTTCTTTGAGAATACCACCATTTTCATTAGCTTAACCTTGCATATCAATCATAATACACTTCTTGGAATCCTTATAAAATTAAAACATAGAAAGGGGTGAGCTCAAATGCATAGTAAGGGTATGCAATACAGTGGAAGATAACATAAATATTAAGCATGGAGAATAATTGAAACCACATGCCTTTACCAATAATAAACATAAATACTTTTATGGAAAGAATATGAGCTGAGTAAATAATGCCATAATAAAACATAATCATGGGTATTCTACTAGTATAATGGCCACATGAACCATCCATATTATTTCCATAATGAGGGAATGAATAATTCCGAACATTCTAAAAAAATTTGTCAAGTCCTCGGCCAAGAAGTCTAAAAATGATTATGGCCTCGGCCAATACCTTAACACAAATTATGAATGGGCTTCGCCTATTTCCATGTCTAGTAGTCTCATGAGACCTACCAATTAATCGAGGAGCTATATCAGGCTCCACCCATCACTTACTAAGTCCAATACATTCCTCATAAGAAAAGGATTAAACATATCATGAATATTCATATTAAAACTAGCATATGAAATGTGAATACTTTATCCATAAACCATAAATGATATAAAAATAGCACATCCACAGTCAAACACATCACAAAACCTTCAATATAATATGGTAGTTTTGTATCATAATAAATCAACTTCAAAACAAGTTTAAAATCCATTAAAGGATTTTACATAGATGTAAATTATTTGTAAAACTCTTAAATTGAAATATCCCTTTTCGTGAAATCATTTTAAAGTCACACAATTTAGAAAGGAAGAGATTTAAAGAAATTTTTGAATCAAGTTGTCCCATACCACTTTGAATATCTTTAAAGTAATTAAAATTTTAAAACATTCATTTCCATTTAAATAAATCCTTAAAACGATTTTGAAAACGTGGACATTAATGAGAATTTTTTAGAAGAATAAATCTTTATGAACTTAAAATGATAATGACATTGATGAAATCAAAACTATTTGAGGGAAATAACCCTTTTTGAAATATTTTAATAGTCGCATAATTATAAAAGAATAAATTTACTTTGAAACTATTCTTTTAATCTTGTAAGGGAATCTTTGATTATTTTATAAAGGCAGAAAATAGCTGCAGCAGCCGTATAAGTTAAAAAAAGTCATTCTTACCTTAGTTTTGTCGAAAAGGATAAAAAAGAAACTTGTAAGGAAAATGACAGAAATATTATTTTATAATCATCTTATAAAAATTAAAACTAGGGTATAAATGACTTTAAACCATTGTATTTAAAATAGATAGAATTATTTGAAAAACATTTTTAAGAATCATGGATGTGGATGATAAAGAGGTCCCAGTAGATAATTATGTATAAACAACCTCGGATAATAAAGAGATTGTGAAATAAACCATTAACATTTACTTTTCCTTTGTCAAGGGTAGGTTAATCTAATGTATAATGGTGAAATTATTGTTATTAAATTATACAAGAATCATATAAATTAATATGACATCATATATGATCTTTTATCATTGCTTTGTTAATAATATCTTAGTATTATCGTCGTTTCGGGTGTTAACAGATTCATTTTTCAATGTATTCATTGTTATGTGAGTCATAATCATTTTGGATTGGATGTATCTCATTCATATACAGAATGATTTCAAGTCATTGAAATTTAATTTTAATCATAAAATGTAAATACATCTTGAGTTGATACGATGGGGACTGATTCTCATCGCATTCGTGGAGACGGTAGTCCGTACGTACACACGAGCGACAATATCATTCTTTTGATATTTAAATAATATATAATTGGATGGTATATCATATATACAGAATCACTATAATGTTATATTTATTAATTACATCAATTACACGTCATTATCATACCGATCCATATAATAATGTTTTGAATAACAATTACACCACGACGTGGAGACGGTAAACCATACGTACGTAGGTATGGTGAAATGTCATTACATGTATGGATAGAATAATGAATATGGTTATACCATTTATAATATCACCAATTTATATTGGATATACATGATTTATTATTTTAGAATTGAAATAATAATGAATGAATAAGTTGATGAAAAAACGAACTTGTAAGAGGGTGGTGAAAATATTACCTCTTATTCGGGTTATTTATTTTGATTTGATCAATAAGGATCTGGAGGATGGATTTCTGATCAAACTAATGCATCTAAGTTTATGTGAGGGAAGTTGAGAAAATAATTGGGCAGGTTTTGGCTTAGACAAAAGGCTTTCATTGTGTGAATTAGTGATAAGGGGGAGTTCTATTTTATAAGAGGGGTGAAAAGAACCTTAGGAAAAGCTAGAAATATAATTTTATAATGAATTTATATTAGGTTGTTAGTGGTTTCAAAGTGGACTATTTAAAGTCTAATGTGGGGATTGATCTAAAAATACTCAACCAATATGTTTTAGATAGGTTGGGTAACTATATTAACTTTATCTTTGTGATTTAACTCTTAGTTAAATAGTTTGACATTTACCATGTCTCTTTGTATTTTTATAATATATAGTTAATAAAAATACTATATACTTCCCATCAACCCCCCAAGTTACCCATTAATGAAAAAACTATTATTATATGAGTTCATTGGCCAATCCTTATATTTTTAGTAATATAATATCAGTTAATAATATAATATTTGTTTTAAAAACTCATTTATGTCAATTTTGACACTATTCAATAATTGGTTTTTGTTAAATTCATAAAAACATTACTAATTCGAACCAAATTTATTTAAGCAATAATAACATGTCATATTAACCTATAAAATTCGTGGATGGCATGAAAACTTTCAAAATATATTTATTTTATCATTTATAATACCAATTATTTGATTCATTCATTAATAAAGAAAATACTACATCATTATTGGGTAATAAATTTATTTAATTATTCAATGTATAAAATTTTTAAATAAAATACCATTATATAGGAAATAGTTTTATCTTTATAATAAATATTTATAGTCGAAAATAAACATATATAACACTCCTTAAAAATTGTTTTACTATAAGATATATTCTTATGCCATTTTTGTATTTACATTAACATAATTGATATAGTGTCATTATCACTTACTTGTCGCTCCATGGGGTCTCCAAATCAACCCAAAGATTCACGTGGTAGGACATGTATAAACCAATAGATTTAGGACATATTTTAGGGTAATTTAATATTATTATAATATTATTAATTTACCATTTTTTTCCCAGATTTACCCTTTACCCATTGAAAATAAAATATTAACCGAAATAGATATTCAAAATGTATAAAAATAATAGATACCTATTACACAAATATGGCATCCTGATTTCAAATATGGAATCCATTTTTCCAAATTCAAATAATATAATTGGAAGAACTTAATTTAAATTTAATTTCCGATTTCAAAACAAAAAACGTGTTTTTAAGAAACAATAACTATCAAAAGATTGACACTTGTTTATGTCTGGATTAAATGTCCAATTATGTTCAATGGACATAATTGGATTTATTCATAAAAATTATTTCTAAATATACTTTAAAACCACTCAAATTTATAATTTATCTCTATTAATTGTTTTGATTAAAAAGTTTGTTTTTTATTTAAATTTAGTAATTTTCACTATTCATCATAATATGAATGTTATCAGAAAAGTAAAAAAAATTCACCCTAAGATAATTTAAATATTCTAAATCCAAAAATAAAGTCCATTTTGAATGATAAAATGTATAAAATTTCAAAAATTCAGTATTAATATTCATAACGGCTAGTTTGATTTGTAGTGGTGTGTGTTAGAAATCGAAGTTGCGTACAAGACAGGCTACCGTGTTATTCAAAGAGAAGCGTAACATGGAATATTGGGGTGTTACATTCTCAACTTCTTGAATAAATTATTTCCTCACAATTTATGCTCGGTATTGGAAAATGGGGTTGTCATTTCAAAATATCTTAGTTGAAATCCCACATCGAAAAATCTACTAATGAAGCCTCTATTTAAAATAAATAGTAGTAAGTATATAGGTTACCGAAAATAACACATAATAGGGTTCCATGGAGAAAAACATGGATATGGAAGAGAAATCTAACCATCAATATCTGATGGATAATGGTAGAGAACATGGCTATGAAAAGGCCAACAATCAAAAAGACATAAATTTGTGATGATCTAAGGTATCATATTGGACAATGTTTTTGTTCTAAATTCATTTTATTAATGTTGAGGAATTTATTAATGATATTGTCTAAGATCATAAGGTGATATACTTAATTTATAATTAGAGTTGTATCCTTTAATAAATTTATACCACAAACTCATCTTTCACCCAAAGACATAATACAAACCAAAAATACTATATTTATCCAAATCGTATCAGGTTTAAAATTTAATGAATTTTTATTTCACATATCAGACACATAAAAAAATAAACTACATTATAACACCCAGTAAATTCACTTAGTCCAGTGGTAGGTTATAAATCCCAATCGCACTATGTTTTTGGGTTCGATTCCTGCAGCTTTGTCCGATGCGACAGGTTGTCACATGGTCTGTGTGTTTTCTTTTTATAAAAATCCAAAAATATCATTTCAAACATAATCCATTCCAACATTTAGACTTATCCAAAATACTTATATCCAAACTCACAGAACAAAATTTATGAGGAAGTTAATCAAAATGAAGATCCATTTTTTTCATGTAACAATATGTGAACATCTTCGTCGTGTATTAATTTAAATCATGGTAACATCCTGAATTACCATAAAACCTTAATGATTGCATTCATGCTCACATATTCATTATAGATTATTGGACATACTCCTTATATCAAAAAATGTTTTAAACTCCCACAATGACAAATCATTAATCAGTTCAAGGTAGTCAATAATATATAATATAATTTATTCAAATCAACCATCTCTTATTCCAAAATCGCTACCACATTATTGGGACCATATTGAGGATTACCTATCCTTCAATGATGTATTATACCAAATGTGTAGCTCACTATTAAGTCACTTTTCATAGAACCATATAATTTCAAATCCTCAATAAAATGGTACTACATTCCAATCCTTATTGATATAACTAGTATATTATTGATACAACACTCAAATGAAATAATCATATAATTGCAACATAATAACACTAGTAACTTTTCTTAATTTGAGGTAGTATCATAACTTAATTATTATCCAATATCATCATTTGGGGAATACTCTGATGATTTGGACAATGGTTCACGTAGTGTCCCAGCTCTTTACATATGAAGAATTGTACATTGGAAACCTTTTTCTGACCCTTGCAGTCACATACTTGGTGTCCTTTTTTTCCACACTTATTAAAAAACTCACATTCCGTTCAGGCATGGTCCGGGGTGTTTCTTCCAACAGTTATCACAAATGGAAAAATTATTCTTTTACCTCTTCCCTTCATCCATATTTATCCCTTCCGTCCTTTTCTTCTCTTGCTTCCCTTGAAATCCATAGCACATAGAGAATTCATTATATATGTTATTAACACATGATATTATTTCATCATATGTTGAGAAAACATGAGAGACTATTTCCCTTATAAATTCTTGATTCATACCATGGAAGATATGATCCTTCTTAATCCTTGGATGATATGTATTCCTAGAGTTCACATTCCTTCTATTGGGCTCCATTTCTATACAATGGAATACACGAGGTCAGTTTATTAATTGCAATGAATAATTCCAAACTTGTAAAATACCAAACGTAAATTTAACAGTTTATGGATTTAATCAATAATCATAAAAATATTTTCATTGAGCATGTATATACTCATAATCCCTTCATAATGGTTTGTAATGGAAAATGATAATTATCCTATGAATATACCCCGGGAGTGTAGTAACCAAGAGTGTTGTAAGGCTCGTTGTCGTGCAGCAACTCTCATTCGATTCTAGCTCAATGCTGTGTTTTAGGGTTTAACCCCAAGGTACATTTGTTCCAGAGCCGCCTCTACCTACTCGTATCCAAACATGGATGTATTTCTTGTAAAAATTACAAAATATCTACAATATCAAAATTCTAGGAAGATCTTCTATACTAATCCTAAAAGTCTATCTTAGGGCTATGGGCTCTAATCAGAGTTTATCTAAATCTTTTTTCCAATAATATTGCTAATATTCCTTTTATACCAACTGTAATTCCCCGACCCCAGTTACCCATAGTCGGTGCATTATTTTAATACATTGGAATGATTACAAGGAATCATGTCCTGAAGGACCGATCGATTTAGCTATCCTGGAAAATAGATTACATACATTAACATTACATTACAATTTCAAACATAAAACACAACATAAATAGTTCTATGAGAACACCATAATTATCTTTAGCTTAACCCTGCTTATCAATCATAATACACTTCATGGAATCCTGGGAAAAATATAACATTGAAAGGGGTGATCTCAAACACTTAGTAAGGGTGAGCAATACAGCGGAAGATAACATAAATATTAATCAGGGAGAATAATTGAAACCATATGCCTTTACTAATAATAAACATGAATACTTTAATAGAAATAATATGAGCTGAGTAAATAAAGCCATAATAAAACATAATCATGGGTATTCTACTAGTAAAATGACAACATGATCCATCAATATTATTTCCATAATGAGGAAATGTATAATTTCAGACATTCTGAAACATTTTTTCAAGGCCTTGGCCGAGATGTCTAAAAATTATTAAGGCCTCGACCAAAACCACAAATAAAATTGGGAATGGTCCTCAGCCAATTACACGTCTAGTTATCTCATGAGATCTACTGATGCATCGAGGATCGATAGCCGCACCACCCGTCACATACTAAGACCAATACATTCCTCATATGAAAAGGTTTAAAAATATCATAAACATTAGTATTAAAACTAGCATATGAAATGTCAGTACTTTAACCATAAACCATGAATGGTATAAAAATAGCACATCCATAGTCAAACATATCACAAAAACTTCAATATAATATGGATGTTTTGTATCATAATAAATAAAATTAAAATACATTAAAATACATTAAAGTATTTTACATAGATGGAAAATATTTGTAAATCTCTTTGATTAAAATATTCCTTTTCATAAAAACATTTAAAAGTGACAAAATTTTGAAAAGAAGACATTTAAATACATTTTTGAATCACAATGTCCCTTACCACTTTGAAACTTTTTAATGTAATTATCATTTTAAAACATTCATGTCCATCTCAATAAATCCATAAAACCATTTTGAAAACATGGACATTAATAAGAATGGTTTAGAATAATAAATCTTTAAAACATTTAAAATGATGTTGACATAGATGACATCAAAACTATTTGATAGAAATATCTCTTTTTTTAAATCATTTAAGAGTCACATAATTATAATAGAAAACATTTAAATTGAAAATATCCTTATAATCTTGTAAGGGATTCTTCGATGATTTTATAACGGTGGAAAATAACCACACTCTCAGTATTAGTTAGAAAAAAGACATTCTTACCTTAATTTTGTCGAAAAGGTTAAAAAGGACCTTGTTTGGAAAACGATGTAATGATTCCTTTACAAACATCATATAAAAAGTGAAACAAGGGTATAAATGACTTTAACCCATAGTCTCTAAAATATGAATAATGATTTGAAGTACATTTTTATGAATCAGGGATGTGGATGATAAAGTGGTCCTAGTAGATAATTACATATAAACAACCTCAGATAATGATGTGATTGTGAAATAATCACTTAACTTGTACTATTCCTTTTTCGAGGATAGGTTTACCTCAAGTATAATGGTGATATTTTTGTTATGAAATTATAAATGAATCATATATATTAATATGATATCATATATGATCTTTTAACATTTATTTATTAATAATATCTTAGTATTATCGTCATTTCGGGTGTTAATAGATTTGTTTTTCTTTGTATTCATTGTTATGTGAGTCATATTCATTATGGATGGAATGTATATTATTCATATACATATTTATATCAAGTATTTAAAAATTATTTTTAATCATCAAATGAAAATTAGTCTTGAATGGATACGATGGGGAATGATTCTTATCGTGTTCGTGGAGACGGTAGTCCGTACGTAAGCATGAGCGACAATATCATTCATTTGATATTAAAATAATATATAATTGGATGTTATTTCATATATACAGAATCATTATCATGTTATATTAATTATTTACATCAATTATACATCATTATCATACATATAAATATGGTAATGTTTTGAATAACAATTACACCACGACGTGGAGATTGTAAGCTATACGTACGCACGTATGGTGACATGTTCTTCAAAGGATGCATATAATACTGAATATTGTTGTACCATATTATTGATAACACCACAGTATATTGAATATACTTGAGTTCTTTTTTTATAATGTAAATAACAAAGAATGAATAATTTTTAGAAGAAAGGAACTAGAAAGTCGGTGGTGAAAACATTACCTCTTCTTCAGGTTCTTCATTTTGATTTGATCAAAAGGGCTCCATAGGTTGGATTTATGATCAAACTAAGGCCTCCATGATTAAGTGAGGGATGTTGAGAGAATATCTTGGAAGGGGTTGGCTGGTCCAAAAGGCATTGAAGGTGTCAAGTAGAGAAAAGGTGGAGTGCCCTTTTATAAGAGGGGTGAGGAGCACATTAAGAAAACATAGAAATATTATTTTATAATAAATTAATATTCGGTTTATAATGGTTTAAAAGTTAATTATTTTAAGGATATAGGGGGTATAGGTCTAAATAATCTCAACCAATTGGTTTTAGATAGGTTTGGGTCATTATATTAACTATTTATTTTTTATTTAACTCTTAGTTAAATAGTTTGACATTTACCATGTCTTTTTTTATTTTTTTATTTTATAGTTAATAAACATAATATATACTTCTAATCATTCCCCAAGTCATCAAATAATTATAAAACTATCATTATATATGTCTTTTTGATGAGCCTTATATTTTTAGGAATAGAATATCAATTAATAATATAATATTTGTTTTAAAAACTCATTTATATCAATTTTGTCACTATTCAATAATTGATTTTTAATAAATTCTCAAAAACATTAATAATTAGAAAAGAATTTATTTAAGAAATCATAAAATATCATATTAACCTAAAAAATTCTTGGATGGCATCAAAACATTCAAATTATATTTATTTTATCATTTATAATACCAATTATTTGATTCTGTAATTAATAAGGAATATTCTGCATCAATATTGTGTCATTAATAAATTTAAATAATCAATGTCTAAGAATTATAAATAAAATATCATTATGTAGGAAATCTTTTTATCTTTATAATGAATATTTATAGTAAAAAATATAACATATATAACCCTATGTAAATTTTTTTTCTAGATGATATATTTTTTTGACATTTTTGTATTTACTTTAACTTAATTAATATAAAGTGTAATTATCACTTACAAGTGCCTCCATGTGATCCCAAAATCGACCCAAATATGCCCACAATCTGAAATGTTTCAACCAATAGGGTTAGGACCCGTTTTAGGGTAATTTATTACTATTTTAATATTATTATTTTACCCTTATTTACCGGATTTACCTTTTAACCATGGAAAATAAAATATTTACGAAAATAATTATTCAAAATGTCTAAAAAAAAGATACCTATTTACACAATTTGGGCATCCTGATTCAAAATATTGAACCCATTTTTCCAATTTAAAAACATAGAAGTGATAGAAATTAATTTCAAATTAATTTTCGCTGTCAAAACGAAAAACGTGTTTTTAAGAAACACTAAATATCAAAAGATTGACACTTGTTTATGTCCGGTTTAGATGTGAAATTATGTCGAATGACCAAAATTGGATTAAATGGTAAAGCTATATTATAAATATACTTTAAAACAGCATTAATTCATAATTTATCACTATTAATTATTTTGATTAAAAAAGTTTTTTTAATTAAAATTTAGTAATATTCACTACTCAAAAAAATATAAAATTTATCAGAAAAGTTCCAAAAATTCACCGTTAGCTGATTTCGATATTCCAAATCCAAAAATGATGTCCATTTTAAATGATAAAATTTATAAAATTTAAAAAAGTGGTTATTACTATTCATTACGGCTAGTTTGATTGGTTGCGTTGTGTGCTAGAACTCGATGTTGCGTAAAACACACAATACTATATTATTCAAAGAGAAGCATATCGTTGAAGCATGGGGTTTTACAATCCAAAATGAAGAGGATAAATGTTAGACTTATTCATGAAACAACCACTACTATAATTCATTGTGACAACAAATACATTTGTAGCTGATTAATGGAGAAGTTTATTTAGAGTAAATCATTCTTTATTTGGGGTGTAACCAAAGGGAAAAAGTTTTTTTGGAAGTCTATTTTATATTATAAGATATAGATAAATGGTGGTAATTAAATCAAAACTCGAAAGATGATTAATAGTTATAAAATATGGAATGGAGTGGATTTTAATAACTCTTCCAATAAAAACTCTTTTTTCATGATCTATGACTGGATACAGAGTGAAATTTTCTACTTCAATGGAACAAGGATGATATGAATTTTGAAATTTATGAATCTAACATTTGGGAAAAACAAATTTTAATATCGGGTTTTAATGGACCTCTCTAAAGTTGTCATAAAAACAGTATTTTCAATGTCTGTTTTTGAAAAACTGATGACCAAAATCATTTTCATTGAGGGTTTCAGTGTCGGTTTTAGGTAAAACCAATGCAGAAAATTAAATAGGCTCGTGTTTACGACATCATTTTTGGATCAAAAAGACACTATAAACATGTTTTCGACATCAGTTTTATAGATAACCAATGCCAAAAATCCTTCTTTTTTAAAAATCATTGTCGGTTTTTAAAATAACTAACATTGTAAGTTAAAAAAATGAAAAAATTTCAGAAAAACTAACATTCCAATTAAATCTAAAACCCACAAAAAAACACAAAACACCCAACAATGAAAAATTATTTTATCATTAAACAAAAATATATAACATACAAACTTTTATCAAGAAAATTTAGAATATTACACTTTCAAAATAAATTAGTATTAATATACACCTACCTGAAACTTACGTCATGATCATTGATTGTTATTATTGATGCTTTAATTTTAATATCAGTAGGTTAAAACAAAAAATATATCAAAAGAGTTTGTTTTTTGAACCAATATGTAATATTATTTATAAATATTATAATATGCATACCTCAAAAACTAATCAAACTTAAAAAATAGTTCCCAAAAGTAGATTAAATATGGGTCATATCAGATTGAGATTAATACAATGAATCATTGAATTATTATAATAATAGTTCGTGATATGAGATTAAAAATAGAATAATATAGAAGAAAAATAATAACAAAAATAACCTTATCAAAGTCAATATTTTTCCCAATTGCGATTATCTCATACATGAGTTGTAGAATGTAATAACCACATTCATCATTTCATTTTTGACGATGACACAAAAATTAAAAACATTATAATATTAATGAAAATTTATATATAATAAATAAATTAGAACAAATTGTAATATAAAAACTAATTACATGTACATCCACAGATTTGATTTTATTTGGTATCTTAATCGGCTTGTACTCCTTGTAAAAAAAAATTCATGGACTGTATTTTCATATATATGAATTAATAATACATATCTAAACAATGCAAATTAAAAATAATGATCTCATAAATAACATTAAAACCCTACCTTTATAATAACATGGAAAAGCTATTATGAACATTCCCTAATAAAAAGAAAACCTAATATAAAGTGTATTCACTTGGTCACATTACACCTAATATCCAATGCCCCCTACAATAAAAAAGTTCACAACTAATACCACTATAATGATCATTAGTTCATAATTATGTTTTTTCTTACTTATCAATAAACGGTATAAACGAGCACTGAATCTTCATATGTTATAATATATCCCACATATATGTAAATCTCCCAGGATTCTTCACATATTGCAATTCTATGGAAATGAATTCTTGATCTATAAAACCATAAATGTCGTTACCTTCATTTTGTAAAAGAAGCTTGTGTAGATAACTAATTGAAAATGAAAATATAGTTAGTCAATTTAAAACCATCATTTATTAAAGGAAATCAAATTTAAATGTCAATTTACTTAAATGGTAATTAACTGCACCACATTCCGGCAGATCTCTTCAAAATTTACTAGATCCATGATATCTTATTTGATTAAATTCAATGGATATTCCCTACCGCATATATCGGTCATCATCCAAAACTAATAGATGTAATAAAATGAAGAATATTAATGAGATAAATTTTTTATCCCATAAGAAATATCTGATGTATCTACAGTAGATTGTTCCAGAACATTTGGTATCATTTGTGAAGCTTAATTTTCTTTTAGATATTCCTATATAAGTTAAATGTCAGAAAACATTAAAATTAATTTTTAATCGTTATTAATTAATATTTAAAAAACACATACATCATATAAAATACAATGAAGAAAACCAGGGGGCCATAGTAAAAAATGACAACCAAATCGTCAACTCTGGTGATCTCGGTTGTAGGAAATGGTAGTAGAGAATTAAGATATATAATATTGTGTACTAATACTCTAACCTGACCCATCTACATAGGCTGGTGGTGTACAGAATCCCCAAAAAAAGAGAAAGTCCTAATGGACCAATATATATGTGAGGGTATCTAGGATACAACTCACAATAAACATTTTGGCCTGAGTGAGGTGGTGGATAATCAAAGTAGGAATATGGGGCAGGGTATTCTGGGTGAGCAGTCTACGAAGGCTGGAAAATGAAAAAGTTATATTAGTGTTTATAATTTATAAATAGAAATATTTATGAAAAATAAATACTATACCTATGAAGGCTACTCATTTGGGCCATAGTAGGCAGTTGGGGTAGGGTAGTCCAGGTGAGCAGGCCTGGAAGGATAAAAATTTAAAAAGTTATAATATTGTTTATAATTAATAAAATAGAAAAATTTATGACATCTAAATAATATACCTAGGAAGGCTACTCATACGGGTTAGGGTAGGAATATGAGGTAGGGTAGTCTGGCTGAGCAGGCTGGGAAGGCCGAAAATTGATATTGTTATATTAGTTTCTATAATTTATAAAACATAAAAATTGATAAAAAATAAATAATATACATGGGAAGGCTGGTGATATGGTGTGGGGTAGGCAGATGGGGTAGGGTAGTCCAGGTGATCAGGCTGAGAGGGCTGAATAAATAAATAATTACATTAGTGTTATAATTTATAAGATAGAAATATTGATGAAAAATAAATAATATATCTGGGATGCTTGCGCAGAATGTGACTGTCTGGGGATGTGATCTAACAAATCTTTCTCCACTGCTTCTTAAATTTGATCACCCAAAGATTATTTCATATCTTTCTACATAGCTTCTAATGATTCAATATCTGAGTCTCTTTATTTGTTACTCATAACAAAAATCTTCTGAATACCAACACCTACCTGATATCCTCTAACATGGTTGTGGTTTTGTGTCTTTCCCGAAGTAGTGGTTAGGATCTCCATCATACCCTCTGAGATAAATGATCCATGTGTCTCCTGCTCCTGAAGTAATCTTTAAATGAAAAATAAAACAATTATATTAGTGATTTTTAATTTATAAAATATGAAAATTGATAACAGATAAATAATATTTTCTTACAATATTTTTCAGCTACTTGATTAGTTTCCTCAATAACATACTATTCGTTTTTTCAACCTCTTACTCATTACAATTTTTCAAGGAGAGTGGGAGGAAATGGAGGACCAAACTGGACCTCTTCTGAATCAATACTATATTTAGCTCTTAATGCTTCAAATTTTTCATTAATGATTTTATGCTCCAAATGTGAGTACCCTCCCTGTGATAATGTATAAGGGTATACATTTTGTTACTAGATCTCTACAAAAGATCTCCTAGAGGCCTGTTATGTAAAAATAAAATACCAAGTAATATGAAAAATATTTTATAAAATATACAATATAAAATAATTATCATAACTTAAATTTTTTTTTCAATACCACTGTCCTCAAATATCATCAATGTATCTACATTTATAAATGGATACTTGAAACATTCATTTTCAATACTTCTCTTTAAAAAAACATAATTTTTTTTTGTGATTTTTGTTTTAAATTCTCTCCATAGAACCGCTGCTAAAGAGAGATGAATTTTCTTAATTTCTTTAGTTTCGTAAAAATTGAATTACATCTATAACTGAATAAATTAAATATGTCATTTAAACGATATAATAATAAAAAATGAGATTAAAGAAATCATTTAATATATTTTAGAGTCACGGCCTCCCAAAGATATTTCTTTTCCATTTTGTCCACTGACTTCGAATAAGGATATAAAATATTAATCCTGCAATGGCTCTACATCACTATATAACTGAAAAACCTAACTGCATTTGGCCTAATTAAATTATAATCATCATCAAAATGGATTTTTACTATATCATCATCATGTGAACGTGATAGTTTTGGTAAAAATGTAATACAAAATTTACTAACTTAAGAACATGATTTTTTAGTACTAATAGGAGAAGTATCATCCGCCGAGAATTCATCAGTAGTCCTGCCAAAAAAATTGTAAATTAACAGTTTCATTTCATAATATATGTATATTTTTATAAATTTAATATTATGTAAATAAAGATATACCTCAGTAACTGATCCTCTCTATATGTATCTGACATTGGTACTAGAATGTGTAATAAAATTTTGTCTACTGGCATATCATTAGATAAATGATTATTTAAAAACAATAATGATAAAAAATAATTTAGTAAAAAATGAGGCATTCATTAGTATGTTTCAAAAAAATTAATAAAATATAAATATTTAACAGAAAAAGTAGGAGCCTAATTTGGTGTTTTCCCACATGCCTTCATAACAATCATTACATACGGCAAGCACTGTGTATGTCCTATACTCATTGTAATCTTCTAGAAATTGAGTAATTTTTTAATAAGGATTTTGTAAATTACTAACATCATCAGCATCATCCTCATCAGACAAGTTGTTTCTTTTTCCTTGCAAAGCAGTTGACATCTGATCATTTGATGGATCAATAAAAAAAATACTTTATTTTCACATGTCTCCATGATAAATGGTTCCTCATTGTAGTTAATTATTTTCAAATCAACCAGTTTAAATTCTTATTCATCATGTTTCACTCTATTATTACTATCAACAAAATTACAATTAACAAAGGTGAATCGAAAATTATTATAATCAATTTTTCATTTGTCTTATAGATATCCAAATTATGGAATTGATGCAGAAATTGGTTGTTTATCTTTGGCACTCGAAAAATGCATTCTTCAGCGAAAACCATCCCACCACTATTCTTGAACAGTACTCTTGTCATCTAGGTTATTTGTATAAATTGTGTATCCATTGATATAAAAAAACAAACCATGTGATAACATTATGAGTTGGTCCCTTTCTAACCACTTCAATGTTTCTGATGCAGATATATCTGAGGTGACATTCTCTTTAGACCTTGAACCAAATGTCTTATTATGCTCAATCATCAAACACTATTCATTTCTTTTCTGATATAATAGCATTAATTCAGAAATCTGTGAGGGTATATATTATTGAACCTCATTTCTGTCGTTCTAAAGATATAAATGTCCCTGCATCACTTCATCACCTGGAATGAACATTACCATTAAGACTTGAACACCTCAACCTTCACTATCAACTATCATATGTGAGACATTGGGAGGCCAATAAGCTCCACCACATAAAAATAATCAGTATAGAACTCAATAACCACTTCTGATACATATTTTTGAACAATAGAGGCCTCTGTAAGATAATGATTTTTAATATATCCCTTCAAAATGGTCATATATCTTTCAAAAAAATACATCCATCTTAAATAAATAGGCCCCCATATTCTCATCTAATTCACCAAATGAACCAGAAGACGAACCATTATATCAAAAAACATGTTCGGGAAATACATTTTTAGTAGTCAAATAATAATAGTTACATCATTCTCCCACACATATAACAAATTTTGATCGAAGACTTTGATACAAACAGATTTGAAAAAATTACCTAACATGATGATATTCTTTCTGAAAACTGTCTTCAATATACCACACACTACCACTGGTATAAGTTTTTGCATCAAAAAATGGAAATAATGATATTACATTCCTATTAATTCTCAATACTTTAATGACCCCAAATTATTCACAGTCGATGAAACAATATTGGGTAAATTAATACTATGAAGACACTGACTGAAATTCATCCTTTCAATCATTCATAATGTATGACTTGTCAGATATAAATATGTTCTCTTTCAATTCATAGTGGGAGAAAACTCCAAAATTATTCTCATTAATATCAATTCCAATCCATCATATAATCCATATTCTGTATTTCATTTTATATATAAAAAAGTTACAATCAAACTGTCACATATGTTTTTCTCAACAAGCATAACATTGATGTCATGTTTTATCAGTAAAAAATCTAATAAGGTAGTTCAAAAAAATAGACTGCTTCTTCCAAATATTTCTTTGAAGAATAGAACTTAATTTCTTTCCAAACGTCAAATCAATATCTTTCACCCTGTCATAATAATCATTATCTAACAATGGCAGAGGGGGATGTTTTTATTCTTTTAATCTGTTAAATAGTTTTTTCAGTCTACAATAAGGATTTTTAATTCGAAAAAACCTTCACTGTCCCATGCACACTATCATTCATCAATTCTGCAATTGATAATATGAAGTATGTTCTCCACAAACTGAACAAGATTTATGTTACTTGACACTATATCTATATAAGTTTCTATATGCAGGAATGTCATTTATAGTGAACCTTATGATAGCATGCAAAAGAAAATACTCTTTCTTGTATGCATCAAAAACATTAACACATGGATCCCATATAATTTTTAATTCATCAATAAATGGTGAAAGATACACATAAATATCATTTTCCAGTTGTTTTGGTATATAAATAATCAATCCCATCATACCATATTTTGTCTTCATACAAAGATGTGGAGAAATGTTTTAAACAACCAACAAAATAATCCATGATCTATGATGGCTTCTAAGGCTCTGATATGGATTCATTATATCAGTACACAATCCCATTGTGATATTTCTAACATCACTTCCAAAATCATGATTTTTTTTATCAAAACTCTTCTACTATGGTGAATTAGGAGGGTGACGTAAGTTACCATCAGAGATGTGCTCAATTGAATGTCATCATAACCTTTTCGCGTTAATTGAATTTTTAAATATAAGCTTCAAACAAGGAATTATTTGAAGGCACTAAATTTCCTTATCATGAGTTTTGATTCTGGTACCTAAAAATAAATCACAATTGAAATACAGAATTGTATACAAAAAATATTTCATTATATCATTAGAAATTAAAAAATTGTTTTTTCATGATGTTAGATGAGATCACCTGAAAATTAATATGAGATGACATTCCCATCTATCATATAGAGTGTTTTCTCACATTTAGGATACTTGATAAATATTAATTTTATTTCATATACAATACACAATATTTGCGTAAAGCATGTACCTTTTTATACCCAATCCCATTGGGAAGAATATTGATTTTGCCTCATAATAGGAATATGGAAGCCCATTCCATTCTGAAGGTATATATTTTAAAATCACTAGTAAGATAGATAAACTTTTACCACTCCACCCATTTTCTTCTTTTGAGTTTACTAATCTCAAAACAACTGATAAAACTATATATTTATTACAACCTTGGAATAATTGTTTTTCAGAATCTACCAACAATCGTTAAACATATGCTATTTTTTGATAGTTTCAACACATAAATCATGAATTAATTATTCAATATAATCCACGGCCTCATTATGAATATTATCATCAACATTAGATATTGAATTTTTATTTATTTCACCATCCCATATCCAACGTATATAATTAAGGCTAAAATTGTATCGAATGATATGGTCCTTGATTTCTATGGAGTTTAACTTTCTCATATTTAAACACATCACACATGTATAGAAATTCAAATCATCGTTTTGAAGATGTTGTTTATAAAATTCGAAGAATTCATCATCTCCTTTTTGATATTCACTATTGGTTCGTCATAAATGTATCCAATTATGATCCATTCAATATATGAAATCAGAAATATAATTGGTTAATATTTTAAAACATATAAACCATTAAATATATATAAATACATATAAACTGATAAATTGTAAACAGAGACACATTTAATAAAAACTATTAATTATCAGATAGAAAATATCAAATATCAAAAGCATTTACAAAAAGAAAACATTTTATTTTCATATTATATACATGTGTTTTATTGATATTATAATTAAATTATAATATCAATCTTCCAATATTTATTAGTTCATTTTATATATTTTTTGCATTATTTTGATGTTGCATGTATCAAAATTATTGAATATTACATAATATAAAGGGAGAAAAATTAGTAATTGTTATTAATATGAAATTATAATTAGAGTAAACGTACATATTATAAGTGAAATGAATCATAATACTACAAAACATATGACATATGAAATTAAATACATAACGAAATTGATATATCTTTCAGCACATTTGGGTGAGATGAAAATTGAATCATTTGAGGAATAATAAGTGGTTGTGGATCCATTGCATGTTCTAATGAGTATGTACACAGATTATTTGGTTTTAGGTATAATTTATGTTGACTTGATTCAATCTTCCCAACCCTCACCTCTCTCAGTTGTATTTTTCTCAGTCCAATGTGGACTAATATGTTAGATAAAAATAACATCAGAAAATTATTTAGTCAATTGGTAAAAATAAAAATAATATCATATAAAACTAATTCCAAACATTTAATAATACAATTGGTCAAGATGAATGACCAATACATTTATACATAATTTCATATAAAAATAATTCAATTGGTTTTTTGTATAATTTATTCAAGAACATCGACTAATACATTTTTACTTAATGTCATATAAAAATTCATAACCCGAAATCATAAAACTCCAACATATATCAATGACATTGACTAATCACTCTTAGGTATGACTATTAACAATGATACAAAACATTTTAATTAAACTCTAAACTAATATTTGATGAAAATCAAAATTAATAATAAATGATCCATAATTTATCATCAATATTAAAAAAACATACAAAATTCAGAGTTTATCTAAAAAATAGTTCTCCAATAAGAACTTTGGTTCGTATAAAACATTGGAAAATTAAGAATTTTATGATCTAAAACAATATTGACAGTAACAATGAATAATACTGATAAAAAATAAATGGAAATCAAAAAATGATTGAAATTTACTCAAAATAGCATTAATGGAAAAAAATCCGTAGATGATCAAAGAATACCATATAATGAAGAACATAGACCGTAGCTCAAGAAAATGGAATAAAATAGTAAAAAATGGCGGTTGGAAATAACAAATAAGGCATCTATGTCATTGCGAGTCGAGAGGAGCCTCCATGAGTTTCAATTTCGATAAAGAATGGAGATGAGGGTTTCCTGATCACGATAATTTTTAAATGAATTTTGGCTGTAATTTTTTCAAAAAATGACACATTAATTTAAAAAAAAAATATCTATCAGTTTTTTCCAATACCAACATGGAAAATATATATTTTTTATTTATTCATTGGTTTTTGTAAAAAGCGATGCTGAAACATCGGGGTTGTTAATTTATTTTTCGGTTATGAGGAAAACTATCTCTGAAAATAACACATATGGTGTCAGTTTTCCGTAAAACCAATGCATGAATATTTTTTATTTTTGCACCATTTCATGTTAAAACTGACATCAACAATCAATGCACTTTGGTTTTTTGCAGAATTTTTTTGTAAAACCGATGAAAAAAACAACTCATTAAAATTTTTGGCATCGGTTTTTAGTAAAACCGATGCCAAAAATTTCTCACACAAACTAACGATGTCAAATTTTCAAAAAAGAGATGTTAATAATTTTACATTAAATCCAATATTTCGACTCGTGTAACTTCAAATGGGATGGATGGAATGCATTAGACTATGTATATAACCCAATAATTTATATTGACCGATCCATTGATGGGTTAAAATTATTCTACTAAAGGGAATTGGTCTCACAATATTTCTCATCATACGATGATATAGTCTCATCTACTATCAATATAAAAAAGATTTCTCTTATACTTATGAATTTAAAGTAATGAAAGAGAATAATATCACCACTAATCAAACTAAAAATTAAATCAAGGAGAATAAGGTAAATTATAACATTCCACACTACTATAGTTGTAGGGAAAAACACCACATTACTTGCATAATAAGGATGCGTGTTTCATACATGTGTGTAGAAAAAGGCCACCAATCTTGTGATTGAAAGCGTAATAAAGATGCTATAAATGATCAATGATAAAATTTTAATGATTTGGGACATTATATAAATGAATTTCCTATGTGTAATTGAAATATTGCCCAAAAATACTATGGGTAAAAGGCCAAGATATTGTGATTGAAAATACAAAGTTTGAAGATTCTAATTATGAGGTGGTATATGCTGTAATAACTTCCTCAAACTTATAAAAATAATAATTTGATTCTGGATCCTTACATTCCTCTATATATTTTTATCTTTCTTTAAAAATTATATAGTTTTAATTCACATTAATAAGGTTGTTTTCAGTAAATATCTCAAAGGGTTTTTCATCGCAATAAAGATGTCTCTGGTAGTTCTGATTATGTTATATAATCATGCTTTATCTGTTGATTTTATCATCATATGTATGGTTTAATTGATATAAAAATTAATATAGAATAGATAACTGAATATTTTGTTAAAATTCGTTGCAATATAAAGGATGTTGTAATTTATGAGTATGATGTTGAATCCATTATTTCTAGATCAGAAACATCATCACCTGATTCTTATCAATATCCACCCCTAGTAGCTTTACTGAATGACATTCCTAGGGAGGAAGAGGAAATTACAATAAAAGATGAAAATATAAATACTCAAATTTAGGATGTACCTATTTTACGATAAAATATTGATGTATTTCTAGAATATTTAACATCACATCCTCTATATAAGGAAGTTGAGTTAGTATTTATTTAATCCCAAATGTAAGGCCAATATCAGCAACTCCCTATAGAATAGACATCATGAAATTAGTATATCTGAATAAACAACTAGAGTTGTCGAGTAATAAGGGATTATTTTCTCTTGTGTTTCTCCATGGGGATCCCCGGTTATTTTTCATATGAATAAAGATGGATCAACGATGTTTTGTATTGACTATAGAAAAATAAATGCTATTACAATAACGGAAAAATATCATCTACCTATCATTGATTATTTATTGGATCAAATTCATAGAGATCAATATTTTTAGAATATTTATCTTCTTTATATATATCATAAATTTTGTATACAAATGTAATATAATCCAAAGACAACATTCTGAATGAGTTAATGTCATTATGAATTTACATTAATTCAATTTACACTTTCTAATGCACTCTATGTTTTCATGGATCTAATGAACATAGTGTCCAAGGTATATCTTGATGATTTTTTCGTATTATTTATTGCTGATATCTTCATATACACCAAAATTTATGAAGACCATGATACCCACTTTCAAATTATTCTGAAGACTCTTAATAGAAATGAACTATATAGAATGTTTAGAAACTATGAATTCAGGAATTAGGAAATTAATATTCTTGGCCATGTTTTTTCCACATATAGAGTCGTTGTTTATCCCAAAAAGACTAAGGAAATCCATGAATGGCAGTCACCAATGATTATAACCAAGGTTTGTTGTTTTATTCATTTATCATGTTACTATCAGTGTATTATGAAAAATTTTACTTGATTGGAAAACTCATTATCAACACTTACAGGTAAATGGGTTCAAATTTTTTGGACAACAGAGTGTGAAGAATGTTTTTTAGAATTGAAGATAGCATTACTCAATCCTATAATCTTAAAATTCCTATCTAGTAATGATGATTTTGGGATTTACAGAGATGAATCATGAAAAGGACATGGTTGTGTTCTTAGGAAAAATGATAGGGTTACTGCATATGCATCATGTAAGATAAAAATTCCTGAGCAAAACTACTCAGATCCTGATATTGATTTCAAATAAGTAATCTATAGTGAATGATTTATGATATATACTAATAAAAAGAGTTATAAATATATTTCTTCATATAAAGAACTCGTCATTAGACAAAATAGATGGTTTAAGATACTCAAGGGTTATGAATTAAAAATACACATCAACTTAGGGCAGCGAAAAGAGGTGGAAGATTCTTTAAGAGGGATAAACCGTGGAATTATGAACAAGATAAGAGCTAGAAGGGATACTATATTGATGTATAGAGAAAATATAGATATGGGAATTACTATGGACGGTGAAACATCAATAGTTTTTCAAATAAATTCTAAACCATCTTTACTAAAAAGGATAAAATGTTCTCAATATGATTATGAGGAGTTTCAAATGAAAATAAATGATGTTAATTATGGCTGACTAACTGAATTCGTATTTGAAGATGGTATTTAAAAATTTTTGAAGAAGAATTTTTCTCCAATTTTTTCTATGCTAAAAATTTATTTATTAGATGATGCTGATAGCTATAATTTATTTATACAACCTGGTGGAACTAATATGTACATAGACATGATTGATCATTTTTTATGGGACAACACGATGATGGATATTTCTGAGTATGTATCGAGATGTTTGGTTTATTATAGGGTTAAGGATGGAAGAAGACATCTTTGAGAATACATGAAACCACATCCTATATCAATTTAGAGTTAGGATGATATTATAACAAACATTGTCCTTGGGATACAGAAAAATCCCATAAGAAATGATGTGATATGGTTTATTGTTGATCATCATAACAATTCATCATATTTCCATGATATAAGAGAATATTTACTTCTTCAATATCCAGTAAGAAGTTACATTAAAGATTTTCTAATACTTCACGGTTTACCACAATCAAGTTTTTCTGACTGTGATCCTCGTTTTACATCACGATTTTGGAAATGTATATGGAAATCCCTAGATACTAAGCTATGTTTGAGCATTTCCTACCACCAACAAATAAATTTATAATCATAAATGACAATTCAAACATTAGAATACATGTTGAGATCCTGGTCACATGACTTTCATGGTATATGGGATCGATATTAACCTTTGGTAGAATTTTCATATAACAATATCTTTCATTAAAGGATTTAGATGGCTCTATATAAATAATTATATTGAAGGGTATGTCGTAACCTGACATAGTATTATATTGGTGAATGAAAGCACATATACCCACAAATTTTTTAGGAACCAATAGAAATTGGGATGATTATTCATACCCAAATAAAAAAACACAATGTATGAAAAATATAAATCCCCAAAACTGAATAAATGAGTTGGAATTTCAAGTGGGGGCACTTATTTTCATGAAGGTGTCTCTATGGAATGGTGTTATATGATTCGGCATGAAGGGTAAACGATATCCCATTTAAATTATAGATTTTGAAATTTTATAACTAATTGTAGAAATAAAATTCAATTTGGAAATATCGTGATGTATCCCCAAAGTTCATGTTGCGTCCCACATATCAATGTTAATGAAATAGATGTCATACCCAACATATGTACGCACATGTGAAGAGATAATGTTGAAACCTTATTTGTCTTCTTTTCAAGATTTTATTAATATTGTTGATACTAGAGATATATTGTTGAGAAAACAGATGACTCGTCGGGTAAAATATTATTGGGGAAACCAAAAAATGGAAGAGGATTCGTGGGAAAATAAAGAATAGATGATGAAGAACCAACATGAACCATGTTATAAAGTGATAGTCTATAAATTTGAAGGATAAATTATTTGCTGAAAGGAATATTCGAACACCCCAATCGTCCACAATATGATTCTTTTTAAATAATTTAATAGCTTGAATTTACCGAACACTATGATTGAGTGCATCATGTTCTATCAAGAAAGCCATTTAAAAAGAGTTGATGAATAGTTTTAAAAAAATAATTAAATTTATAAATTTTATTCATAAAAATAGTCATAATTTAGGAATTCTAATCATTGAAATTTTCCTAGGGTGAATATTTTTTATTTTTCTGAAATAATTTAATTTTTTAAATAGTGAAAAATACTGTATTGTTATTGAAAAACAAAATTTAAATTTAAATATTTATTTTACATTATATTACTTTTAAATTAAAAATATATATATGATACATATATTATTCAAATATAGTTCATCAGAATCATTTTATAACAGAATTATGTATAAAAATTTATTGATCTTTTTCACATCTCTTTTACCCTCCTTCTTGACACATATATGGGATTTTCAGTAAATATAATTTTACCCCTTATGTGAATGAAATATCAAGAAACAAACATAAATGTTGTAATAAGTATAAATAATGAGGTTTAATAGGATCAAAATACCTTTTAGGTGAGTAGAAACTTTTGGATTTTATTTTCCATTATTGAAGGAAAATAGGGTTCTTATAGGTAAAAATAATATTAAATTAATATAATATTACATTAACGTGTGTCCTAGTTTTACATGAGAAGTGTTTTTCAACCCAAATCATCATTTGGTCGATTATATGATCCTTTTTATGAATCTAGTGTTATATAATGGTATTTATTATATTTGATTTAAATAAGAGTTTACAATGTCATATTCAAAATATAAAAACAATATCATTCCTAATATGAGGTAATATAAGTGATATGGTCGACTATAAATTGTATATAAATTGTTTAAATATTTATATAAATTATTTTAATTTATATATAATTTTAGTGTAAAAATAATTAAATTAAATGCTAACATAATAATGATTTAGTAATTTAATTATACATGGTAATATAATTATGTCACAATTTAATTTAATTAATTAATTATTTAAAATATTAATAAATTACCATTATGTAACTAAACATTTTAGCTATGTAAATACTACTTATTGTTGGAAAAATATCTTATATAGCCTCATCTAAAAAATTATATATTAATTTTAATTTGAATACGACATTTTTATCACTTTTTTAAATAAAATATAAAAAAATGACTAAATATAACTCATGTTGCTTAAAAAGGGTAGTATTTTCAACCTGACCATGCTTTTTGTCTACAAACACTCATCCTAGGAAATTAGGAAATGTGTTAGGGTAATATTATATTATTATAATATCATTTTTACATTTAATTATCTTATTACCCTTAACTATGGTAGATATAATCCAAAAGATTCTATTCACCATAAAATAATTTTGTTCATATTAAACAACATTTTTCATTTTTGATTAAAACCATGTATATCCATTTTTTAAAATTCAATTCACAGAAGCAGTAAAAGTATGATTAATGAAAATATCGAAGATGTGTCTAGACGACGGGAAAAAGAGACATTCAAAAGTTTAGTAAATCATTATATATAATTATATTTTAAAATGATTCCAAATAAATATATTGGATTAAAATTTTTATTATTTATCAATTTTGAAATTATGATAAATTTGATTTCCAAAAATTTTTTAAGTACAAAGGTGGGGTTTTTAACAAAAATGTAGTATTTCAACTATTCGTCAAAAAATAGTTACGTTTAAGAAAAATTCCAAAAATTCCGCCTTAGATAATTTTGATATTCTGAATTCAAAAATGAAGTCTATTTTAAAAAAATAAAATATAGAAATTTCATTATTTGGTTAATACTCTACATGAATACATTTTAAGTGACTAGTTTGATAGGTCACAGTGCGCACGAACATATGTTGTGTGCAGCGCGAGCTATTGAGTAATTTAAAATGATTCATATCGTGTAATATTAAGTTGTAACAATCTTCCCTCCTTAAAAAAATTCAGCCCAAAAATTTATAGAATATCACATTATAAAAATATTTGAGTGGTTCGTAATTATAAGTTCATCAGGTTGCCACATCGGCACTTCCATTTTTTGGTTTATCGAAAAAAAAATTCATGCTGAGTCGTCCAATTTCTAATAAACTTATTATTTGGTATCAAGAATATTTATAAGCTCGTCACAATAAGATAAATCAGGTTCAAGTTCTATTACATCATATGTGAGGACATGTGTTGGGTGTGGCATGTATTTCCATAATAGTGATACGTGGAATGCATCATGATCTTTGGAGAGACATGGTAGCATTGTCAAACGTGAAAATACATCTCCAATTCATTCAAAAATTTCAAAACATCCAATGTACCTGGTATATAATATACCTGTATTAATAAATAATATTACATACATACATGTAGATACCTTTAAGAAAACATAACCTACCACATGAAATTAGAAATCTTTCCTTTAGTAATCGGCATAGCTCTTTTGACTTATTTGAGCTCTTTTGATATGGGTGTGAATAATCTCCATCTTTTCTATTATTTCCTTAACAAGTTCTAGGACTATGAGTTTTGATTAAAAATATTATCCAAACATGTTGTAGTTTGGCATCTCTTTTAATGTAATGCTTCATATGGTTAAATCTGAATACTGTAATGGAAGCTATTATAATATTAAAATTATACCATAAGTAAATACTGATCGCAAATACCATGAAATTCACGTGATAATGTTCAAAACATTTCTTATAATTTTTTAGTAGCCCTTTCAGATTATACATAATCTTGAGTGTGGTAGGTAGTTCTCAAACGAAACATATTATCTTGGTAATTTTGGTGACTTTTCCAAAATCAGGATGTATGAAGGTAATTGTGGTCAGAAACAATCGATAGGGGCACACCATAATGTCATACAAATTCATTAATGGAACTATTTATAGATTTTCAAGATGTAAATCTCTTCGTATAGTAAGTCAATGTGTTTATTTGGTAAGATTATCAACAATAACTGTTGAGTCAATAAGGTTATCTTATGACTTCTCCATTCCTTATGGTTTTATGTTTTGAAAATCTCAAACAGTTTTTATTATGTTCTGAATTTTTTCATCTATTCTAAATTTGTCATTCTGTTTTACTTAGAGTTTTTGTCATTCTTTTATACATACATAATTTTAATTCCAATATACTTACAGAATTCACAATCCGTTGTACTTACAAATGTCATTCAGTTTTATGATTATGAATCCTGTACAAAATTCATTCTATTTTATGATACCAAATTCGATACAAATGTCTTTCTGTTTTATGATTTTGAATCTAGTTTAAATTTATTTCCATTTTATGATTCCGAATCCAGTACAAATGCCATTCCATTTTTTGATTCTGTATCCGGTACAAAATATATTCTGATTTATAATTCTGAATCGAGTTCAAATGTCATTCAGTTTTATGATTCTGAATTCAGTACAAATGGCATTCTATTTTATGATTCCGAATGTGGTAAATATGTCATTCTATTTCATGATATGAATTCCAGGAAAAATGTGATGTTCTTTTTATGATACCAGTACCATAAGATATTGATATCGTTTTCACAATCGGATTTACTTTTTCTAACGAATATGTTTTCTGATAATGTTAGAGTTGTTTAATGTACCACTACAATATTATCAGATTCATTGTTTTTTTATTCATAACAATTATCATTATGTTAACATTGTTTCTTACATGAAACGATGTCGTACAATCTATTATAAACTAACTGTTGTATGTTTGAAACATGTCCAGGTCCCACCAATATTTAAGGAAAATATGACCGTTGGAGTGGAGCCAACCTTTGGATATTTTTTTCTATAAATAAAATTTCTTTTTAATGAGAAAAAAATAACGGAGATTGAGAATGGAAATTGAATGAAAAATACATAAATGTTTGTGAAGTGATTTTTATAGAGGGTGGCCCTTACACCAATCAGTGCTTCGTGCGGATGTCATGAAAAACTTGTTCAGGCATGAACAACAAGTTTAGACTTTTATTCTGCAGACTCTGATCATGTTAATCATGCTCTTCCTTGTTTGGAACACAGAGGTTCTGATTTCCTTCAAAATTGAGGGCTTTCAAGGATAGCATGACACATACCTATCTTCGTATTGAGGGCTTACCAGGGTTTGGGTAAGACATACATTTTTGAAATTATAAATCAAGGAACCTTTATCCATGTTTGTTGGATACCCTTCTCTCTGGGATAAAAAAATATTATTATTTCTTTTTTTCAAGTTGTTTTAATTCTATTTCTATTTTAACATTGTTAAAGTTATAATGTAAAATTTTCTTATACTTTGTAATTTCATAACTGTAAATATATTAAATAATCTATAAACATTAAGATAGAATCATTCCTTTATGAATGTATTTCTTATGTTTTTATCATTAGGATGTCAGTTTAATAAAAGGTTTCATTAAGTGGTTTTGGGAATTTATGTTTAAATTTGTTAAACTATGTTTTCTTAAAGTTAAAAGATATCCTTAAGAAACAACTTTCATTACGGTTAAGAAAAATTATTCAAGAATGTTTTATATCAACATGAATGGTTCCAATGGAATTTTTATAGAAAACAATTCACCCCCCCCCCCTCTTGTATTTGAGCATCTCATTATACATATTCGATCCTACAATTGGAATCAGAGCAGTTCCCTGAAATAATTATACATGCATATAAGTTTTCTTGTACATGTGTTTTTCTTATTTGTTTATCAATTGTTACTTCTTACTTGTTTTGAGGAAAAGGTTATTTTCATTTAGTATAGTAAGCATTCATGATGGTTCTATAGATAATCTCAATCCTACTAGACCAAAAATCTTTAATGGAAATGACTATGAGTACTGTAGAAATAGAATGATGACCTTTGTGATAAACACAGGTCGAGAAATCTACATTATGTTAACAAGAGATTGTAAGATTCCTGATATGGAACTTAGAACCCTTACTGATCCAGAAAAGGTAGAAAACTAGCTGAACTTTAAGGTATGAATTACTATTATTTATTCAATGACTAGAAATATAAACATCCAAATTTCATCTTGTGAATAGGAAAATTGTATTTGGAATAAGCTTGATGAAACTCACATTGGAACTTCAAAATTATTCTAAAATTGAAGATCTATGCTCTAAGTTGAGTGTCATGGTATCTTCTTTCCTTATGGAGATCCTATATATAAGGTACAACAAAGTTTATAATGGTTGACAACAGCTTACAATCCATGGGAGAGAAAGGATTAGATGATGATATTCTTGTAGACAAGATTATAGATATCATGCCCAATGAATGAGAATACAAGAGGAATGCTATAGATCAGAATAAAAAGTCACATAAATTACTCTTGATGAACAGTTTGGAACTCATCTTGAACATGAAACCAGAATGAAGAGATGTGCTGATGATATTAAGAAGAAGAATTTAAATGGAGGAGTTTCTTTTACAACTACATCAAATCACATGAAAGCTATGACTACTAAGAGAATTATAAGATCTAAATCTAAGAAGGTTATTATTCAAATTTTAACTTGTAAAAGTGAATCTTATAAAAATGAGTTTGAAAATATTGCTCGGAGGATGAACAAGACTATTAGACAGAAGAAATTTAAATATAGATACAAAAGGAAATATAGAATAGATTAAAAAGATTGAAAAGTGACATGCTATGAATGTAGAAGAATAGGTCATATTAGACCTGATTATCCCTTCCTTAAGAAAAAATACATGAAAGACGGGAATTATGAAAGAAACAAGAACAAGTTATATAGATCCATGCATAAGAAAGTCTTGAATTCCAATGACACATGGAGTACTAGTGTCAGAGATTCCTCTGATGATTCTTCATATTATGAATCTTCTGAGAAAAATAATATTGGTATAATAAACATGGCTCCATTTCAAGATCATTATCATATGGCTAAGGAAAAAACCGTTGAATACTTAAACAATATGTCTTTAAGTGAAAATTATATGGATTGAGGTTTTTCTTTAGATAAATAATCTTCTTAATCATATAATGATAATTATTTCACTTCTTATGATGATGCTTCTAGATTCACTATGTTTCTAGAAATGATAAATTTTAAAGTTTCTAAGAAACCTAAAAATGAAAATTCAAGAGAACTTATTTTAACAAAAGAAATTTTGGATCTCACCAAATAACTTGATAAGAAAAATTATATTTTCGATAATCATTCTAATAAACATGAGGAAGTTAATTCTGTGAAGGATAAAAATTTTAAGGATCTTACAAATATTTTTTTAGGAAAAGATGTTTTAGAATAAAATATTAACTCTAAATATATTATTCCTGATGATAAGAATTTATCAATGAGACTAAAGTCTGATTTATTTTCCTTGAAGAAACTTCTTTCAAATTTTACTTCCGCTAAGGAAATTTTTGACAAGATATATTCTCAGATCCGACCTCATGGTAATAATCAGAGTTTAGGTTAATCACATTAAAAAACCTATTTTTAGAAATAATTATTTTGTTCCTTCAAGAGCCCCTTTTTGTACTAAATTTCATTTGTGGTATACATTGAAATATTAATGGTTCTTTAAATAATGTTCAATTCCTTGGGTTTCATAATGCATACTTTTTTCAACAAATATGGTTACATAATATTTTATTATATAATAATTCAGTATCCAAGCAGGTTTGGATTCCGAAATCCTAAATATTTCTTTTTCATGATAAAAATGGAAGTACCAACAAATTATGTTACATGTATAGTGGATGTTCCAAGCACATGTCTGGCAATAAAGTCTATTTAAAAAATATTTTAAAGACTATTGGTGGAAATGTGACTTTTGGAGATAACTCTAAAAGAGAAATTTTTGGTATAGGTAACAATATTCTTCCTTTTAAAGATATTATTTCATATGATATTTTTTTGTAAAAGGACTAATTCACTACTCCTTATTTCATAGGGAGTCCTTATGCTTGTTTTATTTCTTTCTTATTCATTCCTTAAGAAAAAATTTTCTTCCTTAAAATTTTAATCTTTCTTTAAGAAAATTTTAATTTCATAAAAATTTAATCTTTCCTTAAAAAAAATTTCTTTCTTAAAAATTTTATCTTTCATTATGATAATTTGTTTTTATTAAAAATTTTATAATTCAATATAAATATTTTTCATTCTTAAATTTCATTCATTAATTAAGAAAATTTTCTTTTTTAAAATTTATATCATTGTTTACAAAAAATTTACTTTTATTAAAATTTTATGTTTACTTAAGAAACTTTTTCCTTCTTCAAAATTTTATCTTTCCTTAAGAAAATATGTCATTCATAAAAATCTTATTCATTACATAAGAAAATTTGTTATGTCTTAAAAAAAATATTTCCTTAATAAAAATTATATTTCTTAAAAAATTTATTTTTCCTTCAAAAATTTGTTCTTACATTAAAAGTATATCTTTCAATATGAAAATTTGTCTTTTTTTAAAAAGTATCATTCCTGACGAAAAATTTTTCTTTCTTAAAATTTTTATCTTTCCTTAAGAAATTTGTATTTTTATTTTCGGAATTAAAATTCTTGTAATTAAAATCCTGATATCTAAAACATCGAAGATAATTATTATATGACCGAAAAATTCAATAGAGTATTCTAGAAAGTAAATTTTCTTAATCATCATTTTATTATTTTATTTTTCAATTTTTTGTATTTGAAAATTATCAATTATAGTTTACCATACTATAAATGTTTAGAATTCCTATTTTCTATAATCATCCTCAGCAGTCCAATAAAATCAGGTTTTTTTTAGTGGATTTATTATATTATGGAATTTTAATGGTCATCAATATGTCCGTATAAAGGGCGCCTCGTTCATAAGCATCGCACCAACATTACTGACCTATGTTTTAATGTTATCTTTCCATCAATGTCTTCATTCTGATTTATTTTTCTCTCTAATCACGAATGACTCCTGAATCCTCATCAGATCAAATGTCGACTAGAAAGGGAAAAATGGATTGGTCAATCTTTAGTGAAAGGTTGGTCTTCCTTATCTTCATTGAAAAATATGACTCCCTCATCTCTAAGATGATAAGAACTAACAGTTCAAAATGTGTTTATATATCTAAGGAGAAAATTCCGGATCTTATTTTCCCTGATCTGGTTATTTATTTCTTCGAATCTATTACATTCCTTAAAAAGGAAGAAAAGGAATTGTTTAAGTTCAAATGTTATTATAATACTTATAAAGTCCCCTACAAGAAGTCAACAAATGATCTCAACATACCACATGACAGGGATGATATTCTATTCTCTAAAAAACTTCCCAAGAAGTAAGGTTCTTCTAAGAAATTCAAGGCTTTGGATTATCTTCGTCCTATGTATGTTAAAAATCTGAAGTTTACAAATCATACAACAAATAATTAGATGGTAGCTCTCTAGATACAAGGCCTTATTATTACAATAAAAGGATATAATAACTCTCTACAGATATGTGATATCCTTCTTCGAGATTTTCTTTTCAACATAATGAATATAAAATTGGTTAAGATCATCTTTCTCACCAACAAGGAAATAAAAGGCGATACCAACAGATCACATATTCTTATGTATCTGGAAACTATCTCCTTGATAAATGTTATATGCCTTCAATAATTGAATGTCCCATGTAGATCATTATCAAACCCTTTCATGATTTTGTTTCTCAGTGATGACAATCAATGGAGGATGTATTTAGTGTTTATACAGGAATCCAAATATTTTGATGAAACGGTTGTCTAGAAAAAAGGTGATGTTACTAAATCTCCAAATCGGTACCAATGAAATGGAAAAATGAAGAACCATGCTTGCGAGTACCAGTTGTTAATGTCCCATTATTAGAGCCTCCTCCAAAAAGGAAACCAAAATCCAATTCTGATGAAACAGTTAAAAATTTGAGGGAAATGGAAGCTACCAGAAAGGAAGTAGATCATTCCTTTGTCTTAAACCCTACAGAGGATAAGTCCATAAAAATTAATCAAGATAAAAATATTGGGAAGAAAAAGATGGAGAAAATTGTAAAGAATAAATCCTTGGAAATTACATTGTAACTCTAATATGTTCAGTTTATAATTCTATTTCTGAATAAATAATTGAATATGAAGTTTTAGAAGAATTTGAAGAAGAGGTCGAGGATGAAGTAGATGTTGAAGAGGAATATCAAGATAATGTTGAAATGGTTAAAGATGAGAAAGAATATGTTAATCAACTAGGTGGTGAAGTGGATGAAATTCAAAAATAAGAAAGACAAGATTTATATCAACATCATGAGTTTGAATTGGAATAATATGAATGGGAAGATATTAATGATTTCCAAGTATTCGATGAACAATATCTAATTTTAAATCCTATCAATGGAAAGTATGTTTTGGTTGCCTCATCTGAAAAGGGTTCACCTCATGAAGTATTCTAAGAAAATAGAGAAGCCATCTTCCTTAACTTCAAGAGGAGTTGAGAAAAGAAAAGATGTTTTAGGTTCTAAATCTTCATCATCAGTTGAACATGACTTTGTCAAGCAATCATTATCATTATTGGTGAGAACCATTACAGTTCTTGAAAATAATGATTCCCAGAGGAAAATGATGCATGAAACCCTGAATCAAAAGATGGAATCGACCAATATGTTTATGGACAAGGTGGTCAAGAAATAAGCAGACCTTATTAATCTTTTGATTTATTACAATGCTCAAAAGGTATCTTCTAATAAAATATTTAACCGCATTAAAATCATAAATGAAGAGCTCATAATGTTTAGTGACTTCATGGATTCAAAAAATGGATATTTCGATACTTGTGAAACTGATTTCAACATAGTAAAGGCATCAATATTTGAAAATTTTAGTCAACTCAATTCTGTTGTTCAGTCTGTAAGTAGTGAGAATGAAGTCAGAGCTGAATTAGTGAAAAAAGTGTCTGCTTATGGAGATTTCATTCATAATCAAGATGTCATAATCAATGATCAAGAATAAATGATCTTTTCATTAGAAAAGAAGAACCAATATCAGAAGATCTTTCTAAATAAGCTTTATGAAGATCATCAGGAAGTCAAGATACTCAAAGCTTTGAAAAAGAAAATGATGTCTGAGAAAACGAAGGATGGATGATTTCTTTTTCATTCTGACGATTTGTTGTAAACTAAACATTATTTCCAAGTTTTTTCTTTCATATTATAATTTTGTTTTGACATGTATGTTTCCTTAAAACTTTCAGGTACATCTTATACATCACTATTCATTTTTGAAAATCACAAAAGGGGAGAATTTGTTTGAAGGAAGAGTTTAATGAAGACTCTAATGGGGGAGAATCTATTAAGTGGGAGTATGATAAGAAAGGATAATTCCTAAGGTTAATTTTATTTTATGAATAGTTGTTTACCTAAAGGGGAGATTTTTATTCACACGAAATAAAACAGGATGCTAAAGACCAAGAATAAGATCCTTGGGAATCATAACCGAAGGGGGATTTAGTCTTATTCATCATAAATCTCATTCAAAGGGGGATATGATTTTAATTGTACTTGTTTATCAACGTTAATATATTATTATTTAGAAAAGTTTTTTATGCTTTCAAAAAAAGGGGGATATTGTTGAGTCAATAAGGTTATCTTATGACTTCTCCATTCTTTACGATTTTATGATTTGAAAAACAAAAGGGCTTTTTCTTATGTTATGAATTTTTTTCTTAAGTACTTAATGTTTATTCCTTTTTACATAATGTTTTTTTCATTTTTTTATACATACAGAATTTTCATTCGATTATACTTACAGAATTCTCATTCCATTATACATGAAAATGTCATTCTGTTGTATGATTCTGAATCCTGTTCAAATTTCATTATGTTTTATGATTCTAAATCTTGTACAAATGTCATTCCTTTTTATTTTTCTGAATCTAGTACAAATTTCATTTTTTTTATCATTCTGAATCTGGTAAAAATTTCAATCCATTTTATTATTCGGAATCATGTGCAAATGTCATTCTGTTTAATGATTCCGAATCTGCTACAAATGTCATTAAATTTTATGATTATTAAATCGACAAAAATTTCATTTTGTTTTCTGATTTTGAATTTGGTACAAATGTTATTCTGTTACATGATACTGATTTTGGTACAAATGGGATGTTGTTTTTATGATACCATTACTCTAAGATACTGATCATGTTTTCACAATCCCATTTACTTTTTCTTATGAATCTCTTTTCCTGATAATGTTACATTTGATTAAGGTACCATTACAATATTATCGAATTCTATGTTTTCATATTCATAACCATTATCTTTATATTAACTGTGTTTATTAGATGAAACGATGTTGTAAAATCTATTATAAACTAACCATTGTATGGTTGACACATGCCAGGTCCCTCCGAAAGTTATGGAAAATATGACATTTGTAGTGGAGCCGACCGTTGGAATGTTTTTCCTATAAATAAAAGTTCATTTGAAAAAGAAAAAAACCAAAGATAACAATAATGAACATTGAATGAAATAGTGATCAAAGATTGTAAAATTATTTCTAGAGAGAGTGGTTCTTACAACTCTCAGTGCATCATGAAGAATTCGTGAACAACTTGTTTGGCCCTGAAAAACTTCTTCAGAATTTTATAGTGAAGACTCCTATCGTACTGATCATGGGATTTTGAGTTTGGAAGATATAGGTTCTGATTTACTTATAAATCGATGGCTCAAAGGGATATTAAGACAGATATTGATATTTGGATTTAGGGCATACCTAGGTTTAGGTAATATAGACTTTATTGAAAGTATAAATCTTGGAACCTTTATCCATGTTTGTTGGATACCCTTCTCTTTGGGCTAAAAGAATATTATTTTTAGTTGTATTCATGTTGTTTTAATTTCACCGCTATTTTAAATTTGATAAAGTTAAAAAGTATAATTTTCCTATACTTTGTAATTTGGTTACACAGATTGTATTAAATATTCTATACACTTTTTGATAGAATCATTACTTTAAGAAAATATTTCTTAACTTTTTATCTTAAATATGTTTGTATAAAAGAATGTTTCTAAAAGTGGTTTTGTGAATGCTTGTTTTCTCACGACCCGTCCCCCTGGGCTCATGCCGTGACTACCTCATGCTAGCCTTCTATAGGCCAGGAGCTGGTGACTAGCACCAAAAGGCGTATTCCCTAAAACCGAGATGGGATTACATTTAAAACTTTTAAACTCACACAATATTGAACACACCATGACACGAACAAGTGTAAACTGAATAGTAATAATATTGGGTACAATATGTAAAGAAGTGTCAGAAAACAAGCCTAACTAGAAAGTATATGAAAACTGAAATGTACAAGTAAACTGAATAGATCCTATGAAAAGCCACCAAAAATCCATCCTAAAGGGTAGGTACAACTCTTGAACGATCATCTATACGGTATGCCTCCTCTAGTTCAACCTCCGAGCTACCTCCAGTCTTGGTACCCTCGTCCTCATTTTGCACTTTCCATCATCTGCACCCAACAAAAGAAGGTGCGGGCATAGCCCGTGGACGGGAGAGTATAACGATACTCTTTAGGTACCTCAAGACCCTCAGAGGTCTCAGAAAATCCACAAAGGAAATACCACAAAGCACGAAAACGACCAACGACCCTAATTATGTATATTCCCATACAAATAACTATGTTATCATGTATACCAATAACATTCATGAGGAAACAGAAGGCCAAAATCCTTAGCCAAAGTACAACTATTACATGAAGGAAATAATACCACAAAGGTAACACCATAAAGGTAACACCACCATGGTTAGTACTACAGAGGTAATGTAACAAAGAAGAATACAAAAAAGGTATCACAACATAGGTATGTACCAGGATGGTAACACCACAATGGTAAGTACCACATAGGTAACACCACATGGAAGAATACTATATAGGTATCACCACAAATGTATGTAACAAAAAGGAATGCCACAAAGAAGATTACAAAAAGGAAATGACCCATCACACACCAGGTATAACATAGGTACGGTAGGAAAGATGATTAGATGTAGCTATTGAATCATCTTACTATGTTAAGAGGCAGAACCACGAATAATCCTAAATAATCATACCCACATAGGGACCTAAATCGTCTGACCCACATTGGGTCATAGTACAACAGACCCACATAGGATCCTAAAGTAGTCCCATGTGGATTCCTAGAGCGGATCCATGTGAGACTCTCAAACACAGACCCACATAGGATCCTGAATCATAGACCCACTTAGGATTCCATAGCAAAGTCCCATGTAAGATCATTTTCTCATGTTACAACTAGCTACAGGGTTCCTGCACTAAGCACGCTTGATTCCGGGAGGATACACTCCTCATACCACAATTATTAAACTATAACTTCCACGAAGTCCAATGAATAATTATCCCAAAGGACCACCATGAAAAAGGGGTCTCAACGCAACAGACAGTGTGTCAATCTGATACTCGGTCTGTATGTTATTAGCTTTTTAGTCCCGAGGGCCCGGTTGCATGCATGTCTGATCCAACCCGTCCATACCCCAACATTATCCAAAACTCATTTTGGGTATACCGAACGGACCATCTTGATCCTAGGTTTTCATCCCCATAGACGGTTCGTCAAAGGGACGCCATTAGATCAAAATATGGCTGAAAAACGAAAACTGTTGAAGTGGGTCTGGGTCCAATCCGACCCCGTGAGACCTACCCAGCCCGACCCGGCCCCGGGTTTGACCCGGCCCACTGGTTACGACCTACTGGGCGGCCTCGCCGTATGGTATCGCAGTGCGACCTGCTATTCAGCTCACGATACGGTCGCACGATGCGGCCATCAGTGTGGCCTCGCGGTGCGGCGGTCCACGGTGCAACGACCCGCCATGCTGCCTCGCAGAGCGGCGGTCCGCAGAGCAGAGGGCCGCGGTTCGGAAGCCTGCAGAGCTGCAGTCAGCGGTTCGACAACCCACGGTGCGAGGTCCCATGGTGCAGTGGCCCGTGGTGTCGTGGCCGCGTCTGGCAGAACGGCCAGCCTCCTCCACCTCCGCACGGCACCGTTATGCTTCGTGCCCTCCCCGGTGCCTGACAGCCAGCTGACTGCCCTCGCTTCACCACCACGGAAGAATGTCGAGGAACATGCACACCCTGGGGCACGGACGAGGGCTTCCATATCCCCTTCACATGGCAGGCCACCACTAGCCATGCACTTGCTCCGTAGTAGTCGACGGGCCGCGACACTTCTCTGGCAGCGCTGTCATGGTACCTTTGTCTTCGCGGTCGGCCGTGGTGACGGCCACCACTCTAGAGTCCCACTCTTTCCAATCGCCATCACTGGTCGCCATCCTCCTACATCACAAAGATCGCTTCAAAACCACAATGGTTGCAGAGTGGTCGGGCCATGTACGTTTGGCCCACCCCTTCCATGTTAGTGCGGTAGAAAGAAGCATGTTTATTATTTAATCATGAAAAAGATCAAGAATAGGGAAACAAATATACAAATAAAAAAACCCTACATCTAAGGATTGTTGACCTCGGTGATGAGGGAAGGGAAGAGGTTGGTTCATTGTCATTTAAGGCATTCATCATTGCAGAGGGTGTTCTTTATTGGAGAGTACGTTCGTCGTTGGAGAGTGACCTTCGTTGGGATATGTTCTTCATCGGAGAAAACGATCCTCTAAAATCTCTCCCTTTCCAAGGATTTTCCACCAATGATAATGTGAGGATCCAACATATATTCAAATAGTTTTATATAATTTATTTACATTGGCACAAAATAAAATGGCTGAATTAATTAATTGGAGAGTTGGAATAATTAATTATTTGAATTTGGGAGGTTTTCCCTACATTAAAAGGGGTTTGGGTGGTCCTCCCCACCATGAATTCAAAAAGGGGGGTTTCCTAGCTCGGGTGGTCCCCACAACCGAGCATTCAAATGGTATGTTAAAAATAAAATATAAATTTTCTTTTATTTTATTTTTATTTCCACGAAAGAACATGAAATCAAATATTCTCCCTCAAAAAATACGGTCGTGTTGAAGGTCTCCTTAAAAGAATATCAGCGCTGCAAGAGCAACATTGTCCTCAGATTTCAATTCTGGGCACCAGTTCAAAAGTTACAAAAACCCGCTCACATGTTTATAGAACATACTACAAAAAGTGTTCAGAAATTCATTTCGTGCACACAAGGCCACATAATCATGCCCTGTCAATTTTCATGGACTCGTAAAATTCCGATATAATTAATAAAAATTACATTGAATTTCTAGGGCATTACATTATCCCCACCTTAGGGATTTGCATCCCCATACGCCACATCTCAATCTATGGAAAACAAGTTGTGGTACTGAGCATGAATGTGAAACTCACACTACCATGTGCTCTCCTAGAGGTTCCTTTGATGTCGGTGAACACTCACTAAAGGTGTCGATCGCCCATGAAGTACATTCTCATGTCAATCCTCAATATATAATGGAACCTCCATTAACATCTCCCCATCGCTAATGTCCTTCTTACCATGGTTGATGACGTGAGATGGGTTATGAACCTATCTCCTCAGCTGGGATATGTGGAAAGCCTCATGAACTATGTGTAACTGAGGGGGATGTTCTAGGCGGTAAGCCACATCACCAACTCTACTGAGGACCTGAAGAGTTCTGATGAAACTCAGCGATAACCTGTCACCCCACCCAAATCTCTGCAATCCTCGTTGAGGTGAGAACCATAGAAAGACATGGTCTCTATCCTCGAACTCCAGAGGTCTTCGTCTCCTATTAGCATAAGACTTATGCCTACTCTGTGTAGTCTTCATCTTATCCTGGATGATCTGACCCTTCTCTGTGGTAGCCCCCACCATCTATGGTCCCATGAGTGCATCCTCCCTTGGGACAGTCCAACACTATGGAGATCTGCAAGGTTGGCCATACAGATCATCAAAATGTGTCATCCCGATGGTGGAGTGATATCTTTGGTTGTATGAAAACTCCACCAAGGGAAAGTGATCCTCCCAGCAGCGATCGAAGTCGAGGATGCAATATCACATCATGTCTTTGAGGCTTTGAATGATCAGCTTAGTCTAGCCATCTTTCTGAGGATGGAAGGCAGTTCTCAAACAAAGCTATGTCTCGAAAGCCTCATACAACCCATTCCATAGGTGGGAAGTGAAACATGAATCACGATCGGAAAAAATTGTCGAGTTTACTTTATGTAGCTGCACAATCTCTTGAACATAGATTCCTCTCAAGCTCTCTACTAAACCCTTCTCTCTGATTGATTTGAAGTGGGATGACATGGTGAGTCGGTCGATGATCACCCAGATAGAATCATGACCCCTGGATGTATGTTGAATTCTTGTCATGAAGCCCATGGATATCCCATCCCACTTCCTCCCTGGGACCTCTAATGGTTTAACTAAGCATGCAGGTACCTGATACTCCTCCTTCACTTGCTGACAAGTGAGGCACCAAGAGAAAAAAATATTCTACTGCCTTCTTTATTCTTGGCCACCAGTGCTGTCTTTAGAGGTCTTAGTACATCCTCGCCACTTTAGGATGTACCGCTAGAGGGGATGTGTGCAACTCCTTCATAAATTCTTCCTGAAATGACACTGGTACCATGGTACGTCCTATGAAAAGGATTATGTGCTCCTCACATTCAGAAAATCCATCCAGTGCCTGCCCTGAGGATATCTGAACGTGTTGAGGCTCATAGTCAGTGTCCCCACGCTATGCCTCCATGACTCACTAATGATGTGGGGGAGTGACTGAATGATACTAAAGAAAATATGCTCCATATCATTCCATAATGGATATCCATAAAGCGGCCAGCTGCTCTCTCGCCTCACCTAGAAGCTATATACCAGATCTCTTATACTATCTAGCCAATCCAAGGAAATTATGTAACTTCATCACACTCCTAAGTGGATCCCAAGGAAGTACCGCCTCAATCTTCACAGTATCCACATAAACATCAGCCTTCGAGATAATGTGTCCTAGAATGTGAACCTCTTGGATCCAGAACTGGCACATCGAGAGCTTGACATAATGATGGTGCTCTCAGAGTGTGTCCAAAACCTCCTACAAATTATAGGCATGCTCCTCCTCAGTAGCTGATTAGATCAGAATGTCGTCGATGAAGACTACCACAAATTGATCATGGTATGTATGAAAGATCATGTTCATGAGTCCCATGAACACCATTGGATCACTAGTCATGCCGAATGGCATAACCAAGAACTCGTTGTGGTTGTACCAGAATCTGATAGCAGACTTCTGCACATCCTTGTCTCGTACTCTGAGCTGGTGATAGCCTGATCTGAGGTCTATCTTCGAGAACCACCATTCTCCCTTCATCTAATCAAATAGATCATAAATCCTTGGATGTGGGTACTTGTTCTTCACGGTCACCTGGTTCAAGCGTCGATAGTCATAAAAATTATGAATCTATCACTTGCCTTCTTGGTTAACCGGATCGAAGTTTCCTAAGGGGAAATACTAGGCTGGATGAATTCCTTCTATTGTAAGTCTCCCAGCTGTACCTGCAGCTCACAAAGCTCTGTGGGAGCCATCAGATAAGCTGGTGTAGATATCAGTGTTGTCCCCGAATACAAGTCAATGTAAAGGACCCCCTATATGCATAGAGATGGACCCATAAAAACATTAGGGAAGACATATACATACTGTTCTCCCACGAAAGGATAGCTCGAACACTCCACATCAATGGCTCAGAAGGAGAGGCTATCCAACTAATGAGTGATCGGCTGCACTCTGCTCCGGGTAAGTCCATTATGTGATGCAAAAGCTCCCTTCCCAACGACAAAGATAAACATAATCCCATACATGCAGACACACCACACTTTCCACCTAACACATTCAATAAGAGCATGGACTGTAGATAACCATTCCATACCCAAGTTGACGTCATAAGTCCATAACTTCGACACAAGAGTATCCCAACCGATTCACTCACCTCTTATGGTAATCTCACACTATCGGCGCCGGTGAGTAATCATCGAATTCACTCCCGTAAGAGTCTCTAGCCGTAAGGATAGATCCAATGGCTCTATCATAATCTCCATCCTCCGAACAAGGGACTTGGAAATGAAAGAAAGATTGAAACGTGTGTCTATAAAATCTTAAGCTAATGTTTAGTAGACACATATCGTAACTCGTATCATTTTCAGAGCACCATGGTCATAAGCCTCAGGTACCTTCAGCTGAGCTCGCCCCTGTCCACCAAGTCCATGTAGGCATAGAGGAACACATTGTGGTGGTGGCAGTAGTATCTCAAATCGTTGCCCAGTTCCAGCTACATGGCCAGCTCATCTTCCACGTCTACCTGCTCCCTATGGATCTCCATGGAAGAACCTCTGTCTCTGCAAGGGTGGTATTTTGACCGTCTGCTGATCATCTCTATGGTGGATAAAACCTTGACGATTCATGTGACCTTACCCGCTGCATGTGAAGCACATCTTTCTCCTCACATGACTAGATCTATCACCTGCATGAGTCCCTGCTCGAAGGTATAAGCCATAAATAATGGGTCTCACACCATAACAACGGAGTACCGTAAGAGGTCGGTGAACATCATTGAGTACTGAACCATAGTCATACTACCCTGTTGTAGATGAAAAATATCATGTATCCACACAACATCAAGGGTCTCTAGGACAAACTCTTCCCAAAACAGGCTCTCAATGTCTACCCAGGGAAGTGTCACCCCATCGTGAACCTAGACCATCAAGCTCCCAAATCTTCATTCTACTACCTATTGAAGACATGCGGCATGTATCATCATGAGATCATCTACTGTCCCTACCAGTCATAATACTCTCACCACGACCTCCATCCAATCCTCAACCACCAGTGTTTCAGTCTCATCCCTTAACCTAGATGGCCTCTATCGCAGGAACTCATGCAGCATGCTCAAGCACCATGCAGCATTAACAATTGGGGATGGTGGCATAGGTGGACCAACATGTAAGGGTACCACTACTGCCTCCCTTGGTTCCCAAACCGATAAAGGTCCCTGCACTGAAGCCTCGTCACTCGGTGGGCTATCATCGCATTCTATACCTGGAACCCTAGATTGCAGTCTGCGTGGAGGCATCCATAAAAGAAAAAGGTGTTCCAAAATCATTATGTTATACCTGGTGAGATGAATCAAAGAGTTCACAAATAAAAATTTCCAATCACACATTCAATTACTATTTTCATGCACTAATTAAAAAATCAGATGCTAGGGTCTTGGTGCAAGGTTATGTTGGTCGCCGCACCAACACTGGATTCCCTAAACTGATAAATACACTCACTACACTAAACACTATTGTCGTTAAAAAGATCATAGTCCAGTGTTCTATTGTATAACTGACTCCTCTGATAGCAATTTGTCAGGACCCATCCCCTAGGGCCCGTTCTGTGACTACTCCAAACCCGCCTTCTATAGCCAAGGGGCTGGAGACTAGCATCGAATGGCATATTCCCTAAAACCGCGATGGAATTGCATGTAAAGCCAATAAAATCATGCAACAAAGAACACAAAAAGAAAAAAACACTAGGAAACTGAATAGTAAAAAAGAGTGCATATATTATGTAAAAGGGGTCAAAATACAAGCCCAACAGAAAAGTACAAGAAAACTGAAATGTACAACTAAACCGAATAGCTCCAGTGAACACCTACCAAGCATCCTACCTGAAGGGTAGGTACAACTCTTGAACAGTCATCTCTACAGTTCGCCTCTTCAAGTCCACCTGTGAGCTACCTTTAGTCATGGTACTCTCATCATCAGTCAGTGATCTATCTCTTCTTCACCAAACACAACAATGTACGGGCGTATCCTGTGAAGGGGTGAGTATAACTTTACTCGGTAGGGACCCCGAGACCCTCAACGGTCTCAAAAAATCAAAAAAGGATAAACCAAAAAGCATGAAAATGACCGAAGACCATAATTAGGTATATTCTCATACATATACCGAATTTATGAAGTATACCCATCACATTCATGAGGAAACAAATGGCCCAAATACTAAGCCAAAGTACAACTCTTCCATGAAGGAAAGAATACTATGAAGGTAATGCCACAAAGGTAAGTACCAAAATGGTAACACCACATAGAAGAATACCAAAAATGTATCACCAAGAAGGTATGTACCACAAAGGTAATGCCACTAAGGTAAGTACCAAATAGGTAACGCCACAAAAAATAATACCACATATGTGTCACAAAGAAGATATGTACCACAAAGGTATGCCACATATAAGATTACCACAAATGTAATGAGCTATCTCACATGAATTATATCATAGGTATGGTAGTAATGATGATTAGATGTAACTACAAAATCATCTTATGCTATTAAGTGGTAGACACACAAAAGATCCTAAATCATCAGACCCATGTAGGATCCAAAATCATCAGACCCACATAGGATCCTATTACCAAAGACCCACATAGGATCCTAGAGTAGTCCCACATGGATTCCTAGAGTGGATATAAGTAAGACTATCAAACACACACCCACATAGAATCCCGAAGCATAGACCCACATAGGATCCCAACGCACATACCCAGAAAAGATCCTTTTCTGATGTTACAGGCTGCTACACGGTTCCCGCACAAAGCTTCCTTGATAACGGGAGGGTCCGCTCATCAATCCACAGGTCAAATACTCCATATTCCATGACGTCCCATGAATATGTATCCTAAAAGACCTCCATGATAAAGGGGATTCAATGCAAGAGACCATGTGTCAATCAGACGCCCGACCTGTAAGTTATTAGCCTTTTAGTTCTAAGGGTCTGGTTAGATTCGCGTCCGATCCAACCCAACCGTACACCAACATTATCCAAAACTCAAGTGGGGTGTACCAAATGTACCATTTTGATCAAGGATTCTAGCGCCGTAGATGGTTCATCAAATGGACACTCACATCTCAGGATATGGCCAAAAGAACGAAAAGGGTCAAAGTTGGTCCGGGTCTAGTCCGACCCGATTGGACCGACCCGGCCCGACCCAGCTGTGGGTCTGACATGGCCCACTGGGCGGCCTCGTGGTGTGGCCTCATGTTATGGCTCGTAGAGTGGCCTCTCGGTGTGGCCCGCGGTGAGGATGTCCACTGTGCGACGGCCTGCAGAGCGGTGGTCTGTGGTGCGGTAGCCTGCGGTGCGGCGGCCCACGGTGCGGTGGCTGACAGCTGGCAAGACAACAATCCATTTCCTCCTCCGTGTAGCACGTTCATGCGCTGTTCCATCACCGGAAGTCATCAGTGAGCCATCCACCCTCCCTTTTTTTCCATGGCACATGGTCGTGGCTCTTGCACACCCGACGGTGCAGAAGCGCCACGCTGTCTCCCCTTCGCACGACCAGCCACCGCCAGCTGCCACCCATGCTCCACTACAACTGACGATCTGTGTCTTTTCTCTGGTGGTGTGGTTTCACCACCAACATCTTTACGGATGACCGTGGTGTCGGCCACCTCTCTCGTGTCCCACTGCTTCCAATCGCCAGAACCAGTTTCTGTCCTCCTCCACCTTAAAGATCACATAAAAACCATAAATGTTGTGGACATGTTGGGCCATGTTCGTTGGGCCCACCCCCTCAATTTTAGAGTTGTAGAAAGATGATTTTTCATTCATAAATAATGAATAATGTCAAGAATGGGGCAGGGGGTATTCCAATAACAATACCCTTCCTCGAAGGTTCATTGAAATCGGTGAGGAGGGAAGGATGGTCATCGGTTCATTTTCATTGAAGACGTTCCTCGTTGGAGAGGGCATTCTTCATAGGAGAGCACGTTCTTTGTTAGAGAATGACCTTGGTTGGGAGGTGTTCTTCATTGGAGAAAATGATCCACTAGAATATCTACCTTTCAAACTATTTTCCCCCAATGATAAAGTGATGAGTCTACATAAATTAAAATATGTTTATATAATAAATTTAAGTTGGAACTAAATTAAATAGCTCAAGTAATTAATTTGAGAGTTAGAATAATTAATTATTTAATGTTGGGAGGTTTTCCTCAGTTTAAGAGGGGTTCAAGTGTCCCCACCACTATGAATTAAAAAATGTGGGGGTCCTAGATCAGGTGGTCCCCACCACCAAGCATACACATGGGCGGTTAAAAATAAAATAACAGTTGTTCTTTTATTTTATTTTATTTTCCATTAAAAACACGAAAACTAAATTTTACCCTTGACCAACTGCGGTCGTGGTGAAGGTCTCCTTAAGAGAATATTAGCTCTGCGAGTGAACCGGTTTCATCAGATTTCAATTCCGAGCACCGATTCTAAAGTTACAAAATCTTGCAAACACGTTTACTGAACATACCCGAAATAATGTTCAGAAATTCATTCCGAGCACACCGGGTCTCGGAATCACACACCATCAATTTTCACATACTCATATTATTCTTCTATAATTTAAAAAAAATACATATAATTTTTGAGCCTTTACATGTTTAACAATGGTAATCTATGTTTTCATAAGGTAAAAAATAAATCCTTATGAAACAGATTTCCTTAAGGTTAAGAAACATTCTTTAAGAATGTTATATATCAACATTAAAGGTTTGAAAGAAATTTTTATAGAATACAATTAACCTCCCCCCCCCTCTTGTATTTGAGCATCTCATTATTCAAATTTTATCCTATAATAACCTATATCATATAATTTCTGTTATGAGTGTTTCGTAGCCCCATTAAAATGTCCATCGAAATATCATCCCATTTCCTCATAGGTAAAGGGGGAGGTTGCATCAATCATCTAGAATTTTTTCTTATATCCTTCACCTATTGACTAACCAAAAATGTCAACACATAATCAGCAATATCTAGCTTCAGGTTTTACCACAAAAAAATGATTCTTCAAAAATATGTACAACATTGTGGAACCAAGGTATATTGATAAATTGGGGCTATGACCATCATCCAATAATTTATTTTTTAGCTAGGTATAGTGGGAAAAAAATAATTTCCCTAAATTTCAGAATTCCATATTCAAATACAATTTCAATTAGTCACCCATCATTAACAAATTTTATTTTCTTTTCAAACTCCTACCCACCAAACTGAGAACACTTTATTCATTCCAATAAAGATGGTTTGGAAACTATTTGAAAAATTTGTGATATTTCATCTTCCATAAAAATTCAAATATATATCATTATTATGATCGTTAACATAGAATCCCTATCAACTCTCATCTTGTTCATAATTCCATGGCCATTCCTTCTTTATGCCTCCACCACCTTATTTTCCCTAGGTGGGTGGTAGTTTATCTGGCAATAATAATCCAAGAGTATCTAAATCCATCTCATTTATCTCATGTTTAGTTATTTAAATGAGAAAATATATATCAAACTCTTTTGTTCAATATATATCTCACATCATTCAATATAGAGATAGTGTCTCCATATCATCAGTGAAGCAATAACTCCTGCTAACAGATGATCATGAGTTGAGTAGTTTTGTTCATGAATTTATAACTACCATGATACATTTGAAATAACCCTAACATTTTTTATAGGAACAAAACACAGTCTATTCCTTAATTCATCCCTATCAAACATAAGCACATATTTTCCAAATGTTAATTCCATGATAAGATCTCATTATAAACATATCATAAAATATTAATATCATTCTTCACACTGTTTGTTTTTCAAAACGAGTTTATCCCATTTATCTATGATCTTGGTTATGGGTTTCCCAATTGGATATAAATTTAGATGAAACTATAATACTAACATGTTAATCAAATAAAACTACATACGTCGGTTTTAGTCATCGGTGTATTCAATTCTTTGATTGAGACCCTCTTCGTAGTATCAACAGAAATTAAATCCATGGGGACATTATAGCCAAGAAAAGCAATTTCTTGAAGCCATGATTCATAGTTTTTAATCTTCACTTATAGTTAGTTTATTCTAAGAGTCTTTAGAAAAATTATCAATTGGTTCTCATTATCTTCGTCACTTTTGATTACTTCATGATATCAACAATAAATACAATGACAGAATCATATTGATTTTCATTGAACACTATGTTTATTAGATCTTTGAAAACAAAGGGTTCATTAGTCAGTCTGAATAAAATTAATTTAAATGCATAATGACCATACCTTATTCATAGTATATTATTTGGAATATTTTCTCTTTTACAAAAAATTTATGATATCCAGAACCAAGGTCAATCATTGAGAAATTTTGATCATCGTGAAGTTGATCAAATAAATAATCAGTGTGAGGTGGATGATAGATGTTCATTCTTTTAATAGAATTTATTTCTCTATATTAAATTCTCAAAATCATTTATCTATCTTTACTCATGAAAAAAGAATGAGGGATCGACATGGAGAAATACTAGGGATAATAAATCCCTTATTAGTAAACTCATACAGTTCGTTCATTAGCTCTAGTAATTACATAATATCCATTCTATATGGGGTTTATTTTATAAGACTTGCATCGGGGATTAAATCAATATTAACCTTAGCTTCATTCTATGGAAGATTTCTGGGTAAATCCTCTAGAAATAAATCAATATATTCTCGTACAATTGGTAAATCCACAATTTTAATATTTATTTCTTCATACCAGTATTTTAATCCAGCTTACTCCCTAATAATCGCATTTTGTAAAGCTAATTGTGGTGGATTTTGATAAAAATTAGGTGATGAAATTTATTCTCTAATAATAATGTATTATAGAAATTCATCACAAATCACAACTTCCCTTTTTTCCTTTAATAATTTCTCAAATAATATTTTTATAGTCATCCCATACCAAGGATTATATCAATTTTGACCATAGGTTTGATGATAAATTCAAAAGATGAGGCCTGTTTATATGCCATAATGGGAACTACCAGACACATCATTATTTTAAATAGACATACCATATGAGTTTTTACTAAAAACTCCCTTATTAATGTGAATTGGAAATGACTAATTTTTAAAGAGAACTGGTAATATAAAAAAATTTAGTATCTAAAATCAAATAAATATTTGGATAAATTTGTGGAAATGAATATATTACAATCCACAACATCATTATGAACATCAACCTCGTCAATTGTGATTCCAATTGCTTGTATGTGCTCCCATTGCCTTTTCTGGGACATGTTCCTTCGATTCATAGCATAGTCATTTGAATAATGTCCCAACTTGTACACATTATAGCAATGATCATTTTTTTCTTGCATTCCCTTTCAATAATTAACATGGAGGATTTTTTATTCACACTTATAACAAATTCTCATATAATTTAGTTAAGTACCAGGGTGTTTCTTCCATGAATTAACACACGGTGGAATATCATCTTTTCCATTATTCCCCTTATTACATTTTCTAGAGTTTTTAGCGGCCCACTTCTACTATTTCATTACATTAATGTCACAAGACATAGATAAATTCTTTTCTATCTTCATAGCACATGAGACTATATCTTCATATGATTAGAAATATTATTAATACAATGATCGTCATAGGAATAGTTTTAACCCATAAAATAATTGATCAATATTAATTCTTGTTTTATGTATGTAGTCTGGAGCATGCCATTCTATCCTTGTGAAGATAGCTTTATAACTTGCAACATTCTATGTAATGACCCAAAGTTTCATTAATGGAAAATCCCTCTTGATCCAGTTAAATGTCTCTTTATGAATTTTTTTTATAAGATTTCAACTTCATTGGTTTTATGTTAAGTGTTGTGACAGTTACTTTTATAGTCGTTGAACAGTGATCACATGATTAGTATAAATATAAGGCTTTAACGGACCCAATTTTACTCAAACAAAGGAAGTGATGGCCTCATCCAGTAGAATTGCCCCTTAAGAAGCCCATTTGTCAGAGCACAGAAAAGTGGTATCATACCTGGGCTTCTCCCTTGACCAAGTCCAAGCTGAGCTTCATTATGTCAAGCTCCAACGTGACCGTCTATGGGAAAAGTGGAAGTTGATTGAAATTACCACTCGAGCGATGCAATCTGAACCACCCCAAGAGTCTATCACCGTCACACACCTTACCCTTAGGTATTATTCAGCTATTTTAAGGGGTTATGTAACAAATAAGTAGTACTATGTTCATGCACATTATTTTTGTATATAATAATGAATATAACATCTAGTCATTTTTGATACATTGTAAATAGTTTTTAAAGTACAAATGGTTTTTTTAGTTATTATTTAATTAAGAATTCTTTTTTATTAAATTAAGGGATTTATGAATTAAATATTATTTTAATAAAATATTATTATTAATTTTAAATTAATTTTTATTAAATATAAATGCTCTTATAATTTTAAGAATGCAATTATAATTTTTATTAAGGTTTGAAAACCATTTCTGTCAAAACCCGTAAATTTTCGATAAATGTCGTTTTTCATTTTAAAAATGAAAATTCACATATTTCAAAAATTATTTAGATAAAATAAATGTTATTTTTTGAATTAGGACATCGAAATTATCCAACGGTGAATTTTTCATAATTTTCTGAGACAGTAAAATTTTTGGGTAAAAATTAAATACCGTTTAAATATAAAATGTGTTTTATGACATCATAATGACACAATAGTGATGTAATAGAATACTATAATCTTTATGTTCGGCCAATATAAGTTTTACAATTAAAATAAAGTGATATCGGGTTTTTTTTTTGACTTATTTTTCAAAGCATTAATGGACCCCTCATGACTTATTCAACACTTTGCCTTTTTAAATTAATTTTCATGGGAGTGTGACTAACCTCCACATAAGCAACCTTATTATTTTAAGAATATAGGACATGGGCCTTATAAAATATTTGTTTCCTCTTCCCTTTTCAAAAAAACAAAGGGAAAAAACCATGGGATGGTTTGTGGTTTGGATTAATTTAATGTAAGGGGACCCAAACCTAAATAATAATGAATTCCCTCACCTTCCATATATAAACCCACCCATGCTCTCACTTCCTCCTCACTAAAATCCCTTGTAGTTCATCCAAAATCCGCCCTACTCTCTCTAGAATCCTCACAATATTCCCCAAGCTCCCAAGAAGCCTCTCACAAGCCTCTCTCTAGCCTTTGGAAGCACACTTCCAAGTAAGGGTTTTTTCTTCCTATCTCATTTTTGTCAATTTTATTTAAATTGCATTGCTCTATTATTTTCAAATATGAATGTAAGGGTATGGTTTTGTACCTCCCCCATAATTCCCTATTATTGTTTGAATGATGGGATACCCATTTCTTTCTCATTAAATGCCTCCCATGTACACATGTTACTATGCCGAAATTACGAATGGAACTTCTCTCTCCTCTTTTACATTCAAGAAATACTTTTTGTATCATGAATTTAAATTCTATTACATTTGTTGGGACATGTATCTATATATCCTCCTCACTGTCCATTAAATTTAAATATTATGAGGAACCCATTTCTCTCTCGTCATTCCTTTTTATGAATTCTTATCTCACGCCGTTACACTTCCGAAATCGCACCGATTTTCAAATCCAATGTCATTGTGTAGTGAATACCATGTCCATTTCTCCATCAAGGGTATTCAACTTTATGCACATTTACTTATTGATTGTAAAGTTTCATTTATTAATTCCACATTCCTTTATCGTGAAATAAATGATTATGTTTTATGAATCCAAGTTTTATGATCCATGTGGCACACTTATGCATGAAATGAAATGTTTAATAAGGGTGCTCCCTTATAGCGCTCCAATGCTTTGGGTAAAGTATATTATCATGATACGTCATGTGCAATGAGTGTTGACTCATGCTAATTCAAGTGAAACGAGGTTTTACTCATGCTTCATGTGTAATGAGGGTTTACTCGTGCTCCATGTGCAATGAGCCTTGGCTCAGGCTAATTCAATGTTATGTGTTATTGCCACATTTCAATGTTATTATTATCATGCATTATCATGCCTTTAGGTTCATGTTTATCTTATGCTCTATTGACATGCCTATTTCCTAACATGTATTTCACTCCTCATGTTATTCCATGTATACTCCCTTACTAGGCTTTATAGCTCACCCTTTTCTTATGCATGTCCTCAAGTTATCCCATGCAATGCTAAGTACGAGGGAATATTGTGGTCATGTACAGGAAGTTTTCAATAAAGGTGTTGTGTTTCATGTTTTAAGTTTTTATGTAATGATCCTAAGCCCCAAAGACACTAAACCTCTCGATCTTCATTGTTGTATCAAGTGATGTTTTATGTAATAAAGCATGTTTAAGTTGTAATAAAAAGCAGGGTTGTCATAGTTGGTATCAGAGGACAGGTTTAGTTATTTTTGGGATTAGGAAACCCTTGTAAAGCCTTAGAGACAAGACTAAGTATAATAAAAACATCCCTAAGTTTTGGTAAGTACTGATTAAGTGGTTTATCAGACAAATACATCTATGTCTAGATATGAGCAGGTAGAGGCGGCTCTGGCATAGATGTATCCTAAGGGTAAAACCCGAAAACACCACTTTGAGCTAGACTCAAACGGGAATTGGTGCACGACAATGGGCCTTGCTGCACTCTTGGTTACGACACTCCTGGGGGATATGTTTTGATAAATTCAAAATCTTATTATGAACCTTTATTAAGGGAATTAAAAAAATGCCCCTAAGAATATATGTTACAAAGTAGATCATGAAAAGCCTAGATTGATTCCTATATAATCATGAGTTAAAGAAATAAAAGTTTATTTTTGAGTCATCAACTTTTGTCTTTGGATTACCCTTTATGTGTTACCCATAAATTTCCTTTTATTCCAGCCAATGGCTGGTAAAAAGAGGACTCGGACTAACACCTGTTGTGAAGATCAGTGTGATGATTGTACTAATGAGATGCCAAATCCAATGGGAGCGGGAATCGAAAACTTTATCACACTTCTCTCTCAGCTAACTCATGTTTTAAAAAGAAACACAGGTCAAGAGGAATTTTCAACCCCCTCCTAAGAAAGAGCAAGTCACTATCGAGAGCTTCATGAGACAAAGGCCTCCTACTTTTAGTGGATCATCTGATCCCACTATCTCTGAAAAATGGATCAACTCCATTGAAAATATCTTCTTCATCCTCCAATGTTCTGTAAAAGAGAAGGTTCTCCTGGATACTTATCGTATGGAGGGTGAAGCTGATCAGTGGTGGACGTTGATCAAAAATACGAAGCTTGAGGAGGATATCGAGGCTTTGGAATGGAAGAAATACCTTAATATGTTTTTCGATAAATATTTTCCGCGCACCCTCCGGCTTAAGATGGAAAGGGACTTCATTTCCCTCAAGCAAAAAGATTAGGAATCCATTGGATTGTACGAGGAAATATTTACAAGGCTTGCACGATACGCTTCCGTCTTTTTCATTACCCCCCAATGCATGGTTGACCGCTTATTTGGTGGGATGAAGCCTAGCTTGCGGAAAGCATTAGTGATCCGTGACTTCGAAAGCTATGAGGAAATTGTCTGATGTGCCCTAAAGGTCGAAATGGAGATCGGAGAATCACAGGGGTATCATGGGAATAAGAAACGTAAGGTGGACATCAATGTTGGTGGGCCAATGGATAAATCCATTGGCGCTAAGAAGTTACAGCACCCCACTTTCTAAAAGTGTGGAAAGAAGCACCCTAGAAATTTCCTTAAGGGGATGAGAAAATGCTTCAAGTGTGGAAGAGAAGGGAACCTAGCTGTTAACTGTCGGCAAGAAGGACCCGTGGCTGCGACAAAGGAGAGGAATGCTCAGTTCGAACCTCAACGCGTTGTTCAATGCTATAAATGCAATGAACCGGGTCATTTTAAAAATCAGTGCCATAATCCAATGGTTTTTAGAGGTAACCAACAACCTCCAAGGCAGCAAGAAGATCTTTTTCCATCACTTATGCTGATGTGAACCCCGACAATGAAGTGGTGACAGGTACACTAGTTATTCATTCAAGAATAGAGAACATACTTTTTGATTCAGGTTCTACGCATTATTTTGTATCTCGAATGTTTAGTAGAACAATCCCAGCACCACCACAAATCATGGATGTAAAGATGTCGGTGAGTAATTCAAATTGGGCAATCATTGTATCCCATGAATATAAGTCCTCCACTGTTATAATCTGTGGATTGAATTTCTTGGAGAACCTCGTCATACACCCTCTGGTGGAATTTTATGTGATTCTTGGCATGGATTTTCTTTCCTTATATAGAGCCAATATAAATTGTCGGAAGAGGTAAATCACACTCCATATGGAGAATCGACCCCCCGATTCTTTACAAGTGTTAGGAGGAAGATGAATCTCCATTAGCTCCATCATCTCAAGCATGGATATTACTGCCCTATGAGCACATGTATTTGGATTAGATGATAGAGTCCAAAGAAGAAATCATCCTTGAAGAAATGCCTATTGTGAGGTAATTCACAGAAGTGTTTCCTGAGGAACTGCCTGTTCTTCCTCCTATAAGAGATGATGAGTTCTCAATTGAACTTATACTTGGGGTGTTACCAATATCCAAGACTCCATATAGAATGGCTATTTTTGAGCATGAAGTTCTGAAGAAACAACTGCAGGAGAATCATATGATAAAGGGTTTATATGCCCAAGTGCTTCACCATGGGGTGCACTAGTCCTCTTCTTCAAGAAGAAGGATGGATCAATGCGGCTTTGCATCGATTATCGTGAACATAAAAAAATCATGATAAAGAACAAGTATCCTCTCCTAAGAATAGATGACTTGTTTGATCAGCTGTGTGGAGCACAATACTTCTCCAAGGTGGATTTGAAGTCAGGATATTATCAAGTAAAGGTGAAGAAGGAAGATGTCCCCAATACTACTTTTTGCACAAGATACGGGCACTATGAATTCATATTAATTCCTTTCGGACTCACCAATGCTCCAACAATATTCATGGACTTGATGAATAATGTCTTTAGAGATTACCGAGAAAAATTTGTGGTAGTCTTTATAGATGATATTCTAATATACTCCAAAACCAAGGAGGATAATCAGGAGCATTTAAGAACAGTACTGGAGACTTTGTGCATGGAGAAGCTCTATGCAAAGTTCAACAAGTGTGATTTCTAGTTAAAGGAGGTCTTATTCTTGGGCCATATCATCACAAGCAATGGGATGTCTGTGGATCCCTCCAAAATAGATGCAATTGAGGAATGGACGAGGCCAACATCATTAACTGATATCCGTAGCTTCTTGGGGTTAGCTGGGTATTATCGATGATTTGTGAAAAATTTCTCATGATTTTCTAACCCTCTTACCAAGCGAACTCGAAAGGGAGTAATGTTTTGTTGGAGTGATGAATGCGAAGAAAGCATCAAAGAGATCAAAAGGAGGCTTATCACTGCACCTGTGCTCACTTTACCCACAAGTGGGGAGCTTTTTGTGGTATTCAGTGATGCTTCGAAGAAGGTCTTAGGATGTGTGCTGATGCAGAATGATAAAGTGATATCCTATGCCTCAAGGAAGTTGAAAATCCATGAGTGAAACTATCCAATGCATGATCTGGAGTTGGCGGTAGTGATCTTTGCCTTGAAAACCAGTCGGCATTATCTCTATGGAGAGAAATGTGAGATATATACTGACCACAAGAGTTTTAAATATATATTCACATAGAAAGAGCTTAATATGTGCCAGAGAATATGGATATAGCTCATCAAGGATTATGAATGTTCAATACATTACCACCCTGGGAAAGAGAACAAGGTGGTGGATGCCTTAAGTAGAAAGGATCCATCGGTTCTATCAATGTAGAGAATTGAGAAGGATCCAATCTTCTTAGACTTGATGAAGATGGATGTGGGAATCATAAAGAAGGAAACATCATCAATCCTTTCACAAATGATTTATCAACCATCACTTTTGTAAAGGTTAATGGATGCTCAAAAGGATGATGTTGGAATTCAAGAAAAAGTGGAAGCTATCAAAAAGGGGAAATCCTCGAAGTTTAATGTGAATGGAGAAGGAATTGTGCGGTTTTGGAAAAGCCTATGTGTTCCATCAAGTCCAGAACTAAAGAAGAAACTCTTAAATGATTCACATAGTTCAAATTTCTCTATTCACCTAGGGAGCACAAAGATGTATCGAGGTCTCCGAAAAAACTTTTTTTGGGATAATATTAAGAAGGAGATCGCAGAATACACATCAATGTGCCTGGTGTGTCAGCAAGTGAAGGGAGAGAGGCAGAAATCTAAGGGGATGATGCAACCATTGCCCATACTATAATGGAAATGGGAAAACATCACCATGGACTTTGTCACCAGACTTCCAAGGACATCCAAAGGCAACAATGCAATCTGGGTTGTTGTGGATCGTCTTACAAAGACTGCACACTTCATTACTATTCGGGAGGATTTCTCATTGGATCAACTGGCACATATATATATCAGGGAAGTGGTAAGGTTGAATGGAGTACCACTATCTATTGTGTCTGACCGAGATCCAAGATTCAACTCTACGTTTTGGAAGAGTCTTCAACATGCTCTAAATACTGAACTGAACTTCAATACGGCCTATCATCCTCAAACTGATGGCCAATCCAAGTGGACTATCCAAACACTTGAGGACATGTTGAGAGCATTCTCAATAGACTTTAAAGGAGGATGGGATAAAAATATTCCTCTGTTTGAGTTCTCTTATAATAACAGTTTCCACTCAAGCATCCAAATGGAACCATATGATGCCCTTTATGGGAAAATGTGCAGAACACCGGCATGTTAGGATGAGGTCAGTGAACGTATGCGGCTTGGACCATAAATGGTCTAAGAAATGGTGGAGAAGGTGAAAACCATTCAGCAGCATATCAAGGCAGCCCAGAGTCGATAGAAGAGTTATACAGATAATCATCGACGAGACCTTGAGTATAAAGTTGGAGACATGGTGTTTTTACGCATATCTCTGTTGATGAAGGTCATGAGGTTTGGAAAGAAAGGGAAGTTAAGTCCAAATTACATCGGCCCCTTAGAGATTCTTGATCATGTTGGGGTTGTGGCCTATCGACTAGCACTTCCACCTACTATGGCCAAGGTGCATGATGTCTTTCATGTATCCCTCCTAAGGAAGTACATACCAGACCCTTCACATGTACTCTCTTCCAAGGTGGTACAATTGGAAGATGATCTTTCTTATGAGGAGGAACCAGTGAAGATCTTAGATCATAGAGAAAAAGTTCTGCGAAATAAGACAATTCCCCTCATCAAGGTGTAGTGGAGAAACCACATGTTTGAAGAAGCAACATGGGAGTCGGAGGATATGATGAAGCTAAGTTACCCATATTTGTTTTAGTGTGGGAAAAGGAAAATTTTGAGGGCGAAATTTCTTAAGGGGGGAATATTGTAACAACCCAATGTTTCATTAATAGAATATCCCTCCTGATCTAGTTAAATCTCTCTTTATGAAAAATGTTTTAATAAGATGTCAACTTCTTTGGTTTTATGTTTAGAATTGTGACCATTACTTTTATAGCCGTTGAATAGTGATCAGATGATTAGTATAAATATAAGGCTTTAATGAACCAAATTTTACTCAGACAAAGGAAGCTATGGTCTCATCCAGTAGAATTTCCCCATACGAAGCCCATTTTTCGGAGCTCGGAAAAGATGTAGCATCCTTGGGATTTGGCCTTGACCAATCCCAAGCTGAGCTTCCTTATTTCAAGCTCGAACATGACCGTCTACGGGAAAAGTGGAAGTTGATTGAAATTACCACTTAAGCGATGCAATCCAAGCCACCCCAAGAGTCTTTCACCACCGCACACCTTACCCTTAGGTCTTATGCAACTATTTTAAGGGGTTATGTAACAAATAATTAGTACTATGTTCATTCACATTATTTTTGTATAAAATAATGAATATAACTTCTAGTCATTTTTTATACATTGTAAATAGTTTTTAAAGTAAAAATGGTGTTTTTAGTTATTATTTAATTAAGAAATCTATTTTATTAAATTAAGGGATTTTCGAATTAAATATTATTTTAATAAAATATTATTATTAATGTTTAATTAAAATTTATTAAATATAAATGATATTATATTTTCATAAATGCAATTATAATTTTTATTAAGGTTTGAAAACCATTTCTGTCAAAACCCGTGATTTTTCGATAAATTTCGATTTTTTTTAAAAGTGAAAATTTACATATTTAGAAAATTATTTAGATAAAATAAATGTAATTTTTGGAATCAGGACGTCGAAATTATCCAACGGTGAATTTTTTATAATTTTATGAGACAGTCAAATTTTTGGGTAAAAATTAAATACTGTTTAAATATATAATGTGTTTTATGACATCATAATGACCCAATATTTCTGTAATAAAATACTATAATCTTTATATTCGTCTAATATATGTTTTACCATAAAAATAAAGTGATTTTGGGTTTGTTTTCCTTATTTTTCAAAGCATTAATGGACCCCTCAAGACTTATTTAACACTTTGCCGTTTTAAATTAATTTCCATGGGAGTCTGACTCACCTCCACATAAGAAACCTTATTATTTTAAGAATTTCGGACTTGGGACTTATAAAATATTTTTTTACTCTTCCCTTTTACAAAAACCATGGGCAAAAACCATTGGTATGGTTTGTGGTTTGGATTAATTTAATGTAAGGGGACCCAAACCTAAATAATAAAGAATTCCCTCACCTTTCCTATATAAACCCACCCAAGCTCCCACATCCTCCTCAATAAAATCCCTTGGAGTTTGTCCAACCTCTGACATAATATCTCTAGAATCCTCCCAAGGTGCCCCAAGCTCCCAAGAAGCCTCTCAGAAGCCTCTCTCTAGCCTATGGAAGCACACTTCCAAGTAAGGGTTTTTTCTTCCTTTCTCATTCATGTAAATTTTCATTAAATTATATTGCCCTTTTATTTTCAATTTTTAATGATGGGGTATGGTTTACCTCCTCCCCCATACTCCCCTATTATTTTTTGTATGATGGGAGACCCATTTCTCTCTCATTAAATGCCTCCCATGTACACCTGTTACTATGTCGAAATTCCGAAAGGAACTTCTCTCTCCACTTTTACATTCAAGCAAAACTTTTTGTATCATGAATATAAATTCCTTTACAATTGTTGGGACATGAATATATATGACCTACTTACTTTAAATTACATGTAAATATGATTAGGAACCCCTTTATCTCTCATCATCCCTTTTTATGAATTCTTATGTCATGTCGTTACGCTGCCGAAATCGCACCAATTTTCTAAGCCAATGTCATTGTGTAGTGAATACCATGCCCATTTCTCCATCAAGGGTATTAACCTTTATTAACATTTACTTTTTGATTGTAAAGTTTCATGTATTAATTCCACATTCCTTTATCGTGGAATAAATGATTATGTTTTATGAATCCATGTTTTATGATCCATGTGGCACACTTATGCATGAAATGAAATGTTTAAGAAGGGTGCACCCTTATAGCGCTCCAATGCATTGCGTAAAGTATTTTATCATGATACGTCATGTGAAATGAGTGTTGATTCTTGCTAATTCAAATGCAACGAGGGCTTACTTGTGCTTCATGTGTACTGAGGGTTTACTCATGCTCCATGTGCAATGAGCCTTGGCTCATGCTTATTCAATGTTAAGTGTTGTTTCCACATTTCCATGTTATGATTATCATGATTTATCATGCCTTTATGTTAATGTTTTTCTTATCCCTTATTGACTTTCCTATTTCCTAACATTTATTGTACTCCTCATGTTATTCCATGTGTACTCCCTTACTGGGCATTGTTGCTCACCATTTTCTTATACATGTCCTCAAGTAATCGCATGCAATGCTAAGTATGAGGGAATGTAGTGGTCATGTAAAGGAAGTTTTCAATAAAGATGTTGTATTTCATGTTTTAAGTTTTTATGTAATTATCCTAATCCCCAATGACATTAAACCTATTGATATTCTTTGTGGTATCAAGTGAAGTTTTATGAAATAAAGCATGTTTAAGTTGTAATAAAAAGCAGGGTTGTTATATTCTCATCCTCCTACCCCAGACTGAGAAATTGCCTCTCAAAATCCACTTGTTTGTCATAAGGAAAATATTTTTCAAGGAAGGGTTCTTTAAATTTCATTCATTCCATATTTTTTGACTTCTTCATCCTCCTCCATGTTTTTGAATTGATGACACTATTGATCTTCATCTCCTGATTGATGATAGACTACCATACAATAGTTTTCCATCTTGTTACTCCCTAATGCAATAAATATTTTCTCTAGGGAAGTTCTCCATTTGTCACATAAAAATAGATTTTTTGTCCCATCTAATGTTGGTGGATGTTGTCTTGTAATTTAATGTAACAATTATCCTCTGCATTGTGGATCAGGGTGCTCTATACAGGTAAGGTTATTATTCATAACATGAGTCTGTTGGACCATTATGTTTACTAGTTATTCCATGCATGTGGTATCACTTGATCAACTATTATTATCTTTCGTAGTAGTTAAATCCATACATGTATTACATTTGTTGATATGGTTTCCCTTCCTTCCACTAGGAATCATTTCTAAAAAATGACATACAGTAAATTAAGTTATGAATCACAATCCATAAATCAATAAGAGTAAAATATATAACATAAGTTGAAAAAATTATGCATATGTTATTTATATGCATAATAATGTTTTCTATATGAGAATATTTAATCCTAAATCCTTCATATTGATTTTAAATAAAATGTGAATTATCAAAATCATATACACCTGGAGTGGCATACCAGGTGTGTAGTATGGCGTGTTGTCATGTACTGGGTTACCCCATGTCAATATTAGGTCATCGTGTTGAAGTAATTAGCCTGAGGTATATTCATTCCAGAACCATGTCCATATGTAGTATCCACATAGTGATGTATTTTCATTGAATACCCTTAGAATATCTAAATTGCCAATATTTTATGATGTTCTACTTTAATTATCCTAAAAGTATATCTTAGTGTAATGTTCCATATTCAAGGTTTTTCTAAATCTACATTATAAGATTTGAAATAAACATCCTCTGATAACAACTATAGTGCCCCAACCCCATTTTCACAGAGTGAGTGAATTATTTTATTACATGGGAATGATCACTAGAAATCAAATCCCAAAGGACCGATCTGTTTATTACCCTTGTAAAAACAAGATAAAAACAACTTTTACATTACATCATGAATAAAAAAACAACAAATTATATACATTGAGAAAACTCATATACCATATATCATCTATATAGTTTAGTCATAATATTCTACTTGGAATATAGGGAGAAATGAAACATAATAATTATGTGTGTGATGATGCTTAGTAATGATAAACAATATAGAAGAAGCTATAACAAAAAAGTATAAACATTTTAGGAAGGGTATAAAATTTAAGTACAAGTCCTTTAAAACAAATCATGAGCATAATATGAAATGTAAAAAATCATATAATTCCAATTAAACAAACTCATGAATATTTTACTTGTTGAATAATCACATTGAATATCAATAACAAAACTTATAAGGAGGGAATTCATAATGATGGACATCATAACATCATTGTCAAGGCCTGGTTCCATGACCATAAATAACAATACCTTCAAGGCCTTATTCCAAGACACAGGTTTGTCTCATGATACCTACCAATGAATCAAGGGGATATAGTGGGAATCACCTTTTACTTACTAAGTCCAATTAAATTCTCTTCTGAAAGGTGTAAAACATGATATAAACATTCGTATTAAAACAAGAATATGAAATGTTAATACTTTAACCATAAACCATTAATGGTATTAAAATAGAACAACCATAGTAAAATATATCATAAAACCATCAACATAATATATAAAATTGTATCAAAATAAATCAACTTCACATGATCATGAAATCCAATAGAGGATGTTGACATAGATGAAAAAAAATCATATACCCTCATTTAAACTATTAAAGAGAAATATCCATTTTTCACATTGCAATAATTTAGAAGCTGAACAATTATAAAATAAAACATTTCTTTTGAAAATAACCTTGTAATCTTGTATGTAATGGTTTTAAATGTTAAGGCTCCAAAATGGTGGAAAATATCCTCTTACGCCATATATGTATAATAATATTCTTTTCATAATGTGTCAAAAAGGTTATAAAGTACCATGTTTGAAAAATGAAGGAATGATTCATTTTAAAACATTATAAAAAAAGTAAAACAATGTAAAAATTACATTAATAACATGATTTATAATAGTTTTATTTACATTTTAATAAACATGTACATGGATGATAATGATGTCCCTGTAGTTACTTTTGTATAGACAACCTCGAATAATAATTACAATGTGAAAGTAACACTTACCTTTTGGTTTAATTTAGTTAAAGGTGTGTCATCCTCCTTTATAATTTATAATGTATGTTATTAAATTATATCATAACCATATACTTATTTATGACTTCATCTATAATCCTGTTATATCATTTTGAAAATTTTATTTCAGTATTACTGCTGGTTCAGGTGTTATTTGCATCATTTTCCTATGTATGTTTTCCTCTGTAAGTCATGTTTGTTTTCTATATGATGTATTTTATTCATTTACCGAATGATATAAGTTTCATCATTGTTATTTTTACTCATCATATAAATTTTTTAATCATTCTTTGATAGTTAACATTCAGAATGAATCTCATTACGTTATGGAGATGGTAGTCGTACGTACACATGAGCGGCAATATCATTCCCTTCATGAATAAATGGTATCATATGGGATTTTATATTAATTATATAGAATAATTTTCATTTTATATAAATTATTTATATGCATTATAATAATAATTATATGCATCCAAATAATGTAGTGTTGGATAACAAATTACATCACAGCATGGAGAATTTAAGATGTACTTACACATGCGTGGTGATATTGTTAATCGTAGGATAGATAAAAGGAAGAATATTATTTTCCAATAATCATAATCAAATATCAGAATATATATAATAGTATATTTGTTAATTTACTATTAAAACTACATAGTAGTAGGATGTATTAGAATAAATGAATATAAATGGAATTGGTAAAATAATTACCTCTACTTAGAGTGTCTCCTACAAATTTTCAAAGGACTCCATAAGATGGATTTCTTCCCAAAGTATTACATCTATGATGAAGTGAGGGAAGTTGGTAGGATAATATATCAGGGTTTTTCTAAGTAATAGTGATTTATATTTGTGAATAAAAGAGAAGGACATCTTTCCATTTATAATAGAGGTGACATGCTCTTTTGGAAACTCAAAAATATTAATTTGTTATAATTTTTATTTTGGGTTTCAATAATATCAAAATTGATTTATTTAGAGGATAATATTTTGGAGGGTATAAATACTCTCATAAAATTATTTTTAGACATTTTAATGTCAACTAGGTAATCTTATCTTGTGTGTTTAACCCTTAGTTTAACAGTTTAACTCATGCCATGATTACTTATCCTTTTGTAATATATGGTTAATATAGTTACTATTAAATTATAAATGAACCAAAATTGGATCCTTTATAAAATAATTATTAGTATCATAGTTATTTGGATGAACCCAATATTTTTATTAATTTTATAACATTTAAATAAATATTATATATTTTAAAGTATCATTAATTTCAAATTTGATACTATTCAATATTATAATTTCTAAAAATATCAAACTAAAAATATAACATTGAACCAATACATCCAATATGTCAATAATATTTCTATGTAATCCATTAAAGTCATGTATTTCATTAATTATGTAATTTTTTTTATTTTATTAATGTTAATATAATTTAATTGATTCTTCTTTTAAAAATTCAATTTCCACATCATTATTGTGTCACCATTTAATTAACTTTTTTATTTAAAAAATTCATTAATAAATTATGATTACGTGGATAAACAATTTATATCTCTAAATAATATTTATAGTCAACCATATACCTTAAATAAAAACATATTAAAAATGATATAGTTTTTAAAATTTGAATATGACATTTTTATGTATTCATTTAAAGAAAAATTATAATTGTCATAATCTTACACATGTGGCCTAAAATGGATAATATTTTTGACCAATGTTTTTTATCTAAAAACATGTATCCAATGAAATTATGAAACTATTAGGGTTATATTATTTTATTATAATGTTACTTTTACCTTTAATTGCCCTATTTACCCTTAAACATGGTAAATAAAATCCAAATTTTACATTTCAGGAAAAATTATTCTGAACCCATTAGAACACAATTTTCATAATTATTACTATCATTTCTGTCTATTTTTGTAAATTCAAATCATTGAATTAGTAATATTACATTTAATTCAATTCTTATTGATGTTGTTAGAAGACGGTTGAATGAGACGTTCAAACGATAAATAAGTTTTTATAACCAATTATATTATTAAATAATTCTAATGAACTATATTTGATTAATATTTGTATTTATTTTCTATTTTGAATTTAAAATAAATTTATGGTAAAATGATTATTTAAGTGAAAATTTTGGTTTTTAATAACAATGAAGTTTTTTTCACTAGTCATAAAAAATTTAATCTTTTCCTAAAAATAACAAAAATTCACCATAATCTAATTTCGAAGTTCCTAATTAAAAAATGGAGTATATTATGAAAAATAAAATTTATGAATTTCATAATATGGATAATAATATCCATAATTTCATTTCAAACGGCTTGTTCGATAGGACATGGTACGCTCGAATGCGGTGTTTCATTCAATATAAGCTATTGAATTACTTAAAAAATATATCAAGGATGCTTAGGGTTCTACAGATGATGAGATTCCTATTATAAGACATGATCATCAAGAATGTGTAGAAAAAAAACATAATCTAGAAGAATCACTGAAAACCATATACCCTATACTGGGAACAAGTATGAAAAGAACATGATTTGATGTTAGATTTATTTTATAATGATCAAAATAGAACTGAAATTTTATGTCATAAAAAAATTTCACCCCTTTCAGGGTAAGAGCTGTCAAGGATAAAAATATCCTTGATAAATCCTAAAAAAATATATAGTGTCCAACCAGACCATATAAGATTGGAATGTCAATGATATTTTGTTCTCTTACCAAGAAAAAAAATCCATTACCTTTTTATGGTCAACAGATATAACCTGATCCAAAATCATGTTCCCCAAAAAACATTACTTCTTGGATGGAGAATGTTAATTTTGAAAGCTTCCCAAAAAAAATTGACTGCTCAGGATTTCCAAAACCATAATTAGATTTTTTTGGTCTAATGCACTGACCCTAGTTTCCCATAGTTAGTGTATTATTATATAACATTGTCATGATTGCAAAGGATCAAATCACGAATGACTGGTCGGTTTAGTAGCCTTGGAAGTACTAGATGAATACATAAGTTTTACATTACATATATAATGAAAAAGTAAAACAACATTTTATCCATTGAACACATTCATATCCCTTAGAATAGCCCTGAAGGTCATTCATACTATACATATTCAAATCCTGGGAAACATAAATCATAGAAAAAGCTGATATCAGGTGCTCAGTAAGGATATCAATATAGAAAAAACATTCATAAATAAGAATAAACATTTAAAGAATTGTATTAAACTAAACTATAAGTCTTTAAAATATAAACTTCATCATAATATGGAAAATAGAAATCATATAATGCCATTTACTTATTCACATGGATATTCTACTGGTCGAGTAATCACATTCAATATCAACAACCATTTTCATAATGATGGAATACATAATGCCAAACTTTATATCAACATTTTCCGGGTCTCGTGCCAAGAATAGAAATTCAATTTTTTCAATTCCTTGTTCAAATACACTAGATTGACTCATGAGACATACTGATGCATCGAGGATCTATAGCAGGCTCCACCTATCACTTACTATGTCCAATGCATTCTCATATGAAAATTTTTAGACATAACATAAACATTCGTACAAAAACTAGCATAAGAAATGTCAATACATTATCCATAATCCATGAATGGTATAAAAATAACACATCCATAGTCAAAAATATCACAAAACCTTAAATATAATATGGAAGATTTGTATCATAATAGTTCAACTAAAAACAGATTAAAATCCATTAATGGATGTTGACATAAATGAAATGAAACCTATTTGAAATAAATACATCTTTTTTTAGAAAATATATAATATTTACATAATAATAACAGAAAATATTTATTTTGTAAATATTCTATTAATATTGTAAGGGAATCTTCGAAGGTGTTAAAAGGGCGTAAAATAGATGCACCTGCCATATAAGTAAAAAACATTTTTTCCTTTATTTTGTCGAAAAGGACGTAAAAGACCTTGTTTGGAAAATTACGGAATTATTACATTAAAGGAATATTATAGGAACTCAAAAAATGGTATAAATTAATTTTACCCATATTCTGGGAAATAATAGTAATGTTTTGAAATACATTTCTAAGAAACACAGATGTGGATGATTAAGAGGTCCCAGTAGATACTCACGTATAATCTACCTAAAATAATGAAGAGATTGTAGAATTAATCCTCAGCTTGTAATTTTCCATGGTAGAGGGTACGTTTACATCCTGTATAATAGTTAAATAATTGTTATAAAATTATACAAGAACCATATACATAAATATGATATCATATATGATCTTATGTTATTTCTTTGTTAATAATATTTTTTTAGTATCATTGATTCGGGTGTTAACTGATAGATTTTCCATTATATGATTGGTTACATAAGCCATGTTTGTTATGGATAAAATATAATTTATTAAAATACAGAATTCTATTTTGTTTTTAAACATTATTTCATAATCATAAAATGAAATTTATTCCTGAATGGTTGCGATAGAGAATGAATCTCATAATGTTCATGGAGACGGTAATCCTTACGAAGGAACAAGCGGCAATATAATTCTATTAATGTTGAAATAATATTAAATTTAATGTTATATAATATATACAAAATTATAAACATGTATATTTATTATTTATATTAGTTATAATCATTATTATTGTAACGACCCGAAATTTTAAATAAATCGTGTTTCCTAATTTTATGTGTTATTTTATTTTATTTTTATAATCAACAAAAAGGTTTCATTTGATAACATGAGTATAATTAAAATGAATCTATTGGGTTTTGACTGTTATTTGACCATTGGTCAATATAACTGCTGGAAACTAAACGTTTTGACTATTTTCTCTAAATTCAAGCAATCTTGGTTAATTAATATAGAAAGAAGATTCGATGGCCTCACCCAGTAGTCTTGTACCAATCGAAGCCCATCTAATAGAACTTGGGAAGGAGGTAGCACCACTGGGCTTTGCTCTATACCAAACCCAATCTGAACTTCATCGTGTGAAGCTAGAACGGGATCACCTTCGCGAGAAGTTCAAACTGATCAAAATTACTACTCGTGCGATGTTGGCTAAGCCTCCCTCAGATTCTCTCACCTTAGCACACCTAACACTTAGGTCCTATGCTGGTGTGAGAAGGGGCTATGTAAGGAGACCGTAACTGCCTTGTGTAATCCTTTGTTTTAAATAAAAATTGGGATTTCTTCTTATGATGAAGTTTATGAATTTTTAAATGTCCGGATAAATATAGTATGCATATTTTTGATGAATTTTAGAGAAAGGATATTTTAAAAATGTTTATGTAAACCTTAAATAAATAAAAATGTATAATTATTTTCAAAAAATGGTCTTCTACAATTATGTTCAGTACGAAATTTCGAGTCTAATAAGATGAACTTGATTTTTGATGAATAATAAATTATGAATAGTGATTTTCCACTAAGGATTAGTAATGTGACCAAATGGATTATTAATTTCACTCAATGAACATTTTAATATAATTTAGACACCTAGATTATGTAATGAGATTCAATAAAATGGGTAAATAACACTTTCATAAATTATTATTCAAGTATGTGTTTTTTTAGGGGAATAGTGTTTTTTAATTTAAATTTAAATTAAAATTATTTAGAAAATTATTTTTAAAAAATGGATTTCATTTTTGAACCCATAGCATCGATATTATGTTAAGTTAATTTTTGGGGATTTTTTTGAAAAAAATGAAATTTCCGTGAATAGTGTGTTTATTTATAAAAAGCATTAAAAATATTTAGAATATTATTTTTATAAAATAGAGTTCATTTTTGAAATCAGAGCAATGATATTTGGTTAATGTGAAATTTCGGGATTTTTCTGAGAAAGTTGAATTTTAAGTGAATAGTAAAAATACAGTTTTAGGGTTTCGGTATATTTAATGACATCATAACTGTGTCATGATGATGTCATGAGATATTTTAAGGGATGGTAGACTAAAGATGATGAGTTATTTTGTGGGGTTCCCCATGTGGCCTAACTCTATGGGAAGTACCATGGGAGGGCCCATGCTTTTGAGAAAACCACTTTTGAGGTGTCTGTTGGCCATTAATGCCTTGTCCCCTCACTTTCCCTAAAAATACCAAGCCCTCCTCTCATATGTTTTGACTCCAAAACCATCCTCAACGACGTTCCGGTCTACTTACCTCCCAAGGATTCCTCCCAAGGTGACCCCAAGCCCTCAAGGTCCCATCCTTTGAGTTTTAAGAGTTATGTTTTAAGGTAAGGGATCTGACCTCTCTCTTTCTTTTCAAGTGATCTCTTTTATGTCATTTCTTTTATGATCCAAGTTATTATGTTGGAGGATGTTCTTTAATATTCATTATACTGTCCTTTTTATGTTTATATGATGAGAGACCCCATCTTACTCTCATCATTTCATTTTATGAATGATTAAGTGGCGCTGTCAGGCTGCCAAAATTTTTTTAACGGATTCTTTCACCCTTCTCATTCTTTTCAAAGATATACTTTCATGTCAAGTCTTTCAAATTCCTTTTTTTATGTTGGGGTATGATATCTGTATCTATCATACTGAACTCTTATGTTCACATTATGAGAGACCCTATTTGATCTTTTCAAATAATTTTTGTTGAAGTTTAAGTGATGTCGTTAGGCTGCCGAATTTTCAAAAGAGAAATCAAATTTTTTGCCTTCCTTCCATGTTTATCATTTCAAATGGTATTTCCTTCAAATTTCATTAACATGTTCATATATCCTTCTTATTCTTCCCCTATACTATTTTATGGGTCCTTTATGAATGTTGGACCCGTGTCCCCTCTCTTTTCAATGTTTTCTAAAACCCCGAAACATAGCCGTTATGCTGCAGAATTTTCGTCTCAAAATGCCTCTCTCTTTTCCCAAAATTATTTTATGTTATAAAGTGAATACTCAAAGCTCTTATTTCTATAGGGGTAGTCACATATATATCAAAATGTTCTATTTTAAATTCTGGGATTTACATACATGAGACCCGCTCTCCCCTTCTGTGGGTTTAAAGTGACGTAAAGATCATGTCTTTAAAGAAGTTTTTAGAACGTTATGATTATGAAATGAAACCCATTTATTTTATTCTATATGGGTTATTTATGAAATTTTTGATGATGATATATGTGTCTCACATGATAATAAAGGCAAATTTAAGGTTGCGCCCTGATAGCGCTCCAATGCATTGGGTAATGATGTAACCACTAGAGATTACAATTTTCACGATATCTTGGTGAATAACCTTGGTAATTTTCAATAGACACCTTGTGGATGGACCTTGGTGACATGTTCATGATTTTCTATGTTAAATGAAGTAGCCACATCTTAATGTTATGAAAAATTTTATTTTTATTATGATATATCTCATGATTTATTTCTCATGCCTTAATGTTCTTTTCCTGACCTTATTGAAGTATCTCAAGTTCCCATGTAAAATGTTTCTCTTGTTTCCCTTACTGGGCCTTCTGCTCACCCTTTCTTTTGATGTATGTCCACAGGTTATGAGATCCAGTAATGAACCTAGGATGAACATGAGGAGAATCCTTTCAAGTGTTTAAGAAGAATGTTTTATGTTTTTCAGGTTTTATGTTCCTGGTTTCGAAGACACTAAACCTTAATGATCCTCAGTTTTGTGTAATGAAATGAAAGTTTCTGTTATAAAAAGGCGGGATTCTATAGTTGGTATCAAAGGATGGTTTAGTTATTTGTGGAAATTAGGATATGAAATCATTAGGAAGAACCCTATAGAAAAGTTTAAATATAGGAAATCTTCCAGATATTTTGGTGAGTATTGAGTAAGGGGTTGCCAAGAAAATACATCCCTGTCTAGATACGAGTAGGTAGAGGTGGCTCTGGCACAGATGTACATAGGGGTAAAACCCGAAAACACCGCTTTGAGCTAGACTTGAACGGGAACTGGTACACGACAACGGGCCTTGCTGCACTCTTGGTTACGACACTCTCGGGGGATATGATTTGGTAAATTCATAAGCTTAGTATGAACCATTATTAAAGGAACAAAGATAAAATAAAATTAAGATTCACATAAGAATATACGATCACGGATAACCTAGAATGGAACCTAGGGGATCGCAAGTTAGGATATACTTTTATTATACATGTTTATCCTTTTATGCTTAAAGTTTCCTTTTCATGATTATTGCCGATGTATTTAAGACCCTAATTATACTTTATCTTCTTAGTTAATGGTGGGAAATGGAAGAACATGTCCAAATAAACAATGTGATAGGAAATGCGATGATTACCGTATTAATATGAAAGAGATTATTAGGGGATTAAAATATGATTATTATTTTGGAAGACGTTCACTATTTTGGGGACCCTATATGATCGAGGTAAATAGATTACTACGGTATTTTCATTGTGGAGTAAGGTTGACATATATTTTGAAGAATAGATGAATTTAAGGCGGACTTATAGTAATTTAGGTTACTTATGGAAATGATTAACTTATCTTGGGGTAAATACGTTTAGGTTAGTTACTTTTGTTATAAGATGTTAGGAGTGGTTGATGTTGTTTAGAGATGAAGGATAATGTTTATGTTGGAAGACTATGTTATCAAATCCATCTTGTATTTGGGTTTCAATCTTAGTTTGGTTTATTTTGATGATTTTTAAGGACAGTTATTTACGAAATGGTCTATGATGAACTCTGGGTAGTACCATGGAACATTGAAGATTAAAAAGAAGTTTCCATTCCTATGGGATTATTTCTTTTTGAAGAGTTGTTTACATTACCCTTTCTATTTTTGGGATAATGTTTAAATATAGATGAAATAGATGGTTAATATTTTGTGGATTATGTGATTCTATAGAAGATGATTCTTGTGTTTTGATGAGACCAAGTGTTTTTGAATGCTCATCATTTGGAGAAAAGATTATTTTTGGGTAGAAACTTATTAAAGGATAAAACTCTACATGAAGGTATGTATATTTTCATATGTTATTGTTCTATGTAGTAAATGGATTCCTAAAAATTATGAAAATAAACGTAAAAAAAATGTTTTTGGTTTACGTTTCCTACTAGGTAATCAAAGACTGTTTACACACATCATAAGTTTGGGATTTTCTTATGGTTAACTTTTTCTTAATCATGTTCTCTATCACTCTCACTCAGAACTTGACCCTTTGTTTTGTCCTCCATGTCCATGTTTTCATACAAGGAATCCTAGTGTGGTTTAACACGGGTGACCTTTGTACTTCCCTTTATTTCTTTTAAAGTAATAGTTTTACTGACTCCTTTTCCGATGTGGGACATTCAATGAAATTTCAAATCCCAATTTTAAAAATTGCGAGGACGCAATTTCTTATGGGGGGAAGACTGTAACGACCCGAAATTTTAAATAAATCTTGTTTCCTAATTTTATGTGTTATTTTATTTTATTTTTATACTCAACAAAAATGTTCATTTGATAACATGAGTATAATTAAAATGAAACTGTTGGGTTTTGACTTTTATTTGACCATTGGTCAATATAACTGTTGGAAACTAAACGTTTTGACTATTGTCTCTAAATACAAGAAATCTTGGTTACTTAATATAGAAAGAATATTCGATGTCCTCACCCAGTAGTCTTGGACAGATCGAAGCCCATCTAACAGAATTTGGGAAGGAGGTAGCACCACTGGGCTTTTCTCTGGACCAAACCCAAGCTGAACATCCTCGTGTGAAGCTAGAACGGGATCTCCTTCGCGAGAAGTTCAAACTGATAGAAATTACTATTCGTGCGATGTTGGCCGAGCCTCCCTTGGATTCTCTCACCTTAGCACACCTAACACTTAGGTCCTATGCTGGTGTGATAAGGGGCTATGTAAGGAGACTGTAACTGCCTTGTGTAATCCTTTGTTTTAAATAAAAATTGGGATATCTTCTTATGATGAAGTTTATGAATTTTCAAATGTCCGGATAAATATTGTATGAATATTTTTGATGAATTTTAGGGAAAGGATATTTTAAAAAATTTTGTGTAAACCTTTAATAAATAAAAATGTGTAATGATTTTCAAAAAAAATGGTCTTCTACAATTATGTTCAGTACAAAATTTCGAGTCTAATAAGATGAACTTGATTTTTGATGAATAGTAAATTATGAATAGTGATTTTACGCTTTGGATATGTAATGTGACCAAATGGATTAGTAATTTCACTCAATGAAAGTTTTAATATAATTTAGACACCTAGATTATCTAATGAGATTCAATAAAATGGGTAAATAACAGTGTCATAAATTATTATTCAAGTATTAGTTTTTTTCGGGTGAATTGTGGTTTTTAATTAAAAATTAAATTAAAAATATTTAGAAAATGATTTTTATAAATTGGATTTCATTTTTGAACTCAGAGCATCGATATTATGTTAAGGTAATGTTTGGGGATTTTTCTGAAAAAAATGAATTTTTGTTGAATAGTGTGTTTATTTAAAAAATGAATTGAAAATATTTAGAAAATTATTTTTATAAAATAGTTCTCATTTTTGAAATCATATCATTGATATTTGGTGAATGTGAAATTTTGGGTTTTTTCTGAGAAAGTTGAATATTCAGTGAATAGTAAAAATACATTTTTAGGATTTCGGTATGTTTAATGACATCATAGTTGTGTCATGATGATGTCATGAAATATTTTAAGGGATGGTCGACTAAAGAGGATGAATTATTGTGTGGGGGTCCCCATGTGGCCTAACTCTATGGGAAGTACCATGGTAGGACCCATGATTTTGAGAAAACCATTTTGAGGTGTCCCTTGGCCATTAATGCCTTGTCCCCTCACTTTCCCTATAAATACCAAGCCCTCCCCTCATATATTTCGACTCCAAAACCATCCTCAATGATGTTCGGGTCTCCTTACCTCCCAAGGAGTCCTCCCAAGGTGCCCCCAATCCTTCAAGGTCCCAACCTTTGAGTTTTTAGAGTAACGTCTTAAGGTAAGGGATCTGATCTCTCTCTCTTTCTTTTCAAGTGATCTCTTTTATGTCATTTCTTTTATGCTCCAAGTTATTCTATTGGAGGATATTCTTTAATATTAATTATACTGTCCTTTTTATGTTCATATTATGAGAGACTCCATCTTACTCTCATCATTTCATTTTATTAATGTTTAAGTGTCGTCGTTAGGCTGTCGAAATTTTTGTAACGGATTCTTTCACCCTTCTCATTCTTTTCAAAGATCTACTTTCATGTCAAGTCTTTCAAATTCCTTTTGTTTATTTTGGTGTATGATATCTATATCTATCATACTTAACTCTTATGTTCAAATTATTAGAGACCCTACTTGATCTTTTCAAATCATTTTTGTTGAAGTTTAAGTGATGACGTTAGGCTGCCGAATTTTCATAAGAGAAATCAAATTTTTGTCTTCCTTCCATGTTTTTCATTTCAAATGGTATGTCCTTCAAATTTCATTACCATGTTCATATATCCTTCTTATTATTCCCCTCTACTGTTTTATGGGTCATATATGAATGTTGGACCGATGTCCCCTCTCTTTTCAATGTTTTCTAAAACCCCGAAACATAGCCTTTATGCTGCAGAATTTTTGTCTCAAAATGCCTCACTTTTTTCTCAAAATTATTTTATGTTATAAAGTGAATACTAAAAGCTCTTATTTCTACAAGGGTATTCACATATATATCAAAATTTTCTATTTTAAATTCTTGGATTTACATGCATGAGACCCGCTCTCCCCTTCTGTGGGTTTAAAGTGACGTAAAGATCATGTCATTAAAGCAGTTTTTAAAACGTTATGATTATGAAATGAAACCCATTTATTTTATGCTATATGGGTTATTTATTAAAATGTTTTATGATTATATATGTGGCTCACATGATAATAAAGGAAAATTTAAGAGTGCGCCCTGATAGCACTCCAATGCATTGGGTAATGATGTAACCACTAGAGATTACAATTTTCACGATATCTTGGTGAATAAACTTCGTAATTTTCAAATGACACCTTGGGGAAGGACCTTGGTGATATGTTCATGATTGTCTATGTTAAATGATGTAGCCACATATTAATGTTTTGAAAAATGTTATTTTTATTATGATATATCTCATTATTTATTTCTCATGCCTTTTAGTTCTTTTCCTGACCTTATTGAAGTATCTCAAGTTCCCATGTAAAATGTTTCTCTTGTTTCCCTTACTGGGCCTTCTGCTCACCCTTTCTTTTGATGTATGTCCCCAGGTTATGAGATGCAGTAATGAACCTAGGATGAACATGAGGATAAGCCTTTCAAGTGTTTAAGAAGAATGTTTTATTTTTTTCATGTTTTATGTTCCTGGTTTCCAAGACACTAAACCTTAAAGATCCTCAGTTTTGTGTAATGAAATGAAAGTTTATGTCATAAAAAGGTGGGATGATATAATTATACCAATCCAAAAAATGATGTTTTTGAATATCAAAATGCACCATGATGTGGAGATGGTAAGTCATACGTATGCACTTATGGTGACTTGTCATTAATATGATGGATACAATAATGAGTATGTATGTACCATATTTATAATAACATCATAGTATGTATAAGGTGATGTAGTTATTATTTTGGTATGGAAATAGAAATGATATAGGAAGGGGAAGAAGAAAAGAACTTTGGAAGAGGGGGTGAAAATATTACCTCTTCTTTAGGTGTTTCCTTATGATTTGATCAAAAAGGCTCTATAGCATGGATTTCTGATAAAATTATGGCCTCTAGGTCTAAATTAAGGTAGTTTGGAGTATATTATGGAGGGGTTTGGCCGATCCAAATGGCTTTCAAAGTGTTATTTTGAGTGAAGGGGAATTACCTTTTAATAAGAGTGGTCAGGGACACTTTAGGAAAAGCATGAAATATTATTTTATTATACAGTCATATGCTAGTTATAATGGCTCCAAAAATTATTTATTTAGAGTATAATGTGGGGATGGGTTGAAAACCTCTAAACCAATAGATTTTTGATATTTTTAGGTCTTTATATTAACATTATCTTTTAGATTTAACTCCTAGTTAAATAGTTTAACTTTTACTATATATTCATGTATTATTAAAATAAATTCTTAATAAACATACTAAAAAATCCAATAGAACCCCAAGTGGTTATTTATTAATATATATAACCTTGTCTAAGTCCATTTTTCCAAACCATATATTGTTTAGAAAATTATATAAATTAATAATATAGAATTTTTTTTAAACTCATTTATGTCAATTTTGACACAATTTGGTATTTTGTTTTTGTGAAAGTCAGAAAAACATAATCACTTCAAAAAATATTAAATTAATCATCCCAAACATGTAAATTTTACCACGAAAATTAGTTTAATCCTTCGAAAGTCTCAATTTAAATTTATTTCAATATTTATAATATCAATTTTCTTAATCATTCTTTCATATGGTAATTACGGCATCTTCATTGTGTCATAAATTAATTTAACTATTTAATGACTTAAAATGATAAATAAAAAAAATTATATAGGAAACAGATTTATTTTTATAATTAATATTCATAGGAAATGTTCTCTTATGTATAACCATATATTAAAAATGCTTTATTTATGAAAATTTTAATTTTACAGTTATAACTATTCTTTAATTAAAATAATAATAAATGTCCTAATCTAATCCATGTGTACCAAAAGGATAATATTTTATTAATAAGGCTGATTTTGGTTGAAATTAAATTATCCAATAGAATTAGTACATGTGTTGTGGTAATAATAATGTCATTTTTATATTTAATTACCCAATATACTTTTAATAGTTGTAAATAAAAGTCAAAATTTACTATTCACCAAATATTATTTTTATCTTGTTGAACCACATTTTACATAATGACATCAACCGTGTATCTCGTATTTTTTAAATTCAATTTATAGAAGCAGTAAAATTATGTTCTATGCAAATTTGATAACATGCCTAGAAGGTGGGTTAAAGTCGGTAAACAGTTCAATAAAATTTTATATATCTAATATTATTATAAAACGACTCCAATGAATTAAATTTAACATATAGGTATTAAGTATCTATTTTTACCTAAAATAAATTTAAATTAAATATTTACTTTTTTAAATAAATAGTTGGTTTTAAACAATAAGGTATAGTTTTTCAGTATTCATCAAAAATTAAATGTTATCCTAAAATTACCAAAGAATCTCCCTAAGATTATTTTGGTATGCCGAATCGAAAAATGAAGTCCATTTTTAAATATAAAATTTATAAAATTTCAAAAGGTGGGTATTAGTATTCTAAACGGCTACTTTGGTTTGGTGGTGGTGTGTTAGAACTCGATGTTGTGTACAACGCAAGCTATTTTATTATTCAAAGTGAAGCGTACTCTGGATACATGGGGTGTTACATTATTCACCCAGTCAAATACTTTCGTCCTTGAAATTTCTAGAATACTACTGTACAAAATGATTTGAATGGTTCTTCATCATATGTTCCTCGGGATCCCATGTTGTCTCTTCCATCTTATGGTTTCTCCATAGAACATTCACCAGACGAGTCATCGGTTTTCTCAACACTTGTTCTCTGGTATTAAGAATTCAGATATGCTCTTCCCAATAAAATAGGTCGAGTTCCATATCTATTTCTTCTTATGTGAATACATGTGTTGTGTTAGGCATGTATTTTCTCAACATTGATATGTGGAACATATCCTGATCTTTGAAGAGACTTGGTGGCATTTCCAAACGATAGGCTACAACTCGAATTCGTTCAATAATTTCAAAAGGTTGATGTACATGGGACTTAGTTTAACCTTCTTCCAAAACATATAACACACTTCCATGCCGATACCTTCATTAAAATATAATCTCCTACTTGAAATTCCAAATCCTTCCTTCGGTTATTGGCACGAATCTTTTTCCTAGTTTATGTTTCTTTGATGTGGGTTCGGATAACCTTCACCTTTTTCATTGTTTCCTCAACAACTTCTCGGCCTATGTTTTTTCCTTCACCACTATCATCCCAACAAGTTGGCATGTGGCGTTTCTTTCCAAATAACATTTAATATGTTTCCATATGAATACATGAATGGAAGCTAATGTTATAGGAAAATTATACCATAGGTAAATAATGGTCCCACATACCTTGAAAATCAAGTGAGCAATATCTCAGCATGCCTTCTATGGTTTGAATAGTCTATTTAGATTGTCCATTAGTTTGAGGGTGATAGGCAGTTCCCAAACGATGTTTAGTATCCAAGTCCTTATAAATACATTTCCAAAATCATGATGTCAAAATGCGGATCACAATCATAAACAATCGACAGGGGTACACCTGGAAGTGATACAAATTCATTTATATATAGTATTGTTAAATGTTCAAGTGGTAAATATTATTTTATATTAAGAAAATGTGCTAACATGGTATGACGATCAATAATTACACATATTGCATTATTCCTTCTAAGAGAATTTGGTAGCCCCATGAAAAAATCTATTATAATATCATCCCATTTCCACTCAGGTATGAAAAGAGGTAGTGTGACTCCTCGCGGATGTTGTCTTCTAGCCTTTACATTTTGAAAACCATACATCATGACACATAATCAATAATATCTATTTTCATGTTTTCCCTCCAAAAATGTTCTTTCAATTCACTATACATCTTTGTGCTACTAGGATGTATAGGGAAATTGGAGCTATGAGCATCATCCAACAATTCTCTTTTTAGATTCGGTATATCAGGAAAACAATATCTCTTCCCAAATATCAAAATTATATCTTCATATATGTAGTCAATCAATCTCCCCACATTCACAGCATTAATTTTATTTTGATGCTCCTCAGCATCAGTATGAGATTTTTTTTTTCATTTCCATTAAAGATGGTTTGGAAACCATTTAAAAAAGTATTGATGTTTTTTAATGCCCCAAATCCAGTTATGTAGAGTTGGTGGATTATTACATAACATTGGCATGACATGAAGAATCATGTCCCAAAAGACCTATTTTTTAGAATCCATAGAAGTACTAGATACACTCATATGTTTTACATTACACCATGAAATAAAAATATCAACAACATTTTGTCCCATATTTAACCACAGATATATCCTTAGCCTATACATGCAGGTCAACCATAAAATTATTCTTCACATCCTATGGAAAATAAATCATTGAAAGGGGTGAGCACAGATGCTCCTTAAGGATAACAATATAACATAAAATTTCATAAACAATCATAAACATTTAAGACAATGTATAAGACTAAAAAAAAGCCTTTTAAGCATGATATTATGCATAATATGAAAAGATAAAATCAAATAATTCCATTTACTTATTCACATGGACATTCGACTAGTCCAATAATCACATGCAATATCAATAGCCACTATCATAATGATGGAATGCATAATTCCAGACTTCATAACCACATAGTCAAGGCCTTATGCCAAGACTACAAATCATATTTTCTCAAGGCCTTGTGCCAATACACTATTTTGTTTCATGATAACTACTGATGCATCGAGGAACAATATCAGGATCCATCCATTACTTATTAAGTCCAATTCATTCCTCAAATTAAAGGGTGATACATAATCTAAACATTCCTATTAAAACTGGCATACGAAATGTAAATATTTTAGACACAAACCAGGAATGGCATAAAAATAGCCCATCTGTAGCCAAACATAAATCATTCAATAAAATATAGATGATTTTATTATAATAAATCAACATAAATCGAGAGTAATGAAGGTTATTGACATAGATGAAAATAATCATCAAAACTATTTGAGAGAAATATTCCCCTTGTTCTAGAAAACATTTAGAAGTATCACTATTTATCAAGAATCTATTTAAATATATTTTTGAATCAATGTGTCACGTATCACATTGAATCTTTTGAAATGAATTAACATTTAAAAAAATTTCCTTATAAATATATCCTTAAAACCATTTTTAAAACATGGACATTAATGAAAAATATTTAGAAGAATAAAATTTTAAAACATATAAAAAGATATTTTAGTTAGATTTCATAACCAAATGAGAGATTCTTGAATAAAAATAATTGAGGTATTAAAAATTTTATAATAACAAGATAATAAAGTCATTCATGATATACTATGTCAAATTACTTTATTTACAACAAACAAAAGTGAGTTGGCGCATAACAACAAAGAAGACTCAATGGAATATAAGTTTAGAATTAATCATTTTTAAAGACTGTATTCATAGGTTAAAGAAAAATCAATGACATATATATGTGTTAAAAATATATATACATTCAATATTATTGGATATTGTGTGTAAATCATTCAGAGTACAGTCACACAAATTCTTGTAAAAACAACACCAATGAATTGGATGTTTAACTCAATGAATTAAAATTTAGTTAAAATTAGTCTTATCATGTTCATATCTATAAATTCATAATTTATAAATGAAGTGATTATGTGTATCGAAATTATATCCAAAGAAATGGGAGTGTAAATTACTACACAAATAATAAATAGTGATTCCAAACATAATCATGGAGTAAAATAATCAATGAAGATTGCATAAAACCCAATGAGAAGAAATTGAAATTTGAAATTACCTTAACAATTTTGTAAATTACGAAACATATACCCCATGAAAGAAGTATTATAAAATGAATATGTAAATTCTCATAAATTAAATTATATTACAAAAATTATACAGTGAAGGGCAGAACATACACCACACAAAAGGAAATAGTGGCCAATATAGCATTAATCTCACGGGAATAAAAACTGAGATGAAAACACCTTACCTTGTAATTTTCCTTGGTTGAGGGTATGTTAAACTATTGTATAATTGTTAAATCATTGATATTAAATTGTAAAAAAAACTATATACATAAATATTATATTATATTTGATCCTCTAATATTTTTATGTTTATAATATTTCAGTTGTATCATTGTTAAGAGTATTAACTGATCTATTTTCCATTATATACTCAGTTATGTAAGAGATGTCTTTTATTTATAGGATGTATTTTATTCATATTCAAAATGATATTAACTTCATAAAAATAATTTTTAATCACAAAATGAAAATTACTCTTTAAGGATTATGATGGGGAATGAATCTCATCGCAGTCGTGGAGACGATAGTCCGTATGTAGACACGAGCGACAATATCATTATATTGATGGAAAAATCATATGTAATTGGATGGTATATTATATATACATAATAATTAACATGTTATATTTATTATTTACATCAGTTATACTCATTATTATAGTCATCCAAATAATTAAGTGTTTGAATAACAAACTACACCACGACGTGGAGACTGTAATCCATACATACGCACGTATGGTGACATTGTCATATATAGGATGGATAGAATAATGAATAAGGTTGTGCAATTTTTATAATAACATCAATTTATATAGAATATACTGGATTTATTATTTTATAATATACACAACAATGAAATAGGAAGTGGAACATGAAAATATTTGAAAGATGTGATGAAATATTTACCTCTTCTTCATGTTCTTCTTATTGATTTGATCAAAAGGGCTCCATATGATGGATTTATGACCAATGGAAGGCCTCTATAATTTAGGGAGGAATGTTGGGAGGATATTATGGGTAGGTTTTGGATGAGAAAAAATGCATTGAGGGTGTAAAATGATGATAAGGGGATGTTCTATTTTCTAATATAGGTGAGGGACACTTTAGGAAAAGCTTGAAATATAATATTATAATAAAATAATTTTAGGTTTATAATGGATAAAAAATGAATAATTAAAAGCATAATCTAGGAATTGGTCGAAAACCTCTCAACCAATAGGTTTCAGATAGGTTTAGGTCATCATATTAACCTTATCATTTAGATTTTTTTCTTAGTTAAATAGTTTGACATTTACCATGTCTCTTTGTATTTTTATATTATATGGTTTATAAATATACTATAACAATCCAAAAGAACCCAATATGGTTCATTATTAAAATATAAAACCTTATCTATGTCATTTGGATGATCCTATGATTAGTAGAAACATTATATCAATTAATAATATAATATTTGTTTTAAAAACTCAATTATGTCAATTTTGACACTATTTAGTATTTGATTTTTTTAGGCCATAAAAAGATTATCACTTCGAATAAAATTTATACAACTTACCTTAACATGTCATAGAAACCTAAAAATTTGTTTAATTCATCATAAGTCTCATTTTATATTTATTTGTATATTTATGATATCAATTATTTTAATATTTCATTTATAAGGTAATTACTACATCATCATTGTGTCATAAATAAATTAAATTATTTAATGTCTAAACGTTATAAATAAAATAATATTATGTAGGAAATCTTTCTAAATTTCTAATGAATGTTTATAGTAGTATTTATATTGTGTGTAACTATATATTAAAAATTATTTAGTTACTAAACTTTGAATTGAACTCTTTTAACTCTTTTTTAAATAAAATAATAATAAATGTCCTAATCTAATCCAAGTGGACCAAAGTGGTTCACATTTTATTCCTAAATTTTTTTTTGTCTAATTATACTTATCCAATAGAGTTCAGACATGTTTTTTGGGTAATTATGATATCATTTTTACCCTTAACTACCATATTTACTCTTAACCTTGGAATATAAAATTCAAAAGTTACAATTCACCAAAAATAATTTTCATCTTATTAACCAGAATTTTACATAATAATATTAATTGTGTCTCTCAGAAGTTTGAAATTCAACTCACATAGTCGGTAAAATATGTTTTATTCAAATTTTCAAATGTTCCTAGGAGGTGGGTATAATATGGTAAAAAGTTCAACATAAGTTTCTACATTTAATTTTATTATTAAATGAATCAAATGAATTACATTTAAATTATATAGTTATTATATATATTTTTTTACTTAAATTAAATTTAATGAAAATACTAAATTAATTAAATAAGAAGTCGTTTTTAAACTATAATGTAGTGTTTTTCACTATTCATCAAAAATTTGATTGTTTTTAGAAAAATATATATAATTTACACTATGAAAATTTGAATATTACAAATTTAAATATGATTTCTATTTTACCAAATTAAATACATATAAGTTGAATTAATTAATTTAAAATTAATTTTTGTTGTCAAAACCAAAAAGCAAGTTTTTAAAAAGTAAAAACTATTAAAAGATTGACATGTGTTATGTTAAATTTAATTTTAAAATTACTTATAATGACAAAAATATTGTTAAATTATAAAAATATAATCTATTTATTCTTCCAAACCATTCAAATACAATATTTAACACTATAAATTATTTCGATTAAAAATTTTATTTTAAATTAATATTTATTATTTTTCAGTATTCATCAAAAAATAAATTTTATCAGAATAGTACCAAAAATTTATCCAAAATAAATTTTCATATCCGGATTCTAAAGAATAATTTAATTTTATGAAATTCAATATACAAAAGTGTCAAATATTTGTTTTAAAAAGCGTTTTTCATTAAAAGGTGGTAAAATATCATTTTTTTAATACATCTTATATCTGAAAAAATGAATTTTTCCTTATATTATTTCTAAGAAACACATAATATGTATTCTAAAATTATATGGATTATATAAAATTCAAAATTCAGTTAATACTATTTATTACCGCTTTTGAATGGCTAATTTTGTAAGTCATGGGGTGCTCGAACTTGGTGTTGCGTGTATCACAAGCTATTGAATTACATTAAAGATAATAACATACTATAAAATCTTCGGGTGTGCCATTCTTCACCCCTTTTTAATGTTTTATCCTCATAATTTTAAAATCAGGCTTTGGAACATCATTGAATGTCCTGCATCAGAAAACAAGTCAATAAAACAATCTCATTAAAAGAACGAAAGTGAGGTACAATGGTCACCCTAGATAACCAATACTAGGAGTCCATGTAGGAAAACATTGATATGGAATATAAAATAAGTGTCAATTTCTTATGGGGAGTGATAGAAAACATGATCAGGATAAATTTGACAACAAGAAAACCACAAACCTATGATGGGACAAATGGTCATTAGTTTCCTTATAGGAAAAGTAAACAGATAGAGTTTTTGTTTTAAGATCCATTTAATAAAGATAAGGAATTTATTTATGAGATTGACAAAGAACATAAAATGATATACTAACTTTTTATTTATAGTTTCATCCATTAATAAATTTCAACCACCTACAAATCTTTTTTTAAACGATGAGTATTCAAGAGGACTTTGTCACACCTGAAGAGCTAGAATAAACTTCTAGATAATCACATAATCCCCAAAGGATAGACTATATATATTTACCTTGTCTTTAGAGATTAAATAAAACCAAAAAGGTTAGTTAAGACTAGATGATCCCCGACAAGGATAATCCATTAGAGAAAGAAATTCTAATCTTAATTTCTAAAATTAAACCAACAATACCCAAAGTTCAATAAATTCCCTTCAATAAACAATTGTCCTCAAAATCCATCAATATAATCAAAACTAATATTCAAACCCAAAACAGAAAAAAAAATTCATTATGCAGTCTTCCACATAAAATTTTATCTCCAAATAACATCAACTACTCTTAAAGTCACATACATAAAAGTAATTAACCTAATAAAATATTCTCTTTGATAGGTTAATCATTTCCATAAATAATATAAATCATTATTAATCCACAATAAAAACATAGATAAGAATCCACAATTAATATTCAAATGAAATCCCATAGTATTCTATTTTCATTAGGCATATAGTGTTCCCAACGGAGCGAACATCTTCAAAAATAACATTTATTACTTAATCAACAAATCATTCTCTTATACTAATTATATCCATTTGATATAACATATGATCCCAAATCCACTTATCATTTATCAATAAATTAATTTAAATAATTATATTTATCCACACTAACATGGGACATCACACATTCCAGTGGTAGATGATAAATCCCAACTGCACATTGGATGTGGGTTCTATTCCCACAGCTTTGTCCGATGTGACAGGTTGACACTTGTTCTTCGTGTCATCCTTTTTCAAAAACAATATTTTATAACGTTCCCAAAATGAGATAAAATCCTAAAATTAGCTATAACATAATATCACCACAAATGTTATCTCATACTTTGTATTTTCATCCCAAAATTTCATAACATCTAATTGCCTCAAATTCAAGGATTATATAAACCCAAATGGTTATTTGTAATTGTATCAACAATAAAAAATACAATTCTTCCAAAGAAAACATTTTCACATAACAAACATCAGGGTTACACATACATGAGAAAAATCGTCCAATGTAATCTCGTTAACAATGAGAACTAATATTTTAAACATTTCACCATCCATTTATTTCCACATAGGATTTACCTTGACCAAGGGGATATCGTTTAAAATAGGCCATTCACATGGGTAATTCCCAAGTCCCCTACATTTTCGGCGAATGACTATACATGGATTCTTGAGATCATTTTTATTTTCTTCCATAGTACTCTTAATTTTTCCTCAGAAATTATTTACTTTGTGTCCTTCTGTCCCATACTAAACGCTTTTTGTTGTTCCTTCAAGACACTTACCTAGTTGTATCCTTCCACATTTCTTTCATGATGGATATTGAGAATCCTTTTCTTCATGGTCTCCACTGCTAGAGCTATTATCATTCACCACCTTTCTCTTCGTTGTTGTTTCTGGGAGTTGGTTAATATATATGTTGCTGATCATTTTTTTGGAAAACAGATTCAGCATGAACATGATATATATTACTCCTATCAACATCCCATTTCGTTTCTCATTTCCACCACCGTTCCCACCTCACACATCATGTTCAATGTCACAATGACTTCCTTGGAATCCATCCATTGAAAAACACAAGAATGCATACTGTGAGTCATAAAATCATTTAGAGAATATCATAACACCATATTTTCAATCTAAAACACCTTGGGATTAACCAAGGCTATTTATTCTTATATTATATTAAAATCCTTCAAATTGGATTGTATAGAAAATGTGAATTATATTAAGTATATCCCACGTGAGTGTCATAACCATGAGTGCAGCAAGGCTCATTGTCGAGTACCAAGATACCCCGGGTCAAGCCCAAAATTCCTTGTCAGAGTTTTATATCATAGGTATATTTGTGCCAGAGTATCCTCTACCTGCTCAAATCTAGAAAGGGATGTATTTAATTTAAATCCTACATAATAATTATATTAAATATTTTTTGGATGTTCTTTTATACTATTCTTCAATGACTATCTTAGGGTTGTGTTTTCTAAACAGAGATATTCTAAATCTAGTTTCCAATGTTTGTTCTAAACATCCTATGATACCAAATTTGATACCCTAAACCTAGTTACCCATGTTGGGGAATTATTACATATCATTTTCATGATAACAAGGAATCATTTCCCAAAATATTGATAAATTTAGTAGCCTTGAATGTACTAGAGGCACTCAGATGTTTTACATTAAATAAATAAATAAAAACATCAACAACATTTTATACCATTTTTAAACATACATATATCCTTAGTCTATCCCTGCGGGTCAATAATAAAATAAATCTTCTCGCCCTAGAAAAAACATAGAAAGGGGTGAGCTTAGATGCTTCGTAAAGAATACAATATAGCAAAAACATTCCTATATAATCATAAACATTTAAGGAAATGTATAAGATTAAAATAAAAGCCTTTTAAACATTAAATTCAACAGAATATGGAAAAAATAACATCAACTAATTTCATTTACTTATTCACATGTATATTATACTAGTCGAATAATCACATTCAATATCAATAGAAACTTTCCAAATAGTGGAATGCATAATTCTAGATTTCATAACCTCATAGTCAAGGCCTTGTGCGAAGACTACCAATATGATTTTGTCAAGGGATTTTTCCAATACACTAGTTTTTCTCATGAGACCTACCGTTGCATCGAGGAGCTATAGTATGATTCACTTGTCACTTAATATGTCTAATACATTCCTCATAGGAAATGGTGAAACATAATCTAATCATTTATATTAAAACATGCAAATGAAATGTAACTATTTTAACCAAAAAAACCTGATTGGCATAAAAATAGCACATCCATAGTCAAGAATAACTCATTAAATACAATATTGATTATTTTATTATAATAAATCAGCCTCAATCGATAATAATTAAGGATATTAACATTGATGAAAAATAATCATCAGAACTATTAGAGAGATATATCCCCCTTTTTCTTGAAAACATTTAAAAGTCTCAATATTTATCAAGAAGATGTTTAAAATAGATTTTGGAATCAATGTGTCTCATACCACTATGAAACATATGAATGGAATTAAAATTTAAAAACATTAATGTGCATATAAATTAATCCTTAAAAAAATTATTAAAACATGGACATTTGTTCGAATGATTTAGAAGAATAAATTTTTGAAACATTTAAATAGATATTTTTGTTAGAGTTCATAACCAAATGAAAGATGTGTGAATAAAAATAATTCACATAATAGATATGTTATAATATCACTATAATAAAGGGATTCATGATATAATAATTCAATGTATAGCATATACACCAATAAAATGTGAGTTAGCACTTAACAATAAAAAATAATTACAAGAATGTAAGTTGAGATTAATTCTATTATAAAGACTCTATCCTTTAGTTAAGGATAAATCAATGAAATAATTATGTGTGAAAATTATAAATAAACTCAATATTATAGGATATTGATTGTAAATCAATCAGAGTGTATTAACACATATTCATTTAAAAATAACACTAATGAATTGGATTTTTTACTCAATGAATTCATATTGAGTTGAAAATTACTCATTTCAAGTTGATATCGATGACATCAGAATTTATCAAAGGAGTGATTATGTGCATAAAATGTATGTCCACATACATGGTAGTGAAAATTAATAAACTAATAATAAATAGTTATTCCACATATTATCATGGAGTAAAATAATGAATGAAGTATGCCTAAAGCCCAATGAGGGGAAATTGAAATTTGAAATTCCCTAACTGATTTGGTAACTTATGAAACATACACCCTGTGACAAAAGTATCATACAATGAATACGTATATACCAATTATTTAATGTATATTACACAATACAATCATGGGCATTACATACACCACACAAAATGAAATAGTATCCAATATAGCATTAATCTCACATGAATAAAAAGTTAGATGAAAACCCCTTACCTTGTAATTTTCCTTGGTTAAGAGTATGTTAACCTCTTGTAAAATAGTTAAATCATTGTTTTTAAATTATAAAAGAACTATCACATAAATATGATATCATATATGATCCTCTAATATTTCTTTGTTAATAATATTTCAGATGTACCATTGTTCCAAGTGTTAACTGATCAGTTTTCCTTTATGTAATCCGTTATGTAAGCCAAGGTTGTTATTGATAGGATGTATTTTATTCATATCTAGAATTATATTAAGTTAATAAACATTATTTTTAATCATAAAATAAAAATCATTCTTGAATTATTATGATGGGGTGTGATTTAGATCGCGTTTATGGAGACGGGAATCTGTACGTACGCACGAGCAAAAATATCATTATTTTAATGGAGACATAGTATGTAATTAGATGGTATATCATATATAAACAATAATTAACATGTTATATTTATTATTTATATCAGTTATACACATTATTATTCCCATCCAAATAATTAAGTGTTTGAATGACAAACTACACCATGGCATAGATATGGTAATCCATACGTTTTCATGTATGGTGACTTTATCAATTATATGATTTATAGAATAATTAATATTGGTGTACCATTTTTATAATAAAATCATACTATATAGAATATATTAGAGTTATTATTTTATAACTTAAAAAACAATGAAAGTGCAAGTGGAAGAAGAAAATTACTTGAAAGAGGTGATTAAATATTTACCTCTTATTCGGGTTCATCCTTTTGATTTGATAAAAAGGGCTCCGTGAGATGGCTTTCTGACCAACGGAAGGCCTCTAGGATGAAGGGAGGAAAGTTGGGAGGATATTTGGGTAGGTTTTGTCCAAGAAAAAAGTAATTAGAGGTGTGAAATTATGATCAGGGGAAGTTCCTTTTTATAAAAGAGGTGAGGGTCACTTTAGGAAAAGCTAGAAATATAATTTAATAATAATACAGTTTTAGGATTCAAATAGTTCAAAAATGAATAATTTAAAGGCTAAGATGTGTATGGGTCAAAAACCCCTCAAACAATAGATTTTAGTCAGGGTTAGGTCATCATATTAAGCTTATCATTTAGATTTAACTATTTAATAAATAGTTTTACATTTACCTTGTATCTTTGTATTTTATATTTTCTGTTTAATAAACATACTATAACAAGCCAAGAAAAACCCATGTGGTTCATTATTAATATAATTTACCTTTTTCTATGTTCTTTTTCTCAACCTTATATTTTTAATAATATTATATCAATATATAAAATAATATTTGTTTATAAAACTCAATTATATCAATTATGACACTATTTAGTATTTTATTTTTTTGAAAGCCATTAAAAACATTATCACTTCGAATAAAATTTATTCAACAAACCATAACATGTCATATTAATGTATAAAACTAGTTTAATTCATCGTAATTCTTAGTTTAAATATATTTTGATATTTATAAATTCAATTAATTTAATATTTCATTAATAAAGTAATAATTGCATCATCATTGTGTCAAAAGTAACATAAATTAATTAATGTCTAAAAATTATAAATAAAATACCATTATGTACGAAATATTTTTAGATTTCTAATGAAAATTTATAGTCGAATTAATATTGTGTATAACCCTATGTTAAAAGTGGTTTAGTTATTAATCATTGAATTTTACTCTTCTAACTCTTCTTTAAATAAAATAATAATAAATGTCCTAATCTTATCAATGTGGGAAAATGGGATTCATATTTTAATCTGATGTTTGTTTTTGGTCGAATTATACTTAACCAATATAATTAGGACATGTGTCAGGGTAATTATGATATCATTTTTAACATTAATTACAATATTTAATTTTAACCATGGTAAATAAAAGTCAAAACATACTATTCACCCAAAATTATTATCATCTTATTAAACCACATTTTACATATAAATATTAACCAAGTCTCTCAAATTTTAAAAATTCAACTCACAGAAGCAGAAAAATCATGTTTTATGCAAATTTGCACATTTTCCCCGGTGGTGGGTAAAAGACGGTAAAAAGTTCAATAACATTTTATACATATAATATTATTATTAAATGAAACCAATAAATTACATTGAAATTATATAGGTATTATATATCTAATTTTACTTAAAATAAATTTAAATAAAATAATAATTTAATTAAATAGTCTGTTTTAAACTATAACGTAGTGTTTTACACTATTCATCATAAAATTGAATGTTTTTAGAAAAATTCCAAAAATTTAACCTAAGTTAATTTTGATATTTTGAATTAAAAAATAAATTATATTTTACCATTATTTAAAAATAGATGTTTAATTAATTAACTTAAAATTAATTCTGGTTATCAAAACCGAAAAGTGGGTTTTTAAAAAGTAAAAAAAATCAAAAGATTTATATATGTTTATATCAAATATAAATGTGAAATTACTTATAATTCACTATATTGTTTTAAATGATAAAAATATATTATAATAATACTTCTAAACCATTAAAATACAGATTTTGACAATATAAATTATTTTTACAAAAAGATGTTTTAAATTATATTTACTATTTTTCAGTATTCATCAAAAAAAGAAACTTATCAGAAAAGTACCAAAAATGTAGCCAAAATAAATTTTTATATCTTTATTGTTAAGAGGAATTTAATTTCATTAAATTTTAGTCTAAAATATTTGTTTTAAAAAGGTTTTTAAATTAAATTATGGTAAATTTTTTTTTTGAAATACAAATTTTATCTAAAAAAAGAATTTGTTCTTATATTTTGTCTAAGAAACACATAATATGAATTCTAAAATTATATGGAGTATATAAAATTTAAAATTCTGTTAATACTATTCATAACCACCTTTTAACGGTTAGTTTTGTAAGTCATGCTATGCTTGAACATGGTGTTCTATGTAGCACAAGCTATTGAATTACTTTTAAAAAATAACTTACTATGAAAATTTGGGGTGTTATAGGTTTCACCTTCAATTATTATTCCCATATCCATATTTACTATATCCATGAAAATAGGATCCCTTTCAACTATCATCTTATTCAAATCTCCATGATTCTTTCTGTTCACAGCATCTGCCACCTTATTCGCTTTCCTCAGGTGGTAGTGTATAGTGAAATCATAATCTTCGAGTAGTTCAAGCCGTCATTTTTTGCCTAATATTAGGTTCTTTATGTGAGAAAATATACTTCAAACTCTTTTGTTTGGTATATATTTCATAGTTTTGATAATAGATATAGTGTCAAAATATCTTCAAGGAAAATATTACAACTGCTATCTCAATATCATGAGTTGGATAGTTTTGTTCATTAATTTTTAGTTGTCTTGGTGAATAAGAAATAACTCTATCATTCTATATAAAAACACTACCAAGTCCATTCATTGAAGAATCACTATAAATAAAAACCCTATCATTACTTGATAGTATAGTCAAGATAGTATAATTGACTAATATTCTCTTCAGTTATTCAATACATTCTTCACACTATTTTTCCAAACAAATTTAATCCCATTACGTTTGACCTCGGTTAATGGGTTTGCCAATCAGGGAAAATTCTGGATGAAACACCTATAATAACATGATAAACCAATAAAACAACATATGTCAATAATACTTTTCAGTGATAGACATTATTGTATTGCAATTATCTTATAATAATCCATAGAGAATCCATCCATAGAGACATTATGTACAAGAAAAGAAATTTTCTGAATCCAGAATTCACATATGCTAAACATCATGTATAATTCATTTCATCTGAGGGTTTTTAGAATAGTGTGAATGTGATTTTCATGAACTTCATATATTTTGGTGTAAACCATGATATCATCAACAAATACCACTAAATATTCATCAACATATTCCATGAAAACATTTTTCATTAGATCCATGAAAATAGAAGGGGAATTAGTCTATCCAAATGGCATTACTGTAAACTCGTAATGCCCATACCTGGTATGAAATTCTATCTTTGTAATGTCTTCGTTCTTCAAATAGAACATGTGATATCCAGATCAAAGGTCAATATTTGAAAAATATTTATCTCCATGAAGATAGTATAATAAATCATCAATGTGGGGTAAGGTTATTTATTATTATAGCATTGATCTCCCTGTAGTCAAAGAACAACCTCACAGATCCAACTTTCTTCTAAAACAAATAACAAGGGACCCCACAGAGAAATACTAGGGAAAATAAATCCCGAATTTCTCTATTTCTCATGTTTTTAATTTAGTTCCACTAATTCCATAGTTTCCATTCTATAAGGGGTCTTAGATATGGGTCTTGAACAAGGAATTAAATCAATGTAAAACTCAATTTCTCATTCCGGGGGATGTCCAGGCAAATCCTCTGGAAACACATCAAAATATTCTTACACAATAAGCACATCCTATAATTTTACATTCCTTTCAGCACCCATATTTATTTAATTCTATTCCTCTCCAATAAATGATTTCAGATGAGCTATTGGGGGTGGATCTAGATAAGAATCTATTGGTGACGTTTCGTCTCTAATGATAAGGTACTCCTTATCAACATTGAAAATTGAAACCTCCTTCTTCTTACAATAAATTTTTGCATCATGATCCAAATTCCAATCCATATCAAGGATTATATAAAATTAAATCATGGGTATGATAAAGAGATCAGTAGATAAAGAACATTTATATTCCCTAATGGGAAATGATTCACAAAACTATGTTGCAATGATTCATCCCTTAGGATTTTTGACTGAAAACTCCCTTGTTAAATCAAATTTTAATTATCTAATTTTCATAGAAAACTAAGAAGATGTGAACAATTCATTGATATAGAATCAAATAATACATTGTCTAAACTTGAGGAAATCCTTAAATTACCAGCCACCACGTCATTTGGAGCTTTATTTCATCAGTAGTGATCACATAAGCCTATCCTTTCTACCTTGGCAATTTCTGAGGTATGTATCCTTGGCTCTTAGGACATTTATTTTCATAATTCCCCTTTTCTCTACAATTTTAGCATTCAACATTGACAACCTTTTTATTTCCATTGTAATCACGAGCTTAGTGTCCTTTTTTTCCACACATGTAACAGACTCTGATTCCCTTCTGGCATGTACCAGGGTGTTTCATTACATAGTTACTGTAGGATGAATATTCACCTTTTCCCTCCATCCCCTTATTTCAATTTCTAGAGTGTTCAGCCGATCTCTTCTTCTCTTACTTTTCTTTAATGATGTAAGACATAGAGAATTAATTTTCTATCTTGATAAAACATGAAAAAAATTATTCGTATGATGATAAGGATTGTGAGACTAATGCTCGATGGAGGAATGTTTTTAACCCATCAAATAATAAATAAATTTTACTCATTAGGTTAGGTATATAATTTGTTTCATGCCTTGCTATCCCTGTAATTATTGCCTCAAAATTTGAGACATTCTTATCCTCCTTTTTCTTTAGACTCAAAATTTCTCCTTCCATATATTCTCGATGATCATGAGGAAAGTATTTTTCTAATAAAAGCTCTTTAAACTACAAACATTCCATGTTCGGAACTTCTTCATCCTCCATTTTGTTTTGAATCAATGAAAACCATTGATCTGCATCTCCCATGAGGCGATAAACTGCCATGATAACTTTTTTCCTTTTCCCTACTTCCCAATGCATGAAATATTTTCTCAAAGGAACATGTCCATTTCTCGGCTAAAAATGGATTTTTAGTCCCATTTAATGTTGGTGGTTATTTCCTCATGAAGCGGTCTAACATTGATCATCTACATTGTGGATCAGGGTGCTCTATATGGGTAAGGTTGTTATTCATAACCTAAGTGAATTGTCTCAGTATAGTGATTAAGTGATCAATAGCAGTTGCATCACCAGCTCCACTATAATTATCATTAGTAAAAGGAAAATCCCCATATTGATTATGTGAATTAATACAGTTTTCATTCCTTCCACTAGGCACCATTTATATACAATGGCATACGGTAGATTAGTTTATAAATAACAATACATAATTCCAAACTTATAAAACACTTAGGATAAATCGAACAATTTATGGATATAATCCATTTTCATAAAACTGTTTTCATTGAGGATGTACATACTCATAAATCCTTCATAATTGGTTGAAAAGATAATTTAAATTATCCTAATCATATTCCCTGGACATGTCATAACCAAGAGTGTAGCGAGGCTCGTTGACATTTACTAGGATATCCCAGGTCAAACCTGAATTTCCTTGTTGAAGTTTTCACTCCTAGGTACATCTATACTAGAGCCACCTCTACCTTATTGTATCCAGACAAGGATGTATTTTTTGAAAAATACACAAAATCTCTACATTAATAAAATTCTAGGAAGTTCTTAAATATTAATCCCCAAAGTCTATCTTTGGGAAATCTTCTCTAATAAGAGTTTTTCTAAATCTAGCTTCCACGGTTTGTACTAAACTATCTCTGATACCAACTATAATTCCCCAACCCTAGTTACCCATAGTAGGTTCATTATTACATTAAATTGGAATGATAACAAGGGATCAAATCCCAAATACCTATCGGTTTAGTAGAAATGGATGTACTAGATACATAAACAAGTTTTACATTACATTTAAATTAAAAAACTACAACAAAATTGTCTCTTTTGAAGACATTCATATCACATTGACTATCCCTATCTTTCAGTTATAATATACTTTTTCACATTCTAGAAAAAAAAACATAGAAATGGGTGATCTCAGGTGCTCTGTAGGGATAACCATATAGAGAAAACATTCATAAATAAGCATAAAAATATAAGGCATTGAATAAGAATATAATCTAATAGTTTTAAAAATAAACATCACTATAATATTGAAAAAATATTTAAAATAATTTCATTTACTTATTCAAATTGATATTCTACTAGTCGAATAAACACATGTAACATCAATAGCCAATTCCATAATTATGGAAGAAATAATTCTATATTTCATAACTGCATAGTAAATGACTAATACCAAGACTACATAAAAGATTTTGTAATGGAATTGTGCCCAAACACTAGTTTTTCTCATGAGACCTACCGATACATCGAGGAGCTATATCGGGCTCCACCCATCACATATTATGTCCAATGCATTCCTCATATGAAAAGGTTTAAACATAACATAAACATTCATATTATATCTAAAAACGAAATTTCAATAAATTATCCATAAACCATGAATGATATAAACATAACACATCCACAATAAAACATATCACAATACCTTAAATATAATAATCATTATTTGCATCATAATATGTCAACTTCAATTATATTTAAAATTCATCAGCAGATGTTGAGATAGATGGAATGAAAACTATTTGAACGAAATACCACTTTCTATTTCGAATCCATTCAAAAGATGAATAATTATAAAATAAAATTTTTATTTTTAACATATTATTATTATCTTGGAAGGGATAGCTTTGATGGTGTTATAACGGTGGAAAACAGCCACAACCGTAGTATATGTTATAAAACATTATTTCCTTAATGTTTTCGACAAGGTTGAAAAGAACCATGTTTGGAAAATGTTAAAAAGATTCATTTATAAAAAAATATTATTGAAATTAAATAAATGGTATAGATGAAATTAACCCATAGTCAAGGAAATAGTAAATTTTTTTGGAAATACATTTTTAAGAAACATAGATTTGGATGATAAATAGGTCCTTGTAGATAATCGTGTATAAAAAATCTCGGATAATGAAGAGATTATTGAATTAAAAATTACCTTGTACTTTTCCTTGTTGGGTGTTTGTTAACCTACAGTATAATATTTAAAACATTTTTTTTAATTATACAACATCCACATATATAAATATGATAGCATATGGGATCATTAAATATTATTTTCTTAATAATATTTCAGTACTATCATTGTTTCATGTGTTAACAGATACATTTTCCTTTATATGATTGGTTACATAAGCCATGTTTGTTCTAGATATGATGTATTTTATTAATTTCCAGAATGATATAATGTTCTTAAACATTATATTTTAATCAAAAAATGATATTTATTCTTGAATGGTTACGATGGGAATGAATCTCATCGCATTCGTGGAAATGCTAATCGTAAATACGCACGAGCGACAATACCATTTTTGAAGGTGAAATCTTATTTTATATGATTTAATATCATATATAAATAATCCATAACATGTTTTATTTATTATTTACATTATTAATACTCATTATTATACCCATCCAAATAATGAAGTGTTTGATTAACAAACTCCACCACGACGTGGATATGGTAAGCCATACATAAGAATGTATGATGACTTGTCATTCATTGGATGGATAAAATAATGAATATGGTTGTAATATATTTATAATAACATCACAGTATGTATAAGGTACTGGAGTTATTATTTTGGTATATTAGTAGTAAAATAAGAGGAAGTGGTAGAAGAAGAAAAAATTGAAGGATGTGGTGAAATTATTACCTCTTCCTCAGGTGTTTCCTTTTCATTGGATAAAAAGTGTTCCTTATGTTGGATTTATGATCTATGTACGGCCTATAAGTCAAAGGGAGGATATTTGGGAGGATATTTGGGCCGGATTTGGCTGATCCAAATAGCTTTGGAAGAGTGATTTGGAGAGAAGGGGATGTACCCTTTTATAAGAGAGGTGATGGTCACTTTAGGAAAAGTATGAAATATTATTTTATTATACTATAATATTTTGTTTATAATAGCTCCAAAATAATTTATTTCATTGATATTGTAGGGACTAGTAGAAGACATCTCAACCAGTAGTTTGTAGATAGTTTTAGGTCTCCATATTAACTTTATACTATAGATTTAACTCTTATTTAAATAGTTTAACTTTTACCATGTATTCTAGTATTATTATAATAAATGGTTAATAAACTTACTATAAAAATCCAAGAGAATACCACATGGTTAATTATTAATATATATATACTTATCTAACTCCTTTTTCTGACCCTTATATTATTAGGAAAATTATATCAATTAATAATATAGTATTTGTTTAAAAAAAGCATTTATGTCAATTTTGACACTATTTGGAATTTTGTTTTTGTGAAAGTCATATAAACAATATAACCTCAAAAAAATTATTTAATCAACCGTATCATGTCAAATTAACCCATAAAATTAGTGTAATTCATCAAAAGTCTCAATTTACATTTATATGGATATTTATAATATAAATTATTTTTATCATTCATTAATAAGGTAATTACTGCATCATCATTGTGTCATAAATAAATTTAATTATATAATGTATAATAATTACACATAAAATAAAATTATTTAGTTAATCGTTTTATATTTCTAATGAATATTTACAGTCAAATTTATGTTTTTAATATCCATATAATAAAATAAATTGTCATAAAAATTTGAATTTAACACTTCTAATTCTTCTTTAAAAATAATAGAAATAAATATCATAATCTAATCTAAGTCGACCAAAAAGATCATATTTCATTCTGATGATTGATTTTGGTCAAAACACACATATATAATAGAATTAGGACATGTGTTAGGGTTATAATAATTTCATTTTTACCTTTAATTATCCTATTTACTTTCTAATATGGTAAATAAAAGTCAACAGTTACTATTTACCAAAAATTATTTTCATCATATTGAACAACATTTTAAATACTGATATCTACCATGTCTCTCAAATTTTTTAAATTCAATTTACAATAGCAGTAAAATTATGTTCTATGCAAATTTACTAACGTACTTATAATGTGGGTAAAAGATGGTAAAATGTTCAATAAAATTTTATGTATCTAATATTATTATAAAATTACTCCAATGAATTACATTGAAAATATATATGTATTATGAATCTATTTTTACCTAAAATAATCATAAATAAAATAATAATTAATTTTTTGTAAAAAGTCGGTTTTAAACAATAACGTAGCTTTTTCACTATTAATCAAGAATTGAATGTTTTTAGAAAAATACCAAAAATTCCCCCTAAGCTAAATTTGATATTCAATATCCAAAAAAGAAGTACATTTTTAAAAATAAAATTTATATAATTTCAAAATGATGGTATTAACTTTGATAACATCTAGTTTGGTTGGGTTGTGGTGCGTTAAAACATGAAGTTGCGTACCACACAAGCTATTATAATATTTAAAGAGTAGCATTTCATAGAAGCCAGGCGTGTTACATTTGGAGAATAAGCTATAATCTAGAATGTATAAAAATACCATCCATGAGCACTAACACAAATACATTGAGATAATTATTGTGATGTGATCCATAAATTTCATGAAAACTAGATAAGTGTTACTAAAACTTATTCGAATCAAAATATATTTTTAATGAACATAATGACTCTTAAAATCATTAAATGTTATATAAAACTCCTAATACATGATCTTATTAAAACCCAACCAAATAAAAATATTTAAAACGCATTTTTCTTATTTAATCGATAAAAAATCATCCACATAACAAAGGTGATACTTATTCTTAAATTTTACCCATTTCAACTTCCAATAGTTCACAAAAATATAAAGGGAACCATTCACCAGCATGGAAAAATGAACCACATATTTCCAAGGTGAACCGATATTGTGAATAAATCCCTTTACTACCATATTTTACAACTGAATTGTGATATCTTTCTGCTCAACTAGTGAAATATAATCAGAAGGTATTGATATTTTATGTGTACCTAGAAACAAGTAAATCCAGAACTGTAAATCCCTCTATAAGGGAAGCCTATAAAAATCATCTATAAAATTTTTAGGATAATCTCCAATAAATGAAAAAATATTAAAAATATAAGAAACATCATCAGGAATTGCTAGAGAAGTACATATCAAACTCAAGTTCTCTAGGATATAATTTCTTACACTATCAGACCATAAATACCACTCCACATGAATCACCTATTAGCTCACACTGGCTCTCAGATATTTTAAATGCCTATGATAAAAATCAACACCATATAGATTAAAACAATTCCAATCCATCTCGATGAGGTAAAAATATCTAGATCATGATCAAAAACTTTCCATACTAGATCTGCATCATTCATAGATAGTGCAACCGATTAACACTAAACTGCCTTGTATTTCTTCTTTCCATATGGAGTCCCTAAGTACATAAAAATGTATATGGGATTCATTAAATGGTTTTTAATATCAACTGTATTAATATATATCAAGGAGTGGGAAGGACCAATATTAATTAATAATGATTTTACTAATAATAAAATAGATATGGTTCCTCTCACTATTGTTTGACCCACATCTTTCACCACTAGAGAAAAATATTCTACATAAAGGTTTATTAATCTCGATAACTATGTCTATGGTGATATATTACATAATACATCTAACTACATCACATTAGTTATTGGATATGAATTTTCTTTAACATATCACGGAGTAGACATATCCTAATATAAACACTAATGATTACCACAATTTCTATAAGTTTTATACAAATTTTTTTTCTGATAGAGAATAACGTCACGTGTGTTTCTCCTTTCCACATTGCTTTAATGTCATAGGTGAAACATTATCTATTATTGGGGGTGGAAAATTGGTCTACTACTCCGAACCACATCTAGAACACATATGTTGATAGTTCTTCTTACTCTTTCTCCCTAGAATTACACTGATGGTTCCACTATGTGAAAAAAAGGGGTAAAAAATCCAAACATTCCTATCATATTTATTTCTTACGGCATATCCATATACACTTTCTACATGCATATGAATATAGTTGTTACAAAGTCATATAAAATGATAATTTTTTTGTAAACCCTTTAGGAACTTCTTAGATTACAGGTACTCATTCCTCACAACTTCTAGTGCTGAATGAACTAGCACACCAAGATCATTCATGTACGCTGACATTAAATATATCCTTATAGAAAATTTAAGAACTCTAGATAGTTATTAATCATTAAAAACTTTGTGAAAACCTACTGGAAGTAGGTTGTCTTGAAACCCCTCATGTCCAGAACAAATTCTCTACCCACATGTACTATATAATACTACCAATGCATATCGGGGCCCTCAAGATTGAATAATTTACTATTCACATTGATACTATGAAGTGTATCAATGATTTCAAAGATATAATTTATCCATTCAAGACATTACTCCAAATCCTGATGTCTGTTCATACCATTAATGCTTATTGGTTTCCCATGTAATAACTCTCTTTATTGATCTCATTATCCTATAACTCTTACCTATAGGATTAAAATTGTGTTATGAATTTCTGGAATATTCTGGGCAACAAAAAAAATCAAGCCACATGATATCATCAATAAAGGGTTGATACATAGAGGGATCCTTTGGGGTTGATCAATTACACTCACTTGAGGATTTTACCGAACATGTCTCAAAGGCATATTTCTGCACATTGAAATAGTATAAATGAATAGAAAATGATAGATATTATTTAAAATTAGAAAAAACATAATTAAAATGAGATTAATATCAGGATCTCAATAAATTTTCAATTATATAAATATATCATGGTAACATTAGTACCATCGCAAAAAAGATCTATCTAGGAACTGATTTCCATATAACGGTCATGTCTAGAAAATTACATTAATTGTCTATCATTTGTCCAGAGAGAATGACCCTTATGAAATGAACTCCTCAGACACCAAAACAAACCAAATGAACCCAAATATTATCTCAATTTGTTACCTGACCACACCCACAACATAGTCAAAAGGAATTCGTGATCCCCATGGGATGCTTAATATAACATAGGAATCAAGGAGTTATCAGGGTGAACAATTTTTCAAATCCTGATGCAACAACATGGATCATATATATGACATAGATAAATCTAGAAATGATTAATATTTCCCATAACTAAAAAAAGAAGAAACCAACAAACCCAATAGAAGAATGAATCTCCATGTATTGTTCTAACCACCAAGGACTACCATAATAGTAAAACCCTAACTAGTAGATGTGAATGCATGAGATGACCCCCCCCCCCCACCTCACAACCATCTATCCATCTTGACTAAATGACATTCTCACTTCCCTACTACGTTTAAATGATTTTACCTCCATCAAAACACTTAACTAAGTCTATAAACATCTGAATGGGTAAAAAAGCATGAGATAACAACCATAGTAAGGTATTATCCATGTGTTCCATATCATGTCGTGATAAAAAATTTATGCATGATAAATTTTTAACCAAAAAATTCATGATAACAGTTTATCAATTTTTATATCAAAATCATGGAAAAAAATTACATTTCCACTTTTTCGACATTTTTAAATAAGTCTAGTAAATTATTTTCAAATCATTTCATAACCATATATCACAAAAGGTATATATTGTGAATGTAATGCTTGCATCACATATCATATCAAATATAAGTATATATAAGAAAATAATACAATAATTATTTAGATCAGTAGTTAACAAAATGATAGGGATTACCCAAGGCCAGGATAACTGTGAAACTCTTATATACGACAAACAATTGTGTTGGAATATTTCCACTAGACATTTAATCTGATTCTATAATTCATATAAACACCACTTAAAATGAACCCCCAAAATGGATTAAGAAGTACCAGAAAATCCTATAGGAAAGTGGATACCCCTATGACTAAGGCACCAAATAGTGGATGATACATATTATGATACATCTTAACATAGTTTTCATGATTTCCCATGTACAATATTTTCTTAACCTACTCATAAAACCATTTACATCGAACAATTAATTGAAAACATTTTCACAATGCTTTTAATGACTGTATCCATGTACAAAAACTAGGGAAAAGATATGATTTATAAAAACCAAGTTAAAAACATTAAATACATATTATTCACATCATACAATATCATTTAATAAATTAATTTTTTAAAAATATGCACAATACTATTCAACCAAAAAGGATATGGAAGGAAACACCTTCCATAAAACTTGGGCCACATATTACCACAATATAATCCACAATAAAGGAAGACACCCAACCACAAAAGAGGCATTACACCCAATTAAAACATATTTGAATTGAAACAATTATTCAAAATGGACTATATAGAAAAGGAAATAATAGGTACCCCAAGAATGCACACCCATCACACCACGACAAATAATAGAACATCCCCCAGAAAATGTTCACAAAATGGATCTATATGGAATCAATTTGAGTCATCCCCATGAATCAAAAAATCCAATAATGTAACACAAAAATGAATCCATGATCAAAGAAATGATGAATTTGAACGTATTTCTCACCTATTGATATGAAATACAATAGTAATTATGATCAATCTTCGAACGCATCAGTCATATTCGAATGAAGGCTACGAAAATCATGGGATAAGATCACTTCGTCAAATAGAAATAAGGGATTCAATGGGATTAATGATAATACATCTGATGGAGAACCCCCAAAGATGATCTCCATATAGTAAAATAACGGGTAATCCATTTATATATCATATAATCCATGGGGATCACATATGGAGATAACCCCATATTATTTTTATTATAAAATCATATTTTAACACTAAATGTTTTGAATATTTAAATATTGAGTACTCCTTTTCAGATGAGTACACAACTCATGACATGTTTCTGGATACAATGTACATTTAATCTAACTCCTTTACATGTATTTAATCCATCTAACACAATATGGAAAACCAAAATTCATACACTTAAACCCCGACAAACCCATGTGTTCAATATATTTGAGGAGAGCCCTAAATTTCATTTAACAATTTTATACCATAACATCATTAATTAAAAAATATATATATCGAAACATAATGTAATTTTTTCTTAGAAAATGTTCTTCATCCTTACACGTCCCAAACTACACCTAATTAAAGAGGAAAAAATAAAAGAAAATATAATTACATGAATGACAGTAATTGTATGTTACACTCCTGTAAGCATACTATGTTTAAATTGTATTATAAATAATAAAATTATGCTATCCAAAAGATAATGAATTATAATTTATCCTTATATATAATTTGAAGATTAAATATTTTTCCTAGAAATAAATTTTCATTACTATATGTGATTATTTTAAAAGTACAATCCAAAATACTTAGAATTATTATATGATAAAAATAATCAAAATTTATAAATTATAGGTGTAAGATTTTGTATGAAGTTCAATTTTAATTTTCCAAAAAATATTTACTACGGTTAAAATATACTAACCATATTAAAAATTTATAAATGGTAAATATTTTTTTACTATGGGATTGAGATGATAACATTGGAATAAAATATCATGCCCCTGACGTGAGTATCAATTTCATCTAAGGGTCCCATTCATAATTATTATTATCCTAACCATCCCTAAACATGCTAGTAAAATGAAAAAAAGTATCCTTAGTAAACTAATATGCCAGTATTTAAATATTTTAAAAATTTTCCATCCTTAAAATCCTCTATGAAAATAAAATAACATCATTAATTGGTACGTGTGTATTATATCTATGAAATTATTTTGATAATATTATATCACTACCTCTCTAGTTCATAGTGACAGATAGAAGTTAATGTTTACATAATTGTTACATCCAATATATTAAATTCGATAATGATCATTTTACATACACAATTTTACATTTAGATATTTCAATATACATTTTTTTGATTAAATAATACTGTGTTTGATATCATTCTTTATAGTCATTAATATAAAGCTCTGGGTAAATTATAAATTTAAATAAATCATATTTACAATATCACTACGACAGAATATAAGATATATGTGTATGATTTATAATGTTAAAATCTATAATTTAATAATATGTAAGAATTATTATTAGTGCCTTGTAATGTTTAAGATTGTTATATTTAAATAAAAGTATTTGGTCATTATATATTATATTATATATGAAAATTAATATATATAATATTGAAAAATATTATAAGATGAACTTAAATTTATTATTTTATTTAAATTAACAGATGTTACCCAATATTATTTTTTAACAATTTCTAAAAATAGCTATTTTATTTTAATATTACGTTTCTACAAATATTATAATTATTGTTACATTAACAACCAAAAAAATGACCAAGAAGCCCATAAAACCATTTATGCTATAAAATACTAAATTAATGAATATCATTATAAATTTTTTAATATAATGTTAACATAGATATCTCTTGAAAATCCTAATTAGAAGTAATATAATAACAGAATTATATATTTATAATTTAATTATATGTTCTCCATCCATTAATTAAATTTTGGATAAATTTAGATAATTATATATAATAATATTGTGAAAATTTAAAATAAATAAATACTTTATTGGAAATTATTAACCATCAAAATTTTATTATATTGATAAGTTAAAATTTTATAATTAAAAATATAAATTTTTATTTTTTGTGTTTGTTCAATATAAAATATCTTTCCCTTATACTAATGAACATAATAATGTTAAATGGAACAGTAATTCTGAATCAGAATGAATATATTTTGTAATTAGATTTTTTTACTTTTTTATTACTATATTATTTGACATTGTTACTATTTAAATGATAGTAATTAGTTCTTTAATAACTTATCTAATGTGGCTCAAATAATATTTGGTTAAAGTCATATGTTAACATTTTAGAGACCACATTTTAGGATTAAATGTTATAACAAAATATATCAATAATGTTCCACACATAACTCACATTTCACTCCAACACATCAATCCATAAAACTTACACAACATTCATTTCCCTAGAAAGATCCTTTTTTTTCATATGAAAGGAAATGACCTCCAAAAATTTCATGATTCCCCTATCATTAGAATTACATTTAAAAATATGTCATAATTGTTTCTCCCTAACCTCTCTTATAATACCTAAATTCTCTAATCACCATAAGATAGTATAACATCTCCATTTTCATCCAGACATTGAAGTGAAATTTGAGAGTCTTGATGAAGGTATCACTTCTTTCATAACCCTTATTTATTATTATTTATATCATTTATCACATATAATCAATAGTATAATTGATTTTATTAAAAATTATGTATTAATGATATTGTTTTACGTTACTTTAATAATGTGATAACCCCTTGTTGTAATCCTCCAAAACTGTTAAAATAATAAAATAATCGCATGCATATGTGCGGACTACCGCCTCTATACACATTGTCCCTAATATTTCATCACCTCCTTACATCAATAGTTAATAATTATTATTTTAAATAATAAATATTATACTAATCATATTGCTTTTAATCTAAATTTATAAATAATTTAATAATTTTCCTCCCACATATTTTATGGAAAAATTATTTTTTAACTAGGAGTATATGCCTATTACTTCCTATTCATAGTGATGCATTATATTTTACATAACAACCAATTATGTATGAAATTAAAAAAAATCATAATTCATGAAAATTATATTTAAAATACTAATTATATTTTATATTATGTAAATATATTTTAAAAATATACATTATGATTTTCAACAGGATAATAGATTCATCTAAAAATCAAGCTAACCAAGTCATGTAAATGTAATGAGTAGAAATGATCATGTGACTATAATGAGTGTATTTAAATTAATAAATTTGTAACATTATTTGATATATTGACCATAAAATATTTATTTCAATTTCTGATGGTTCACAATGGTTATAAATAAAAATGATTTTTATTCAGGATATAATGGGAATGTGTGGATCACATTCAATCCTAATTAAGGGTTTCTTCTATAATCATTCTTCATTGAGACATATGTTTTTCATGAACCAAGAATTTTTATTTTGCTTTAATAAAATTAATTAGATATTTATTATTTTCTATTGTGTTTATTAATTTTATATTAACATAAATTAATGTTATCCTTATTTCAATTGGGTTTTAATAGAATTATCTGAATTCGTAATGTAATTTTATCTCAAACTCCATTCATTAGGAAAAATAAATTTATGCACAAATTTTATTTTATATAGTGTATATACGTCCCAATATTCTATATTATAATGAAATATTTTTTATAAAATTATTCTGTGTTTCATTTTTAATAAAATTATGTTTCAATGTTTTTGATCAATTTTTTTTCTAAATTCATAAATGTTTTCTTAATTAAGGGTTTATTTCAACGATTCATGAAATATCATATTGATTTTAATATTACATGTCATAATTTCTTATCATTATATTTTTTATGGTATATTTTAATTTTTATCTACGTATATAACTTATCCTCATTCATATTCTTCGCATTGATGGAATGATTCGTCCTATAAAAGTATGATATTTGTATGAATAAATCATTTACATTTCAATGGATATTTTTATTCAATTTTCATATTTTATCTACCAAATATGTGATATATTCCCAAAATATATTTCATGTCAATAGGCTATCTAACACCCTTCACACAATTTTAAATGAATATTTTAGTTCTATTTTATGATGAATATTACGAAATGTTTTTGAATGAGTTTTGATGTATTCAAAAATAAATTTTCATATAGTTTCATTTTCTTTCTAAATAATGTTATAAATGATATAAAATATCCCCCATTAAGATTTTATAATTATATTTTTATGTTTATTTAGTTTTTTATAAAATTAATATAAAACTATTTTTTCTCTGGCCCATATGATTGTTTTTTGACAGATAGAATATCATTTACATGATTTCATGTGAACATATCATTATGCTTCCATGTTTATTAACTATGAATCCTCTATCCTAACTATAAAGTTTTAAAGAATGAAATTTTTATTTTCATGTTTTAATAAAATATATTCTTTTTAAAAATTTAAATTAAAATATAATTTATTATTTTCAAGTCAGTTTTACTAATGACACTAAAAGTTGTCTTTATTTATGTATTAATCTTTTTCAAAAAATTTATTCAAATGATAGAACCCAAAATAATTACCAATTGATCATGGGAATTATTTTGAATATATGGTAGAATCCATCACCCCATTTTTATTTCATAAACATCCAGTTTTATAAGGATGAGCTAGTTCCATTTTTTCCTCAATAAATTATCCATGTCCCTCTAATTGACTTAATGGTGGTTACCTAGATGACTAATAAATAGAATGATTGAGATAATTATTTTCTATATAGTATATAAATTTTCTATATTCTATATATACCATATATGTAATCATTATTATTATGTGGTATTTACATGTAATCAGTTTAAAAGTCATTATATACCAATTTATTTTTCAATGGGTTGTAATGTCGTGATTATAATGACATCATGATTTCATCCTTTGGGAACTACATGTAAAGTATATAAAACCCAATTTGTTTCATCTATATTTTATGATCTGTGCACTGAAACCATATAAAACCTATAAGTGTTGTTTTTCATTATATTATATAAAACTAGATTAATCTATACTTCAATTTTTAAATATAATTCATCATGAGAATCTATGTATTGGATTAGGGAGTAAAAATAATCCTCCGTGATGTTAAGGATTTAATCAATTGGATATGATAATATTTAGGTATTATTCCTTATTATATGATTATGAATACGTAGTGGTATTCCATTAAATTTTATTCAGGTATCATTTTTATATTTCTTCCACATTAATATGATTCCATGTTCATATATTATAACCATTTACTAATCCATGTATTTATGATATGAACACTTTCATTCATGATCCAAATATTATGATAATTATCATTATTGTATATTTCTTTTATTCAAATATTTCATGTTATGAATTTTTATGTTTACCCATGATGAGAATTTTAGGTCACCCCATCATATGTTTCCCCTTCCAGGTATTAGGAAATAATGTAATATGAATTATTATTCTATAATAATATCATTTGAACTTAATTTTTGTGAAATATTGAAGAACCTTTATTGATTTAAAATATACCTCTATAGTGGAGAATAAGGATTAAAATTTGTTAGAAGACTTGATATTTACTAAATTTTTATATTCTCATATTCATCTAATACTATAAAAAAGGACCATCCAATAAAAATATTATAATGTTATTTTAATCATAGATGTTTATCAAATATATTCGTGTGTGTTCTGGGTTTCACAACATGGGCTAATGATATGGGTCTAGGGGCACAATAGTTAGTATCAAACACGTTTCTGGATTACTATATAAGAAATTGTTTTATATTTATAAGTAGATTATTGATTTAAGAATGATGTATAGGGTTGATGAAATATTTCATATAATGGTTTCAATGGTAGAAATAATCTATTATATCAGACGTGTATAATATTTTATGATTCTTTGGGGATTAAGATAAGAGGGAATTTTGGAAACCACTTTGTATATGTATATTCATAAGAGAACCACTATAAATTTATGTAATGTATCGAATAATTGGTTTTCCTATAAATAAATCACGGTTTGGATACTAAATGTTGATGTGGTTTAAGCAGAAATACATCTTTGTGAAGTGACCATAAAAACAGTAGGTTTAGTATATCTCTACAATCATTGTTGTGCATGATGAATGGGCCCATACATTTCTCCTCATTGGGCCCAACCAACAAGATATTCTTGGGATAATTAAAATTAAATGTTGAAACCATTATAGTGTATGTGGACATATCTTTTAATGTAAGTATACTAGAAAAGATACCATAATATAAAAATGACCATGTTTATCCTATATTAAATCTAAAAAATAAAAAAAATTAGAATTATATAATTTATGAATTTCTAATCATATGATAATATTTTACCCTTTCTACATTTAATAATATTTTAATCTTATAACTAAACATTCAATTAATGTAATCATAGGAGAAATGCGGAACTATGATAATGAAGGATTATATAAAAAATCAAGGGATTATCCAGACCTAAAATCTATTAGGAAAAGAACAAGGATTATAAATACTATTTCAATTTTAAATATAAAATATGTAGTTGTGATTAATAATGTGAACATAGTTAAATTACATGTGACATTAAATTAGAGGAGGTTGATGTATCAAGAATATTTTGTTGAAAACAATAATGAATGAAAAATAAAATAAATTATTTTATGTAAATAATATGAAAACAAATAAATAATATAATTTATTAAAAGATTAAGAAAATTTATTAATTGTGGACAATTGGTTATAAACTATCATGCAATGGAGGAAAATTTAATTAATTAGATAACATGTTTTACGAAAAATATATTTATTCTAGTTTAAAATAATTTATTAATGTAGACATTTCATTTGAAACAATTCCATATCTAATGTCTACATTTTGATCATAATAAAATGATTTATTTTTTTAAAAAAAATCCTTGGATGAATTTTTAGAATGGGATAGAAAGTAACATCAAGAAGATTCATATTATATATTGTTTTCACTAAATAATAGTGATTCTAGTATATTAAATCTCACACAATAAAAATGACGGTCATGATACATTTATAAATTTAATTAATCATCATTAAAAGATAATTTTTGACAACATGTATGATATCTATATATATGATATAATATATTATAAATCTCTAAATAAGATAATTGTATGAATTAATACTGGAAAGAATTAATTTTTTAAATAAAATAAATATATTATGATATTTTTTACATTCTAATAATAGTAATATTTATAATTTTTTGTGTCATAAATATAAAAATTTGAAGTTATATTAGAATTTAAAATCTAAATCCTAAATATTATGTTTTTTTGGTCAGCTTCAAAAAATATATATTTCATTTTGAAAAAGCAGTTTTGAGAAAAATATTATTTTTCATGAAATGGTCAATATTTAATAATGACCTATTAGCTCATAAAACCATATATAGATTTAGATATGAAATAAATAAGTATAATTATATTGTTTAAAACATAATTTTATCTTAGATACACAAAAATTTATATATTTATAACTTAAGAAATAGGTAATATTTATAATGATATTTGTTTTGTGAATTTTCTTTAAAATATTCAATTTAAAAAAAATTAGAATATGGATTGATTTTAATGTCATATAAAAGTTATTAAATTTGTAATAAATCATTTATATATTAAAAATTATTAACCATAAAATATTTATCTTATACATAATTATAATCTTTATAAACAATATTTTATATAGAATAATGAATATATATATATTTATATATATATATATGTGAGATTTATTTCAATGGAATGTTCAACTGTTACATGAGATTTATTTCAATGGAATGTTCCATTTTCATCACTTATAAAAGGGGATGAATTCCATTAATTCAATTATTCCTCTCTAAATAACATTATTTATGATATAATACCCTTATTACCTATCCTTTAATTCTTTTACATGTCCTTAAACCTAAGGTCATCATATGTTATCGTAGCTCCCCTATTTTCATAAATAAATTCACGAGAATGTTCATATTCTCAATGAAGTCATCTTGTATTTCTTATAAATTATTTACTATTATGCGTTTCATCTATATCAAATAATCTATTCTACCCATGAGTGTATGAAAATATAGCTATTAAATATATTATAATTTTTTATTATATTTATTTAATATTGATTTTATTCCTTCTTCCAAAAATATTAAAAAAATAAAAATGACATCATACTTATGTGAGGACTACCACCGCCACGAATGAGATATCCTATTTTTCATCACAACATTTCATTGTTTGTTCAAAATGTATTTTAATGAAAAATATTATAAGTATATAATTTTTATGATTCTAAATTTATTAATAATTATAATTTCTACCTCCCTCATTCTTTATAAAAAAAATTATCATCCATGAGCTTGTCAAAATTAACACCTCAATGTAGCAAAATGTTTCAATCTCTATTACAACTATTCATGTGCCACATTTTAATATATATTTATGGATTATAAGTGTATTAACTTATTTTTTTTTTAAATTTAATAAGTGAATTTCACCATGGTATACATGCCATGAGATTCCCTTAAAAATCAACTAATCCAAATTGAGTAACTAACAGGAATGGAAATGATTTAATAAATGTTAAACATATTATTAATATTATACATTTGTAAAATAATGGGAGATGATGAAAGTTTTTTTTATGGTGTTTAATATATGTAATTTTATTATTCATGTTGTTTTTTTCAATAGTTTAATGATTTTTGACACATGTAAAGGCTTTTTATCAATAAATGTTTCATTCAGACATATGTTCTTTTAAGAGACTAATTTATTTTTAATGGTTTATATAATTCCAATTACAGATTTAACTTTATATATAGTCCTTATTAATGTTTTTTAGCCTTTTATTTGGTATAATAGTTTTTCAAGAGGGTTTATGATAATGTTCTTAAGTTGTAAGGGATTGTCATCTCAAACTACCTTAATTGAGAAATGATTAAATTAATGTTTCAATTTAATTCTATATGGTCTAGATGCCCCCAAATTGGAATGTTGGCAGGAAATATATTTTAATAATTATATTTACTATCTATTTTTATTCACTTTACAATTCAAAATTCTTGATTAAAATGTTACTCAACTCATAAATTGTTTCTTCACAGAAGACCTTTTTGTCATGTGTTGTGATATATATTTCGATTTGGATATCTGTAGTCTCTCATTTAGGAAAATATATATTCCATAGTAGATTTACTTTATTTCAATGAGTATACTACAAGTATACATCAATATAAACCCATTTGATAAAACACTTCATCAATTTAAACCATGATATTTATAAGAATAAATTATATCACTCATAATGGATATTTATCAATAATATTCGTATATTAGTGATTGAATGTGTGGTCTGTAACCCAAATTTGTGTCATACCAATAATCCTCCATGATACCATTACACTCATTTAATGTGAATTTTTATAAGCATTTTTATTTTGGATTCATAAAACCTATTTGATGGATTATTTTTTAATTTTTGACATGAAATGTTTAAAAAAATCCATCAAAGTAAGATTATTAATGTTTTAAAATGTATTCCATGATTGTAACACCCCCAAAAAATAAGCCAGAAAAAGTGACGACATTATTATATTTGTACAATATACAGAGAATCTAATAAAAAAGGATTAATAATATTACATTTCTTGATGAACAAGGAACATAAATGAATCACATATTAAAGTGGAAATATGAAATACCTAGTTTAAGAATATTTTTTCATAATTGATACTATTTATAATATCCATCATCATAACTCAGCGAATAGAAAAAATTAATTTAACGGATCAGATTAAATGTGATATGTAAATATAGTATAATATTTCAAGATTAAATAAGGAATAATAAATATGATATGGAAAATAACAGAAAATAGATGTTGGCTAATAAATAACACGAAAAAAAAATTAAATAATGAATAAAATTAATTAACTAATCCCATGTATAATAATAAATAAATTCTCAATAAAATAAACTCTTAATGAAGGACTTCATATTCGTAGGAATCATGTTATATCTACTAATAAATCCATTTTTTAAAACCATTTAGTCAATGTGTTGGCATACAAAAAATACCAATTTAATATATTTTATATCATTAACCAACTTTGATATCCTAGTACCCCAATACATGATACATCTCTGACATGATTTGAAAGGGAATTCATGGACCCATAAGTTGGTGACTAGTACTTAGAATCATACAATATCAATTTGGGAAAAAAATTTCAATGAAACAAAAGAATAAAAATGATATAAGTCATTAGGATCAATAATCCATAAAGATAATGTATTAGAAAAAAATATGTATAACACTAGCCGAATAGAAAGATAGACCTCACAATGGAATCAAATAACCAACCAGTGAAAATTCTCATATGATCATATGTTAAAAGTGGGGAAAATATACATTGTCCAATAACTGACCCCCATGATTCTAATGACTCTAGAAAATCCACCACCTCAATCTTTCACATTCTCTTTAATCAGACCTGGAATAAAGAAATAAATACAATATAAAAGTAAATGGTTTTTTGTAAGGTATAAAACCTGGTTGGGTCACACCATGTGTTACACAATAAAAACCATTATAATTAAACCAATTATGAATATTTTTAATTAAACAAGGCATTTTATATGATTAACATAAAAACACAAATTTAAATAAACAGATATAAAAAATATATCAAATATGACATAATAAAATTTTGTATTAAACTATTAAATAATGTATATGGAAGGAATAATATAGTTCAACAAACAATGAAATGTATAATGTAGTCAAAAAATCAAAGAAAAACGTAAAAAATTTGGGTGTGTTTGTTCGTTTAATATGATCCTCACATATCCAAATAATGATCTCTTCTTAAAATTGGTGTCAACAATAATAAAATATACTACACAACATGGTACCCTTATGGGCCATCTACACTACCAAAGGGAAAACCTCTTAGTAATTCATGCCAAATCGTTTTATAATAGTTGTCATCGTCAATCCATTGTAGGGGATTCACTGTCTAATCATTTTTTTCTATGTTATCACAGAAAACTGTAATACTGTATGATTCAAATAATACATCTATCAATCAAGGTATAATCAGAATGTTCAAATAAATTTAAATTAGAATTATCCAATTTTTAGTTTTCAATATTTCATTTATGTTTTAAAAAAACAGAGATATTCATCCATTCATGAAATTTTAAATCAATATTTATTTTTAAGGAATATTTCTCACTATTCAAAAAAATCGAAAAAATAAATTTCAAAATATACTCGTAATTTTCCAATGAAATACACCACACATACCAATTCTATTTCTATTTAGAGGTTTCTAGAATTACCAAGCAATTCTAAATTACACATAAAATCCGTTTATGTATATGGTTTTCAATAATTTAATAACTCCTTTCATTAAAATTATACAGTTTATGGATTAAATCATATGTAAATCCATCATGGAACTACATACCATTAATCAAACTATAATAGATAACACATGTTACATGATCTCCAATGAATAAGGAAGAGAAATAGACAATGAAATGAAAAACAATATCATGATTAAAAAAACTGTTTTGATCCATAAATAATTTGATGATCCACACTATAAAAGAAGAAGTGAAAGAGATATTGGAATGAAAAAACATGAGGGGATATGAACATACATAGAGGATATCAAACCCAATCACTAAAACCTACAATAGACCCTAATACATCAAGGAGGCCTATAAAAAATATACTTTTGTTGAGGATTTCTATCATAGATGATAGTTGATTGGACTATTGGAAATTTTACAATGTCATTCACATATATATTCTTCCCAAGTCCCTACATTTTATGTATAATGAGTGGGAATAAATAGATCCAATTTTTCTAAATAATTGTTCTAAAACCATATCACATTATTATTTTGATAAGTACACATGATCCCAACCAACAAACATATAGATTTCTAGTCCCAATTCAATGTCAACAATATATGTGATTGTTGAAATTTCATGGGCCTCTAGTTCTGATATTTAACTTGTTGTTACATATTACAATAACCTTAATAATGATTTTTCATTGTAAATAGTCTTTCCCATTACACATAGTCCAACAAATCATCAATTGTTGGTAAATGATACATATTATTTATAGTGACTTTATTGTATTTTCAATATTCAGCATATAGGAAAAATTTTCCATTATATTAATTTGAAAAAAATATGATACCCAAGGTGACACACATGGGTATATGAAACATTTCTATAACATATCATTACCAGGATTCATTTAATCATTCAACATTTCTGGTGTCATGTTGTAAGAAGGATGAAATTCCATCAGAGTTCAAGGAACTAAATCGATAGAAAACTATACCTCACATAGTAGTGCAAGATCATTGAAATCATAAGGAAACACGTTGGGAACCTCTATAATGACTATATTGATATGATTACTCAAATATTCTCACTCCAGTTCAAAATAAAACACTGATATAACTTCAAAAAAAATCATGATGGTATTACTCTACTCAACCTTGGGTCCCATTCTAACAGAAATACACTACACACACCATCTAGAATAGTTAAGGAGACCCCCTAAGGGTTACAAGAAATTCATGAATTATTAATAACTATCAAGTATATCTCAAGGATGATGCCTAGGGAATTCATGTTGAGAACCAAAATGTTATAGGAATTATTAATCATTGAAAAATAGAGAACAAAAGTTTGAGAATGGAGAGACATATCTCTATTCTATCCATAGTAATGGTAATACCCAACACATAAGAAAGAAATATATGTATGGAGGTTTGTAATGTTAAAATATCTTGTTGATGTAATTAAATGAAATTCCCCAGTATTAAATAATGATGTCACTAAAGATGATTCTATATTGACGGTACATCTCATAGTCATTGGAACTGTATTAAACTATGATGTAGACTCTTCTTATACATAAAAAATACTTATTTAGGATTCTTGTGGTTGAAACTCCTTATATTTTTATGAATTGGATTTTACCACTAAAATTTCATCATATAAATAGACAATTCAAATACAAGGAGCTGATTTTAAATGTTTAAACTTTTATAGATGTTTAGAGAGTCCACATGAATAATATATAATTGCAATATATTTATACACACGTCTTGAATGAACTACATTTGCAAACTAAATAAAGGTCAATTGGTTTCTACTAGGAACAACACTATGTACAGAAGATGACTTATACCTAGAACCACTAAAACACTGATCGCGGTTTTTGTTTCCATTTATCTAACTCATAGAACTGATACTTTGAGAAAAGGAAACTCAAATCAACTCAAACATACCATCTAGTTAGATATAAACTATGGATTCATTATACCACACCTCATCATAATAATCTAGATTCAGTATGAAATCCATATATTTTATATTAGATCTATGTCTAATATAAAAAATGTGTGCCTTAGGATACTCCTTATTTTGTATCTCATGACAAAATTATGCACGATCACGCAAATATATTTCGTACTACACCACATTCATGCCAACTCACTGATGTTTTAGAAAATCCAAAGATTTTACAAGACTAAAGAATATTGAGGGAAATAATTATTGAAAATAACATAAAATTATTCACATTCAATCCCCCATGATAATTTTTTATCAACATTGATTATCACTATCTTTATATTGGACCATGTAGTTTATATGGGGAATGTTTCATAATAATATCATGAGTAATTTCCAAAAAAAATAATTTCATCAACTTTTCCTCATCCTCTAAAAGGTCATTTGATCGTAGGAATGAAACTGGATTATGGATAAGAATATATTATGAATGTTGAAAAGTTTCAACTAGTTTTTGTGACACTACTAAAGCCTGAACAAAAATCAGTTTAGGAACCATTCTATGAGCTTTGACATCCCACACCACTATATAATCAATATTTTAGCCAAATGGTGGAATTTCTTGTTTTTTTTACCTATATCTTCCTCAAAATTCATATTATAATAACCTCATAGGGTAAATATCTTACAAATAATCAACATGAATCACCCTATATATCAAAAAAATGCATAGATCAATAACTTGTTAAAGATATAAAGGAATATCAATTCCACAACGATGAAAATTAAGATTGGAATTTGAAGAAACTAAAAAAAAAGTATGAAAAAGACTATAATTAGATAAAAATTCACCTAAGATACATTTTAATAACTCACATCGTGAAAAAATGTTCATTATCATGAGACCTGTCTAAGAAATCAGTTAGAACTACCACCTTTCTGCCATCAGGACATCCCAAAATGTATATTTACATCATGGAATGATGCCTATGTTGTAGCTATGATAATTCTTTTTCATAAAACAACCTCATTGTGCCATGAACCAAATAATCTGACCCCATGGGTCTCCTACAATATATTGGTTTCCATTATCATCACAACACATGATACAATGAAATGGGGTTACTTATTAAACTTATGAAAGGAGGAACATGAATTTAAATTCCATTAAGAGGAAATTTAATATTGGGATATCAAAAAATTCATATCTATGGAACAATCAAGGCTATAAGATAAAGAAAACATTAAAAAAACAACATTCCCACACTATCATGGTGACTTAAGGATCTTTAAAGAAATGTATGGATAAAAAAACATTTCTAACTACTGAATAATTCCCATCAAATCGTAGCAATATACATAGGCACATAATGAAATTATTCTTATCCTAGAGTTGTGATATATGCTTTTTCATGACCCAACCACCCTCAATTAGGAACCTGATCATCTGACCCCTTGGTTATCTTGTACTACATTGGTATACTCTCCAAACACATAACTTGATAATAACAACTGGATAACCATATCCAAATTATTTTCCCCATACATGACAACAAAATTTCTTTATTTATGATTTTTCCTCACTCACACACACTATGGGAAACATATTAAGATGTCACCCATATTGATCACTACTCCATCCATTTTATTATTAACTATAGATTTATAATATTTAAGGTTCCTTATAATAATGTTTGTTGACATGATTAGTTATGTTTAGTTTTATATTTCATTATTTTTCTTGTGTGTTTCAATATCACCAATTAATGAAAAATTACTGTATTATAGACAACTCAACTCAAACCATGGTAGTGCCTCCACAAAACTAGATTTTTATTTCCACTGATGATAGATTTTTTTAATTACAATGCTTAATACTATAGTACCCTAATACCATGATGGCTCCAAAATGGAATAAACGGAGACCGTGATCACCATGACAAAGTTACTAGAAACAAGAAAAATACAAGATCAAAGAGGAAATTATTTTTTCATAAATAATATATTGAAAAAGATAAATGTTACTATGCTTGACACTCCAAAGGACAGATATTCTAGAAGAAATAGGTAAAATAGTTTCCTCATAAGAAGATAATAAAATAAATGAAAAAACAATAGGTAGATTGTTTTAAAAAAATATCATATATAATAACAGTAAAACTGCTCCACTGATCACCATCAACACTCCATAGTCCATTGGATGAAGAACATATAAAAAATCACTAGGTGATATATATTTTCTAGTACCTAGAATAATAAAATCATATAATGGATGAAGGAAATAGTGGGGTGTTATCTTTTAATCCATGTAGGGTCTCATCATTTGTTATCCCAAAATTTTATTACATAATCCTCTCATTACATGGATCAAAAAATTTTATATTTTATAGTTTTTTTAAAATTTGGAACAGAATATGTGGAACCTAAAACATTATTATAATAAATGTCAAATTATTCTTCATGATTTATCCCCAATATACTTTTTTATATATCATATCATAAGGACATACATCAATGGAGAAGGGTCAGCATGAACATCATATTGGAATAAATAAAGAGAAATTAATCATCTAAACATGAGACATATCAATAAGAAGATGAGGTATAATAGCTTAACATGGTCCAAAGAACATTAGTATTATCATAATAAAAATAAAAATATTCATATAATTATAATGTGGCTACAAAATTAAGATGAGTCACTCATAATAATATAAAAAAGGTTTGTCACATAGTGTTATAAATTACCATTACAAAATTTATTCATCATGGAATCATTAAAAATGTCATATCTATATACTAATTGTTTATCCAATGAATTATAACACTATTAGTGAGACCCCTTCATATATCATTTATTTATTTATTCCATATAGATCATAATAATTATTTTCATTAATTACACATAGATAATAATAAATGGATTTTTTTATCAAAATTTTGGCATAAAAAAGAGAGTAAATATTTGATAATTAAATTATTCTCATCTAATGAAGATGGAATGTGGGATTTATGTTTATAATTACTCAAATAAACAAATAATATTTACATTTAGTTGAAATCTAATGGAAAATGATGTTGTTTTTTTAAATTATAATTTTCCATGTAAAATAGACAATAAAATTTGATAGCAAGGAAGGGTAT